>OZ024823.1:137969037-139427106 GCA_964016985.1 Anodontia alba
TATAGCATTTCTCTCTCTGCACAGGAAATCAGCAATCAATTATGGAGTCACTAACACGGTCCCACAGACAATACAAGGAGCCTTTTAGAGTTTTAAAAAGCAAATTGTAGATTGTATATCCTGGATATGCAGCGAACGCATACGCATCTCTGCATTTATTCGTTGTTTTCGAAGAAGTGCAATTGTTTTATATCGGTGACTTTGGAGGACTGTGCTCCTTTCATCAGCCAACCGACAGAACCTCTTGTTGGCGACTGGTAATGAATGTCCATTTAGTTAAAAAAGAAACATTACTAATATATGAGATATATTACCCAAAATGTGAACCAAAACGCGCAGATGGGCCCGATGCAAATCCCACAGTAGAATTCGGATCATTAGTTTCACTTAAATGCGTGACACAGGTCATGTTTGCTTTTCACGGCTGAGTAGGTTTTTGTACTTGCATGATTTATAAACATTCCAGATGAAAACTAAAAAAACTAAAACAAAACAAACAAACAAACAAATCCCCGCCCCCGACAAAAAAAAAAAAAAAAAAAAAAAAAAAAAAATCGTAAATATGCTCCGAAAGCGGGTCTTTTGGGAAAAAAAATATAACGTAGAAATCAAGTAAGCGAGACTACGCACGCTTACCGAAAAAAGGTAAGAGAAAAGTCCAGGGAGTGCCACAATCACAAACCGCAGCCCTTCCCAGACCCCAAGAGGAAGAGGAAACTGACAAATCTAAAACAGCACAAACCGAACAAACATACGAAAAGCACTAAGATTAGCTCTCCCCTCCCCAAGCGAGGTAATCGCAATACTAAAAGGACTGAAAAACACAAGAACAAAATGACACGCGGAAAGACATACAACAAATCATCTCGTAGAATAAACCACAAAGCAACAAAGAGTAAGACTAATACCGGGACCACCGCCTTAGAACGGTCGGTAGAGCAAACCACCGGGGGAGGGGGGGGTAGGGGGGTGGGGGGGGGGGGGGTTTAAAGCACTTTTACAGCTAGCTAACTTCGAGTCACCTCAACGGCTACAATACGTTAAGTAAGACAGCTGCAGGTATGAGAGTTGTTCTCTGAAGCAAGACACATCTCAAACAAAATAAATGGGCCCTTAAATATCATTTCTTTGCTGTTTCTCTTCCTTTTGTTTCGTTCTGGCCCCAAGGTTATAAAACTTTTTTCATGCTAAACTCAGCTGAGCATGAAAATTTCTCTGCTAGTAAATATGAAAATGCCAACTGCTCAGTTATATTTAGCAAGAAAGAATTTAGAATTGTTAGTAATTTGAGATTTATTAAGGGGACAAATTTCATGCTCAGCTGAGTTGAGCATGAAAACAGTTTTATAACCTAGGAGCCTGATTTCGATGGTGTTCTGTGGTGTCGTTTTGTGTCATCCTTACCTTCTTTGGTGCCTTGGGAGGGTTGTGTGCTGTGATTGTGGTCATTCCTGGGTTTCCAGATATTCATTACAAAAACACGCCCATTCAAACATATTGAAAATTTCACCACCAAAAACTGAAAGTTTTTAGAAAACAATCTAATATTTTTCATATTTCTGCTCAAAACATAGATTGTGGGTATTTGTTAGAACCGCCTTGCCGAAGCGGTTCTACGAGTACCCACAATCAATGTTTTTGAGCATTAATAAGAAAAATAATGTATACGCCTGTAAACCCCAGTTTTATTATTTAAAAATGAGGTTTAAGGGGGTAAAATTTATATAGGTATGTTTTCATGATGTGTACTATTTTTTTGAGTTTGTTCAAGAGTTAGGTTGTTTTCATGAACAGTAATGTAACATGCAACATGGCTCACGCCTTCTAGCCCATGGATGATCCCAACTGACCATAAAATATAAACGATACAGAAATGTAGAACGGGAAGACGTTTTATGATCGCAACACAGCAAGCAACACAAACTATACTGGTAGTGAAACTAAGTTATGAAAAGAGGGTTCCTGTTTATAAGAACAGTTGAATTGGATCAAAACTGAACTAACTAATGAGACATGTGCAAATTGGAGGACAGATCAGATCGTGCAATTTGATCAGAAAAACAATTCGGCAATCCCCAGACAAGAACATAGTTACGAGACACAGCCCTCCCAAAGCGCCTCATTTTTGTTTCTGATTTTGCGCGAGTAAATTTGGTTCAAGCCCTCGGTAGTTTCCCTACTGACAGTTCCAAGGCGGTTCCTCTGTTGCAGTTTCTAGTTTGTGCGTCATGGTTTAATATGTGGCGCTTGTTTTTTCATTATTTGTTCCTCATATCGCCTTCGTTTGGTGCCTCGGGATATCTGTGCTTCGTGCTTGTGGTATTTCCTTGGTATATTCACTTATATTTTTGACTTGCGATGACAGCACAAAACGAGTAAATGAAGATGCACCGCAACTAAAGTAGCGCCTTGTATCAGTCAACAGCAAAATGTTGGTGGAATTTTAGGACAGGGCTTCCAACACTGTTTGTGTTCTGTTCTTTTCTGCGGCTGTTTAATTGTATTTGTATCAGTTCTTGACTCCACTTCTTTACTCTGAAAGAACCTGAAATTTGCTGTTCATTCTATAGATTTCCCACTATAATGTCTGTAGGCTTTTCCTTCCTTTCTATTACCCTAAACTCATATCGAACTTTGTTTTTCAATATTCCAACGTAACAAATGATTATTGTTTCTGCAGCCATGTTCGTTAGCTCCACCACATAATTCCGAATAAATGCTTTAAAAGTTTAACGATTGCATCCAGCTTTTTAAATGACATCCATATGCAACATGGAGTTAGAGTAATAAACAGTAGCTTCACTGGGCTGTATCTTAAAGTGTAAAACAAACAGTATCAAACAACAACAACAACAACAATTGCAGCAATGTCACAGAGTGAGAAAAAATGTACACTAGTCAGGGGCTCGACCCAAAGGACAATCGGATTACCATTCCGATGTTTTACCGACTGAGCTATCCGACCGTTTCTGTCATATTTCCCCCGCCTAATTGAGATTCTTTCCAAATCTCTTAGCCCTCTGCAGAACGGCTGAGAGACTTACCTTTTGGATTTGAATCTATGTATATCTAATGGTACAGTTTCCACCAAAATTTATGATAAACGGGACGATTTTAATTTTGATATAGTCAATATCCCTTTTCTGGATGGCGATGTCCCCCCGGCATACGTCATAGGGGGATATACATATCTCAACTTATTAGATCCACCAGAGCTTATTCATATCTTAGTGGCGTTAACTGCCGTAATAAAGCCCTTACTGCAAACTTCTTAGGCAGGGCTATCGTTATTTTAAACTTCGTAAGGCGTTTTCGAAATTTTAACGCAGACACAGTGCCTTGGTAGAAAAATATAACGTCAGTCTGAAAACACTTCTGCAACAAGGTATATCGGAACCAGAATTTTACGTTGACTTAGTGTACAGATTTAGAAAAATATGTGGGAAAATCTAACTTTTCGAAGCAATTGAGAAAATTAATTAACCGTTATAAAAGAATTGACTATAGCCTGGATATTATGCGGCAGACCGCATGCCTAGTTATCAACCCAATCATTGTTGATAACAATGCTTCACTCTTTAATTGCACGACGGCGGTTCGGACCTCAGACTCAATGACGGCATCTTTGTAAAACTTTAACCAGTGGGTTGGGGATTGATATGTCTTTGGCTTGGCCCGCCGTAGTTCATATATTGGATTTTATTTACTCTGGGACACAGTACAATTGCCGTGAGTACTCGTCTTTGTTTATTATAGTGATTAATTTGATTTTCATGTTTTCGCTTTGATGCATTGACTGAATTTGGAGCCTTTATGCGAACCGAAGTTTTATGTATTTCTGTATTCAGAGTAGCATCAGGACCCAGGATGAAGTTGGCGGCTGTAAAAGTGCTTTAAACACCCCCACTCTAATGGTTTATTTTACTGACCGTTCTAAGGCGGTGGTCCCGGTGTTAGCATTACTCTTCGTTGCTTTGTGGTTTATTCTACGAGGCGATTTGTTTTGCCTTGTGTTATTTCGTTCTTTTGTTTTTCAGTCCTTTTTTGCATTGCAATTACGTCGCTTGAGGAAGAGAGAGCTAATCTTAGTGCTTTTCGTACGTTTGTTCGATTTGCGGTTGTTTGATTTTGCCTGTTTGCACTTCTTCTTGGTGTCTGAGAAGGGCTGCAGCTTGTGACTGTGGCACTCCCTGGACTTTTCTCTTACCTTTTTTACTGATTGTCATACTCTTTCATACAAAAATACACTGTTCTGGAGTCATACTGGCCACCAAGTGTCACAGGTAGACAGTACCAGGTAAAGCAGTTCTAGGGCTCCAACCCGGAACCCTCGGATTACCGTTCAGATGCTCTATCGACTGAGCTGTCTGGCCCCCACCGTCACAGTAATAATAGCAAAAAAAAAAAAAAAAAAAGCACAGTATATTGAAGTCTAAAGTTATGCAGCTAGATACAATCAAACTTTGATGGCTCGAACATGTTTGGGACCATGGAAATTTGTTCGACACATAAGTAGTTCGAGCCATTTAGATTTTATTATAGCGCCAGGTCGGGGGTGGGGCGTGGGGCGTGGGGGGAGGTTGAGGGGGTGGGGGGCAAACGGGGATAAGGACCGCAGACAGTAGGAATGTTAATTTGCCTACAAAATGATGGAAAATAAAGTTTTAGTAAATTGCATATTTTTTTTATTGCAATTGACCTCTAATTACTCACCATTAATGTTATAAAAACATTTTTTTCCAAATGAAATGTAATTGAACTCTAATTTTAGGTACAACTGTCCATTTGTGCTATTGAAATGTATGGGAAATGGAAAAGCTATATAAAGTACTGTACTGTACCACACCCACAACACCCCCGTGCCTCAGGTAATCCTTTTGTAGACATTTGTATATGTGTAGTTTACAAAATATATGTAAGTGGCTATTTGAGGCAAGGAGGACACCCTAGAGATAAACAAAAAAAAAAAAAAAAAAAAAAAAAAAAAAAAAAAAAAAAAAAAAAAAAAATATTTTTGTCACTCTTAGTTTTGCAATTTTTAGCATAGAAAGAAGTACAGCTATTATAAATTGAACTGTCTGAACTGTTATGTCCTGTTTGTAAACATGCCAAATTACCTGGTCCATATATTTGGCCATGTGCCTGGCATCTGTTGCAGAATTGCAGCCTCCACTCAAGACTTTAAGGATGTAAAACCTGAGTCAGTAATGCGCATTTGGAGGGCAACTGTACAACATCAGATACCTGTGCATATATTGTATATATAGCCAATGAAGTCCAGCCTACAGGTAGACGTGGGATACACAAGTTAATAGTCAGATGTACTTTTATTTCTTATTCTGCTGTGACAAAAATAACATTGGTTCTTAATTATCTCTATTGTAGATCTAGTGAAATTCCAAAACTTATCAATTTTTATAAAAGTAGTTGCGGTCATGGTACCAAAGCCGTAATCCAAAATCATAAGTCCATAAACGAATGACGAATCAGAATGTTCAGACCAACAGACATGGACCCCAGAACAAAGGGTGTAATCAGGCGTCCGCGGATAGTAAGCATTACTTGGTAAGCAAGCTTCGCCCACCATGCCCATGGGCCTGAACGAAGGAAATATCGGTAGAAGCGTATGTCCGGGATTTGGGAAGCTTACTTATGGCGCGTCACTGGCAAAAACATCAGAAACAATTGTAAAAACACACTGATATTTACCACTGGGACAACAAGCTTACCTGTAGCACCTTTTTACTTATGGGATCACTGAACAATAAATGCTATAGAATATGTTAATTGTTTGGAACAAGTTTTTATTTTACTGTGGAAAGTAACAGTGGTCGTGGTACCTTAACCGTTATCCAAACTCATAAATCCGCAAACAAATGACGAATCAGAATGTTCAGACCAACAGAAATGGACCCTAAAATAAAGGGTGTAATCAGGCGTCATCGGATAGTTAGCATTACCTGGTAAGCAAGCTTTGCCCACCATGCCCATAGGCCTGAAAGAAGGAAATATAGGTAGAAGCGTACGTCTAGGATTTTGGACGTAAAACATCAGGAACAATTCTGGAAACTGCCACATTGTAGGGATTGCTACTCCTGGTGCTTTTCGTGCGCTTGTTCGATTTTCGCTTGTTTGGTTTTGTCTGTTTCCTCTTCGTCTTGGTGTCTAGGAAGGGCTGCGGCTTTTGATTGTGGCACTACCTGGACTTTTCTCTTACCTTTTTTTTGATCAGATCATGATGTCTCCTATAGAACTTCTTAAGTGTTGCTACCAGTTTGTTCTTTTATAAAAAAAGGTAAGGGGAAAGTCCAGGGAGTGCCAAAATCACAAACCGCAACCTTTCCCAAACCCCAAGAGGAAGAGGAAAGCGACAAATCTAAACCCTTGCTCACCAACCTTGTAGTGAGCACTTTACCATGCTCCACGAAGTCCTTGTAATTTGAACAGGTTCTGGCATAACGGATTAACTTTGAAACGTAAACGCCGTATGTTGGTGTAGAAGGGACATTACTGCTCAGAAAGGGAAAGTTAACAATGGAAAAAATGAAGTCATTGAATTTATACCATCAGTTGTAGTGAAATAATTCGCTTTATGCCCAAATATAAGCGTGTATTTGTAAGGATATGCATAAACATTCACATACGTGAAAAATCCAAATCTGGATCAAATTTTATTTTTGCCCCTACCTCCTATAAAATGTAGTACAGCTTCGGTATGACAAATATTTACGATTTGGCTGCTTCTGCTTCTTTATAGAACAATCCGTCTTCCAAAAATACCAATATAATAGTTTGGAGAAATCATAGAAGCTGTGTCAACCCGTTAAAATGGGCAGATTGCCTATGTTCTCGTAAGAGGTTCTTTATGGATATCTATTTGATCTTCTATTAAATAATGGTATGTTGTGTATTTTCATTAGAACTGCCTCATCGAGGCGATTCTAATGAGTACACATAACACACATTTTTATCATAAAATAGAACATTTCCTTAAATGTCACTTTTTGAGAATTTCCTATGGACTCAAAAACAAGTTCTAATCAGCCATGGTAAATGAGCCATCTTTGTTCGAGTCATCGGATAAACGGGACGATTTTGATTTTGATATAGTCAGTTTCCCTTTTCTTGATGGCGATGTCCTGCGTACTTCATATGGGGTATACATATCTCAACTTATAAGATTCGCCAGAGCTTCTTCAAATCTTAATGCCTTTAACTACCGTAATAAAGCCCTTACTGCCAAACTTCTTAGGCAGGGCTATCGTTATTTTAAACTTCGTAAAGCGTTTTCGAAATTTTATCGCAGAAACAGTGCCTTGTTAGAAAAATATAGCGTCGGTCTGAAAACACTTCTGCAACAAGGTATATCGGAACCCGAATTTTACGTTGACTTAGTGTACAGATTTAGAAAAATTGTAGGTAAATCTAACTTTTCGGAGCAATTCAGAAAACTTATTAACCGTTATAAAAGAATTGGCTATAGACTGGATATTTTGCGGCAGACTGCATGCCTAGGTATCAACCCAATCATTGTTGATGCTATGCTTCACATTTTAATTGCACGACGGCGGTTCGGGCCTCAGACTCAATGACGGCCTCTTCGTAAAACTTTAACCAGTGGGTTTGGGCTTGACGATATGTCTTTGGCTTGGCCCGCCGTGGTTCAACTATTGGTTTTCATTTACTCTTTGTTTATTATAGTGATTAATTTGATTTTTATGTTTTCGCTTTGATGCATTGACTGAGTTAGGAGCCTTTATGCGAACCGAATTTTTATGTATTTCTGTATTAAGAGTAGCAACGGGACCCAGGGTGAAGTTAGCAAGCTGTAAAAGTGCTTTAAACCCCCGGTGGTTTGCTCTACTGACCGTTCTAAGGCGGTGGTCTCGGTGTTAGTCTTATTCTTTGTTACTTTGTGGTTTATTCTACGAGGCGATTTGTTGTATGTCTTTCCGTGTGTCATTTTGTTCTTGTGTTTTTCAGTCCTTTAAATATTTTCGATTACCTCGCTTGGGGAAGAGAGAGCTAATCTTAGTGCTTTTCGTACGTTTGTTCGGTTTGTGCTTGTTTAGATTTGTCGGTTTCCTCTTCTTCTTGGGGTCTGGGAAGGGCTGCGGCTTGTGATTGTGGCACTCCCTGGACTTATCTCTTACCTTTTTTTTTTCTACTGCATACCCTCTTATATAATCACTTGATTCCACCGTATTTATTCACTATTCCGGTAGGTACATTTTGTTACGTTGTGACTTATCCATGAACATGCCGTCTTAATGACTATCCTGTTCAATCTGTAGGAAAGGTTAAAAAGTAAAGGTCATATCAGAAGATTAGTATAGAGGACAACATGATATAGTCACAACCGCATAGCATAGTCTACCAACAACACCCAGAAGAAGACAAACAGATAAGAGACAGTACACAGTCCAAAACCATAGAAGAGCAAAGTGACCAGCTCACTATTCTTTGAAAAGAAATGTGCATAAACAGAAATATATATTCACCAGACTCTTGCTTTAAGGATCTGACAAAATTGTTTGCCTTCATTCTGAAAAAGGCTTTACTCTAAATGGAAAAAACATTTTGCTACCTGGCAAGCAAATTCTTTTCTTTTAGAGTAGACCCCTTTTTAGAAGACATTTGGTGTGTAAAAAACGTAAAAGAAAAAAAAAATGATATATCCCGTTAAAAGACGAAAGCCTTCTAAGTGTAGCCTGCCTCCTTAAATAGCCATTTCTTCATGTTTCTCAAGTAATATCATTAGTGCACACTTATAATATCTTTTGCGAGTTGGAGGAGTATTTACAACAATAAACACCAGATACTTTATATATCTTTAAATTCTAATAAAACCTGATGAAAATATTTCACGTGGAGTACAAATGTGAATAATGCGATAAAGCAATGTTTATGGGCACAGTAAAATGAGCGCGCGATTTTCTAGTATCATACCTGTTAAATTTCAAGGATTTTCGGGGGGTGGGGGGGGGGGGGGGGACATCGCGACAAAGGACTTTTTTGCCATTTTTTGTACAACCTAGCGCGCGGTGAAAATTTCTTGAAATTCCCATCGGGGAGACATTTGCAGTGAAAAGTAGACTAATACCATGTATAGTTGCTTAGAATAATAACCATATATACTTGTTTTAAGACATTTTAGCACAGGACAGTCATGAAATCTTATAATACAGAAAATGTTAAATTTAAAAACTCTTAACTATTGTAATTAAATTAAATTATAGCACAATTTACTCAATACTTTAAATGTATTAAAACTTTAAAACTTTATCAAGTTAAAGACATTTATCACAATACAGACATAAAATCTTATATCAAATGAGAAACTGTTAACTCTCAACACCCTTTACTGTAATTAAATTTAAATCTCTCAGCACAGGATATTTAAAACTTAAAATACTTCAAACCTTAATAATCAAGTTACAAACATCAAATTGCACACTTGATTAGAATTGCACAGTTTCTATCTGTGTTTCATTGGCATGAAAGCTGAATCACAACCGTGCCACTTGTCAGTACAACTGGTCACCTCAGTGGCTTTCTGGCGTTCCCTGTTGTACTCAGCAGTGGCAGACTCCGGGCCCACCGGAGTCTTACTGTTGGTTTTCTTTTGCTCTAGCATTTTAGTTGTTTCGTGCTGTCGAGTCCTCATTGTTGTTTCATCTCTGTAATTTGTTGATTTTTTTTTGTGTTCTCGGAGATGTAACCTTCATGCGGACTGAACAAATTATGTGTCTAAACCGTGGCAGAAGTAAGGGCGAGGATTGTTGCCACGTAAAATCGATTTTAAGTCCCCCCCCTAATACACCCCAGTGAAATACTTTTCACTGACTGTTCCAAGGCGGTTCTTCTGTTGTGGTTTATTTTTGTTATAGTTCGTCTTTGAATGTGTGTGTCGCTTACATCTTTTTGTTTTGGAAAGCCATTTGGCCACTTTGTTGGAAAGTGACTGTCCGTTTGGCTTTCTGCTAGTTTCCATCAGGGTCCAGTTATTTCGTGTTTGTGTTTCTTTCCCTTTGATGTCTCTGATGGGAGGTGTGGGATAATTGTATCGATTTCTGATCACTGCCTTCCTTTCTATTTTGTTAAACTAAGCATGTTTGATGAGGAATTGAAGGCATAGCATGCACGTCTTATTCAACTTGCATACCAATAAAGCACATACTGTGTCATTTTCCTTATCTGATCTTCTGTCTGTCTGAATTTTCTTCACCATAGAAAATGTCCGCTCACAATCAGCATTTAAATTTAAGGATGGTGGTCACGGCTAGAGCCGCTTTTGTGAGCAAAATATACAGCTTCAAATCCATAGACGATTTCCCCCCGAACTGATCAATTCTAGTAACACGCTTAACATATTTAGGGAGTGTTCTATCTGGAGCCACCTGGAGCTTTCTGTATTCCTCTGCAAGCTGATTCACCTCATCTGTGTCTACCAAACTTGGGAACCTCTCATCTATCAGTACAATTGAAATAGACGAGAAATACAATTTTCTCTAACATAGCTATATCACTTAAACAATATACATGTAATATATTTCAAAGCAAAAAAAAAAAAAAAAAAAAAAAAAAAAAAAAACTGACATATATGTGCATACCTGCATCTGCATTAATAGAATCCCAGATGATGGAAAAAAAAAGGGCCATGAAAGGGAGCTTTAGTAGACATTTATCAACAACAGCTGTCTAGAACCTTTTGACAGATTTGTAAACAGAAAATACATGTACAAAAAATGTATAAACTAAAAGCCTTTTTTCATACTACATTAACAAACAGTGAACTAGAGATTCATCGATGAAAACATATTTGCCTAAAAAATGTGTGTTTCACATGAAGATCAATTGTATCCTTGACATCGTCAATGTAGGTCTTGCTAATGTGCCAATGGCAAATGAGGTTATTACTATGTCGGTTTCCATGGCCTTTCTATGGCACTGGGTACATCTTCAAAACTTCTTATAAGCTTGGCACTTATGAACTTCATCAGGAACTTTCTAAGAAGTCTCCTCATTTCCCCTACAAGAAAACCAATCTTGGATCCACCGACCTGTAACAGAAGATAAAAAAAAAAATTTAAAGTATACTTAAAGGCTCGCTTGAAAGTCTTAAAAGACCGTATTAAGGTGGTTTATTCTACGAGGCGATTAGTTTTAGGTGGTCCCGGTTTTAGTCTTACTCCTTGTTGCTTTGTGGTTTATTCTACGAGGCGATTTGTTGTATGTCTTTCCGTGTGTAATTTTGTTCTTGTGTTTTTTCAGTCCTTTTAGTATTGCGATTACCTCGCTTGGGGAAGAGAGAGCTAATCTTAGTGCTTTTCGTACGTTTGTTCGGTTTGTGCTTGTTTAGATTTGTCGGTTTCCTCTTCCTCTTGGGGTCTGGGAAGGGCTGCGGTTTGTAATTGTGGCACTCCCTGGACTTTTCTCTTACCTTTTTTACCTTGTGTTACTTTGTTCTTGTAGTTTTCAGTCCTTTTAGCATTGCGATTACCTCGCTTTGGGAAGAGAAAGATAAGCTTAGTGCTTTTCGTACGATATTTGCTTGTTTGGTTTTGTCTGTTTCCTCTTCCTCTTGGTGTCTGGGAAGGGCTGCGGTTTGTGATTGTGGCACTCGCTGGACTTTTCTCTTACCTTTTTTGTTTTTACTTAAAAAATTAAAATATTTTCTAGTTTATTACTCAGCCATGCCCTACCCAAAATGCTGTTTTCAACTCATTCAATGGGCCCTAAATGAAGCTGAGGAACAGGTAGTAGAATTCAATCTCAATGTTGTTCAGCCCTGCAGCAACTGGCTTTCTTGCCTTCCTTCTCTACATCGACATGCCTGTTTAAGTAGCTGTGCAGAGTATTATGAATATTCTTTGGCATAACATTTGTAATGCCGAGTCTCGGCAGAGTAATTTGTCAAACAGAGGATGTATATACATGTAATACTTGATTCATGGGCTATGCTCATGACAATATTGCAGAGTGCCTTTAAGTAACTGTTAGTGACAGCATATGTCCCAGCACGTGTTCAATAATGAGATGGACATGGCACCAGGAAAATATGTTCTGCACCCTATAACTAAGAAAATATTGCCAAATACACCACATTTCTAATTCTCGTCTCTTTTTAAAGTAAGACACACAAGGTTTCATCCTGAGAATGTATATATAATAATTGATTTAAATTGTGGTATTTCAATAGAGCTGCTAATCATTTAAATAAGTCTTCCGATGAACCATAACCAATGTTGTGCAGTTGCAGTTTCATTTTATGCCAAAAACGTTATATTTTTATATTTGCATTCTAGAAAGTAGACAAGAGCAAGTTTTTAAGCTCCAGTATACTTTGTGTCCATTTTATTTTTGTGTCGACTTTAAAATAAAAAAAAAAATACTGTTAAGATTCACATGAGAGTCGACACTCACAGATCAGTGTCGTCCCATGACACCAGACCAACTGTTGAATGGCAAGAACTTACAATACAGAAGGACAATAAACAAACAAAGAGGAACTACAACAGAAATACCGCCTTGGAACGACCGGCCAACAGTAGATCTGCTTGCGGGATTGGGTAGTAGGGTTAAACTTTGTTTTGTAGGCACAAAGCTCGCCCTTAAACATGGTAATTTTCCAGCTACACATAATCAATATGGTTTGCACTCCGTAAAAACGAACAGAGGAAGCAGATCCAGATTTTACTGACAATAAGTGATAATATGAAGCGAAGCTTCATCGAACATAGAAGAGAAAGAAAAAACAAAATGAAGAACTACAACAAAAATACCACCTTGAGAACTGCTTGCGGTGGTGGAGAGTGGTGATAGACCGGACATCTAAACACCTTATTGAGTACTCATCTTTGCTTCATTATAGGCTTTATCTGCGATTTACTTGCTGTCTATAACGATTCATGGATGAGTTAGAATACCCCCATGCAGACCGAATTAATATATGTTTTTACTACAATGGTCGCTGAGGGCAAGGGTTGGGATCCAATAACCTAGCTTAAGCCCCAGTAATCTATTACTGGCCGTTCCAAGGCGTTACTTTTTTCGGCATTTTTTTGGACGGGTTTTTAAAAAAATCCATCTTTTAAAATAGCAATGTCCGGGTGGGAAGCTGGGCGGGCGTCGTCCCAGATTTACCTTTTGATTAACCTTTTTTTTCCAAAGTTATAAGTTACCTTTATTGCTTTTTTTATTTGGTAGGGATAAAGAGGAGGACCAGTAGGCGTTTCGCGTGCAAGAGAGACAAATCTCACTTTCTTCGTTATGTACTTCTCTTCCCTGACGTCCGAGGTTTACCTGTTTGGTTAACCTTTCTTTCAAAGTTATATGTTACCTTTATTCTTCAGTGGATTGCTTTCATATTTGGTAGTGATTAAGAGGAAGATTAGTAGGCATGTGCAAGAGAGACTACTCACACTTTCTCAGTTATGTACTTATATTTTGGTTAAATTATACCTCACCTTTATTCTTCATTGGATTGCTTTCATATTTGGTAGAGATAAAGAGGAGGACCAGTAGGTATGTCGCGTGCAAGAGAGACAACTCTCACTTCCTTCGTTATGTACTTATCTCCCCTGAAGCCGAAATCTTGTGCAGGCCAAAACTCTCATACTGTTTGAGATGATTTAATAATATTTGGTAGGGACATATATCAGGTCAAGTAAGAGTCGCGCATGCAAGAAGGACAACTCTTGCTTTGTTATTTTGTCTAGTTATCTCCCCTGAACTAACTTCTAAGCCAAATTTATATGCACTCGATAACCTCTTAATGGTTTGAAATATTTTGGTAATGTTTGATGGAGATATAGATATGGACCAGAAGAGGTGTTGTGTGCAAGATAGACAACTCTAACTATCTTTGTTTTGTACTTATTTGAAATAAAACCGAAATCTTGTGCAGGCCATAACTCCCCAACTGATTGAGATAATTTGATAATATTCGGTACGGACATATATTATCAGGTAAGTAAAGTGTCACATGCAGAAAGACAATTGCTTTGGGCTTTCTTTTCTAGTTATCTCCCTTGGATGAGTTTCTAAGTTAAATTCTTGTGCACTTCATAACATCTTAATGGCTTGAAATATTTTGATAATATTTGGTAGAGGCATAGATATGGACCAGTAGGCGTGTCACGTGCAAAAGAGATAACTTTGACTTCCTTCGTTACATACTTAGCTCCCCTAAAACCGAAAGCTTGTGCAACTAAAACTGAATTTTAGACGGGTGTTTCAAAAATCAGTCCTTAAACTATCGATGTCCGGGCGGACCGTCGGTCGTCGTCCGAGGTTTACTTTTTGGTTCACCTTTTTGAAAATGCTGTTAGGCGTTTCTCTTGGTGTTCAATGGTCTTTAGTGTTACACTTAGAAATGTATTTCTACAAACAATTATGTAAGTTTAAGATATTCAGTTGTTTTGGGCAATAGAGTTGCCACCTTTTTTGTGAAAAGGGTTGCCAAATCCTACTTGTCTGTCTTTCCTTTTTATGTTGGGAATTTGATGTGGATCTAATTATAGCAGTTCCGCAGTTTATTTATTTACTTTGTGTATTAATACGTTGTTTCTGTTGAGTCTTTATCTTTGTTTCATTATAGGCTTGTGTGGCGCCCGTAGAACGTCTCCCCGTACTTCACCATAGTGCAGATTATATTTCATTTTCTTTGGGATCATTTGGTCCATTGTGATATCTTTGAAAATGGAGTTCTGCTCATGTTTACACTAGCGGGCGTAAGCAGTGTTGCAAACTTCATTACCACTTATAAAGAGTCTCAATAAAACCGAGACTCCCATTTTCTAATTTGTAATGTGTTTTTTTTTTGTTTCCAAAGGCAATCTTTTTTAAGTTTATTTTATTTGCGATACATGTTTTGTCCGTAATTGTTCATGGATGAGTACGAGGATCTCCACGCAGACCAAATAAATATATCTTTTGTTTACCACAATGGAAGTTGAGCCCGTAAAGCGAGTAATTTACTTCTGACTGTTCCAAGGCGGTACTTTCATTGTGATATTTTTTTAACTGTTCTGTGATGTTTAATTTATGTTCTTCTTTTAACATTTATGTAAGTTAAAGATATATTTAGTTAAGTTTTGGTAACAGAGCTTCCAACACTTGGAAAGGGCTGCCAAGTCTGCTCGTCAGCTGTTTTTTTTTTTCTGGACTTTAATTAATTGTATTTGCCTGTCTTTTCCGTTGATGCTGAGAACTTGAGGTGGATCTGATCATATCAGTCCGTGAGATCGCTGATTAATTTTTTATACCTGAAACTGTTGTAGCCACAAATAAGTGTTCGGTCACAGTAAGGGTTCCTTACTCATCAGCTGACTAACATGAAAACATATAAATAAACGCTTAAACAGTATGATAAAATGAAAAAAATAAAGATGCCCAGAAATTGCCACAATTACATGGCAGAACCTTTCTGAGGCACAAAACGAAGAAGAGATGAAGAACAATGACATTTATAAGCATTACAGCTTACAGTCAGATCCTATTAAACATATCTGGTATATGGATGTAACTTATATTTGCTTTAAAAATAAAATATTGTTTAAACCAACAGTGACAAAATAAAGCACAGACGCACAAACAAAGCAGAATTGCAACACAGGAATCTCTTGGAACGGTAAGTAGAAAAATAAACTACTGGAAACTAAAACTAGTTGTTTTACTCTCGCGAAGCCTCGCCCTTTATTCTGTTGTAGCTCAAAAATACAACACATGCTCGGTCCGCACAGAGGTCATCTACCTCATCAGTGAAAGATCTATGATTCGAGATTGTGGTATTTCTTGGGATCTTTACATATTTCTTCAAACGTCAGTAATATAATATTGCTGGGCTGATACGCACCCCATCCCTCTCAAAATATGTGCAGACACCCAGAAAATGCCATACTTACGAAACACAGCCTTCCCCAGGCATCAAAAAAGGACTGATGAGGAACAAATAACCCCGCAGCACCGAATTTAGCGGAAATCTATTTTCCAAGATAGCGGAATTGGCTCAATGTTTCCAAGGATAAGAAAAACAACAGGAGGGCCAAGATGGCCCTGTATTGCTAACCTGATTACCTGAAAAGTTTTGGGGCTATTGGCTATTCGGTTCAAGAGAAGAAATTCAATATAGATTTTTAAGATTGCGGTTATGGCGGCCATCTTTGATTTCAAATTAGAACGATTTTAGCCACTTGTGATCAACAAGTCATTTCCATGTTTCATTGAAGCTTCAATTGGGCTTTTGGTTCAGGGGAAAAAGTTCAAACTAGAATTTTAATATGGCGACTAGGGCGACCAACTTGGATTTATGATCAAGTAGTTGCGGTCATGGTACCAAAGCCGTAATCCAAAATCATAAATCCATAAACGAATGACGAATCAGAATGTTCAGACCAACAGACATGGACCCCAGAACAAAGGGTGTAATCAGGCGTCCGCGGATAGTAAGCATTACTTGGTAAGCAAGCTTCGCCCACCATGCCCATGGGCCTGAACGAAGGAAATATCGGTAGAAGCGTATGTCCGGGATTTAGGAAGTCTACTTATGGCGCGTCACTGGCAAAAACATCAGAAACAATTCTGGAAACTGCCACATTGTAGGGATTGACTAGATCATGATGTCTCCCATAGAACTTCTTAAGTGTTGCTACCAGTTTGGTTTTTTGATACCCCTGGCTCAACAACTTTTGAGTGAGCACTTTCCCACGCTCCATGAAGTCCTGATAATTTGAACAAGTTCTGGCATAGCGGATTAACTGTGAAACGTAAACGCCGTATGCTGGTGCAGAAGGGATATTACTGCTCAGGAAAGGAAAGTTAACGATGGGAAAATTGAAGTCATCCCGTTTGTCGTAAAGCCTAGTAGTAAGCTTTCCATTGTCGATGTAGAGATAACAATCCAAGTATGAGGAGGAGGCTGAAGTCTCCGCTGTTTCCTTTATTTCAAGTTCACGTGGGTAGATGAATTCTAAATACTCTGCAAATTTTGTGTTTTTCAGAGACAATACATCATCTGTATATCTGTAGGTGAAATTGAATTGTTGTGCGAGGTGTTTCTTGCCTGCTTGGAGGAGACTTTGTACAAACTCCGCCTCATACGAGTAAAAAACAAGTCGGCAAGTAACGGTGCACAATTAGTACCCATCGGTATGCCGATTGTTTGTTGAAATATCCGACCGCCGAACTCCACAAAAATATTGTCGATTAGATATTCCAGCATCTTAATGACATCTGCATCTGAGTATTTTTGTGGTGCATCAGAGTGATCCCGAATGAAGTATGTGTCTTTGTAGCCAATGACAACATACTGAAATCGACGGTTACCATTCTTGTGGAAGAAACACTGGTTGATAATTGCCTTTAATTTAGATTTCAATTTATCATGAGGAATAGTAGTGTAAAGAGTAGAGAAATCAAAAGATTTTATACTGTTGACGGAATGAAGAGATTGTGCCTTTAGGTTTTCTAAGAGCTCTTTGGAGTTTTTCAGGATCCACATCTGATTAACACCACTTCTGGCATATGCAGTGTCACAATACTTCTGAAGGCCTTCTTTAACTGCGGTTAGTATTCGTGTTAGAATCTGAGAAAGAGGCTTGGTTGAGCACTTAGCTGAACCAGCAATATATCTCTGCATGTACGGATTCTTGTGAAGTTTAGGAATCCAGTACAGTTTGGGAAGGTCAATATCTTCCTCTGGGAGGGAAATTCCAAATGTCAGCATCACCGAATGGTGGTTTTGTAGAATTTCTTCCTTGGACATAGCAGTAAGATTATATGTAGGGTTTCCGGTCATGGTACTCATACCAAGCTCTTCCATTAAGCAGTTTATATAGTGTGTTTTGCAAACAAACACAATGTTGTTAGATGCCTTGTCGGCTGGAACAACGACAAACTTCTCATGGATTTCAGCTAACTCAGCAGCAACATCTTGATCGTCAAACACCAATTCATGTCGGCGAGACATGGTTCTGCTGAGTACTGAGACACGTCTGTTTACCAAGGACATTACCGATTCAACCCATTCAGACAGTGTGTCAACTTCTACGTCCTCTTTCTTGGCCCAGCGTCGTGCATACTCTTCAACAGAATCCAATATTAATTTAGAATTCTGTTTCCAAGTAAAAGACCTGGGTTCCCTATATTTAGGGCCTTTGGAAAGAATGTCCCTGAGTTTGCTTATCCTGACTATATTGAGGTCACCTGTTATGACGTGACCGGCTGGAATATAACAGAACTCCGATGCTTTACAGGAACACTCTGAGGGGTTTCGAGTAATGTTCTCAGTATTTAGCTCTTGTAGCACGTTTTTGTAATTGAAAATTTTAGGTGCAATGGGAGACGAATAACTGTAGGAGATGATAGGTGGGCTCTGGTTTTTGAAGTAAGCTGGTATGGTTGAAGTCACTTTCTTATGGTTCAGGATATTGCTGATGTTAACGGCGTGAAGACCCTTGTTTCTGAAGTCAAGTTTCAGAAAATCACGAGTGGGAGTCTCTTCTGGAGAAACTGTTTGAACAGGTTTGTACAACCTAAACTTAGCAACATCCAAAATGATAGCAACCAGCTTATATTCCGGAGAATTTTGAACATATTTTGAATTTTGAACTGTTTGAACAGGCTTGTACAACCTAAACTTAGCAACATCCAAAATGATAGCAACCAGCTTATATTCCGGAGAATTTTGAACATATTTTGAATTTTGAACATATCAAACGATTTTAGCTGACAGTTACTTCCTACGAAGTAGTCAATTAGCCTTTTGGTTCAGGAGAAGTTCAAAATAGATTATCAAGACAGCGGCGTTTCCAATCGAAACAATGTTAGCTATTTTTGACCTACAAGTCGACCTGATACTTCCTATTAAGGTTCAAGTCAAATGAACTCTCTGTTTAAGAGCAGTTCAATATAGATTTTCATTATGTCGGCTGCGGCGGTCATCTTGGATTTTGCTATCTTTGATCTACAAATTGCCCCAATACTTCCCACTAAGTTTCTAGTCAAATGGTCTTTCCAGTCATAAGCAGAAGTTTAAAATAAATTACCGGCCATCTTGGATTTTTGATCGAAACGATTGTAGCTATATTTGACCTACGAGTCACCCCGATACTTCCTACCAAGGTTCGAGTGAAGAAACGCAAAATAGATTTTCACGATGCGGCCATGGCTGCCATCTATCATTTCCGATCGTTACGATTTTAATAACTTTTAATTTAAAATTAGCCCTGATACTTCCTACAAAGTTTCGAGTCAATTGGCCCAGGGGTGTAAGAGGAGTAGTATTTTAAAGCAAATTGTTGACGCCGCTCGACGCACGACGGACATTGACCGATTACAATAGCTCACCTAAAACTGCACTGCGAGGACTTTCATTCCTTACGAAATGCCAAAAGATGACTGCATTCCATAATTGCGGCCTTTTCTGGTATCTCCTTATTTATATCTTTGTGACCCATTTAGATATTTATATGCGGTTTCTGCTAGATTTACTTAAGACGTTTCTCTTATTTTTAGCCATGGCTGACATAAAGTGACAATTTTACGTGGCAAATTACGTTTTTTGTGTCTTTCGTTTACTTTTTACTAATCACTGCACACGATCTACTTACATCATGCTTCTAGATAATACATACATTGGTTAAGAGATATGGAATGAAGATATTAATTTCAGATCTTTAGTAGACAGCAACATGCTCGATATTATGAACAGTTTTAGAAAGAAAATAGTGTTGACATTCCAGCTGTTTGCCTGTTTTGTCATTGTTTTTATTGCTCTCAAGGGTCAATCCTTTCTGAATCTATGTAACTGGTTATTGAAGACCGGTAACAATTAAACGTCCTTAGCATTTCTTTTCCCATAATTAATTATGGAGATACATTCCTATCAACATAATGTTTCACGATGACTTTGAATAGTTTGGTTACAGTATCAAAGTTGCAAGTTCGAATGTTACTCTTGCTTTACACTCAGAAGTGCTTCCAAAGGGACTTTGCTTAAACGTGACAGTAAATCATTTGATTCGTATCAGGAGAAAAACTAAATAAATGTAATGCATTAGCAGATAATTTGTTCAATTCCCACGTCAGTTAAAGAGTATTTGTCTTTTGGTATAATTATTTTGCACTCTCATAGAAGTAGCGTTCAAACGTGATGTCATTAAAATCGGTCCAAGAATGTCACCCATATGATACATGAGTTTAAGACTTAACGATAATCGCAAGTAGCGTAACTCCACATTAAGCATTGGATTCGTGCAGTTTTATCAGTGTCTACTAATGCCCGGTTCTTATGGAATAGATATACTTTCAGGGAAGAAAACTCATTCAAAGTTGTATTGCCTCCCGGCTGAAAAAAAGGTTTATACCTTTCATGCTATTGTTAGTCTTACTCTTTGTTGCTTTGTAGTTTATTCTACGAGGCGATTTGTTGTATGTCTTTCCGTGTGTCATTTTGTTCTTGTGTTTTTCAGTCCTTTTAGTATTGCGATTACCTCGCTTGGGGAAGAGAGAGCTAATCTTAGTGCTTTTCGTACGTTTGTTCGGTTTGTGCTTGTTTGGATTTGTCGGTTTCCTCTTCCTCTTGGGGTCTGGGAAGGGCTGCGGTTTGTGATTGTGGCACTCCCTGGACTTTTCTCTAACCTTTTTTTATTGTAAAAGGAAAGATTTTGCACACAGCTGAGCAAATACTTTCCTTTTAGAGTGAACTTATTTTTAGAAGTAACTTGGTGGGCAGAAAAGCAAACAAAAGAATATATAAGTGAAAATAAAAGACACACATGTTAGCGGAAATGGCGAAAATGGTACCTAAGTGTCAGGATATGAGTAGAAATGCATGTATTGGTCTTGGCTTACGCATACCGCATATGTCGTAAGTTTGTTTTCAACTTGGATAAGTGTCGGGTTATGAGCAGAGATGCAAGGACTTGTGTTGGCTTAAGCATACCGCATATGTCATAAAGTTGTTTTCTGCTTAGATGTCCAGCTATAATTGTTCAGAAGTGGACGCAGCGGCAAGTGCAGCAGCTTAACTTCACAACATTATCAAACAGGATACAAGCGACAACAGTATTTGCGCAACCCTTTGAACAGTAAAGCAATAGACCCAGCTTATATTCAACGTTGTATCGGTGACTACGAAATGTATCTTATCGCATATACGTATAGCAAAAACCTTGTTAGCCTAGTTTCAGTTTTAGTTATCTCTAAACTCTTTTGCTCCTAGTTAAAGCGGTAACAGTATATGTTAGATCATTTAATATATATACTGTTTTCTCATGCATGCTTGCAAATACACTGGAAGTGCATCTTTTCTGACCGTTCCGAGGCGGTTCTTCTGTTGCAGTTCTTTGTTTGTGCGTCTGAGGTTTTATATGTGGTGTTTATGTGGTGTTTATGTGGTGTTTATGTTGTTCCTAGTCTCCTCTTCTTTTTGGTGCCTTGGGAGGGGTGTGCTTCGTGATTGGGCAATTTCCTCAGTTTCTTTACTTTTATGTTTAGTATTGGTACAAATAATTTCGCTCTTATTATTTCTGATAGACCAATATCGCAGCTATATCGGAGCTATAGAAATCTAGCAGGTATATATGGAAGATTCTAATTCATGCTATTGTTACAAATGAAAAGCAAACGACATACACATACATATCGTGCATAACTTAAACCTGTTAATCGAAACGTATTTATAGCCAATTCGGTAGAATCTTTGAGACAACATGTAGTATTCCAGTTATCTACATTTGAGACCAGGTAATTTGTTTAAAAACCGCCTAATGTAAGAAAATACACAATTATCTATATTGAGCTGTATTAATTGGATGTGGATGTGGCGTCACACAACTGTGACTCGTAAGGAAGGTAAACAGCCAATTTTATAGGTCCTTTACAAGTAGGAAATACATTAAATAAATTGAAGGAGCCAAATAAATACGAAGACGTCCAGGAAGTGCCACTCATCAGAACTTAGACTATATATGAAAAAAAGAGGTAAGAGAAAAGTCCAGGGAGTGCCACAATCACAAACCGCAGCCCTTTCCAAACCCAAAGAGGAAGAGGAAACCGACAAATCCAAACAAGCACAAACGTACGAAAAGCACTAAGATTAGCTCTCTCTCTATATATGAGTCTAAGAGGAAGAGTAACATACGAGGGGTAGCACACTCTATGCAGTAAAACACAAAACAAAACAAAACAAACAAACAAACAAACAAACAACCACAACAACAACAAAAAAAAAAAAAAAAAAAAAAAAAAAAAAAAAGAAAAACAAAAAAGAACGCACTTGCTCCAAAAGGAGTATTTTCACTGCAAAAGTTATTGGTGAGGTAGAAGATCACTATGCAGACATGTAATTTGGAGCTACATTAGAACTTTAAGAGAGGATTCGCGCGAGAAAAAATCTGTTTTAAGTACCCAGTATTTTTTTCAACAGACCGTCCAAGGCGGTTCCTCTTTTGCATTTCTTCTTTATTTCGTGTGTCCTTGGTTTGATGTGTGGCGTTTGGTTTGTTAGGTTTTGTTCCTCGTGGCTTCTTCTTTCACTGCTTCTGTGCTTCGCGTTTGTGGAATGTGCATTCATATCTTAATTAAAATACACGTAATTTTGATGTTAATAGCTTACTGAGAAAAGCCACAATCACTAACCACAGTCTTTTTAAGTCACCGGTTGAAAGTTTATTACGTTAATAAACAAGACAAAACGTCATTTTATTGAAACTCGAACTAACGAAAGAAAAGAGAACGAGCACCAGAGGAGAAATTGTAACACAATTTTGGCTTTGGAACAATGAAAACTAACGTGTTTGGGACTTTAACTTTTTTACGGCTAACCAAACTTTGCCTTTGATCCAGCTACTGTTCCAGCTACACAAACTTGTTTGTTCCGCGGAGTGGCGTTGTGTCGTCCTTACGTATCGATAAAAAAAAAACAAAAAAAAACAAAAAAAAAAAAACATAAAATAAAATAAAATAAAAAAAATAACATATCAATTAAAGTTTTGTATAATTATTGAGACTGTACATGAGCAGTAGCTTGCAATAAAAAAAAAAAACAACAAAAACAAACAAACACCAACAAAGCAAACTACAACAAACAACTAAAAGTTTTCACTAAATTGGGTGCAGGCGCAAACAAATGCCTTGCGTTTTCTCTGATAGCGTGGGAATAATTACGTCCTAATTGAGCCTTATCATATAACACGTATCTGCGGGGCCTATGAGAATAGCGAAAGCTTAGAAAAGATTGTGCAAGAGCCGATTCTCCAAGGACATCTATTTCTTTTTGTATAATGATTAGCTTTTAATCTTTCGATGGACAGTAACATTTATTATTACACTACACGTATTACAGGATGAGCTGAAACTTTGCTGTTCGGCTATGATACAAGATACATCTTCTTATGACAGTGGTCATATTATGTTGTTAAATTAAAATAAAATTCATTAAAAAAAAATAAGAGAAAAGTCCAGGGAGTGCCACAATCACAAACCGCAGCCATTCCCAGACCCCAAGAGGAAGAGGAAACCGACAAATCTAAACAAGCACAAACCTTTCAAACGCACGAAAAGCACTAAGATTAGCTCTCTCTTCCCCAAGCGAGGTAATCGCAATACTAAAAGGACTGAAAAACACAAGAACAAAATGACACACGGAAAGACATACAACAAATCGCCTCGTAGAATAAACCACAAAGCAACAAGGAGTAAGACTAACACCGGGACCACCGCCTTAGAACGGTCGGTAGAGCAAACCACCGGGGGCTTTTACAGCTAGCTAACTTCACCCTGGGTCCCGATGCTACTCTTAATATATAAATACATAAAAATTCGGTTTTCAAAGCGAAAACATAAAAATCAAATTAATCACTATAATAAACAAAGACGAGTACTCATGGCTAATTCTACTGTAAGCCAGAGTAAATGAAAACCAATAGTTGAACCACGGCGGGCCAAGCCAAAGACATATCGTCAAGCCCCAACCCACTGGTTAAAGTTTTACGAAGAGGCCGTCATTGAGTCTGAGGCCCGAACCGCCGTCGTGCAATTAAAGAGTGAAGCATAGCCATCAACAATGATTGGGTTGACAACTAGGCATGCAGTCTGCCGCATAATATCCAGGCTATAGCCAATTCTTTTATATAAGTTAATAAGTTTTCTGAATTGCTCCGAAAAGTTAAATTTTCCTACAATTTTTCTAAATCTGTACACTAAGTCACCGTAAAATTCGGGTTCCGATGTACCTTGTTGTAGAAGTGTTTTCAGACTGACACTATATTTTTCTAACAAGGCACTGTGTCTGCGATAAAATTTCGAAAACGCCTTACGAAGTTTAAAATAACGATAGCCCTGCCTAAGAAGTTTGGCAGTAAGGGCTTTATTACGGTAGTTAAAGTCATTAAGATTTGAAGAAGCTCTGGCGAATCTTATAAGTTGAGAAATGTATACCCCATATGAGGTACGCCGGGGGACATCGCCATCCAGAAAAGGGAAATTGACTATATCAAAATCAAACATCGTCCTGACTGTCTTATAGTTCAAAACGTCTGCAAGACTCAGCGTCTTATTAAGTTAGGGAAACTCTATGCGAGCCCGAGAATTATATCTTTTGTACAACATTAAACCAACAGGTGAGAATTTGACGCCAGTAACATTTAATTAAACCCGCATTGTTTTTAATAATGACCTTATAAGGCGGAGAGTCTTGTTCGTGTATCTATGCAAGGCTTTTTGTACATACGGTGTATGCGAAGACCTGTTTGAATTCTAGCATCCGCTGTATGGCTGCCCACTGTGCTTTCTTTTTTGTTTTCATGTTTCATGTTTTCTGGTTCTGATAAGGCACCTTCAGTTGCTGCCAATTTTGCTCTCCATGCCTAGATTGTTTTGTACGTGTTTTGGACAAGGTTTAAATCCCGCCTTCCTCTGGCCTTCCTTTGGTGTCTCAGGAGGGCTCTCGATCGTGATTCTGGCATTTACAGGGTATTTTCACTGATATGACTGTATGCAAGTTGTAAGCAAGCTTCGCCCACCATGCCCATGGGCCTGAACGAAGGAAATATCGGTAGAAGCGTATGTCCGGGATTTGGGAAGTCTACTTATGGCGCGTCACTGGCAAAAACATCAGAAACAATTCTGGAAACTGCCACATTGTAGGGATTGACTAGATCATGATGTCTCCCATAGAACTTCTTAAGTGTTGCTACCAGTTTGGTTTTTTGATACCCCTGGCTCAACAACTTTTGAGTGAGCACTTTCCCACGCTCCATGAAGTCCTGATAATTTGAACAAGTTCTGGCATAACGGATTAACTGTGAAACGTAAACGCCGTATGCTGGTGCAGAAGGGATATTACTGCTCAGGAAAGGAAAGTTAACGATGGGAAAATTGAAGTCATCCCGTTTGTCGTAAAGCCTAGTAGTAAGCTTTCCATTGTCGAAACAACAAATAGAAGTACAGGTATAATAAAGTTTTCTTTTTATTAGATTTGTTCTTCCTATTTTCTACGGCGTAATGATAGTGTACATCTGTTTTCGCTATACGAGTCAATGATGTTTGTAAGTTAAACAAGCAGCAAATTATTTATGTGGCCATTTGAGATCAAGATAGTAAATATTTTTGTTTCAAATACCGATAAATTCAGTGCAGTTAATGTATAAAGTGTTATTTATTTGCAGAACATACCTTGGCAGTTACAGCATATCAGTAAATGTTTCCTTCTGGTTTTATTCATTCTTTCTATGGTGTCTGATGTTTAAAGTAATTTAGTATTAACGTCTACTGATTAAATATAAATATAGAGATTCTCAGGATGGTATACGATTACAGAACACAGTCCTCCGAAGGCGCCGGATAAAGATTCATTAGTTGAAATGACTACACAAAATAACACATTCAGAAAACAGAACAAACAAACAAAAATACAGAACAAATAACAAAAATTGTTAAACTATAATACCCCGCCATTATTGTGTCGCGGGCAGATAACTGTCAAACATTGACGAAATTTGCCTATAAACAATCCCAAGCCAGATCTCCTTAATATCAATGCATGTACAAAGTTTAGTTAGAATGGCTTGACATTTACTCAAGTTATCGTCCGGAAACGAAACTATGGGCGTGTCCCGGGCAGATAACTCCGTGGAAATTTGACGCAATTTGCCCATAAGCAATCCCAAACCAGATCTCCATAATATCATTGCACATACCGTTTGGCCCTAATTTGGGAAGAAACTGTCTTTTTGTCTTTCTGCATGTAGTGTTTCATTGTGGTGCCGTTACTTTAGATGTGTCCTTCTTTCCCTTAGTGTTTCGGACGGAGTGTGTTAGGTAACTGTATCGATTCCTGATCATTACCTTCCTTTCTATTTTAGTGCTACATAGTGGGTTGGGGCTTGGCCCGCCGTGGTTCAACTTTTGGTTTTCATTTAATCTGGCATACAGTAGAATTAGCCATGAGTACTCTTCTTTGTTTATTATAGTGATTAATTTGATTTTCGTGTTTTCGCTTTAATGCATTGACTGAGTTGGGAGCCTTTATGCTAACCGAAGTTTTATGTGTTTCTGTATTAAGAGTAGCATCGGGACCCAGGGTGAAGTTAGCTAGCTGTAAACCCAGTCAGCATTCTACGTAAATCTATATCGGGCCGTCATCGGCCGTCAGCTACCCGATGTAGATTTACGTAGAATGCTAGCTGGGAAAGGGCTTTAACCCCCCGGTGGTTTACTTTACTGACCATTCTAAGGCGGTGGTCCCGGTGTTAGTCTTACTCTTTGTTGCTTTGTGGTTTATTCTACGAGGCGATTTGTTGTATGTCTTTCCATATGTCATTTTGTTCTTGTGTTGTTCAGTCCTTTTAGTATTGCGATTACCTCGCTTGGGGAAGAGGGAGGTAATCTTAGTGCTTTTCGTACGTTTGTTCGATTTGTGCTTGTTTGGATTTGTCGGTTTCCTCTTCCTCTTGGGGTCTGGAAAGGGCTGCGGTTTGTGATTGTGGCACTCCCTGGACTTTTTTTCTTACCTTTTTTTTCCCTACCTTTTTGGGAAAAAGTCGCCAACTCTGCTTGCAAATTGTTCATTTTGTGGTTGCTTTATTGTATTTGACTGTCTTTCCCTTTGGTACTGGGGACTCATGTGGATCTGATTGTATAAGTTCCTGAGTTTTCTTATTTACTTTGTTGCCCCGGTGATGATTCTGGCTGCTTCGTGGTTTATTAGAGCTAACTGTTTCTTAGATTGACTTATGCAGTTGTCCCATACTGAATCGCTAATTTGAGTAGGGGATGTATAAATGCTATGTATATATGTTCTGTTGTTTGTCTGTTTAGTTTAAACTTAAGAGCTCTTTTCAGATTGAGTCCATGTACTTTCAGTGTTCTGTTCATGTGCGAGATTCTAAGAAAGTGAGACCAGGTGTTCTTGTAAGTACGGTATCATTCTCGTTGAGAGAAGGTTGTGTAACTGGATTAAGTGACCTAGATATAAGAAGAGATGTAGTTTTTTGTTGCTAAAAATAAACCAATCATGCGATTTCCTATTGATTTACAGTTTCTAACTCTATATTAAGGCTACGTACTGCAGATTGTAGGTTTTCAAGAGCTGCGATTGTAGGTTTTTAAGGGCTGCGGTTTGTGATTGTGGCACTCCTTGGACTTTTCTCTTACCTTTGTTTTTTAAAACAATAATGTACAGACTGGTGTCATCAGCAAAAAGTCAGATAGATGAGTTTATATTACGTACTATATCTTTATATAAATTAAAAAGTAACGGTCCCCAAATTGAGGCTTGCGGGACTTGGCAAGAATGGAAGCCCAGTCAGATACAATACCATTGATAACAACTCTCTGTCCCCGGCCTGAGAGATAACTTATGAACCAACGCAGAAGATAGTGATTCCCATAGCTGCAAGTTAATACGGCAAACTTTATGTCGACCGTATCAAAAGCTTAACTATTGTCACAAATACAAACCTAACTTCCTTAACATTTACAACAGCTTCATAGAACGTATGGTAAATATGTAGCAACTGAAAAGTAGTAGAGTCTCCTGAAATAAATCCAGACACTAGTAGTGAAAGGTAGTGAGAAGATTATTTTCCAGCATATAGTCAGCATATAGCTGTTTGTGGACACATCGGTCCATAGATGCTCCTAAATATAGAGATATGTCTGTAATTAGATGGTAATGATTTATCTTCTTTTTAATGTATTGATGTTACGTTAGCGTCCTTCCAAGAGGATGAAAAGTATCCTTGCTGAAGAGGACGATTAAAAATTATAGGTTTAGACAATACATGAACATCTTCTTTTAAAAATCTTGGACTTAAAAGATCAGGCCCATTTACCTTACTTATATCTAAGTTTTCCAGGACGTCATTTACATCTTTGATCGTCATTGTTATAGTTTCTAAATTTACATGCTTGAAATTGACAAGAGGATGTGGACATTTATTAGTATCATCTACTGTTGCTTGTGTGGAAAAGTAGTTATTTAACATGTTTGCTTTCTCAGTGCTTGTTTCAGTGTATTCATTATTCAAATTGCGTTTAGGCAAAGCTGTTGGCTTTTTATCTAAATTCGTGATATTCCAGAAGCCCATAAACCCACTAGTCGGCATTACATTATTCCCATCTAAACTATTTGCTTAAAAGTATTCCCATTGTTGATTTTAATGTAAAATCTTGAAAAGAATTCATCTTTAGTCAAACAAAAAATGGTCATCATAATACTATCAGTATTGGTTTTTCTACTTTCGTTTCAACCGGATGTCACGTTGCGCGCAAGGCATTATTGTTTTTTGGAATAAAGCGAATTTAGAATTAGATTAGATGTTTTCCTGAACAATTTGAATTCGATGTTTGCTGGTTAATAGACATTCACGTTTGTCGTAGCGTATTTTCTTATCTGTAGTGTGTTCTTTGTTTCCAAAGGCAATCTTTTTGATGTTTATCACAGCACACATTTAGGGACTGTAAGAAAGAAAATGATTTAGAATTTTCGAGAACTAAAAACGGTTATTTTATAGGTGTTTTTTTTTTTAAGAAAATTGGTTCTGATCATGAACAAATGAGGCAGCTCATGCTTGTAGAAGAGTTCAAAAGGTGCATAAATTCAGGCATAAAGTCCTTTTTAGATAAGAAACAAGTTGAATTTTTTGTGTATTACTGTATTTAGAGTAACATCGGGACCCAGGATGAAGTTGGCTAGCTGTAAAAGTGCTTTAAACCCCCCCCCTCCCACGGTGGCTTAATCTACTGACCGTTCTAAGGCGGTGGTCCCGGTGTTAGTCTTACTCTCTGTTGCTTTGTGGTTTATTCTACAAGGCAATTTGTTTTATGTCTTACCTTGTGTCATTTTGTTCTTGTGTTTTTCAGTCCTTTTAGCATTGCGATTACCTCGCTTGGGGAAGAGAGAGCTAATATTAGTGTTTTTCGTACGTTTGTTCGATTTGTACTTGTTTGGATTTGTCGGTTTCCTCTTCCTCTTGGTGTCTGGGAAGGGCTGCGGTTTGTGATTGTGGCACTCCCTGGACTTTTCTCTTACCTTTTTTTGAAAGTTTGGAAACAGGAGCTCGACTTGCAGACTACATAAGGTTTCCATCATTAATAAGTCAAATCCTTCGAAAAGACGATTTTACCCATAGTCAGGATTAAAACATAGTTTTTATAATTCGTCTGGCAGTTATAGCTAAACATTTTCTCTCAAACCCACACATTTTGGCGAAAATAAAGGTCAAAATCCCTTATCTCAGCCAGTTTGCAATTATTGCAAAAAGACTGGTCATATTATTTCTGAGTGCTTAAATATGAAAAGAAAGAAAGAGAAACCAGAGGGGCTTAAACCTACAGGACTTACCTCTTTACTGTCAAAACCACAGTCATGCATTAAGGAGGAAATTCCTACCCAGAAAACAGCTTACGACATGAAAGCCGCAACAAAGGAATGAAGCATAGCAGAAATCATTTTCCGCCTATCGTGGGATTCGAACCCGGTCCGCTACACCTGGTAATCTCGTAAGGGGTAGCCGGTAGTTATGCTCACAAAAGTTTTACGCGAACTTCCGGCCATGACTTTCGAGACATCCAAATGTCAACCGACGGGCAAGGTCATCTAATTTATTGAAACGGACAGTGCTATTCCAAACCACTTTCATTTCTGCGTCGGAAAAGATAGGTTAGGGCTTGAAAAAAACAAACAAACAAAAAAACAAAAAAACAAAAAAAAAAAAAAAAAAAAACGTAAGAAAACATACCTTGTGACATGTAAATGTATAACTCAAATCCGCCTTCGTTGTCCGAATGTAGAAACGCTGCAACATTGGATATCCTAAATATGCCCAGAAGAGAATCTGATCAAGCCGCAAATGCGCAGACTAATCTGAATCTTTGCTAGGCGCAAATGTCTGAAGATTTTCTGATGTTGGGTTATATTTGTTATTGGGAGCTTCATCAGAGGTAAAGGCGCGGGTAAATCTAATTTAAGACCCAGCATGTTTTCTTCTGACCGTTCCTCTCCGATTGAAAGTAAATAAGAGAATTCATGTAGTGATACAAAAAAGGCTAAAATGAGTGTCCTTTGAAATCCATGAACAGATTCATAAGGACTAAAGTAGGCCTACCACATGGTTCGGCCAATCAAGCCTCGTCAGTGACTCTATGTTATGATACGACAATGAAAGCCGGGGTTAAAATAGAAAGGAAGATAATGATCAGGAAAATTCATTTAAAACTTTATAAGGAACAGTTACTTTAAAAAATGCTTTATTCCTAAATGAGTCTAAATTGTATAAACAAAAACTTTGTTTAGTAATGTTAAACTTTGTTCCAGGAGATGACTTTCAGACAAGCTAAGGCTTACAGTCAGATCCTGGAAAATATTGTATTGTTGTAAATTATGTTGTATTAGAAGCAATCAAAATAAGTTTAAACCAACTTTGTTTAAGTCCTCAGAATTCAACGAAAGAATTCACCACAAAGAATTCTGAATTCACCACAATTAGTTCAACATCAAAATCAACAACAAAAGCTCTGGTATGGAGATATTTTCCTTCATACTGAATGGGTACTATATTTAATAGAAAAATGAGCCAGCGCACGATAAAATATACATGTGCGACTAGTGAAGACTTAGATCAGTCTGCGCATCTGCACAGTCTGATCAGAGACTTCCCTGTCTGTTACAGATTCTGGGCTATCTAATGAGGGATTAAAGAGAACCCTTGCTATATTTGATAGATGTACAGGCTGATCTTTACTGGTCACACAGGTCTTATTGTCTTTTGTTTCGTGCGCTGGCTAAAACATAAATGAAGTTACCCGGAAACGGCTACAAGCACCAAGCACAACCTTCCCGATGCACCAAAAGAAGAACATTACGAAAACCTGCCTATTCAAATATACTGAAAATTTAACCACCAAAAAATGAAGATTTCAGATAAAATTAATCTGATATTTTTTCACATTTCTGCTCAAAACATAGATTTTGGGTACTCGTTAGAACCGTCTCGGCGAGGCGGTTCTAACGAGTACCCACAATCTATGTTTTTTTTAGCAAATATAAGAAAAATAATATATACCCCTATAAAAAAGGTATGAGAAACGTCCAGGGAGTGCCACAATCACAAACCGCAGCCCTTCCCAGACACCAAGAGGAAGAGGAAACCGACAAATCTAAACAAACACAAATCGAACAAACGTACGAAACGTACTAAGATTAGCTCTCTCTTCCCTAAGCGAGGTAATCGCAATACTAAAAGGACTGAGAAACACAAGAATAGAATGACACAAGGTAAGACATAAAACAAATCGCCTCGTAGAATAAACCACAAAGCAACAAAGAGTAAGACTAACACCTTGACCACCGCCTTAGAACGGTGGGTAGAGTAAACCACCGGGGGTTTAAAGCATTTTTACAACTAGCCAAGTTCACCCTGGGTCCCGATGCTACTCTTAATACAGAAATACACAAAAAATTCAACTTGTTTCTTATCTGAAAAGGTTCGCATAACCCCAGTTTTACTATATAAAAGTGGGGTTTAAGGGGGTTAAAATTATATAGGCAAGTTTTCGTGATGAGAAATAAGGAACAAACAATGACAACACACAATGGTACAGTTACAATAACTGATAAAGAGAGTAGACTGCAGCAGAAACCGCCTGGAACGGTCAGCATAAACAACTACTGGTAGAGGAGGCTCTACACGCAATTTTGCCCTTAATTCTGATACAGTTATAATGAAACTACAGGTTCGGTATTTGTAGGGTCCTCCCCACCTCATCAGTGAAACAACACAGTAAAGTATAAGTGAAGGTACACAGGAAATGATACAAACACGAAGCAAAGCAAGCAAACAAAGGAGAGATGAGGAACAAATGAGAACGAACAAACGCCCTTTATGAAGTCGCAGCGCATCAACAAAGAAGAACTGCAACAGAAAAAGAGGGCTCAGTGACAATCAAAAGAAAACCATAAGGACTATGGTGGTCCCAACGCAGAGAGAAAGCGTCGACTTCATACTTCTTAAACAGACTAACCTAAATAGACCACCATTCAGTCCTGCTCACCGCCGCACAATTAAGGAGGGAAGCAAAAACTATCAACCGTAATTGTGTTAAAACCATACATGCAATGTGTCGCATTGCATTAATATTGCAGCATCTTTTAACAAATGACAATCGTTTTGGATTGTGTCGAAAACCCATCAGTATTACTAACAGTTTTTCTGAATGTATAGAAAAAGTCGATATACGATATACGGTCCTGCAGAAGTGCTTTCAAGCTGACATTATATTTAGGAATTTATTCAAAATGACGGTGATAAAACCTAGGAAATATTTTACGCTGTTCATGATACCAATATCCTTGTCAGAGAAGTTTTTCCCAATTATTAGAGTGACTGAATTCTCTAAATGCTCGAGCAAAAAGGATGAATTTGCCCCTATCAAATTACGATACAAACTTACATTACCCTACTAATAAACATATGCACATTTAACAGCACCTCCGATGTTTTACAATCAAAGAAACACCCGACCTCTGTTAACCTCAGGTGAATAAATGAAGGCATTAATTTGTGCGTATGACCAAAACATCGCAGTCGCATATCCCATGTTTTACGTGTAGTAAATTATTTTATTCTCTCATACTTGTGCCCACACTCTTTGTTGAGTTGTACGTGATGAATGAACGCAGTCATTAAGACATTTTCTCCATCACTTTGCAGCTTGAAAATGACTTTGTGAGGATACAAAATGTTCGGGTTTAGATCAACCTGTGCGATCCGCAGTCACATCAAGGACTTTGCTGTTTCCATTGGTACATTCTATAACCCCATAATTCCGTAAGCGTACAGCAATGATCCTGATTAGACTTGCAGATCACGCACATTTTTCCACACATGCCCGTAGGCACCTTTCCGCTTGGTGCGGCTGAATATTGTAAATGTCCCAATTGATTTCAGAGTAGTACAAGGGCACTTCAACCATCCTATCTGGTTTTATGTTGTAATCAACAGTAAGAGTTATGTAGATCTACAACCTGATAAAAAAATGAATCCGGGATTCCAATCTTTGAAGTACATGTTATATCGACATTAAAGCGACGTCGTTAACCTAATATAACTCGGCGACACTTTGATCACTATTAAACACCCAAGATAGTTGATGAATGAATTTGTAGCAGGTATTAGGTTTGTCATGCAAATAAAATGTTTTATGCATTCAAAATCCGACCATGCAAAAAAGGTAAGAGAAAAGTCCAGGGAGTGCCACAATCACAAGCCGCAGCCAATCCCAGACACAAAGAGGAAGAGGCAACAGACAAAACTAAACAAGCGCAAATCGAACAAACATACGAAAAGCAAGTCTGTGCAGTCAGTTGAGGGCTATCTCTATCCACAGTAAGGCTTCATCATCTAGACTTCCCCAACAGCACATGCCTTTATTCAGACTGTGTATATCCATTGTTAAACAGGCAGGCCCTTGAATCTTATGACATAAAATGAATGATCCGTTACGGAAATCGCTGATGTTTTGTGTTACTGCATACAATATTTGATTACCACAGTTCATTTAACAAACATACAGTGACAATTAAATGTATCAAAATTAAACTTTGACTGTCAAATCTGACATGAAAACTTTTTACAAAATTGCATTGCAATAAGGCAAACAGTTGTAGAGGAGATGTTTTCTTCTCCAAAAGGTTCATTTATCGGCGAAATGAAATTATGGAAACCGTAAAGTAAAGATGTTGAAATGTCTGATATTAGAAAGTACTGTATTTACCCTAAATATTTAGACACGTTAACACCTTACCATACATGCCCTAAATTTGAAGCAATCCTGTTTGACTACCTGTGAATGAATTCAAAACTGATGCTGAGTGTCCAACAACGTAGTCCCTGATCAGATCAGGTCTTCACTGTATTCTTGGGATGGTCTATCCGAACACTTCAAGTGAATACATTAACTAAAATAGTGTGTAGTTTTATTATCGGTTTACTGGATTCGAAAAAATGGTATTTGGCATCGCACATGTTTTGCTGTATTTTAGAATGTATAAAACAGAACACATCAGGACCTAAATAATGACTGGAAAAGTAAAACAGATATTCAGAAAAAAACACAATCACAGAACAAAGTCTACGAATAACTCCGAGAGGAGCAGTCAACAAGCTACGACAAAGAGGTCATATATATTCTCGTGTGTGTGTTCGTGTATATGTGTTAAACACACACACACACACACACACACACACACACACACACACACACACACACACACACACACACACACACACACACACACACACACCTTTCTCATTACAAGCAAGGTAAAGGTAAAAAGAATTGTTTTTTTTTTTTTAAAAAGCTCTTTCAATTTAATGAAGAATTTTGTTTTTGTCAGCTTTTGCGGAAACATTGTGTGAAGTGTAGAAAGATAATATGTAGCCAAACCAGATGCGCAACAATGTGTAATTTAAGTTTATTTAGAATCGCACCGTATTTTAACTCACTGAAATAGACCTCCACTGGATCCCTTTCACACCACCCGCATCGTCTAACACACACCACCCAATAGCAGTACGACGAGAAGATCAGTCCCAGTACAAGACTCAAATTCTGTGATGAAACATGCGTGTTGAGCCTCCAACCAATACAACACAGAGAGCTTATCATGAATCTGTCTAACACCCAACTCGACGATCGTCAGTAACTGACCCCTATCCTCAGAAGCGCACGTATATTTGCCAGCACTGCCAAGTTCACGTTAAAATACAAAACAATGCAAAACGTCACGCAGAGCTGCATTCTGTGTTTCCAAATGACCACATATCCAGACTACTGTAACATGTACAAACGTATGTTCAAGCCTATTTAATACCCAGCGGGCACATGTGCCTGCCGGGTAGTTGCTTACTTAAAGCGAACTGGGTTGGCATCTCTGGCATATTGTATTGCCTTCCTTCTGAAAAGTCGTCTGCTCTAAGTGGTTGGTAGCAAATTCTTTCCCTTTAGAGAGGACCTCTTTCGGAAGGGGTTTGGTGTGCACGAAAGCAAACAGGGTGTCATAAATATGGTTTTCTTTGGAAAAATAACAGAATATGTATCAGTCATGTCCAGTTCCCTTAAAGATACCACAAGAATCATCTGGATATATCTATTTTAGTGATGTCAAATAATGACGTCCATTTTGTCCCCAAGGTTATCAATAAGTATAGTCTAGTATACTGGTATGTGCTGAGCCAGAAATATCTTCTTTATGCAATTACGTTTGAGACAGAAGTGCACATTTAATAAAATAAGCCACATTTGCAGATTAATTACACCACGCCATGAGAAAATATGTCTTTGCGTAACACACAAACAGTAAATGTCAGTTTACCGTGCGTATACGCTCCTTTGGTCACGTCTTTGCGTTTCCTCGAGACAGTATACAACTGATCTGTAAACTGATCTCGGCTTTCCGTGGAAACATACTGGTATTATATGCACAAAGTTCTTTCTTAACGGTTAAAGTGCTAAGCAAAATTGTAGCAGACGGCATTCTAAAATTGATTTTGTTATTTTTCACTGAAACTAAGAATTGACATTTTATGTAAATACCCTAAAATATAACGCCTTATATATATTTTTATTTTTCTGAAAAAAAAAAAAAAAAAAAAAAAAAAAAAATCAGAGTGTCGTCTGCTGTAGTTGTGATTAGCTCTTTAAGGATGAATTCACGTCTTAAGAAAGGTTCTGCTGTCTACGCAAACCTTTATATTAGTCTAATAGGATAACGATTACCAGATGAAAAATAATTGGAACCGCCAAGTGAGAACATGTGCATTCGGACATGTGCACCTAGCAAAGACTCTTTCTGGTCTTTGCTGTTTAATTTTTGCTGACGGAGCACTCTTTGTATAACATTGTCAACCAGTGTGCCGCATATGATATAATGTAAAAGGAAGGTAAAACTGATACACTCGTGCGTAGGTATTTCAGTATACAGCTATGTCAACACAGCTATTTACTGAAATGCTATAGTCTATGCTTCAACACGAGCCTGTTACAACAGGACTCCAGGCCGAGTTGTTTTTTTTTCTTCTAAATTTTATTACTGAAACTTACCTCATAAACTGGATTGTCTATATTATAAAATTCATAAACCAATTTCAACGTTTTATCCACGACAATTTAGGTTGATTTCTAAATATCTATCTTTATATTGTCGGATTGAAAACACTTCCAATATAGTCTAAAAAATGTGAATTTTGCGGAGATCTATTTGACAAAATCGAAACAATTTTAGTTACAACTATTAAAACGACAGGTTGAAACATACAATTTCTACAGCAGATTGCATGGTGCAACCTAGTTAAGGTTAACAACTGTCCTTCCTATTTTAGTTGCAGGATGGAGGATCGTTCCTAAGGTAGACTGATGACTGGAATCAAAATCTGTATCAGAAGTTTTGGTCCTGTCAACATTGCATACTTTACCCTAAGTATTTGGACACTTGATCACCATACCATACCAGTCCTAAAATTTGAACACGCCCATTTTGCTATATGTTGTTGTGTCTAAAAAGCCGGATAAAAGGCAAACGGTGTAGTCCTGATCATAATCACATTGTACGGCGTCTGATCTGGATCTTAACTGTTAACACAGGTGTGTCTGGCTGAATACTTTAGGTAATTACGAGATAGTTTGGCGGGATACTCAGCTACAAATAGTTTCCATTTGCTCTGGCAGTAGACTATCATGGAGTTTCAAGCTTTGTTTGAACTTAGCTGTTTGGCACTGCTTTGACTTTTGTTTTATCGCGATGACGTATTGATAATATATGAGTATCCCTATGAAGACTTTGGTGTCTAGAAAGGGCTGAGGTTTTTGATTGTGGCACTCCCTGGACTTTTCTCTTACCTTTTTTTTGTACATTTGCGTGTCTATACTTTGGTAACCAGCCGTCAAGACAAATAAACTAAATTTCACTAATAGTTTCGAATAAAATAGAGTGATGGTACCCTATAAATGGCAAAATAACGAAGCACCGTCCTCCCGAGACACTAAAAGGAGGAGGGACAAAGACAAGGACAAACAAATGCCATAGACGAACAAACGAAGAAGTACTCCAGCAAAGGAACCGTCTTGGAACGATCAATAAATAAACTACAGGGGGGCTTAACCCGTGTCATGCTGAATAAGTTCAGATGCCACGCCCACTTCTAATTTCCAGCCAATCAGATTACTCGATCCAGGTTTTTGATAGAAATTCACATATAAACTAACAAACAGTGCAGATCCAGATCAGTTGGCTTCTTCAGAAGCCAACTGGTCTGGATCTACACTGTTTGCTAAGACAGGGCATGTCGTGTTCAGCAAGAGAAGGGTTAAACATGTTTTAAGCGAAACCTCACTCTTAATTCGGATTTTAATCGAAATCAAAATTTTGGCGACAATTTGAAATATCAATTAAAAAATACAAATCTAAAAGGTTGCCTTTGGGAACAAAGAACACACAAATAAACGAAAATCGGAGACTCGGTTTTATTAAGTGTATATAGTATAAAAGGAGTAGCAAAAGTGCAGAAATTCTGACCATCACGAAAACATACCTATATAATTTTGATCCCCTTAAACCCCACTTTTATATAGTAAAGCTGGAGTTTACAGGGGTATACATTATTTTTCTTATTTCTGCTCAAAAACGTAGATTGTGGGTACTCGTTAGAACAGCCTCGTCGAGGCGGTTCTAACGAGTACCCACAAACTATGTCTTAAGCAGAAATATGACACATATCAGGTTTTTTTTATCTGAAAATTTTCAGTTCTTTGGGGGTGGATTTTCTATGTATTTGAATAGACGTGTTCACATGCTTGCATATTTTGATCACCTTGAACATCCACACTCTCTTGTTTAGGCATTTGCTCACTGTTCATACATTAAACATTATCCAACAGTAATGATTCCTTAACGTACAAATCAATCTTAAAACGTATGCGTTCAGTGTAAATCCAGGACAGCTTGCACTCCCGCGCAGTTTGATAAGGGTTTCCGCTATTCATGTATAAAATGTTTAAAGACCATATATTACGTGAATATTGATTATAATCAGAATGCGGGGTGCACGAAATGGCCGGAGTCTACGTTGATCTCCTGTATCTCAAAGTAATTTTATATCGAGCGGGATGCTGAACTGTTCAAGTTAACGGATAGTCAAGGTTTGTTCTCCGTACATGCCTTGAAAATATGTGGAGAGACCTTGAAAAGACCACAATTTCGTAGCACAGACCTCGAGCGGCACCAAAAGAAGAAGATATGAGAAACTTAATAAAATATAAGTGAAGATGCCAAGAAAATGTCACGATCATGAAACACACCCTACCGATGCACCAAAAGATTGAGAGACGAGGAACGAATAAGGACAGCATAAATATCTCACATGAAAAGTAAGAGAAAAGTCCAGAAAGTGCCACAATCACAAGCCGCAGCCCTTCCCAGACACCAAGACGAAGAGGAAACAGACAAAGCCAAACAAGCGCAAATCGAACAAACGGACGAAAAGCACTAAGATTACCTCTCTCTTCCCCAATCGAGGTAATCGCAACGCAAAAAGGACTGAAAAACACAAGAACGAAATAACACAAGGCAATACTTAAAACAATAAAACAAATCGCTTTGTAGAATGAACCACAAATCATTAAAGAGTAAATAAAGGTAAGAGAAAACACCGGGACCACCGCCTTAGAACGGTCAGTAGAATAAACCACAGAAGCGCAAACAAAGATGAACTATAACACAAGAACAGTCAGTAGGACAACTACTTGAAGACTAAAGAAGTTCTAATATGCCTAATGTAGACATAATTATTCGCTATTCGCTAACAAACTGCATCATGTAAAATGTCAACTAATTCAGCAACATACAACAATAATGTGTATATTAGAGACATAGGCGACTAGCACAACTCCAGATTTCCTAAAGACTCCTCAGTCTAGTCAATGACATTACAATACGTCGATAATGCTAGTATATCAAATGATACGAGGGGGAGTCAATAAGTAACCAGCCTAACTTATTTCCGGTTGAGACCCACCTCCTCTTTTTCGATGTAATTGCCCTCTAGTGTGATGCACTTAGACCAACGGTGTTCAAGTGCCATCAGCCTAGAACTAAAAAAGTCAGGGTCCTTTCCATTGACCCACTCCTCAATTGCCGTCACGACTTCTTCATCAGACCGGAAATTAAGTCCACGGATATCCTTTTTCAAGTTTGGGAATAGGAAGAAGTCGCTAGGAGTTAGGTCAGGCGAATAGGCAGGATGTGGTATTAATTCATACCCGTTTCGCTCTACAGCATCCATTGCAACTTTGCAAGTTGGGACTCTCAAGAGAGTTTACCTCGGCGTTTTTCACGGATGGCGGTTCTCAGCTGGTCTAACAAGTTTGCATAGTACACTCCAGTTATTGTACTTCTCTTGGGTAAAAAGTCCAACATAATAACACCTTTTGCGTCCCAAAATACTGTGGCCATCACCTTGCCAGCAGATGGTTGCGTCCTGAACTTCTTTGGCCTCGGGGACCCAGGCCCTACCCACTGACGACTCTGAGCTTTATTCTCTGGCTCATAATAATGAACTCAAGTCTCATCTACAGTCACCAGATGCAAAAGAAAATCATCTTTTGACCTAAAACGCTTCAACAAGGCGCTGCATACTGATGCTCTGGTTGCCATTTGCTCATCGCTAAGGGATTTGAGGACCCACTGGGCTGTTAGCTTGCGCATACCTAAAAGATCATGTAAGATTGTTGAAACGCTACCATGTGAAATGCCTAATGTCAGCGCTATTTCTTCTACCTGAATTCGCCTATCAGAGTATACCAGATCCCGAGCTTTCTTTCACATTTCTTCGTCGGTGGCATCCAGTGGGCGTCCAGACCTGGCTTCATCTTCTGAAGACGTTCTACCGCGTTTGAATTCCCCTACCTAGAAATTAACCGAAGCATAAAATGGTGCAGGAGACCCATAAACATCGGCTAACTCGCCGTGTATTTCCTTGCCTGTTTTACCTTTTAAATACAAGTACCGAATTACAGCACGGTACTCAACTTTAGATGAAAAGCATGCCTTTGCATCACTAGCCATGTTTGACATTCAATATCTGATTAAGAAATAACTCGATACGTGTGCAATTTTGTACCCATGTATAAAACATATATTGAAACAAAGCCTGAAAATCGTGACCGTCTCGGTCCATCGGAAACAAGTTAGGCTGGTTACTTATTGACTCACCCTTGTATTATAAATGGTGTTTGAGGTCCTGATCAGATTGTCCTGATTCGCAAGCTGATCCTCGCTGTTCGCTAATGCCTCGGGGACACCATTACGCATGGCTAAGAACACTTTAGACTGGATGCATTCGGTAGAGCTTTATAAAGAAAACACGATTGTACCGTATTTACCCCAGTATCTTGACACTTTACCACACTTGTTCTAAAATTTGAACAAGTACTACTTACTACCCGATTTTGTGCCTAAAATAGCTGGACGAGTGGCAAACAGTGTAAACCCTGATGAGACACCGCATTCTGCGGCGTCGCATCTGGGTCTACACATTTTGCTAAGGCCTGTCTGTCAAAATACATACGGTTAATACGGTAACTCCTGCACACCAGTTTCCTTCTGAAAAGTCAAAATGGAAAGAATTTGCACCTAAGGGGAGTAAATTCTTTCCTTTAGAGTAGACTTCAGGGGCAAATCCAAACTTTTTAGAGTAGACAAACCACTTTTGACACCTTTATCTTCCCTGGAAGTGCATATTTTCCCCTTTAAGAGGCAAGGATACACTGAGTAGATTTTCACTATTTTGTACAAAGGATACAATGTTTTTGATTTTAGATTTGCTTTTCTGTCCATAAACCCCTTCTGAGAACAAGGGGCAAAATATAAGTGCAGATACTCAGGAAATGCCAGGATCGTAAAACAGACTTACCGAGTCATATCGAAGGATGAAAAGATTAGGAACAAATAATGACAAAAGAAACGTTACCTATGAAACCACCGACGCAGAAATGAATGACTGCAACAGAGGAGCTGCCTTGGAACGGCCAGTAGGAAATTCACATTGGTCGGGGTGGTTGTTGGGGTTCGGGGAGGGGCTAAAACCAGTTCTACTCGCACGAAATCTCACCCTTAATTCTGATGCAGCTCCAAATAACAAATATATGTTCGGTACACATATAGATCCTCTACCTCATCTGTAAAACATCACCGTGAAACACATATACTTAAAAGCACTGTAATTAAACAAGGCCAAGGGTTGAATGGCGAGCTGCCATTGTACAATAAAACCACAAACAGGACCACGATGCAAAACAATTTAGATATCTGCCCAGAACATGTATAAATTTGTCTTAGTCACTCGACGGTGAAACACCTACGTTCAAACATCTGACAAAAATCGTGCTGATTTATGTCATACAGATAACTGCCGGCCTCCCATCCTGAAGATTTAGATGTAACTGAAGCTCCAAAAATACCTTTTTATGCAATTAACTTTGAGAAAAAAGCTGTAAATTCAATAAAACAAACTACGTTTTTGCAAAATTAATATAATTAAGTCGCATCAAGAAACCTAGACTGTTGAGTTCGAGACCAAAGCGAGTAATAACGGTCTTCTTATTAACCCTAGGAATTCGGGTAGACATACGTGAGCAAACAGTGTAGACGTAGACCAGAAGCCGCAAACGCGGTGTCTGATCAGGGGCTACACTGTTTGCAACTCATCTAGCTAGTTTTCGATAAAAAATCAGGTAGTAAAGTAGACCTAGTTGAATTTTAGGACAGACATGATACAGAGAAGATGTCCGAATGTTAAGGGAAAATATGGTATGCATGCATTGTCTTCGTTATCTGTTTATACCTCAAATATTCCGTTTGTCATTTGTCTTTGTGTTGGTCGACATAGTTTCAGTAGGCGTTAGCTTGTTGAAGTTAAACTATGAGAGCAGAAATATATTCTTTGCTTTGTCTCCCGATCAGAACACACAAAAAACCAAAAAAAAAAAAAAAAAAAAAAAAAAAAAAAACAACAACAACACAGGAACACAAAAATATTTCAGTGTATAAACAAGAAACATATCGTATCATCAGTCATCTGCCACTTGCTAAATGACATATGCAAACAGGCTAAAGTAAATGGGATGGATCAATTGTTTTTCTTTGCAAAATTACTTTGCCACACACGACATTTCAGTCGTTTTATATATAGTACGCTGTCGTGTCTAGCATGTGCTACAAGATCTCAGTTTCATCAATATTTTTCATTAAAGTTTACTTTGATTACTTAAATAAATAAGTATTATTTTAACATTTGTTGCAACTTAGCCACATAAAAAAAAACAACAAAAAAACAAACAAAACAAAACAGTACATTGTACCACAGTACTTGTTATATATGTGTACCCAACTAGCATTTCACTTACATCTTTATTTGACCGTTACATGTATCGGCCCGTTAGAACTCCTTTCTGGGCGGATAACGGTCGGATATACGAGTAGAGAGCTACCTTAGTACAAGAATGGCTGAGGCAGAGCCTTGCTCTAAGGTAATCACCATATATCGAAAAGGATAGTGCTTAAGATGGTATGCCGCGATTGTGGCAATTCCTGGGTATTTTCAATTAAATGTTTGCGTCAGCGGTATTGTACCGCTGAGTTTGTTATTCTTACATTTTGTTTAAGGTTACGTATTCTCTTACCAAGCAAGGCAGAATCTTTTATAACTGGTCATTCTACCAAGAATCAAATCGTATGTAACAGTCCTTAGAGGGCTTTGGGGGTCTTAAAATCTTTTCTGCTGCTCATCAAAGTAGCTTTCAATCTAGCTATTCTCTGTTGAATCCCTTACATATTAGCATTTCTGTCCATTTTGGCATTAGATCATGCCATACACTTTGAACAATTAAAGTTTTATCTGGTATCTTGTGTGGAGGCGGGTGTAACCTTCTTTCTGACATAGACAGGAGTTGTGTACAACGCTTTGCATGCATTCCGTATTGAACTGGACTCTGCTGTGCTGCTAAACAAAAATTAAAGTTTACAACTCTCTGAGAAAATTCAGCAGATGAAATTGATGATAGTTTTCGTATTTTTCTTAGAAAAAATATACTGACATTTTAATCAGTTCGTGTATTGGGACAATTTGCATGTAAATGTCAAATGCTGTTTTCCTCGAAATAAGAAAAATATTTCAAAATGTCGTTTGATGAGTATTTAGTTACCATTACGTAATGTACAGGTTGATACATATGACTTTACGACATTGGTATTTATGTAATCATAGCTCTACTCACCTAGCGACAAACAGCTCCAAGCCAGCCAAGTTTCCCAGTAAGCATTTTTTATAAATCTATAGCGGGCCGTTATCGGCCCGTCAGGGTAGCTGACGGGCCGATAACGGCCCGCTATAGATTTATAAAGAATGCTAGCTGGGTTAGTCACTACCAATTTCTATGGTTAGATAATTATATAGCTTTACAGACGGAGACTGGTATTAATGATTGCTGTCATTTTTGCGCTGACGAAGACACCAATGTTGATACGGTTGTGAAATACGATCTGCGCCTTTCTGTTTATTTGGATTATGCGAAATATTTTACCATATAATAAGCAAATAGAGCTCAGTTTTCCATTGTAAAGCATGACACCAACGCAATATCTGATGACTACGTCACAATCTTAAACAACATAATAAATGTAAAACACATTAAACATGCCGAATAGAACTGTGGCCACAACGCTACATTGCTTCGTTTCGGCGATCAAACGTAGCGTGGCGTTCTAAGGCTTGAGGTTCTTGTGTTGTTCCATCACGAAAACACGCCTATATAGTTTTGACCCCCTTAAACCCCACTTTTATATGGTAAAACTGGAGTATACAGGGGTATACATTATTTTCTTATTTCTGCTCAAAACATAGATTGTGGTACTCGTTAGAACCGCCTCAGCGAGGCGGTTCTTACGAGTACCCACAATCTATGTTTTGAGCAGCTGTATGAAATATAGTAGAGATTTTGATCTGAAAATTTTCAGTTTTTGAAGGTGATATTTTCTATATACTTGTATAGGCGTGTTTTCGTAATGGTTCATATGGGGCTTGTAGCTGCTCAGGGCGGGGCTGTATTGTTTTTGGGTGCTGTGGATTGACTCATAACTAAATAGGAAATATCGGGGCGATTAATAGATCAAGAATGGCTAAACTCGTTCCGATCCTAAATCCGTGATACTAATTGTATATGGTCTTGTTGTCGTGTGTCCTGTCTATCATTGAGATTATCTAATTCGCCTTGTTGATGATGAAGAGAGAGGCAGAGGGCTGATTGCTTTCATTTCATTGTTTTGTTACACGTGTACCATCCGTCATATTTCATTTTTATGTACTATTTTATGTGCTTAGTCGTCCTCTTGGTGTCGCTCTTTGGCAATGATGATTCATTGTGGAGCTTTTCAAGACATTGTATTTACTTTTTTCACAGATATACTATTGATCAGGACCTTGAGCATTTCAGTCACCTTTAAAAGACATTTTCTTCTGTGAATCAGTATCATGTTTCAAGAAATATGTTTCCAAATTAGAGCTGTGTTTTTTTTTTAAGAAAACAAAAATACAACAACGCATGTCTCACCCCAGCTCTCACTCGCATATACAAAGTTTACCCATACTAATTGTTTAACATCATTGCAAGTCCATACACCTGGGGATACAGGGGTGCGAACGATTTTCTGGGAAAATTATTTCAAAATAATATATATATTTTTTCACCAGAAATTTAATTTACAGCCCTAATCTTAGCTTCTAAATAAACATTTTCTTAAGATTCACACCCTGTGCAAATTATCTGAAATTCGTATCCCACTTTTTTGAAAGTCGGCGTGCATTGTTTGTTTCAACTCAGTTTGTGCAATGATTTTCAAAGCACAAGCAACTGCTTAATCTTTTCACCAGAGTTAATGAAGTGAACTGTCAAAAAGGAAGAATCCATTGTCTGAAGAAAGGGTATTCATCATGAAAACATGCCTATTATATAATTTTGACCCCCTAAAACCCCATTTTTATATAGTAAAACTGGGGTTTACACGGGTATATATTATTTTTCTTATTTCTGCTCAAAAACATAGATTGTGGGCACTCTTTAGAACCGCCCTGGCGAGGCGGTTCTAACGAGTACCCACAATCTATGTTTTGAGCAGAAATATGAAAAATATCAGAATTTTTATCTGAAAATTTTCAGTTTTTGATGGTGAAAGTTTCAATATATTTGAATAGGCGTGTTTCAGACCGAAATTGGGAAATTCAAAGGCATCCAATGTACTATAATTACTCCAAATATTGGGACACCTGAACCTATTACCATAATTATCTTAACATTTGAAAAAGTTCATTTACCTACCGATGAATTATTTCTACGATGTGTCAAAAAGTGCAGGCAGAATGGCAAATAGTGTAGACCCTAATCAGACGTCTCTTTTAGGAGCAATCTAATTTGGGTTTACACTGTTTGCTTAGGCACCACTGTCGCATCACTGTGGGTTATTTACGGTATATCATAACAAGAGATCTTAAAGGGGAACGCAACCTTAAAAGGTATTGTGCTTTAAAGTAAAGAACTTTACAAACAATGAATTTTGACACATATTTGATCAAAATCAGTGAAATATTTAGAAAGTTATAGACAACTGAATATTTTATGATTGCTCGAAGGGGCGCCGCTATTTTGAATATTTAATGAGGTTTCATAAAAATAAAAAACCGTTTCATAAAGGTAGTTATTCTCATAAAGTTGGTTTATTTTGGGGGAAATAATTGCTTGTCACTAGAATGAAAAGATAATAAAACATCTGTAGCAAAATTATTCTTAAAACCCTTTATAATTTCATTTTGCATATTTAATTTGAGCTGTGTGACGTCACAAAGCCTACAATATGGCGGCATTCTGACAGCCTTTTTTAATATATTCAAACCACCATAACTTCCTTATTTCTGGGCCGATTTTAAAAACTCTTGCATCAAAATAAGCGGCTTGTTAAGCACTTTACTCTCCAAGATATACTTACAATTTATATTGCATTCTCTTTAAAACTGTTTCATCTGATCTACATTGTGAAAATTGTCAGGCTGGAAAGGTTAATAACCTCCAGAATATGTTGTACATTTTGGACAAAGATATTCATTAAAAAATCAGAATAGTCGTATAATAATAATGTTCTTATTCCCTAAATGTTCTAAACGTGAAATATATATTTGTGTGTACTGTTTTGCAATTTCATTGAATGTAGCTCCAAAGAACATTATTACCGTTTATCACACGAAATTACCATTGCCAAACTTTAAAGGGAAATAACTTAAACAATGTATAGACAAGATTTACGGTTCTTGTGTTGTGCACAGCGTTTGATGATGCTTTATACTTATATGACGTTTCATGAAAATATCTTGAAGGGTTTCAAAACAAGTAAGAGAAAAGTCCAGGGAGTGCCACAATCACAAACCGCAGCCTTTCCCAGACCCTAAGAGGAAGAGGAAACCGACAAATCTAAACAAGCACAAACCGAACAAACGTACGAAAAGCACTAAGACTAGCTCTCTCTTCCCCAAGCGAGGTAATCACAATACTAAAAGGACTGAAAAACACAAGAACAAAATGACACACGGAAAGACATACAACAAATCGCCTCGTAGAATAAACCACAAAGCTACAAAGAGTAAGACTAACACCGGGACCACCGCCTTAGAACGGTCGGTAGAGCAAACCACCGGAGGGGGGGGGGGGGGTTAAAGCACTTTTACAGCTAGATATCTTGACCCTGGGTCCCGATGCTACTCTTAATACATAAATACATTAAAATTCGATTCGCATAAAGGCTCCCAACTCAGTCAATGCATCAAAGCGAAAACATAAAAATCAAATTAATCACTATAATAAACAAAGACGAGTACTCATGGCTAATTCTACTGTATGCCACAGTAAATGAAAACCAATAGTTGAACCACGGCGGGCCAAACCAAAGACATATCGTCAAGCCCCAACCCACTGTTAAAGTTTTACGAAGAGGCCGTCATTGAGTCTGAGGCCCGAAGTTACAGAACGGACATGAAATAACCATTGTCAAACATTAAAGGGGAATAACTAAAAATCTATTGACAAGAGTTACTGTTCTTTTGTTGTGCACGTCGTCTGATTATGCTTTATGTTTCAATGATGTTATTTAAAATATCTTAAACGGTTTTCAAGTTATAGAGCGGACACGAAATGAGCATTGTCAAATTTCAAAGGGAATAACTACAAAACTGTAAAAACAAGAGTAAGGCTCTTGTGTTCTGCACGTTGTCTGTTAATGCTTTATATTTCTAAGAGGTTTCATGAAAATATCTTGAACTATTTTCAAGTTATAAAGCGGACACGAAATGACCATTGTCAAATTCCAAAGGGGAATAAGTACAAAACCGTATGGATAAGAGTTACGGTTTTTATGTTCTGCACATCGTCCGATGATGCTTTAGATTTCTGTGAAGTTTGATGACAACATCTCTTACGGTTTTCAAGTTATAAGGCGGACACGAAATTACGATTATCTACTTTCAAAGGGGAATAACTCAAAAAATGTATAGATAAGATTTGCGGTTCTTGTAGTCTGCACGTCGCCTAAAAATGTTTTATATTTCTATGTCGTTTCAAGTAAATATTTTGAAGGGTTTTCAAGTTATAGAGCAGACACGAATGCCTGATGGACGGACGGACGGATGGACAGACAGACGGACAGACAGCCGAGGCAAAAACAGTATGTCTCCACCCCTGTCATTGGGAGACATAATGGTCAAAGGCAACAAACTTGAAACGGCGATTTCCGTGTGTAGGTGATCAGTTAGATCAATGGGTCTTTTGATTTAGATTTTAATATGTCGTGCAGAGTTGAAATGTAATGGGTAGAAAAATGCAGTCAAACACACAAATAAAAATGCACGAGATTTTAAATATTCCAAATTTTCTTTAGAGGTTTATAAGCTCCACATCTGAGTTATGCCACGTTTAGCGAATCCGGTGTTACAATATTTCTAGAGGCCATCCTTAAATTTAAGATGTGGCAATTTATGTTGGTCAACATCGTGACTTAACATGCGACGATAGTTTATAATGTTTACAATGTCACGAACCTTTTAAAGAAAGGAAACCATAATTGATTGCGTTGTGTAGTGTTCTACAGGAGTAACAAAGCAAACAATAAAGAAATTGGTGAACTACATCTTGCTCAAGGGAAATTTTAGCTTAGCTGATCTTACCTCATAACCGTTTTAAAACAATGATAATTTAGCCATATTTTAACGATAGAGTGCTCTTCGTGCTCTTCGCGTATGCAGAAAGCATTTCTGTATCATCATGCGCATCTGCGCTGTCTGATCAGAACCGTTTATGTCCTTCAATATATTCAAGAGTATCTAATGATTATACAATCCTACAGCCTTATGCATACTGTGCACTAAAGCTCCTCTTTTAATGGCACGAATTTCAATGTACTTGTTAAAATCTACGCAGGTGTCACCGATATCTTGTTGATCGAAGATCGGACAGACATTAAGGGGACTGGAAACACCTCGTAGATTTCAGCGAAGAAAAACAATTTTTGTGGCTTCCTGTATGCCTTTTTACACATGAATCACCTTGCCTTCTGAAAATGGGTCTACTTAAAAAAAGGTAAGACTTTGCTCTCATATTGAGCAAATTCCATCGGAATGGAGGAAAACAGTTTTAATGCAGTCACCTTAATTGTTGTGGAGCTAAAATTACAAGGTTTTTACTCAATACTGCAAGTATACTTAAAAAGACTTATTATGTCCTTCAAACTGAGAGACAACCGAGAACCCCTAGTTCTATTTTCTGTGATAAAACGGGAAGGTATCATAATATGTTTCACCTGTCGATTTTACAGTAACATGGTGTTAATGGTTAACCTTAAGAGCATGAACCGGAAAAGAAATGTCAAACGACGTTGGATTTATGAGGATCTGACAATTGTTGACAGCTCATTTTATTCTTTTTATATGAAATAAAGAAATAAAAAAGTCAGTTGACAATTATTCAAGATACCATGTACATAGAATTTTAAAAGCAGATCTTTTTATAATTTCAGATACAAGTTACATAGATACAGAAGAGAGCTGTTCTAATAGAGATGAGGTATTAGACTCAAGAAAAAACCTAAGACGCAATAAATAAATAAATAAATAAATAAATAAATTACTCGGTCGGTAAATCGGAAACATAACATTTTTTTTTACGCCCAGGGATTCTCTACCTCATTTATGGAATTTCGCAGTGAAACACATATAATCAAATTAAAGTAAAAAGATTGTCTTTGGAAACAAAAAAATACACTATGGATTAGAAAATGGGAGACTCGGTTTTATTGAGACTCTTCATAAGCAGTGGTGAAGTTTGCAACACTGCTTACGCCCTCTAGCGTATACATGGACAGAACTCCATTTTCAAATATACCACAATGGGCCCAATGATTCCAAAGGAAATGAAATATAATCTGCACTATGGTGATGTACGGGGAGACGTTCTACCGCCGCCACACGGCACAAAAAACAAAACTGTGATAAAACAAAGCAAAGTGTCAAATGGTGATATAAAGCCAGAACAGAAGCAAACTACAAACAGGACCACGACGGACCCGTCCTTAATAACCATTTGAGACAGATTGAGGAGGGTGCCGCCATTGAGTCTGAGGGCCGATATACCGTTGCGGCAATTAAAGAGGGAAGCAAAGTTATCAACAATTAGTGTGTTAACAATCATGCATGCAGTTTGCCCCGAAATATCCATGTCGTAACCTGTGTTTCTGAAGTGAGTACCAATCTTTTTAAATCTTTTCGAAAAAATGAGTTTTGCCAACAGTCTTTCTGAATTTATAGACTAAGTCGCCTAAAATTCAGAGTCAAGACTCAAATACTTGAGTGCCCAAAATACTTAATACTGATATTATTTCATCTTCAGGAATTGCATTTACAATCGTAGCTCTTTAACCCTTTCTAAATGACATAATTAACATAAATACCGAATTGATTGCTCTGTGTCCGGCGATATTCTTATCTCGTTTGCAAAACCTTGTTTTCTGTGGGCTTTTATCAGGCACCATAGTACTTTGTGGCCTGCTATTGTACATTTATATGCTCTCATAGTGAGGAATGCTTATTAGCCAGTCTATTAGCCAGCCTACAACTGGTACTGAAGACCGATTTTAACATAGGTTTTCATCATATCAGCCTCTATGAGAACTTCTATTCAATCAAACGTTAGACTGTCTCATCTAAAGTTACTTTTCACTCCGTCTGAACAGATTTCTTTTTCTGTGCTTTTTCAGAGCTATGTTGTTGTCTTCAGTCAACGCCAGTCCTCGAAAGCTTTTAATCTATATCTAAATTGATTCTCCAAGTGAAAACTAATAATTATCTTCGCAATAATCTTAAAACGACTTTCTCCTCTTAAATCCCCTTGTCTTTTAAAAGCATGTGACTTCGTCGGAAAGGCCTGAAATATGTATCATCATTAAAAAGTGCACAACAACAACAAAAAAACCCAAAAAAACTGATCGATTCATAGACTTTGTTTATGAGGGATAATGCATAATTATAACACCCTCAAGCCCCTTAACAGTACCCTTTGCGGAACTCAAGTTTCACTTGTATACATTATACCTTTACTATAATTGTTCACATGGCACAAGGTGAATGGATATACTTGGTATATCTTCCGGTATTTTTGACAAAGGAGACATCTTTTGTAAGTTCTTGTATGCTTTACTGTACATTATCCTCTTCAGAAAAGTGCGCCTAAAAGGAGAAATTTGATCCGTTTATGAGCAATTTTGTTGCTTTTACAGTATACCCATAATGAAAACATGCCTATATAATTTTGACCCCCTTAAACCCTAATTTTATATAGTAAAATTGGATTTACAACGGTACATATATTTTTTTCTTATTTCTGTTCAAAAACATATATTGTGGGTACGGGTTAGAACCGCTTTGCCGAGGCGGTTCTAACGTGTACCTACAATCTATGTTTTGAGCAGAAATACGTATGAAGAATATCAGAATTTTTATCTGAAAAATTTCATTTTTGGTTGTAAAATTTTCAGTATATTTTAATAGGTATGTAATGCAGTTTTCAGAAGGTAGCAAAACAATTTTAACACAGTAGTTTCCCTTGAAATAATATCAATAGACTTTAAGTATATTCACCTTGACACCTTGTCTATGGCTTAAGTATAATGTGCGTGATGTGAGCCGAAGGCCTTAGTACAGATGTGAATAATAATGGTTTAGACCAGTCTATACAGTCTGTTCAAGACCATTGGCGATTGATCAGAAATACCTTAGATGTTGTATATTATCCTAGTGATTGGCTTGATCAGACTGCTCAAAAGCGTAAACAATTGTTTTTACTCTTCGCGTGTGTGCAGAGACCGTTTTATGTGATGCGTATTTCATTCATCGTATGTGACGAAGCCATTAAAATCCAATCCGCTTGTAGTATTGAAGGATAATATAGAAATCGGTAGAGAATGAAGCTTTACAGGCTGCAAACTTTCCTCCACTTAAAAGAAAACCCTGCAGTATCGCTGTATCACTTAACGCTCAAATAAAGATAATGACTTCGATTAACTCTTTTATCCATTGATTTTTAAGCATTTCATGGTAACTGTGATTTTGATCATATTTATTTATTTTTATTTACCGGGAATCACAAGATAAATTTAGCTGTATTTGTCTCTTTATGCCAAGATGGTATTCGTGGCATAAAGAGTGCTTTAAGTAAGTGCTTTAAACCCCCAGGTGGTTTGCTTACCGACCGTTCTATGGCGGTGGTCCCGGTGTTAGTCTTACTCTTTGTTGCTTTGTGGTTTATTCTACGAGGCGATTTGTTGTATGTCTTTCCGTGTGTTATTTTGTTCTTGTGGTTTTCAGTCCTTTTAGTATTGCGATTACCTCGCTAGGGGAAGAGAGAGCTAATCTTAGTGCTTTTCGTACGTTTGTTCGGTTTGTGCTTGTTTAGATTTGTCGGTTTCCTCTTCCTCTTGGGGTTTGTGATTGTGGCACTCCCTGGAATTTTCTCTTACCTTTTTTGCTTACAGAATTATTGGCTGATAGAGTGTCTCAAAATTGCTGAATTGTCGTACGTGGACCGATTTTGAGGATCTTCAGAATTAAGAGATGAGGTTTCGCGCGAGGTAAACTGGTTTTAATTGTACAATTATAAAATAACAATGAACAAAAAAAAACAAAAAAAAAAAAAAAAAAAAAACAAACAAAAAAAAAAAAAAAAAAACAAAAAAAAAAAAAAAACAGTACAGCATTTCTCGCTGGTTACAAAATCATAAAAAATCCACATACTAAGTAAATGATGCAAAACTTGGTTTGAGGCCTATTTATCTAATACTGCCACCATAGTGGCGCCCGACAGTTGTCCTTTATCGACATAGGACAACCGCCTGCATCTAGCAACCGTATCAAAAATAAACATTGTTGAGGTGCATGTTGTTTGTGCAGGCATATCTGTTTGAATATTTAGGGTAAGGACAGCACTTGAAAAGCGGATAGTAATGCTACATCCATAAAAAAACTATCCAGTGTTTGTTAAATAGTATACAGAGTCTCTCTTGACAATTTTCAAAGTCTCCCTTGACAATTTTCATAATGAACTATTCTGAAAAATACATGGATATGTACACATTTTCTGCTGACGTTCTAAGGTGGTTCCTTTCTTGCAGTTTCGCTTTGTTTGTACGTCGATTGTGTCTTATCATTGTTTTATTCTCATTCGTTCTTCGCTTCTTTGAGAAATTTGTACTTAACTTGTATTTGAGACAACAGTTTAAAAAATCTAACTGTCGTACAAGCGAAATTAACAGTATAAATATAAATACTACTAATAATAAAGAAAATAAATAAATGATCTCAGGAACTGATACAATCAGATGCACATCAAGTTCTCAACGGTTATGTGATAAACAGACAAATATAATTAAATAGGCACAAAAGATCATATGGCGAACCGAGTCGGCAGGCTTTTCCCCAGGAGAAGGGTGGCAACTCTTTTACCCAAGATATAGATGTTCTTTTTTTTTAAGAAAAAAACAAAAAACAAAAACATTTTTAAGTGAAACACTAACGAATATTTAACATACCAAAATGAAAGTAACGCCTTGATACGGTCAGGAACAAATAACCGAGGGGTTGGGGATTGGGGATGAGAGCTTAAGCTAGCTTTACGGGACCCCAAAAAAGGTAAGAGAAAAGTCCAGGGATTGCCACAATCACAAACCACAGTCATTCCCGAACCCAAGAGGAAGAGGAAACCGACAAATCTAAACAAGCACAAACCGAACAAACGTACGAAAAGCACTAAGATTAGCTCTCTCTTCCCCAAGCGAGGTAATCGCAATACTAAAAGGACTGAAAACCACAAGAAAAAAATAACACACGGAAAGACATACAACAAATCGCCTCGTAGAAAAAACCACAAAGCAACAAAGAGTAAGACTAACACCGGGACCACCGCCTTAGAACGGTCGGTAGAGCAAACCACCGAGGGTTTAAAGCACGTTTACAGCTAGCTAACTTCACTCTGGGTCCCGATGCTACTCTTAATACAGAAGTACATAAAAATTCGGTTCGCATAAAGGCTCCAGCTCAGTCAATGCATCAAAGCGAAAACATAAAAATCAAATTAATCACTATAATAAACAAAGACGAGTACTCATGGCTAATTCTTCTGTAAGCCAGAGTAAATGAAAAGCCAAAGACATATCGTCAAGCCCCAACACACTGGTTAAAGTTTTACGAAGAGGCCGTCATTGAGTATGAGGCCCGAACCGCCGTCGTGCAGTTAAAGAGTGAAGCATAGCCATCAACAATGATTGGGTTGACAACTAGGCATGCAGTCTGCCGCATAAAATCCAGGCTATAGCCAAGTCTTTTATAACGGTTAATAAGTTTTCTGAATTGCTCCGAAAAGTTAGATTTACCTACAATTTTTCTAAATCTGTACACAAAGTCACCGTAAAATTCGGGTTCCGATACACCTTGTTGCAGTAGTGTTTTCAGACTGACGCTACATTTTTCTAACAAGGCACTGCGATAAAATTTCGAAAACGCCTTACGAAGTTTAAAATAACGATAGCCCTGCCTAAGAAGTTTAGTAGTAAGAGCTTTATTACGGTAGTTAAAGTCATTAAGATTTGAATCAGCTCTGGCGAATCTTATAAGTTGAGATATGTATACCCCATATGAGGTACGGCGGGGGACATCGCGATCCAGAAAAGGGAAATTGACTATATCATAATCAAAATCGTCCCGTTTATCATAAATTTTGGTGGAAACTGTACCATTAGATATACATAGATTTAAACCCGAAAAAAACGGTGCCTCGGTATCGGAAGAATTTGCTCTATTTAATTGGAGTTCTGTAGGGTATATCCGGTCCACCATTTGGTCAAAGTAAATATTGTCAATATTTAATAAATCGTCAAGGTATCTTGAAGTTGAATTGAAAGCCTCAATAGTGTCAGCATTATTTTCACGTGAGAGAGACTTCATGAAATCTCTCTCATAACAAAAAAGAAACAAATCTGCAACAAGAGGAGCACAATCAGTTCACATCGGAATACCAATAGTTTGTCTATAAAGTTTAGTTCCCATTTTAATAAAAACATTACCCAAAAGATAAACAAGGGCATCACAGACTTTTTGACACGACCATAAATTGTGATTATTATATACATCAGAGGTGAAAAAAGCACATTCTTCGTTGCAAGCCAAATATTGGGTATTCTCCCGAATAAACGTTCGGTTAATTAAATCAATAAGTTTATCTTTTATAAGACCCTCGCTATCATCTTCCATTGTGGTACGTTATTTGTACGGTCCACGTGGAGGTCTTCAACTCCTTCAGGAATCATTACAACTCATAAATCACAGATAAAGCCTATAATGAATCAAAGACGGGGACTTAAATGAAACAACATGTTGAGACACATGGAGACTCCTTGGGTGTCAAACAACACCACTGGAATACAGGGGCAAAACAACACCATCAGTTAAACCCCAATTGAGTAATAATAATACTTGCCAAGAAATTATAAATTAAATAGACATAGAGAGATATCGGAACACAGACATTGATAGCCGACGGTCTTATGGGCGTAATATTGCAAACAAAGCGTTATAAATGTGGCCGAGCTGTTAGCGTTCCTGACTTCGGATCACTGTGTCCCAGTTTGGACTCCCCACACACGCCCGGAGGTGGGATTTAGTCCAACAGCATGGCGCCTTATTGTACGGACGTATAAATGAAGACATGCAGGAAATGCTACACTCACGACGCACATCCTTCCCGGGGCACCAAAAGGAGAAAAGACGAGGAGAAAATGATGACAACGTAAACGCCATATATGAAACCACCTACGCATGGACAAAGAACTGCAGCAGAAGAAGACGTTCATTCTCACCATTTTGTCATCTCGATATAGTACATGCTGCTGGAACAGAAGTACAGCACGAAAAAGGTAAGAGAAAAGTCCAGGGAGTGCCAAAATCACAAACCGCAGCCCTTCCAAGACCTCAAGAGGAAGAGGAAACCGACAAATCTACACAAGCACAAACCGAACAAACGTACGAAAAGCACTAAGATTAGCTCTCTCCTCCCCAAGCGAGGTAATCGCAATATTAAAAGGACTGAAAAACACAAGAACAAGTGACACACGGAAAGACATATAACAAATCGCCTCGCAGAACATCCATCCATGCTTTACCAACAGAACTGTTTTGTCTTCTTTACTAATCAAAATACATCCGGTTAAAGAAATCAAATGAATAAATGATTTTAAATACACAAGACTTCCTCAGAGCATGACAAATAGTAAAGACCAGTCACAAGCACAGATGGTAGGCTATCAATCACACAAAGGGTAATAATAAACAAAAAACTACAGACAGCAAAGCAACCAGCTCAGTTTTCACCGACGGGGAGATCACAATGCCAGACAGAACTCAGAACACAAAATAAAGACAACAAACAGAACAATACATGAATAATAATAATAATAGTAATAATAATAATAAAAAAAAAAAAAAAAAAAAAAAAAAAACTACCAGGGGAACTACCGGGGGCATGAGACTGGTATTTGAATCGATTTTACTGCTACCAAATCTTCACCATTGATGCAAAAGTTAATAAAATTAATAAATCAGGGTGATGAAACAATAATAAGGGCCCGTGGCAAATTACTGACAGTCAGAATCTAAGGAAACCACTAGTTGGGTCACAGAGGACCCGAAACAAAACCACAATATCTGGCAGCAATACTTCAATGAAAGGTTTAGGTCGGTACCATCACATAGCTTGAGACTAGACCGACTTCGTGCAGTTAAAAAGGAAAACATAACTATGCTTGGAATAAAATCTAAGCAGTTTGTCGCATAACACCCATGTAATATTCCACAACGGATTCCAGCCTCAGTGGCTCAGTTGGATGCGCGACCGACTGATGATCGGAGGTCGCGGGTTCTATACCCATTGGGTTCGGCAATATTCTATCCCGGAGATTGAGCGTGAAATATTTTCTATGGTGATTCTCTCCCTTCGGCTGATTCTAGAAGGGTTGTTGTCAGTTACTATCGAATGAATGTGCACAAGTACTGGTAAATCGCTTAGAGGACTAAGCCTGTTCAGGAAAAGTGTGGTTAGGTAATCTGACTGGCTCGACATGACCTTATTCTTGAATGGGTCGTTAAACACCAACCCAACCAGCCCACGATGGATAATACTTTTTGAATTCTTATAAATGCACAATACGGACCACCGCAAAAATCTAGTTCCGATATTTCTTGCTGCAAAAGTGGTTTCAAGCTAAATTTATTATCAATCAATTCTAAGTATTCGAGATTTAAAAAAAGCTTTGCTTTAAGTAGTCCTACTGTTGGTTTTCTCCAGCATGTCAGTTGTTTCTTGCTGTAGAATCCTTATCGTTGTTTCATCTCTGTATTCGTTTGAAGTTTATGTTTTCAGAGATGTTGCACTGATGCGTTAGGAAACAAAAGTGTAAGAGTAGCATCGGGACCCAGGCTAGCCGTAAAAGTGCTCAAACCCCCTCTCTCTCGGTGGTTTACTCTACTGACCGTTCTAAGGCGGTGATCCCGGTGTTAGTCTTCCCTTTGTTGCTTTGTACTACGAGGCGATTTGTTTTATGTCTTACCTTGTGTTATTTTGTTCTTGTGTTTTTCAGTCCTTTCATTATTGCGATTACCTCGCTTGGGGAAGAGAGAGCTAATCTTAGTGCTTTTCGAACGTTTGTTCGATTTGTGCTTGTTTGGCTTTGTCGGTTTTCTCTTCCTCTTGATGCCTGAGAAGGGCTGCAGTTTGTAATTGTGGCACTCCCTGGACTTTTCTCTTACCTTTTTGTTTCATGTAGTAACTAACTACATTTTTATAAGAAAGGAAAGTAACTAACCAAACAAGAATCGGTAAATAAATGACCTTCCATTCGACTATTTACCTTCGATATGATAGGAGGGTAAAGGGTGACTTTAAAATTTCTTCAGTATAATACATTATATACGTCAACTTCGATGCATCTGCGGTAATAATTAATTCATAATGAATAATGTCATTTGCAGGAATCGAAGGTTCCGATCTATCTGAGCTATAGTCTAGTCTGATCAACGCCTTTGTTGTCTGCTTTAAGAATAAATACATAATTTAGAACACATCGACGAATAGCGAAGTATCTGATGATATTGCATATGACATAAGATAAACTGTTCGCAAGTTCAGATGTAGTCACATATAAATGTTTACAATTAAATATATCAATAGCTTATACATTGATAGACAAGGTATCACATCCACAAACATGATTCATATTTGCAATTCGCTTTCACATTTGACTTTTTGCAGACGAGATCAGCATGTGCATCGCAGTATAATCAGGGCCTTTCTCTCCACCAGAGTCATTACATAATGTATTATATAATATATTGACAAAGGAGAAGGAACTGACTAAACTGTGCGGAGGCGGAGGATGTTTGAATTTACACATTCGCTAATGGGCACTTTTGCTTGCTGCGGCTCAAAATTGTAATAACTTCTTAAATTTTAAGCACAAGTCATGCTGAGAAGCTAAACATGACATTCAGTGTGAGAGATTTCCAGAAATAGAATTTCACATATTCCTCTGTTGATTCTTTTAAAACATCAAGTCATTTAAAATATGCACTAATTATATCAAGCACTGGTGCCATTCAAACCCCAATGGAATTTTATAACATATCAAGCAATAAAATTGAATCTACGGACAAGAAAGAGTTTAATGAACTCAAACTATATTTTATTCCCTTGATGCGGGTACATCAAATCGGATTAATCTGTTGAGTAATAATTCATTCAAATGAGACTGAGAAGACTGGTGTCTAGAATGCTTGAATTAAGAAAATAAAATAATATTTGATAATAAAAAGACCATGCTATTTCTTCATGTTATATTCATGCTCTAACGACTTTTTTTTTCTAAAATAACTTCAATCAATATATGCATTTCTGTCATCGTTACTTACCACACGGGGTAAAGCGTTCTAAGGTATCATATCCTTACTTTAGGAGAAATATTTCAGCCGCATCGCAAACAATAAGTTATTTTGGCTATCCGTCAAATCAATATTTCAGTGCGAGTGCAAGGCCTGCTAACCAGGGGCACGTGTCCAGGTCTTTGGTTGAACATTCCCCTTGGCCTACTGCTCAGGTGAGCGAACAGCATAGGTTCTAGCATAAGAAGTGTTTCTGATGGTTTTGCCAATGACGAGCCATAAGTAGACTTCCAAAATCCTGGACATACGCTTGTACCTACATTTCTTTCGTTCAGGCCTGTGGGCATGGTGGGCGAAGCTTGCTTACCAAGTAATGCTTACTATCCGCGGATGTCTGATCACATCCTTTATTATTGGGCCCATGTCTGTTAGTCTGAACATTCTGATTCGTCATTCGTTCACAAATTTATGAGACTGATTTATGGCTTGGGTACCATGACCACAACTACGAATTACTGCACAGATGCTCAGTCTCGCTTGAAACATTGTTGTCCGCATATGCTATGATGGCTCTGTTCCCTTGGTGCGCCTCATTTACTATAAGATATAACGAATTTTTATTTCCAGCAGATACTGCTAAAAATAAACGAAAGTACCCAGGGAACGTCATATTAATGAGATTAATGACGAACAGCCCTCTCGAGGAACAGAAACAAGAAATGATGTGGAACATACATTGCCAATACACAACGACACCGCTGAACAACCGACAGACTCAGGAAAAGAAAAATAATAGTAAAGATACTGAGGATATACAACAATCACGAAACACAGCCAACAGGAGGCACCAAAAGAAGCAGCCATGAGGAACAAATCATAATAAAGAAACGCCACATATGAAACCAACGCTTTAAACCAGTTTTAATGCTCGAAACCTCATTCTTAATTCTGATGCAGCTCCAGTTGCAAATAAACTACTCAATTAAATTTACGGAGCAAACTTTTAAGCCTGTATACCATCACCGCTTGGCAATTTTCAAACTCAAAGAAAGGCACGATTTTAAACTGACATCTTTAACAAAGTTCATGTAAAAATCAAGAAGCAAGGTTCGCGTGCAAAGCACGAATGTGAGCTACAGCACAGATACCCCTTTAAAACGGCTTAAAATCGGTAAAGGGCGATCTGTTTAAATTTTGAGTTTGAGTCGGAAAAATTTTAATCCTTCAGGTTATTTGGTTTTTAGGCCTCATAGTTTTGTTATATGGTGTTAGGCTGTTGATGGAAAAAAGTTGAGGTCACTTAAGCATTCGTTTAGTTTGAAAGAGAGTACACCAAGAAGACAGTCGCTGAAAGCTTTGATGTGTCGAGAAGTGTTGTTGCTAGGCTGTGGTGACGCTACCAGGAGACGGGCGAGTTTACTAGACGAGAAGGCAAGGCCGACACAGCATAGCGTCACAAAAGAAAGCCCGATATCTTCGAAATATAGCGCAATGAAACGGGTTTCACACGAACAGAAGGCTATAAATCAAGTTCCAGCATACAACTGGTCAATGTATACTCTTCAACAAAAGGTAACAGGTTACATGGAAGCGACATTGGAGCCAGATGTCTAGCAAGAGGGGCTATTCTTACATGGCAACATCTTGTACGGCGATATGAGTTTGCCTAATAGAATCAAAATTGGTGATAACAAGACGGGCGCACAATTCTGTTCATGGCTGAAAACAAATTTCATCTGCTTGTGATCGACGTGTTCGAGTCTGCAGACGACTCCGAGTACAACGCGAGAACTGCAACAGTGTGGAAACAGCCGGATATGGAGGGGGTCAGTAATGGTATTGGGTAAAATTTCTTATGAAGGCCGAACGGACTTGTATGTGATAAACGGAGTATACTGATTCGTTACGGTATCAAGATGAAATTCTAGATCATATTGTAGAGCCTCTTGCTGGGACAATCGGTGACAATTATATCCTGAACCAGTATAATATGCCATCCCCTCCCCGCATACTGCTTGAGTGTGACTATTGAAGAATTGGACTGGCCGACACGTACTCCTGACTTAAATCTTTATAGAATAAAGGGCATTCTCTACACATGTATCTCATAGCGTAATTATCCACTAATTTTTAAGAACTCGCATAACCTTTAGACATGAATGGGAAACACTACCTTTACAAACAATTCAAAATGTGATTCGTAACATGTCTCTGCGAAGCAAGGAGTGAAAAGCTGCTCGAGATGGTGATATTCTTTACTGACAGGAAAAGTGACTGAATTGCAAATGTCTGTTACATGAAGAGGAAACCGACAAAACCAAACAAGCACAAATCGAACAAACGTACGAAAAGCACTAAGATTAGCTCTCTCTTCCCCAAGCGAGGTAATCGCAATGCTTAAAGGACTGTAAAACAAAAGAACAAAATAACACAAGGTACGACATAACAAATCGCCTTGTAGAATAAACCATAAAGCAACAAAAAGTAAGACAACACCAGGACCATCGCCTTAGAACGGTCGGAAGAACTACTGAGGGAGGCCGGGGGGGGGGGGGAGGGGGAGGGAGGAGGTTGTGGTGAAAGTGGTTAAAGCACCTCTTTTACAGTTAGCCAACTTCACCCTGGGTCCCGATGCAACTCTTAATACAGAAATACATAAAAATGTGATTCGCATAATGGCTCCCAACTCAGTCAATGCATCAAAGCGAAAACATAAAAATCAAATTAATCACTTTAATAAACAAAGACGAGTACTCATGGGTAATTCTGTTGTATGCCAGAGTAAATGACAACCAATAGTTGAACTACGGCGGGCCAAGCCAAAGACATATCGTCAAGCCCCATCCCACTGGTTAAAATTTTACGAAGAGGCCGCCATAGAGTCTGAGGCCCGAACCGCCGTCGTGCAATTAAAGAGTGAAGCAGAGCCATCAGCAATGATTGGGTTGACCTGCAGTCTGCCGTATAATATCCAGGCTATAGCCATTTCTTTTAAAACGGTTAATAAGTTTTCTAAATTGCTCTGAAAAGTTAGATTTTTCTACACGTTTTCTAAATCTGTACACTAAGTCACCGTAAAATTCTGGTTCCGATATACCTTGTTGCAGAAGTGTTTTGAGATTGACGCTATATTTTTCTATCAAGGCACTGTGTCTGCAATAAAATTTCGAAAACGCTTTACGAAGTTTAAAATAACGATAGCCCTGTCTAAGAAGTTTGGCAGTAAGGGTTTTATTACGGCAGTTGAAGTCACTAAGAGTTGAAGAACCTTTGACGAATCTAATAAGTTGAGATACGTATATCTCATATGAGGTACGCCGGAGGACAACGCCATCAAGAAATAGAAAATTGACTATATCAAAATCAAAATCGTCCCGTTTATCATACATTTTGATGGAAACTGTACCATTAGATATACATAGATTCAAATCCAAAATAAGTGCTTCGGTATCCGAAGAATTTGCTCTATTTAATTAGAGTTCTGTAGGGTATATACGGTCCACCATTTGTTCAAAGTAAATATTGTCAATATTTAATAAATCATCAAGGTATCTTAAAGTTGAATTAAAAGCCTCAATAATGTCAGCCTTCAAGGCGGTGCTTCTGCTGTGGTTTACTATTTTTGTCATTGTATATCTTTGCATGTATGTCCTGGTAAAATTGTTATTTTGAATAGCCTTTTGGCCATTTTTTTGGAAAGAACCTGCTCTTTTGACTTTCTGCTTGTAGTGTTTTGATTGTGGTGCCTATTTTTTCCCTTTTGGTGTCTTGGGCTTGACTATATATATATGGCTTGGCCCGCCGTGGTTCAACTATTAGTTTTCATTTACTCTGGCATACAGTAGAATTACTCATGAGTACTCGTCTTTGTTCATTGTAATGATTAATTTGATTTTTATGTTTTCGCTTCGATGCATTGACTAAGTTGGGAGCCTTTATGCGAACCGACTTTTATGTATTTCTGTATTAAGAGTAGCATCGGGACCCAGTGTGAAGTTGGCTAACTGTAAAAGTGCATTAACCCCCCCCCCCCCCCACCCCTGGTTTATTCTACTGACCGTTCTAAGGTGGTGGTCCCGGTGTTAGTCTTACTCTTTGTTGCTTTGTGGTTTATTCTACGATTCGATGTGTTTTATGTCTTACCTTGTGTCAATTTGTTCTTTTGTTTTTCAGTCCTTTGAGCAATGTGATTACCTCGCTTGGGGAAGAGAGAGCTAATCGAGGTAATTATACCACGGAAGAACTAAGAGCGAGGGTTGTGGTCACTTAAAATCGATTTAAGCCCCACCCAACCCCCACCAGTAAACATTTTACTGACCTTTCCCGTTCCAAGGCGGTGCTTCTGCTGTGGTTGACAATTGTTAGTGCTTTAAATGAGTTTTGTACGCGTTGGTGTAAACGAGAGCATGTTGAGTCTAATTCTTTAAATAATTGGAAATAAAAGATTTTTAAGATCATTGATGAACGTGTGTTATTTTACTCTAATAACCTTGATCTTCTCCCTCCTAAGCCTCAATTATCTTTTCGATATTTGAAACAAGGTGTCCAAGAATTTCATAGGAGGCATGTTTTGGCTCTAGCTGATAAAGCTGCTAATAATGTTGTTGTTGTGTGATCAATACTCTAATACAAGAGGTTGGTAGTACCAAAACATATAAACGGATTTCTACTGACGAGAGATCTATTGTTAATACAAATTCTGTCGATATTAATGCTAAATTTGCAGTGAGTATTAAAGAAAAACAAGACAGACTTCCTACGTTATATTGGTCACCGAAACTTGATAAACGGCCTTATAAAGCACGATTCATTGCTAATTCTAGTTCATGTACGACTACTGTTTTCTCCAAACTGACTGCTAACTTCATGCCTTACTGCTATTCTTTTTTGTTATTAGCAAGATTTCATGAAGTCTCTCATGGGAAAATCAGGCTGACATTATTATGGCTTTCAAATCAATTTGAAGATACCTTGATGAATTATTAAATATTGACAATATCTACTTTGACCAAATGGTGGACCACATATAACCTACAGAACTCCATTTAAATAGAGCAAATTCTTCCGATACCGAAGCACCTTTTTTGGATTTGGATCTATGTATATCTAATGGTACAGTTTCCACCAAAAGTTTTGATAAACGGGACGATTTTGATTTTGATATAGTCAATTTCCCTTTTCTGGATGACGATGTCCCCCGGCGTACCTCATATGGAATATACATACCTCACTCAGCTTATTAGATTCGCCAGAGCTTCTTCAAATCTTAGTGACTTTAACGACCGTAAAAAAGCCCTTACTACCAAACTTCTTAGGCAGGGCTATCGTTATTTTAAACTTCGTAAGGCGTTTTCGAAATTTTATCGCAGACACAGTCCCTTGGTAGAAAAATATAGCGTCAGTCTGAAAACAGTTCTGCAACAAGGTATATCGGAACCAGAATTCTACGGTCTACGAGACTCCCATTTTCTTATCTGTAGTATGTTTTTTGTTTCCAAAGGCAATCTTTTTGACGTTTATTAGTGTACAGATTTAGAGAAATTGTAGGAAAATGTAACTTTTCGGAGGAAAAAAAAGTAAGGGAAAAGACAAGGGAGTACCACAATCACAAACCGCAGCCCTTCCCAGATACCAAGAGGAAGAGGAAACCGACAATTCCAAACAAGCACAAATCGAACAAACGTACGAAAAGCACCAAGGCCAGCTCCCTCCTCCCAAAGCAACGCCAAAAAGACCGAAAAACACACGAACAGAACGACACAAGGCAAGACACAAAACAAATCGTCCCGCAGAACAAATTCAGAAAACTTATAAACCGTTATAAAAGAATTGGCTATAGCTTGGATATTATGCGGCAGACTGCATGCCTAGTTGCACGACGGCGGTTCGGGCCTTTGCCTCAATGACGGCCTCTTCGTAAAACTTTAACCATTGGGTTGGGGCTTGACGATATGTCTTTGGTTTGGCCCGCCGTGGTTCAACTATTGGTTTTCATTTACTCTGGCATACAGTAAAATTAGCCATGAGTACTGTCTTTGTTTATTGTAGTGATTAATTTGATTTTTTTGTTTTCGCTTTGATGCATCGAGTTGAGAGCCTTTATGCGAACCGAACTTTCATGTATTTCTGCATTAAGAGTAACATCGGGACCCAGGGTGAAGTTGGCTAGCTTTAAAAGTGCTTTAAACCCCCTAGTGGTTTATTCTACTGACTGTTCTAAGGCGGTGGTCCCGGCGTTAGTCTTACTCTTTGTTGCTTTGTGGTTTATTCTACAAGGCAATTTGTTTTATGTCTAAACTTGTGTTATTTTGTTCTTGTATTTTTCAGTCCTTTTAGCATTGCGATTACCTCGCTTGGGGAAGAGAGAGCTAATCTTAGTGTTTTTCGTACTTTTGATCGATTTGTGCTTGTTTGGTTTTATCGGTTTCCTCTTCCTCTCGGTGTCTGGGAAGGGCTGTGGCACTCCCTGTACTTTTCTCTTACCTTTTTTTTTGTAATTGTGGCACTCCCTGGACCTTGCTCTTACCTTGGCTTACCTACATTTTTTTTCTAATCTTTTACACAAAGTCAAAATAAAATTCAGGTTCATATATGCATTGTAGCAGAAGTGTTTTAGTCCAGTATCGTATTTAGAAACCAATTCGTAATGGTGACAATAGAACTTAGAATAAGCTTTCCGAAATTTATTATATGGATACACCTGTTGGAAAAGTTTGGCAGTCAAAGGTTTATTACGAGCATTGAAATCAGTCAAATTACTAGACACTCCTGCAACCGAACAAGTTGAGAAATGTAAAAACCATATGAAAGCATACGAGGAACGTCGCCATCCAAAATCGGGAACTAAACAATGTCAAAATCAAAATCTTTGCTTTTGTCATATATTTAAGATGAAACGCACCATTTGAAATTGATAAACGCAAATCTAAAAATGAGGCTTCGGTATCTGTAGAATTAGATTTGTTCAATTGCAGTTCACCTTTAAATGAGTGACAGTTCCTTAAAAGTAAGGATTGTCAATATTCGGAAGGTCGTCCGAATATCTGGAATTGAGTTAACGGTTGAATAATATCAGCTTTTGTACCATTAGAAAGGCACAAAACAAAACAACAAAAATTCCCACTAAAGAAACACGATTAGTACTCATCGGAATTTCAACAATTTGTCAGTGTTACTTAGTGCCAAATTTAATAAAATGCTATCTAAAAGGTATGACAATGCATCATATACGTTTTCACAAGACCAACGTTTAAACCGTTTTGGGTCATTAGAAGTAACGCATACATTTGTATCATTATAAACAAGATAAAGTGAACTTTCCCTTTAAAAAGTATCGCTTTGATTAAATGATAGAGCAAAGTTGTATAAAGTGTAGAAAAATCATATGTCGATAAAGTCCCTTGACTTTAGTTTATTGAAGGCTCCATATTCCTCAAAAATAGGCATTTTTCTATCCAAGAAAGGTTTAATTAATAGATATGTGCTGTGCATACGAATGTGGCATATGACAGCCTGTAACCGTTCAGTTAGTCTCTCGTATCTGAACTGGGTAAAAAAATGGAACGATTTTTTACCGTATCTCTGAATAAATGTTGCCTTCTCTTCTTCCAAGTTTCTTTATATGTCTTGGTACTGCTCAGGTCCTGTTTTAATGTATCAATATAATACAACCGTCAAACAAGGACAACGTTGTTTGCGGCATGCTGAAGCATGTCCAAGCATGTTGAGGGTATACAAAATGCACATATGCTTGTACGATTACGCAGTTTTTGTGCATATGTAACACATATCTAGTTAACTTGTCATGGACTTAAGGGCATTGATTTTATCGTTAGTTTCACTAACTTGGTATATCGGCCTATTTGTTTGACGTATACAGCACAGCATTTAGTTGTTTTTTTATTCAAACTACTGATGATAAAATAAATCACAATGCTGGATGGTAAGAATTATTACATTTAAAGACGTAAGCAAGAACTGTGAGGCCGATTGAACTGAATTTATTGGTCCACATTTAAGGGGAATAGTTACACTCCCAGGCAAGATAACTCTGACAAAGTGGGTTTGCTTCTCTTTTTGAAAGGGTGTACTCTTAACAAACAAATTGTGCTTTCAAGGTGAGAAAATTCTTTCATTTTAAAGCGGGGCAATTTCTTTTATTATTATAGAGTAGAAGTAGATCCTTTGCAGAAGTGGCGTAGTGTGCAGTTAAGCAAACAGGAGATCTCAAAGTTGTCTCCGTTAGCGGCTTGCCACGATCCTGGGTATTTTCACGTACAGCCTTCCCAAGGCACCAAAGATGGAGACATGAGGAACAAAAAAATGATTAAACAAACGTCACCCATGAAATCACCGACGAATACACAGGAAAAACTGCAATAGAGGAATCGCCTTGGAAAGTCAGTAGGAAAACTGCTTGGGGGCTTACTATTTTTACCCGCGCGCATTCTAGCCCTTAATCAAATGCAGCTCCAAATTACAAATATATGTTCGCTCCACATAGGAGTCGAATAATTCATCAGTGAAACATCACAATGGAACACATACGATACGTTTACGTTAAACATGCTTTCGCAATATATCAAATGAATAGTTTGCCACTTTTTACATAATGTAACTGTCGGTTACTTTGCAAGTAGAAATACCTTCAGAACTTCTGTTAGCATTCAGACAGAGGCGGGGATAGCTATGCGCAAACGTAAAAATATAATGAACATACTCAGAAAATGCTACAATCACGAAGCACAGCTTTCTTGCGGTACAAAAAAAGGAGAGATGTGGAACAAAAAGCGACCAAACAAACGCCACATATGAGTAAAAGTCAGAAAGGATTACCGACGAGAAAATAAATAACTGCAACGGAGGATCCGCCTTGGCACGGAGGTTAAAAACTACTAAAGGGAAAGTGGCGGGGTGGGGGGAGGGGGTAAACAAGTTTCTTCGCGTGAAGCCTCAGTCTTTATTCTGATGCAGCACCAAATTACAAACATATGTTCGGTCCATATAGGGGTCCTCTAACTAATCTGTAAAACTAAAGTATATTGGTTACCTAGGAAAGCGAAATCATGAAGCACAGCATACGGAATTAGTAAACATCGCATTTCAATTCTGTTATATAATCCATCATTTTTTTTTTTTATTTTTTTTTTTTTTGATGAACAATGATATGCCAGTTGTCTACACAGTTTGTAGTATATATACTTTTCGTAATTGTGATAAACGTTGGGGCATGTGAAAAAGGCGCAAAATGTAGATATACAAGAGAATGGTTCCAATATATATTGTGCTTGTGCTGAACACGAGGTCATTTCAAAGGCAAAGTTACAGTCAACTTAGAGAACAAACGAAGCCATTTTCGTAGTCGTAATAAACAACTTTTACGGCGTTGTATCTCGATATATATTTGCGTGTATCCATGCTGCATTATAATGCAAACAACACACTTGTGCACAAAAGAATACATAGTCTCAGACATAATGTATATTAAGATAAAGTAATATGATGTAAAGTGATGTATCTCATGGCGGATAGATGTGTGTGAGTTTTGATTGGAGGGGTTGTGGACTTTTCTCTTACCTTTTTTTTTGATATGTAATCATCGCGCAAGCACAATCAGGGCATATTCAAGTATTTTAGTGCGTTCGCAGCTTCGATTTTAACTTTTTTTAGCCCAAATATTTCACACAAACTCACGATTTTGTCATATGATTCTTCACCAAAATCAAATATGTATATTTTTAATGGTTTGGTATATTAGACTAGACCCATTTTCAAAAGAGAGTAAAATCAATTTTGAAAGAGTTGTCTCCTTTACAGTGTATATACTCCCCTTAAATGTACCAACAATATATGCCGCAAGCATGATAAAATAGATGAAACCAATGATAGACATATACCTCCAGGATAATATGGTATTTGTGAAACTAATTCACAGGCACGACACATTAATAGACCAATACATTACTTGAAAAAGTGCGCGACTAGAAAACCGTTTTGGAAAATAAGATAGTAAAGCCGTAATTTAAAGTCTTTGGGTCGGGTTGCAGAGTCTTTGATGGCGGCGACCTATATCTTGCACTGATGCTTGATATCATTTCGGTGTTGGATCCAACCGTGATCATCACCGGTTTTCTACAGGTAAGGCTGTCAGTATATGAGATGCTAGCTACAAGAGAATTTATTTGATTTAAATGTTATTTTTTTCTGTAATATTTCATGATTGAAGACTTTGAGCTAGCCCAACATTCTTTTTTGTATTTATTTTCATAAATAAAATCCATAAAGGTTGCTCATGGAAAAGATCGAAAACGGAGACTCGATTATATTTAGACTCTTCATGTGCTGCAATGAAGTTTGCAGGACTACATACGCCCCGCCACCTCCCCCCCCCCCTACAACCACCACCACTAGCACCGCCTTGAGCGGAACTCGATTTTCTATCCATCAGAATTGGCTCAATGATCTCAAAAAAAAAAAAAAAAAAAAAAAAAAAAAATGAAACCTGGACTATGATGAAACATGTATGGGAAAACGTTTTAAGGCCGTTATAGGCACATAACATCAGCTACAGTGAAGTCAAATAAAATCTGTGATGGTAACCGCTTGCACCATTTGAAACTGGTGTGAAGATTTGGTACCAATAAAACCGACGTAAACCCTCCATAAATATTTACTACTGACAAATCTTAGGCGATGGCTCTTGCGTTGTTCATTCCTTGTATGGTTTTGCGGCCATCGATGTATGATAAGTCCTGTATGAATTCTAACACTGAGCCAGTACATGAGGAAAGGGTACCTATCACATAGGCAATCTTAAAAGGCTCAGGCAAGCCTCGTATAAGCGCAGTCTCGCCAAAGCCTTTTATGTTTGCAAACATGTAGTAGAGACCTCGAGGAAGCGCAATGCAAAACACACATGCCTGTAGCCCTAAAAGAGAATTGCGCATGCATATTTGAAGGACCACAAACTGGAAAACCGTAAGGTCCCTTTTGCATGTGCCGGCTCCAATAAAGGCACCGCCTTGCTTTCTGCTTTATGTTCGTGTATCATGTTTTCTTGTTCTGCTGGTTTTGCGGTCAGCTTTAGTTGTTACCCCACTTAGCTCTGTGTCCATTATTGTGTGCGCTGTATTAAGTTAAATACATGTATTTCAACCTAAGATGAAGATATGATGCCAGTAAAATCCATCCTTTTGAACCATACGGCGATATTTTCTACTGTGCTTTCCAAGGTGGCATTTCTGGTGCTGTTTGTCGTTCGTGTGCCTTTGCAGCTCGCTGCTGTGCTTCCTTGATACTTGGTCTTGTTTGTTGTCTTTTTGTTGTGTTTGGTGGACCCTGTTTAGCACTGTGATAAACTAGTTGGATAAGAGGGAGCTGTTTGCTGTTTTATTTGATTTAGAACGTGTGTGCTGTCAGTCGGTGTGCTTTTTCTTGGTTTATTGGCTATGTTCTGTGATTGTGGCTTGTTCAGGACATTTTTTTTTCTATTTGTCTTTGCGGATACACGTACTGATTTATACGACTATTTGGTAATGTAGTCATATAGTAGGGCCTAAAGTTTGATGCAAGATTTATAGTGAGTCTGAGGTCATCCTACCAAAATTGTATTTCTGAAAATCATAATGCCGATATACACAGATAAAATTAAAAATAATAGACAGACACGGACCCAGAATAAATATGGAGTAACCGTTTCTGGCTTGACTGTGGCAGAAACAAATCTGACATAAGTCTGGAAACAGCAACATTGTATGGATTAATACAAGGTCATGATGCCTCCCATAGAACTTTTTAAGTGTTGATGCCTGTTAAGTTCTTATAACCATAACTTATGAATACTCGAAGGCTTTATAAAGTATATAAGTGAACTCAAGAACTAATACAACCAGATCTAAATGAAGCTCGCAACACCAAAGGGAAATACCGACAAACATAATCATATATATATATATATATATATATATATATATATATATATATATATATATATATATATATATATATATATATATATGCAAATCAACAAAACGTACCCTTCTATATGTGGAAGAATTAATGAAAGAAATACTACACAAGTATACAATCATTAAAGGTTAATGCCATCCAAGAAATCTGAAAAGACTTACCAAAACCTCACGGACACACAGAAATTACCAAACATATCAAAATATAACTGTAAAATGTAAACTGTGGAGTTTGTCAACATTTAATCACGGAAAATATATCATGTGATGTCAATAACCTCATCTATGTCATTCAAAGTTGTGGTGTCGAGAAGAATATATAGGCAAGACAGACGACACCCTCCCTCATAGGCTGACAGTCCACATACAATAGATACGAAATGCATCTAAAAGCTTGCTTTACGAAATCTTAACCCTCTCCCTCAGCTTCCATAGTGGTAAAAACATATATTGTTTTCGGTCCGTCAGGAAGTTTTTAACTATTACATGAATCCTTACGGGCGACAAATAAATCACAGATAAAGCCTGTAATTAAGCAAATCACCAGAGGAATCACCAGAAAAATAATTAGACACTTGGAGATCCCTGGGGTGTCAAACAAAACCACTGGAACACTGGAGCAACAAACCACCAGTTGAGTCCGGTGGGCCGAGAAATAGACCATCTAAACGAATAGTTGCTAAGCCGGGTCTGAAGTCAGACAGTCACAGTAACTATTGTGTCTGTAAGTAATGAAAGTCTAGGTCACACTCAACTTTAGCAGTTCATGGTCTTTTGTGTCTGCTTACATATTAAATGAAAGCAAAAATTATGTGTCGACGGAGAAGGAAGGCCCTGATTTGTTGCACGCATATAAGATAAAGACCATTTAATGATATGCCTGTAATGTATTTAGAAGCGAACACGGGTATAAGAACACTGCTGCAAACCTGCGCATTTGTTCAATGTTATAAGATATTTTGCAATTCCCTGATTGAAAATAGAAGAGTCAACGATACAGTGTGTATCGAACAGAAGTGAAAACGGTTGCTTTTGGAAACAAAGAATACAAAATAGTTTTATTGTCTTCTTATTAGCATATATGTAGTTAAAGATAAGTTGGCGGAGCCTTCGCTGTTTGCTTGATACACAAGGTTGACTTTCTCATGATATGACAGAGACTATTATAGCTCCTATTATGTACACATTAGCCTCATCCGGTAAGAGAGCAGCAATCGAACAGATATCAACGAGGATATTTTAAGACCGCGTAATAAGTAATTAACGTGGTTCTGTAAACCTAATTGCAGTAATTCAATCTGTCAGAATCGCGACCTTCAGTCTACTTGCAGCCCAATTTCACATGGATGGGTTATAAAACCTATCATTACAAAATCGCTAATAAGCTGCCGACAAAATTATCTTTTTTGCTGTCTTTGCCTCAGATGGTTTTTGTTTTGTTTGATTGACTTTATCCACATAAGTTTCACCTGATTACTTCAACTTATTTTGTTAATATTACGATAATTTGTTCAGTATAAAAAGTCTGTATACATATGCAAAACAGTAGAATTAGGCAGTGTTAACGCAAAATACTAGCACAATTCCTTTACCAAACTTGTACTAGCAATTGAACAAAAAATCCCATAAGCTTTGCCATTTGAAATAAAAAAGTACACAAGAGAATGAAAATTGGAGTCTCGGCTTAAGCGGACCTCGATTAGCAAATATACCAGAATAAGCACAATGATTAAGAATAAAAATTGCACTATATAAAATACAGCGAGACGTTTTAGCCGGCACTTAACACTATGCAGTGTACTGTCTAAGGAGGTATCTACAACGGCAGATGCGTGATAAACAAGGTAGACCTCATGTTGACTCTGATACTTTGTCCCCATCGGTATATCTACTATTTAAGCTATATATTATTTATCATTAAACTGAATAAAGATACTATCAAGAAGAATGGGAAGAGCCATATTAGCTTTCTCACAAAACCTTTTTGGCTGTCTGGCTAATTCAATGCAAACTGTGGACTGCGAACACCAAGACGGATGCACACATCACGCTTTGGTTGTAGTATTTTTGATAACTCTAAATAAACAGACATCCGAACACTTTACCAAACAGATCCTCTGTGTGTGTGTGTGGGGGGGGGGGGGGGGGGGGGGTGGAGGGGGAGGGGTGTCAGTTTTTCTCGGGGTCAGTTTTCTTTCGGGTCAGTTTTCCAGGCGTTAGTTTTCAAGGGGGCGGTAGGGGGTGAGTGGGAGTACATTTTCCTGATAACACCAGTAGCGATTTATGCATGGTAAGTACAATAAGCGGATAGAAGTACACTTTTGAAAAGACAAAGAAAAATCATGAAAATTCATCTTATAAAGGATACCTCCGTTTATCCCAGATTTAATATAACAGGGGTATGCCCAGATTACATTCATCTGTTAAAATAATGGGTCCACTTTACTACCTGCTGATGTGTTTTAAACCTGCTGGATAAAGACCAGACAGTGTAGAGACTGAAGAGACGTCGAGTGATGCAACGTCTTATCGGGGTCTACACCGTTTGTTCAGGCCTGTCGGACCAAATAGGTAGAATGTTTACGGTAAATACAGAACAACTTCAAAGTAAGCTTGATCGGACTGGACATCGCATACTTGTTTAAGCGTTCTGAACAAAGGATAAACTTAGTTTTCGAATGGTGGTGTACTCTGTAAACCATGTTCTAATTACTGCGTTCACTGAAAAAACACGGAATTCTGAACTCAAATTTGTTCTATCCAGAAACAAATGAATCAGGTTTTATTCAAGGAAGGATGCATGTCTCCTATGATAATGTAATAACACTGTGCTGTTAAAATAAAACAAATACTAGCGAGCTTTATGATATTCTGAAACTATTGGCGCGTTTGAAATTCACTGCAGTTTCTGTACAACTGATTAAGAGTGTATCGCACAGTTTAACAAATGAGCCTCGGAAAATTCCAAGGATTTAAGGATGGGCTCGGAAACTGTATGTAAATGCTTATCGTGGAATGTTAAGCTCATACCTTTATTATCATACTCAGTCATTCAGGCATTGCTAAGCATGAAAGTAAGAGCTTTGATCGAGAAACGTGACCTTACAATTACGCTATACACACACACAAAAAAAAAAACAAAAAAAAAACAAAAAAAAAAAACAGAGCCGTGAAATGTGACTACTTTGACGGCTCTTTTACCAAAAAAATAAATATTTCAAATAGGCATTTATTCCTATATTCAATGAATTCGCATTAAAGTTTTACAGCTTTTATCCAAGGCATTGGACAGAGAGTCAACGAATCAAACGAAATGTGTAATGTTTGCACAAAACGAGACGCGGTCGAAGGATGTAGTGATTTTTTACAGATTATGTCTTTGAATATTGTTATCATTTTTATCATTGCTAAATAACTTTATGGTTACTCGGGAGTGCTATGCTACGTGATTGTGGCATTTCCTGTGTAACTTCACTAATGTTTGTTCACTGAATTTCGGGAAAACGTGTTGGCTCTATGGAAGAATTTGTAAAGACAGGTGTAAACGAGAACATATTGCGTCTTATGCTTTGAATGATTGAATATATAACAGTTCTAATAATACGTGTATACAAATTTTGAAGAAAGGTATCCAGGAATGTTAATATGATTTGGTTCCAGCCGACCAAGCGGCTGACAACGGTGGCGTCTGTGGGCTACATAATACTACTACGTTTAAACAAGAGATTGATAGCGTAAAAACATCAGTGTACTTCTACTGATCTGAAGTCTGTTAATAAGTGCTCTTGCCATATTATTTTTGAGTTTGCAGTAAGTTATCTAAGCTTCACAAAAACATCGGTTAATAAAATATTCAAAAACTTAATGAAAGAAATAATCATAATAATATTACACACTTGGTCTATTACATATCCGGGGGAGGTGCTTGGCAAATTATAACCAAATAGTTGTTTACATTTTTGTTTTCATTTTTCTGCTATCTTAATTCATATTCTGATCAATGAAAAGTCAGCTGTTTTAAATAAAAGGACGTTTATTCCAGAAGGCGGCCTTTGTTTGATCTGTAATATAAAACGATTTGTTAATTTCTGATAAGCATATATGGTCATGTAAAAGACTTGAAGCCCTTATTTACCTTTTGGACAATATATTTATTACATATGTAATTAATGTTACAAACAAAATGTAAACATTCCGATCGGGACTTATTGTGTTTTTCTTATAGTAATGTTTTTTTTTGTTGTTGTTACGAGAGACACTTCATGTTGTCTCTCCTTGGCAGTGATACTTGTGTTGCTTGTTGTTTGTAGGTTTGTGGTCCCTTACTACATGTTGAGCCGTGTTTGAATTTTAGCCTTGGCATTGTAGTCACCTGCTGTATGGCTGCCCACTTGTCTCCTGTTTTATGTTCCTGTACCATGTTCAACATTGTTGCTTGGTATTGTGATAGCCTCGTTTTGGAAAAAATAGCTAACTTGGTTCTTGTCACTAATAGGCTTCCTTAGTTTTATCCCAGGTATATTTTAAAATGCTTCATGCACTTGAATGGTATGTTGAATACCTAACAATACCCATTTATTTCGTAAAAATTGCTTTCCAACTGACCGAGTTATTTCAAATCGAAATAGATGCAGTCATATACACTAACCAATTTACTTGTAACACTGGAACATAGATCAGACGACTGAAATTTGTCGCTATATTAAATGCCGCATTAGGCATAGATTCAAAGCAGATATTTAATGAATTGTGTGGTATATATGGACCTCAGACCATTTCAGTGCGCACAGTGTTTAGGTGGGTTAAAGCTTTTAAAGCTGGGAAATTTTCTGTTGAAGATGATACCCGTCCTGGAAGGCCTAAAACCTCTGTTACTAAAACTAACATCGCTGCTGTAAAGATTGTGGTCGAACAGGATGCGCGATTGTCAGTCAAAGATATAGCTAGTTGTACTGGCATATCAGAAGGCAGTGTGCAAACAATTCTGAAAAAGTGTTTGGACTTGAGGAAGATCTGCGCTAGGTGGGTACCTCATTTGCTCACTGAGGAGCAAAAACACAACACCTTAAATGTGCCCGGGAACTTTTAAAAACATGCAAAGGCTGTAATACTCGGGTTATTTCTAACTTGCTAACAGGTTATGAAACCTGGGTGCACATGTTTGAGCCACAAAGAAGGGCTGATAATAGCAATGGAAGCGAAAAGATCAAAAACGCCAATGTATTGCCAAGAGAACCATGTTCCAAAAAGATGTACGCAATTTTCTTTAATTCAAGTGGGCCAGTCGTTCAAGTGCCTTGTCCATCTGGTCATACAATCACTGGTCGATTCTACAAGAATTCTGTACTGAAGAAAGTGAAAGAGTTTTACAATAAGATAAGACCAAGCAAAGGATGGTCAGGAGTCACCTTTTACATGACAACGCCTGCTCTCCTAAGTGTGAGAATATTAAGTCAATTTTGGCTTCTAAAAAGGTGAAAGTTTTAAATCATCCACTTATTCACCTGACCTGAGTCCCTGCGACTTCTTTGTATTTCCAAGGCTTAAGAAAATGCTTTCTGAAAATAAGTATACGTCTAGAAATTCTCTTGTCAGCGCTATTTATCAGTGTCTCCAACAAATACCAAAAGAAGACTATTTATCTGCTTTTCACGACTTGGTAAAAAGGTTACAAGAAATGTGTTTCAGTAAACAGGCAATATTTTGAAGGTTTGTAATAAAAATATGTTTGATAAAACGTAGCACTGAAGTGATCCGAACCCAGTAACAAAACGTTTTGCAGGACCCCCGTACATAAAAAAAATCGGTTCGCATAAAGGCTACCATCTCAGTCAATGCATCAAAGCGAAAAAATCAAAATCAAATTAATCATTATAATAAACAAAGACCAGCACCCATGGCTAATTCTACTGTGTGCCAAAGAAGTCTATTAGCCGGAAATGCACTGAATCTTAAGATTGAATCTGACTCTTACGAGTATCATTTGCTACCGTTGTTTAGTTCAGTGGAAAGAAAATACTTTAAATTGATTTAATACTTTATTACACAATTAGACTTATAGAAACCTGAATGTTTGATGGAATCGTGTTAAGGACACTTGCTTCATAAATATATAAGGTAAACCAGGGACAGGGAACAATAAGCGTACCCGTGTGTTTATTAAGTACGGAAGGGAAGGACAAATGTTTTGCAGTACACGCTATTTGATAAAGCCTCATTTTGCGAAATTTATAACCTGTTCATTGGCTTGCCTGGTTATATTTCGGTAATTCTGCTGCAATGTGAAATCATGCACTGTGGGATAGACTCCACGTACTCTGATTACACAATTACTGACTAACCTATTTATAGCCTATTGTCCAAGTCTTCGTAAGCCAGACAGCGAAGTCTGTTCAGACTGTGTGAATGTGTATGTTGAGCTGAGGCTTCCCTGGGTGCACAGGTTCGATGATATATTTGCTCATGTTCATTGTCTCGGAATTTTAAGGCAACTATGCGTATTAATATTAAACACATTGTAGGAATGATTGCAGGCGAAAACATTAAATGATTAATGCTTGATATTTTGCTTGGATAAGTGTGTGTAGTACATGTATTGGTCTTACAAATGGATCGAATTAATTGCTGTAAAATAAGAAAACATACCTTTCGATACTTTTGGACAACATTACAGAGTACGCGTTTAATATGCAGTCGACTCTCGTTATCTCGATCTCGCTTATCTCGAATAACCGCTTATCGAAGTGAAAATCTGGTCCCTGTTTAAACACAGAGATCTACCAACATGCAACACAATATTGTGGAAAAGACGAGAAATTGCTCCTTAGGAGCAATTTCTCCTCTTTTCCACAATTTTTTCAATATATCTCTAACTTAGGAGTCAAATTACATATTCATTCTGTTAAAGGTGGTTAATCGATTAAATTTTTTCCTCAGTTCCGCAAATCTGATATGTCGACGTCCGGATATCTCGAAGTGTTTAATAGAGTCCCTTTGATTTCGAGATAACGAGAGTCGACTGTAATTGTTATCGCTGGCTGATAGATTTTAATATAACTTTTAAGTTGCTGACAAATTACAGCATGGCGATAACTTGGAGTTACTCGTCGGCGTCACTATGACAACAACCGATTAACCAAATGTTTTTAATATTCCGGCTCTTAAATATTGCACAACAAAGAAAACAATTCAGGTAAATATTAGTCTTTACTGGGCGCACATTTCCAAAAGTGCGTTTTCTGACGTTGAAGCTCAATTCATTTATAATGATATTACGCCTTCTCTTTGTATGTCTATATTAGGCATTTAAAGGTGCATGTATCCAACATCATGCGAAAAGGTGCCAAAAGGGACTTTGTTCAATCTACTGTCAGATCCATGGCGGTTCCTTTGTTGCAGTCCTTTTTTTGTGAGCGTCCAGGGAGTGCCACAATCACAAACAAGGAAAGAGAAAAGTCCAAGCAGTGCCACAATTACAAGCAGCAGTCCTTCTCAAACACCAAGAGAAAGAGGAAACAGACAAAACTAAACATGCGCAAATGGCACAAACGTACGAAAAACACTACGATTAGCTCTTTCTAATCGCAATGCTAAAAGGACTGAAAAAAAAAACAACAACACAAAAACAAAATAACATAGGGCAAGACCAAAACAAATCGCCTTGTAGAACAAACAACAAAGCAACAAAGAGTAAGACTAACACCGGGACCACCGCCTTAGAACGGTCAGTAGAATAAACCACAGAGGGGTTTAAAGCACTTTTACAGACGGCTAACTTCACTCTGGGTTCCGATGCTACTCTAAATACCGAAATACATAAAAAAATCGGTTCGTATAAAGGATCCAAAAACGGTCAATGCCTCAAAGCGAAAACATGAAAATCAAATTAATCACTTTTATAAATAATGACGAATACTCAAGGCTAATATTCTACTGTTTGCCAGAGTAAATGAAACCCAATAGTCGAACCACGAACCGCAGCCCTTTCACAAGACACCAAAAGGAAGCGGAAACAGACAAAAAACAAAACAATCGAAAATCAAAAAGAACGTACGAAAAGCACTAAGATTAGCTTCCCCAAGCCAGGTAATCACAATGCTAAAAGAACTGAAAAAAAAAAAAAAACAAAAAAAAAAACAACAAAAAAAAAAAAAACAAAAAAAACAAAAAAAAACACAAGAACACAATAACACAAAAGACATTTAACAAATCGCCTCGTAGAATAAACCATAAAAAAGATAAGAAAAAAGTCCAGGGAGTGCCACAATCACAAACCGCAGCCCTGCCCAGACACCAAGAGGTAGAGGACACAGACAAAACCAAACAAACACAATTCGAACAAACGTACGAAAAGCACTAAGATGAGCTCTCTACCAACAGTAAGACTAACACCGAGACCACCGCCTTAGAACGGACAGTAGAATAAACCATTTATAAATGAATAAACCCGGGGTTTAAAGCACTTTTACAGCCGACTAACTTCACCCTGGGTCCAGATGCCTATCAATGACAACACGATAAAGGTATGATATTTTCAGTGATTTCAGTTTACTTGCGGTCAACTGATCTCTAGAAACCGAGATATATGGTATGTCATTATTGATTGCAATAACGACGCTTTGGAGAGGATCCCTAGTCAAGGACAACTCAACATGCATGGCAGCACAGGTTACATGTCATTTTGTAAACATTTGCCAAATGAATGGTGTTTCTAGAACATGCTTCCATTGTATCCTGAAGGCAGCAGAATCGGATATCACTGATGACAGATTTTAGTGATTCAGACTAGGCTACAACATGACACAGACGGACTGATACTGAAAAAAATGGTAAAAGAAAAGTTCAGGGAGTGCCACAATCACAAACCGCAGCCCTTTCCAGACACCAAGAGGAAGAGAAAACCGACAAATCCAAACAAGTACAACTCGAAAAAACGTAGGAAAAGCACTAAGATTAGCTTTCTCTGCCCCAAGCGAGGTAATCGCAATGCTAAAAGGACTGAAAAACGCAAGAACAAAGCGAAACAAGGTAAGACATAAAACAAATCGCCTCGTGGAATAAACCACAAAGCAACAAAGAGTAAGACTAACACCGGGACCACCGCCTTAGAACGGTCAGTGGAGTAAGAAAGGGTAAGAGAATAGTCCAGGGAGTGCCACAATCACAAACCGCAGCCTTTCCCATACACCAGGAGGAAGAGGAAACCGACAAATCCAAACAAGCACAAATCCAACACACGTACGAAAAGAACTAAGATTAGCTCTCTCTGCCCCAAGCGAGGTAATCGCAATGCTAAAAGGACTGAAAAACGCAAGAACAAAGCGACACAAGGTAAGACATAAAACAAATCGCCTCGTAGAATAAACCACAAAGCAACAAAGAGTTAACAACGGGACCACCAGCTTAGAACGGTCAGTAGAGTAAACCACCGTTGAGTGTAAAGCACTTTTACAGCTAGCCAACTTCACCCTGGGTCCCGATGCTACTCTTAATACAGAAATACATAAAAAAATCGGTTCGCATAAAAGTTCCGTAAAAAGGTAAGAGAAAAGTCCAGGAAGTGCCACAATCACAAAAAAGATAAGAGAAAAGTCAAGGGAGTGCCTCAATCACAAACCGCAGCCCATCCCAGACCCCAAGAGGAAGAGGAAACCGACAAAAGTTCCGTAAAAAGGTAAGAGAAAAGTCCAGGAAGTGCCACAATCACAAAAAAGATAAGAGAAAAGTCAAGGGAGTGCCTCAATCACAAACCGCAGCCCATCCCAGACCCCAAGAGGAAGAGGAAACCGACAAATCTAAACAAGCACAAACCGAACAAACGTACGAACGAACAGCTCGTATTCTAAGATCGACTTCGAGTAACAATTTCGTAATTCCAAAACCGAATAAAGAATTATTCAAGCACAGCATGTCATACTCCGGCACATTAATTTGGAATGTATTGCCTCAGCACGTAAAATTGTCAAATAATATTTCAACTTTCCATAATCGCTGCATTAAATGGATGAAACGTTAAATACTACATCTCTATCCTATATTGCTTGGTTTATATATATATGTGTGTGTGTGTGTGTGTGTGTGTGTGAGTGTTTTTGTGTTAGTGTTTGTGTTTGGATGTACTTGTGGGTGATTGCTTATTTTTATATGTACATTTAGAAGCATTTAGAGTACGAAAATAATTACCCGAAAACCAGAACTCATTCTTGCATTCCGTTTTCGGTAAAAGCAAGTTTTAGGACTGGGTTTCTCTCTCTCTCTCTCTCTTCTTTTTTTTTTTTTTTCATTGTACTGAATGGTGCTACGGCCTTTTTCATTCATAATGAAAAAAGGAGTGATGGCAATCGGACGTATGGCAAATGTATGGCAAAACTGATCTAATGTCTTATTTGAACGAACTGTATGTATGTGCGTGCTTTATTTTGTTTGCATATTTTCATTGTTTGTATATATTTTGTTAGGTGGGCCTCAAGGAAGAGTAGCTTGTTACCCACTGTAAATAAAGTCTTTATTATTATTATTATTATTATTATTATAAAAGCACTAAGATTAGCTCTCTCTTCCCCAAGCGAGGTAATCGCAATACTGAAAGGACTGAAAAACGTAAGAACAAAATGACACACGGAAAGACATACAACAAATCGCCTCGTAGAATAAACCACAAAGCAACAAAGAGTAAGACTAACACCGGGACCACCGCCTTAGAACGGTCGGTAGAGCAAACCACCGGTGGGGTGGGGGGGGGGGAGGGGGTGGTTAAAGCACTTTTACAGCTAACTAAATTCACCCTGGGTCCCGATGCTACTCTTAATACAGAAATACATAAAAAATTCGGTTCGCATAAAGGCTCCCAACTCAGTCAATGCATCAAAGCGAAAACATAAAAATCAAATTAATCACTATGATAAACAAAGACGAGTACTCATGGCTAATTCTGCTGTATGCCAGAGTAAATGAAAACCAATAGTTGAACCACGGCGGGCCAAGCCAAAGACAAATCGTCAAGCCCAAACCCACTGGTTAAAGTTTTACGAAGAGGCCGTCATTGAGTCTGAGGCCCCAACCGCCGTCGTGCAATTAAAGAGTGAAGCATATCTATCAACAATGATTGGGTTGACAACTAGGCATGCAGTCTGCCGCATAATATCCAGGCTATAGCCAATTCTTTTATAACGGTTAATAAGTTTTCTGAATTGCTCCGAAAAGTTAGATTTACCTACACTTTTTCTAAATCCGTACACTAAGTCAATGTTTTCAGACTGACGCTATATTTTTCTAACAAGGCACTGTGTCTGCAATAAAATGTCGAAAACGCCTTACGAAGTTTAAAATAACAATAGCCCTGCTTAAGAAGTTTGGCAGTAAGGGCTTTTTTGCGATAGTTAAAGTCATTAAGTTTCAAACCGTGTCTCCGATTTTCATGATTTTGTGTGTTCTTTGTTTCCAAAGGCAATCCCTTTTTACTTTTATTGTCCTTTTTTGTTTTATGGGTCGCAGACGCAATGCCGATCCAATAATTAGTCTTTTTTAAGACGGTTTGCGCCTGATCATTTTATCCAACAGTTTCTAGACAGATCAGCAGGTAGTCAAATGGGCAGGGTCAAAGTTTAGGGGAAGGATAGTAAGCAGGTAAGATATCCCAAAATACTGTATTTTTCTTTCACATCAACAGCAGACTGGCCAGACGCGCAAACGTATTACAGCTAAAGTAGATAATTGAAATATGTCACGTTATGAGGAGCTGGGGTTTAATTACATATGCGGAGAATAAAAGTCAGGCCATTTTGCGAATTAGTTTAGTCTGTATAGAGCAGAATGATTGGCTTTTGTAGATTATACTGCACTTCTTGATCAGGCTGTGTGGATAAATGTACATTTCTTCTATGGTTTTCTGTTCTGTGACATGGCCAACTTCACGCATGCGGCTGCAAATCCAACAGGGGAACTCGCATACCTCTACATATGCATGCATTTTAGCTTTAGTTGTCAGTATTTTGAACATTCAGTCGTATTATCTCAATGAGGCTTTTAACATGTAAAACGAAAACGATAAAACAATATCCTTTTGTTAAAACCGGAAAGTTTCTAATTTGAATAGATCAAAATACTCCAACTAAAACTGTTTTGAATCGTTTGTCTTCTGACAAGAAGTACAAAGCAGCACCTGCTTTTTTTTCTTCTTTTTATTCATTTGATTTCATCTATGCTTTTAAAAAGAAATTCGGGAAAATGTTCAAGCAACTCATTGTTGGTATGCCCACCCTCTCAAAATATTGGGCTTATTTGGTTTGCAAGACTGTCTCATTACGAAAACATGCCTATTCAAATATATTGAAAATTTTACCACCAAAAAAATGAAAATTTTCAGATATTTTTTTTTTTATATTTTTCATATTTCTGCTCAAAACATAGATTGTGTGTACTCGTTAGAACCGCCTCGGCGACCCATTTTCCCGAATTTCTTTTAAAAAGCATAGATGAAATCAAATGAATAAAAAGAAGAAAAAAAAAGCAGGTGCTGCTTTGTACTTCTTGTCAGAAGACAAACGATTGAAAACAGTTTTAGTTGGAGTATTTTGATCTATTCAAATTAGAAACTAACAATCTATGTTTTGAGCAGAAATAAGAAAAATAGTGTATACCCCTGGAAACCGCAGTTTTACTATATAAAAGTGGGGTTTAAGGGGGTCAAAATTATATAGGCATGTTATCGTGATGAGTCATCTGGCTGATCTCAGTGCTCGTAACAAAACTTTGACTGCCAAACTTCTCCAAACATGGGGATCGGTATTATAAACGCCGGATTGTTTTCCATTACGAAAACACGCCTTTTTCAAATATATGGAAAGTTTCACCTCCAAAAAACTAAAAATTTTCAGATAAAAAAACTCTGATATTTTTCATATTTCTGCTCAAAACATAGATTGTGGGTACTCGTTAGAACCGCCTGGCGAGGCGGTTCTAACGAGTACCCACAATCTATGTTTTATGCAGAAATAAGAAAAATAATGTATAACCCTGTAATCCCCAGTTTTACTATATAAAAGAGGGGTTTAAGGGGGTCAAAATTATATAGGCATGTTTTCGTGATGTTAGGTTTTTCGACGACACTACGAATTGGTATCTAGATACGATACTGGACTAAACCCACTTCTACTACAAGGCCTATCGTAACCTGAATTTTATGGTGACTTAGTGTAAAAGTACAGAAAATTGTAGGTAAACCTGAATATTCTATCAATTTAGTAAATTTGTCATACGTTATAAACAAAAATAACATTGATGTCATAAAAGAATGTGCTTGCTAAGCTTTTGACTCAATACGGTTGACCACTTTGCTTACCTCCTTAATTGCACGCCATTGGGTCGGGTTCAGGCTCTGTGATAGTCTCGATTAAAAAGCTATTCATAAGATGTCTTGACCGGAACTTTTTAAGTCTGTTTCTTGGCCCAGCTGGTGGTTTTCTTTTGCAGTATTCCAGTGGTGTCTCCAGGTGGTTTCTCAAGACGTTGTGTCTGTTGAGTCCTCCTCTTTGCTTTCTTATAGGCTTTACCTGTGATTTATTTGTTGCCCGTACTGTTTCACGATGCGTTAGAGGACCAAACCAATATAAGGAAGCTGGCGGCGAGGGTTGATCCCGTATAGCTAGTGAAACATCCCTGTCAGGCTGTCGTATCGCGAAAACGTAGTACGTTTTCGCTACGAGATAAATTACCTGCAGATTTCTAGCCAGTCAGCTGCTACCGCTATCTCCAGATAGTCCTCAAATCTACTCCTTCCCAGAAACACGTAAATGTCCATAACAGATCAATAACTTCATTTATTCTTCCAGAATACACCGATAAATATTCTTTGTTTACGAAATGTAGAGATTTCAAGGGCGCCGCCATACTGGTCAATGTACCACGTGACAAGAGGAGGTAATCAATCATCCGATTGGCGGATTCAGCGTCCACTGTCGGCCAGTTTCTGGGCGCGTGCGTAGACCATGCTTTTTAGGACGCTGTGTCCTCCAATCAGCATCCCGGATTTGGCGGCCTACTTGTGTCTGATTGGCTGAACTGACGGTCAGTGGTGGCCAACTGGCCATCTTTGTATAAAAACCCTGCATCCACTCTAGATACCCGGAATTCTTGGTTCTGAGATCTAGGCCCAAAACCTGCATCAGTCGTTTTAAATTTGATATAGAACTCGTTGAAAAGCTGGTTACATTTGTCAAGAGTTCATCCTATATTATTTCTTAGTGAGTACAACTTTCTAGAACGGTTAAAAGTTCGGGATTCGAAGGCGCGATTTTTTTTATATAATTGTAAAGCAGCTTTGACCTTTCCAACCTTAGTTATTTCTCGGGAACCCACGGTCTCCATAGGTGTTTTTGGACTATGAAGGGGGTTTGTGTGGTTTAATTGTAAGCCTCCGTGCGGTGAGGCGCTTCACATGATATTTTAGGCGGTGAAGTAAATTAACCCAAGTTCACGGGTGGATGTTTTTCTAAGTCTCGGGTTTAGACTTAGTCCTCATTTTTACTGTGCGAGTTTAGTGTTTAGTGGGTCGATAGGCGTAAAGTTATCTATGTTTACTCCCCCGTAAGCAGCTACCTCGCCCGCCCGTTCCGGCGGATCCAGGTTTCCTAAGATTCGAACCAAAGAACTCGCACTGCGGTCAAAGGTGTTTTGATGTTTATTGAGTGTGAATAAATGGCCAAATTCACACTGTAAGATGTTGCAAGCAGCGCCACACTTCGAATCCTGAATACCCTGTTACCGTTACCCTGTTACTTGTTGTACTCCCAAGCCTGATTACCCACATCCCTCCTCCCCCATAGCCACAATGGCTCTAATCAGCACCGACGTGAGTATTCCCATTCCCTTCCGTGCGTAGCAGCACAGTGTTAGGGTTAAGGTGCGTAACAGTGCCGTATCTTATAGTTAGTGTATGCCGTATTAGATTTTAATAGTAGGTCTATTCCTCCTGCGTTAAGGATGTATTAAGAGTATCAGGGTTTGATGTAACCCTATCTTAGTTATTACGATTCCTAAACGGGGTGTAACCAGAGTATAACTGACCGGTGTAGGTGAATGCTTCTTTACGCTACTGATTTAAATTTATCATCATCATCATCATCATCATCATCCATGCTTTACACATCATTCGCGCTACCAGTTGTTCCGTTGATGTATGTAAATTTAACGAGAGATAAAATATAAAGAGCACTTCCCTCTTGCTGGTATCTTTAATCCCGCTATTACCCTGCTAGGTTGCCCCTCGTGTGACATAAAGTAAAGTGAAAAGTCAAAGAGCTATTAGTCCATCGAGTGGAATGTCGGAGATAAAACCGAGGACGTTACAGCTAGCTTAAGCTCCCATCTGTACTTTTTTGTTTGATTGTATTTGTCTGCCTTACCTTTTTATATTGAGAGCTTGATGTGGATCTGATTGTATCAGTTTCCGAGTACTTATTTATTTCGAATATCACTATATACTTGGAAAACTATCAAACTCTAGCAATGCAGTATAGTGTATAACTTAAAGGTAATAGAAGCACTTGGTATATTGGTCCCGCTAATTTACAAGGGAGACAACTTTTGTTACTCCCGGTTTGCTTCCCTGCACACAAATCTCCTTCTGAAAAGTGGCCAACTATCAAAGTGAATAATTGCTACCATGGGAGCAAACAGTTTCTTTTTATAGCAGGATCCTTTTCAGAAACATCACGAAACCATGCCTATATAATTTTGACCCCCATAAACCCCTCTTTTATATAGTAAAACTGAGGTTTACAGGAGTATAAATTATCTTTTTTTTATTTCTGCTCATAATATAGATTGTGGGTACTCGTTAAAACCGCCTCGCCAAGGGGGTTCTAACGAGTACCCACGATCTATATTTTAGAACCGCCTCGCCGAGGCGGGTCTTACAAGTACCCTCAATCTATATCATGCGCAGAAATATGAAAAATATCAGAGTTTTTAATTTTCAGTTTTTAGAGGTGAAATTTTCTATATATTTGAATAGGCATGTTTTCATAATGGCAGACAAAATCATCCTGAAAGCGTACTTATTTCCCTAACTTACAAAATACTTTATTACGTCGCAGTGGCTTAACATGAGTGTTTACGGTGAATAGATACACCAGAGATAATATACCATAATTATGCAAAAGGACACTAGCACCGTAGACAGGAGTTGCCAGTCTTCTATTTCATTTTTTGTTTAAAACTGAGGGCTAGTCTTAAAGGGAATTTCGCTCTCAGAAGACCAAACTCTTCCCTATAAAGGTAGCAACCATTACGAAAACAAGCCTATTCTTATATTGAAAATTTCACCACCAAAACCACAAAATTTTCAGATAAAAAAATCTGATATTTTTCATATTTCTGCTCAAAACATAGATTGTGGGGACTCGATAGAACCGCCTCGGTGAGGCGGTTCTAACGAGTACTCACAATCTATGTTTTGAGCAGATATAAGAAAAATAATGTCTACCCCTGTAAACCCCAGTTTTACTACATGTATATAAAAGCGGGGTTAAAGAGGGTCAAAATTATATAGGTATGTTTTCGTGATAACAGAGAGAGGCAGTAAATACTTCAACATAAGAATCGTTATCTTAGTGTAATATCAATTCATTTAATTCATAGCTCGTTCTGGTCGAACTTGGAAAAAAGTGTTTGCGCTGTTTGCAAGCAAACATGAAAAGAACAATCAATGAAGGACTTGTACAAAGTAAATTAATGAACTCAGGAACTGACATAATCAGATCCACATCAGGTTCTCAACATCAAAATGAAAAACAGACAAATACAATTAAACAACGAAGAAAAAAAAAAAAAAAAAAAAAAAAAAAAAAAAACAGATTGCAGTCAGATATGGCAGCCCTTACACAAAAGGATGGTAACTCTGTTACCCAAATTTAACCTGAATTTATATCTTTTAACTCGCATATTTGCTGGAAAAAAAAAACAAACAAAAAAAAAAAAAAAAAAAAAAAAAAAAAAAACAATTGTAATGGAACACTGCAGAACAAGTCTGGTACAAAGGAACGTTATTCGTTAGAATTTAAAGAGACAAATACTTCAAAATTGCGTTTTGTTGAAATTCACTTGTAAATGCCTGTATACGACGTTTGATAAAGAATTTGTCGGAATGTACACGCTTGAAATCAATTATAATCTCGTCATATTCATTGTTTGTATTACGATCCATCAATATTGCAGAACAAACATAATTTGAATCTAATTACAATTTGTAAACATTCAGAACATTATTTTTATTCCATTGGCTGTGCTAAGAACACTGCATGACGAGAGAGATGACGTATACGTATAAATAAGGCCGCGCCAAGCGAAAACGTCTCTTTTATCTCTTACCTTGTGTTATTTTGTTCTTGTGCTGCTCAGTCGTCTTAGCATTGTGGTTACCTCACATTGGGAAGAGAGAGCTAATCTTAGTGTTTTTCGTACGTTTGTTCAATTTTCGCTTGTTTGGTTTTGTCTGTTTCCTCTTCCTCTTGGTGTCTGGGAAGGGCTGAGGTTTGTAATTGTAGACTTTTCTCTTACCCTTTTTCGGGCATATGGGGACAGCGAAGGCCCAGAACAGCATGCGTATCCGCGAAATTTGATCATGGCAATTACTGTCCACTAACAGAATCTAGAATGTATGAATGGAGATCAAAGGCACGGATGATATTTTGCGCTTGCGCAGAATGATCTTTATCTGCTCATTTTCGAAGGCACGTCTACGCTCGACTCAGCCCAATTAAAATCACTGTCTTCCGTTTTTCCCTTATACCACTGGGAGTTGATATACCACAACCTCCATCAAAGTTCCATGTATGAAAATATCTCGTTGCTACGTTCTCTCCTGATTTGATTGCGTCAAACATAGGGATATTTGAGCTTGAGTTACATCAAATAGAACGACATGGGCATTTGCACAGTCGAATGTAGATATACCTTGTTCACTGTATATAATGTACATTATCCGGAAATAAAATTGTTAGGCTGCACAGATACACGAGGCATCATTACAAAGAGAGATGAGGGGCAATTCACAGGGATGCTACGTCAATGATTATAATATAAAATACCTTTTTACAGTATACGGCTAGTGAATAGTCTTTGTTTGAAGCGGCCCACTTCACACTAGCATGAACAAAAGGTTATTGGTGTCAAATTTAGATAATTCATGGTTTATTGCATGTTAAACAAAGGGACTGGACAAATGCTATAACAACATAAAACAGTTCTCTCATTGAAAGATTAAATTAATTCATTGAATGGTACAATGATGCAAACGACCAATTTACAAAACAAATATAAGAAAGTACATGGTTAGAAAAAAAGATTTGGTTCTTAACAATGCAAACTTTGTGGCTATTCTGTTGCTGTTGACGTCCATTATAATGTACCTGTTCGTAGACCGCAGTTCTATGTCTTCACTAACTTTGGTCTTTCAGATTATAAAAGAACATTCTAGCAATTAGGTGGTGATAACTGGAACTAGCTTATTAACTAATTCGACAACAATAGCTATGACAAATAAAATTATTGTGAGGTTTCGTGTATTTAATTAAATAGAAAGGAAGGCAATCATCACGAAAATATGCCTATAAAATTTTGACCCCCTTAACCCCACTTTTATATAGTAAAACTGGGGTTTACAGGGTATGCATTATTTTTTTTATTTCTGCTCAAAACATAGATTGTGGGTACACGTTAGAACCGCCTCGACGAGGCGGTTCTAACGAGTACCCAGAATCTATGTTTTGAGCAGAAGTATAAAAAGTATCAGGATTTTGTATCTGAAAATCTTCAGTTTTTGGTGGTAAAATTTTCAATATATTTGAATAGGCATGTTTTCGTAATGGATCAGGAATCGATACAATTACCTACCACCTTCCGTCCAAGACATCAAAGGGAAAGAAAGGCGCACTAAAAGCAACGGCACTACAATCAAAACACTACAAGCAGAAACTAGTTTCAGCCTCCTCCAAAGTAGCTTTTTTACTGACCATTTTAAGGTGGTTCCTGTGTTCCAGTCTGTCTTTGTTCTTGCGCCCGTGATTTCATAATTAACGTTTGGTTTGTTTCGTCATTGTTTGTTCTTCATCTCTCCATGTTTTGGTGCCTCGGGAAGGCTGAGAATCGTGATTGTACCATTTTCTGAGAATATTCACCTATAGTTATTTCACAATAATATATTTTTCTAAATCAAAATTCAAAATAATAAAATTTAACAATAACATTTTATTATACCATGGCTGAAAAGAAACCGACCTGACAAAAACGTTTATTTATTTATTTTTTCGGTTTTTCTTTTGTTTTGGACTTTTATTTAGTTTTGGTCAAAATGAGGGCACACATGTGCAAAGGCAAAATAAGTGCAAAACATGCTTTATTACCTTTGCGACTACTTTGTCAATTAAGCAATGTTATTGTCCGTTTAGAGAAGACGCAGGGCTTTGTTGTGCATGAAAGCAAATAGTAAGTTACAAAATTATCTACCTTGTTAAAATAGTGCTAATCTACTGCGTATATTCAGTCCCTCAAAGAAATGAAGAAATAATGTGAGGATTATGCTTTTCAATTTCCAGTGATGGTATTAATCATTGCACTTTGTGTTCGTGTCAAAAGATTTGTGAAGCTCTTATGTTTTCTTTTTTGTAAGCTTTACATAGTTGTATACCCGTAAACAGAGGCATTTTGATGGGTACAAAATGTTTAATATGCATTTCAGTTTTGTTATGGCAGGGGCTACATTTTGTTTCTTTTTGAAGTTATCTAGACTGAGGATATTCGGGCACTTAATTCGATGTTGCGATTTTTTGATGATCTGTGAGATGTTGATAATGTCATTCTGACATACTTTGTAACGTAATGACAACGTTGTTTGCAGCCCTAGTTCATTTGTATATATCATGTTAGTTCGAAATATATATTTCAATGCATATGACAGTGATCAACTATTCTGAATACACGTAATTGAAGATACACCCAGGTTTACATTCTTCAAGCGCTATCGTTCATAACTCAGAATTATATAAGCCAAACGTCAGAAAGCGTACATTCTGATATGTGCGCCAAACGGCGACTCTAATCAGTCTGCGCATCCGCACAGTCTGATCTTAGTCTTCGTTTTCCGCATGAACAAAGTTTGTATTCTTGGCTATTCAAATGCGCCCAGTAAGGATTCTGATGTCTACGCGTCTGCGCCGGCTGATCTACATGGCGCACACGTCCGATGGTACATTTTCTGACGTTATATCAATTTCGGTACCCATCGCGATATAAGGGCCGTTCTATACGAAATTCGAAAGTCCAGATCAGTATTCACATCTGTATAAATTAAGCAGGGCGTTAATGTCAGCTTACAGAGTCCATGGGTACTGTGTGGTATATCGACAAATAGAGCTTACAGAATCCGTGGATGTAGAGTAAATCGACAAATCCATTAATACTGAAAGATATATTGATGAATAGAACTTATAGAATCTATGGATACTTTAGAGTATTTAGACGAATAGAGCTTACTGAATCCGTGGATATTGTAGGGTATATCGACCACTAGAGCTTACTGAATCCGTGGTACATCGACGAATAGAGTTCTTGATAGGACTATAAGGATACCCAGGTTTAGCTTGCAATTCGCTGTTATCATATGGCGTAAGAATCGGTTCCTCATGCTGTGGATTATTTGCTTCGTCATGAATACATCTTTAGATGGCAACAGTTTACGTCACAGATTACTTGAACTTACTTTTGTGTCGACCTTAAATACGCTCTATGGGCGTCATTGTCTTCTTGTCGGTAAACTACCTAGTTTCTCTAACGCAGTTTATTAGCGTCATAATTGTCCCTTCCTAACAGACAATTCCCTCCTCTCCTCTCAGCGACGTGATGCTGTTGTGCCTTCAAATATATGATGGGTGTTATTAGTAAAACAGAAAGTGCTTACTTTACACAGGCATCTGATTTCACTTTGAGACAAGAAGGTGCATAATTTGCGTGACTGTATTATCTTGTCCTCATTGCTACTTTACGGCCTAATGACTTTAGAATTATGTATGTCGTTACCAAATTTATCATCGTTATTCTGATCAATACGGTAGTTCGTTGCATGTGCGAATTTTGTAGAGTCGCTATGCGCGTCTGCGTAGGCAGCCTATTTTTGCCTATTGAATGTGTGGGTTGTTAAGAATGTACACAATTTAACAGAACGAGACTTAGATTAATTTGATTTTTATGTTTTCGCTTTGATGCATGGACTGAGGTGGGAGCCTTTATGCAAACCGAAGTTTTATGTATTTCTGTATTAAGAGTAGCATCGGGACCTAGGGTGAAGTTGGCTAGCTGTAAAAGTGCTTTAAACCCCCCCGCCCCCCCCCCCCTCGGTGGTTTACTCTACTGACCGTTCTAAGGCGGTGGTCCCGGTGTTAGTCTTAGTCTTTGGTGCTTTGTGGTTTATTCTGCGAGGCGATTTTTTGTATGTCTTAACTTGTGCCATTTTGTTCTTGTGTTTTTCAGTCCTTTTAGCATTGCGATTACCTCGCTTGAGGAAGAGAGAGCTAACCTTTAAGCTTTTCGTACGTTTGATCGATTTGTGCTTGTTTGGATTTGTCGGTTTCCTCATCCTCTTGATGTCTGGGAAGGGCTACGGTTTGTGATTGTGGAACTCCCTGGGCTTTTCTCTTACCTTTTTTATAGTGTGAATGGTAAGTTTATTCTGGATATTGATTTTTGGTATATGCCATACAATATCATATGGTGATCCAAAAAGGTAGCGTAACTGAAAAAAAAGCTCATGACTAAGTCTTGACTTTGAATGTGTAAAGCTCATGAATTTGAAAATACAGTCGACTCTCGTTATCTCGAATTCCAAACGACTCACTGAAACACTTCGAGATATCCGTACGAGTTGAGAGAGTGGGGAAAACAATAAATTGAACAACCACATTTAACAAATGAATATGTAATTTGACTCCTGAAGTTAGAAATATATATATAAAATAATGTGGAAAAGAGGAGAAATTGCTCCTTAGGAGCAATTTCTCCTCTTTTCCACATTATTTTGTTATCTGTTATCATAGTTCCATGTTAAAACAGGGACCAGATTTTCACTTCGAGATAAGCGGTGATTCGAAATAAGCGAGTTCGAGATAACGAAGTTCAACTGTATAGCTTAAATCAATAGTAGGAGTAACTGTTTTTATTGGTATCACAAATTGACATTTACATAAAACAATACAAAGTGTAGCTAAATAAACAAAAACATATAAAACATATATTAAAACATACACTAGGAATATGTTTGTATATTAAAACATACACTAGCAATATGTTTGTCAAGCAATCAAGACATTGTTAATATCATTAAATAATTCTGCATGTTATTTTAATGTCCGCAAACTCGATTTACGATTCTTAAATGTAGAGGATATTAGTTTGCAATCGCTCTCAGCACTGTAGCTACTTTATATATGTGTGTTGGCTAAAGACTTTCAAAATCCAATCAATCAACTTGCAATCCAATTTCATAACGTTGGACATTATTAAGTTAATCTTATCTGCAGAATCAATCGGCTTTTATTGACATCCACATAATATACCACAGAAGATTAAACTGTACGCCTACATGTATGTATTTGGGTGTCAAGCTAAGAGAAAATTACTCGCACATCTTTTTGTTTTTGTTTGTGGTCCTTCCATTGTTATTTATTCGACATTGTGCTCCTTTATTCTGATGCAGCTTCCAGTTACAGAAATAAGGTCAGTCCGCATAAGGGTCCTCTAACTAATTAGTGAAACATTACGACGAACCACATATAATCACAAACACTATGAACCAGAACGCAAGAAAACCACAAACAACCACGATGGTCCCGACAGTAGACATCGATAATCAAATGCTATGCTTCTGTAACGAGTGAGGAGAGAGCGTCATTTAGTCGGACGACCGATTCACTATCGTGCGATTAAAGAGGGAAGCAAAGTTATCATTCATTATTGGACTAATAACCATGAAAGTATTTTGTCGCAGAATATCGATGTTGTAACATATTGTTTGCGATATAGCGTGTTTTATATGGTCTTTTGTGGAGCTTCGGTAACCAATATAACGTAGGACGCTTACTCTGTTCTCTCTAATGCTTAGTGCAAACCTCATAGTCTGAATTAGATCATCGTCAAAAATTGACTTCTCATCTTTGAAAGTCTTCGTGTTTATTTTGTATGTTTTAGTATTGCCAAGTCCCTTTTCAAAAGCATCGACAAAGTGTGATAATAATGTTTGCGGCCTTGTCAGCTGGAACCAAAACATATTCATATACAAGTCTTGCTCTCTTCACTAATATTTTTTAACAGCTTGCTTCAGATACCCAAACTGATATTTGATTTTTTGCGGTTAAAAATTTAAATTCTTAGAATAAAAAGCAAGACGTATATCAATTATTTTGAAAACATTTGGTTTCACTCATTTAAAGCGTTAGAATGTTGTTGTTTTTAAGATTCCAAACAGTTGCAAGGCAATATTTCTTTTGCAGTTCTTCTTTGTTACTTCATTCTATTGTCATCGAAGTGTTATTTTGTGATATTAGTGCATGTCCTACGATCCTTATCTGCTGGTTTGGGAGTGTTGTTTCTTATCACGAAACACGCCTATATAATTTTGACCCCATTAAACCCCACTTTTATATAGACTTGGGTTTACAGGGGTATACATTACTTCTTATTTCTGCTCAAGAACATAGATTGAGGGGTACTCTCTGAGGCAGTTCTAACGAGTACAAACAATCTATGTTTTGAGCACAAATATGAAAAGTATCAGAGTTTTTATCTGAAAATTTTCAGTTCTTGGAGGTGTAATTTTCTATATATTTGAAAAGGCGTGGTTTTGTAATGTGATATTGTTGCATTTCCTAGTTGTCTATATTTTTGTGTCTAAATACATCTGGCATACTCAGTGAAATAAATGATCACTATTTTTTATATTTTGTTAAGATAGATTTTGGGAGGGTTTCTTCTGCATTGTTCTCTTGCGTATAGCATTTAGCATAATCTCGTCGTTTCATACTCTAGAAATGATTGTAGTATTTTGGACGAGACGTTAAAACACAAAATCTGGAAGACATATTCATTTTGTAGGAGACAGATTCATATTAACTGCATTACTGAATCCCGTCACTTTTGTAGTATTATTGTATTATGTTACATATACGGTTGTACAAAGGATTGGTGTTAGTTCCGTGTGGCGGCGATAGAAAGTCTCCGCGTACATCACTATAGTGCAGATTATATTTCATTTCCTTTGGGATCATTGGGCCAATTGTGGTATACTTGAAAATGCAGTTCTGCTCATGTATACGCAGGAGGGCGTAAGCAATGTTGCAAACATCATTACTGCTTAAAAAGAGTCTCAATAAAACCGAGACTCCCATTTTCTATTCCGTAGTTTGTTCATTATTCCAAAGGCAATGTTTTTGACGTTTATTATACATATAAGTATGTTTAAACTAAACATTAGGAAAGAAAGTTTGTAATGCTATGATTGACAGGCCTATTGAGTACAGTGCAACTTTATTTGAAAAAAAAAAAAAAAAAAAAAAAAAAAAAAAAAAATACATACAACCATACAATTTTATTACTTAGTGAATTCTCATCGTATTTGAAAATTGATTTCGTAACAGGTAAAAACTGGCAAGCTATGGTTCAAACATATTTTTATTGTCTGTGGAAAAAATAAATGACAGTTAGTGCTAATTTTATTCTAATTACATTCTTATATCGCATAAATATTTACAGCACTTGCTGCTATTTTATTTGTTTGATGATAAGGTAGTTTTCACTTTGTCATTCACTCTTCCCTGTTCCAATATGTAATAAGTATTATAACCAAATAAGACACTCAAGTATGTGTGTGTGTGTGTGTGTGTGTGTGTGTGTGTGTGTGTGTGTGTGTCTTTCTTTGTATTTATAATAAAGCTTCATTCTTTTTCTCAACAAGGTCTTATTTTACTCAGAAACATACATTCTTAGTCTGGTAAAATTATGTGTCCCAGTTACCATCTTTCATGTGACAGTAAATACACACATAACTCCTTTTGTCGTATCATAAAACCTTTCGCCCTGAGCTTCTGAAGCACAGTTTTTCATTTTTGGTTTCTGACAAACCACTTTTGCAAATTGGGTTGTGAGTCATAATGCGCAAACCATATTGATCCCGATGAGACGGTCTCATCCGGATCTACACTGTATGAAAATGTATGTCTTGGTATGCCTGAAAATGTTATGAAATAAATAGCACAATAGCAAAACATAAATCCGTGTTTCATTCTTATCACTCCAAATCACGGCATTCAGTCGAGCCTGGTTTCGTCGCCGCACTGAATATAAAATTCACAGGAAACGACAACCTGTCTCCAATTTATTGACCAAAGAAAATAAAACCATTTAACTCTCCACATCAGGAAATTGCTTTGGAGTTCTCCATTTAAAGATAATTGCAGATAGTAAGCCGATCTTTGGATTTGTCAAGTTTGTTATCTTAACGTCAAGTACTAGAGATTACTTCGTTTTCGCCACGGCTACTTTAGGAACCGTAATAACCCTAAGCATTTGGACAGACCGGCCTGAGCAAATAGTGTAGATCCTAATCAGACGCCACGTTCTACACGGTTTGACACTCATCCAGCTGTTTTTATACACATCAACAGGTAGTAAAATGATCTGGTTCCTTTTTTATGAGACGTATGATAAGAAGATAAGATGTTCCAATATTTAGGGTAAGTTTGGTAAACAAAGAAGGAACGCTTACGTCATTAGGAATACTGCAGGTATGCATTTGAATAGCCACTCGATTTTAATACTTTCAAAGAAAACAGAACAGCCAAAGTACAGTAGAATTTATTTCTGTCTATGTCAGTTATATGCAGCTATGTTTAATGATAAGATATTAATAAAATGTCACGGCATTTAAACATCAAATGTTAAGAAACAATAACTGTCATTAGGTGAAGCTTCGCATTTTGGAATTACCATATTTACCCTTCATATTGGGACAGACATGCCTGTGCAAAAAGTGTAGACACAGACCAAACGCCACAGATCGCGTCGTTTGCAAGACGTTCATGAAATTTTATTATTGGCTAACCGGTTTCAGGCCGGCTTTGGTGGCTTAGTTGGATGCGCGCGCCCGACTGGTGATCAGGAGGTTGCGGGTTCGACTTTTGCCGGGTCGGCAACATTCTTTCATGGAGATTGATCATGAAATGCTTTCTACGGTCATTCTATCCCTTCCGCTGATTCAGGAAGGGCAGTTGTCAGTTTTTGGCCAAAGAATGTTCACCGCTAAGAGGACTAAGCCTGCCCTGTAAAAGTGTGGTTTGGTAAACTGACCGCGCTCGACAAGACCCCATAGGGTTGACTGGACCATAAAATGTCAGCACAAACATTAACTGGCTTAATGTATACACGATTTTCAAAGCCGTTATGAACTCTGTCTGTACTTATTCTGGGAGGGGGTTAAATGTGGTGATATAAAGTATTAAATTGTATTCCTCATTGTTTGTTTTGTTAGTTTCACGTAAATGAAGTCTTTTTGAAGATTTGATACCATAGTCAATTAATGTCGGGGGATATTCTTGTTTTAAAGATCTGTTGTTAACTCTTCAAGTCTTTTAGTCAGGTGTTTCCTAAGATATTATCTTCAATCTTCGAGCTAAGTTATAGGGAATGCTATTACTTGTGTGTTTGGGATGACACGGTGTGTAAAGAAGGTGTTGTTTTGAATCAGTGGGTTTGTAGTTTTTGTCTGCTTGAAGTCGTCCATTGATGTCAATGAAAAGTGTATCTAAAAAGTAAAGGCGGGTATTATTTCTTTCTAGTGTAAACTTTATAATTAGATTAAGTTTATCCTGATTCTGTTCGTGTAAATATGAAAAAGCAATCATCAAGGAATATTTAAAATTAGTTTCTAGATAGGTATTGAAATTTTAGGTCAAACTTTATATATCAAGGAAAAATGAGACACCTTATGACAAAACCAACAAAATTGCATGTGTGCCCAGCGAAGACTCAGATCAGCCTGGGCATCCACACAGTCGGATCAGAGTATTCGTTGTGCGCACAGTGAGTAGCTAGGGACCCAAGCTTTCTTCATGCGGACAGCGAAAAACTGAGTCTTCGCTGGACTCACATGCCATTTCTTTGGTTTTGTCATAAAGTGGCTCATTATTTCCGCAAATATATCCGCAAATGTATGCGCAAAAAAAAAAAAAAAAAAAAAAAAAAAGACTGCTTCAAAAACCTCTGGGAAATTTATATACTTGGCTCTTGCTGGACATCTTCCATACCTTTTTTTATAATGCTATCCCTTTGACTTTACGTAGGCGGAAGGCATGGGGAGACGAGGTTAAACTGTATAAACTGCAGCCTATATATACAAGTAAATATTAGGTTAAATAACATCTTTTTAAAAGAAATCCTAAAAGCATGGTGTAGTGAAAATTGGAAAAACACAATTTGCAGCTATGGAAACGAAATCTTGTGGAATAATACATTTATAGAGGCAGATGATAATACATTATTTTACACGGATTGGTGGAATAAGGGAATCATGTATTTTAAAGATATTATAAACGAAACAGACAAAACTGTAGAATCAGTTGGTAAATTAAGAGAAAGATATTCGCTATCAAACAATGACTTTTTAAAATACTTAACACTGTTGCACAGTATCCCAGCTGCATGGAAATTAAAGATAAAAAAAGAACGAAAATCTAAATATACCAATTGCGCCAACATTGATAAGTCAAATAGTTAAAACAAATCAAACAAACCAGTATATTTATAGACATATTTTGAGAAAACAGACACCGGTTAACAAAGCTGAAGAAAAGTGGAATGACAAATTTGAAAATCAAAATTTAAATTGGAAGAAAATCTACGCCATCTCACTAGCTGCAACGAAAGATGTAAAGCTTAGAAACTTTCATTACAAATATATTATGAGAATAATCTCGACTAACAAATTTTTACTTAAATGTGGTATAGGAGAATCAGCTCTTTGTGATTTCTGCAATATGGAGATCGAAACAATAGATCACTTATTTTGGCAATGCAAATGCGTACAAACTTTTTGGACGGAATTTTCCCACTTTTTATCAGACCTTAATATTGACATTGAGTTCAACCTAATAAACATAGCATTTGGCTTTACCATCACAATCGGAAAACCAGAAATTATGTTTTGAACTTTGAATCAGTTTAAGTCATTCATAAGAAACAGAATCAAGATAGAAAATGAAATATACTTCATGAAAGATAAACTTGCCCAGTTTGAAATAATGTGGGGTAAATTTGATACACTCACTCTTTAAGATAATAAAGAAACTTACTAAAAAGCTAATAAGGAAGGTAGCACTTTATTTTTTTTATTATTTTTTTTTCTTATTTTATTATTATTCTTTGTGCTAAACTGATACACCGTTTTTCTTTATTTTTTTTTCTTTATTTTATTTTATTTTTCTGCTCTACTATTTGGTTTTCTAGTCTTCTTGTTATATTTCTTTTTTTCCCTTTTTCATTGTTCTAAAATTTCCTCTCCCTTTGTTTTTGTTTTTTTTGTTTTTTTTCCTATATTACAATGTTTCTGAAAATGCATCATATAAATGTATTGTAAATAGCATTTATTATCTACACCGATAAGTACAAGCACACTTAATACATCTGTTTCAAATATCTTTATGATATTGATATTTCATGACGAAAACATACCTATATAATTTTGACCCCCTTAAACCCCACTTTTATATAGTAAAACTGGGGTTTACAGGGGTATACATTATTTTTGTTATTTCTGCTCGGGACGTGGATTGTGGGTACTCGTTGGAACCGCCTCAACGAGGCGGTTCTAACGGATGCCCACGGTCTGTGTTTTGGGCGAAGATATGAAAAAATATCAGAAATTTTATCTGAAAAAATTGCCATTTTTTGGTGGTAAAATTTTCGGTGTATTTGAATAGGCGTGTTTTCGTAATGATTTGTAGTTATTTGCATGTCTTGTATTGACTATGATTTTGTTTGAATAGAATATATTTGTAAAATGTATTTTCGGAAATAAATATTAAATAACACACAAAAAAAAAATATTAGGTCCACGTTTAGGTATTCGTACTCATCAGTGTGACATCACAGCAGAACACTGTGATAAAACACAGTTCATAGCTCAATGCCAATCTGAAATCAGAGGAAAAAAACAATGACAAGACCGCAACATAAATGGATTCAGGCTTTTCCCTGATTCGCAATTTGGCAGTTTTACCCCAAAAACCTTGATCGGGACTCTTAAAAGAAAGGTGAAAGGGTCCTGAGTGATGCATAGATAATCAAACGCAACATTAGTTTTATTTATCTATGGCTTTGTATTTTAATTCTGGATTGCCCGGCTAATGTGGTTTATGGTAATCAACCAGTAGCACTTGATAATAAATGGAGATATTGCTCTGTTTGTTCACAATTTATACTAAAAATATATAAATGGAGATACCCAGGAAATGCCACAATCACGAAGCACAGCCCTCCTGAAGCACCAAAAGAAGGAGAAATGAGGGACAAATAAGGATAACACAAACGCCACATATGAAACCACAGACGCACGAAAAATGAAGAACTGCAACAATGGAACCGCCTTGGAATGGTCAGTAGGAAAACTACTAGGGTATTAACCCTTGTCCTGCTGACCCCGGATATACCCTGCTTTGCAAACAGTGTAGATCGATATCAGTTGGCTTCTGAAGAAGCCAACTGATCTGGATCAACACTGTTTGCCATTAACTATGTGAATTTGTATCAACAATCTGGAAAAAGTAATCTGATTGACTAAAAAATAGAAGTGGGCGTGGCATCTTAATTCATTCATCATGACAAGGGTTAAACCAGTTTTATTCGCGCGAAACCTCAATCATAATTCTGATGCAGCTCCAAATTACAATATACCTGTATGTTCGGTCCGCATAATGGTCTTCTACTTCATCTGAGAAATACCACAAACAAAACAAAGGGCTCAGTGGCGAAGCCAGAACATAAGAAAACCAACAAACAAGACCACAATGAACATACATTATAATCAGTCAAAAATAAACCTACTTCGTGTGCCTATTAATTTAACCTAAATATTCGGACAGACAAGTGTTAAACCTGGCAAAAAGTCCCGCAGCGAGTAGCCACAAGCCCAAGAAAAAAAAACAACAACAAATAACACAAGAACTATCGCTTTTAAAGGGTCACCAGTAAAACATACCGAGGGGTTGGATGGGGAGGGGGGAGAGATTTGAATCGATTTCACTGACCCCAAATCTTCACCATAGGTTGAAATATTGTCCACAGTACTTAAATAAAGCACAAAGACGGAAAATACAGACGGCAAAATGAGCAGCAGTTGGAGGTGATGGCAATGCTAGCATAAGAATAAGGAAATATGACAAAAGGAATCAAAAAAAAAAAAAAAAAAAAAAAAAAAAAAAACAGTAGCCGTACAACGAGTAACCATAATACTAGAACTCTAAAAGTACTTGACTTCCAGCGAGAGGAGCTGTACAAAGAATATACAGTACTAGGACCAGGATCAAACTACTCCTGAAGAGGGAGTTTGATCAGGGTCTACACTTTATTATTTTCCGTACCAATACTTTCGACATATCCCAAGGTAGAAAAAAATACTTCTTTAACTTTCACTGCCACAGGCAATAATAATATTTTTTTGCAAACAACATAGATCCAGATGAGACGGCTCATAATGAGCCATCTCATCTGGATCTATGCTGTTTGGCATTCAGTGTTTCAATTGCACATATAAATTAATTTCCAAGCGATAGTTTGTTAAAAAAGAAAACAGACGACAAGTGTCGTCTGAAAATTGTTAAATGGTATGTTAGATATACGTAGTAAGGAGTTAAGTTTACCGACAATTTAGGCTAAATGTGGTAATATGATATGAATTTTTAATTCATACACACATTCGTTGGTCTTTATGCCAGCGGGAAATTCCTATTACCGTCCATAATGAACTGAAATGATAAAAAAAAAATGATAGACCTATCCAGTAAAAAAGAGATAACGCTCAGCAGGTCTGGTAAAAAAATCAGCAGACGACTTTTACATGTAAACTATATTTCTTAGTTTTTCCAGGAAAGAGACAATTTGCATGAAATTTTTGGAAACAAAAATAAGAACAGTATCATAGGAGACAATTTACATAAAATGTCAAAACCTGCTTTCAGGGAAAACTAAGAAAATCTCAGTTTGTTGTCTGCTGGATTTACCCAGACAGTGGTAAAGGTTTAGAGCGAAATCTGCACGGCCTGATTAGATTCTGAGCCCATCGCAGTTGTACTAAATACGCACAAGCTGATCAGCCGGCGCATATACTCATGCTCATATGAATCTGTGAATGCCGTCTATGTGATAAGCATTACGAAAACACGCCTATTCAAATATATTGAAAATTTTACAACCAAAAAAAGGAAAATTTTCAGATAAAAAATTCTGATATTTTTCATATTTCTGCTCAAAGATTGTGGGTACTCGTTAGAACCGCCTCGCCGAGGCGGTTCTAGCGAGTACCCACAATCTGTGTTTTCGAGCAGAAATAAGAAAAAATAATGTTTACCCCTGTAAACCCCAGTTTTCCTGTATAAAAGTGGGGTTTAAGTGGGTCAAAATTATTGTGGTATGTTTTCGTGATGGGCAATTTTTGCTTGCAGAGAGCCTTATGATAGAAATGGATAATACAATAATAACTAATCCCAATAATGTTTCTATACTATCCATGGAAAAAAGGGTTAGTTGTCCATATGATAAAGGCTGACCAAGATAAAAATTGCCTATCCGTATAGTCTGATCAGGACCATCAGTAATTTGGCTAATAATTGCTATAGCGTTCAATATACCACTACACATAAACCACTGACTAATTGACTAGACGGCATGATAAAGCCATATGACCTAACAACTCTTTGTGCTTCACTTGGCGCATTTATTCTCTTGCGCCATACAGATATGCATTACCGCGAAACTTTCAATTCTCCTGATATTGTTTATTATGCTTCAATAGTCGCCTAATTGTGTCATTCAGCAATTCTAATTCGGATGTTATACGATCTCAATTCTGTCGATTCCAGCTGCGGTTCTATTTTGTATTAAGGCTTGCTGCTTAACGCTTAGCATGGCATGCTTGGTAAAAAATATCAGCAGAAGACATACTTGAAATATTTATCTTATTTTTCCTAGAAAGTAGACCTTTCATAAATTCGGTGAAATGTCGAGGCTTACTCCTTTGAAATAGTAATAATAATAATAGTAATAATACTAATAATAACAATAACCTTAACGTTTACGTCTGCTGAATCTGCCCACATGGGCAATTCAGCAGACGTAAAATTCAAGATACTTTTTTTTTTCAAAATGACGGAAACAGGCAACCCATGTACACTAGGGCTGGCTAATCAGAGCTGAAAAGGTAATCGATTATCAGTCCTGCAATTGTGATCGATAATCGATTAGTAATTACTGGAAATTTGATCATAATTTTACCTGAGCATGACTCTTACCATATGTTGTACTTTACTGCACGTATTGGCCAGACGGGCCTGAACAAACAGTATAGACCCAGATGAGACGCCGCAAAACGCGGCGTCTTATCTTAGTCTACACTGTTTGCCACCCATTCATCTATTTTAGACACAACATTTGGTAGTAAATTCTACTTGTTCAAACGTTTTGATAAAGTATGATAAGGAGTTGAGGTGAATACTAAGGGTAAATATGGTAACGTAACACACACAAAAATCAAATGATCGATTACTAGCAAATCTGTAAAGATAATCATTTTTGTGGAATTTATCGATCATTAAATTGATTATCCGATTAATTGTGCCAGCCGTAATTTACACAATTCCTCCTAGGTCTTTGCTATTCAACCGTCGTTCAGTCAGAATATATGCAGTCAAGAAGAACGATTCTGACAAGCCTGTGTACCTCTTAAACCAGCTTTTGTCTATGTTGTTTGGGTATGGGAAGGTATAGATTTTCCTCCTCAGTTAAAGTATTGTATTTCAAAGGGTGTTGTCTCTCAGACTGAGACACCACTTCACGCATACCAATCTATAGTCGAACGTGTTCCCTCGCTCTAGTATTTGAAGGAAATTACGATTACACATCTTTTTGTATGTTTACCTCTTACCGATATATACTGATAAAGAGCTTTTAATGAAACAACTTCTATTTCTCTTATTTGTGCACATAATCATATAGTATGGGCACTCATTAGATGCACCTCGACATTCTGTTTCTAATCAGTACTCACATCATATGTTTTTTCTTTTTGTTTTTGTTTTTTTTTTTTTCTGGAAAAACAGGAAACATTATAGGCACCCCTCTTATCTACAGGTATGTAAGCAAAATCAAGAAAACACGCCTATGTAATTTTGACCCCCTTAAACCCCACTTTTATATAGTAAAACTGGGGTTTACAGGGGTATACATTTTTTTCTTATTTTGCTAAAAAACATATATTGTGGGTAGTTAGAACCGCCTCGACGAGGCGGTTCTAACGAGTACCCACAATCTATGTTTTGAGCAGACATATGAAATATATCAGAGTTCTTTTTATCTAAAAAAATTCAGTTTTTGGAGGTGAAATTTCTATATATTTGAATAGGCTTGTTTTCGTAATGATGACATTTGCGCTATATAAGGCAGCTATTTGGTTATCAAGCATATAAGACGGATTTCTTCAGTATAAAAGTTTGATAAAAATAATAAATCTAAATAGGGTTTTAAAACAGCAGTATTTTGCGAAATCGCCTGGAAACTTGCATAATAATATAGACCTCAATAACCTGTTTTACTATTTATTATGGAGAAACAAGGGCGTACGAAAAAGACACAAACGGATCTTAGCACATACGCCAAATACAAATGCCCGGATTCTGTTGCTTGCGCGCAGTCTGGTTTGGGCATTCTTGTTATTCCACATATCTTTACTCTACTTTCGATATTTCAGAGACTCTCGTTTTCTTCAACATTTTTTGTCTTTTTATGAAGACTGCCTTCTATTTATCGGTAAAACACAAAAGCTTTTATTTTTTTATACTAAAACATGACTATAACTAATACAAAAGAAGAAGAAGAAGAAGAAAAAAAAAAAAAAAAAAAGAAACTATAGTGTGTGTGGTTTAGTTGAAGCAATCCAACATGTTTCGTTTATTCCAAATTTCGGAAACTGGTACATTGTTTATTAGCGGGTTGGTCAATATTAAAAATAAATACTAATCGTGTTATTTTTATAGAAATATTGTATGCCAGACATATCAATTTCGCTGCAATACATAGCAGTTTTACTATTTAACATCAGAAAGGAGGAAGATTAATTGTCAATCAGATTAGGCAAGAGTTACATAGTAAATGAAGGTGCTAAAAGCAACAAATTGAAACGCTGGTTTCAAAACTGCTAAACGTTTGAAATTCTTTAACGCATGTGCAGACAGCGAATGACAGACCAGCTTAAGAAGGCACGCAGTCGAATCAGGGCTTCCTTGTCCGCTCACAGAAATACTGGGAAATGTAGAATATTTCGGGGACTAGAAACAGTTCCTAACAGACTGCTTAGTTACACTGGCTGATCTAAATCTACCGTTCTATAAAGGGTCATTTTCACACATTGAGCATCAATTAAATCACCAATTAACCTACAACACATCACGAAAACATACCTATATAATACTGACCCCCTTAAACCCCACTTTTATATAGTAAAACTGGGGTTTACAGGGGTATACACTATATTTCTTATTTCTGCCCAAAACCAAGATCTAACTAACGCTGAGGCGGTTCTAACGAGTACCCACAATCTATGCTTTGAGCAGAAATGTGAAAATTATCAGAGTTTTTTATCTGAAAATTTTCAGTTTTTGGAGGTGAAATTTTCTATACATTTGAATAGGCGTATTTTCGTAATGAACTGTTTACTTTTATACTTACGATGTCTATGCTCTGAATGAGCTCAAGGTTTTAAAATAATAATATTCACTTCTGTCTATGCCAATTCCATCTCATTTACTTAATTCCTTTTTTTTTAAATCAAATATCAGCATACGGACGGGTCCGCATAATTAGAAGACATGAAAAAGTACGTACTTAAATGTTGTATATAGGGCAGTTTTGTTACAAAAATAGTAGTGAAATTACAAGGGAAGGCCACAATCAGAAACCACCACCTTCGTAATGCATATAAATAGAAAAAACATTTGAGTCGTAACGTAAAGATGCATACCTTCTGACATGTGCGCCCAGTAATGACTCAAATCAGCCTGCGCATCTGTGCAATCTGATCAGGGTAATCGTTAATATTACACCATTGACTATCAAAAATGCGTTCAGGGAAGATTCTCATCAGACTGCGCGAATGCGCAATCTTTTCTGAAACTGCGCTGAGCGCATACGTTAGAAGGAACGTCTTCGGACGTTGCGGCTCCATAGTTAGGCTATAAGATAAGCGAACGCAAAACGCAAACTGTATACGAACTGTCACAGACAAAGCTGTAGCAGATAAAACCACTAAAGAATCAAAATTAAATATTCAGGAAACTGAATATCTTACCACACTTATCCTAAAATGTGAACAGGTCTGTCTAACTAGCTGCTGATGTAACTGAAATAGTAACTATGGAAATACCCAAGACAGGCCACAATTACAGAACACAATTACTGTACAGAAGATGTCAACCCTCCGGAACTGGACTGCGAAAATGTGCAGGCTGATCTGAATCTTTGCTTGGTGCGTATTTCCGAGTACATATACGGTTTCTTTCTGACATCACGGCTTATATGTCGTATGTATTCATTAAAATCACCTTAAAACGCGATTTTAAACCTTTACCATGCTGAATAAATTAAGATGCCACGACCACGTCAGATTTTCAGCCAATCAGATTTACTTGATGCAGTTTAGTGCTATAAAATCACATACCGAATGGCAAACCGTGTAGATCCAGATCAGTTGGCTCCTCAGAAGCCAACTGATCTGGATCTACACTGTTTGCAAATGCAGGGCATATTCGGGTTCAGCAGGACCAGGGTTAACCGATACCAAAACATATGTTTCATCGAGAGAAATTAAAACTACAGTAATGTTTTGGCTAGAAAAGATATTAGAGAACTCATTTGACAATTCTTCGGTTTATTATTTTCCACTCATTTTCTCCAAGATCTAACTGGCAGCTTCATTCATTCTTAACCGAGAAATCATTGCATAACAAATTGTATTCTACCTTTATCTTAAAAGCATACACGAACATTTAACTTAATCAGTGCCAGCTAATTCTGGTTTTCAATTACGCATACGCTTCTTATATAAGACGATATCATTTATCAGCTGGTGTTCAAGATTCTTGCGCGAAAGACTACGTCAAACGGAAAGATCCAAGTCAACTCTAACCCAAATTTAATAAGTTTTCCTATTCAAACTGTCGTTAGAAAACATCTTTTGTATTTTAATCAGCTTACGTTGACATTTTGTCCCATTTTGGCAACAGCTGTAAATATAAACGCTTCAGAAAACAAATTCCAAGTAATGAACTAAGCCTAATCTAGCTGGCACATGGCCCATTCGGGAGTAGCTCGTGTAAGATTGAACTGTATTAGTGTCAATAGCAAACTGCCTGACACCTAATGGTTATATTATGGACTTTTGCGACCGTGTGTCCGTTTTTGTGAACAAAGTAATATGTTGTATTGTCAAAAAAAAAAAAAAAAAAAAAAAAAACTTTCGGTACCAAACGGTTAAATTAACAAATAAAATTAACATGCATTGTACGTCTGTTTGCTCGCTGACAACAGCAGCTGAGGGAGGCGGACAGCCAGGAAGGTGCATCCCCATAGCATCTGCCATACGTCAAGAGTCATGATACTTGATGTGTGCTTAGCGGGCATGTTTTCTGCTTGCCGTCACCTGCTGTTGAGCATTTTTCAACATTTAGAGTTCAGCTCTTCAGCTCTTCTAGAGTTCATGTGAAAAAAAAAGAAGTTACATTTAAGGATGATATTAAAATCAGCAAGTAGATTCGGACATAGTAAGTCGATGCTAGATGGCGTAGGCATCCCTACAATCTTCATTGCTACCAATGCAGGGATTCAATAAAGCCATGACTCCACGTTTCGTTCTTTGATGTGTTCAGTTATACCAGGAGCAAAATTTGTAGATTAAATTTATCCTGCTTGCGTCAGCGTTAGGCGACATTACCGGTAGTAACATTCTATTATTTTACTGTAGGTAAAAACCAAAAAGCTCATGTTATGCAGTCCTTATATGGTAGTCAGATTAATAAGTGGACCTTGCAGAATGAATGGCCTGATACGATGAAAAATGGTATTCGACAAAAGTGATACCTGTGTCATTTTTCGTAACACACGTACGAAAATCGTTGTTCATATGTAATATATGAAAAATGATACCGGTATCATTTTTCATACCACACAGACGAAAATGATACGCCACGTTTTTTGAATTGCAATTTTCGAACACCTGTAGCTACGATAAAAGATACCAACACGAAATACGAACACGTATAAACATATGGAATGGCTTATAAAATTTTGATTCTAATATTCCTACCGACTTTCTCGTGTTCTCTTTTTTATATGACGGATAAAGGCTATATTAATTTGACAAAGTTAGCATCTATCTCCAGTTTTTTTTTGTTGTAGTCTTCTGGTCTTCTTGTGGCAGGGGACGTTCCATACCTCGATACAGTCAGTGCGTGAGTAGGTGATTATGAATACAGTCAAGTGAATAAGGTTTGTAGATGTGTACATAATTCAAAGGTTCATTTTAGTTTAATTTGTCAGTGTTGTCTATTCATATTCATTGTTACCAATATACATTTTAATCATTAAAGGTTATTTAATTTGTGGCGTGACGCGAAGACACCTGTTTATATTGCTGACATAGGCTGTTTACTGAATGGATTCTGATTAGCCTGCGCATCCACCCGTATGTGTCTGCAAAATTCCCTGGGGCAGTGCATGGTGACCACATGCAGACTCATAGCCTATGTAAGGAGAAGATGAAATCCACATTTAGTCACAGTTTGGAACATTCTTAATGAGGACATTAACCTCAAGATGGTATTGTTATCATAAGCCCTAGTCACTGTCAATAGCAAGATACGGAATGGTCCAGTTTATGTTTTTTTGTAGGAACAATTCATACTACAAGAGAGTACACATACTAGGGGTAGGTGCTTACTTTATTTAATTCATGTATATCCGTCAACGAGACAGACGGTAGTAGGTACACATTAGTAACAAAAGACAAAAGGGGTTTTTAATGTACACGGACGTTTTTCTATTGGTATCATTTCTCGAGGCTAGGGCTATCCGAAAAGTGCAAATCTGAAAACTCGTGACCAATTTTTGTACGTGATGTATGAAACATGAATGATACCGGGTATCATTTTTTTCGTGGGTATCATTTTTTGTCGTATCATGGCCTTATGCTATGTGCGAACAGTTGCTAATGCGCAGATCACCCTGCGCATACAAACAGTCAGATAAGGTGATAATCTCTTCTTCAAAGAAGTAACATTACGAAAACACGCCTATTCAAATATAAAGAACATTTCACCTCCAAAAGCTGAAAATTTTCAGATAAAACTCAGATTTTTTTTAAATATTTCTGTTCAAAACATAGATTGTGGGTACTCATGTTTTTGAGCAGAAATAAGAAAAATAATGTATACCCCTGTAAACCCCAGTTTTACTATATAAAAGTGGGGTTTAAGGGGGTCAAAATTATAGGCATGTTTTCGTGATGCGTTCATGGTCAGATTCACCGTGGTACGGTGGTTTCTTTCGCTCCGACGTTCAGTTTTTAGCCGAGCCTTTATCCGTCACCACAGTGGTAAGGGGTTAATGTTTTATATGTTAATCCACTTATTAGTTAGGGAAAACCTGTGTGGACCGAACATATATACGTAGTAGAACTGTATCAGGAATAAGGGCCTAGGTGGAGCACCCTTAGAACCCGATTAAAGCCCAAAAGGTTTTACTAATGACCAGTCCAAGGTGGTATTTCTGTTTAAGTTCCTCTTCGTTGTGTAAGTTTTGGCCGCGAGGTTATAAATTATTTTTCATGCTCAATTTAGCTGAGCATGACGTGCGGTTCATCGATGTCGTTTTGTGTCATTCTAATATTATTTGATGACTTTTGAGAACTGTGTTCCGTGAAAGTGGCATTTCCTAGGTACCCATCATAATTACATTATTTCTACATTATTTCAAATGTGCTATTTGTGCCAGTATTTATTTCATCTCGTCTTCTTTGTGTGACTTTGTGATTCTGTACTTTATAATTGTGTTTTACTTTAATGTCCTTAAGTTTAACGGATACTTTTTATGGGAGGCAACTCTGGCATAATCGTTTCGTCTCCTTATGAAAAGAGGTCTTTTCATATCCATAGGAAGAAAATTATTTCCGTTTAAAGTAGACTCCTTTACAGAAGAGCGTTGGTGTGCACAAAATTGTTTCTCTTTCAAAACAAAACAAAAACAAAAAAAAATAATAAATAAATAAATATCCCAGTAAGCATACTTTATAAACTATAGCAGGGTAGCTGACGGGCCGATTAGGGCCCGCTATATATTTATAAAGTACGCAAGCTGGGACAGTTTGTGGAAACTCGATCAAGACTATCAAGTCCCCTTAGATAATCATTACGAAAACACGCCTATTCAAATATACTGAAAATTTTACCATCAAAAACAGAAAATTTTCAGATAAAAAAATCTTGTATTGTTCATATTTCTGCTCAAAACATAGGTTGTTGGTACTCGTAAGAACCGCCTCGACGAGGCGGTTCTAACGAGTACCCACTATCTATGTTTTTGAGCAAAAATAAGAAAAATAATGTATATCCCTGTAAACCCCAGTTTTACTACGAGTATATAATAGTGGGGTTTAAAGGGGTAAAAATTATATAGGCATGTTTTCGTGATGGTTAGTAGGAGTGCTAGTGCTTATATGAGTAAAAGCCTGTAACAGATATTGGGACGATCCGTCTTCACAGTCTGATTAGAGTCTCCTGTATGGTTACAAAATCCTATGATACAAAAGAATATGTCGACGTGGAGGGAAGAAATTGCTAATATTCAGGCTAATCTGGGTATATAGGCCAGTTTTTTTTACATGTGTGATAAGCACCGTTTTCTCACGAAACTGTTCATATGCTTAATGTATCTTCATGACTGTTGTTAATGCAAATTAGTGAAAATCAATGAAAAATATGAATACATTAATCTCGAGTCATTCAAAGGACAATGACATTTGAATGTGTCTCTAAACAATAATGACAGTGCTTTTTACCGTACTACTATTGCTCACAGATTCCCTGATATAGTGGGTACATACTGTAATTGGGAAACGAAACAAGAATTCAAATTTATCAGTGTTGAACGCTGTTATAGTGAATCACTCGAAGTAAACGTCAGTCCAAAGATTTTTTTAGTTTTTCTCATCAGTGTGTTTATTGCATAGAAGCAAACTAACATTCCAGTAATAGATTCTGGCTGTAAAAGAGGAATAACAGGTATACGTCATGCAAAAGTTTGATAATAACCTACATGTATACCAAACATTTTACATGATTATCAAGCATTATAACAACATGACATGCCGCAGCATAGTTACATTTAGTATCTTCAGTCTCACTAAATGACTCTGAATATTGGGATCCGAAACGATTTCATTAAAATTTATTATAAATTTTGGGCAATTCAGTATATTCAAGGAGGGCTAGTATAGCAGCAAGGACAGATCTGTCTCTGAGTATACTAGGCATAATCACACAGTAAAACACGCAATTTAATCATTACGAATACATGCCTATTCAAATATACTGAAAATTTCACCACCATAAACTGAAAGTTTTCAGATAAAAATTCGGATATTTTTCATATTTCTGCTCAAAACATAGATTGTGGGTCTCGGCGAGACGGTTCTAACGAGTACCCACAATCTATGTTTTTTGAGCAGAAATTTCCATGATGACTGGAAAAAACTTAGATCAAGATATGTTTAAGCGTCCTGTGTATTATTTGGCTACATTTTGAACTGATTAAAAATAAAATTATAGCTTTGTTGTCACCTTCTGTAAAGCTGTCAGCTTTACTTACTGTTGTATTTATTTGTCTCGTTTTGTTTATACCCACACTAGCATTGTGGTCACCACCGTCATCCGCTGCCCATGTTGTGTCTATACTTGAGTTTCTGTACGATATAAAGGCGAGGTGAGATATTCATAAAACCAGTTTAAGCCACTTTTCCCGGCCTTCACATATGTTGTATATATATTTATATATGTTTTTGTTTTATTGTTGATTGTTCCAGGGTGGTACTTCTGTTGCAATTTTGCTTCATTTTTCTGTTCTGTCTTGTGTTGTTCATTCAGTGTTTGGTGTGGTGTTGTTTTGTACGGTAATTGCATGTAGTGTTTCTTATTCGATGCCTTTGGGAAGGCAGTGTCTCCAAATTATATTTTTTTTTACCAAACGTACTTATAAGCTTCAAGCACTTGGTACATCAATTTCTTGTTTTTTGGCCTCATACGATGCTAATTGAGTTCTATAAATGTGATTTTTATACTTTTTCTTTTAGCAGATTTTGTTCCAATTTTTTTGTTTGACCTAGAAATGACGGCTATAGTCTTAATCAACATCTCAAAGGATTCTGTAATTTAACGTATTTCTGCTTCTAAAGGATTTCTCCTTTCAGAAAATATTTACATCAAGTTTGATGGGCTTATGAAACAATTTAGCTGATATATGTGAAAATAATAAAGTTTCACTCAAAGCGCTGACAGAGAGCATGAGAGACATTGCAGTTTATTTTGTTTTATCTCACGTACAAACTCCATAAACTTGAGTCTACTACGGTTGACTCCCATTATCTCGAACTCGTTTATCTCGAATAACCGCTAATCTCGAAGTGAAAATCTGGTCGCTGCCTAAACATGAAAATCTAACAACAGGTAAACAATATTGTGGAAAAGAGGAGAAATTACTCCTAGGGAGCAATGTCTCCTCTTTTCCATAATATTTTCAATATATCTCTAACTTCAAGAGTCCAATTACATATATATTTGTTAAATGTTGTTGTGCGAATTTTGTTTTCCCTCAATTCTGCAAATCTGATATGTCGAGGTACGGATATCTCGAAGTATTTCAGAGAGTCCCTTGGAATTCGAGATAACGAGTCGACTGTATTTTCGTTTATTTTATGTGTTTAGTGGTTCAAAACTGTCCCGTTTTCAGAATATAGGAGTCAAACCGATTCTGGTATTTTCTGTCTCTAGTTTTGTTCTTTTTTCCAAGGATCACGGGCTGTCAATCTTCATTACTGCTTATGAAGATTCTCAATAAAACCGAGACTCCCATTTTCTATCTGTAATGCGTTGTTTGTTTCCAAACGCAACCTTTTAGATTTGTATTTTATCTAACTATAGCTGGTGTTAGTGCCGTTTAGCGGCCGTCGAACGTCTCCCCGTACTTCACCATAGTGCAGATTATATTTTCATTCATTTGGGATCCTTGGGCCCATTATTGTATCTTTAAAAATGGAGTTCTGCTTATGTATACGCCAGAAGGCGTAAGCAGTTTAGCAAACTTCGTTACTGCTTATGAAGAGTCTCAATAGAACTGAGACTCACATTTTCTATCTGTAATGTGTTCTTTGCTTCAAAAGGCAACCTTTTAGATTTATATTTCATATTATTTGAAGAAATATTAAAACTGTATGAGTCAGACGGTACACACATATGAAGTGAAATTGATTGTTCCCTTCAGGAGATTTGCTGCTTTTATTATGTTATTCTACATTAAATGTAATCTCAAATGCATATTCAGAGATTAAGACGAACAAAATAGGTACTCAAATATGTTTCTAAAATGACAACAATGAATTGGGCCAGTTTATGAAAGATTGTCGAAATAAGAACAATGCTATGTGCTATGTACTTGGGAATCAAAGTTGATCAGCGCCATGAGAAAATTGTCTTTTACAGCCTCCTAGTCTGGGCAGGACCTCTTTTGTCCGCTAAGTGAATATTTGGGCACTGTAAATTATTGCAGCTGTTACAAAGTCCATTATCAGTAAACGGACAGCAACAGCTCTGATCAGACTGGATATCCTCTTTTATATTTTGCACAAATGTGCAGTTTTATCGGATCTTTGCTTTTTGCATATAATCACTTCTCTTTTGGCGTGGTGGGGCTCATTAATTGTATGTTTTTTATTGACTCCTGACCAGTTTGTTTGTATATTTATTTCAACCGCTATGATACTTTTGAACCCATTTAGTAAAAATCTATCAGAATCACTCAAAAGCGCATATAAGTCGTATAAGATTCCCAGAATACCCATATAGCGCTGATCTGTTTTGAATAAAAATCCATTAATGTAGCCTCTAAATATTATTATTCTCATACGTTTAAACACATGTCAGCTTGTACGAGTATAACAGGAATTCTATAAATTCACCACTGAGAAGTTTGTTTCACAAGAGTAAACCTTTTTAATATAACAGCTTTGATCCGGACATGTTACCCATTTATGCCGAGTGGACTCTTCTGTTTTAACTCTTTGGATTGATTCATTCCTCATAGAAGGAGAAATAGAAATTTATGTAGTTAATGCAAAACAGTGTAGACCTTGATCAGACACTGCATTCTATGGCGTCTGATCTGAGTTTACCATCACGAAAACATGCCTATGTAATTTTGACCCCCTTAAACCCCACTTTTATATAGTAAAACTGGGGTTTACAGGGGTATACATTATTTTTCTTATTTCTACTCAAAAATATAGATTGTGGGTACTCGTTAGAGGCGGTTCTAACGAGTACCCACAATCTATGTTTTGAGCAGAAATATGAAAAATATCAGAGTTTTTTCATCTGAAAATTTTCAGTTTTTGGAGGTGAAAATTTCCATATATTTGAATAGGCAGGTTTTCGTAATGACTGTTTGCCAAAGTCCCTTGTGTGGGATGCTAAGCATAAATGGGTTTATATATAAAGATTTATGAAATAAATATTGTGAAAACATGTTAAATGTGTACCATCATGAAAACCTGCCTATATAATTTTGACCCCCTTAAACCCCACTTTTATATAGTAAAACTGGGGTTTACAGGGGTATACATTATCGTTTTTATTTCTGCTCAAAAACATTGATTGTGGGTACACGTTAGAACCGCCTCGGCGAGGCGGTTCTAACGAGTACCCACAATCTATGTTTTGAGCAGGTATACGAAACATATCAGAATTTTTTAGCTGAAAATTTTCCTTTTTTTGGTTTAGAATTTTTCAATATATTTGAATAGGCGTGTTTTCGTAATGACTGGGGATTCTGACGACAATAAACGTAACTGATTGTAAAAGTAATACGACTGTTTTTATTTCAGTGACTGAATAGTATGCCCGAGTGAACAGACCGTTTAAACAGCTTTCCTATGTCGGTTTTAGGGTAACAAAAGACAACATAATTGATAACAGATTTTTAGAGTGCAATTTCTTTTAAGCAGGTCGAGATCACCATGTAGAAATCGCATTAGAAACAAAGAAAGAAAACAACAACAGCAAAAAACGAAATATGGCGGTGCCCAGAAATTGCTTCACTCACGTAACACAGAGCCAACAAGTCATCGGATAAGGTACAAATACTTGACAATAGTACACATAACAGGTCTTCAGACCTAGACTAGAACGAATAAACGAAGAGGAAAGTACCGCCAACTACCTCCCTCACAGTTATGCTGTTGACTTTTCCAGTTTCTCTTTGTCTTGTTCGTTCTGCTTTCATAACAGTGTTTGTTTGTCTGTCATTTCGTATCATTTGAATTATCTTCGTGACCTTGGGAGGACTGTGTTCAGAGTCTGTGTCATTTTCCTGGTGTTCTAAGTTCAAATGATTAAGGTTTGTGAGTAAATATGTATTACTGTGATACGTCACTGGTAAGGTAAAGGATCCCTATGAGGAATGAAAATGTATTTGTAATTTGGAGCAGCATCAGAAGAGCTCTCCTGGGCTCGGGTAGAAAGTATGCAAGGGAACTCAGGAACTAATTCAATCAGATCCACATCAAGCCCTCAACACCAAAGAGAAAGACAGATTAATACAATAACGCAGCTACAAAACGAACAGATGGCAAGCTGAATTGGCAACTCTTTCCAAAACGGTTGGAACTCTGTTACCCAAACTCAACTGAATATATAATCAATTAAAATATGTTTTAAAAGAAAAACATTAAAAAGTGAAACACCACATGTACCACAATGTACCACAATGAAAGTGCCGCCTCGGAACGGTCAGTAATGAATTTCTAGTTTCAGCCCCCTTTCAACAGTGTGCCGGTTGACCGTTCCAACACGATTCCTTTTGATGTAGTGAAGCACTACATAACAATTAGCAAAATGCACCACTATAAAAGTACCGCCTTGGAACGGTGAGTGATGAATTTCTAGTTTAAGCCCCCTTCCCCGCTCCAACAGTGTGCTGGTAGACCGTTCCAAGACGATTCCTTTTAATGTAGTTTTGTTTTATTTGTGTGACGTTTTTTTTTTTTTTTTTTTTTTTTTTTGCAAAGCTGATAAATTACTTTGTCACTGTTTATTCCTGATCTCATTTTGTTTCATGCTTCGAGGAGGCTGTGATTCGTAATTTTTTTATTTCCTGGGTAACTTCACTTCTATTTTTGGAACGACCAAAAACAATGTTTTGGCAAAATTAAAAAAAAAAAAAAAAAAAAAAAAAAAAAGATCCTAAAAAGAACGACCCTTTAGAGCGAGGAAGCAAATTTACAGTATATTAAAGTTTTCCGAGACAGACTAGTTAATTTCGACCAATCAAGCATCATCAGTGACCCTCATATAAATTTTCAAAAATCCCGGAGTGGGCTCAACACTTTCAAAGAACTAGAATATATATATAAATATCAAAGAAGATGTCCAGGATAAAAGTACAGAGAATATAATCACGGTTGTTAAGTTCAGTGCCTTAATATGTAAATAATATTGACATTCAATGTATGAACGGGGAGGGTTTGGAAATATATAAAAAAAAAGTAGTATAGAAAGTAATATAGAAGAAGTCCAAGATAAAAGAAAATGAATATTAAGCCATGATTGTAAAGTGCAACTCCTATGTACAGTCGATTTTCGTTATCTCGAAGTTCAAGGGACTCTCTGAAATAATTCGAGATATTCGTACCTCGACATAGCAGATTTGCAGAAGTGAGAAAAAATTAAACTGATCAATCACATTTCACAAATGACTATGCAATTAGACTCCTGAAGTTAGAGATATATTAAAAGTATTGAGGAAAAGAGGAGAAATTGCTCCTTATGAGCAATTTCTCCTCTTTTCCTCTCCTCTTTTCCACAACATTTTGTTACCTGTTGTTAGATTTCCATATTAATATAGGGGCCAGACTTTCGTGTCATTTTGTTCTTGTGTTTTTCAATCCTTTTAGTATTGCGATTACCTCGCTTGGGGAAGAGAGAGCTAAGCGTAGTGCTTTTCGTACGTTTATTCGGTTTGTGCTTGTTTAGATTTGTCGGTTTCCTCTTCCTCTTGGGTTCTGGGATGGGCTGCGGTTTGTGATTGTGGCACTCCCTGGACTTTTCTCTTACCTTTTTTTCACATAGAGATAAGCGGTTATTCGAGATAAGCGAAGTAGAGATAACGGGAGTCGAGTGTATATAAGTACTAATAACAGTAAATGTATATATGAAGAGACAAGATTTATGACATGAAAAAAAAAAAGCATATAAGATATCAAGCAAAAACCTGGTTTTACGAAATAAAATGCTTCAAAAATAAATATCTGCTATTCTGCAAAGGGCTAACTAAATTTGCCTGGCACAGGATGAGGCTATAATTATAAAATGACAATACAAATCATTAAACCACTGACAACAAAACGAATAGACAGCAACAGAAATAACGTCTTGCGTTTGATATAATTTCATTCAGGTAGAAAGTAAATCAAAATTACTGAACATGTTCTCCGTAAGCTGAATTTTAGCGCCTACCATTCACCCCGCACGCCCGCCAACTTTTCAATACAAACAGTCTTTATGATTTCTCCACGCTTTACACTACACTCCCTCATAACCTTTTAAAAGAAAAACTAAATGATTTAATTGAATAGACATTTCATAGAGTAGATTCCCTCTACCTTGCATGTAATGTAAGAAATGCTTTTTTCTCTTCTGAAGTGCATAAAATTACACATTATGGACATGTCAGAAAGTGTGTGAAGGTCAGAAAGTGTGTGAAGCTCTCACCTTTCTACTTGACAATATTTATATAAGCTTTGGTACTAAGTTATTTAGACAAATTGTGGGTATTCCGATGGGTAAGAATTGCGCACCCCTTGTGCCTGATTTGTTCTTGTTTTGTTTTGAAAGAGACTCCATGTCCCTTTCCGTTGAAAACCAATCTGAAATCATTGAAGCTTTTAGCTCGACTTCAAGATATTTCGATGATTTATTGAATATTGACAATACCTACTTCGACGGTTTATTCAGTCAAATTTACCTCACAGACCTTCAGTTAAATAAAGCTAATTCTTCTGATACCAAAGCCGCGTTTTTTGGATTTACATTTATCTATTGTAGATGGGGTTTGTTTCCTGCAAAATTTATGATAAACGCGATGATTTTGATTTTGAGATTGTAAATTTTCCTTTCTTAGATGGTGACGTTCCTCGTGCGGCATCCTACGGTGTTTATATTTCACAATAAATTCGATTTGCCAGAGTGTCTAGGCATGTAACTGACTTCAACACTCATAATAAATTGTTAACTGCTAAACTTCTTAATTAGGGTTATCGGTATCATAAATTACGTAAAGCCTTTTCTAAGTTTTATAGACGTCATCCCGATTTAGTTTCTAAATTCAATGTTGGACTTAAATCTCTTCTGCAACAAGGCCTATCGGAACCCGAATTTTATGGTGACTTAGTCATCGGGACCCAGGGTGAAGTAAGCTAGCTGTAAAAATGCTTTAAAGCCCTCGGTGGTTTGTTCTACCTACCGTTCTAAGGCGGTGGTCCCGGTGTTAGTCTTACTCTTTGTTGCTTTGTGGTTTATTCTACGAGGCGATTTGTTGTATGTCTTTCCGTGTGTCATTTTGTTTTTGTGTTTTTCAGTTCTTTCAGTATTGCGATTACCTCGCTTGGGGAAGAGAGAGCTAATCTTAGTGCTTTTCGTACGTTTGTTCGGTTTGTGCTTGTTTAGATTTGTCGGTTTCCTCTTCCTCTTGGGTTCTGGGATGGGCTGCGGTTTGTGATTGTGGCACTCCCTCGACTTTTCTCTTACCTTTTTTAGTATATAAATTCAGAAAAATATATATTTGCAATGACTTCAGTACCCAATTTCGTAAAATCGTTCTTCGATATAAAAAGATCAGGTACAACATAAATGTTATACGACAGACTGCATGCATAATTGTTACACAATCACGGTTAATAACTTTGCTTCCCTCTTTAATTGCACGTCGGCGGGTTAGGCCTCAGATTCTATGATAGTTCCAGCGTAAAGGCTTACTTGAAAATAAATTTCGGGTAATGTTGGTTGGCACTTGATGCACTATCTTTGGTCGGGCCCACCGGAGTCTTAATGTTGGTTTTCTTTTGCTCTAGCATTTCAGTTGTTTCGTGCTGTCGAGTCTTCAGCGTTGTTTCATCTCTGTAATTTGTTGATTTTTTTGTGTTCTCGGAGACGTAGCACTGATGAGTTAGGAAAGCTTTATGCGGACTGAACAAATTATGTGTCTAAACCGCGGCAGAAGTAAGGGCGAGGATTGTGGCCACGTAAAATCGATTTAAGCCCCCCGTTTTTTTTTTTTTTTTTTTTTTTTTTTGTTGTTGTTATAGTTCGTCTTTGAATGTGTATGTCGCTTACATCGTTTGGTTTTGGATAGCCATTTGTTCACTTTGTGGGAAAGTAACTGTCCGTTTGGCTTTCTGCTAGTGATATTTCCATTAGGGTCCAGTTATTTCGTGTTTGTGTTTCTTTCCCTTTGATGTCTCTGATGGGAGGTGTGGGATAATTGTATCGATTCCTGATCACTGCCTTCCTTTCTATTTTGCAGAAAATCCAATTCCATTGTACATCAATTCCTTCCCTCACTATCCCCTGCTTTAAGACAAGCCCTGGTGGAGAAGGAATCTGGTAAAAATGTCGGTTTTGGAAGTATATCCTTTTATGTCAAATCGTTTGTCCATTTATCATATGGTATTTCAAATATATATGTTTTGCCTGTATCATTTGTCACAGCGCTGAAAAAATAAAAGTCAGTTTCTTCATTACATAAATTAGATGATGAGGCTAATAAATTTTATGATAGAAAACATGATCTGTATGACGCAGCTCTCCTTACTAGATGTTATACTCTTTATGCTCTTTGTCCTTACATTGATTCTGAAATTAACCACATTAGACACGTCATCAACATTCCATTCATTAATAAAGGTATTGATTTTATAGATTCATCTAGCATATGTCGAGATAATAATGTTATATCAGTTATACCTTCACATTTCGAAAACACGAAATCTCCTATTATATGTTACAAACATAACAGACCTATCCGTAATACTATATTTAATTTCAATGTTAGTTTCTGATCTTGATACTGAAACTAGTTCCCCTGATTCTTGAAATTGTAAAGAATCTAAATTTTGTTATCAACCAGCGGGTCATATTGACACTGGTAACTTACAGATTATAACTGATTCACGAATCCGTTCAGTTATTTCTAAAGGACCTAAATATAGATTCCCATCCCATATTAATTTCAATAAATGTCGGGGAAACAATTATTAGTGCTTTAAATGATTATTGTACGCGTTGGTGTAAACGAGAGCATGTTGAGTCTAATGCTTTAAATAATTGGAAATTAAAGATTTTTAAGATCATTGATGGACGTATATTATTTTACTCTAATAATCTTGATCTTCTCCTTCCTAAGCCTAAATTATCTTTTCGATATTTGAAACAAGGTATCCAAGAATTTCATAGGAAGTATATTTTGGCTTCAGCTGATAAAGCTGATAATAATGTTGTTGTTTTGTGACGACTTCGTTATATCAAAACTCTAACACAAGAACTTGGGGGTAGTTCCAAAACATATAAACATATTTCTACTGACAAGAGATCCATTGTTAAGCATATTCTATCGATATTACTGTTAAATTTGCAGTAAGTATTCAAGAAAAAAAAAAAACCCAAAAAACAAGACATACTTCCTACGTTATGTTGGTTACCTAAACTTTATAAACGACCTTATAAAGCACGTTTCATTGCTAATTCTAGTTCATGTACGACAGCTGTTTTGTCCAAATTGCTAAAAAGGGTAAGAGAAAAGTCCAGGGAGTGCCACAATCACAAACCGCAGCCCATTCCAGAACCCAAGAGGAAGAGGAAACCGACAAATCTAAACAAGCACAAACCGAACAAACGTACGAAAAGCACTAAGATTAGCTCTCTCTTCCCCAAGCGAGGTAATCGCAATACTAAAGGTACTGAAAAACACAAAAACAAAATGACACACGGAAAGACATACAACAAATTGCCTCGTAGAATAAACTACAAAGCAACAAAGAGTAAGACTAACACCGGGACCATCGCCTTAGAACGGTCGGTAGAACAAACTACCGGGGGTTTAAAGCACTTTTACAGCTAGCTAACTTCATCCTGGGTCCCGATGCTACTCTTAATACAGAAATACATAAAAAATCGGTTCGCCAAAAGGCTCCCAACTCAATAAATGCATCAAAGCGAAAACATAAAAATCAAATTAATCACTATAATAAACAAAGACGCGTACTCATGGCTTATTCTTCTATATGCCAGAGTAAATGAAATCCAATAGTTGAACCACGGCGGGCCAAGTCAAAGACATATCGTCAAGCCCCAACCCACTAGTTAAATTTTTACGAAGAGGCCGTTATTGAGTCTGAGGCCCCAACCGCCGTCGTGCAATTAAAGAGTGAAGCATAGCCATCAACAATGATTGGGTTGACAACTAGGCATGCAGTCTGCCGCATAATATCCAGGCTATAGCCAATTCTTTTATAACGGTTAATAAGTTTTCTGAATTGCTCCGAAAAGTTAGATTTACCTACAATTTTTCTAAATCTGTACACTAAGTCACCGTAAAATTCGGGTTCCGATATACCTTGTTGCAGAAGTGTTTTCAGACTAACGTTATATTTTTCTAACAAGGCACTGTATCTGCGATAAAATTTCGAAAGCGCCTTACGAAGTTTAAAATAACGATAGCCCTGCCTAAGAAGTTTGGCAGTAAGGGCTTTATTACGGTAGTTAAAGTCATTAAGATTTGAAGAAGCTCTGGCGAATCTTATAAGTTGAGATATGGATACCCCATATGAGGTACGCCGGGGGACATCGCCATCCAAAAAAGGGAAATTGACTATATCAAAATCGAAATTGTCCCGTTTATCATAAATTTTGGTGAAAACTGTACCATTATATATACAAAGATTCAAATCCAAAAAAAGTGCCTCGGTAGTTAAAAAAACAACAACATTGGATTAGATACTATGATATTGTTTACAAAAGAGACGGAATTAACTATTTTTCGTCAATTAAAAATTCCAATGAAGTTCTCAATAAATTTAAATCTAAACACATTTAGGCTTCTAAATTGTCTACATATGATTTTTCTGCACGGTATTCTACGTTACCTCATCATCTTATAAAAGATAAACTTATTGATTTAATTAACTAAATGTTTAATGGGAAGAATACCCACTATTTGGCTTGAAACGAAGAATGTGCTTTTTTAACTTCTGATGTATACAATAATTACAATTTATGGTCATGTAAAAAAGTCTGTTTTTATCTTTCGGATAATATTTTTTATTAGATTTGGAACTAAACTTTATAGACAAACTATTGGTATTCCGATGAGAACTAATTGTGCTCCTCTTGTTGCAGATTTGTTTCCTTTTTGTTATGAGAGAGATTCCATGATGTCTCTCTCATGGGATAATCAGGCTGACATTGTTGAGGCTTTCAATTCAGCTTCAAGATACCTTAATAATGTATTAAATATTGACAGTATTTACTTTGATAAAATGGTAGACCGTATATACCCTACAGAACTCCAATTAAATAGAGCCAATTCTGCCGATACAGAGGCACCTTGTTTCTTGGATTTGAATCTATGTATATCTAAATGTATAGTTTCCACCAAAATTTATGATAAACGGGAAAATTTTGATTTTGATATAGTCAGTTTCCCTTTCTGGACGGCGATGTACCCCATATGGGGTAAACATATATCAACTTATTAGATTCGCCAGGGCTTCTTCAAATCCTAGTGACTTTAACTGCCGTAATAAAGCCCTTACTGCCAAACATCCTAGGCAGGACTATCGTTATTTTAAACTTCGTAAGACGTTTTCGAATTTTTATCTCAGACACAGTGCCTTGGTAGAAAAATATAGCGTTCAGCCTGAAAACACTTCTGCAACAAGGTATATCGGAACCAGAATTTTACGAAGTACAGATTTAGGAAAATTGTAGGAAAATCTAACTTTTCGGAGCAACTGAGAAAACTAATTAACCGTTATAAAAAATGGCTATAGCCTGCATATTATGCGGCAGACTGCATGCCTAGTTGTCAACCCAATCATTGTTGATGGCTATTGCACGACGGTGGTTCGGGCCTCAGACTCAATGACGGCCTCTTCGTAAAATTTTAACCAGTGGGTGGGGCTTGACGATATGTCTATGGCTTGGCCCGCCGTGGATCAACTATTGGTTTTTATTTACTCTGGCATACAGTAGAATTAGCCATGAGTACTCGTCTTCGTATATCATTGTGATTAATTTGATTTTTATGTTTTCGCTTTGATGCATTGAGTGAGTTTATTTTAATGTGTTTCTGTATTAGAGTTGCATCGGGACCCAGGGTGAAGTTGGCTAACTGTAAAAGTGCTTTAAACCCTCCGGCAGTGTATTCTACTGACCGTTCTAAGGCGGTGGTCCTGATGTTGTTCTTACTCTTTGTACTGTTTTTTTTTCTATATGTGCAGTGATGCATGGTTAAGCATTGTGGTCACCGTCTTCAATAGCTGCTCAATTTGCTTTCTGCTTTACTAGTTGTGTTGTGTTGCCAGCATTTTGGTCACCTTCAACAGCTGCCCATTTTGCTTTCTGTTTAACTAGTTGTGATTAAGAGTGGCATCGGGAGGACTCAGGGTGAAGTTGGCTAGCTGTAAAAGTACTTTAATCCCCATGGTGGTTTATTCTACTGACCGTTCTAAGGCGGTGTTCCCGGTGTTAGTCTTACTCTTTGTTGCTTTGTGGTTATTCTACGAGGCGATTTGTTTTGTGTCTTGCCTTGTGTTATTTTGTTCTTGTGTTTTTCAGTCCTTTTAGCATCGGGAATACCTTGCTTGGGGAAGAGAGACCTAAACGGTGCTTTTCGTACGCTTGTTCGATTTGCGCTTGTTTGGGTTTATCTGTTACCTCTTCCACTTGACGTCTGGGAATCGCTGCTGTTTGTGATTGTGGCATTCCCTGGATTTTCTCGTACCTTTTTGTGTCATTACGAAAACACGCCTATTCAAATATATAGAAAATTTCACCTCCAAAAATTGAAAATTTTCAGATAAGAAGCTCTGATAGTTTTCATATTTATGGTCAAAACATAGATTGTGGGTACTCGGTTCTAACGAGTACCCACGCTCTATGTTTTTGAGCAGAAATAAGAAAAATAATGTATACCCCAATAAACCCCAGTTTTATTATACATATAGGTATGTTTTCGTGATGCTTGTTTGATCTTCTTGTATCACTGACAGGCTATGTTCTGTGATTATTGAGCTTTCCTGAATCTCTTCTCTGCTATTTTTTTATATAAAGCGGCAGATCATTGGTTTATCAACACGGCATGGGAAATTGTGATTACCAAATTTATAGCAGTTCATTAGTGATACACAGGTCCTGATGATCTGATAAGGTAGTCAGGGCGGAAACTTTGCCGATCCCTGTTTACGTGTACGAGGTTGTAATATTGTACAGGCCAATAGCAATCGCTTTAAGCTAAAGACATTCCTTTCGTTTTACGAGAGCGTTAATTCCAGCGAATGTTAACTGGTGGGCTCTTTGTTCAAACTGTAATATAAAGCGTAATAACACGACGTGTTTGTACTTGCAAAAAAGGATGAACAATATGCCTTTAATGCCTCACTTGAGTAGGAGTATTATTTTAGACGCAGCCAGGAAACATTGATTAAAAAATTACCAAATCCTATTTCCCCTAAATTAAGAATAAAACTTCAACATAAAGTAACAGTATATATCATCCATAAATCTAAAGGAATTTTTATTATTTATACGCTCTTGTTGTCTTTCATCTAAGTTTAGGTTTGAAACAAATCACAAGGTCAAACTACAGTGATCTGTATAGTGGTTGCAAGATCGCTACATTAATTGAGTCGCAACGTAAGAAAACGTACTTTGGTACATGTACACCCAATAAAAATTCAGGCTAGCCTGAACATTCGCGCATGCTGATCAGAATCTTCACCAACATCATTTTTGATATCCAAAAGTGCACGCTTTCTTCGTGCGGACAACGAAGACTATGATCAGACCGCGCGGATGCGCAGGATAATTAGAGTTCTCGTTGGGCGCACATGACAGAAGGTACGTATTGTTTTTACTTTTGTACGGTAACATAGCTTATGACTTGACTTATAAAAGATAATATCCAGGCTATATCCAATTCTTTTATAACGGTTAATAAGTTTTCTGAATTGCTCCGAAAAGTAAGATTTACCTACAATTTTTCTAAATCTGTATACTAAGTCACCGTAAAATTCGGGTTCCGATATACCTTGTTGCAGAAGTGTTTACAGACTGACGCTATATTTTTCTAACAAGGCACTGTGTCTGCGATAAAATTTTGAAAACGCCTTACGAAGCTTAAAATAACGATAGCCCTGCCTAAGAAGTTTGGCAATAAGGGCTTTATTACAGTAGTTAAAGTCATTAAGATTTGAAGAAGCCCTGGCGAATCTTATAAGTTGAGATATGGATACCCCATATGAGGTACGCCGGGGGACATCGCCATCCAGAAAAGGGAAATGGACTATATCAAAATCAAAATCGTCCCGTTTATCATAAATTTTGGTGGAAACTGTACCATTAGATATACATAGATTCAAATCCCAAAAAAGGTACCTCGGTATCGGAAGAATTTGCTCTATTTAATTGGAGTTCTGTAGGGTATATCCGGTCCACCATTTGGTCAAAGTAAATATTGTCAATATTTAACAAATCGTCAAGGTACCTTAAAGTTGAATTGAAAGCCTCAATAATGTCAGCCTGATTTTCACGTGAGAGAGACTTCATGAAATCTCTCTCATAACAAATAAGAAACAAATCTGCAACAAGAAGAGCACAATTAGTTCCCATCGGAATACCAATATTTTTGTCTATAAAGTTTAGTTCCAAATCTAATAAAAATATTATCCAAAAGATAAACAAGGTCATCACAGACTTTTTGACATGACCATAAAGTGTGATTATTATATGCATCAGAAGTGAAAAAAAGCACATTCTTCGTTGCAAGCCAAACATTGGGTATTCTCCCGAATAAACGTTCGGTTAATTTAATCAATAAGTTTATCTTTTATAAGATGATGAGGTAACACGCCTATTCAAATATATTGAGAATTTTACCACCAAAAACTGAAAATTTTCAGATGAAAATTTCTGATATTTTTCTTATTTCTGCTCAAAACATAGATTGTGGGTACTCGTTAGAACCGCCTCGATTAGGCGGTTCTAACGAGTACCCACAATCTATGTTTTTGAGCAGAAATAAGAAAAATAATGTATACCCCCATAAACCCCAGTTTTACTATATACAAGTGGGGTTTATGGGGGTCAAAATTATATAGGCATGTTTTCGTGATGGTATACAGTGTAGAAAAATCATATGTAGACAATTTAGAAGCCTGAAAGTTTTTAGATTTAAATTTATTGAGAACATCATTAGAATTTTTAATTGACCAAAAATAGTTAATTCCGTCCCTTTCGTAAACAGTATTATAATATCTAATCCAATGCTTTCTAACAGCAGTAAGGCATGAAGTTAGCAGTTTGGACAAAACAGTAGTCGTACAAGAACTAGAATTAGCAATGAACCGTGCTTTATAAGGTCGTTTATGAAGTTTCGGTAACCAATATAACGTAGGAAGTCTGTTTTGCTTTTCTTTAATACTCACTGCAAACTTAGCAGTACTATCTAGTATATATGCATGCCTAGTTGTCAACCCGATCATTGTTGATGGCTATGCTTCACTCTTTAATTGCACGACGGCGGTTCGGGCCTCAGACTCAATGACGGCCTCTTCGTAAAACTTTAACCAGTGGGTTGGGGCTTGACGATATGTCTTTGGCTTGGCCCGCCGTGATTCAACTATTGGTTTTCATTTACTCTGGTATACAGTAGAATTAGCCATGAGAACTCGTCTTTGTTTATTATAGTGATTAATTTGATTTTTATGTTTTCGCTTTGATGCATTGACTGAGTTGGGAGCCTTTATGCGAACCGAATTTTTATGTATATATGTATTAAGAGTAGCATCGGGACCCAGGGTTGGTGTTAGTCTTGCTTCTTGTTGCTTTGTGGTTTATTCTACGAGGCGATTTGTTATATGTCTTTCCGTGTGTCATTTTGTTCTTGTGTTTTTCAGTCCTTTTAGTTTTGCGATTACCTCGCTTGGGGAATCGAGAGCTAATCTTAGTGCTTTTCGTACGTTTGTTAGGTTTGTGCTTGTTTGGATTTGTCGGTTCCCTCTTCCTCTTGGGGTCTGGGAAGGACTGCGGTTTGTGATTGTCGCACTCCCTGGACTTTTCTCTTACCTTTTTTGGTGATTGTGGCACTCCCTGGACTTTTCTCTTACCTTTTTTTTGTTGAATATGTTATTGTATACATACGTGTTATACGACGTTGCACACACACTCTAGCATTAAAACGACATGTAGATGTCAAAAAAGGACGCAGTCACAGAACATAGCCAAACCAAAAGACCGTACCAGGGTTTCTTATATAACATACAATGCCAACACAAAAACACTTCTTCTAAAAAAAGGTAAGAGAAAAGACCAGGGAGTGCCACAATCATAAACGGTAGCCCTTCCCAGACCCCAAGACACTCGGTCGAAGGCGGTGCTTTCACTGCAGTACTTCCTGTTAAATGTTCTATAGTGATTCACTCATTTTTGTCTTTCTACATTTATGTAATTTGAGGATATATTCAGTGAGTAATAGAGTTACCACCTTTTTGGAACAGTACTGCCAACTGTGGTTGCCATCTATTCTTTTTGTAGCTGTTTAATTGTTTTTGTTTGTTTCCTTTGATGTTGAAAATGATGTGGATCTGATTATATCAGAACCCGAGTTCACATTTACTTTTTATCTGTTTCGTTTTGTTTAGATACAAGTCTTTATGAATAAAACTAAATAAAATATGTTAATATTTTTGTCAGTTAGTATACATTCGTCCCAATATTCAAATTCTATATAAAGTTGATGACAATAAACATAGAACAAAATAAAACAAAACAATCTATAGGAGTTATCTGCTTTAAAAACATTTTGATACTCGTATGCTATTCTATCTTTATCTTCTTAAGCAGTCATGTTGATGACTTTGTTCGTGGCGTTTAATTTGTTTGTTCTTCACATTTCATAACCCCGAAGCACGTGTTTTATGATTGTGGCCTGTCTGGGTAATTTAATTAAATGTTTTCAATATACAAGTACCTAATCAAGAAATGTTTCCAACGTATTATGATGTATTGGAATATTAATATCAGTTTTCCAGCATTTCAAACGACATAAATGCTAACATATGAGACTTCTTTTATATTTTTCATTAATAATTAATATGATTCTCTCATGTCGCCTGATCTAATATAATTGTATCTTTTAAGTTTAAGTATGCTTTTAAAATTTACATGCAGCATATATGGATTCTCGATTAACTAATAAAAGAAACGAAAGGAAAGATAAAGGGAGTTCAGTTAAGTTTAAGCACGTTTGTGAATGTTTATAAGAAAGCCAGCAGCAAACATATCCTCTATTATGAAATGTACACACTATATATGTTAAGAAACCTACCAAATGCTTCGCTGACGAATCAAAACCTTCCCGAGGCACCGAAAGAATACCAGAGGAACAATCAATGACAAACAAACGCCAGACATGATACCACCGACGCATAAACAAAGAAACACTGCAATGCAGAGAAGTGTTACATCCAGCGAACAAACCACTCGGAGGCAAAGCGCAGGGTAAACACGTTGTACTCTTGCGAAACCCTATTCCTAATTCCGATGCAGCTCCAAATTACAAATTATAAACATACATTTGGTTCACAAAGGGGCATTTGTAAGTGTGTTCATAGCTTTCAAGGGTAATTCCTTTTAAAATATAGTTATCTTGAGTATAGATGGTGTTAGTGCCGTTTGATGGCCGCAAAAATGTCATCCTAAACTTCTGTTTTTTTTTTTTTTTTTTTTTTTTTTTTTTCTTCTTCTTCTTCTTTTCAGTTGCTATGTTACGGGTCGCTGTGGGAATTCTTTCATGTTTTGTCCTGTTCACTGTCTTATTGTTGTGTTTAGTAGATCCTGTTTTAATTTATATATACCCTAAGAGGTATATAGTATATTCTGTAAAAATGATCCTTTGCAAAAGAAGCATACTGAATTATTAAAACAGAATCTTATATCGCTTCAGCTGGTGTTAGAGTAGTGTAATGGCGGTAAAACGTCCCTATGTTTCGTGCCATTGACCTTTTCCTATGTTTATGAAGCTAAACGTTGACCAGTTCTCCAAAACCAACACAAAACGTAGCATGCGAAAGGACATGCCGTAAAGTACGCGCATATTCGCAAAATGTGAGTCATAGAGAATAAGACAAAAGGTGATAAATAGTTGTCTTGTCTGATAGGCATTTCCTGGTTATCGCCATGTTTACTTTCTGATGCCGTAGTTCGCAAAGCAAGTGAGACCTATCGCTGAAACATAGCTGTGTTGTACTTATCCTAAGAATTCGGATATCTTAAATTCTTACCATACGGGCTTTAAATTATGAAACTGTCCATTTTACTTAATGTCCTTATGTCTTAAATAACCTTCTCCTGTAAGAAAGATAGACGTTGGTCTATTATAATGGCCTGCTTCTTAGGCAGGGCTATAGTTATTTTAAACTTCGTAAGGCGTTCTCGAAATTTTATCGCAGACACATTCCCTTGGTACTATGTCTGTATTTTCAGTCTGAAAAAACTTCTGCAACAAGGTATATCGGAACCAGAATTTACGGTGACTTAGTGCACAGATTTGGAAAAAAAATGTAGGAAAATCTAACTTTTAGGAGCAATTCAGAAAACTTATTAACCGTTATAAAAGAATTGGCTATAGCCTGGATGTTATGCGGCAGACTGCATGCCTAGTTTTCAATCAAATCATTGTTGATGGCTATGGTTCACTCTTAAATTGCACGACGGCGGTTCGGGCCTCAGACTCAATGAAGGCCTCTTCGTAAAACTTTAACCAGTGGGATGGTCTTGACGATATGTCCTTGGCTTGGCCCGCCGTGGTTTAACTATTGTTTTCATTTACTCTGGCATACAGTAGAATTAGCCATGAGTACTCGTCTTTGTTTATTATAGTGATTAATTTGATTTTTATGTTTTCGCTTTGATGCATTGACTGAGTTGGGAACCTTTATGCGAACCGAATTTTTATGTATTTCTGTGTTAAGAGTAGCATCGGGACCCAGGGTGAAGTTGTCTAGCTGTAAAAGTGCTTTAAAGCTCCCGATGGTTTACTCTACTGATCGTTCTAAGGCGGTGTTCCCGGTGTTAGTCTTACTCTTTGTGGTTTGTTCTACAAGCCGATTTGTTATATGTCTTACCTTGTGTCATTTTGTTCTTGTGTTTTCAGTCCTTTTAGCATTGCGATTACCTCGCTTGGTGAAGAGAGAGCTAATCCTAGTGCTTTTCGTACGTTTGTTCAATTTGTGCTTATTTGCATTTGTCGGTTTCCTCTTCCTCTTGGTGTCAGGGAAGGGCTGTGGTTTGTAATTGTGGCACTCCATGGACTTTTCTCTTACCTTTTTGTGGTAGAAAACTATAGCGTCAGTCTGAAAACACTTCTGCAACCAGGTATATCGGAACCAGAATTTTACGGTGACTTAATGTACAGATTTAGAAAAAAATAATATGGGAAAATCTAACTTTTCGGAGCAATTCAGAAAACAAATAAACCGTTATAAAAGAATTGGCTACAGCCTGGATATTATGCGGCAGACTGCATGCCTGGTTGTGAACCCAATCATTGTTGATGGCAATGCTTCACTCTTTTAATGCACGCCGGCGGTTCGGGCCTCAGACTCAATGACGGCCTCTTTGTAAAACTTTAACCAGTGGGTTGAGGCTTGACGATATGTCTTTGGCTTGGCCCGCCTTGGTTCAACTATTGGTTTTCGTTTACTCTGGGCATACAGTAGAATTTGCCGTGAGTACTCGTCTTTGTTTATCATTATGATTAATTTGATTTTTATGTTTCGCTTTGATGCATTGACTGAGTTGGGAGCCTTTATGCGAACCGAAATTTTATGTATTTCTGTATTAAGAGTAGCATCAGGACCCAGGGTGAAGTTGGCTAGCTGTAAAAATGCTTTAAACCCCGCGGTAGTTTATTCTACTTACCGTTCTAAGGCGGTGGTCCTTGTGTTGTACTTACATGTGTTGTGATGCTAGCATTGTGGTCACTGTCTTCAATAGCTGCCCACTTTGCTTTCTATTTTACTAGTTGTGTTGTGATGCTAGCATTTTGGTCATCTTCATCAGCTACCCATGTTGCTTTGTTTTGTGATTAAGAATGGCATCTGGACCAAGTGTGAAGTTGGCTAGCTGTAAAAGTGCTTTAACCCCCCAGTGGTTTATTCTACTGTCCGTTCTAAGGCGGTGGTCCCGGTGTTAGTCTTACTTTTTGTTGCTTTGTTGTTTTTTCTACGAGGCGATTTGTTTTAACTCTTACCTTGTGTTTTATTGTTCCTGTGTTTTTAAGTCCTTTTAGTATTGCGATTACCTCGCTTGGGGAAATGAGAGATAATCGTAGTGCTTTTCGTACGTTTGTTCGATTTGCGCTTGTTTGGTTTCGTCTGTTACCTCTTCCTCTTGGTATCTGGGAAGAGGTGCGGTTTGTAAGTAAATTGAAGGTAAATCTAACTTTTCGGAGCAATTCAGAAAACTTACTAACCGTTATAAAAGAATTGGCTATAGCCTGAATATTATGCGGCAGACTGCATACCTAGTTGTCAACCCAATCATTGTTTATGGCTATGCTTCACACTTAAATTGCACGACGGCGGTTCGGGCCTCAGACTCAATGACGGCCTCTTCGTAAAATTTTAACCAGTGGGTTGGGGCTTGACGATATGTCTTTGGCTTGGTCCGCCGTGGTTCAACTATTGTTTTCATTTACTCTGGCATACAGTAGAATTAGCCATGAGTACTCGTCTTTGTTTATTATAGTGATTAATTTGATTTTTATGTTTTCGCTTTGGTGCATTGACTGAGTTGGGAGCCTTTATGCGAACCGAATTTTTATGTATTTCTGTATTAAGAGTAGCATCGGGACCCAGGGTGAAGTTAGCTAGCTGTAAAAGTGCTTTAACCTCCACGGTGGTTTGCTCTACTGACCGTTCTAAGGCGATGGTCCCGGTGTTAGTCTTACTCTTTGTTGCTTTGTGGTTTATTCTACGAGGCGATTTGTTGTATGTCTTTCCGTGTGTCATTTTGTTATTGTGTTTTTCAGTCCTTTTAGTATTGCGATTACCTCGCTTGGGGAAGAGAGAGCTAATCTTAGTGCTTTTCGTACGTTTGTTCGGTTTGTGCTTGTTTGGATTTGTCGGTTTCCTCTTCCTCTTGGGGTCTGGGAAGGGCTGTGGTTTGTAATTAGGCACTCCCTGGACTTTTCTCTTACCTTTTTTTGTGATTGTTTCACTTTCTGGACTTTTCTCCTACCTGTTTTTCTGCATCAGAGCACCAATAGAAGAAGATGTAAGGAACAAACAATGACAAAACAAAGCGCCAGATTTACAATAAATTGCCGAACGAACTAGAAGTACTGCAACTGACGAACCGCCTTGAAACAGGCAGTTAAATTTTACTAGGTTGCGGGAGGATGAATGCAGGGCGAGGGTATAAACAAGTTTTACTCGTGTAAAACCTCATCTATCTCACGAAGCTGCCCAGGCATCAACGCAAATCTATAAAAAAAATTAAATAAAAATACAAATATAAAGGTAAACAGAAATGTAAATGGGCAAGTGAAGAATTTTGTCATTTTGTTAACATAAGAACAAGATAAAATGACACATGCAAACGAACAAATGGCACAGTGGATAGGCCTGCAGCGGCTCACTCAAAACCTCGTTCTGAGTTCTGAAGTAGCTCTAAAATACGCACATGTGCTTTGTACGCATAGTGGTCCATTATCTCTTTAGTAAAACACATATAATCACAAACGGTATGGTGAAACGAAGAAAACACTCAATGCACAAACCTTACCAAATAAGGTTAGGAGTGGGACCTTTGTAGGAACCAATGTACGAGAATAATATAGCTTTCACAGAACGTATTAATATTTGACACCAGCTTTGGTTTCCGATGACTTTTCGATGACAGTGTATTTGTTTGCACCACGCCTAAGTCCTGGCAAAGTACCCACTTGACATTTATTGGAGAATCGAATTCGGTGATTGGAATCATTAAACATACAACTACTGTTTCAATTATCCGGTAAATGAACAATGGGAAGAAAAAAGCGTTTACATCAAGTACATTAACTGCTTCCATTATAAAAGATCATTGAAATCATAAACTTTTATCAGGTGTGACACGCCATACAAAAAGCAGGCCAAATAGAAAATAGTGAAAAACCTTAATGAATTGAAGGCCGAATCTTACAAATATATAATTTTTGACAACGATTTGAAACACGCCTATTCATATATATTGAAAAGTTTACAACCAAAAAAGGAAATTTTCATATGAAAAGGCGAGGCGGTTCTCACAAGTACACACAGTCTATGTTTTTAGCAAAATAAAAATAATGTATACTCCTGTAAACCCTAGTTTTACTATATAAATGTGGGGTTTAAGGGGGTCATCTTTTCGTGATGAAAACACTTTCCAACTTTTGTATTTACCCTAAGACAGATTGACTAGAGCAGACAGTGTAAACAGAGACTGCGGTGTCTAATCAGAGTCCACATTGTTTACTCAAGCCAGATGATCTTTGTGTTTGCAATTGGCATTTTCACTACGGTCAACAAGTTGATAAAGTGTATTACGAGGTTAGAAAATCTACATAATATGTTTTTCATTTATGGCCCTTGAGAACATTTAAATCAATGGAAACAATTTGCATGAAATGTCAGATCCTCTTTTCTGGGAAAAATAAGAAACATGCCATCGATTTTTCATCTGCTGAATTAGCCGAAAGAGTGTTACAGGTTAAAGCACATATTAGCTTAATGACGCTATCTGGGCAATATTACCGGCTTGCGATAAGTAATCAACCTAAAGACTGTTAAAAGACCAGAACAGTTTGTAAAATACTTCGAAAAGTAGCAAACGACGCTATGAAAACACTTATATATCGAGTTAAAGAATAAGGTGAATCTTAACCGTGACTGAAAGAGTGACCGATACTAGTTTTAGTATAGGTTATAAATATTTAGACATTCAGTCCTGAACAAACAGTTTAGACACAGATCAGATGCTAGTCTAGCAAAAAAAATTCGATACTTCTGCTGTTTTTATTCCTTTGTGTGTGTTTATTGCTCTTAAGGAGTCATCACCAAAACATGCCTATATAATTTTGACCCCTTTAAACCCCATTTTTATATAGTAAAATTGGGGTTTACAGACGTATACATTATTTTCTTATTTCTGCTCAAAAACATAGATGGGTACTCGTTAAAAACGTCTCGCTGAGGCGGTTCTAACGAGTACCAACAATATATATTTTGAGCAGAAATATGAAAAACATTAGAATTTTTATCTGATTTTTTTATGTTTTGGAGGTAAAATTTTCAGTATATTTGAATAGTCATGTTTTCGTAATGTGCTGTCTGCCACACTAAAACAGTTTTGAGCACAATACCAGGTTGTAAAATGTACATTTCGAACTTAGACAAGTATAATAAAGCATTTGGATGTTGTATAAAGGATGAACACAGCAGTCTCGGCCATTTAGACTTCTTCAGAGGACAAGTAGGTAGGGTGCCATAATACAGACGAACTTTTGAACTACAGGCCTGTTAAGAAGGGAACAAAACATTTCACAGCAGATATAGTGGCGTATATTATTGACACATACCATGTGAAAAAAGTTCGGGTTCTTTAAGATATCCACAAATACATCACGAAAACATGCCTATATAATTTTGACCCCCCCTCAAACCCCACTTTTATATAGTAAAACTGGGGTTTACAGGGGTATTCATTATTTTTCTTATTTCTGATCAAAAACATAGATTATGGGTACGAGTACCCACAATCTATGTTTTGATCAGCAGTATGAAAAATATCAGAGCTTTTTATCTGAAAATTCTCAGTTTTTGGAGGTGAAATTTTCTATATATTTGAATAGGCGTGTTTTCGTAATGAGTAAAACCCCAGCATCTCCACTGCCTCGTCGGGATCTTTTTTTATATCTCATAATTTTTAAAACTATTCAGTAATTCCGTAAGCGGAAAACAATGACCCTGATCGGATCCTTCACTGTTTGCCAATCATCCAACAGGCTTTTAGACACATCAACAGGTAGCAAAATACTTTAAACTTTAGTTCTAACATTTTTAGATATGATATAGCAATATTTAGCGTACAAAAATGACCCAAATGAATGGACTACCTTAATAACCCTCAGTATTAGAACACACGGCCCTGAGCCAACAGTGTAGATCCAGCGCAGAGTATCAGACATGTATCTAAGCGAAGATTTAGATCAGCCTGCGCATCCAGACAGTCTCTTCACTGGTCGCATTTTAAATAGCCAAGGATGCAAAGTTTCTTTTCTGCGGACAACACAGATTCTGGTCAGCCTCACATCCCTGGTCAGACTGTGCGGACGCACAGGTCGACTTGAATCTTCGCTGGGTGCATACATCCGAAGGGACGTTTTCTGACCTTGCCGCGCAAAGTGTTTCTGTCATCGAAACACGTGCAATGTTTCGCACATTTATCTGTTAGTGTAATGTATTATGTTTCTTTTAGGTCAAATCTCTGAAGAAAAAACAAACAAAAAACACTAAAACTGTTGACCTTGGACTATACTGAGTAGAAATATTAAAAAAAATATATTATTATTTCATGTTGGAAGAAGAAATACCAAGGTCAGAATGTGTATCCTTAGGGACTTGCCTTCTAAGTCCGTAGGTATAGTTTACAATATAGAACTATTCTGCCAGTGGACATCGTGGAACCTTATAAGATCTGAACCTTTCCTATCGGCTTATGCTGATAATACGGTTCGTTTGTGTTTAAATATGTTGAAATGTCTGACGTCATTACAAGAAATAAAAGTTATTTCGTGCTACATGTCAATAAAAGCAACATTAAAGTAACATTTGAAGTCATTTCTGATTAACAATGCACCTTTTAACGTATTTATAAACGTATTTATAAACCCGGTCCATTAACCACCGACCATTTCGTTTCATAGTGACACAATCTATATGCGGATACTAAAGTGCTTTGACTGTTTAATAGGCTGATAGATGTGTTACGAAGATTCTTGAAAGCTTCCATGTTTAGAAATATCATGTTTCTTTATATTGTAGTTAAATGTAATGCTATTTATTATAAGTGTGCCTAATTGAATGATGTTGATAAGTATATGCTATATTTACCCTAAGTATTTCGACAGATAGGGCTGAGCAAATCATACAATACATGCAGCATCTGATCATGGCCTACACTGTTTTTCACTAATTCAGCAGTTATTACACACGTCAAGTAATAAAATGGCATTTCCCGGGTATCTTCACTTGTATTTTTGTTCACATTTTAGAAGAAGTATGATACGGAGTTATGGTGTCCCGATATACAGGGTAAGTAGAATGAAATTGATTCCAACTCCACAATACATCACGAAAACATACCAGTCCTATATAATTTTGACCCCCTTAAACACCACTTTTATATAGTAAAACTGGGCTTTACAGGGGTATACATTATTTTTATTATTTCTGCTCAAAAACTTAGATTGTGGGTACTCATTAGAACCGCCTCGACGAGGCGGTTCTAACGTGTACCCACAATCTATGGTTTGAGCATAAATATGAAAAATATCAGTGTTTTTTTATCTGAAAATTTCAGTTTTTGGAGGTGAAATTTTCTATATATTTGAATAGGCGTGTTTTCGTAATGAGCTGATTTTGGAACACTCCTGGACATGCTGATTTTGAAGCACTAGAAATGTTTCAACCCTGCACAATTATGTACAATTATTGTACTCGTGTTCGCAGAAAAAAAAAAAAAACTATTACAACACTGACACGCTAGGGTGTACTAAACATGCTTACCTTGAACATGCTAATGTGATACAGGAGTGAAGAAAGATGCTCATAACACAGATACAGTTTCTATCCGGAACATGATAAGACGCCAGGTATTCCGGGTATACCCTTTTCCAGGACCTCATATTAATTATTTACCACCGAGAAATCTGAATTAATGACTATATGAGTGCTAGTACTCGTTAAAATGAATAAGACACGCACACAAAACATAATATCGACAAAACCTGGGTGTTCGCATATCCCACTTTGATAAGTTATCAAGATCCAGTGCAGCATTTACACAATGATTGCTGGGTATATGTTAAAACTCTTAAAAGGGAAATTTAAAGATGGTTTACCAGAGCGTCGTCTGTATATCATGGAAGTGCTTTTAAATGTCGAAACAAACGTTGTTGGGGGTCACTGATAAAGTCAATTTCTATTTCTAATCTGCAGATATTCATATGAATAAACTCTGGCTGCCATACGAGTACATTTCGGATGAGATAACCAGCGTCTAAGCTCTGCCTATATGTACGTATGGCATTCTGATCCTTTTCAGGATGTCTTTTAACGCATCGTTTCTCAAAGCGTCTGGTTTCTACAAATTTCATCGGTTTAGATCACTTTGTATACAAAACAGTAGAATTAAATTATTTTATAATTGATGTATCTGTAACGATCAATGCTGTTTGTCTTGAATATTGACCACTGCGATCAGAGATCAGAGACACTTTTCTTTTTGGCCATCATTTATATTCTCTGTGACGTTACCACTGTGTTTGCCTTATCACGCACCAATATGTCAGAAAAGCATGCTCGTTGAATTCCTTTAAGTATGTCCTTCTTTCCCTTTGGTGTCTTGGAACGGAAGTTGTTAGGTAATTGAATCGATTCCTGATCACTGCCTTCCTTTCTATTTTAACAATGGCGTTTTGGAAATGTTAATTACATTTGTTCTGATTGACTTTGAAATACAACCCTTCACATATTTGGAATATGTTATAAACGAAGATAATCTCAACCAGATGAAGGTTTTGGTTCTTGCTTTATCGAATTCGTCCCGTCATGCGAAAACGTTTCTTCGGGCATATGCGGACGGCGAAGGCCCAGGTCAGCCTGCGAATCCGCACCGCCTGATCAGGACCTTTGCTGTCCGCTAACAGAATCATTGGACACCACACAATGTATCAATGAATAGCAAATTCCAGGATGAGACTTTGCGCATGCGTGGGATGCACCTGAACCTGTGCATTTTGCGCATACTTGAAAACACATTTTCGCTTGGCGCAGCCAATCCATCTTCTCTAGACGTACTATATTTACTGTAGTCCTATTTCTATCATTTGAATTAAGTATTATTCTTGGTCACTAATTTAAATTATATTAATTTACGGTCAATACACGAATAACGTGAGCTGAGGTAAAATGTATTATGGATTTGAATTTTCGTTGCTCCAATTATGTAATATGAATTAACTTAGGCCTTGTGCGGATTATACTGTTCATTTACGACCTAAGGTATATTCATATGCGCGTTGTCATGTTTCTTTAAGTTCGTCTGTCGTTTCAAGTATATTCTGTGCTTATTGTAAATATTTATCAAGTAATACCTTGTTAAATGTATTCTACAAAAGTGATCCTTGAAAACACCGAACACATATAACAACAAAAGACGCAGTCAACAGTGTAATTTGCAGGGCTGAAAACGCCCCATGCCTCTCCCCATGCAAGCATCGGCTTTAGCTTAACTCGATATTCAATGCTATCAGAATTGGCCTAATTACATAAGGGAAAATAAAATACACGGGACACGGGGAGACGTTTTACGGCCGACACACGGGACGTCTCACCACCTGCAGTGAATACTATAAAGGATACCTTTGGAAAGATCGAACATTTAAATGAGTCTCGGAATCAGTCTCTGTTGCATGAAACATAATCAATACAAAACATATAAATGAGGTTATCCAGGTATGGCCACCCGTGTCAATGGCAAGAGACAACGACACAGTCGCAATAACCGGTATACAAACCGACATGCAAAAAAATTACCACAGAAGAACCACATTAGAACTGTAGCAGGAAGAACATACTTTTAAAACAAAGGAATAAATTACATCTCAGTCCGACTGAGTTTATGCATGAGTTTAATGTAAAAATATGAATGAAGTACCGAGAAAATGTCATAATCATAAAGTACAGCCTTCCCCGAGGTACCATTATGGGTATAGTTTATGATAAAATTGTACTAGATGGCTCGATTTGAAATAAAACAACACACACACACAAAAAAAAACCCCATATACATTCCTCTAGAGACACATGTCGTAAAATCAGGTTAGTTCAAAGAGGTCGTACAATTGCAATATGTATTCAAACTCCATTAAAATGACGTTTGGCATGAACGGAAAATTGACACATAGATCACACATACAATAGATGACATCCGTTAGGACGTCTTATTTTCAATCATATGTAAACCATTAGCACAAATAATACAGAGTGCAATTAAGGTACTGGCGTCACTATTATAGCAAATCTATAGCATTCAGTTTGGTCAGGAATGGACTAGACAGTGTAAGAGTGCATTTGTATAAATTGCACCTAACGAACAGGTTCGTACATGTTGGTTGAACTTGTCATCCCTGAATTAGTCACTCATGGTTCAGCCAAAAAGGCCTCGTTAGACATATCTGGCAATGTACGCCTAAACAAGATGACACAAATGGAATTAACAGCAAAAAATAACATTGTGAGAACACTACCTCTTGTAGAACCGCATCTTGAAGCAATCTGAGGTACTTCGAGCAGCAGTAAAAAAACTCGTCAATATACCAATTCGTATTTCGGAAAAACATAGTCAATGCACACAAAGACAAAATTAGGAATGTTCAGACAGACATGAACCCAAAATTAAATGGGGTGTAATCAGGCGTCCATGGAAAGTAAGATTTTCTTGGTAAGCATGCTTCGCCTACCATGCCTGCTAGTCTGAACAGAGATTTAGGAAAATACGAGAATAGTAATGTCTGTGGTTTAGAAAGTCTGTTTATGGCTTTGCTGTGGCAAAAAAAAAAAAAAAAAAAAAAAAAAAAATCAGATATAAGTCTGAAACAGCCACACTGTAGGGACTGATAAGGTCAAGATGCCTCACGTTTTTTGACACCAGTTTAGGTCATTGATATCCCTGAGTCAACAGTCATGTAGTGAGCAATTTGTGCGTCAGCAAAGTGGGTAGGAACTGCAATACATTTCTGAAGATTATATAGTACTTGGATAACATGCTCTTTATTTTTTTTTTCAAGATACGAACATATGTCAAGTCTGTGAGAAGAAGACCATGAAAGTATGTATAAAAATGTTGGTTAACTAGTGATGGTTTTGGTCGAGCACTCCCGGTCCTACTGAAAACTTTCTTTTGCCTCGTCCAACCTATATTTTGTTTTGACTGACTTTTCCAAGGCGGAATCTCTCTGCATTTCTTTTCTTTTTGTTTATATGCCTAAAGCAATCAAAATGATTCATAGAATAACAAAACAACATTTATGGCTCTATTGTCTTTATTATAGCTAACGAAAACTGCTAAACTTAACGACTGTATTTGCATAGACTATTCGTCTTTAGCATCTAGAACAGCGATATACCTACATGTAAGAAATATCCGTTCTGGTACCATATGTGGACTGGAGGTCGATTGTCTCGGACGTTTCATCAGTTAACAGATTTTCAAATCCATATTGTCCTGTGCCATTACATAACAAGCGTTGTCGGAAGACAACGCAGCTCGCCGTATGGGCTGATCGGATAAGAAAACAATCTTTATATATTAATGATTAAATGCAGAACTTAAACTTAAACATAGCTGTAAATGACAGAGTATGACCTGGCATTGATGTCTGAAGAATGTCAAACTGAGGGATGGGGTATATGCCATTGAAATGTTTTCCCCTAGGCTGGTGTGGACAAAATATGAAAGCTATATCTTACATGTCGAATCCCTTAGGTTGGTGTGGACGTAATATGAAAGCTATATATTACATACTTCCGCTGTCATGTACACTTTTCAAAACTTAAAAACAGCTGTAAATGACAAAGTATGACCTGACCTTGACCTAGGCAGAAGGTCAAACTGAGGAAGGGGCATGCGCTATTGAAAGGTCTTACATTAACGTTGATGTGGGCCAGATATTAAAGTGGTATCTTGAATGCTTCAGCAGTTACAAACACTTTTCAAAACTTTAACACAGAACACGAACATGGGTTGAAATGATAAAGTATGACCTGAGCTTGACTTAGGCAGAAAGTCAAACTTATTAAGGGATGTTTGCTATTGAAAGGTCTAACCCTAAGGCTGTTGTGGGCCAAATATTAAAGCTATATCTTGAATTCTTCAGCAGTTATGTACACTTTTCCAAACTTAAACGCCAAACATAAACATGGGTGTAAATGATAAAGTAAGAACTGATCTTGACCTACAAAAAGGGTCTACCTTTGGGATATGGGTGTCTGCTATTTGAGCTAAAAATGGAGAGCTCTAGAATAATGTGAAACTGATTTGACGAACTTCTCAACATGCGCGGCTGTATAGGCCTAACTTAGACGTCTGAAATCATAGTTTCACAATTAAGTTTTGCTACCATAAAATTTACTGTACAGCATACGAATCTGCTGAGCAGGTTCCTACTTTTAACAATAATCCCCTTCCCATTTAAATTAGCGAACTAAAGGTTGAATACTAACACACACAATTACGAAAATACGGAATTGTCGTGTTTTCTGGACCAGACAAGGTACGAGTTCCGATTAATTAGAAGTCACAAAAATTGTCTCCTGGGCTAAGCTGGCAGAAACTCTGCCACAGTACCCACCACCCATAACGCATTCAGCTCTGCAGACTAACGTAGGTACCTTGCAAACAGTGTAGATCCTGATACGATGGCTCCTGTCGAGCCGTCCCATCAGGATCTAAACTGTATGCAATTCTGCTTTTTTTTATTAAAAAGAAAGAAAAAACAACAACAACAAAACTATAAGCATCAATGCACCTGTCCATATACAATGATTAAAGTGTCCACCTCAGAAACTCAGGTGTGAAAGGGTTTAGAAACCATACGGACAGCCTTGAGTTGGACCATTGGTGTTCTGAAGATATTCCTCTAAGTAAATAGGGGACGTTATAATGAAAGGTTTGTTTTAATTTCAACTAAAATACATAAACTTAAGTGAAAATGAAACGCAAGGTAAAAGTTTGTTCTGATTTTAAGGTCAGAGACAGCTACAAGTTAATCATTTTGGGGTGAATGCTTCCAGTATCGTATGTTTAAGGAAGATAGGACGTGTGGCTGATCAACCCTGGTCTGGATGTCCGCGCATGATGTCGCGACGTCAGGACAGGTCTATTCGTCCCTCGCACTTACGCAATCGTCACCTACGAGGGCGAGTCAATAAAAACACAGCCTAACTTATTTCTGGGTGAGATCGATCTCTTCTTTTTCAAAGTAATTGCCCTCTAGAATGATGCACTTGGACCAACGGTGTTCCAGTGCCATTAGCCCAGAACTGAAGAAGCCAGGGTCCTTGTCTCCGACCCACTCCTCAACTGCCGCCACGATCTTCGTTGGACCGGAAATAACGTCCACGGATATCCTTTTTCAAGTTTGGGAATAGGAAGTAGTCACTACGAGCTAAGTCCGGAGAATAGAGATGTCCGAAATTTTACCGTAAGTTACGGTAACCTTCGTACGGTAAAAATCAATACCTGGCGCGGACAAAGACTTAAATTTGGAGGGTTAAAATAAAAAAAAGCACAGCTTTATCTTATTGAACAACACATATGCGTTAAAGTAACTGAAATATGTATGGATATATGTTGCTGTTTTTAAACTGATGCTGCTGCTGCTGATCATGATGATGATTTTGTGTTTTACGTCCCTTTCAACATTTTTAAGCCATATCGAGACGACGGAAAAGAGACAAAGGCTGTGCAATGAAGCGCCTAGCCTGGCAATCAGGCCGTGCATTTAAGTCATTCAAGGTACACAACTACAGTAAACCTATAGAAATATGTATTATTATTTGCCCCTTATCTAAAATACAGGAATCAGACATTACTTGAGAACATTATATTAGTGTATATGTTTTGCAGTTTATTAGTGAATTTGTTTTATGAAGCTGCTCTATTTAACAGACTGATACCAGTCTATGAAGCGCCCTACAGTTATGAGTTGAATATAATTATACTGGTTATGCTGTGTAACAAGCAAATGTCCTAATAATTGTAGGCCTCACCAGAATATCCCGAACTAGAGATCTTTAGGAAACATTCAACAAAATAGTGAACTCGGTTGGATTTAAATAGATTTTATTTTACACTTTGTAATGTACATACAACAATTTGCGCATTCAACAATACAAAACGACAATAAGTTGCTCCTGATATTTAACAGCGGAAAATTATGCAGGTTTGGGTAGTGTATGGAAATAAGTAGTTATGTTCTCTATAGTCATAGGTAACTACACCATCGGGGAATTCCGGGAGAAGCCCTGCAGACACACAGAAGGTACAGCTTCCAATACTTGTCCTCGGTCACTGAGATTCAGAACAAATGCTATATACCCTGCTTATTTTGTCATGAATTTATTACCCACGCATTAATTACCATTGCACAGCAAGGATAACGCAGAAGTAAACGCCTTGTTTTTGCCTCTAGATTTCCAGAACATTGTAGGGGTAGTGGCATGGTGCATTGGTTGCAAACGACATTTGCACAATTGTTAGACTGGCTAGTAGAAATACAAATGAGCTATGGCTGAAACCTATCGGCAACATGAAACGGTTACCAAACAACCAAAATAGGGAATATAATAAAACGAAGCCCATAATTCGCTCAACTGAGTAAAGCAGCCACTGCATATATGTAGATACCATGCAACATTCTTTCAGTATTGCCACAGCAACTAGGATACACATTTGACAGTGCCGTAAAAGGGCATCTTAGTATCTTAGGATTTTAATTTGAATGAACCAGGCAGACATTGAGTCCGCGGTACTATATACCAAGATTCAACCTCAAAGGCTTTCATGGTTCTGGAAAACAAAATTATCGAGTGTTTATTACCATATTTGGGCATGACAGCCATCTTGTTTATTTAATCATGTGATACTTTTCGACAGAAGGCCCTCGGAAAAATCTGTTGAAAATTGGCCAATGGATTTCAGGAAAGAAGACATTTAAATTTTATACGGCTTTATACTGGTATATAATCCAATTATCGAGGGGCGAGGGCAGATAACCTTTGAGGACAAAACTGTGAATGTAACTAAAACGGTTTACTTTTTTTAATCATACCTGTAAGTTTCAGCCGGTAATGAATTTAAAGAAAATGATTTTTCAACGTATTCCCTTTACAAATATATGGGGATGCAAATCTGACATTGCTTAAAAAAAAGGTCAAAGGTCATCTTTGGACCATTTTTAATAATCTTGGTAGACTTTGAGTCGAAGACGCTATATATTAAGATTCAGCGTCAAAACTGTAGGTTCTGGAGAACAAGAATTTTAAGATTGTTTTTAGCCTAAGCAGGGTGCTCATATGTCAGTCAGTGTCCGTCGTGCGTAGTCCGTCGTCCGTCGTGCGGCGTCAACAATTGCTTTAAAAGCCTACTCCTACACCCCTGAGCCAACTGACTCGATACTTGGTAGGAAGCATTGGGGTGACTTATCAATCAAAAGTAGCTAAACTCATTACGATCGGATATCCAAGATGGCCGCCATGGCCGCCATCATGAAAATCTATTTTTCGCTTCTTCTCCTGAACTGAAAGGCCAATTGATTCCAAACTTGGTAGGAAGCATCGGGGTGACTTGTAGATAAAATAGCTAAAATCGTGCCGATCGGAAATCCAAGATATCTTGAAAATCTATTTTTCGCTTCTTCTTCTAAACCCAAAAGCCATTTGACTCCAAACTTGGTAGGAAGCATCGAGGTGGCTTATAGATAAAAAAAAGCTTAAGTCGTTTCGATCGGAAATCCAAGATGCCCGTCATGGTGGCCATCTTGAAAATCTATTTTTCGCTTCTCTTGACTTTAAACTAGATAGGAAGCATCGGAGTGACTTGTAGATCAAAATAGCTAAAATCGTTCCCATCGGAAAACCAAATGGCCGCCATGGCGGCCATCTTGAAAATCTATTTTTCGCTTATTCTCCTGAACTGAAAGGCAAATTGATTTGAAACTTGGTAAGAAGCATTGGGATGACTGGTAGATTAAGAATAGCTAAAATGGTCCCGGTTTGAAATCCAAGATGGCTGCCATGGCGGCCATTTTAAAAGTCTATTTTTCGCTTCTTCTCCTAAACTGTAAAGCCAATTGACTCGGAACTTGGTAGAAAACATCGGGTAGACTTATAGGTCAAATATAGCTAAAATCTTTCCGATCGGAAATCCAAGATGTCCGCCATGGCGGCCATTTTGGAAAGCTATTTTTTGCTTCTTCTTTTGAATCGAAAGGCTTATTGACTTTATAAACTTGGTAGGAAGCATCGGAGTGACTTGTAGATCAAAAATAGCTAAAATTGTCCTATTGGACATCCAAGATGGCCACCATGTTGACCATCTAGAAAATCTGTTTTTCGCTTCTTCTCCTGAAGCAAAGGGCAAATTGACTCGAAACTTGGCAGGGAGCATCGGGGTGACTGACAGATTAAAAGTAGGTAAAATTGTTCCTATCGGAAATCTAAGGTGGCATGGCGGCCATCTAGTAAAAGTCTATTTTTCGCATCTTCTGAACTGAAAGGCCAGTTGACTCGAACCGAAGTAGGAAGCTTTGGGGTGACTTGTAAATCAAAAATAGCTAAAAAAAATAATGTTCTGATCGGAAATCCAAGGTAGCGGCCATCTACTTTTCGCTTCTTCTTCTGAACTGAAAAGCCAAATGACTCGAATTTGGTATAAAACATAGGGGTGGCTGGTAGATCAAAATAGCTAAAACCGGTTTGACAGGAACTCCAAGATGACCTTCATGGCGGCCGTCTTGAAACTCTATTTTTTTTTTTTTTTTTTTTTTTTTTTTTTTTTTTGCTTCTTCTGATAAGAAAGTCCAATTGACTTGAATTTCGGTTAGAATCATCGAAGTAACTTGTAGACAAATATAGCTAAAATCGCTCTGATCAGAAATACAAGATGGCCCCCACAGTTGCCATCTTAAAATCTGTTCTCATCTTCTCCTGAATACAAAGACCCACTGACTCAAAATTCAATAGGAAGTATTGGAGGGACTTGTAAATCAAAAACGCCTTAATTCATTTTGATGAGAAATCCAAGATAGTTGCCCTAGCAGCATGTATTTTGAACCATTTCTCCTGAACCAAAAGGGCAATTTACTCAAACTTCATTGGAAGTATTGAGATGACTTGTAGATCAAAAGTAGCTAAAATTCTTCTGACTGGAAGTTCAAAATGGCCACCATCTTGAAAATCAATACTAAACTTCTTCTCTTGAACCGACCGACCAAATGACTTAGACTTGTTTGGTAATGAGGTGAGCGATACAAGGCCATCTTGATCCTCTTGTTTACCATATATGGACAAAGCGGCCATCTTGTTCAACGGTCCAGCAACATTTGGACAAATTATCAATATCCCTTCGAAGAAGACGTTTACATGTTACACGAATGTATACATGTGTATAGTCCAGGGGCAAGGGAGATTACGCCTGGGAACAAAAGTTTGATTTTAACTAAAATGTTTTACTATTTTAATCATATATTGTAAGTTTCAGCCATCAGTCTTTTATACGTTTTCTGAAAAAAAAAACTTTTCAACATTTTTCCTATACAAATGAAGAAGGACGCAAACATGACCTTGCCATATGTAGGTCAAAGGTCAGCCTTCAATATTCATTTAAAAAAGACTTGACAGACCTTGAGCCCTTAATGCTTTAGACCAAGATTCAGCCTCAAAATTTTCTCGGTTCTGGAGATTTTAAGTGTTTTACCATATAAGAGCGTGGCGGCCATCTTAATCAATGGCGGTGCCCTTTTGTACCATGATCAATTCCCCTTTAACAGAAGAATGCTTCTGATGAAATGTGAAGGAAATCGTCTATTGGTTAAAGAGGAGTGCAAATGTGTGGACAGACGGGCGCCGGACGGCAAGTGATTACAATAGCTCATTCTGAGCCTTTGGCTCAGGTGAGCTAAAAGAAGGCTGAGAGAGAGAGAGAGAGAGAGAGAGATATATATATATATATATATATTTCTGGTTTTGCCTGTATATAGCGAATGTGTTGCCCTGGATCCCTGTACCAAATGTCGAGCACGAGCAGGAACAGGGATTAAGGGCAAATACTTGCGAGAGTAACTTGCACATTTGAATGCAGACCAGTAAAAGACCTCAGAGAGAGGCAAACATTATTAATTACATTCACATAGAACCGTAAACGGTGTTCTGTGAGACTTTTTAGATTAAGACCAATCATTTTCTAGTTATACGTCTATGGGGCATTTTAGCTGCAAGGGCAATCGTATCTATATGGCGGATCAGCTCAAAGACGTCTTCACCCAAGCAACGTTCCTTCAAAATTTAGATAATTAGATTTAAATATATTAATTAAGTGCTAATGGTTCAATAAGCCCTGCAAACTACATTGCTTTCTGTAAATAGTCTAAATAAAACCTAAGACTCCGATTTTTTCCATGTTCTTTGTTTCCAAGGACAACCTTTATACCTTTTCATTTAACTTTCCTGTCCCTGGTGTTAAATGCCTAGGGACGACCGTAAACAGTCTCGCTGTACTTAATCATAGTGCAGTTTTCCATTTTTATTTTTCTAGGCACCATTTTGTCCGTTCTGGTATTTTGGGAACTCGTGTTCCTCTAAGCCGGCGGTATGGGACGTATGCAGCCTTACAAACTACATTGCTGCCATATGAAGGGTCTCAATAAACTGGGACTGATTTGGGTTCTTATACGTGTTTTGTAGTTCTAAAAAGTAACCGTTATGTAGCGAAATTTGATCGGTATTTTATGAGTACACGTCGTGAAAGGCGCACGTTTTCAATTAAGGACAACAGACAGGAAGAGATCACAATAGTCATCTAGTGGTCTAAAAACCAAACACTATAGGAAATAAATACTTATCAAAAATTGTTTTGTTTGTGTTGAGGATTTTACGGCCCAGTCAACCTAATTGGTTTGTCGAGCGCGGTCAATTTACCTAACCACACTTTTACTGGACAGCTTAGTCCTCTAAGCGGTTAACCAGTATTGTGCATATTTTTTCGCCAGAAAATGACAACTGCCCTTCTTAAATCTGGAAGGGAGAGAATGACCCTAGAAAATATTTCATGATCAATCTCCACGAAAGAATGTTGCCGATCCGGCGGGACCGAACCTGCAACCTCCTGATCACCAGTCGGATGCGCATCCAACTGAGCCACCGAGTCCGGCTAAAATTGTTAATAAGCGTCCCATTTAATTTTAGTTCAGCTATGTTATTACGGTTTCTGAAACTAGCGCCCTTATAAAGTGCCGTCTTACTACACTACCATGCCACAGGTGATACTTCTACGAGCTGGTCGTATTATTCTGATACTGATGCGACCAATCCTAGCTCTTTTACTTAATGTTGGGCATAATGCAAAAGAGGAGTTAATTCTGATTTGAGGGGTAAAAAATTAATACATGTATATTGCCTTTGGAAACAAAGAACACATTACAAATAGAAAGTGGGAGTCCCGGTTTTATGAAGTTTGCAACATTGCTTACACCCTCTAGCGTATACATGAACAAACCACTATGACAAATGAATAAATATTTTGAACATACGTAACAACATACATTGGACTAAAAACAGAATTATGTTTTTTTTTTATGCTCCTGTAGCACCGTACAATAACAGACATAAACGTTTCTTTGAGCGATTGCTTTTGCAAATTTCTTTGTCAACTCCAGGACTGATACAAAGCTTTAAATCACACATCCCAGAAAATGACTGAGGTACAGTCTTTTCATGGGAAATTTATCTGGTGTCATTTCGATTGTCAAATAGAGTTAAGCTTCAACTTAAGTTTATGGTTTATGTTTCTGAAAAAAAAAAAAACCTAGCGTAGTTGATTGCAAATATTGACAACTTCGTTTAGTTTTGCTATCGTGCTTTGATTAGAAATACCTATTTCGCTACAAAAAGCAAAGGTAACTATACAGCGTTTAAATATATTTCCTAGAGACAGCATGATAATGTTTGTTTGTTTGTGTTGAGGTTTTACGGCCCAGTCAACCCAATGGGGTCATGTCGAGCGCGGTCAGTTTACCTAACCACACATTTACTGGGCAGGCTTAGTCCTCTAAGCGGTTAACCAGTATTGTGCACGTTCTTTCGCCAGAAACTGATAACTGTCCTTCTTGAATCAGCGGAAGGGAGAGAATGACCGTAGAAAATATTTCATGATCAATCTCCACGAAAGAATGTTGCCGACCTCGACGGGGGTTGAAACCGCGACCTCCTGGTCTCCAGTCGGACGGCGCATCCAACTGAGCCACCGAGGCCGGCACAGCATGATAATGAGAATATTTATCGTATAAATTGAAATGCGAACATGTGTATGCCTATTCAAATATATTGCAAATTTTACAACCGAAAAAGGAAACATTTCAGATAAAAATTTCTGATATTTTTCATATTCCTGCTCAAAACATAGATTATGTACTCGTTAGAACCACCTAGCCGAGGCCTAAAAGCTATTTTTTAGCAAAATAACAAAAATAATGTATACCCCTGTAATCCCAGTTTTACTATGTAAAAGTGGGGTTTAAGCGGGTCAAAATTATATAGGTGTGTTTTCGTGATGTGATATCCCAGAATTGCCATGATAGTCGTGCAAACGCGATGCCAGAATTTGTATACTAACTCATGCACTCGACTCTGTTTGTGTTGAGGTTTTACGGCCAAGTCAACCCAATGGGCATGTCGAGCGCGGTCAGTTTATCTAACCACACTTTTACTGGGCAGACTTAGTCCTCTAAGCTGTTAACCAGTAATGTGCACATTCTTTCGCCAGATAATGTTTGTGTTGAAATTTTACGGCCCAGTCAACCCAATGGGGTCATGTCGAGCGCGGTCAGTTTACCACCTAACCACACGTTTACTGGGCAGGCTTAGACCTCTAAGCGGTTAACCAGTATTGCGCACATTCTTTCGCCAGAAAAAATGACAACTGTCCTTCTTGAATCAGCGGATGGGAGAGAATGATCGTAGACAATATTTCATGTGATCAAATCTCCACGAAGGAATGTTGCCGACCTCGGCGGGGGTCGAATCAGCGACCTCCTGTCTCGAGTCGGACGCGCATCCAACTGAGCCACCAAGGCCGTCGCACTCGACTTAGTCATGTGTCGGTCATACAACAAAGTAAATTTTCTGGCGAAAGAATGTGCACAATACTGGTTAACAGCTTAGAGGACTAAGCCTGCCCAGTAAACGTGTGGTAAGTTAAACTGAAAGCGCCCGATAGGACCCCATTGGGTTGGCTGGGCCGTAAAACCTCAACACAAACAAGATAGTAAATTAGTTTTACGAGATACTAAATCGTGCACACTAGCTATTAAAAATCGTGTGTTCAACTTCTTGTGTGCCTGACATTATCTCGACATTATCTCGTGCGCACAACTTTTTTTTTTGCTGTGTGTGTGTGGGGGGGGGGGGGAGGGCGAGGGGTTGGTTACGGCCCTTTCAAGAATATTACACATATATCGAATCGATCGTTCATCAAAGGTGGTCGAAAACCAAAGAACACGGGGAAATGTGCGCACAGTACCAGTGTCTTGCGCGCTTAGCTTGTGCCTTACTTATCACAAGCGCACTTATTACTAATTAGTACGAACGATAAAAATAGAATGTGTAGGCTGAAATAGCCACATTGAAACTTCCATACAGTTTGATATCTTTGTGAAACTTTGCACAGAGATTCTATTGATGATTACGATTATTTTATTCTAATCAGACAAATCCATTTGGTATCTGATCTGGAATTGAACAGCCGAGGTTGACCAGTCAATGAATACTTGAATGCAAGCATCAAGGAAACCGAAATTCATATAATCATGGTTCCTACTCATACTGACAAGACAGTCGTATTATTATTATTATTGACCTAAACAAAGTAAGGATATATATAGTCTTTTCTGGAGGTCAAAGAAGAAATAATGTTCACATTCTCAGAAGAGAATTAACTAGTACGTGATATTCTGTGTGTTCCATTGCCTGAGGCGACCTCGGAAAATGCTGATCCAATGAAACATGTGCAATTGCGTGTCTCGCAGAGTTATGCGGTTCCCTATTTATTTCTCTTGGTGGGCACCTCCGTTAAATTATGTCCAAGTATATGAATCGAGCCGGTGACATACATTTATCTTATTGCAAGCGGTGAAATCAGTATATATCCGAAATGATTAAAATGATATTTTCATAAATGAAAGAATATATAATTTCACAAATGAAATACAACAAATCGATGTTATTTTCACTACTCGTTTCGAATTACGACGTCGCTATTCTCATTGTTTCCCAAACAGATACCGATCCCACTTCGTTTTTTTTTTTTTTTTTAACTTCTCTGTTTCTGAACAAAACTAGCAAGTGTCGTTATGCATTTTCTATGTTTCTGAGCAAAACTATCAAGTGTCGGTATGCATTTTCTTGATTATAATGTAAGGAGCATTTTGGTAACAAGATTATTTTCATCTGCAGGAACTTTTTTGTTTTTGTCTTTCCAGCACTTCACGTGAAACACTGAACGTCTACGCCATGACGTTCATGTTTTGTTTGGTGACGTCAGTTATGACATCAGAAGTGCGCATTGGCGTGTAAACAATTAAGTAAAAGAAAATTTGCTCTTTTTCAGTGAATACAATAACAATTTTCATCTCGTGTAATGAAAACATTCATTTTTTTACTCGTGCTTCGCACTCGTGAAAATAATGATATTTTTTTTTATTACACTCGAAAATATTAAGCACTTCACCGCCAAAGAGTAAGCTTCCTTTATATATGCATTTTTCTTCCTCAAAACCTGAAAAGGCCGGCCTCGGTGGCTCAGCTGGATGCGCCGTCCGACTGGAGACCAGGAGGTCGCGGGTTCAACCCCCGCCGAGGTCGGTAACATTCTTTCGTGGAGATTGATCATGAAATATTTTCTACGGTCATTCTCTCCCTTCCGCTGATTCAAGAAGGGCAGTTGTCGGTTTCTGGCGAAAGAATGTGCACAATACTGGTTAACCGCTTAGAGGACTAAGCCTACCTAGTAACGTGTGGTTTGGAAAACTGACCGCGCTCGACATGACCCCAATGGGTTGACTGGGCCGTAAAACCTCAACACAAACAAACAAAACCTGAAACTAAAATAAAATCAGAACAATTTTCATAATAAAGTTCAAATATATGATTTGAAAAAAAATGGTTCTGTTTAAGAGTCCGTTTCAAAGCATGATTTGCATCATGCCCTGCAGAGGAGACACAGCAAACTCTTGCATACTTGCGTGAAGTCATTATTGCATAATCATAACAAGAAGGATGTGCAGGATTGATTATTTTAATATTTACTGCCAAAGCCAATCCTTAACCCTCATTGCTATATCACTATAGACCTATGATGTTACACATGTATAAAAGGACACTATACATACACATGCAGACTAGAATCCATATATAGTGAAATTGCAAGACACAAGTCAAGCAGCTTTGAATACTGACCCTAAGTATTCAGATACCTTGCCTCATTACCATACTTATCGAAAAATTTGAACAAGTCTGACTATATATGATGTGTCTAAATTTTGCGAAGGAATTATAAATAGTGTAGACCCTAATTTGCTATGGCCTGTCTTCCGAATATTTAAGGCCAGCACAGCATTCCTCTATTTAATATAGGTATATTTTATTTAATGAAATCAAGCTGATTTTGAGTTTAACGTTACTTCTTACAAGCGGTAAACTCCTGTCGAGACGCTGGAAGGGTGATAATGAAAGGTCCTGTGCAATAAAGCGGCGCGTTAGACATCAGCTGAATTCCACCTTGCTAGTTTCGAACCAAGGACCTCATGATTCGGTCGGATGCGCTAACCACTCGAACGCTTCTGGGGTTGGATGCAGCGGGCAGATTTTCCTGTAATATGTTACAACAGCTGCAACTATAGGGAAGTTTGCTTGCCTGCACACCATTCAAGCCATTCTAAAAGGCGGATCTGCTCTAAAAAGGTTGGCTACCTAGAGAGGGAGACGTGGTACATTTAGAGTAGACCCCTTTTCGTAAGTAGAACAAAATCGGAGGTACCTCCCGTGAGGTATATTCCTTCTCATTGAAAGTGTACATGTGGAGAGACTTGAGTAGTGATGGCAGAAGAGACTGTCTTTAGTAGTGATATTTTGCGGGGTTTTGGTACTTTAAATAACATGTAGGTGTTGCGTATATTTGGGTGTATACTTTGTAAACCTTTCTTTCGTCACCCGTAAAGCGCATAGGTAAAGCAGCTAAATATTTCACTCTGTTAATATTTATTGAACTCAAGGAAGTCTATATTCTTGTTGCATTTTATGGTTCGAAAATTTCTGTCTGAAAACGGCAACCTACAGTCCCCTGATTTTAAGAATGACCCTCTAACAATTAGGCCGCGAACCAGCTTGAACGTAAAAGGTGTCATTATATAGGTGAATATCAAAAGCCCAGGTCTACTTGTTGCATTCGCGCACTCTCATTTTGACCTTCTCTAATACGATCAAAGCAGTCTGAAGCAAATACGCCAGAGTAAACCCTATATATTGTCATAGAAATGACTTATTATTTACTTTGAAGTATTCCCAGCGACAGTGCAAAATCTTTACGTTGAAATGACATTGTAGCGTGAGATCTATCAGGTCATGAGATCTGTCACACCAGAAGTGTTTAACCGGAAATACTTCACGGAACTTATGCTGCGAGCATGAAATATTTCAGGTCACGAGAAATATCAGAGTCATATGAGTTAAAATATCAAAGCAAATTTTGTTTTATTTAAAAGAAGAAATATCTTTAAAATATATTGAAACTACTTTGTGATTCAGTATGAAATGAAGAAGCCTTTTAAAATATAAACGTTATTACGAATGCAAACAGTATCAAGAAAATTTTAATACTGTACGACATTGTAAATATTGCAAGGGTTGGCAGGAATGGGAGTGTACTCAGATGTGTAAATATCTGTGCTAAATTATGAAAAGCAATTTAGCATTTAAGCGTATGGCATATAGTTTTAAAAAATCCATGCCAACCAGGCACCTTTTTGATAAAGAGTAAACAAAGTGTAACACTGGCCATGAAGATTGGCAAAAACTGGCAAAAACTGGAAAAAAAATATTTAATTTGTAATAAGAGGGTCATGATGGCCCTAGATTGCTCATCTAGGAAGCAGCTTTTTTTTAACCTGGCGGAAGGATATTTTCAAAGTTTTCTGCATATATATATATATATATATATATATATATATATATATATATATATATATATAATCAGACTCTGCCCTTTGGTGGTTATTTATTTATTTATTTTATCTTATTTTACTTTATTTACTTTTTTTATTTTTATTTATTTATTTTTTTCTTGTAATACAAATTAATTTGAAATTTTTTTATGGACGGTCAATCCACTAATGTTTGTGAGTATTACTGCAATCTAGTTAGTAGTTGATTTGAAGTGTTCTAGACAGACATATGAGGAATCAAACAAAATAATTTGAACAAATTTGATAGACATTCACCTTTGTTACATTTGTGCAAAAATTTTGAAAGTGGACCATAGGTTGTGCAGAAGAAGAACTGTCAAGTTTACTCTACATAATTCCATATATAACGAAAAGTAACCACGCCAACTGGAAGCCATATTTTTAGACAGAACAGAACTCTTTTAACAGGATTTAAAGACCTTCTGTTGAAGAAAAATCTCTGTAAAAAAAATCCAACCAGCCCGTACTGAGGAGATTTTGAAAGATTTGGATGCTATACCAACAAGAGGGATAACTCTATTCACAAACGTTTGTTTGTTTGTGTTGAGGTTTTATGGCCCAGTCAACCCAATAGGGTCATGTCGAGCGCGGTCAGTTTACCTAACCACACATTTACTGGGCAGGCTTAGGCCTCTAAGCGGTTAACCAGTATTGTGCACATTCTTTCGCCAGAAACTGACAACTGCCCTTCTTGAATCAGCGGAAGGGAGAGAATGACCGTAGAAAATATTTCATAATCTCCACGAAAGAATGTTGCCGACCTCGGCGGGGGTTGAACCCGCGACCTCCTGGTCTCCACTCGGACGGCGCATCCACCGAGGCCGGCTATTCACAAACTTTGAACAATCATTCGGCTCTCCTACACATCATTGATGTTTCAGACAGTTTGATTGTAGTGGGGAATCCACGTGACCAAATGACTATGTACACAGTTTGTTACTATTTTTAACTCCGCTTCAGGTAGGATGTTTTAGAATATCTCGATTTATACCAGATGGATTTTTTTTTCAAGTAAAGCGCAGAGTACTTGGAAAATCAAGCTCTTTCTGGCGGTGTCGGTGCTATTCTGCAATCTGGGCCCAGTTGTTCAAAACTAACTCGTTAAAATTTACATTGAGTGATACGCAAATATGCTGTTTTTTGTTTGTTTGTTTTTTTTTTTTTTGGCTGAAAATATGTGAGTAACTTTTGCAGTGCAAAAGCTACTCACATTTTTTTCAGCAAAAATATCAGAATATTGTATATTGAATCCGCTAAAACATTTAACGAAATGCCCTTAACGAGCTCGTTAAGCTAACGACGCTTTGAACAACCGAGCCATGGTCTGATTCTCGAGAACATTCGGAGAAAGTTTTTCGTAAAAAAACATGTACATTGTCCCGGGCACCCAGATTGACAGCAAAATCATTCTTCGAATATTCTCGAGAATTAGACCAGATCGCAGAATAGCGCTTACACCATCAGAAAGAACTTCATTTTCGCGTACTCTGTGTTTTATTTGAACAAATTCCATTCGGTATGAATAGAGAAAAAAATATCCTCCCTGAAGCGGAGCTAAATAGAGTAATATTTCTTCGTGTTGTTTACGAATAGGCCGCTTACACCGCGAATGAATAAAAGGGGTGTTCAACAAATCTATTTCCTAGTTAAGAATGAACAATATTATTTATGTTGCCAATATTTCTATCAAGCTTAAGGCATAATTCCTGTTTATTTATTATATAAAATTAAACCATGCGATTTTATATCCCTTTTTGTACATAATACAAGGCACTTGATAATTCTGTATATTATCGACACAGTGGAGAGAAGTAATCTTGAACGCCCCTTGTTCGCTTAGCGTTTGGGTCGCTTACATCAAACATTTAGTCACACTGTACAAAATTAAAAGTTCGTCTATAATCATTTATTTCATTGTAACTATTTTATTGGTATTATTTAAATTATGGGTATTTTTCCATTGTTTAACATCTGCATTGCCATACTGTACAACTTTAAATAGATACATGTCATAATCAAGCGATTGTTCAGTCATGAATATATTTGTTAAACATCGGAAAAATTCTATACTTACCCCTACTTGTTTGCAGAATTGTTTGTGTTGAGGTTTTACGGCCCAGTCAACCCAATGGGGTCATGTCGAGCGCGGTCAGTTTACCTAACCACACGTTTACTGGGCAGGCTTAGTCCTCTAAACGGTTAACAAGAATTGTGCACATTCTTTCGCCAGAAACTAACAACTGCCCTTCTTGAATCAGCGGAAGGGAGAGAATGACCGTAGAAAATATTTCATGATCAATCTCCACGAAAGAATGCTGCCGACCTCGGCGGGGGTTGAACCCGCGACCTCCTGGTCTCCAGTCGGACGGCGCATCCAACTGAGCCACCGAGGCGGACTTTGTTTGCAGAAGTTTACATATTTTTAACCAATCGCAAATTACTATTTATTCATTCGAGACTAATACCAATAAGTATGTCAAAAGCCAGCTTATACATCTACGCCGAAGAAAATGTATATTGCTAAAAATAGAATCTAAATAACCGCAACAGCCACAAATACATATAAAGTAAAATAACCGCAACAGCCACAATTACACATAAAGTAATATATATATATATTCTACACCGTAAGCCTGCCTCGGAAAACGTGTGGTTAGCAATATTGACCGCATTCAACATGACCCTAAAAATAATAATAAAACGGACATATCCGTTCGTAAATGACATTTATTTTATTGTTAGCGGTGAAATCAATGTATATCTGGTGAAAATAAAAGTGGTATCAATCACTAGTGAAATGATATCGTATCATTTCACTATAGTGACTGATACGATTTATATTTTCACTCCTCGCTTTGGGCGACTTCGGTTTTCTTCATTGTTTCAAATGTGGATCTTACCTCCACTTCAGATTTTTGAACACCTCTAACTTCATTGTTTCTTAACTAAAGTATCAAGTGTTGATATACATTTTCTCAGTTAGAATGTAAGGAACATTTTGGTATTTTGATTTGCCGATTATTTTTTTTTTTTTTTTTTTATGTCGTCTCTCCAGCGTTTCACATGTTAAGCACTGAGCGTCGACGCCATGACGTTCATGTTTTGTTTGGTGACGTTATTTATGACGTCAGAAACGCGCATTGGCGTGTAAACAAAAAATAAAAAGAAAATTTACTCTTTTTCAGTGAATACCATAAAATTTTTTATCTCGGGTAATGAAAACATTCAAATTTTCACTCGTGCTTCGCACTCGAGAAAATACTGATGTTTTCATTACACTCGAGGACAATATTTATGGTATTCACAGCAAAAGAGTAAATATCCTCTATTTAGATTTTAGAACATGCTAGATAAATAAAAAAAAAAAGAGTTGACTACTGGTATATCCCCACTGGAAGGCCACTGACTGACGGGTTATACCGAATAGATTTCTGTTATGCTGTACAACTATTTAACCCGTCGGGTTACAAAAGATAAAAAATGCAAACAAAAAAATTATAGGCAGCAAAAGTATTGTCTATTCTTTGTTTCTCCATGTTTTTAACAGACAGAAAGCTCCAGGGGCACAGTGCATTCAAATGCAAATAAGTCCACTTTTTTGTTTCTCCCTAAGCATTCATATCCGCAGGACTGGGCCAAGATAGCAAATCACTATTACATGAATGTAATCATATCCATGACAAAATATTGATGGACTGATAAATTTTATCGATGCACCAGTATTTTTATATTTGTACCAATAAAATTTTGGTGATCCCAAAAATATAGTAGTCTGGAAATTCAAGTATCAAATAAATGGGCCGCGCCAAGCGAAAACGTGTCTTCGGGTATATGCAGACAGCGAAGGCCCAGACCAATCTATACATTCGCACTGTCTGATCAGGGGATTGTCCGCTAGCAGAATCATTGGATACTACAAAATGTATGAACGGAGAGCAAAGGCCCGGGTTATACTTAACGCATGCGCAGGACGATGCAAATGGTTGAAAGACACGACCCCAATGATATGTGCATCGATAAATTTTGTCAGCTTGAATGTATTTTTAAAGGTGTACCGATGAAAAGAGCAGTAGACCGATAACGTATTTACATCAATAATATATCCTTACCTCGACAAATAACATTGTAAATAAGATCGTCTGCGCATTTCAGTAGTTGGAGCACCTGACTAGTGTTATGGGGATTCGTCCCGCCTCGGGAAGGCAGTTTTCCTCCCCTGCTCACTGGTGTCAGAAGTAAAGTGGTGTGCATGGAATGCGGCCTATCGGGGGTTGTAGGCTAAAGACCTTCAGGACAGCTGGGTGGTGCCTGAATCCCAAATCTTATGAGGGGGAGGGGTGTAGTGGCTCAAATGCAGGGACTTAAAAAGACCGTCCGGGTAGCTCAGAAGGCAGGGAACTGGACGAGTGCAACTTGTGTCATGGGTTCGAGTCCGACCTTGGGCAGGCATTTTTCCTGTCATGTTTACTTTATTATTTGGATGTTCTATTTCATTTCCCAATTTTCTACCTGTAATGTTGTCAGAAACACATTAAATAGATGCTATTATCAAGGTTGGAAATTTCAGTATCGGGTTTTATACCCTTTAATAAATTGCTTACCTTCTGCTGTCCAAAGTAACAAGGCTGTGTTCCAACGTTGTGTGTTTACTAGGTCAGCCAATTCATCCGAGATATTGCGGTTATTTTACGATTTGTTTTAACTACCAATTCCTTTACTATGATAAAGGAGTACACATTGTCTATTTAAGATAAAGGATCGTAATAATTAAAGACGCATATCAAGCCAATGCGAGGGCACTTGGGTGTATTGATTTAATTTGGGATGCTTCTTTACCGTAGATTTGCTGTCAACGGTCTAAAACAGTGTTATGTACTATTTCTTTTTGGGTATGTATTATTGCATTTTAAAGATCATTAGCCAGACCAGTCTAATCGATCTTTGATAAATGGACATCAAGTATAAACGTTTCCACAGAGCTCATTTGCGCAAAACAGACACAAAGGCTATTTTATGCTATTCCACGAACCATAGAATAAAATTATAGCATTTTAGTAGATATGTTTTTTTCAACATTGAATGAATACTACACCATGAGTGATTATCTCTTTCCTAGACAGTAACCTCTAGATGTTTTCTTGGATTCTTGAATTCTTGAATACACCATGTCTGAGCTCCCTGTTACATCCAAACACAGAATACCACTTTAGTTGCTGACTGTTTTCTAAAGAAAGGTGAGATTTTCTTTGGTCTCTGAAATACTTCAATTAAGCTATTCATCTTTTCTTGTTAACAACCTTGGGCTCATATGTTTAATATCAACAAAAAACATATAATACAATATAAACTATCGAAACTTTGTATCTGCAGAAAAGCATGTGAATGAATGACGACAAGGAGGGAAACTTAACACAAACCAACCAAGATGGTTTAAATGAACAGTCGGTAAGAATGCATTTTATACTTCATATGCCACATACTGCTACATTTGATGACTGGAAAACCTTCCATATTAACCCTTTCGTCCCTACAGACCGATTCAGATATCACTGCAAACAATGCAAATCCAGATGAAACCAACCATCTTCTTAGGATCTACACAGCTTGCCGCTCTGTTATTGATTTTGGATTGAACTCCTTCTTCGCAATAATGAATGTGTCAATATTCAGGAATTAAATTTCTTTTCATAAAGCCAGGGGTAAATGGGTTAAGAAGAATGGAGGAGTGCTTGTCTAGAAACTACTTATCTAGGTTATGGTAGAGGTTTGATCAGAAAATATAGCATAAAATAGGGTTGAGAAGGCACAAAAAAGGAATGTTATAAAATTTGAAAGAAGTTGTGTAGAGGTGAGAATGAAAAGGAATATAACATAGCAATGCTTTGTTGTTGTTGTTGTTGTTTATACTTGGATTTATCGTCGGTTTCAACAATTTTTAAGTGATATCGCGATCGTGTCTGCATATGGCATGATTGGATGCTCACTTTTAGTTTTCTCATTAATAAAAGATTTAATCAAGTTCACCTAAAATGAGTGGTGACAGATCAATGAATAAATCATCATCTTGCGTAGTGGCAACGATGGCACACTAGCAACCGATTCTGTAGGCCAAAAGGAGATATTCCAGTAAGGAGAAAATTTTTCCTAGTTGGCTCAGGTGTTGGACCAGACTTTAGAAATTACAATATGCGATTTTATTACATATTCCGGTAGCCCGATGTCTGTACCACAGCAGAAATTAAAAATATGCTGCTTTTGTTTGTGTTGAGGTTTTATTGCCCAGTCAATCCAATGGGGTCATGTCGAGCGCGGTCAGTTTACATAACCACACATTTTCTGGGCAGGCTTAGTCCTCTTAGCGGTTAACCAGCATTGCACACATTCCTTCGCCAGAAACTGACAACAGCCCTTTTTGATTTGTTTCTTTGTGTTGAGGTTTTACGGCCCGGTCAACCCAATAGGGTCATGTCGAGCGCGGTCAGTTTACCTAACCACACGTTTACTGGGCAGGCGTAGTCCTCTAAGCGGTTAACCAGTATTGTGCACATTCTTCCGCCAGAAAGCTTCCCTTCTTGATACAGCGGAAGGGTGAGAAAGACCGTAGAAAATACTTCATGATCAATCTCCACGAAAGAATGTTCCCGACCTCGGCGGGGTTTGAACCTGCGACATTCTGGCCTCCAGTCGGTCGGCGCGTCCGACTGAGCCACCGAGGACGGCAAATATGCTACTAGCTTCTGATTATGGAGAGATGATTCAGCCCTGTTTACCCCATCCCGAAAACTCCTAAATTAATATTATATTCAAAACGATGGAATTACATTTAAAGTCGACTCTCTTTATCTCGAATTCCAAGGGACTCACTGAAATACTTCTAGATATCCGTACATCGACAAATCAGAGTTGAGAGAGTGAGGAAAACAATAAATTGAACAATTACATTTAACAAATGAATGTGTAATTTGACTCCTGAAGTTAGAAATATATATATATATAATAATGTGGAAAAGAGGAGAAATTGCTCCTTAGGAGCAATTTCTCTTCTTTTCCACATTATTTTGTTACCTGTTGTCATAATTTCATGTTAAAATAGGGATCAGATTTTCACTTCGAGTTAAGCGGTTATTCGAAATAAGCGAGTTCGAGATAACGAGGTTCGACTGTTTGTTTGTGTTGAGGTTTTACGGCCCAGTCAACCCAATGGGGTCATGTCTAGCGCGGTCAGTTTACCTAACCACACGTTTACTGGGCAGGCTTAGTCCTCCAAGCGGTTAACCAGTCCCATCGTTTTGAACATAGTACTAATTTACAAGTGTTTTTGGGCTGGGGTTATCTACCCTTGATAATAAGAAGCATAAATTTTCCTTTCTGCCATGATTCAGACGTCGGGCCTCCGGAATACGTGACAAGAGGGCCATGATAGGCCTGTATCGCTCACCTGAATATCAGAGTACTTACACAACGTGACCTAGAAATGATCAAAGGAAACATTCTGACCGAGATTCCTGATGATTATATTAACAAGTAGGACAATGTAGCATGTCTAATGGACCATGAAATATAAGTCAAGGTCAAATATGGATTACTGCTCTAAAGAGGCCATGCTAAGGTGTATGTATGTGCGAAGAATCACTGGCGTTTGGACAAATACTAACTGAGAAACTGGCCTAAACGCAAAAGCTTAATAAATTCAGTGGACAGTAAAATATAGGTCAATGTCAAATATGGATGACTGCACTCAAGAGGCTATGCTAAAATGTATGCAAATGCCAAGTGTCACTGCCGTATGATTAATAGTTACTGAGAAACTAACTTAAACAGAATAACAATTTTAGAAAATCACTGGACAATGAAATATAGGTCATAAATGACCCAGCTCCAAACTTGACCTAGAAATTATCAAGACTAAACATTTTGAGCAAGATTCATGATAATCACTTAAAAAAATGTAAACTCTTAGAGTGTTAACGTTTTCCTTTAATTTGGCCTGGCGACCTAATTTTTGACCCCAAGTGAAAAAGTTTTGAACTTGACCTAAAATCAACAAGCCAAACATTTTGAGCACATTTCAAAATGTAACTTCTAGAGTGTTAACAAGGTTTGCCTGTGATTTGAACCAGTGACCTAGCTTTTGACCCCAAGTAACCCACTTTCAAACTTGACCTAGAAATCAACAAGCAAAACATTTTGAGCAAGATTTATGATGATTACTTAAAAATGCGACCTCTACAGTGTTAACAAGATTTTCCTTTGATTTGGACCGGTGACCTAGATTATCATCTCAAGTGATTCAGTTTGAACCCGACCTGGAAACTATGAAGACACACAAAAACAAATGTGACCTCTAGAATATTTACAATGTTTTCCTTTGTGACATAGCTTTTACTCAAAATGACACAGTTTCAAAGTCGACCTAGGAATCATCAAGACAAACATTTTGAGCAAGATTCATGAAAATTACTTCAAAAACGAGGTCTCTACAGTGCTATTAATTTTTGTCTTTGATTTGGGCCGTTGAACTAGTTTTTTTACCCGAGTTACCTAGTCTCAAACGCGACTTAGAAATCATCAAGGTAAGTATTTTGAGCAAGATTCATGATGATTATTTGAATAAGATATCATAAGGGCAAAGATTCTGGTAAAGTTTCATGAAGATTGGAGAAAAAACTGTAGAGTCCAGAGGTTGAAAAAGGTTTAAAAGAAATCTAACCTAGTGACCTGGTTTTTGACTCAGCATGATCCATATTTAGACTTGATCAAGATATCATTAAAAAAAACTCTGGTAAAGTTTCATAAAGGCTGAAGCAAAATTGTGGCCTCTAGAGTGTGAACAAGATTTTATAGAAAAATGACCTAGTGACCTAGTTTTTAACCCTACAGGCCCCACATTCCAACCTAACCGAGACATTATCAAGCCAAAAATTTTGGTAAAGTTCTTTGAAGATTAACACAAAACTGTGGCCTCTAGAGGGTGAATAATGTTTTAAAGAAATTTTACACAGTGACTTAGTTTTTGATCCGGAATGACCTATCTTCAAACTTGACTGAGATATCATCAAGTTAATTATTTTGGTAAAGTTCTGTGAAGATTGGAGGAAAAATGTGGTCTCAAGAAGGTTAACAAGGTTTTGAAGAAATTCGACCTTGTGACCTAGTTTTTGACCCTACATGACCCAAATTCAAACGTGCCCAAGATATTAATAAGACAAATATTCTGGTGAAAATTTACCCAGATTAAAGCAAATGTTAGGTCTCTAGAGGATGAGCAAGGTTTTAAACATTCTGGTCTAGTGACCTTCTTTGTCAACCATACATGACGCATACTCAAACTAAACCAATATATTATCAGAAAAAAAAAACTGTCTTGAAAAGTTCCATGAAGACTAACTCAAAGCTATGGATTCTAGAGGGTGAAACGTTTTTTCAAAGAAATGAATCCTCGTGACCTATTTTTACTCAAAATGACCCATATTCCAACACGGCTGGAGACCAGGAGGTCGCCGGTTCAACCCCCGCCGAGGTCGGCAACATGCTTTCGTGGAGATTGATCATGAAATATTTTCTACGGTCATTCTCTCCCTTCCGCTGATTCAAGAAGGGCAGTTGTCAGTTTCTGGCGAAAGAATGTGCACAATACTGGTTAACCGCTTAGAGTACTAAGCCTGCCCAGTAAACGTGTGGTTAGGTAAACTGATTGCGCTCGACATGACCCCATTGGGTTGACTGGGCCGTAAAACCTCAACACAAACAAAACCAAAATATTGTACCATCGCAAAAATCACAAAAATAGCCACTTAAAGGACAACTATCTGCCTTTAGCAAACCCGGCGATTTGTAATAACGCCGCAAATTTGTAATAAACTTTTATTACAAATTGCAGCGCATGACACAACGCAATTTGTAATAACGCCACAATTTGTAATAACCTTGTTTATTACAAATTGCTGCGCAAGTTTATTACAAATTGCGGCGCATGTCACCACGGAATTTGTAATAAAGCCGCAATTTGTAATAAACTTTTCAAACAGACTGCCCCAGAACTTGCGAAGTATGTGTACATGTACATTCCTAACAACTAATCAGGGGACAGAACAGGACAATTTAGACACCAGAGACGAAGTTTTATAACAAACTGCGTTGACCTTGTTTTTAGGCGTTTATCGATGATTTTCACATAAGCTACCGAAGGAATTTTGAAGTATATTACTTGTATCATCGCAACAACAAATCAGGGGACAGAAAAAGACAGTTTAGACATCAGGGATGAAGTTTTCGAACCTTCATTACAAATTGCGTTGACTGCCTTTTGGCGATTTTCGATGATTTTCACATTAGCCGCAATTTGTAATAAACTTTCCAAATTAAAATTTCTCCGGGAATTTCGAAGTATATATATTTGTAGCTTCGTTACAACTAATCAGGGGACAGAACTGTACAGTTTAGAGATTAAAGATGAAGATTTCAAACTTTATTACAAATTGCGTTGACCTTGGTTTTAGGCGTATTTCGATGACTTTCACATTTGCCAAAATTTGTAATAGACTTTCCAAACTAAAATTACTCCAGGAATTTCGAAGTTTACATATTTCTATCTTCGTCACAGCTAATCAGGTGACAGAACTGTACGGTCTAGACATTAAAGATGAAGTTTTCAAACTTCATTACAGATTGCGTTGACCTTGTTTTGGGGCATTTATCTATGATTTTTACAATTGTCGCAATTTGTAATACACTTTCAAAACATAAGCTACTGTAGAAATTACGAAGTATATTACTTGTATCATCATAACCACTAATCAGGGTACAGAACAGAACAGTTTAGACATCAGGGATGAAGATTTCGAACCTGCATTACAAATTGCGTTGACTTTGCCTTTTGGCGATTTTCGATGATATTCAACGTTTGCCACAATTTGTAATAAACTTGTCAAATTAAAATTTCTCCAGAAATTTCGAAGTGTATGTATTCGTAGCTTCGTTACAACTAATCAGGACAGAACTGTACAGTTTAGAGATTAAAGATGAAGATTTCAAACGTTATTACAAATTGCGTTGACCTTGGTTTTAGGGGTTTTTCGATGATTTTCACATTTGCCGCAATTTGTTATAAACATTCCAAACTAAACTTACTCTAGGAATTTCGAAGTTTACATATTTCTAACTTCGTCACAACTAATCAGGGGACAGAACTGTACAGTCTAGACATTAAAGATGAAGTTTTCAAACTTCATTACAGATTGCGTTGACTTTGGTTTTTGGCGTTTTTCGATGATTTTCACATTTGCGCAATTTGTAATAAACTTTCCAAACATTAGCTACCGTAGGAATTTCGAAGTATATTTCTTGTATCTTCGTAAAAACTAATCAGGGGACAGAACAGGACAGTTTAGACACCAGGGATGAAGTTTTCGAACCTTCCTTACAAATTGCGTTGACTTTCCCTTTTGGCGATTTTCGATGATTTTCACATTTGCCGCAATTTGTAATAAACTTTTCAAATTAAAATTTCTTCGGGAATTTCGAAGTATATGTATTTGTAGCTTCGTTACAACTAATCAGGGGCGGAACTGAACAGTTTAGGCATTAAAGATGGAGATTTCAAACTTTATTACAAATTGCGTTGAACTTGTTTTAAGCGTTTTTCGATGATTTTCACATTTGCTGCAATTTGTAATAAACTTTCCAAACTAAAATTACTCCAGGAATTTCGAAGTTTACATATTTCTATCTTCGTCACAACTAATCAGTCAAGTTCAGTCCTCTTATTAGTTGAAACGAAGATACAGGTACATACACTTTGAAACTCCTGGGGCAGTTTAAGTTTGAAAAGTTTATTACAAATTGCGGTAAATGCAAAAATCATCGAAAATCGCCAAAAATGCAGTCAACGCAATTTGTAATAAAGTTCAAAAACTTCAACTTTGATGTCTGAACTCTCAAGTTCAGTCCTCTTATTGGTTGTATCGAAGATACAGGTACATATACTTTGAAACTCCTTGGGCAGTTTAAGTTTGAAAAGTTTATTACAAATTGCGGTAAATGCGAAAATCATCGAAAATCGCCAAAAAACGCAGTCAACGCAATTTGTTATAAAGTTCGAAAACTTCAACTTTGATGTCTGAACTGTCAAGTTCAGTCCTCTTATTAGTTGTAACGAAGATACAGGTACATATACTTTGAAACTCCTTGGGGAGTTTAAGTTTGAAAAGTTTATTACAAATTGCGGTAAATGCGAAAATCATCGAAAATCGCCAAAAAACGCAGTCAACGCAATTTGTAATAAAGTTCGAAAACTTCAACTTTGATGTCTGAACTGTCAAGTTCAGTCCTCTTATTAGTTGTAACGAAGATACAGGTACATATATTTTGAAACTCCTGGGGCAGTTTAAGTTTCAAAAGTTTATTACAAATTGCGGTAAATGCGAAAATCATCGAAAATCGCCAAAAAACGCAGTCAACGCAATTTGTAATAAAGTTCGAAAACTTCAACATTGATGTCTGAACTGTTAAGTTCAGTCCTCATATACTTTGAAATTCCTGGGGTAGTTTAATTTTGAAAAATTTATTACAAAATGCGGCGAATGTAAAAATTATCGAAACTCGCCAATAAGCAAACTCAAAGCAATTTGTTATTAAGTTCGAATACTTAAGTTTGAATACTTCATTTATCCAGTTATGTCACTGATTAGTTGTGTAATGAAGATACAAGTACATACATGTATAAATCGAAATCGCATGGATAGTTCAAGTCTGAAAATTTATTACAAATTGTGGCGAATATGAACATCATCGAAAATCGCCAAAATGTCAAGTCAACGCAATTTGTAATAAAGTTCGGAAACTTCGTCTCAGATATCTAAACTGTCCAGTTCTGTCCCCTGATTAGTTGTAACGAACATACAAGAAAATACACTAGAAAATTCTCAAGGTAGTTTAAGTTTGGCAAATTGCGGCGAATGTGAAAATCAATGAAAACCGCCAGAATGCAAAATCAACGCAATTGCAATAAAGTTTGAAAACTACGTCTTTGATGTCCTAACTTTCCAGTTTTGTCTCCTGATTAGTTGTAACGTAGATACAAGCGCATACGTCAAAATTCATTTGGTAGTTCAAGTTTGAAAAGTTTATTACAAATTGCTGCAAATGTGAAAGTCATCGAAAATCACCAAAGAGCAATTTAAACGCAATTTGTAATAAAGTTTGAACACTTCACCTTTGATACGTAAACTGTCCTGTTATGTCCCCTGTAGTCGTTACAAAGATAAAAGTACTTATACCTCGAAATTTCTGGTGTAGTTTTAGTTTGGAAAGTTTCACTACAAATTGGGACGAATGTGAAAATCATCGAAAATCGCAAAAAAGCAAAGTCAATGCAATTAATAATAAAGCTAAAAAACTTAAACTTTGATGTCTAAATTGTCCAGTTCTTCCCCCTGATTAGCTGTAAGGCAGAAACAAGTACACGTACTTCGAAACGCCAAAGGGTACAATAAGTTTGGAAAGTTTATTACAAATTGCGACGAATGCGAAAAATCATCGAAAAACAAGGTCAACGCAATTTGTAATGAAGTTTAAAAAACTTTGCCTTTCATGTCTAACTCTCCAGTTCTATTCCCTGTTTAGTTGTGTCGAAGATACAAATACACATGCTTCGAAATTATTTGGGTAGTTAAAGTTTGAAAAGCTTATTACAAATTGCGGCAAATGCGAAAATCATCGAAAATCGCCAAAAAGCAAAGTCAACGCTATTTGTAATGAAAAATTTCATCTTTCATGTCTACACTCTCCATTTCTGTCCCCTGTTTAGTTGTTAGGAACGTACAAGTACATATACTTCGCAAAAAAAAAATAAGAGAAAAATTCAGGGAGTGCCACAATCACAAACCGCATTCCTTCCCAGACACCAAAAGGAAGAAGAAACAGACAAAACCAAACAAGCGCAAATCGAACAAACGTACGAAAAACACTAAGATTAGCTCTCTCTTCCCCAAGAGAGGTAATCGCAATGCTAAATGGACTGAAAACACACAAGAACAAAATAACACAAGTTAAGACATAAAACAAATCGCCTCGTAAAATAAACCACAAAGAAACAAAGAGTAAGTCTTGGGACAGTCCAAGTTTGAAAAGCTTATTACAAATTGCGGAGTTATTACAAATTACGTGGTGACATGCTCCGCAATTTGTAATCAACAAGTTTATTACAAATTGCGGCGTTATTGATTGATTGAGTTGGGGTTTAACGACACGTCAACCCTTGTGGGTCATTTTGTGTCGTCTCCCAGAGAAAGGGAGAAAATAGAGAGAAGAGATAGCAGAAGAGATGAAAGGAAGGGACAGGGAAGAAAGAGAAACAGGAATGAAAGTGAAGAAACAGAAGAAATAAAAACATCACCTCCCTACCCTTACCTGCTACAAGGATAGCAGGCCTTGCCCAACTATCAGCCAATATCAGCTGGATGCCCCGGGTGACAAAAGATACATGACACCTTCGCATCACCCAACCACCCACTTGCGGCGTTATTACAGATTGCGTGGTGACAACTCTATCTTGCACCGTTCCGACGTCATTTTGACACTTTGCTGAAGTCACTCTTCGTTTTTACGACGTTCGGCGGTGTAACGTCGTTTTTCGCGCGTCAACAACTTAAGAAATGGATGTAAACAGCAGCGTTACAGTCAAAACTTTTGGCGGTATTTCTTTATGCGATGGCTGAAAGTTTGGAAAGTCTGACTTTTTCGTCGTGTTGAATCGAAATAGATCCGCTCTTGTGTGTAATTTGTTGAGTAAAAAAATCAGTTTATCAGTAAGTTGTAAGAAGGTAAATCACTCTTTGCACTCGTGATTTGATCTACTTTACAACGGATCTCAAAACAGTGATTTATTACTCAACAAATCACTGCTACAGCTGATCTATTTCTTAAACAAAAAATGTTCAACACGTACTATTTTCAAAGCTTACCTTTGGAAACTTATTCCCACATAGCGGATAAGCTCACATATTCAATACCAATTATCTGAGTTAAGCAGACCTCAGGATTAATGCTCATTATTGGTCTAAATCATCATCGGCTGTATAATTAAAGAAAATATAAAGTTCAAAAAGTTAAACGGTTACTATGGCGACCAGAGTGGTATCATACTGCGACAAACAAACATAACAGTTATAGCTTCTGGTTAATCTTTCGCAATATTCATTGTAATTGCATGCACACCATCTGCACCAACACACCCAATGCCCTCTCACTACCCCAAGCACTGACACACGTGAACTTGATTGTCCTACCATGTTATCAGCAACGGTAAAGTTTAGCAGGTTTTATTGTTATGTTTAACATGAGTTCGTTTAGCCACTTTTTTTTTTAGCTTACTTGAGCCGAAGACTCCGGATGAGCTTATAGGATGGCAGCCCCCGACGTCCATCGTTGTCGTCCGTCGTCCACACTTTCGAAAAGAAATACCTTTGCAGCCTGCAAGCAAAGCGCTTTTGAACAGCGTGTTGTTAGATCTTCATGAAACTTGGAAGATAACAATTATATGCATGAAATCTCTGGCGAGTTCAAAAATGGTTAGATCGGACCAAAAATTGTACAGTTGCGTCTCGTTAATTGTCAAAAATGACCATAATCGACGTTTTGAACAGCGTAGCTTCATTACTTTTTGTTGGATCTTCATGAAACTTGTAGATATCAATGACATGGATAAAATCTCAGACAAGTTTGAAAATGGGTCAGATCGGATCGACAGTAGCCGTGTTTTATCCCCTTGGCTATCAAAATGGCCATTATTGACCATGTGAACAGCGTAGCTTCTTCAGGTTTTGCTGTACCTTCATGTAACTTACAGATAATACAGTGAACCCTCGTTACAGCGATAACATTTGTTCGCAAAGACGTTTTCATTAAAATGAATTTGCTGTTGTACGGAATTCTTAATGAGCATATCGATATGTAACAAAGGTCTTGTCTTTTTCTTATATTTCCTCATAGAATATGTTTTGGATATTTGTTAGAATAAGTTTCTTAAAAGTATTTGATACAATGTTCTGACATTATTTGTGACTAACTGTTACCTCTTAAGCGAAGGTTTCATGACAATCAAATTTTCATTATAATGAATTTTGTCGTTGTATCGAGTGTCGGTATAAAGTGGATTGTCTGCAATGGCATGCATAAAATTTCGAACGAGTTTGAACACTGGTCAGATCGGACCAACGGTGGCAGAGTTATGTCCCCTTCATTGTCAAGATGGCTTGTAAACATTCTACAGGCCACGTTTTCAGTCTTATCAATTTCAATTTTTCTCAGAGTGATGTCCTTGACAAAAAGTTCGAAACTGGGTCATGTGGGGTCAAAAAAGGTCATTAGGTCAATAATAGCGTCGTGCGGTATCAACATTTTCCTTTAAAAGCCTACTCTTCCTACTGGGTCGATTGACTCGAAACTTGGTAGGAAGCTTTGAAGTGACGTGAATAAGAAAAATAGCTGAAGTCTTTCCGATCAGAAATCTGAGATGGCCGTCATGGCCGCCATCTTGAAAATCTATTTTTTCGCTTCTTCCCCTGAACCGATAGTCCAACTGACTTGAAACTTGGTAGGAAGCGTCGGGTGATTTGTAGATCAAAAATAGCTAAAATCGTTCCGATCAAAAATCCAAGACGGCCGCCGTCTGAAAAAATCTATATTTTTTTATTCTTCTCCTGAACCAAAATGCAAACTGACTTAAAACGTGGTAGGTAGCATTGGGGTGACTTGTAGATGAAAAATAGCAAAACTCGTTCTGATCGGAAATCCAAGATCACTGCCATGGCTGCTATCTTGAAAATCTAATTTGATTCTTCTCCTGAACCGTAAGGCCAGCTGACTTGAAACTAGGTAGGAAGCACTGGAGTATCTTTTAGAGCAAAATAAGCTAAAAATCTTTCCGATCTGCAATCCAAGCTGGCCGCCATGAACACCATCTTGAAAGTTTGTTTTTCTCTTCTTCTCCTGAACCGAAAGGTCAGTTGATTTGAATCTTGGATCAAAAAAGTTAAAATAATTCCAATTAGAAATCAACATGCCATGACCGCCATCTTGAAAATCTATTTTATTGCTTCTTCTCCCGAAACAAAATATTTGAAACTTGGTAGGAAGGTAGCATTTGGTTGCCTTGTACAACAAAAACAGCTAAAATTGTTCCGATCGAAAGCCCAAGATGGGCACCATCATTAAAATCTATTTTTAGCTTCTTCTTTTTAACTGAAAGGCCACTTGACTTGAAAGTTGGTAGGAAGCATCAGGGTGACTTGTAGATAAAAAAAAAAACAGAAAAAAGAAAAAGCTAAAATAGTTGCGATCGGAAATCAAAGATGGCCGCCATGGCTGCCATCTTGAAAATCTATTTTTTGCTTCTTCTTCTGAACCAAAAGGCTTGGAACTTGGTAGGAAGTATCAGGGCGCTTTGTAGATAAAAAAATAGCTAAAGTCGTTCTAATCAGAAATCTAAGATGGCCGCCATGGCTGCTATTTTGATAATCTAATTTGCTTCTTCTCCTGAAGGCAACTGACTTGAAACTTGGTAGGAAGCATCGGGGTGTCTTGTAGAGCACAAATATTTAAAATTGTACCGATTCGCAAGCCAAGATGGCCGCCATGGTCGCCATTTTGACTTTTTTCTCTTCTTCTCCTTAAACAAAAGGCCAATAGACTTGAAACTTGGTAGGAAGCATCGGGGTGACTTGTAGATAAAAATAGAGAAATTGTTTTGATGGGAGATCCAAGATAGCCGCCATGGCCGCCATCTTGAAAATCTATTTTTCGCTTCTCTTCCTGAAACGAAAGTCAAATAGTCTTGAAACTTGACAGGAAGCATCGAGGTGACTAGTAAATCAAAACAGCTAAATCATTCTGATTGGAAAGCCAAGATGGTTGACATCTTGAAATTTTTATTTTTTGCTTCATCTCCTGAACCAAAAGGCGAACTGATTCGAAAAACTTGGTAGGAAGCATCAGAGTGATTTGAATATAAAAAAAATTGTTCCGATGAGAAATCCAAGATGGCCGCCATGGCCGCTAACTTGGATATATATTCCACGCTTCCTCTTCTGAATCGAAAGACCAGTTGACTCGAAACTTGGTAGGAAGCATCAGCGTGACTTGTAGATGAAAATCACATTAAATCCTTTTCATCGGACATTCAAGATGGCCGCCATCATAGAAATCTATTTTGCACTTCTCCTGAACCGAAAGGCCAATTTACTCGAAACTTGGAAAGAAGTATCTGGGTGAGTTTAGAACAAAACTAGCTAAATTTGTTCTTTTTAGAAATCCAAGATGGCCACCATCTTGAAAATCTTATTTTGAACTTCTTTTGAACAGAAAGGCCAACTGACTGGAAAATTGATAGGAAGTATCAGGGTGAATTGTAGATGAAAAAAAAATATATATATATATTCTGACCAGAAATCCAAGTTGGTTGCCCTAGCAGCTATGTTGAATATCAATTTTGAATTTTTTTATCCTTAAACGGGAAAATGACTCGAAACTTCATTGGAATTATCGAGGTGACTTGTACATTAGAAGTAGCTAAAATCATTCTGATTGGAAATCCAAGATGGACGCCATCTTGATAATCTTCTCTTGATTCGAAAGGTCAGTTGACTGGAAACTTCTCTGGTAATCAGGTGAGCGATACAGGGAAAGTTTGGCCTCCCTTTATTTTTTTTTTTTCGTCGCTTACCTTAGGGACAACAAAACGCCTGAAACTGAAATTTTAAAGCTGTCTATTAATATGTTGTTATCAACGTAAAAACTCCGCTCTAACTCAGAAAATCGAACATAGCAAAGGCACAAACGCCTCGCATAACTGTGTGTATAAGCAGAATTTTGTTTTTTGTTGCCTACGTAAGGACAGGTTTAAATGCTTATACATCTAATCGCGCCAGCAGTGACCACGCTGATGATCCGAGTAAAAACAGTACGATTTTATAAAGCCCCGCTCCGCGACTAAAAATTGACAATCGCAGGAAGATTGCAGAAGTCGCAATAATGGGCGTAACGAACAAAATTAGCCAGGCTTTTGAGCATGCACAAAGACTAGCCACGACTAATTCTGGTCGCAGACTGGTTGCAATGGTTTTCTGGAAGTCGCCATCAGTCGCCCACCAGTCACTTATCGGTCGCCGATCGATTTTACCAACTCTTTGGCTCTGAAATCTGGCAACCTTGCTGCGATCTATTGGCGCTCAGTCGGCGACTGCTTGACGATCGATCGGAGACTGATCACTGGTGAATTTTGTTTGTGTTGAGGTTTTACGGCCCAGTCAACCCAAAGGGGTCATGTCGAGTGCGGTCAATTTACCTAACCACACGTTTACTGGGCAGGCTTAGTACTCTAATCGATTAACTAGTATCGTGCACATGCTTTCGCCAGAAACTGACAACTACCCTTCTTGAATCAGCGGAAGGGAGAGAATGACCGTAGAAAATATTTCATGGTCAATCTCCACGAAAGAATGTTGCCGACTTCGGCGGGGTTGAACCCGTGACTTCTTGGTCTCCAGTCGGACGGACCATCCAACTGAGCCACCGAGGCCGGCATCACTGGTGAAACGGCTACTGATTGCCTACAGGTTGCAAGGAGGTAATAGATAGCCGAAAGTTTGCAGTGCCAACTACAACGAAAAGCTGTCTTCATGTCCTAGCATCATTTTATCACCAGCGTTCAAAGTGTTCGCATTATATACATATGTATATATATATAGCATTCTGGTTGTTTTGTTGCAAGCGAAACAACTGTATCTGTTTTTGTATTATCATATTGTCAACTTGCACAGAAATGAATTCATCCATGTCGTAACATTTTATTAAAAATCGCCGTTACAACTAGTCTCCGACTGGTAGCCAATCACTCTTAACTAGTTGCAATCCTACGGCGACAAGTCACCGATTAATCGCCGACGGCATGCAAAAACTATTGCCGATTGTACGGCGACTGGTCGGTGACTGATCGGCGATTATATTTGTAGAAAAAAAAGTAGCTGAAACAGTCGCAGAGGTCGCGAGTCAATTGCAAACGAAAACAGCCGCAAAGCGTCGCATCGCAGTCGCAAGCTGTGGGACCGAGGCTTAAGACGGCTGAAACACTGGTCTGAAAAGGCACGTGCAAGAGAAAAACATTTTATTTTGGGCAGTAAATGTACGTAGCTGTCAATATTTGTTTCTTTTTAACAGCACATGCACTCCTACTTTCAACACTTTTCTGCACCTGTGTAACAAAACAATTTGGTGCGTATAACGCAACAACCAGGGATATTTGCATATGTTGGCAAGTCATCACAATAGCTCATCTTCAGCCTTTGGCTCAGGTGAGTTAAAAAAGGGGGCTAAATAGCAGAATATAGCATGTCATGACAGAGAGAGAGAGAGAGAGAGAGAGAGAGAGAGAGAGAGAGTCATAAATTGAATTCCGCCTTTAGCGGGATTCGAACCTGAGACAACGTGATCAGAAGCGATTGATCGAGACAGAGAGAGGATCGACCAACATAAAAGGAGTCGAAACAGCTATTGTGCTAGTATCTTTTGTTCACGGGCTGATGACGGCGCTCTTATTTGCCTATCGGACATCTTTTTCCTGTCTGCAATGTATGACTCGACGGCCATGGATATATTGTTAAATACATTTTCAGTGTCGCCTTAGACAGTCCAGATGGTCTGATTTTATTTCGAACACAATACAGCTGCCCTAGAAAGATTAGAATCTAACTCAGTCCTTGCACGGACAGATGAATACCTTACCAACTTTGCAAGGCACGCCAAGCTAAACATGTGCAGAAACGTGATATATGCTGTATAATAGGAAAAAGAATAGACCGTGTCATTCACATTGACTGTTATTCAAAATTAAATGTTTTTCTTTTTTTTTTTTCTATCTCTTGCACACGCCTTTTCTCGCCACATAAAGTCTTACTCAACCGCACTTTTTCTAATCGGATGATCAATGTGGTGACGTCACATAACATTTTCCTCAGCAACCTTAGAAATATTACCGTAATTACCCTACGTATTAGATACATTTTCTTCGGTACCGTACTTATCCTGTAAATTGAATGCCAACTTGATTTTAAAGTTTGGCTGATTGGCAGAAGTTGATTTGTTTGTGTTGAGGTTTTACGGCCCAGTCAACCTATGTGTCATGTCGAGCGCGGTCAGTTTACCCAACTATACATTTTTCTGGGCAGGCTTAGTCCTCTAAGCGGTTAACCAGTATTGTGCACATTCTTTCGCCAGAAACTGATAAATGCCCTCTTTGAATTAGCGGAAAGGAGAGAAAGACCGTAGAAAGTGTTTCATGATCTATCTCCACGAAAGACTGTTTCGGACGTGGTGGGTGTCGAACCCGCAACCTCCTATCTCCAGTCGGACGCGCATCCTACTTAGCTACCGATCAAGCTACACTATAATATACATGAGCTGCTTATCTGGGTATGTATCATTTGCTCAGGTGTGTTTGTCTGAATATTGAAGAAAAAAATCGGGTATCCTACAGTTTTAATATTCCAAGAATGAAATTGGTAGTATATACTAACAGAAGACGACCTTTTTTTTTCTGTAAAAAACATATTTAAGCATATAACAAGCTTCGGGGTTTTGCTTTCTGACCGCGGCGCAAGGCTGTATTAAACACGTTATATACTAAGAAACCATGTAATCAGAACCAATTTTAGACTGAAACTTGACTTTTCCCATTATATTCTTTTCTTTTGTACCTGCCAATATTTGCGCCTATTGTGATTTAGGTGCGAATTTGTATCGCGGCGCAAAACGAAGATAGATGTTTATCTGGTTCTCGGATACCACATTGTTTATGTTTAACCAATTCTCGGCGTACTGTAGGTTGTTTTCTTGTTCTCGGCGTTGAATATGTATTTTTAATGAAAAGTCTAAATTATTCAATAATGTTAACATTAAGGAACATTCACGCCACTATTTAACTTAAGATCTTCGATGACTTCCGAGACGATTTGTATGTTGATGTGTGGTTTGATGAAAAACTAATTGACGTATATTTGCCTTATGTACCAATATGTCCCAGACTCACTTGTTCGATTTTTTTTTTTATTTTTGTATGCAGACTGTAAAATGGCACTAGTGTTTTAGGATTACACGTGCGCGTACTAGCAATATTCGAGGGGCGTTCAAGAATTATACGGAAAAGAGCACAGTACATGCAAAACATGTCTTATGAAGATTTTCATCTTTTTACAAACACTTTCTAATATTAGAACCTACACCTGCTACATCATTAACGTTTCTGGACTGAATATTGTGCTCATTCTGAAGAAAAATAAAAAAAAAAAAAAAAAAAAAAAAAAAAAAAAAACCGGAGTACTGTCGCTTTAATGATCTTTAATGACCAAATCAGAAAAGCTGCCGGTTTCTATTCGGTTCGTAAGATTTTAATATCATGCAAATTTGTTTCTAACCTAGCCTTGTTATGAAAATTTATTTGCACATTTGAGCAAAGTTAAGAAAAATGGGACCTCAGATTTCTGTGGTTTGAGAGCCTTTAAACGCGCATTCTCAGCCACCAGGTGGGGTTAGGTTATTAAAGTTCTAAAATGAACAGCACGATGGAAGGAAAAAAAGAATCGTCGCTTATGAACGGTGTTCGTTAGGTGGTAATCATCAGACAACAGGGCAAAGATGGTCCTGTATCGCTCACTCGAGAACTAGACAAGTTTTAAATCATTTGGGCTTTCGGTTCAGGAGTTCATTCTAGTTTTCCAAGTATGCGCCTGCGGTAGCCATCTTGGCTCTCTGGTCAAAACGATATAGCTATTTTTGCTTTACAAATCACCCAAACAGTCCCTCTCAAGTTTTCAGTCAATTTGCCGTTTGGTTCAGGAGTAACGGTTAAAAATATATTTGCAAGATGGCAGTTATCTTGGATTTCTGATCGAAATTATTTTAGTTATATTTTCTGTATTTAATATACACGTCACCACGATACTTCCTACAAAGTTTCGAGTCAATTGGCCTTTTGGTTCAGAAGAAAAAAATAAAAACAGAATAGACTTTCAAGATTGCAACCTTCTTGGATTTCCGATCGGAACCTGTTTTGCTATATTTGATCGACAAGTAACCTTGATGCTTCCAACCAAGTTTTGCGTCAACTTGTCTTTCCATTTAGGAGTAGAAGTTCCAAATATATTTCCAAAATGGCGGCGGTGGCGATCATGTTGGATTTCCGATGGGAACAATTTCAGCTATTTTTGATCTACAAGTCACACAGATAGTTCCTATCAAGTTTCGAATAATTGGCTTTTCGGTTCAGGAGAAGAAATTCCAAACAGATTCTCAAATGGTGGCCATGGTGGTCATCTTGGATTTCAGATTGGAATGACGTTAGTCTTTTTTTTCTACAGGTCTCTCTGATAGTGACTGCTAAATGTCTAGTAAATTGGTCTTTCGTTTTAAGAGAATACGTTTTAAATACATTTTCAAAATGGCGGCTGTGACAGCCATCTTTGGGGTTTTATCGAAACAATTACGGTTATTTTGATCAACAAGTCAAGTCACACGATAATTCCTATCAAGTTTCAACCTTTTGAAACTTTTGGTTCAGGAGAATATGTTGAAAATAAATTTTCAAAACGGCGGTTGTGGCGGCTATTTTGGATTCTCGATTGCAACGAGTTTAGCCGTGTTAGGTCTACAAGTCAGCCCGACACTGCGTACTAAATTTCGAGTCAGTTTGCACTTTGATTCAGTAGTAGAAATTCCAAATAGATTTTCAAGATGCAGCCATCTTGGATTTCCTATTGAAACAATTTTAGCTAGTTTTCATCTACAAAGAACCCCAACACTTCCTAATAAATTTCGAGTTAATTGGCCTTTTGGTTCCAAAGAAGAATTCAAAATAGATTTTCAAGACGGATTCTGTGGCGGCCCTCTTAGAATTACAATTGGAAAAATACTTTTGATTTACAACTCACCACGATACTTCCTACCAAGGTTCGAGTCAACTGACTTTTCGGTTTAGGAGAAATTCAAAATTGATTTTCAAGATGGCCGCCACCCTAAATTTATGCAGCTTAACGGAAAAAGGGAAAAGTCAAATTTCATTTTTCGACTTCTGGTCCAAGAACCGACGTCGCCGTTTCCATACGACATTGTTATTGCTCTGTGTGTGTGTGTGTGTGTGTGTGTGTGTGTGTGTGCGTGTGTGTATGTGTGTGTGTTCGGCACTGTCTCGAAATGTCTGTCTCCTTCCCTTTCTGAAGCGTTGGGGTGACCGAGTGGTTTGCGCTCACGACATCGGATCACGAGGTCCCGGGTTCGAATTCCGTTAGAAGCTGAATTCAGCTCATAAGAGTACGACCCTTCATTACCCATAGCCTTTCATTATCACCTTTCCATATTCTCGATATGGCTAAATAATGTTGAAAGGGACGCAAAACACCAAAACAACCATAATTTGTCTCCCCTTTCTATCTATCTATCTATCTATCTATCTGTCTGTCTGTCTGTCTGTCTGTCTGTCCGTCCGTCTATCCGTCTATCCGCCCGTCTCTGCGTCCGTTGATTCTTACATCCATCTATGGAATAAAAACGGTCTATTATCAAATACATGTATATTCCGATTGTTTGTGTTGAGGTTTTACGGCCCAGTCAACCTAATGAGGTCATGTCGAGCGCGGTCAGTTTACCTAACCACACGTTTACTGGGCAGGCTTAGTCCTCTAAGCGGTTAACCAGTATTGTGCGCATTCTTTCGCCAGAAACTGACAACTGCCCTTCTTGAATCAGCGGAAGGGAGAGAATGACCGTAGAAAATATTTCATGATCTATCTCCACGAAAGAATGTTGCCGACCTCCGAATGGTTGAACCCGCGACCTCCTGGTCTCCAGTCGGATGGCGCATCCAACTGAGCCACCGAGGCCGGTTATATGCCGATAGTTGATTGATTGTGTTGGGTTTAAGGATAATCTGCCGGTTGCCCAAACATGGCGCGAAATTTGTCACCTGTACACTTCATAAAATATCAACAAAAATCACAAACGAAATGCGTGTTTCACAAACTCAACTGATAACTTAAACCTCAAGGCATATCAAGTCGTTATCAAGAGACAAAAATGCATTTCATAAGTATGAAAAAACATTCTAAGTTGTGCAAATTCGGGACAAAAATGTTCCCTTTTCTTTGTCATAAATTCAAAATACTAACGTCAGTTTATTTCACAATGTTCCGTCTAGAGCAGTCGGGTTTGTTTGTTTGTGCTGTGGTTTTACGGCCCAGTCAGCCCAGTGGGGTCATGTCGAGCGCGGTCAGTTGACCTAACCACACGTTTACTGGGCAGGCTTAGTCCTCTAAGCGGTTAACCAGTATTGTGCACATTCTTTCGCCAGAAACTGACAACTGCCCTTCTTGAATCAGCGGAAGGGAGAGAATGACCGTAGAAAACATTTCATGATCAATCTCCACGAAAGAATGTTGCTGACCTCGGCGGGGGTTGAACCCGCAACCTCCTAGTCTCCAGTCGGACGGCGCATCCAACTGAGCCACAGAGCCGGCCAGTCGGAAGTTAAAATATCCAAAAGCTTTCAAATAAAAATACAATATGCCTATGTCTGCAGGTACCCAAACTGATACACAAAAAATTAAAATCTTGTCCTTTCATGTATATAACGGACTGGATACCGGTTTATATTGCATCTGCACGTGTAAGGAGGACAGCCAAGTACATTATATATGTACGGTCAATGTACATTGTTTAGAGCTGTTTGAGTAGCCTTCTTGGTAGCCAAAGTGTGTCTTTATTTGACTGAATTTGGATATTTTATTTTCCGGTTGCCCTAGATGGAACATTGTAAAACAAAATACCATTAGTACTTTGTGTATTCATGGAAAAGAAAAAGGAAATGTTTTGTCTCAAAAAAAACGCAAGTTTGTTTGTTTGTGTTGAGGTTTACGGTCATTTTACCTAACCACACGTTTACTGGGCAGGCTTAGTCCTCTAAGCGGTTAACCAGTACTGTGCACATTCTTTCGCCAGAACTGCCCTTCTTGAATCAGCGGAAGGGAGAGAATGACCGTAGAAAATATTTCATGATCAATCTCTACGAAAGAACGTTGCCGACCTCGTCGGGGGTTGAACCCGCGACCTCCTGATCTCCAGTCGGACGGCGCATCCAATTGAGCCACCGAGGCCGGCTACGCAAGTTAGAACGTAAGTTTTTTTATACTTATAAAAGGCGTTTTTATCTGTTAATAACCACTTGATATACCCTGACATTTAAGTTATCAATTCAATTTGTAAGACACGCATTTCATATGTGATTTTTGTTGATATTTTATAATGACGTGTACAGGCGGAAATTTCCGCCGCCATGTTTGGGCAGCCGGCAGATTATCTGTAACGACATGTCAACCCTTCTTGATCATTTTGTGTCGTCTTCCGGAGAAAGGGAGAAGAGAAAGAAGATATAGTAGAGGAGATGAAGGAGAGGGACAGAGGGTAAAGAGGAACAGGAATGAAAGGAAAGAAACAAAAGAAATAAAAAACATCCCCCCTCCACCCTTACCTGAGAGGGTGAACAGGGGAGGCGGGGATACGGGGATAAGGGGGCGAGGGACTGGGGTAAATGGGGCGAGGAACGGGGGTAAAGGGGGCGGGGGACGGGGGGGAGAGAGTGTGGGTGACGGGGGAAGAGGGGGCGGGGGTAGGGAAATTTTAGGGGCGGGGGTTATACCAAAATTTGTTATATTTTACCGATTTTACTCTATTTTTATTATTGCAATGCAATAACTGGGCATCAGAAGTATCTAAAAGACGTATTAAAATAAATTCAGGTATGTTTACAATGAATCTGGCGTTGATTTCACTTCACCGACTAGGCGTTTTCCGCCAAACCGTGGTTTACATTTGATTTCGTTTACGTCCGATTTCGGTTTATCTCTAGTTGATTACTTCCCTTTGATTCCGAAAGTTCACAAGAAAGCCGTTGTCGGTGGCAATGCACATTTTTAGAAATAATTATCCGTCTGCCGTAGACAATCATTTTATTTGCTCATTGTTGGATAAGGACTTTGGCGCTGTTCAAACCACACACACACACACACACACGCACACTTCCAGATCCAACATGGATTTTCTGATAGGTATTCCAAACACCATCCGGTGGGGTGATGGGGTGAGGCAAAGGTATCGTGTAACCGATATTGGCTTATAGCTGGGCAAGGCCTGCTATTTTTGCAGCAGGTAGAGGTAGAGGGGAATGCTTTTATTTCTTCTGTTTCTTCACTTTCATTCATTTTCCTTTCTCCCTTGTCCCTCTCTTTCATCTCCTTTACTATCTCCTATTTCTCTTCTCCCTTTCTCTGGGAGACGACACAAAATGACCAATAAGGGTTGACCTGTCGTTAAACCCGAACTCAGTCAAATCAATCACATGTTGCCCGGTGACAATTTTGATTGAGTTGGGGTTTAACGACACGTCAACCCTTGTGGGTCATTTTGTGTCGTCTCCCAGAGAAAGGGAGAAAAGAGATAGCAGAAGAGATGAAAGAGAGGAATAGAGAATGAAGAGGAACAGGAATGAAAGTGAAGAAACAGAAGAAATAAAAACATTCACCCTCTACCCTTACCTGCTACAAGGATAGCAGGCCTTGCCCAACTGTAAGCCAATATCAGTTGGACGCCCCGATAACGCAAGATACACGACACCTTCGCACCACCCGACCACCCCCTGCCCGGTGACAAAACGCGGACCATTCACGGACTTACGGGCCAATAAAAATTCCGTGTCCGTAATTTAAATAACGGTCCGTGTTTTGTCAAGTCCGTGAATAATAGGTCTATGGTTTGTCGTCCATCAATTGAAGGCCCGTGGTTTGTCAAGAGATCCGTGAATAACTGGTCCGTATTTTGTTTTGTTATGGAGTCCGTGTATTGCCAATAGGTCCGTAAGTCCATGAGTCCGTGTCCGTGTTTTGTCAGCCACCACACACTAACACGTTAGACATTTAACTCAGTTTTTGAGAAAACCTAAAAAAAAAAAAAAAAAAAAAAAAAAAAAAAGAAAAAAAAAAGATTATTTTTCTCACTGACCCCCAAGTGTGGGACCATGCTTATCAAAAAATATTAAAAGAAGATGCAGATTTTAATGCTTTTCTTGAGTTTTGATTTTAGTGATTAATACGACTGTTTTGTGCCAATTAGGATCAATTTGGGCTCGGACCTAGGCCCACCACATTATTTGTCTTGACCAGTTTAAGACCGGATCAAGGCCCACCACCTTGTGATAGTTACGCAGACTTTTGAAATGGAGGGTGCAAATATTTAGCTATTCCGTAAACAGGGTGCAAATGCTAAGGAAATACCGATTTGGGGGCAAAAATTAGGGGTATAGTTTGGGGTCGAAATCTGCATGAATGTATACTGCATAGTCATGTTTAAATTTAATTATAGCGTTGGGGATATTAAAAATTCTGATTTAGGGGAGGGAATAGTTTGCTTGGGGGAGGAAAGCGGTGGTAAAGGGGGAGGGAAGTGGGGGAAAGGGGGAGGGAAGTGAGGGAAAAGGGAGAGGGAAGTGGGGGTAAGGGGGAGGGAAGTGGGGAATGCCTTCCCCCTGTCCACCCTCTCTTACCTGCTATAAGGATAGCAGACCTTGCACAAATGTAAGCTGGTATCTGTTGGACGTCCCAGTGATGTAAGATACACGACACCTTCGCCACACCCGACCACCCCAATGCCGATAGTTACATGTATGTGTTACCATGAACACATTCACGATTCTGGTAAACTCGAATAATGTACCTTACACAGTGTGACTGTTTGTAAATAAACATATTGATTAGATAAGTAAAATAATTGAGCTAATGAGAACAAATGTACTAACCGTTTTAATGTTTCTGTCATAGCTGAGAATATCAATCAGTCGATGGCCACGCCACGTTGCTGTGACATGTATGTGACTATATACGAGGGGCGATTCATAAGTTCCTGGTTGATGGTAAAATGGGTCAGTTTTAAAACATCAAAGGCATTCATTTTTCATTCACACTGAGTTGAGAGATTATAGACTGTTGGATCCCTTCTGTGTAGTGTAGTGGAACGCAGCATTTCTAACGTCGTATGATAGCGCAACATTTTTGCATATTTGGGAAGACGTTTCCAAAGCATGAGAATAGGATGGATGTTTGATAAGTTTGCACCCACCTTTCTAGAAAGCAGTCGTGACAGCAGTCAGTATGTGTGCATTATCTTGGTGAAAGAGCATACTTCTTGTCAACTTTTTATATCGAATCTGCTTGACTGTCTTCCGTAGCGTTCTCATAGGAGCAGCAGTCTATCTATATACAGCATGTATGTAGTCTCTATCTATATACAGCACTTGCATCACATCCCAGAAAAATAGAAGTCATGCAAACATCATCGCATTGCAAAATAATTAAAACAAAATAAATAAAAAATAAAAGTAAAAAAAATAAAATAAAATAAATAAATAAATAAATAAAAGGAGTATTGCTTTGCCCCTCGTTGGCAGTGGTTTCATCCGCGCTCATAAATCGTTGGAGAAGTCTGTAAGGATCCGCCATAAAACGGCTATATTATCCCTTAATATGTTAAATGCGTTTCTTATTAGGTCCAAGGAGCTTTTGAACATAACAAGGTGAGTCGTATAGGACGCCCTATACTACTAAGGTGACACTTTAAACTTTTGAAAAGCGTTACACATACCTCGGAGACACATACCTATCATACAGGCAATAGAACACTCATTTTGCTATGATGATGTAATGATTCTTGCAACGCTCTCCTCTTTGGTGACGGAGTTCGTCTACCAAATTCTTCTTGTCGGTTTTAAATTGAGCAACCAACGTCTTCACCATAATGTATAAAGAGACACAAATTCTTCTAGTCATGTTGAAATTGAGTAGCCGACGTCTTCACCATAATGTAGAAAGAGACATTCTCTCCTAGCTTGCACATCGTGTTTTCCTGATTTCCTTCGAGGCAGAAGTAATTCCAGTTTGCTAATTTCAAATTCAAGAGTTGAACTGTACTAACATTCAGTACGTCTGCTTATAGAGATCACGAAGTTATTAATCACCCCTCAGTTAACAATACAGTACCTATACAATATATGACAGCGTGAATATGTCATGGCTTTTTTTTCCAAATATATATGGTATGTGTCCATAAAACACGCAGTACTTCAGTTTGAAAGAGTAATTCTTCTTTAGATGGGAATCGTTGAAGATTTACGCTTATTTTTCAATATAGGTCAGCTAGCCACAATGGCGGAGGAGGCTGATACTCATTCATATTTCACATTTGTGCGTTTTGCTAATGGGTTCTTACATTTGTAAGAAAGTTATGGCCTGTTGGTGCCGGATTGTTTCACCATTCAGGGCTGGCGCGCGGCCGAGGAGTTATATGTGGCGCTCCCGATTTCAGGTTCACAAGATCTATGGTTAGGATCTCTCCCTCTCTCTCTCTCTCTCTCTCTCTCTCTCTGATTTTGTTTTGAACAGCGGGAATATCTATTTTTACTTTATGTGTCGGACACAAAGAGAGCATTACACTACACTGACGTTCGGCAAGGGGATTTATTTTAAAACCAAATTAGCTGGAGATGTCTTCCTTGTTTGCCACATATCGTCTTGATATTATTAAGCCACCTGTGATGTTTCGTTACTATATTCCATACGTTTCAGGAGTTATATGCCATACACGAATTTTCAGCATTACACGACATGGGTTTCGGGCAAGGGGGGATAAATCCAAAACCAAAGTCGCCAGCATTACACTATATGGATTTCGGCAAGAGGTGATAATTCGAAACCAAATTAGCTGAGGTTGTCTTCATTGTTTGCTATTCATTGTAGTCAGCTGTAAAGTTTCATAAATATATTCCATACGATATTCCTTACGGTTTAGGAGTTATGACCCGGGCACAATTTTTAGCACTCAAGCACTAACAGAGATAAGGAGTTATGGCCTGGACACAATTCAAACACCAGTGTTTTCTTCCTTGCTTGCCTCGATATGATTTAGCCATCTCTGAAGTTTCATTAATATATTCCATACGTTTAGGAGTTATGAGCCGGACACAAATGCACGGACGTAAAGACGGACGGACAGCGGTAAAACAATACCCTTTCACCAGTCTTTGATTTGCGGGGCGTAATATAGTGAAGGGATAATGGGCGAACTCTTTTCTCCAGACGGCGGTCAACCATGTTACAAATAAAAATAATGCTGGGCTAAAAACAACATGACCAATCAAGCAGTGTGGCGGTTTTCGTCATTAACGGACGAATTACTTGGCCGCCATGTTTAGCTAATCAACTAAAAGCGGTGCAGTCGTGGCAAGCCGGTTCATCGTCAGTCGGTTAACCGTGGCGACCCGGAGCAGCGCGGCTGCGAGAAAGAAGTGCGCACTCTGTGTTTGAGTGGTTTATGCACCAGACATCATATACCATGTGCGTGAAACGCTCGCTTGTTTTTTGTTTGTGTTGAGGTTTTACGGCCCAGTCAAACCAATGGGGTCATGTCGAGCGCGGTCAGTTTACCTAACCACACTTTTACTGGGCAGGCTTAGTCCGCTAAGCGGTTAACCAGTATTGTGCACATTCTTTCGCCAGAAAAAAACGCTCGCTTGTGCATATGTGCTGTAAGTGATAGCCTGCGGGTTTCGTATATTCCTCCACAACTCAGACTACTAACGCATCCACTATGAAGTCAAAATGTTTTGTGTGTGTGTGTGTATGTGTGTGTGTGTGTTTTTTTTTTTTTTTTTTTTTGTTTACTTCGGCGGCAATAATTGGCTGCCGTATTAACTAGTAGAATGATAGTACATATACATGTGTATCTACCATGACTGTAGTAAACCGGTTCTAGCAGGTTGTATTTCATACATTTATACTCCTGTAGGAATGATGAGACCATTATCTTTATTATCATTATTCTCATTGATTTCACTTAAGATTCCCACCCGTTAATATAAGATAATAATAATGATAAAAAAATGTATATGGATATCAGATTCACAGTGAAATCCATTAAACAAAAGTTGGTATAAAATATATATTACACCTAAGTCAAACACAATCACATCTTCTCAGCAACAGTAACAACACGCATATGCACGTACAAGGATGCACGCTCAGCACATACGCATGAAGACGCACATACCCTGTGATATACAGAGAGAGAGAGAGAGAGAGAGAGAGAGAGAGAGAAAGAGAGAGAGTAACACAAATATGTCAAATATGCCTTCAGGACATAAATGTATGCGGAAAACCCCTGCCGATCGCACCGTGACATGTATATGGACTGTGTCATGCAAACAATTAATCAACGTAGTGTGATCAGGACCATCGCTGTCCGCTTAAAGGGTCATTTGATACTACAGACTATACTGATAAATGACAAAGGCCCTAGTCATATGCAAATGGTCCGGCTCAGTTATCTCGGAAAAACACAGAATATACATTTTCCTGTGACACGGCTATAATGTATCAATGAGCAAAGCCGAGTTGACAACATTCTTTCCTGGAGATTGATCATGAAATATTTTCTACGGTCTGTCACTACCTTCCGCTGATTTAAGATGGGCAGTTGTCAGTTTCTCGCGAAAGAATGTGCACAATACTAATTAACCGCTTAGAGGACTAAGCCTGCCCAGAAAAAAGTGTGGTTAGGTAAATTGACCGTGCTCGACACTACCCCATTGGGTTTACTGGGCCGTAAAACCTCAACACAAACAAGTTTTATATAGCGGTTGTTGTTTTACACATCTATCCTTACCCACACTATTCAATATACACTCGATAGAGTAACATTTCCCTCCTAATCTAAAGCTTTGTCCGCGCTAGGTAAATTTATTCTACCGTACGGTAGTTACCGTAACTTACGGTAAATTCTCGGACATCTCTAATAGGCGGGTTGCGGTATTAGCTTGTACCCATTCCGCTCAAATGCATCCATTGCAATTTTGCAAGTGTGGACTCTCGCATTGTCCTGTTGGAACAGAATCACTTTGTAGAGTTTACCTCGGCATTTTCTACGGATCGCAGTTCTCAGTTGGTCGAGCAAGTTTGCATAATACGCACCTGTTATTGTACTTTTCTTTGCTAGAAAGTCCAACATAATAACGCCTTGTGCGTCTCAAAATACAGTTGCCATCACCTTGCCAGCAGAGGGTTGCGTTTTGAACTTCTTTGGTCCCGGAGACCCGGGCCCAAACCATTGGTGACCTTGAGCTTTATTCTCTGGCTCATAATAATGGACCCAGGTCTCATCTACAGTCACCAGACGTGAAAGGAAATCATCTTCCTTTGACCTAAACCGCTTCAACAACTCGCTGCATACTGATGATCTGATTGCCTTTTGCTCGTCGCTAAGGGATTTAGGGACCCAACGGACTGTTAGCTTGTGCATACCCAAGCGATCATGTAAAATTGTTGAAACGCTACCATGTGAAATGTGTAATGCATTCGCTATTTCTTCCACCTTAACTAGCCTATCAGAGTACACCAGGTGCCGTACTTTGTTACACATTTCTTCATCGGTGGCATCTGATGGGCGTCCAGACCTGGTTTCGTCTTCTAAAGACGTTCTACCGCGTTTGAATTCCGCAACCCAGAATGTAACTTGTGCATACGATGGTGCAGAAGGCCCATAAACATTTGTCGACTCGCAATGTTTTTCTTGACCTGTTTTCTCTTTCAAATACAAGTACCGAATTACAGCACGGTACTCAACTTTTGACGAAAAGCTTGCTTTTGCATCGCTAGTCATGTTTGACATTCAACATCTTATGAGTGAATGAAACGATAAGGGTGCAATTTTGCACTCAAGCCTAAAACATGTATTGAAACAAGGCATAAAAATCGTGGGTGTCTCGTTCAAGTGGAAATGGGATAGGCTGGTTACTTATTGACTTGCCCTCGTAACTGCCACCAAAACTGCCCATAGTACCGTTGACACTCATAATCGCCAATTCACCACGGAACAATGAGAAGTCGATTGCTTGGGCTGGTTTTCGGGCACGCCGTTCGTATGTCGGTCCGCCCCGTGTCGCATGCACCGTATTGTATGACAGCACATGCCCCAAGAAGATTTCCGATAAGGCAGTGGGGTCGGGCCCCGTAGCAGCCCAATTGTGCAGCAGAGTCCATTGATTTTACAGCATGATAATGCCCGGCCCTGTATAGACAGGGTTTGTCGTAACTTTCTTTCCAACCAGTTCAGAGGCCTTTTATAACATTATTTTAATTCAGCATACATTTTAACCTGCTTTTCCTTTTCACATTAGTATATTAACATTACCTTGATATGGAAACTTTCGAGGAAGTGTTAAATATATTTTGTTGCAACAAATAAGAAGTAAATATAGTTTCAAATATCGTCTGGTGCTATGTATATTAAAACGTACTGAATTGGATAAAAAAAAAATCGCTCACTGCATGATTCGAACTCACGTCTGTCCGCTTGAGAGTCGAAGATGCCATTACGCGATACATCCGATGCAACCTTAAACTAGAAAATTAACGTACTTAACAATATTTAAAAATCCTTTGAGAGCTAATCGAACACGCTCCCATATGGAAAATCCAAAGCTATATCAAGAGGCCGGCGCGATTCCGACAATACGAGAACTCATGAACTGATACAATCAGATCCACATCAAGCCCCTAACACCAAAGGAAAAGCCGGACAAATACAATAAAGCAGCTATAAGATGAACAGACGGCAAGCATAGCTGGCAATTCTTTCTAAAAAAGGTGGGAATTCTGTTACTCAAACTTTATGGAAAACATAATCAATTTACATAATTATTAAAAGAAAAACGTTAGAAAATGAAACACTACACAACAATTAACAAATAAGTACCACAATAAAAGTACCGCCTTGGAAATCCAGTAATAAACTACTGGAGAAAAGGGGGTGAGGGGAGTGTAGCTTAAGCTAACTTTACGGGATCCCAACCCTTGCCCTCAGCTTTTCAGCCCTGTAGACCAAAAATACTTTTGCAAACAGTGCAGATCCAGGTGAGACGGCTTATAATGAGCCATCTCATTAGGATCTACACAGTTTGCCATTTTGTTCTTGATTTACAATTGTCACTCCTTTTAACAACACTAATGGATGTGTTCGAATGCAGAGGTGGAAGTATCTGTTTCAGAAACTCAGGGTTCAAAGGGTTAAATTCAATACGTTTAAGACTGAATAATCTTAGCGCAGTTTATTCCTGTCCAATATCTTTAATATTGGTATGAGATATAAACATTAATTACAAATCCTCTGATACAGACAGTACCTTCGTTTAAATTGTATTCTCACATACATTGCCGGACAATCTCCCAAGTGGGCACACGACTTTGAAACAATGTCGCTTTAACGTTGGTTTGACGTTGGTTAACCGTGAAGTGACATCGTTTCAACTTTATGTATCTGCTGGGCGCGTTCTTCCAGATTAAACTACTTCTATAAGGCAGAGCCTGATCAGGTTCTATACCCTTTGGCATTGTATCAGTACGGGTTTTACCGAAACGGACCTCTTCTTTTAGAGTTGGTAAACTAATAGATGGTGGTATACTTATATTTAAGGTAACTGCAAGATTCCATAGCTCCAGATGAGGCATGTATATTTTAATAAAAAAAAACAACTCATGTTGCTGTTTCTTTATTATCCCTTCTGGAGGCGCTTCTAATGAATACCCAGTTTCTATTTATTTTAGAAATAAAAAAAAATATTTATGTAGATGTCCCTCTTAAATGGAGACACGACGGAAGTGCGTGTATTCGGTCCGGTTTCAAAGGTGCGTATTGCAAGTGCATAAACCTGTTTTATCACGTCATAATTAAAATTTTATTTTGATGAATACAAATGGCACAGTCCCGGGTGTTCACCAATGCAAGAGAGTTGAACGTTGAAAAATATAAGAACCAAAGAGTGATAAAACTGCGTATACCACAATCAAACCTGAAATGATATTTTTTGCAAGAACATTAACTGCAATACCAATCGTATGTCCATTTAGCACTAACCAGCACTCATTGTGAGGACAAACAACAATTATTTGCAGATAAAAACATCATTTGTGTTATTTTAGAAGATACGTAAATAACAGCCATTTGATTAAAACATCATTATTGTGTTCATTATAGAATACCTTTAAGCATCCATTTTGAACCTGATCCTAATACTAAAATTATAGTGCATTGTATGTTTAGAGTATTAGAAATATGTAAAGCACTGTTATTATTCTCAATAGTGTTCATGTCATATCTCGACTACAAGATGTACATTAGCTGCAACGTCGAACAACGTACCTTCGGACATGTGCGTACAGCGGAGATTCAGATCAGTCTGCGCATTCGCAAAGTCTGATCGAACCTTTACTGAACGCATTTTGGTTAAGGGTGCAAGATTTTTACATGCGCTACGAAGACTCTATTCAGACTACATGCATGAGCAGGCAGATTTGAGTCACCGTTGTGCATACATGTCAGAAGATATATTTTCTTATTTTGCGTCTTAATTGTTTATCGTTCGTACATGTAATGAATATCACTATTAATTTGATACAAATATAGTGTTGATGAGAGATACTGGAGCTATGTGACGAGAAAACGGCTGTTCGAGCACTCTGTGAACAGCGAAGCCCCAGCTCAATATACACGCACTCATCAAGGTCTCGGCCCAGTTGTTCAAAACTAATGATGTCGTTAATTAACGTATTGTTAAAACTTTGATCATTAAACATGGCATATACGCTAATATGTTAGCTGTAGCTTTTGCAAATGCAAAAGCTACTTACATTTTTTCAGCAAAAATACCTGTGAATTAGGTATTGTACTTACTAGAACAGTAAACATTTTGACCATTAACAAGCTCGTTAAGCTAAGGAAGCTTTGATCAACTTACAGAATCAATATTTATTGCAAAAGACATCAATGAAAAGTAAAACATATAAGTGAATATTCACAAGAAATGCCACTGTCAGGAAACAGAGCCCTCTCTAGGCATCAAAAAAGAAGAGATTAGGAACGAAGAAGGACAACAACGCAAACGTCGCATATGAAACCACAGACGCATAAATAAAGAAATGCAATAGAGGAACCTCAGAGGGACAGAATTACCTCAATAGATCTAAATAATTGGTATAGACACACTGAAGTCTGAGCAGAGACAATCATTTATGTGGCACATTACGTTACACGCATTACATGTAATGTAATGCGTCGTAATGTAATATGTCAAATAAATGATTGTCCCTGTCCCCACCTTTAGACTACTTTTTTTTTATCAAGAAACTTGTCATGAGAGGCTGCATGGTTCCTTGTATTTGGGTTGAGCCTGTTTTTGTTTTGCCTTAATCATTTGGGATGCGCCTTGTGAAAAAAGTGTCTTCAGGCATATTCGGACAGCGATGGCCCAAATCAGCTTGCGCGGTCGTGCAGTCTGATCAGAGTCTTACTCTCCTGTAACAAAATAATGAGGTACTACGAAATGTTTGAATGGAGAACAAAGGCTCAGTTTTTACCTCGTGCGCGCGCACGCGCAAGATGGTCTGAATCTGCGCATTTTGCACTTGTTTGAAGGCACTTTTGACACAGCCAATTTATTCACTTTTATGGATTTTCTACTGCACACTGTATGGAACTGATTCAGAAGAAAACACTGTCACACTATGATAAAAGAGAACATTTAAAGCTAATAAACCTAGCATAACACAATTTTAATCCTTTCAACTCATAGACTAGAAAAAAAGCTTTGCAAACTGTGTAGAGCAAGATAAGACGGCTCATACGAGCTGTCTCATTCTGGTCTACACTGATGTCTTTTTGTATTTTTTGCATTACTTTGTTTGCCAGTTTGTTTTCGATTTTAGTCTACGTGACATCCCTTATTGATATAATGGACACATTCATCTCGGTGCATGCAAGTTGAGATGCACTTTATGAGGACTGCTCACTGCTTATCTATTTAATGTTTTCAAAAGGTAAAGGTTTAGATTGAGCGATTTGTTTCCTAATATTCTCCCATGGACATAGCCACAGTTGATGCCAATTCATACCATTGTAGAGGCCACGGCTGCATTTAACTAGTCTGAATATATGAACGAGCCACAACGTCACAAAACATACCTTCAGATAAGTGTGCCAAGCGAATTTTCGCATAGTCGGATCAGAATATTCACTGGGCGCAGTTTAGATAGCCAAGGATGATACGTTTCTTTAGGTGGACAAGGAAGAGTGTCAGAATTTTCGGTTGAAAGACCGACTGTCAGTACAACGAGCGATATTAATCTACCTAAAGACGTCTGTTCCTGACATAAAAGGCCTATGACCGTTAACCGACTTGTGGAGTACCGGTAGAGTGGCATCTGAAAAGATAATGTGGAGATGTCCAGGAATTGCGACAAAGCCAGATCATAACCTCATCACAAATGCAACCACTGACAACCGAGAGTTGCCATTGGCTACTGAGATTACTACTTGCAGCCGTTGGCTTACATCAGCTCAGTATTTAATATTTCGGTTCTGCTTCTGATATATTCTTTATGACGTTCTGGGTATGAAATTAATGGTATCAAATTTTCTAAACATTATTAACATAAAGATTCATATTGGAGGCAGATTTAGCACCTGTCCTTATGGTCTAACTTACTTTCTGTATGTCGCACTATGCAAAAACTTGTATTCGGGCATATGAGGACAGCGAAGGCCCAGATCAGACTGCGCATCTGCGCAGTCTGATCAGGGCATTCACTGTCTACCAACAGAATTATCGGATACTACAGAATGTGTGAATGGAGAGCAAAGGCCAAGAGTAAATTTTACGCATGGACAGGATGATCTGAATCTGCGCATTTTGCGGCTGTTCGAAGGCACTTTTTCGCTTGAGACAGCCCGTATGTGCTTGCTGTGGCGGCAATTACACGTATGCTTTCTGTGGTTTCAGTGGTATGCCATACTATTTAGAGAATGAACACACTTTTAGGGGAGCGCTGTCAAACTTGTTTTACTGTTAGCCAAGGCCTCTATATACGAAAACTGAAAACTTAGGGTATATACGGTAGTTGCAAGACACTTGTGTGAATAATTAGAAATTTTAGTTAGAAAAAAAATACACACACAAAAAAACGAACAACAACAACAACAACAACCAAACAAGTTACAGACATTTTAAATGTGTTGGACATTGGATATAGTTGTGCTGGCCCTTTTCTATAGTCTTTTTCACTGTTCTCCCTCCCCCTTGGTATATCTATGCACCAAACACAATGTTGGGTGGATTGCGCAAGTTCAGCGACCCAAAGAAGGCATATTTCTCATATGACTATGGGTATGTTTGTTTATTTATGTTGGGGTTTTACGGCCCAGTCAACTCAATGGAGTCATGTCGAGCGCGGCCAGTTTACCTTACCACACGTTTACTGGACAGGCTTAGTTCCCGGTGTTAGTCTTACTCTTTGTTGCTTTGTGGTTTATTCAGTTCCCGGTGTTAGTCTTACTCTTTGTTTCTTTGTGGTTTATTCTACGAGGTGGTTTAATCTACGAGACGATTTATTGTGTGTCTTTCCGTGTGTCATTTTGTTCTTGTGTTTTTCATTCCTTTTAGTATTGCGATAACTTCGCTTGGGGAAGAGAGAGCTAATTTTAGTGCTTTTCGTACGTCTGTTTGGTTTGTGCTGTTTAGATTCGTCGGTTTCTTCTTCCGAACCCGCAACCTCCTGATCATAAGTCGGACGCGCATCCAACTGCGCCACCAAGGCCGGCTGACCAAGAATATGTCATGGCTAGGGTAATATAATGAATATATTCGAATGCAGGAGAAGTTTTCATAGCTGTGATTTAGGTGTCCAAATGATTAAGGCAAATATAGTATTGTGATTGTCACGTGAACGGACGAGTGTTGGGCCAGTGACGATGGACTAGACGCAATCGCAAGCAATCAGAGGATAAACACACAACACTTTGTAAAATAAAAACAAGCATGTATTTAGAAAGTTTAAAAAAACAAAACAAAACAAAAAAAACTATAATTAAAGTTCAAATTTCCATGTTCCGAAGTTTCCATAATCTACAAGTACTGTTAAACTTCATAATCTGAAAATACTGTTAATTTCCATAATGAGATATACTATAAATTTGAAGTAAATTTGAAGTAAATACGTAACTTAAGACGAAGTCCACGGATGTATCCGCCATGATATTTCCGGTTATCACTAACATTTGATTCTATAGAACTTTGAACAAAACTTCCCGGAAAACATTTGATGGTCAATCATAGTGACGATAACTAGAGGACACAATCACAGTGACGAAATCGATATATAAACGGATACGGGACCTGAAAATGAGTATCATGTCCTAGAACTCTCGATATCAAACATGACAAGGTATTGCCTTATTAATTTCCACTAGATATACAGAGTGTGTACGCCAAATGTTATAAATGCGACAAGTCCGTTGCAATTGATTATTATATAGCAAAATCAGATCCTAAAACCACATGGACGCTGTTAATGAAATATAATATTGCACATATCTAACACAGGCAGACACACAGTCAGAATATATCCGACAACCCTATTAACTAATCGGAGGAATGGCATCTCGACGATTACACATTCTTACAGGAAGAACCCATGCGCCTTCCACTGTAAGATTCCCTTTAGAACGCTAAAGACTAAAATTAATTATAACTGCCATTATACCACAATGATTACACGATCACACATCGTCCCCACGTAATCATTGGGTACAATATCAACATGCCATCGTCATAGACTCAAAGATGAATCCTTGCTGCTTGAGCCATTTCATAATATAATTCTCTAGTGAGCAGACATGTATATAAGCGAAAAAAAAAATAATAAAAATAAAAAGGACCTCTGTATATGTGTTTAAGGTAAATATGATATGTGATCATTTGTGTAAATCGCGCTAACTAATGAATGTGTATGCAGTTAACATAACGCCTAACGGTAGTGTACGTTTACGCGTATATGTATGGTGTGTGCGGTTAACATAACGACATAACGCCTAACTGTGTCATACATTTAAGCGTATATGTCTGGTATGTACATGTCAGATGAGAATATGTAATATCAAAGAACGGTAGTGCTATCATTGCGCCGATCCATTTACCTTATTCAAATAAGAATATAAATGGTTGCATTCTGATCAGGGTCTACAGAACCTATCAGACTCACCAGACTGACCAGGATTAATAGAATCGATCAAACTTAACCTCCCTATTCGGTTTATAGTTTACATACCCGACACGGCTTATTCGTCTGATCAGGATCTACACATATAACCGAAGTGGTCACATCTGATCAGGGTCTATCTACTTATCATGCCGGGTTTGTAAGTACGGATGATACATAAAATCGCAACCTGGTAAAGCAATAAATTTTAGCTGCGGTAAAGACGAGCAAGAATATTGCAAAAATAAAATTAAATAAATTATTGACTTACCATGGTCAGATTCCCCAGATACAGCACAACATGAAGATTAGAAAAAGGAAGACAAGGATCAGTCTTCGATGAAATAAATTTTATAGTGTGCATCGTTCTATTCAACCAGGGAACTTTTATAGTAATGTGGCACGTTTTGAAACATTGTGTCCACAAGAAATCCGTGAAATTCAAGATCTAAAAATAATATTCACAAGAATACCGTGATAGTCAAGATTTAAAATAACCTTTTCGATTGTCCGAACGGTGCAGAGTTTCACACAGCAACTGCTAAAACTATGAAGGAAAAAACATTTTTCTCTCGGAACGCTACAAAACTGCAAAATTACGACAGAAAATTGTCTCCCCTTTCAAAAGATAGCCTTGAGACAAAAATCAATCCCAGAACATTGAAGATATTGATCACCGAACCTAGGTTCACTCGGAATATATAGTGTTCTTGTAACCGCAGCATAACTATCTCGTGATTACCGTAATACCGTAACTTGAAAGCTGAAGTGTACCTACTTGCTTAAAAAGTAAAACTGTCATCATAATCAGCGCTCCAGTTACAAATGCAATAATCTAACCTGATTGATAAAAATCGATACAAACTTCTTTTTATACTATGTACATATAAAAATATATTCAAGATAAAACAGGGACGTGACAGTGATGTGCTCTTTGATATTGAACCAGAGTCACTTTTAATTAATGAAAGGATAACTTAATTAACCCTACAAGATAAAACTAATGGAGGTCCGCTGTGCTGCTTTTGTGATATTTTTATAGGTCAATGTTTTTGTAGGCAGCAAGAGGAAACAGTTGTCATTTTATATATTCCTCTAATAAATCAACCGGGAGAAGCCATGTGTGCAGCTGCGAAATTACTGACCTAAATTATTACGGATATACCTTAACCCTTTTAACCCTGAGTTTCTGAAAGAAACTCTTCCATCCTTGAGTATGGACATTTCCACTGACAAACACAGGAGTTTGAGTCTATAATCGAAAACATAATGTCAAATAAAGCAGACTCTGGTGAGAAAGCTTGTTATGAGCCATCTCATCTAAATATGCACTGTTTGCAAAAGTATTTGTATTGGTCTACAGGGATGGAAAGGTTATATGAGGACAAAAAAGGCGCTGTTTCATATATGTCAGCAGCAAATCCTTCCAGATCAGTCCAGGCATCAATGCAATATGTGCTACGACCTCTCTTTTGTTGATTATTTGACAGTATGTATCATTTTAATAACGTAAAGTGAGCACAGGAACTGATACAATCCGATCAATATCAAGCATAAAACACCAAAGGGAAGGACAGACATATACAATAAAGCAGCCATAAAATGAACAGTTGGCAAGCAGATTTGGCAACTGTTTCATAAAAAATGGTGGCAACTCTGTTACCCAAGTTTAACTGAATATATACTTACATAATTGCTAAAAGAAAAATATAGCCATCAGAAGAGATGGCAAATCCCCCGACCAAAAAAGGTAAGAGAAAAGTCCAGGGAGTGCCACAATCACAAACCGCAGCCCTTCCCAGGTACCAAGAGGAAGAGGAAACCGACAATTTCAAACAAGCACAACTGGAACAAACGTACGAAAAGCACTAAGATTAGCTCTCTCTTCCCCAAGCGAGGAAATCGTAATTCTAAAAGGACTGAAAACACAAGAATAAAATGACACAAGGTAAAACATAAAACAAATCGTCTCCTAGAATAAACCCGCAATTTCTAAATTTGGTGTATATTTCAATCAAATGTCATGGAAATATTGAAACAGAGCAAAGTAAAAAGATGCAAAAATAGTATGAAATATGACCAAAATAGTAAGTGATAAACAATATAGGTGTACTGCAAACGATTTTATTTTTGCACGTTCTTTTATTTTTTTATTTTTGTCAAAAAATCATCTATCAGTGACTTCTGATGTGATTATTTGTACAAGATACACAATATTTGCAAATCCTTTGAATTTGGGAGTGTACATATTCAGAAATAATAGCAAAAATAAATGCCTTGTAAAGATTAAGGTACTTGCTGTATGCTTATTGGAGTAAAACGTCAACAGAGCAATAGTTGTCCTTCACATGCGACATGCCTACTTTACCTGATATATATCCTATATAGTTTGCCTATAAAGTTTAGTTCCAAATCTAATAAAATATTATCCAAAAGATCAACAAGGGCATCACAGACTTTTTGACACGAGTTACTGCCTGCACAAGATTTCGACTTCAGGAGAGTTAACTACATAACGATAAAAGTGAGAGTTGTCTCTCTTGCACACGACACGCCTACTGGTTCTCCTCTTCATTCCTATTTTATATTATCAAAAATGTCTAAGGGTATTAATGTAATGAATTTCTGCTTCAGGGTAGATAACTACATAACAAATAAAGTGAGAGTTGTCTCTGTTGCATGCGATACGCCTACTGGCCCTCCTCTTTAGTCTTACCAAATATTATCAAATTATCTCAAACACTATGGGAGGAATGGCCTGCACAATATTTGGCTTCATGGGAGATAACTACATAACAAAGAAAGTGAGAGTTGTCTTTCTTACACCTGACACGCCTACTAGTCCTTTTCTTTATCCCATTCAAATATTATCAAATTATCTCAAACAGTATGGGAGTTATTGCCTGCACAAGATTAGGAAGATCAGGGAAGATAACTACATAAAGAAGAAAGTGAGAGTTTTCTGTCTTGCACGCGACATGTCTACTGGTACTCCTCTTCATTCATACCAAATATTATCAAAATATATCTAAGGATATCAAAGTTATGGCGCGTACAAGGATCCCGGACGGATGCCATGCTGATCGCTATATCCCCCGAATTTATCGGTCGGGGGATAAACATAAGAAAATGAAACACTATACAACAATAAACAAAAAGTACCACAATGAAAGTACCGCCTTGGAATGGTCAGTAATGAGTTACTGGGGGTTATGCTAGCTTTACGGGATCCCAACCCTTGCCGTCAGCTTCCATAGTGGTAAACATATATTTTTTCGATCCCTGTGGAGATCTTCTAACTCAGCCATGAATCATTACGAGCATAAAATAAATCGCAGATGACGCCTATAATAAGGCAAAAATGAGGACTCAATAGAAAAAGCGTGTTGAGACACTTTGAGATCCCTAGGTTAACAAACAACACTACTGGAATACTGGAGCAACAGCTGAAGCCCAGAGAGCCGACAGGAAGACATAAAAGGTCCGGCCCAGACCATCTAATAAACAGTTTTAAGTTTGGGCCACCATAAAGTCTGAACCTCGACCCAAACGGCATGCAATTCAAGAGGTAAGTATAGTGGCAAACCGTGATTTGATTAACCGCTCGGCAAGCAGACTGTTTTATGACATCAATGAAGAGGTATACTGTAAGGGGAGTACATTGTTTCTATTAAGAGTAGACCCTTTTCTAATGGAAAAAATAAAATTATAATTAAAAAAAAAAAAAAAAAAAAAAAAAAAAAAACGGAATTGAATCTCCTGAAGGAATATGAACTGCTCTTTTACTTTATGAATTAATGGTTGAGAGTTTATTAAAAACGGTAATCTTGATATGTTCTCTGCTGGCAGTTGTTACAATAAAGCTGACAGAATTCCTGTTTGTCTCAATGACAATGATAAAACAGATCATACTATCGCCATCTGATTACCAGTCAGCTAACTAAAACATGTACAAATTAATATGAGCCGGGTCACATCATTTCCTATAATATTGCATGTGCGCCCAGCGAAGACTCAGATCTGCCTGCGCATCCGCATAGTCTGATCAGAGTCTTTGCTGCCTACTAAAAAATGATTTAGACTCTTGGGTACCTACATGGTACCATGCAAAGATTGATCAGACTTCGCGGGTGCCCAGGCTGATCTGAGTCTTCGCTAGGCACACATGTAACATATAGGAAATGCTGTGCCATGGCTCAATTTATATATTTTCCTTGTGCACACTGAGTGTAATGTTACAAAATGGATACCATTCAAACGTACCCTGAATCCTTGAACATTAAACGAGATTTGATATAATTTACTAATTAAGCGCTTAAGGTCTTTATGTAACTAAAGATCCATGTTATCTCAGTCTGTGTCCACAGAGCACGTTAAAAGTGTCCTTACTAACGAGATTAAAACGCTTGAGGGTATCGGTACTTGTTTCCATCACGAAAACATACCTATATAATTTTGACCCCTTAAAACCCACTTTTATATAGTAAAACTGGGGTTTACAGGGGTACACATTATTTTCTTATTTCTGCTCAAAAACATAGATTGTGGGTACTTGTTAGAACCGCCTTGCAGAGGTGGTTCTAACGAGTACCCCTAATCTATGTTTTGAGAAGAAATATGAAAGATATCAGAATTTTTTATCTGAAAATTTTCAATTTTTGGAGGTGAAATTTTCTGTGTATTTGGATAGGCGTGTTTTCGTAATCCATCCGATAGCTGCTCAAGGAATATGTTCTTCTAAATAGTCTATTCATTTTCTAAGCCCTACAATATCAATACCTATTTGATACATACGCTTTTAAAGAATCATCGTGAGAAAACACAGCTTCAGACATGTGCGATCAATGAAGACTCAAATCAGCAGAATCTTCATTTACCGCATGACCCAGAATGCACCAAATGAAAATTCGGATAAGACTAAGCCCATTCACATGTTGATCTGACTTTGACTCTTTGCTGGGGACACATATCTTAGGGTTCACTTTCTGATGTTGCGGCTCGAGTACCTGGTTTTATTATTTTATTACATTCTATAATGTATTTGTTTTAAGTATTTGAACAGGTAGGTCGGAGTAAACAGTGGAGACCAAGACCTATGTAGACAGCAAAACAGCGTCTGATACTGGTCTACTGTCCGCCAGTCATTAGGTAGGTTTTATAAACATCCGTGGAATTTTAAACGGATTTGTTCAGGCTCTTGGATATGTATGGTAACGATTTTAGGTTTCCGAATAGCTCGTATACATACGGTATTTCGTATTTGTAAATTGGAAAGGACAGAACTAGCACAGGGTCAAATAAGCTTTATTTAGCGCTTAACCTGCTACGCTTAAAAAATAGCATAAGAATTCAATTTCAGGAAAGGAAACGAAAACACACACACACACACACACACACACACACACACACACACACACACACACAACAAAACAAAAACTAAATAAAATAAAATAAAATAAATAAATAAAATAACCAGTTCAAAACTAATTTATTTGTACGATGTTCAGCAAACAACCAATAACGAATATCACACCAAGTTATCTTTGTTGTAAACACATCTTGTTCATACACGCGACTAATAAATCTCTTGTGACATTCAGAAAGCGAACACTTTTCATACATTTCTTATTGTCCCTGAAGGTAGCGTATATTGTTTTCATCGAAAACCCAAACAATATGTTGACATTCGTTTTCAAATCAAATATGGGAAAGCGAAAAGCGCATTAAACTATTATACATTACACTCTTTTCTCGTTATTTGAGAACGACTGTCAAGCAGTTTTACATTTCGATATTCGCAATATAAGGAAGAACGGCTGTTACACCAAGTCATTGTCGGTATCCATTGTACAAACAGAACGTATACTTCCACAACGAATATCCAATTACTATTTTTATGTTTTTTTTTTTCTGGATTTGATGAAGAAAACATCGGTAACTTCCGATTTTGTGCTGCATATATGTATATTTACGCATGAAACGGGCCATTATGTCATATTAGACACAACATCTGTGTTCGTTGATATATCCTACAGGATCCGTTTAATCTTTGTAAGAGAGCAATGACTGCCCAAACGATTGCTCAAATGCTGAAGATGATACAGGCCTTTGATTCCCAAATTTATGGCATAAGAGCTCTTTTTGCGCGTGGATTTTTAATAAGGAATGCTATATGTGTGATTCAGCAAAAATATTCATGCTTTACTGTTTCTTTCGAGAGAGCTTGGGCACTGAACTAGTGATGTGCACGCGTCGCATACTTTGCGTTATAGGGTATTTAAAGTAATTTTCTTTATCGAAGAAGACCGACATATTAACATTGCGTTTATAAGTCTGCCATATGTACCCTGATGTTTTTCTCTCAGGCGCTTCAAATGAGTAGTCACAACATATGATGCACAACATATGAAAAAGACCCTTTTACAATTTGCGGACAATGTACGTCCAGATCAGCGTGCGCATCTGTGCAGTCTGGTCTGAGCATTCTCTGTTCGTCGACATAATTTACAACATCCATGGATTCTGTAAGCGGGCAATGAAGGTTCAGATCAGTTTGTGCTTCTGCACGGGCTGATCTGAACTTGCGTTGTCCACAGATAGTATGAGAGCCCTTTTCGCGCTTTGCGCATTATACGATTTCGTGAAAAAGAAGAATCATTATAGCATTGTTAACCCATTGTAGTCGGTAATTGGCAAACAGTACAGACCTCGATCAGACGCCGCAGAATCTGATCCGGGTCTCTACCGTTTGCAAATAGTTTAGCCATTTTTCTCCAGGAATATATAAATTGTATAACCGGACGTACCTAAAATTGAAATTGGACTCTTCCAATATATAGTGTGGGTGAATTCATTCAGTCTACTATAGGTTAAAACGGTGCCTTTATCTAGAGCGATGGTTTAGTTTACATACAGTTACCATAGGTGTGTAAACCTAACAATCTGCGTTCTTGCAGCCTGGTCATACGTTAATGGTGTTGATTGTAACACTATACGCTGTATAAAATAAATATTGAAGCGCAAGTGACAATGAAAAAGCAAATGCACTGATTGATCTTTGATTTTCTATTCTATGTTATCAAATAAGTTTTCCCACATTTTCATGGTTCGATTCTAGGATAGCATTAATGATATACTTCCGGAAGTTTGACTGCATTTATCTGAGTATCTTCTTTTAGAACGTAGATAAGAACAAGCCCACGACGATTTAATTGTCTGTGAAAGGGAAGCGCCAGTTTTATTAAAAAGATATTATTACAATTACAGCGGCGGTACGGTAAGATTTTCTCATCAAGTATTGTAGGAGATATGAACCAGGACACAGCACTTCCTATAATGCGGTTGCACGGACTGGTCCATATCTTCGCTGGCGCAATGCAGTCTCGCAGAAAATGTCTTTCCCGGATAATTTGTCAACAAAATCATTCCATTTTATGTGTTTAACAATGAGGAGAGATCTGGTTAAGGAGAAAAGATGGATATTCAAGGGAGGCACCTCATTCATATTGTTTTGGCGTTCTGGGCCCAGTTGTTCAAAACTAACGATGTCGTTAGTTAACGTATCGTTAAAAATTTGATCATTGAATATAATACACTAATATATTTGCTGAAAAAAGTGAGTGCTTTAAAAGCTACTCACATTTTCAGCAAAAATACCTGTAAATTTGGTATTGTACTTATAGAAAAAATAACGATTTGACCACTAACGAGCTCGTTAAGCTCGTTGAGCTAACGACCTTGAACATCAGACTCTCTACGAAGTGTATCTAGTCCCTTACAGATTGACTGCAACATTGGAGCGACTATTGTTGTATGCAGTCTTGACTACTATATTTATAATTTATTTTACTTTAAAGTAAGTTAGAACTTGGTGTGTCATTCTTACAGGTGAGATTATGCAAGATAAATTTCGAATTCACTGACAGGCTCATCAGGTTAATATAACACATTAATGCAAAGAATTATTTTGACCATACCCAAAGAAGAATATTCACTTACTTCGAAAGGTCATTGTTTGCCACTGGATGCCAGTCAAGTGGTAAGCAGTCCAAGTCACGAGCATCACGAGGTCAAGGTTAAGGTCACAGTCTGATGATGGTTCTTGATGGTAACCGACACTGTCACAGTCGTTGAAAACTTTTCGCTGAATATAATCAAAATAATTCGTCGGATTAAATATTCGATTTTTCTAGTTTTCTGATTGTGTTTCTTCTATTCTGACTTTCTTTGTAATAATATTGATTGGGAACCACGGTAAAATATGGAACACTATTGTTTCAGCCGTTTGAAATAACCAGACCCTTTCAAATATTGCAAATGGTGCAATATTAACAATAATGGAATATAAGATACTCAAGAAAATCCTAATCAAACCTTATTTCGCACCAAAAAAAAAAAAAAAAAAAAAAAAAAAAAAGTAACACATACCAGAGGGAAAGTCGTGCAAGGGGTGCCACAATCACGATCCGCAACCCATCCCAGACAGGAAGAGGAAGAGGAAACAGACAAAACCAAACAAGAGCAATTCGAACAAACGTGCGAAAAGCACTAAGATTAGCTCTCTCTTCCCCCAAGCGAGGTAATCGCAAGCTAAAAGGACTGAAAAATACAAGAACAAAATAACACAAGGCAAGACTTAAAACAAAAAAAAAAAAAAAAAAAAAAAAAAAAAAAGATAAGAGAAAAGTCCAGGGAGTGCCACAATCACAAACCGCAGCCAATAATCGCCTCGTTGTATAAACCACACAGCAACAAAGAGTAAGACTAATATCGGGGCCACCGCCTTGGAACGGTCAGTAGAATAAACCATCGGGGCCTTAAAGCACTTTTACGGCCAGCCAACCTCACCCTGGGTCTTAATACAGACATACATAAAAAATCGGTTCGCATAAACACGAATCAACTCAGTTAACCCAACAAAGCGAAACCATAAAATCAGAATAATCATTATGATAAAAAAGACTAGTACTCATAGCAATTCTAGTGTGTGCCAGTGTAAATGAAAACCAATAGTTAAACCACGGCAGACCAAGCCAAAGACATATCGTCAAGCCCCTTCCGACTGTTTAATGTTTTACAAAGATGCCTTCATTGTCTTAGACCTGAACCGCCGTCGTGGAATTTTAGAGTGAAGCATAGCCATCAACAATGATTGGGTTGATAACTTGGCGTGCAGTCTGTCACATAATACCCAGGTTATAGCTAATTCTTTTATAACGCTTAATTAGTTTTCTGAATGGCTCCGAAAAGTTAGATTTTCCACATTTTTTTTTCTAAATATGTACACTTAGTCACCGTAAAATTCAGGTTCCGGCATACTTTGTTGCAGAGGTGTTTTCAGACCGACGTAATATTTTTCTACCAAGGCACTGTGTCTGCGATAAAATTTCGAAAACGCCTTGCGGAGTTTAAAAAACAATAGCCCTGCCTAAAAAGTTTGGCAGTGTTAGCATGCCATATTTTTCTCTTAGAGAATCTGACCCCCGTCTTCCCGACTATTACTATATCAAAGTCAGGTTAGTGGGGTATTGCTTTCTCATATGTTTCTGATGACTGAGACCATAAAACTCTGCCCAGTTGCCAATACAATGATGCTCTATTATGCAATTTTAGTTAAGTAATACTGATAAGACAGTTAACTAGAAACCTGCACACAGCATTCTTAAATATAAAACACAATGAAGAAGCTCAAAACCGATACCATAATCTACAGCTGCATCAAAAATTAATCAATTTACAAATTTTAAATGGTTTCTTATGTTAAAAAAAATATTTTAAGACTATGTTTTGCAGTGCAGGGAACCAGTGTTATCAGAGAAAAGTAGTTCCCCAGGTAAACCTGGTAATACCACCTATTGTGAACAAACTCATTAGTGTAGGAGAGTTGAGGGCAGTAGCCATAAAACATCTGGTTGAATTATCAGTTGAACATGACTTTTTTGCCACTTTTTTCTGAGTAATGAGGGCTTTATTACGGAAAAAAACGCGATGCAGAATCTCCGTGTTTATAACTCATCGTCAGCCACAATTTATCGTATAGGTGTTTGTAGCTGTTTCAATACTTAAAAAGAACAAGCAGCATTTGTTTAAACATGATTACGATAAACATGCATTTAAACCTTAATGTGTCAATCACAAATACAGCAGTCGACAATTTAAAATATATTAAAACTTTTTGTTTGAGATAAAATAAGGCCTAGCATACGATTTTCATAAAATATGAAGCCTTGGTAGACAAGTCACACAGAATGTCAAACTTATTATCTCTAGAAATAAATTAAAAGGACTGTAGTATATATTTCGTTAAGTATTTGAATGGTTAAAAACTCGACAAATCCAATTCTAAGGAGTAAGGTGATAGATAGAGTTATGCTGAGTTCTTAACGACAGAAAATATGTAAACATTTCACGGTGTGTAATTTATCACATACACGTATATGTTGTTATGTTGTGTGTTGCATTTGCAGTTGTGTGATTTACTATAACAAATCACTTCAATACCCAACATGTTATATACAATATCTGTGTGAAATTTAATATACCCAGGATATGCCAAAATTTCGGATCATAGCGTTTGTTATAATGATATATAGTATAATTAATGTGAACACATTTTCACTTAAGAAATCTACCGTCTTTCAATAAATCCAAGCGGTATAATAATTTCTTGAAAGCCATTTAAAATTATCTTGCCTTCCGCGACGTACACGCGAAGATTGAAGAGTCAAGTGAGGTGTCGTTGCAATTCTTCTCTGCTTATATATCAGAAAAAGACGCATATATCAAAAAGGTGAGTGTGTGTTGTCAGGATTGGCCACTTTAACTATTCGTGACGACCTTGTTATAGCTATATCGAAACTATCAGACATCATTGGAAATCGAAAATTTAAACGAGCTCACTTCCAGAGATTAACCTGCATGTTAAGAATCACCATGAAGAAAACATTCAAGTTGAGATAATTATATCATTACGAAAACATACCTATTAAAATATATTGAAAATTTTACCACCAAAAAAAAAAAAATGAAAATTTTCAGATAAAAAGTTCTGATATTTTTCATATTTCTGTTCAAAACATAGATTGTGGGTACTCGTTAGAACCGCCTCAGCGAGGCGGTTCTAACGAGTACCCACAATCTATGTTTTTGAGCAGAAATAAGAAAATAATGTACACCCCTGTAAACCCCGGTTTTACTATATAAAAGTGGCGTTTAAGGGGGCCAAAATCATATAGGTATGTTTTCGTGATGTGTAGAACATTACGATACACAAAAGTAAAATGGCCAGATATAATGTCTAAAACACCTACATATGCTATTTAAAATTGTTCGAAAAAAAGTATTTGAAGATTTGCCCACAAATGTTCCCTTTACAGCCTGACCTGAGTGTTTAGATGCGCAAGCTTCTCTTAGCGTTTGCTTTTGGCATATAATACAAACTCCTTTTCGCATGTTGCGTAGCATTACTTTTATAAATAATATTATAATTATTATCTTGAGATGCAAGTATACTACAAATATGTTATATATAACATTACTGTACCTGTCTCTTCGAACAGCTATCATAACAGCTTTTCATTTCCTTCATATACTCTACAGAAATCAAGGATTTAGTCAGGCTCTGATCAGACTCTTTGCTGTCTATTTAAGAATAGGTGGATACCTTATAATGTGTTTATGGAGAACAAATGGTTTTATTGAACTTGCTGAAGTGAAGGATGATCTGCATCCTCATAATTTACATATGCTCAAAGACACAGCGACCAAGAAATATTGATAAGGTTAAAATCATTTTCTGGATCGTGTGTCTCTAGCGTTCCCAGTCTGCAGTCGCGCTTACTGCAATTCCACTAGCGGTCTGTTTTTCCCATGCCTTTGTCTGTAGTGGATTGTTCATTTTTGTTTGCTCACACTTAGGATGCACTGGTGGACATATATACGTATTTTTTGTTTCTGCGTTGATTCACTGATTAATTGGGGTACTACTAGCGCGGATCATTTACTTGCTTTGGAACTGCATCAGGACTAAGAGCGAGGGTAGAGTACTTGTGTATCCGTTAAGCCCAGATTAAGCCTCCCCAACACCAACAGATGTTTTTTGACGTTCAAAGGCAGTATTCCTGTTACAAATATTTTTTTCATTTGTCTGTTATATTTTTTTAAAAATTTTTAAAATATTTTTTATATTGTTATATTAGACGTGCTGATTTGGACTTTGTTGTGCTTTCATGTAATTTCAGTTTTTATTTGGCGACTTAGAGGTTCTCAGTGACTGTAGCATTTTTTGTTTCTCTATAGTAATTTTGTGCGTCGACTTCCGATACGGTTCATTTTCATATGATCAATCTGTTTTCGACGACGTGTTGTTTTCTTTTGTTACTTTATGTCTCAAAACATTTTTCTTCTTCTCATCTTTCGGTATATTTTGGGATGGTTGTTTGCCGTCAGCATCGTCTGTCCTAGATTAAGAATACCGGGTCAGTAGAAGTATATACACGTGGAAATGTTGCAAAACAGGTCATTAGGTTAATGCATGTATATATGTAGTATACCTCTGTGGTACAATAAGCATAAATAGTATGTCTCTGTAATAGCATTAACGTTTATATTTGTCTTAATTAAACGGTCGGCTTCATGTGAAAAGGGTCATTAAGAGCCTGTCACAAATTTCGCAGATTGGTATGCATGCGCCCATTTGCGGAGTCTTATGAAAGCTGAGTGATCTGTTTACAATTATATCTTTCAGTGGCCAATGATTCAGTGAGTGACCAGAGTGACCAGAGACAATTTGTACGGTTATTCAGGTCAGTATACTTTAGCTGTCGGCAAACACGTGATCGTCTTTATTATTAAGTCATGGCTCAAAAGCATTTTAACTAATGCGAACGAGCGAAAATGGCTGCCCAGGTAAGCATGTGCACTTGCATAGTCTGGTTGTGTTACCCTTTTACAAAATTACTAGTTACTATATAACATGCGGAGGAACAGCGGACGACATGATCAGACTATCGGGATACGTATAATGTGCTGGGTCTTCTCTGTTTGCACAGTGGCATAATAGTTGTTTTAGAACGTGGCGTGTCAATTAATAACGATGGGATCAGCTGTGGAGTAAAGAACACTTTCCTATACTAAAGGGAAATCGATATTCATTCAGGGCAGATGCCCTATCAAAATTGTTTTTGCTTCCTTTAGAAAAGAGAGTTTTGTGTTTCCTTTAAGACCCCTTTTCAGAAGGTGGTTGGTGTAAAGGAATGCAAACAGCAAAAAAAAGTTAATAGAAAAGTCCAGGGTGTGCCACAATCAAAACCAGCGGCCCTTCCCAGACATCAAGAGGAAGAGAAAACAGGCGAAACCAAACAAGCGCAAATCGAACAAATGTACGAAAACACCAAGAATAGCTCTCCTTTTCCCAAGCAAGGTAATCGCAATGCTAAAAGGACTGGAAAACACACGAACTAAATAACACAAGGCAATACATAAAACAAATCGCCTCGCAGAATAAACCACAAAGCAACAAAGAGTAAGACTAAAACAGGGACCACCGCCTTAGAACGGTCAGTAGAATAAACCATCGGGGGTGGGGGGGGGGGGATGGAGGGCAGGGGCGGGGGGTAAAGCACTTACCAACTTCATCCATGGTCCCGGTATATCTCTTAATACAGAAATAAAAATAAAAAAATGGGTTTGCATAAAGGCTCCCAACTCAGTCAATGCATCAAAGCGAAAACATAAAAAAATCAAATTCATCATTATGATAGACAAAGACGAGTACTCTTGGCTAATTCTACTGTGTGACAGAGTAAACGAAAACTAATAGTTGGACCACGGCGAGCCAAGCCAAAGACAAATCGTCAAGCCCCAACCTACTTGTTAAAGTTTTACGAAAAGACCGGCATGGATTCTGAGGCCCGAACCGCCTTCGTGCAATTAAATAGTGAAGCGTAGCCATCAACAATGATTTGGTTGATAACTAGGCATGCAGTCTGCCGAATAATATCCAGGATATAAGTTGCAAAAAGTGTCTCTCTTGCTACTAAATGGCGAAAAATCTACCAAGTGTTTTCCGTTCAAGCCCACTTGTGGGTTTCCTACTAATTGTTCCACGGTGGTCCCTCTTATTTAGTTCTCCTTTGTTCTCCTTTGTAATTTGTGGTGTCTTTATTTGTTCTTCACTTCTTTCTTTGGTGCCTCAGGAGAGCTGTGCTTCGAGATTACGGCATTTCCTGGGTATCTTGACTTATTTTGTTTTTTGCTCTTTACATACTAAATAGCAACATCACCTGCGCAGGTGCCCAGGTCTATATGGGTATCTACTCGAGACTAAGTTGTTTAGCTGAATGGTGAATAGCTTAGCCAGGTTCTCCGTTGTTCGCAGTATGAGGAGATATGTTAATGAAATATTTGTAAGAAATGGAAAACGCAAAGCTTTAATGTACAATGAAACAATCGTGACAAATAAATCTGCTTCACCGATTTATGTCATGTCGTTAATGGAATCAATGTTTATTATTGGACATCTGGAATTTTTAATGGTCATCATGCATTTCCTGATGTTCACATTTAAAGTCTACCTGCCAGTATTGCTATTTGAGCCCCGTTTTGTATAAAAAGGTATTTTCTTATCATATAAATATTAATGGCTAAGATCGGTCTGCGCATCTATACAGTTTGGTCAGGGCTTTTACTGTCCGCGTAAAGTCTCATTGGCTGTATTCGAATGTGTCTACAGAAAATAATGCCATTGGGACTGTGCATGTCGCGCAGGATACTATAAATATACGCCATTGCCATATGCTTTATCGTGTTTATGGGGTTGTATTCACCCTAGGTATTGAAACAGACGAGACTGAGCAAACAGTCAAAACCCGGATCGGCAGCCCCGTTCTGTGGCTTCTGATCCGGGTCTACATTGTTTGCGACTCATTCTTCAGAGTTAAGACACATCGACAGGTAGTCAGACGGACTTGTACAAACGTTAGGTCAAGTATGGTAAGCAGTTAAGGTATCTTAATATTAAAAACTACAGTAGATCTCGAGGGTCTTATTCAAGGAATACAGTCTTCAAATAATTAGGTCGCATGAAAACACCAAGAAGGAATGTTAATCTACAAAGTTTGTCTACACACAGTGGTCGTTCTAACTTTTAGATCTCTATGCTTGAATTCTTGGAAGGTTCAGCTCTGTGTATGGTTTCGCAGCAGATTGCGGCGTTACACAAATGAAGCGCAGCCGTACCAAGAAGCAAAAGAAGAAAATATTAGGAACAAACAATGACAAGACACTTCGTTTCAGTTAAATAATAGGTAGTTGCGGTCATGGTACCTAAGCCGTAATCCAAACTCAAAAATCCATAAACGAATGACGAATCAGAATGTTCAGACCAACAGACATGGACCCCAGAATAAAGGGTGTAATCAGCCGTCCGCGGATAGTAAGCATTACTTGGTAAGCAAGCTTTGCACACCATGCCCATGGCCCTGATCGAAGGAAATATCGGTAGAGGCGTATGTCCGGGATTTGGGAAGTCTACTTATGGCGCGTCACTGGCAAAAACATCAGAAACAATTCTGGAAACTGCCACATTATAGGGACTAACCAGATCATGATGTCTCCTATAGAACTTCTTAAGTGTTGCTACCAGTCTGGTTTTTTGATACGCCTGGCTCAACAACTTTGTAGTGAGTACTTTCCCACGATCCATGAATTCCTGATAATTTGAACAGGCTACGAGGCGATTTGTTGTATGTCTTTCCGTGTGTCATTTTGTTCTTGTGTGTTTTAGTCCTTTTAGTATTGCGATTACCTCGCTTGGGGAAGAGAGAGCTAATTTTAGTGGTCTTCGTACGTTTGTTCGGTTTGTGCTTGTTTAGATTTGTCGGTTTCCTCTTCCTCTTGGGGTCTGGGAAGGGCTGCGGTTTGTGATTGTGGCACTCTCTGGACTTTTCTCTTACCTTTTTTTCTTATATAATGGATTAACTTGAAACGTAAACGCCATATGCTGGTGCAGAAGGGATATTACTGCTCAGGAATGGAAAGTTAACAATGGGAAAATTGAAGTCATCTCGTTTGTCGTAAAGTCTAGTAGTAAGCTTTCCATTGTCAATGTAGCGATAACAACTCGAGTATGAGGAGGAGGCTGCAGTCTCCGTTGTTTCCTTTATTTCAAGTTCACGTGCATTGTCACAATACTTCTGAAGGTCTTCTTTAACTGCGGTTAGGATTCGGCTTAGAATCTGAGAAAGAGGCTTGGTTGAGCACTTAGCTGAACCCGCAATATCTCTCCACTTGTACGGATTCTTGTTAAATAAACGTCAAAAAGATTGCCTTTGGAAACAAAGAACACACTACAGATAAGAAAATTCGAGTCTCGGTTTTATTGAGATTCTTCAAAAGCAGTAATGAAGTTTGCAACACTGCTTACGCCCTCTAGCGTATACATGAGCAGAACTCCATTTTCAAAGATTCCATAATGGGCCCAATGATCCCAAAGGAAATGAAATATAATCTGCACTATGGTAATGTACGGGGAGACGTTCTACCGCCGCCACACGGCACTAATACCAGCTGCAACGTAGTAAAATAAACATAAAAAAGATTGCCTTTGGAAACAAATAACACACTACAGATAAGAAAATGGGAGTCTCGGTTTTATTGAGACTCTTCAAAAGCAGTAATAAAGTTTGCAACACTGCTTACGCCCTCTAGCGTATACATGAGCAGAACTCCATTTTCAAAGATTCCATAATGGGCCCAATGATTAGGAAACCAGTTTAGGAAAGCAGTACAGTTTGGGAAGGTCAATATCTTCCTCTGGGAGGGTAATACCGAATGTCAGCATCACCGAATGGTGTTTTGTAGAATTTCTTCCTTGAACATAGCATGAAGATTATATGTAGGGTTTCCGGTCATGGTACTCATACCAAGCTCTTCCATTAAGCAGTTTATATAGTGTGTTTTGCAAACAAACACAATTTTATGTTTTCGCTTTGGTGCATTGACTGAGTTGGGAGCCTTTATGCGAACCGATTTTTTATGTATTTCTGTATTAAGAATAGCATCGGGACCCAGGGTGAAGTTAGCTAGCTGTAAAAGTGCTTTAAACACCTGGTGGTTTGCTCCACCGACCGTTCTAAGGCAGTGGTCCCGGTGTTAGTCTTACTTTTTGTTGCTTTGTGGTTAATTCTACGAGGCGATGTGTTTTAGTATTGCGATTACCTCGCTTGGGGAAGAGAGAGCTAATCTTAGTGCTTTTCGTACGTTTGTTCGGTTTGTGCTTGTTTAGATTTGTTTGTTTCCTCTTCCTCTTGGGTCTGGGAAGGGCTGCGGTTTGTGATTGTGGCACTCCCTGGACTTTTCTCTTACCTTTTTTGTTAGATGCCTTGTCGGCTGGAACAACGACACACTTCTCATGAATTTCAGCTAATTAGCAGCAACATCTGGATCATCAAACACCGATTCATGTCGGCGAGACATGGTTCTGCTAAGTACTGGGACATTACCGATTTAACCCATTCGAACGGAAACTGAGCATTTTGAGAATAGTTAATAAACGTATTGTTTTATTGTCAAAATACTAATGTATTACCTCCTAAACCAAAGACGTCTTTACGTCACCTTTAACTAGGTATTCAAGAATTTCATAGGAAGTATGTTTTGGCTCCGGCAGACAAGGCAGCAAATAATATCGTTGTTCTTTGACCCATTATGTCAATATTCTTAAGCAAGAACTTGGTGTTACAAAGGCCTATGACAGGTCTGTGGTTAATGATCATATTTACCATTCAGCCACCGCGTTTGAAGGCAACGTTAAGCTTTCTACGTTATATTGACTGCCTAAACTGTACAAAAAAAAAGGCCATGCAAAAGACCGAATATTGCAAATCCAAGCTCTTGGATTACTACTGAACTTTCTAAATTGTTCACTTCTTGTGTTACTGATTTTAGAAAGCATGTAATTAAAAACTGCGACAAGGTCTATGAAAGATCAGCTAAGAATCTGTCGTAAACTCTGGTGGTTTATTCTACTGACTGTTCTAAGGCGGTCTTCCCGTTGTTAGTCTTCCTCTTTTGCTTTTGGTTTAAACGTCAGTTTAAAAATATAACAGCAATCTGAATGTTGTTGAGCCTGGTGGTTTATTCTACTGACTGTTCTAAGGCGGTGGTCCCGCTGTTAGTCTTACTATTTTTCTTTTTAGTTTAAACGTCAGTCCAAAAAAATTTCTTCTGCAATAAGGTATATCGGAACCAGAATTTTACGGTGACTGAGTGTACAGATTTAGAAAAAAAAATGTGGGAAAATCTTACTTTTCGGAGCAATTCAGAAAATTAATTAACCGTTATAAAAGAATCGGTTATAGCCTGGATATTATGCGGCAGCCTGCATGCCTAGTTATCAACCAAATCTTTGTTGATGGCCATGCTTCACTCTTTAATTGCACACCGGCGGTTCGGGCTCCAGACTCAATGACGGCCTATTCGTAAATAACCAGTGGATTGGGGGTTGACGATTTGTTTTTGGCTTGGCCCACCGTGGTTCAACTATTGGTTTTTATTTACTCTGTCACACAGTAGAATTAGCAATGAGTACTCGTCTTTGTTTATCATAGTGATGAATTCGATTTTTATGTTTTCGCTTTGATGCATTGACTGAGTTGGGAGCCTTTATGCGAACCGAAATTTTATGTTTTTCTGTATTAAGAGTTACATTGGGACCGAAGGTGAAGTTGGCGGGCCGTAAAAGTGCTTTAAACCCTCCGTTGGTTTAGGGCGGTGGTCTTGGTATTAGTCTTGCTCTTTGTTGCTTTGTCGTTTGTTCTACGGGGCGGTTTGTTTTGTGCCTTACCTTTTGTCATTTTGTTCTTGTGTTTTTCAGTCCTTTTAGCATTGCGATTACCTTGCTTGGGGAAGAGAGAGCTAATTTTAGTGCTTTTCGTACGTTTGTTCAATTTGTGCTTGTTTAGATTTGTCGGTTTCCTCTTCCTCTTAGTGTCTGGGAAGGGCTGCGGTTTGTGATTGTGGCACTCCCTGGACTTTTCTCTTACCTTTTTTTTTTATTATTATTCTACTGACCGTTGTAAGGGGGTTGTCACGGTGTTAGTATTACATTTTATTGTTTTGTGGTTTATTCTACGGGGCGATTTTTTTATGTCTTGCCTTGTGTTATTTTGTTCTTGTGTTTTTCAGTTTTTGTCTGTTTCGTGGTTGACGAAGGGTGAAGTCGGCCGGCTGTAAAAATGCTTTAACCCCCACCCCCGCCCCGTTAGTTTATTTTCTGACCGTTCTAAGGCGGTTGTCTTGATGTTGTTCTTACTCTTTGTAGCTCTTTGTAGTTTTGTGGTTCCCGCATTGCTTTCTGTTTTTTTTTTTTTTTTTTTTACATGTGTTGTGATGCTAGCAATGTGACCACTGTCTTCAATAGCTGCCCACTTTGCTTTCTGTTTTACTAATTGTGTTGTGATGCTAGCATTATGGTCACCCTCAACAGCTATTTTGCTTTCTGTTTTACTAAATGTGATTAAGAGTGGAATTGGGCCCCAGGGTAAATTTAGGCGGCTGTTAAAGTGCTTTAACCAGCCCCCATACTCCCCACGATGGTTAATTCCACTGACGGTCTAAGGCGGCGGTCCTGGTGTTAGCCTTACTCTATGTTACTTCGTGGTTTATTCTACGAGGCGATCTGTTTTGTTCTTGTGGTTTTTAGTCCTTTTAGTATTGCAATTTTCTCACTTTGGGAAGATAGAGCTAGTCTTAGTGCTTTTCGTATTTGTTCGATTTGCACATGTTTGGTTTTGTCTATTTCCTTTTCCTCTTGGTGTCTAAGATTAGAGAGAGCTAATCTTTGTGCTTTTCGTACGTTTGTTCAATTTTTGCTTGTTTGGATTTGTCGGTTTCCTCTTCCTCTTGGTGTCTGAAAAGGGCTGCGACTTGTGATTGTGGCACTCCTAGACTTTTCTCTTACCTTATTTCGGTCTATTAAAAATTCGAATGAAGTGCAATTAAAGAGGTCAGGAAAATGGTCAATCGTGATTGGATTCACCGCTAAGCAAGCAGACTATTTTATGACATCAATATATACCCCTTTCGTTTATTAAGCCCCCAACCCCCAGTAATATTTTACTGGCCGTTCCAGGGCGGTGCTTCTGCTGTGGTTTACTATATCTGTCATTGTGTGTCTATGCATGTTTGTCTTGATGCAATATTTATTTTGGCCATTTTTGGGGGAAAAAAGCGGTCCTTTTGGCTTTCTGCTTGTAGTTTTTATTGTGGTGCCGTTACCTTAAATTAAAGGTTCATCTATTCGTTTTGTGGTTGTTAATTTGTATTTGTCTGTCTTTCCCTTTGTTGTAAAGAACGTGATGCTGATCTGATTGTATCATTTCCTGAGTTCACTTATTTACATTTTGTACTTATTTAATCTTGGTTAATGTCTAATTGTTGTGTTTGGCGATCGTAAATAGATATGAAGGCAATGATCAGTAATCGATACAATTATCTAACACTTTCCGTCCAAGACACCAAGAGGAAAAAAGGACGCACTTAAAGCACGGCAGTACAATGAAAACACTACAAGCAGAAAGCCAAAAGAATAGTTTCTTTCCCACAAATTGGCCAAAACGGCTATCCATAATTATTATAAATAAAACAAACAAAAATCACAAAACACCAGGACATATAGGTAAAGACATACAAAGACAGAAGTAGAAAACCACAGCAGAAACACCGCCTTGGAATGGTCACCAAAAAATTACTTGGGGCTTAAATTGATTTTTAACGTGGTTACAACCCTCGCCCTTAATTCTCCCGTGGTCTTCACAAGACATTTGTTCAATCCACTTGAACGTTTTCTAACTTTTCAGTGCAACATCTCCGAGAACATAAAAATGAAACGAGCACAGAGATAAAACAACGATGAGGACTTGACAGCAAGAAATAACTGAAGTGTTGAAGCAGTTGGACTCCTGTGGGCCCGACCAGAGCTAGAGCATCAGGCACCAACCGACTTACTTAAAAGTCTTAAGGCCAGAGCCGTCATAGAGTCTGAGACCCGACCCGCCGGCGTGCAACCAAAGAGGAAAGCAAAGTTGTTAATCGTGATTGGGTTCATTTTCATGCATGCAACTTTTTGTATTACATTTATGTTGTATTGAATTTTTATATATCGTAATATGATTTTACGAAATTGTTCCTGGTATTATGACCACCTCGTTCGGGAAGAAAGAGCTGGTTATGTTATAAATGAAAGGGGTATACACTGATGTCATAAAATAGTCTGCTTGCTTAGCGGTTAATCCAATCAAGGTTGACCACTTTGCTGACCTCTTTAATTGCACGCCGGTGGGGTCGGATGATCTGAGCTGGACATTTTTATGTATGTTTGTCGGCTCATCTGGATTCAGTTGGTGGTTTTCTTTTGTTCAAGTATTCCAGTGGTATTGTTTAACAACCCAGGGATCTCCAAGTGTCTCAAAACATTGTGTCTGTTGAGTCTTTATCTCTGCTTTATTACTGGCTTTATTTGAATTTTTTTGTTGCCCGTCACGATTCATGGATGAGTCAGAAGGTCTCCACTCAAACCGAACAAATATGTTTATATCACTATGGAAGCTAAGGGCGATGGTTTGGATGCCATAAAGCTAGCTTAAGCACCACAGTAATTCATTACAGGTCGTTTCAAGGCAGTACTTTCATTTTGGTCCGGTTTATAAATTGTTATAAAGTGTTTCCCTTTCTAATATTTTTTTTCTTTTACCAATTAAGTTTAAGAAATAGTCAGTTAACTTTGGATAACAGAGATGCCACATGTTTTTGAAAAGAGTTGCCAACTCTGCCTGCCATCTGTTCAATTTTTTTGGCTGCTTAATTGTATTTATATCTCTTACCTTTTGGTGTTGAGGGCTTGATGTGGATCTTATTGAGTCAGTTCTTGCGTTCGCTCATTTACTTTGCTATGCTTTTCGTTGGCTTGTTGCGTATGTGCTATCCACAGTTATTTGTTTACCTTGTGCCGTCACTGCTGGGTTATGTTCTATAATTTGAGTTTCATTCATTGCAACAGTGCAACTGTTACTTTTCGAATTTCTAATGAGACGAGACTGCAATCATCCGAAAAACTCTTGATAACGGGTTTTCATTTTCACAATTTGGCAAGTTATAAATAAATACTAGTCATTAAGAAAGATTCCATAGCAATACGAATAAAGAAGGTCCACATTAGCCACTACATCTAATCACAGGTGCAGACCATATCGCCAAAGTATAATTAGAATATATAATTATACGGTATAATTAAAATATTTTCTGCAAGCTACACAGTCGTAATATGCTATTATATATACACTAAAGAGTATCTTCACTACAGCTGTGGTAGTACCGTGTGGTGACCGTAAAATGTCTCCCCGTACTTCAGTATAGTGTAGTGTATATGCATTATTCCTCTGGGATCATTTTCAGCTGTTTACAGTGCTTGTTGTTCTCAAAGGACATTGCTATTAAATTTATTCAAGAAAAAAAAACACAGCGTGAGAAAATGTGCCGTCTTATCTATGAATCGAGCAATTACTCGGACCTGCCTGTACAGCCATATAGTCTGGTCAACCTTCACTTTCCGCCTGAAGTATTCTTATTTCCAAAGATCACACAACAAAGGTCCTTAGCTCGTTGGTTTAAGTTTTCACTGGTCATATGATAGAACTGGGCTTAAACTAATGTTAAAATGTTAACAAAAATGACTCGAAAGCTGATTGACCTAATATTGATTCGCCGCATTATCTTGAAAGAATAAATTCATGTAAGAACCTCTTATTTTGTTTTATCCATGGTCAGCTAGTATGTAATTGATCTTATAATTGAGGATAAGTGTTAGGTCGATTATGAGATATAAGAGTAAACGTATATACATTCTTTACACTAGGTGAATTATGATCACGAGTCCACGAATGACCTATTCTAAGCTGCTTCAAACACCAAATGGTAACAGTCTGAGTACATGGTTTTGAATATAACAGAAAATAAACTGGACAAATATGTTAACATACTGTGCGGTCCATTCTTTTTCAGTCAATACGATAGTCTAGTATATGGCTCAGAATTTGAAAATGTGAAAAAAAGGTAAGAGAAAAGTCCAGGGAGTGCCACAATCACAAACCGCACCCCTTCCCAGACCCCAATAGGAAGAGGAAACCGACAAATACGAAAGATAATTGTAAAGTGCAAACTCTGGCAACACTGAAACCCAGTGTTAGAAAGCTTGCATTATTCCATGACCTGTACTATCTCAATGGGCACATAAATCATCTAAAGCTCCTTACCATGCTTGTTATGAATTTGAAAAAAAAGCAACTTTACTACCTGTTGATATTTCTAAAACTGCTTGATGGGAAGCAAACGGTGTAGCTCTTGAGCAGATGCCATACAACGCGACCCGTCTGTTCCAGTACGTAAGGTAGGTACGTATACATGATTAATAGTTACTGATATACGTGTTCGCTCGAAGCTATCACTGTCAGCATTTATAGGAAATCATCGCTTTCAACCACCCCCGATTCAAACTGAAATATGCTTTTTGTCGTGTAAAAATTGTCTGGCTTTGTAGGAAATGAAAGACTAGTTGCGGCATGTTCTAAGGGAAATATAGCGCTACAAATGCTTACAAACCAGCATAATTTGATTTTTAAACAAATAACGCATTTATTTTGTATCTTATAGGTTTTCCTGAAAGAGAATGCGTGCGCTTAAAATAGACCATAATTAAGAACTACATATAAGGCTTCTATGTAATTGGGATTGCCTTCAGAATGCGTTACTGCTGTAAATATAATTTATATACATACAAGAGAAAGATGGAGTAGAAAGTAAATAAGTGAACTTAGGAATTGATGCAAGCAGATTCACATCACGTTCTTCAACATCAAGGAAAAGATAGACGCCTACAAGTAAAACCCACAAAAAGAAGAGATAACAAGCATAGTTGGCCAGACTTTCCCAACCAGGTGGCAACTCTGTTACCCAAATCTAACTGACTTTATCTTTGCCTTACATAATTTTTAAAAGAAAAAAAAAACAAAAAAACAAAAAAAAACAAAAAAAAAAACAACATTTGTAAGTGAAAAACTACAATGTTTAACAAACATACCACAAAGAGCTCCAAATTACAAACATATATATGTTTGGTACACATAGGGGTACTTTACCACATCAGTGAAATGTCACAGTGAAACATACATAATCACAAACACTATAATAGTTTTACGGGATTCCAACCCTCGCCCTCCGCTGCCATTGTTGTTAAACAATACACTTATTTGGTCCGCGGGGAGATAACTCCATGAACGGGGCAACAAATAATTCACAAATAAAACCTATAATGAAGCAAGAAAACTACGTGTTGAGACACTTGGAGTGTAAAACAACACCACTGGAATACTGGAATAAGCCCAGACCATCTAAATGATGAGTTGTTAAGTCATGACCATCACAGGGTCTGAAATCCTACCACCGGCGTGCAATTAAACAGATAAGCAAAATGGTCAACCGTTTGGGTCAGCCGCTAAAGAAGCAGACTGTTTTATGACATCAATGTTGTACCCCCTGTAATATATGACAATTTTACCAACAATTTTTTCTAAACTTTTACATTAAGTCACCATAAAATTCAGGTTCCGATCTGTCTTGCAGCAGAAGTATTTGAGTGTATTGTTTACAATCGATCCGTAATATACATACACCAAAATTTCCTTAGGGTTGTTGTCCACTTGATTATCATTGACCAAAGAAATCAAACCGCACGTCGTTTTAAATAAAATGGATAATTAAATACAAAAGTTGATTTTCATTTCCCCGCGGATTGTTCTTTTTTAATATTGTGCTGAACCTAACATGTTAATCATATACAACAGAACCTCAATTTCAGACAAGGTCAAAAAGTATCATTATTTAAAAGAAAACGGAATTATTTTGAATCTATTTAAATGAGTTAAATGTAATAGTATTAACAATCTGAGGTAAGCAAAAGGGGATAGCAGTCAGTTGACTCCCCATAATACTCTCTGTAAAAACCCGATCCAGCAAATTAGATTTCTCAACTCTTATCATTAGTATCTTTATAAAAGATACCAGTTTTATCCTTTAGAATTCTAATTTAAATGGCGTTATTTTCTGTGCAATAAAATGTAAAAGAGTTGTATAAGTATGGGAAATATTAAAGTTAAAAAGCAGTCAAATTCTAGAGAGGTCTTATGATAAAAACAGAGAATTTCAATTGAAAGACCTAGTTAGTTTTTTTTATCTACTTTGAACTTTACTTATCAAAGAAGATATTAGAAATGCTTCTAAGCTGTGCGGGTGTTAGCTTCAAAGAAGTATAGTTTCTAGCAAGTTAAGGTCTGGTAAATACTTAGAGCGGGTCGTATTTCTCCTGAGCAAAGAGTCTAGACCCGGATCAGACGCCGCAACATGCGGCTTCAGATCAGGGTATATGCTGTTTTCCATTTATCAAATTGTTTTATACACAGCAACAGCTAGTAAAATTGATTTGCTCAAAATTTAGAAGTATAACAAGGAGTTAAAGGGTTTCAATACTTAGTGTAAATCTGCAGAGTATGTTCGGACATACATTTCTGAATAAATTGTGTAAACCCAGATCGAACTCACACTTAATTGTTTGATCTGCGCTTTCAATTTTTATCATTACCGGACTAGGTCGCGAGACTAAACTCGTGCAGCAGGTTCGTCTCCACCTCTTCGTCCCCACCCCTACCCGATATCAAGTTGGTTTGTAAAGTTGGGCTATTATCATTATCATCATCATCATCATCATCATTATCATCATTGAAGCCTTACCGTATTAATTTTGGCTGTCACTGCCACTGAGGGAATGCGACAAACCCAACCAGAGATGCTGTTTTGTGTGTTTAGGCGTGTGCATGCGTGCGTCTCTATATGTGTGCGCGACAGTATGTGTGTACATATTTTAGGATCGATTTTGTACAATCGATCCATAGTATACATGCACCAAAATGTTCTTATTAAGGTTTTATCCACGTGATAATCATTGACCAATAAAATCAAACCGCATGTTCACGATATAAAACCCCAACCCGTTGTCTCCGAACCGAACTGAACGTTTTGGTTCGATTGTTTATCAGTCTCTCCAAAGATACTACATAATCTGTTGTCCACTTGACTATCGCTGACCATTAAAATTAATTCATGGAAACAGCGTTTGTGCAAAGTAATAGTGAAACGTTTGCCCTGGATCCCTGTATCTAATGAAGAACACCAAAAGGAGCAGGGGTCCAGGGTAAAACACTCGCGAGTAATTTGCACTTCCAAACGCAGTTAGGTAACGATTATTTATAACCGTGCTATTCTTGTCGCTGTGATGTCAGAGTGCTGTGTAAAATCTGGATTGCACATAGAGCTGGAATATTGGCAAACAGTACAGAACCAGATCAGACGCGGCAGAATGGGCTTCTGATCTGGGTCTGCACATATTTCTTAAGTAACTGGAAGTTAAGGGTTAAATGAAACAGTCTGAAGTCCCCATACAAGACCATTTTGTCCAGCCAACACTCAGAGACAATCTACCCACAAGAGCTGCCAGTGTTTAGATTTTAATCCGGTATCGTATTTAGAAACCAATTTGTAGTGTCGACGAAAAAACTTAGAAAAAGCCTAGTTTTAAGGGTAGTTCCTAACGCCATTGGCATATTTGCCAGCCTCGGTGGCTCATTTTGGATGTGCATCCAACTGGTGATCAGGAGGTTGTGGGTTCAAACCCGCCGGGTCGACGACATTCTTTCGAGGAGATTGATCATGCATTAATTTCTATGTTCATTCTCTCCCTTCCGTTGATTGAAGGAGGGCATTTATCACTTTCTGGCGACAGAATGTGCACAATACTGGTTAATCGCTTAGAGGACTCAGCCTGCCCAGTAAACGTGTGGTTAGGTAAACTGACTGCACTCGACATGACCCCATTGGGTTTACTGAACCATAAAACCTGAACACAAACGAACAAAAATGGCTTATATAAACCGCAAGGACAGAACACGTTCTTTCGGACATTTGTGCCCCGCAAAGATTCAGATAACCCTGTGTATTTGCGCAGTCTGATCAGATTATTTTCTGGGTGCTTTTTGGATAGCCAAGGATGTAAACTTTCTTCATGTGGACAACGAAGACTCTGAACAGAGTGTGCGGATGCGCAGGCTGATTTAAATCTTCGTTGGGCGCATATGTCAGAAAGTACGTTTTCTCTCGTTTGTCTCATATTATTGCTAAGCAAATGGAACTGACTGCGACTGGCACATAAATTTTACGCTTTGTAGCCGGATAAAGCATTGTCAAATGGAAAGAACACACAACTTATTCATGTTTATCATTTCTTCATTTTGTACGCATAAATACATTTTCCATGCATACACAAAGTAGAATAATACGCCAGGCAAGGCCTTTAGACTAGTTATACTAGTTTAGATATATCCTTATAGCCTCATCATTCATTAGAAACTACTATTTTACTTTCAAAAACTTCTCAATGAGAATAAGTAGGATTTACAATCCAATTATGAGTTACATGATGAGAAAAGAAGATATTTAAGCGCATGCGAACAGTAAAGAACCAAATCATCTATCGAATCAATATATCCGTATAATCGCATATGCTAAGCATTGATATATTCTGCTGTTTCCAATGATTCTGTGAACTGACTGAGTGAATACCCCAGCAGACTGCGCGGATAGACGGTTCCGGGTCGTTTCGGCCTGGGTCGTTTCGGCCAATTTTGGGGGTTAGTCGTTTCGGCCTTGGTAGGTGGGTCGTTTCGGCCCTGGGTCGTTTCGGCCCCGAGTCATTTCGGCCCAATTTCAATATGATAGGGTATATAAGCATAGGTTAATATTTTTGGGGGTGGGGGGGGGAGGGTTAAAGTAAATGTTGAGATGGATAGAAAGAAAGATAGATGGATAGATAGATGGACACAGCATAATAGATACATGTAGATAGATAGATAGATAGATAGATAGATAGATAGATAGATAGATAGGCAGGCAGGCAGGCAGGCAGACAAACAGATAGCCAGACAGACAGGCAGATAGATAGATACATAAGCGGGTAGCCAGCCAGACAGACATTTCATCCTTGATTTAATTAATTAAAGTATTTATTAAAAGCCGCAATCATTCATTACGAAAACACGCTAATGCAAATATACAGAAAATTTTACCTCCAAAAACTAAAAAAAAAAATCAGATAAAAACTCTGGTATTTTTTCATATTTGTGCTCAAAACATAGATTGTGGGCAGTCGTTAGAACCTCGGCGAGGCGGTTCTAACGAGTACCCACAATTTATGTTTCGAGCAAAAATAAGAAAAATAATGTATACCCTGTAACCTCAGTTTTACTATATAAAAGTGGGGTTTAAGTGTGTGTGTGTGTGGGGGGGGGGGGGGGGGGGGGAGGGTAGGGGCGGGTGGTGGTGGTGGTGGTGTGGTGGGGGGGTGTCATGTATGTTTTGATAATTGGTAATCGATTTATTAAGGTGGGAAATTTCGGGCCAGTTATAGTAAGCCTTTAATCCTTTGCGATAATCCAGGTATTAATCGATTAATTGAAGTGTGGAAACTCGTGAGTGTTAATTAAATATGGTTTGTTTGACGTGTGACTTTGTCGGCGAAAGGCGGGCGGACAGTCCTTTAAAGGTACAACAATTTTAATGGCACGTAAGATTGTTATGTTCAGTTTTACTTTGGTTTAAAGAAACTCTTTTATATGACGCCAGCAGCTGATTTAAAGTGAAGCTCACACAACTTTGAATCATTCATCTTTGTAACTTTCTGTGATTGCAAAAGGTTCTTCTAAATTAATGTCTGAGTTGTGCATTGCTTTTAATTCTCCTGTGGAAGATCGTAAACCTGCGATGCTGAAGCCAGCATACAGAATTGTTAGATACTGTAATAAAACTACAATCAGACTGTGTTGCGCATTTACTGGTGTAAAACATTTATAAAGTTTGATATTTCATGTGAATCGTTCGCTAGACGTCCGATTCACATGAAATGTTAAGCCTTATTTTCTCTTGAAAGATAATTTTAATGTTTAATAAATAACATAGGATATCCGAGACAAAACAGTCGTAACATTAAAAGGATATACCCTATCAACCCGACCTATGATATCCACAGACTTTTCATCAAACAACCAAATGATTCTTCTATCACCCCTAACCTGGAGGGACTTAAAAAGAAGGCCTTTGACCTCACTACACGCTTTATCAAACAACCAAATGATTGTTCTATTTATCATACCTAACCTAGAGGGACTTAAAAAAGGCCTTTGACATCACTAGACTCTTCATCTAACAACCAAATGATTGTTCTACCTATTAGCCGTAACCAAGGGGGTCTTAAAAAATCAGGCCGAAATGACCCAGGCCGAAACAACCCAGGGCCGAAATGACTCAGGGCCGAAACGACTCTGGGTCGAAACGGCCCGGAACGCGGATAGACAGGCTGATAACACTTGGTAAATTTTCCACCATTTTCGACAAAAATGAGACCCGCCTTTGTGACTTCCTGTTTACTTTCCTGCACATTAATTTCAGTCTAAATGCTTATCTTTAAAGGCTAAAATTTGCACTCAATGGAAGCAGTTCTTAATTTTTAGTGTAGATATTCTTCCAGAAAAGAGAGAGAGAAAAAAAAAAACAAAACTGTAGACTTTTCTCACTTGAAAGTGCATCAGTTCAGAATAAACAGAAAAAAGACAAAATAAACTCTCCCACACAATATATTGGAAGTGTCCATTTTCGACTTATGGTATATCATGCTATATGATATAGATATTCCTAAAATGGTTGAACAATTTACAAACAGTGGATACCCTGATCGGACGCCGCGGAACGCGGCGTCTGATCTGGGTCTCAACTGTTTGCCAGTTACTCGTTTAGGGTCTCCAGTCTTCAATGTCTCCAGTCTTCAATGTGTTAAGGTCGCGGTTAGTCCAAGGTCATGCACTGGTCCAATGCTGTTTTCCACTGGCTGCTTAAAGTGAACAGGCGAAGACAATCATTCAATGATTGCTTAACATGAATGGACGTAGACTATTGTAAAGTTCACTATTGTTCCGGAAGCACATAAGTAAATGAAATGGTTTGGTCCAATAATAATTTCATTGACTGCTTAACTAAAACCTGGCATTACGAAAACACGCCTATTCAAATATATAGAAAAATTCACCTCCCAAAGCTGAAACTTTTTAGATATAAAACTTTATATATTTCATATTTCTGCTCAAAACATAGATTGAGGGTACTCGTTAGAACCGCCTCGGCGAGGCGATTCTAACGAATACCCACAATCTATGGTTTTTAGCAAAAATAAGGAAAATAATATTTACCCTTAAAACCCCAGTTTTACTATACAAAAGTGGGGTTTAAGGGGGTCAGAAGTATATAGGCGTGTTTTCGTGATGGAGACTGGCATCTTCGCCTGTTCACTTTAAGCACACCACTCCCATGTAGACAATCTAAAATATTACCATTGTTCTGGCAGAACTTTATCAAAGGTCATTGAAACAGTTTTATACTTTCTCTTTTAAAGAGGTTGGAACCATTGATATTGCTAAGCGCAATTAATAGTTTCTATCACAAAAATATCATGGGCTGGACTTATGTCTGACAACTGAAAAATCAAGTTGGGATTCACTGAAATAAGGTATAGTTTAAACATTCCAGAATAATGTTGTTGTTCGCCTCTTGAGAGAAAACAAAATACACCGTGGAAACAGGCTAGGGACTATTCTGCATGACATGCTGCATAAATGTCGGTATTCTCTTTACACAGAACATGTATCGTTTTTCATTGTTTACTTCTTAATAAAACATACAGGAAGTAAATAAAACACACTTGATTTGTTTTCCTTCTTAATACTCGTAAATCATGCTCATGATACAAAATAGTTCACATTTTCATTTTATTTCTTTAGCAATGGCTTAAATACACATATTATTATGTGCTTAGCGTAGACCAAGCTTTATTTTTAAAGCTAATATTTGTTAAACTTTAGCCTCAGATTTATCAGCTTAACGTATATGCAAACAAAAAAGGACTAGATTATCCCGCGGAACTTCAAATTTTACGAAACTCCAAACATTTTCACAAACACTAAACAAATGCTCTTACTCATATTCATGTGAGAGGCTTAGACGAATCGCGAAGAATGAATACACGAAGGGACACACACGAGTGCGCTATCCACTCGGTGGGGGTGGGGGATGGGGAGGGTAACTTGGGGGTAATTGTGACAGGGGTGTGCGAGCCAGATTTCGAAACCTACCCCATTCATACACTTGGCCTTTGAAAAAATGGGCCCATTCATATACTTGATCGTCAAAATGTTGACCTTTTCATATACTTTTTTTTTTTATTTTTTTTTTTATTTTCTATACCCATTTATTGCTGGTGGTAGCTAGATATCGCAATCAGTTCATTGATAACCAAGAAAACAAGCAGCCTAAAAAAATCTATGAGCGAAAACAAAATACGCATATACCGTGATGTCAGAAAAGTGGGGCCTTTCACATATGAATCAAGAAAATGGGGTCAGTCATATACTTTTTGTTGAAAAAAGGGGGCTAATCATATACCTTGCAGTGTTGAAAAAAGGGGGCCATTGGGCATGCACATTCCTACTATGCCATATATAGGAAGTTACCTCTCCCGCTTTCGCGTTCGAGGTAAATATAGACGAATATATTTCACAACGCAGCAACTTAAATGATAGTTATAAAAACATTGATCTATCTGAAATGCGGACAGGAATCATTACTTTACAGTGCTAATGTGGGACATTACTAGTTTATTACTAGATAGCTACTGGTATTGTTTGCACTCTTAGCAGAGGTCAGTGTTATATAGAACAAACGTTATGGGTCGGCTGTATGACACGTGCGCCATGCGAAGACTCAGATCATTCTGTAAATACGAATACTGCACAGAGTATTCGCTTTTTGAGGAAGAAGAAACTCTGAATCCTTTCCTATCAGCAGAGTCTGAATAGATCGCACGGATGCGCAGGTGGATCAGTCTTTGCTGGGCGCGTCACAAAGCACAGGCACACCAAGAAAATACTTTGTTCCTTTCTCTATACAGGGCACAAGAAATACACTACTCAGCATGCACGCGCCGCTGACACGAATCTGTGCTATTTGCCCGATAATTCATCTAGGTCATGTCACATGCAAACGTGTCTTTCGGCCACATGCTAACATGTGTAAACGCAGAGCAGCCATTGGATTTTCATGGTTTGCAAATGGTCTTGGTTATACATTGATACAGTCTACACCACAGAGATGTGATCGGGCTGCACAGATACGCTGCTGACCTGGATATATACTGTCCAAAAATACCTTGATGACATTATTTCGCTTGGCGTGGTTTGTCTTGTATGACGTTCACCGGAAGTTGTTCTGCTACCGATTGTTCCTTAGTTCCGGTTCTTCTATTGTTGCTGGTAAACGGGGTTAACGGTCGCCTTAATCACTTATTCACTGAGGTTAATGAATAGTTTTTGCAGACGGTTAATGTACTTTTGTATAGGCTGCCTGTATGGCTATAATGACTGTATGGCTATATGAATGTACAAATCATTACACATATATAAGGAATGGACACACTTTCGGGACAGTTAACTGTTCAAATTGTTTTGCTCCCTACTGTGAACAGGTCTACCTTTAAAGGAAAAAAATGTACAGCTTCTCTCTTTTTAGAGTAGAACCATTTGTGGAAGGAGCTAGTTGCGATACAGGAATTGTTCCCCTTGTGACAAGTGGCGTAAAATCTACCGTGTATCATTGTGCCCATTCTGGTATCTTGAAAATCGCTAAAACCGTTGCTGGGGTTAGGTACGTTACATTGCTGTCATGATGGGAACCTCAATAAAACCAAAACTCCAATTTGTCTCTCTTGCATGCGTCCATTGTTTCCAAAGACAGTTTGTTTTGTTTTTTCGATTTAAGGCCCCCGACCCCCTTCCTGCCCAGTTATGTTTTTACTGTCCGTCCCAAGGCGGTCCTTATGCTGTGATTTACCATTTAAGTCATTGCATGTCTTCGCATGTATTGCCGGTGATTTTGTTTTATTTTGGATAGCCGTTTGGCCATTTTTTTGGAAAGAAACTGTCCTTTTGCCGTTGCTTAAAGTGTTCCTTTTGGTGTCTTCGACGGAAGGTGATTAGGTAAGTGTATCGATTCCTATCGTTTTCCTTTCTATTTATAAGCTTGCTTACCAAGTAATGCTTACTATCCGCGGACGCCTGATTACACCCTTTTGTTCTGGGGTCCATGTCTGTTGGTCTGAACATTCTGATTCGTCATTCGTTTATGGATTTATGATTTTGGATTACGGCTTTGGTACCATGACCGCAACTACTTTTGTTTATTTTCCACATAGTCGATAAAATCGTTTTGTTTGTTTTTTACGACGCGGTTTAAGATTGTTGAAGAGAACATACGTTCTGTGGGGTGGTACGTTACATTACGTACATTACATTACAAATGGTTTCTTTCGATAACCAATGTTACTGACGTCATCAATATCTTAAAGCCCACCCACTGTTTTGAATATAGCGAGACAAGCCAAAATTGGCGGGTTGCAGTATAGTCCTAGCGTGCATCACAGTTAGGTTTGATATGGGTTATAGGAAGCCCAAATTTATTAACCTGATAGAAGCAATATGTCTCAAGGTTTGAACCTCTTTTATAGTAAAATATATACTGCAAAGAGCTAATTGAAATTACTGAGATAGAAATCGACATAACATATGCCGCCAGCATAAACCCATACATATCAACGCATCTGATTAATAATTTTCGCTTATAAATTACTTTAGGCGGTAGTCTATTGCATAACATCTATATTGTATAACACATCTTTGTATATCGAATAGTGTTTTCTATTGTTCTAAAACAAACAAACAAACAAAAAAAAAAAAAAAAAAAAAAAAAAAAAATAATAATAATAATTCCCTGAATTTATGAAATAGGGCAGGCTTTTTTTAGGAATTTGTTTTAGCCATAAAAAATGCTTGACGATTACCTTGTTTTCAAAAAAGGGTAAGCGAAAAGTCCAGGGAATGCCACACTCACAAAAAGGTAAGAGAAAAGTCCAGGGAGTGCCACAATCACAAACCGCAGCCCCTCCCAGATCCAAAGAGGAAGGGGGTGGGCGGGGGAGGGGGGGGGACCGACAAATCTAAACAAGCACAAACCGAACAAACGTACGAAAAGCACTAAGATTAGCTCTCTCTTCCCCAAGCGAGGTAATCGCAATACTAAAACGACAGAAAAACACAAGAACAAAATGACACACGGAAGGACATAAACAAATCGCCTCGTAGAATAAACCACAAAGCAACAAAGAGTAAGACTAACACCGAGACCACCGCCTTAGAACGGTCGGTAGAGCAAATCACCGGGGGGGGGGGGGGGGGGTTAAAGCACTTTAACAGCTAGCTAACTTCACCCTGTGTTCCGATGCCACAGCCCTTCCCAGACACCAAGAGGAAGAGGAAACCGACTAAACCAAACAAGCACAAATCGAACAAACTTACGAAAAGCACTAAAATTAGCTCTCTCTTCCCCAAGCGAGGTAATCGCAATACTAAAAGGACTGAAAAACACAAAAACAAAATAACACAAAGTAAGACATAAAACAAATCGCCTCGTAGAATAAACCACAAAGCAACAAATAGTAAAACAATAGGTAAGAGAAAAGTCCAGGGAGTGCCACAGTCACAAACCGCAGCCCTTCCCAGACACCAAGAGGAAGAAGAAACCGATAAATCCAATCAAGCACAAATCGAACAAACGTACGAAAAGCACTAAGATTAGCTTTCTCTTCCCCGAGCGAGGAAACCGCAATGCAAAAAGAACTGAAAAACACAAGAACAAAATGACACAAGTAAGACTAATACCGGGACCACCGCATTAGAATGGTCAGTAAACAAGGTAAGAGAAAAATCCAGGAAAGCCACAATCACAAACCGTAGCCCTTCCCAGACACCAAGAAGAAGCAACAAAGTTTAGCGGCTACAAAATATAACGGTTGTGAAATTCAATTATATGATTAAATTGCCTGGTAAAAGGAAAAAGTTGAGGTAGGAAGAGAGAAACCAGTCTTCTCGTACAAAAGTTCTTTTAATAGGAATTGTATTGTTAATCAGTTTGTGTGGCAAGGTGACATAAGTGTTGACAGATCGTACGTGAGTCAACAGTCTGGTAGCCCATGTCAAGCTCTGATTTTATTCAGAACCTCACCAGAAATTAAGAAAGTTCTGTAGTACAGCATGAACTAAACGAGTTCGCAGTAAATCGTATTAAACAGTCTTATATAAACCTTTGGTCCCCAGTGGCAGTTTGTCTGGTTCTCTCTAGTATTAACTGCAAACTTTTTTTCGAGAATGTTTATACCCTACTTCACTCGACTGTAGCCGGGCTAGCCGTGGATGTACTAACGCTTTTTCTCTTTTTCAGGCTACAGTGATATCCTTATCCTTGTTTCATTATAGTTTTGAGAAGTAAATTATATGTATTTTCTTTGTGGATCCAATGGTTTTTTACCCTCTACTACATCAAAGGTGGATTGTAGAAGTGCTGTTTTGTAATGTCATTATTTATAGATATACCGGTAGTCAGTGCCGTGGGACGATTGTGTTTCGTAATATTGATCTAAGTATCTCCACATTTAATTTTGCAAAACAAATTTATGTTTATCTACAATATCTGATCAATGGCTGCCTGAATATAGATTGTAGCGCAGACAAAATCCTTTTTGAACACAGCATCGTGATGTGTTACTTTTTTATTTTGTCTGTACGTTTCTGTTTTCTTCAAGCTTGAATAAAGACGACTTAGTTTGTGGTTTGTGATTGTGGCACTCCCTGGACTTTTCTCTTACCTTTTTTTAGATTTAACAAAGCGATGCCGTTAAATAATAATAATAATAATAATAATAATAATAGTAAACACAGGACGGACTGGACCAAAAAATAAATCTAATTACTACATCGTCGCCAAAAACGTCATTCCTAATGTAACAAACGTCATAAAAACACACTACAGACACTGCTTACGCCCTCTAGCGTATACATAAGCAGAACTCCATTTTCAAAGATACTACAAAGGGCCCAATGATCCAAAAGTCTTCTAATATAAAGTAAATAAGTGAACTCAGGAACTGATACAATCAGATCCACATCAAGTCTCAACATCAAAGGGAAAGACTGACAAATGTAATTAAACAGTCACAAAAAAAGTACAAATAGGAAGCAGAGTTGGCAAACTTTTTCCAAAAAGGTGGCGACTTTGTTACCCAAACGGAACTGCATATTCCTTAAACATAGAATTATTAGAATTATTAAAAAAAGAATAATAACAATGATAATAATTATAAAAAAAAAAAAAAAAAAAAAAAAAAAAAAAACATGTGTAAGTGAATCACTACAGAATATTTAACAAAATGAACCACAAACCTTTTGTCTGATATTTTCATGTTTAAATAATGAACAAATTAAAATTATTTAAGTATAGGTTGATAATAATGTGTCATCTATTTCTAAATTGTATCCTTCGTGGATGATAGGACAGACCATAGGTGTTTTATACATACAAACATAGGGATCAATGGCCATGCAAGACTCAAAATGGCCTTCAACTGATCCGTAGTTAAGAACATAAATATTAAATACGTTTAGCCATAAACAATCCGTCTTAATAAAGTGCTAAGGCGTAATTTAATCCATTAAAAGGCCGCTTTTGAAAAGAAAAAGTGCATTTCGCTACCACAGCCGCCCTCAGGATCGGCTATAATCGGCTGTGTTAGTGAACTTAAATATAGAGTAGAATAATATAGAAGATGTCTATGAATAGCCACAGTGACAGATAATAGCCTATTAATGACACAGAGAGCAAGAAGCAATGACAAACAGTACATACGCGACAGACCAGCTCCCCCTACTCTGACAAGACGTTCACAATGCTAGAAAGAATCAGCAAACACAACAGTAAGACAACGAAGAGGTAAAAACATAAAAGAAGCCCGCAGCGAGCAGTCACAAGGTCACATAGAAAAACAACAACACCAGAACCACCTCCTTTTGAAAACTTTAGTAGAGGAAGGGGCTGGTGGGCGTTAAATCAATTTTACTGGTATCAAAAACATGAGGGAAGATACCCAGGAAATTAAAGTTGTAGGCAATGCTGTGTGAATGTAGCTATTCGCGGATAAAATTTTCAAACTAAGTTCAAACACTATAATAATACAAAACTGTTCGGCTAGCACAGAAGCTCCCTAACTAAATCAGAGAAACATCGCAGTTAAAACGTGTAAATCAAATTAAATCACTGCGAGGAAATGAGGGTAAGGGCACATTTGGATATCGAAAAACATAAGGATATAAAAAAGTGGCTATTAAAGAGACGCCTGTTCTTGTGAGGTGACCATTAGTGGTTTCTGCTGTATCTGTCGACTACTTACTATAACTGTTGTACTTACTGTAGACATTTTTGTGTAAACACACCCATTTTTCCATTATCTTCTATGGTGAGTGATCCTTCATTTTACTCATTTTTCTTATTAGGACTAATGTAAAATAATGACAAAACTTACATAAAATTTTATGCAACGGTATGTGTGACTATTAATTGAGTATGGCTACTGTATTTACCCTAAATTTTAGAACGTCTTACCACTTCAAAATGTCCATTTGGATACCTAATGATGCGTGTAAGCATTTTAGGCCCAGATCACACTCCGCGTACAACGGCGCCAAATCTCTGCCTCGACTATTTGGTCAGGCATGTCTGTCCAAATACTTATGATAAAGACGGTACATCAGAATTGAGGAAGTCGATAAAATCATTGAGATCGGAAACAAGCATGGAAATGTTACTTGAAATCTAGCGTTTGTAAATTATTTCAGTCCAAATGATTAATGTCAAAGAAAATGCCACCATTAATTCAGCACTTCAGTCTATAAGTGCACAATTTTCTTCTTTGTTAGTTTTCGTTTGAATATTTCCTGTACGCTATAATTGTGTCGCGACTAGTTAAATAGTACCTCATGACAGATGTGACCAATTTAATCATCACGAAAACATACATATACAATTTTGACCATTTTAAAACTAACATTTATATAGTAAACCAACACATTATTTTTCTTATTTCTGCTCAAAAACATAGATTGTGAGTACCTACAATCTATGGTTTGAGCAGAAATATGAAAAAAATATCAGATTTTTTTTTATCTGAAAACTTGCATTTTTTTGGTGGTAAAGTTTTTATTATATTTAAATAGTCATGTTTTCGTAATGGTCAGACTAGTCTGCGTACTCATCATCAGTTTTATATTTCAACAAAAAGTATATTTTTGCAGGCACAATCTGATTTAATCTAAGCTGTTGCGTTTATTCAAGTATAAAGTAGTAAAACCTGCCAATAGTTGTGGTACAAAGGGTTCGGCGTGAAAATTAAGTCAATATTCACTAACAGAACTAGAGTAGAGACTGTGGGCATCAGCAAATACAGCGCATTCTAGACATTCTCGCGTAACTTTTGGACTTATTGAGGATGACTAGAAGCTAACTCTGACATGGTAATATATTGTGGGGCGTCTCGTAAAGAAAAACTGCTATCCTTCGGAGATACTGATAAATTCATACTTAGAAAACACTTCCGCAGTTTGGGAATATTGAGCCAGAGTTTTACAGTGTTTGTTATATAAGTTTAGTAAAAAATTGCTTGAAAATCTACTTTGCTAGAAAAATTCAAAACTATTCTTACTCATTATAAAATGATTTGATATAACATAGGTAGTTTGCGCCAGACTACATGCTTAGTTTTTAACCCAGTCATGATTGAAAGCTATACTGCCCTTTTCAATTGCATGACGATGGGTCTCAGACCCAATGAAGGTGTCGACCTAAAACTTTCGTTAGAAAATTGATGCCGTATGTTTTGATATTTGGGAAAGGCTGCGGTTTGTGATTGTGACACTCCCTTTTTTGTTCTGACTCTACATGGATAAACTAGTGGCTTTCTTTAGTTCTGGCTGCCAGTGCCTAAGGTGACTGCCACGGGCCCTAATCGTTATTTCATTACAGTAATCTATTAGATTTGAACGTTTTTTCATGTTATGGGTCATTGATTGAATTCTCTGAGCGAACACTCCTTTTATCGGTTTAACAATATTTGAACGTATGATAAAGATTGGATACAAGTACAATCGATTTAAACTCCAATGTTTTACCAATGAACATTAGGCGGTGGTTCTTGTGTTGATCTTTCTTTGTAAAGCTTTGTGGCCTCCAGATGCATTTCAAAAAAGGTAAGAGAAAAATCCAAGAAGTGCCTCAATTACAAGCCGCAGCCCTTCCCAGACACCAAGAGGAAGAGGAAACAAACAAAAACAAACAATCGCAAATCGAACAAACGTACGAAAAGCACTAAGATTAGCTCTCTCTGCACCAAGCGCGGTAATCGCAAAGTCTGGTTTGTACTCTAGCATTGTGGTCACCCGCTGTATGGCTGCCCACTTTCCTTTCTGTATTGTTTTCAAAAGCTCCGCAGCTAAATCCAAAATAAATAAGAGAACTCAGGAACTGACAAAATCGGATCCATTTCAAGCCCCCAACATCAAAAGGAAAGGCAGACAAATACAATAAACGAGTCACAAAATGAACAAACGCAAGTAGAATTAGCAAATCCTTCCCCAAAACTCTGTTACCAAAAAAGGTCAGAGAAAAGTCCAGGTAGTGCCACAATCACAAACCGCAGCCCCTACCAGACCCCAAGAGGAAGAGGAAACCGACAAATCCAAACAAGCACAAACCGAACAAACGTACGAAAAACACTAAGATTAGCTCTCTCTTCCCCAAGCGAGGTAATCGCAATACTAAAAGGACTGAAAACACAAGAACAAAATGACACACGGAAAGACATACAACTAATCGCCTCGTAGAATAAACCACAAAGCAACAAAGAGTAAGACTAACACCGGAACCACCGCCTTAGAACGGTCAGTAGAGCAAACCACCGGCGTGTTTAAAGCACTTTCACAGCTAACTAACTTCACCCTGGGTCCCGATGCTACTCTTAATACAGAAACACATAAATATTCGGTTGGCATAACTTAACTGAATATATAATCAACTTACATAATTATTAAATGGAAAACATTAGACAGTAAAATACTACATAACAATAAAAAAATGTACCAAAATAAAAGTACCGCCTTGGAACGGTTAGTTATGAATTACTGGGGGTGAAGGGGGTAAGTGGGGGCTTAAGCTAGCATTACGAGATGCCAACCCTCGCTCTCAGCTTCTATAGTGGTAAAATATATATTTGTTCGGTCTCAGTGAAGGGCTTCTAACTCATCCATGAATTATTACTGGCAACACATTAATCGCAGATAAAGCCAATAATAAAGCGAAGATATGGGGGTGTTGGGGAGGGGGTCAAAATTATATAGGCATGTTTTTGTGGTGAAGACACCCACTTGCCTGAAGCCGGTGAGCCTCGACTTCAGGGTCACGTATTTCAGGGAACAACTTTGAATTTAGCGATTTATTATATGTTAAACTTCATGAACACAAAGTACCGGCTTATCATATATTGAACTTTATTTCAATTATTTGTAAAGATCCTAATTAGTGCATATGTCAAGTCTTTGTATTGTAAGAAATATTTTTCACTAAAACATTAGCTGGCGCCTGGAGTAACTTAAATAAAGTTATAATTGAAAGGTGACAATCAGTATAAACAGGGTATGGCGGGGGAGGGGGGGGGGGTGCGGCGGCGGGGGCAGGGTCGCTTTAAAACCATTTGACACTAATTTTCTGTTCAGTTTTGTTTTGTTTTCTTATCAGTTGGTGCAACTGTGCCGTTGCCTTTTAATTTGTTCTTCAACTTTCATCTGTCGGTGCCTCGGAAAGGCTTTGCTTTATGATTGTGGGCTTTGCTGGGTATCTACGTTTATATTTACTCGACTGAAACTTCACCCTCCTGAAGTCTGACGCAGCACAAAATTACAAATATGTAATCAGTTCACCTAGGGGCATCCACCATATCATTGAACAATCACGGAAAACGAAAACCCTAAATAATTTGCGATAGGCAAAAGCCCTGACACATACTACTATATTGACATTTTTTTTTTACCCTGAACAACCTTATGACAAAACCAACAAAATGGTATGTGCGACCATCGAAGACTCAGATCAGCCTGGGCATCCGACCAATCTGATCAGGGTTTTCGCTTTCCGCATGAAAAATGCTTGTGTCCTTAGCTACCAGTTAAGCGCACAGCAAAGACTCCGATCAGAAAGGGTGGGTGCCAGGCAGATATTAGTCTTCGCTGGGCGCACATCCATTTTGTGTGTTTTGTCATGAGGTGACTCACTCTATGTATTTGACAGATATGCCTTAACGGAAATTGATACCGCTGGTAAATTCGGCCATGTTTTGGAGAATGAAGGCAACTTTTGCGAGTTTTTGTTTTCTTTCCCGTACACCAAGTCTCTTATGAATAGGGTTCGGGTTAGTCTAAAAGAAATTATTTTGACAGTTATCTTCCTTCAAAAATGCATCATTTCCCCTAAACAACGTGATGGAAGTGTAAACCCAGATGAGAGGCGGTGTTTAATAAAATTCTACACTGTTTTGTAACTCATCAAGCAGTGTTTAGACAAAACCAGCGGTAGAGTAATGGAGTTGTACAATTGTGTAAGAGAAGTTCGGTACGGAATAAGGTGAGAAAAAATTTAGGGTAAATATTCGGTTTATAGTGAATTGATTCTTAACACTGACAAACGCGTCAAACGTTCGTTAACTCTGTCGGTGCCAAATTTCAGATGACATTTGCCGTCTGCTTTCTATGCCTCCAACTTCGAAAAAGTTGGCGGAGCATATTGCTTTTGGGACCTTTGGGCGTGCATGCGTGCGTCCGTACATCCGTCCGTGCGTCCGTCCGTTACACTTTTGATGCATAGCATAACTACTGAACCGTGCATGCTAAGGTTTTGAAGTTTCACACAATTTTTTCATGCAAAAATAGGTGACACGTATTTTTTCCTATCAGGATTATGCCCTTTTCCTGAGTAATGGCCCTTTAAAAAATAAATCAATAAATGCTTTACGGCAGTTTACGGCAGTATTTATTATCACAATTAAGAATTCATCGCTTTAATTAATAGATGTAATTTGAAAAAGCCAAAACTTATCTTTTTGGTTATTACTTCAAGCCACAACAATTAACCAATAAACATCCGGTTTGCAGCCTGTGTTACATTTAGCAAACGTCTATTTGAAACACTGATGCTTTTCTTCTGAACACTATACGAGTATTTGTCCATTTTACAGTCTAATAGATAATGGTGGTCAGGTTTTGTTAAATAGACATACAGATATTTAGTTATCATAGCGGATATTTTTGTAAATTAGAAGATTTTGATTTTCATTCCTGGAGTAGGCGCGTTAATTATAAATCAGTATGAAGAAAATCCTCCCGGTTATTTGCATGGAGTCGCAATGATAGAATTCCTTTAAACTGTTGATAAAATCTCTTCTGGACATATTGGATTTCTGGCTGATAAAACGATAACAAAATTAATTAAACTAAATTCCGAGGTTCTTTAACCTAAGACGAATGTTTCGTAATACCGAATTGCGCCTGGACTGGAAACTTATAATGGGAAATATTTGTGCTAAGAATTAGGAAAGAGCTAGTATTCTCAAGCTCTATATTTCTGATCAAATCCACCGATTTTCCAAATGAATATATAAATACGTATGGCCCTTTCTTCATTATTTTTCTTAAACTAATTAACGCGCCTTCGCAAGGAGAGAAAATCAAATATTTCTCTCTCTCTCTCTCTCTTTCTCTCTCTCTCTCTCTCTCTCTCTCTCTCTCTCTCTGCACTGGATCAGTCCGATGTAGAGGATTATTGTGCACGTCACATGATATGGTTTCAGTAAAATATTTGTTTGAAAACATGGGAAAATGGAAAACTGAAGCCGGCAATCTGTTAACTTGACTATAATAAATTAAAAAAAGAATCACCCTTAAGAGTAATGAACACTCCCTCAAAACTGAAAAAACAGCTAGATGTCAAGCTTTCTGGGCCAGACTAGCTAGTTTTATACATCTGCTCGCCTTGTCGCGATATCCTTTTAGACTCTGTTGAACTCGTATAATCAAGAAATACGAGTATATTACTGAAACTAATTTGAACCCCTACGATTTGTCCTATCCTATTAAAAGTATTTTATCGTATTATGAAGTATGTGATTTTGAGGCTAATATTGTGGATTAACCTTTTATTTTATATAATTAGTATGTAAATTATATTACATAATAGCGTGTAACCTTTTACAACTTACGTTCAGTGTAATCGGTTTAAGGACGTAAATCGACTAGAAATAAAAGAGGCTGAAGTATACATGTTATCAGCCTTGCAAACTACAGTGATATAATGAAGATACTTCATTAAACCGAGTCCCCGATTTTCGCCATTTCGTGTGTTTTTGTTTCCAAATGCAACTGTTTAGATTTTTAATTTACTTCATTGCAGCTAGTATAAAGAGCCGTATGGCCGCCTCCCAACAATATGTCCTGCTCTATTAAAAGTATTTTATCGTATTATGATGCACGCGAGTTTGAGACTTATATTGTGGTTTGATTTTTTTTTTATTTTCTGATAATAAAGGGGGGGGGGGGGGGGGGCGGGGGGGCGGGGGTCGGGAGTGGGGGAGGAGCCGGGGTGTATTACAGCAAATTACTGTACTATAAACAGACTTCATAAACCATGTCCCTCGATTTTCGTCAGTTTTTTTTTTGTTTCCAAATGCAATTGTTTAAATTTTTAATTTACTTCATCGCAACTGGTATTAAGTGCCGTGTGGCGGCCTTAAGACATTTCCCCGTACTTCACCATAGAGAAGATTATATTTTTATTTTATTTGGGCTTTAACCGGTGGTGCTAGCGGGTGGGTGGATGGAAGGGAGAGGGTCGAGCATTGGGCGTATACAGCTTCGCAGACTACAATGCTGTATGCGAAGAGACTTAATAACACTGAGTCTCCGATTTTATACGTTTTTTTCAAAAGTAACCATTTAGATTTGAATTATAATTGGAAATAAGGTGAGTGTCAAATTAACTTTTGTTTAGTGTTTAAGAAGATAAAATTTCGGCCAATCAAGACTCATCAGTGTTCATCATAAACATTTTCAAAAATACCTGAATAGGCTCAATGCTCGCGGACTAGAAAATACAAATTACACTTTGTTGAAGTAAGGGAAGACTTTATCATTAACTGTATCGTCAGCTCCCTGAATTAATTTCTAAATATATCGTTATCTTCAAAAACGGTTTCAGCAAGGTCGATGGGAATCCAAATTTTACGGCGACGTGCAAACTCAGAAGACATCTTTGTAAAAATGATTATTAGAAAAATTCTGAACAGACTGCATGCTTAGTGGTTAATACAATCCACTGATCCGTCTAACACTGATGGATGAATGACAAATAGTGTGGACCATTCTGTGGCGTCTGACCTAGGATTTACTGTTTTCTCAGCCCAGTCTGTCACAATAGTTACGGAAATACAGTATCCGTGCTAGAAATGAAATATTGTAACATTGCTTATTTTCCATTGCGTGATTAAAGTACACACAATCTTAACAGGGACAAGCCAACATGCACTTGAAAAGATAACTTATGCGATACGTGCAGTCTGAGCAACTGAGATTATTGTTCACGTCTTACACGTTTCAAGCGGACTAGATACACTCGGCAGATTTTCAACAACTTGATACAAGGGACCCAACTTTTATGACTTTTTCATCGTCTTATAAAAGATAAACTTATTGATTTAATTAACCGAATGTTTATTCAAGAGAATAGTCAATATTTGGCTTACAACGACGAATGTGCTTTTTCCACTTCCTATGTATACAATAATCACAATTTACGGTCGTGTCAAAATGTCTATGCTGCCCTTGTTTATTTTTTGGATAATAGTTTTATTAGATTTGGAACTAAATTTTATAGGCAAAGTAGTGGTATTCCGATGGAACTTATTGTGCTCCTCCTGTTGCAGATTTGTTTCTTTTTTGTAATGAGAGAGATTTCATGCTTTCAATTCAACTTCAAGACACCTTGATTATTTATTAAATATTGACAATATTTACTTTGACCAAATGGTGGACGGCATATAACCTACAGAACTCCAATTAAATAGAGCAAATTCTTCCGATACCGAGGCACCTTTTTTGGATTTGAATCTATATATATCTAATAGTACAGTTTCCACCAAAATTTATGATAAACGCGACGATTTTGATTTTGATATACCCAATTTCCCTTTTCTGGATGGCGATGTCCCCCGGCGTACCTCATACGGGATATACATATCTCCACTTATTATATTCGCCAGAGCGTCCTCAAATCTTAGTGACTTTAACTGCCGTAATAAAGCCCTTACTACCAAACTTCTTAGGCAGGGCTATCGTTATTTTAAACTTCGTTAGGCGTTTTCGAAATCTTATTGCAGACACAGTGCCTTGGTAGAAAAATATAGTGTCAGTCTGAAAATACTTCTGCAACAGGTATATCGGAACCAGAATTTTACGGTGACTTAGTGAACAGATTTAGAAAAATTATAGGAAAATCTAACTTTTCGGAGCAATTCAGAAAACTTATTAATCGTTTTAAAAGAATTGGCTATAGCCTGGATATTATGCGGCAGACTGCATGCCTAGTTGTCAACCCAATCATTGTTGATGGCTATGCTTCACTCTTAATTGCACGACGGCGGTTCGGACCTCAGACTCAATGACGGCCTATTCGTAAAACTTAAACCAATGGGTTGGGGCTTGACGATATGTCTTTGGCTTGGCCCACCGTGGTTCAACTATGGGTTTTTATTTACTCTGGCATACAGTAGAATTAGCCATGAGTACTCGTCTCGTATAGTAATTAATTTGATTTTTATGTTTTCGCTTTCATGCATTGAGTTGGGAGCCTTTATGCGAACCGAATTTTATGTATTTCTGTATTAAGAGTAGCATCGGGACCCAAGGTGAAGTTGGCTAACTGTAAAAGTGCTTTAAACCCCGCGGTGGTTACTGCCCGTCCTAAGGCGGTGGTCTCGGTGTTAGTCTTACACTTTGTTGCTTTGTGGTTTATTCTGTGCGGCGATTTGTTTTATGTCTTAGCCTTGTGTTATTTTGTTCTTGTGTTTTTAGTCCTTTTAGCATTGCGATTACCTCGCTTGGGGAAGAGAGAGCTAATCTTGTTGCTTTTCGTGCGTTTGTTCGATTTGTGCTTTTTTGGTTTTGTCGGTTTCCTCTTCCTCTTGGTGTCTTGGAAGGGCTGCGGTTTGTGATTGTGGCACTCCCTGGACTTTTCTTTAACTTTTTTCCTGTTTATAGCAAACACAAACCCGTGCTGAAAATAGATTCAGTCCCAGGGGTAAGCAATTCTTCCCGAAACTTTTTTCCGAAGAGAAGAAAGGCATAATTTAACAGTCGCCTCTTGAAAGTGTATCAATTGCTTGTTTGTAATACAGCTGGGCAACCAGTGGTATAGAGACCTTAGAAAACCAATCTAGTGTTTGATTTGGACCCTTCTGAGCTGCTCTGATACACAGACCACTCTAGATCTGTTCTGTATTTACATGTTATATTTTGTTAAAGGCAGTCTACGTACTTGATAGGTCTATTCAATTTAAAGCAGCATATCCCTGAGAATATCACGAAAACATCCCTAAATAATTTTGACACCCTTATAACCCACTTTTATATTGTAAAACTGGGGTTTACAGGATGTACATTATTTTTCTTATTTCTGCTCAAAAACATAGATTGTAGTTACTCGTTAGAACTAAAGCGGTTCTAACGAATACCCACAATCTATTTTTTGAGCAGAAATGTGAACATTTCAGTGTTTTATCTGAACATTTTCATTTATCGGTGGTAAAATTTTCAGTAAATTTGAATAGGCATGTTTTCGTAATGAATAATAAGAAAGCGTGAGCGGATGTTCTTATGCTGGAAGTATAGTTACTTAAACAGGAAAAAAAGCAAAGCAAAAAAAAGAAAAAAAAAAAAAAACAAAAAAAAACAGGGATTGTCAGCATCGATAGGCAGTTCTATTGGACTCCACTAGTTCTTTCAGAGAGTACAGCCATAATATAAAAGCAATTTCCTTATATAGATCTAATAAGAATGAATTCCAAAACAAGATTGTTAAATCTAATTCACCCAATAATGCACATTTCTTGTCTTTCTTATATTAAAAAACAAATTCCTTTAAATAGAATGGTACATGTTCAAACACAGTCCTAACTAAAACTATTTGCGGAGAAACGACACGAAGCAATTGCTCTCTTAAAAATCGGGATAGCGATTTCTTTAAAGCATTTTATGAAATCGTATTTATTTTAATTACGTTTTACTCGTTAAAATTTAAATTTTAGCGGAAACTGACCAGTTAATTACTTGTGATTTATGTCGCAAGGACAGGAAATAATTGTTCAGGTATATATGGATAGCGAAGTCCTAGATTAGTCTGCACAACCATACAGCCTTATCAGGCCCTATGAAGTATTTTTCAAAACACTGGGCACTGTAAAATTGATGGACGTACAACAAAATCGGAATGAGATTGAGCTGATGCACAGGTTGAAATAGGACTATGCTGTTTATATTTGTCCAATTAACTTCATTTTGCATCACACGGTATGCTTTTGCCGTTATATGTTATCCATACTTTGTATTACAAACATGCAGCTAAAAGTGTAGATTCAGATCAGGGGCCATAAATCGACGTATGTACTGCTTGCCACGACATTAGCAATACCTTTTATAACTCAACTTAAGCAATATCGGCAGTGTTATATAACACAGCTTTAAGGGAATAGAAGGATTTCTTAGATTTCCATCATATTTAGATGTGGTACAAGTGTTATGACTTTAAATGTAGTACAAGTGTTTTACAACATGGTCTTACGTCACAGTACAGTCTGTCCACAGTATACAGTTGTTTCATATATGCTTCTCTTCTACCCTTCTCTACTACTAAGGCCATTTTCTACCTGTAAGTTTAATTATTACATATGAATTTGTAGAACTCGTGAGATCATAGAACTTGAAGGTTTGGATTTTTCAAGGTCGTAGGTTACTATGTATACATCCATCAAAATCGTATCAACAGGGGGCAACCAGATGACGCAAAAGACTCACAAGTGACGTTTGTTGAAATCGTTTCGTAAAAAGGTATTTTATTTTTATTATAATAAAGTTGTTTGTAAGTTTTCTGTGCAAATTCTAAAACGTATGCGTGGGAGACTGATAAATGAAGGCCTACAAATTATTACTTGCAAAGTCTAAATATTGTGCACAGTTTGATTAGTACTGCATATGTTACCGGAGTTATTGTCTGGAGTACCGAAAAGCTGCGCTATCTTTGTGCAGTCTGGTCGGAATTTCCCTAGTTTGCGCAAGTTGTAGCTATTGTCGAGGGTGCTGAATAGACTGGGCTAGCTATGTGCAGTTTGATCATGGTCTCTCTGCCGTAGGCGCAAGGTGTAGTTTTGGTGTAAATATGAACAGTGCAGGATCGAACTTGCTGATTTAAAAAAGTGGAAGTGACAGTACCATAGAGGATCGAGCCGCTCAAATCTTATAAGAAGCGCGGATACATACGACCGAACATACAGGCCACAGACGTAAGCATTTAGATGATTGCTGACATGTGCTTGTACACACTTCCTGTAATTCATGTAAGTAATCAAGGTAAGAATAACTTCAGACACGCGTGATTATGTTAAATAGTCGTCTGCTGACATATAATTCTGGGCACTTAGTTATTAGAGTTGGGAGTTGAACCTATACTTCTCTCCCTTAGATTCATTTTTCAGCATTTGATTTGATTTGACAGTATAGTTTCTCTGGTTAGAGTTGTAAGTTGATATTATAGCTAGAAAAAGGTAGTGTCTTAATAACATTAGGGTCGCAACATTTGGATTGGTGTAGCCCTATTGTTATTCGGGCATTATAAAAATATTGTGATGTGTTATTGACGATGGAGTTTGCATGTGATGTCGGGGGCGCCGATGCCGGCAACCTAGAAGTTGGTCATGCAGGAGTCACGTCCACGTCAGTGATAGATTGATGATGACGTCGGTGACGCCAATGACGCCGCTCACTCATCTCGGTGACGTTCGTCGTCATTGTAGAATAGAAGTACAGTCGAATAATAGCAAGCTTCATTTGTGTCATTGTAGAATGTACAGTAAGTGTGTGTTTATTGTTCTATTCAAGTAAAGGCCCTCTCACAAACATTCTTACTCTGGTGATGGTTCGAGTGTATAATCCTTATAGAAGGTTACTCCAGGAACGATAATTCACTCATTATAAGCTGACAAGTCCGCGTCAAGTCATCAAATGGAGAATAAAAGAGAATAGCGAGAGGATTTCCGTTTTCAGCCAGCCGTAGTGCTAGAATGTGAATATAACAGAGCAGCTCTTTTATCTGGAAGCAACCAGCTTGTCGTGTTATAAAGTAGAGATATTATTGTAGATAATAGAGTTTGTGTATATCCAGCACACCTATTAGAGTGAATATGGTACAAGGGGTATTTCAGTTCATTGAATATGTGTATCAATCTGTAAGCGCGTTTGGAGTTCAGCCAATCAGATGCTAAGATACTGCCTTTATTTGCTGGGAGCGTGGAGTGAACGGAACTATATTGTGTAGTAAAGTGTTTTGGTGGATGAAATTGTCTCTCTTAGCTCGTTTAGCTACTTTTAGGTATCGTAAAAGTAGTCAGGGAGCATTTGTCTTTATTACAAAGATTTTAATGGTCTGTTTCTTTGCATATATAATATAATATTAGTACACGTAGTTTGTCCCCGCAACATGTCGGAGCCTTTACACGTAACCATCTTGTTCGTCGTCTAGCAGAATTTGTGGCTAGAAATGCATCGCAATTTAATTTAGGCTTGTGTGAAGGCAGTTTTCATGTACTCTTAAATAGGATCGGTGGTTTGCATTTGAAACATCAAAGTTGCATAGTTGTGATTTTTGAAAGTATGATATAGTTGTGTTAGACCTTGGCTGCAACGACGTTTCCGATCCTACATACGACGTTGATTAGTAGCGCGTAACATATTATCCTTTGCACAGTATTTACGGCTAGGTTTGGCGTTAGAGCAAGTACAATCGTTCAACAGTTTCACAGGAGTCGGGAGCCATATGCAGGTTATAATCAAAGAATTTATGGACTGAACGCGTCGCTTGACTATAATATAAGAACTTGGGATTTTCCAGTTAGGAAGCCTTTATGCGGACTGAACAAATTATGTGTCTAAACCGCGGCAGAAATAAGGGCGAGGATTCTGGCCACGTAAAATCGATTTAAGCCCCCAGGGAAATACTTTTCACTGACTGTTCCAAGGCAGTTCTTCAGTTATCGTTTATTTTTGTTGAAGTTTGTCTTTGAATGTGTGTGTCGCTTACATCTTTTTCATTTGTATAGCTATTTGACCACTTTGTGGGAAAGTAACTGTCCGTTTGGCTTTCTGCTAGTGATGTTTCCATTAGGGTCTAGTTATTTCGTGTTTGTGTTTCTTTCCCTCTGATGTCTCTGATGGGAGGTGTGGGATAATTGTATCGATTCCTGATCATTGCCTTCCCTTCTATTTTACTTTTCTGGAACAATCGAGCCGGTTTATGGAATCCATCCCGGTATGTCTTTCAAGATGGTGTTCACTTGTCTTGGGATTTTGGTTACCCAAGATATTATAACAGCATAAAAGATTGTGTTTTGAGAATGCCACACAGAATTTAATGCAAAAATCTCTTTTGTATGCATTGAATGCCTTTAGTTTTCAGATTTCACGTCCGACATCACTCACATATGTTCTTTCAACAGTAAATATTGTTGTCAGCTAGTAGTTACGTTGTTAAATAATAGTGATGGAAGTATATAAGTAACGTTATTGTTTTGGTTATAAGCGTCAAGTCGTCAAATGGAGAATAAAAGCGAATAGTAAGAGGACTTCCGTTTTCGGCCAGCCGTAGTGCTAGAATTTGAATATAACAGAGCTGCTGTTATCTGGAAGCAACCAACTCGTCGTGTTATAAGGTATAAGTTTTCGCGGGGATTAATTGCCAACACATACAATAGTATGTGAAATAGTGACCTTTAGAATTAAAGATATGAATAAATTAGAAAGAAAAGAAAAAGCAAGAAGTCTTTTAGAAACTATTTTTGTTTGTGAAGTGGGAAGACATTTTCTTTACATCGGCAGGTCAAACTTCACCGACTCGGTTGAGATTACACTTGCCGTAAAAACCATATTCAGCCAGCATAATTAATTTATAAATCGATATATTCTCCGATCGTGTTGTGTTCTATATCGAGGCCGATGCGAAGAGGATTGTAGCTATATGTTTTTTGTTGTAATTATACTATATGTTGTAAACAATATATGTGCTAAAATATCCTAAAACATCTAACGTTGTTACAATCAATGTATAGTGATACAGTAAAGCGGCCCCTAACTTGGAGTTTAGTCAAACTTTACCGCTCCCCCCTCCCCCCCCCCCGCCCGCACCCCCTCTGTCCGTTTTGACCGCTCATAAGCGTAATACATGAATATTCTGCGGCATACTGCATGCATAACACTTATCCCAATTATGGTAGATAACTTTGCTTCCATCTTTACTTGCACGACGGTGGTCGGTCCACAGACTAAATGACGGCTTCCTCCGCAATTGCTTGACTATCACTGTCTGAGGTCAGGCCCGTCGTGGTCATGTTCGTGGTTTTCATATGTTTTGGCTTCATTTGGCTTCATTCGCCATTTGCTCTGATTCATGACAGCCTCCACGCGGACCGAAAAATAATTGTTGTACCACTGTGAAGCTAAGAGCGAGGGTGTTGGTCCCCACAAAGTCGACTTCAGCCCTTATTTATTTACTTCTGATCGTCCCTAGGCGATTCTTCCATTGCAGTTCTTGTTTTTTATATGTTCTGTCGTTACCACTTATAAACGTTTTTCTTTCAACGATTATGTACGTTAATGATATCTCTTGTTAAGTTTAGGTAACAGAGTTACAAAATTTTGGGTAAAAGGCTGCTGCCTCTGTATTGTTTTTCTATCCCTTTGATGTTGATATGATTTTGATGCATGATTCTGATTGCATCGGTTCCTGTTTACAATTAACTTCGATTATATGTGTTCCAATGTGATGCATTTTACAGGTGAGATAATGATCCCCTATGCGGACCGAATATGTATTTGCAATTTGGAGCTGCATCAGAATTAAAGGTGAGATTGTTTGTTTGGTATTTTGGTAAGGCTGTGCTTTATGATTTCCTTGGTACCTTCATTCATATGTTGACTTTCCTTTTGCTTTTCGGTATACAAGTCTCCATTGAGAAAAGGGTCTACTTTAAAAATAAAGGATATGCTCATTTGTTCCCGTAGATCCAAATTATTTCCCCTTAGAGTAATCTTCTTTTTAAAAGGGAGACAAATAAATCTTGATGGATTGCTTCTCCTAAAAGTGTAATTAACGGATGCTTCCATTTAGCAAAGTAGAAGAATCAGCTGGATGAAGATATACATGATTTAATTTATTTATAATTCAAATACTTCTTTGTCTCCGAATACGGTATAGTTCAGATAAAGTTGAGTTGAGAAGGGGATGGATATACTTGTTGGGGTTTCCATTATGATTTACAAGGGAGAAAGTAGATTTTTCTGCTGACCTTACCAAAGTACAAGTACAGATAACCAGTAGATGCAACAATCACGAAGTACTGGCTCTCCGAGGCGCGGAGTTGAGGAACATTAAATGAAAAACAAACTTATTACATGAAATCACCGACGCATGAACAAGGAATAACTTCTACAGAGAAAGACAACATTGCCTACAGCTTTCGGGTCACTTTGCGCCACCCAACCTGCGTTATTTGCTAAACTCATAAGAAACCAAGCCATTTCCTTGTTTTCAGAGAACAATAAACATGAACACTTGCGGCGTAAAAATATGATACAATAAGAGACAGTAATTCTACTAATGTAAGAAAGAATAATCAAATATGTAGTGTGTAGAGATGTGGCTTAGTTTCTTCTATTTTCATTCATACATTTCTGCATGTTGCACGCGCGTAATAATGCGGTGACATGTTTTAAAGATGTGGCCTGGTTTCCTCATGGTGAAGCGGACATTTTGTTTGCTGGTTGTTACCGGGTCATTGCACTCATGTGACACAATAATTGGAGATTAAAAGGTTCTATGCACTACGTGCTTATTGTAAGTCACTAGTTCTAATATTTAAAGCGTTCTCAGATTGATCTATCTATCTATCTATCTATCTATCTATCTATCTATCTATAAAAGTGTTATTTGGCTATCTATCTATCTATCTATCTATGACTGTTACGCTAGCAAATCTGCTCCTCCAAGTGTTTTTGATTGTATTGTGTTTCACTGTGATGTTTCACAGACCACATAGAGGACCCCTAAGTGGACCAAATATGCACTTTGGAGCTGCATCATAATTAAATTATTAATTAAACTAGTTTAAGCCCCTCAATATTTTTTTCTATTGACCGTTCAAAGGCGTTCAACTATTGGAGTTTCTCTTTTGTTTGTGCGCCTCGGGTTTTATATGTGACATTTATGTTGTCCTTATCTGTCTAATCTTCTTTTGGTCTTTCGGGTGGGATTTTTGGCATTTCCTGGGTATCTTCACTTATATGTCTGGAAACTACTCTGGGTTCTTACAAATTTTATTCGTGCGAAAGGTCAACTTAATTCTGATGCAGTTTCAAATTACAAACACATAAGCTATTCTTCTGTTACGGTTGTTTTTTGTTTGTATAATGGTTATTATAATTGTGCCATGGTGTCTTTGTTATCGTTACTTCCTCATCTCTTCTTATTTAAATGCATCGGGAAGGCTGTGCTTCCTGATTGTGGTCTTTTCTGTGTAACTTCATTTTTGTTTTAAAAAAACAACAACAACAACAGCAACAAAAAAAAAACAAAAAAAAAAAAACAAAACAAAAAAAAAAAAAAAAAAAAAAAAAAAAAAACTGAGTTTACTTCTTTACTTTAATCAATTTCTACTTAAAGCTGCTATGGTGTGGAGAGCATGAGAGATGTTGCCATTTTTTAATAATCCACGTGAACAGATTAAATCAAGACGAGTGTGTTGGTTTCTGTAATGAAATTGAAAACTCGATTAAAAACCGAAACTATGAAGGTAACTTAGATCAAAATAAATAAATAAATAAATAAAAACACTATTAAATAGGCATCCTCCATCTAGAAAATGGTTAATGGCATTGGGAGGCAATGTCCTGTGACCTTGGTACTTCCTGGACAGGACTGAGCATTCATTGAGTCTGCGGCCCAATCCACTGTCGTGCAGAAACATTTGCTTTATTATTTGAATTATTTGAATCCGGGGCTGTTTTGTGCATATTGCCTTATTTTCCGTCTTAATACTGTGTTTAATGAATTCTGTTTGGCATTGTGATCACCTGGTTTAACTCTTTCGGCGCCAAATTTCAGACGACATTTGTCGTCGGCTCTTTTATATTAACAAACTAACGTTTGGAAAGACGTTTATATGCAAAGTGAGACGTCTCATCCGGATCTATGCTGTTTGCAAAAGCCTATTATTATCGCCTGTGGCAATGAAAGAGTTAAAAGAGGGAGCTAGTCGTTTTGTCTGTCATTGATTTGTTGCGTGTATACTGTTCGTCGTGGTTTATTAATTCTTCTTCTTGATGTCATTGGTAGGCTATGATCTGTGATTGTTTCTGTGCTTGGATATTTTCTGTACTATTTAATGCTAACTATTTTGAGTTTGTGTGGTCATACATCTCAGGTTCTGATAAGTCGTGTTTTGTCAAGCCAATATCATATTCAGAAATCAATTTGGAGTACAATTGTAGTCCTTGGCTTTACTTTTATTATAAAAATACCGTTTGGAAATGTATTCACTTAATCCGATGGGTTTCTGATGGGGTCAAAGTTTGCTTTTAATATCAAATAATAGGCTTCAGTGATATGCTTTAACTTAGCGTTTGATTAAAACGAAAACCTCTATATCTCTTATTCCTTGAAGTGTACTTTTGACTGATGCTTTGATTATATGCATATGTATCTCATCAAATGTGAACCTATATCTACAAAGATTGGCTTATTTGTCGTCACGTTTTACTCAGTTTGATATAGCGCGTTAAGTCTCTCTCCCAAAATCACAAAACCATCAAAATTTCCAATATTAGAACGGAAATTAACATAGGTCATATAAGGCCATGAGTTATAAGACCAAACCAAGTGTCATACGACAAAAGCCTGTCAAGATTAGCTATTAGATAGACAAAATTTGTAATATTACATACAAATAAAACGCACACAGAAATCAATAATTCTTTAATGCGCTTCTGGAGAGTTTTGTTTTTAACTTTTACGACATATTGTCATTCTGACGCCAGTGCAATTTTACAACTGCCCGGTAATTATTTAAACTTGAGGTGTCTCTTCAAATTATAGGAATCATTTATTGTACTGTCTACTGTTAATTGTAGATTATTATTGAGTGTTAAGAAACACAGTATGAGACAAATGGATCATACGGATATCACACACAATGTCGACTACATAAGAGATGCTACATATTGGTAAAGCGGGGATATTAAAACATGATGTTCAGAGAACGTATATGGGAAGGGTAAGATTGGACATCTCATTCAAACAATACTTTTAAAATAATTCAATGTTTGACTAACCTCTTAATTTATATTCCTAAGTGTGGCATTATATTCGATTTTATGATTTTATGAAATACGAGTTTGGTATCTAACCTCAGACTCATTCTCATTCTAAGTTTCCAGGAATTAAGCACCCCACTCTATCAAAGTCTGTACGGGCCTGAAGTTGCAAATATTGAATATTTGGTCTTCTTAACAGAATATTTCCCAAATATCGTTGCGATAGAAGCTTTAAAACTTCTCCAACAGGGGTATTGGCATCATAAACTTCGGAGAGTTTTTTTCTAAGTATTATCGTCGTCACAACGAATTGGTTTCTAAATACGAAACTGGGACTAAAACACTTTAGCTACAAGGTCTATCAGAAACTGAATTACATAGTGACTTAGTGCATAAGGTTAGAAAATTGTAGGTAAATAGAAAGGAAGGCAATAATCAGGAATCTATACAATTACCTAAGACCTTCCGTTCCAAGACACAAAAGGGCGGGTGACGCACTTAAAGCAAATGCACAACCATCAAAGCGCTACAAGCAGAAAGACAAGAAAGCGCTACAAGCAGAAAGACAAGAGGACAGTTTCTTTGTGAAAAAATTAGCCAAACGGCTATCCAAAATAAAAAAAATCACCAGAAAGCACCGCCTTAGAACGGTCCGTAAATTAGCCAAATGGCTATTCGAAATAAAATAAAAATTCACTTGGACATACATGCAAATACATAAAAAGACAAAACTAGTACACCACAGCAGAAAAACACCGCCTTGGAACCGTCAGTAAACTGTAAACATTACCGTGGGCTTAAATCAGCCTGAATGTTTGTTCGACTCAGTAAAATTGTCATATGTTAGACACGGAAGGGGTTCAGCAATGAAGTTAAAAACAGTCTGCCTGCTTAATGGATGAACCAATTTCCCTTGACCACTTTGCTTACCATTGTAATTATACGCCGGTTGGTCGGATTGGTATTTGTGCCGTGTGGCGGCCGTAGAACGTCTCCCCGTACTTCACCACAGTGCAAATTTTATTTCATTTCCTTTAGGATCATTGGGTCTATTGCGGTATCTTTGAAAAAGGAGTACTGCTTGTATTTACACTAGAGTGCATTAGCAGTGTTGCAAACTTCATTACTATTTATGAAGAGTCTTAATAAAACCGAGATTCTTTTTCTAACCTGTAATGTGTTCTTTGTTTCCAAAGACAATCTTTTTGACGTTTGTTTAGACTCTCTGATGCCCTCAACCTAAACACAATTAATTTAGATGGTCTGAGCCGGCCCTTTTATGTCTGTTTCGCGGTTCACCATGGTTCAACTGGTTGTTTTCTTTTCTCCAGTATTCCAGTGGGGTTGTCTTACGCCCGGGGATCTCCAAGTGTCACAACACGTTGTTACTGTTGTCCTCATCTTTGCTTCATTATAGGCCTTATATCGAGGGTTGAGCGCAAGACTGGCGTAGGTCAGATGGTTGTTTTTCCCCAAACCTAATCTCCTCACCATGAAGGCGTTATGAAGATTACAAGATTTCTTTCTGTAAACAATTAAAATTTAGGTGCCATTGCTTGTATGAGCAATGACACCTAAATTTGCATTGTTTACAAAGGGGTCCAAGTTGCTCCTAAACAAGGGTTTCAAAAATATGTTTGAGTTACTATAGTCTTGCGCTCAACCCTCGATATGTCACTTATTTATCCCTCTGTAATGTCACACCATTGCTCCTAGACCATTTACCATTTTAGCTAGAAGTTCGAAACTTTCACAGGCGATAACCCTATGGATGAGGACACTCGAAAATTTTGATGTAACCCCATTGGGGCAGAACCAGGGTGGTGCGGTCTCGAAGAGTCCAAAATCCATTTTGTACAAACATAGTCATGTTGCATATCAAATTGAAGGTAATGAAGAGTAAGATACAGTAGTGCAAAACATTTGCCTCGGGGGCGTGTTTGGGGGTCATTAAGGTCAAAAAGTAGGATTTTTGTGTCTTTTTTATTGTCACACAACTCTTCTTAGGCTTTTTGAGCTAGAACCTTAAAACTGCCACAGGTTATAGACTTATGATTGAGGACTAGAGGAACGTATTTGGAATTTTGATATAAGCCCTGGCGGCAGGGCCAGGGGTTGTGGCCCCGAAAGGTCCAAAATTCATTTTGTTCAAACATAGTCATGTTGTATATCAAATCGAAGGTAATGAAGAGTAGAATACAGTGGTGCAAACAATTTGCCCCAGGGGTATGTCTGGGGGTCACTGGCGGTCAAAAAGTAGGATTTTAGGTCCTTTATTTATCATCACACCACTCCGTTTAGGTGCTCCTCTTTTGAGCTAGAACTTTGAAACTGTCACAGGTAATAGACCTATGGATTAGGACTGGAAGAAAGCATTTGGAATTTTGATGTGTACGGAGATATGCGAAGGCGCTGGCGCGGGGATATGTTAGAGGTCCTCTACGCGGACCGAACAAAACTATGTTTTTACCACTATGGAAGCTTAGGGCGAGAGTTGGGATCTCGTAAAGCTAGTTTAAGTTCCAAGTAATTCATTACTGACCGTCCCAATACTGTTCCTTCCTTGTTGTTCTCTTTATTTAATGTTTTGTAGTGTCTGACTTTCAAATATATTTTTATTCTTTTAATAATTATGTAAGTTATAGATATATTTAGTTAAGTATAGGTAATAGAGTTGTCACCTTCTTTTGGGAAAAAGGTTTACAAAGCAGTTTGCCATTTGCAATCTGCTCTTTGTGTGGCTGCTAAATTGTATTTGCCTTAGATGTTAAAACCTCGATGTGGATCTGATTGTATCAGTCCCTGGGTTCACTTATTTACTTTCAGAAAAAAAACATGTTTCTCCCAGCATATTTTAAAAGTTTTATTGCCTTCCTTTCTAGTTTCATCTGCTTGGTCCAGGGATCTACTTTATAATGCATGTAATAATATATTTATTGGTCTTTTGGTTTCACCAATACCTCGGAAGATGGTGTCTAAAATAAGAAAAGCTCATCAAAATTTGCATCAAATCATTTTATTTGCAATTTACAATAATATCATAAGATTTAAAACAATATTTATTCATCAAAAATAACTTATGTACATATTTCTTTCAGGCATCTTCCCTTACACACGGTTTATAGTTTTTGATGCACCTTCAGAAAGGCAGTTCCGTCAAAATTAGTTTTGCCTTTATTCTGAAAAGTGATCTGCGTTATAAAGAAAATAAATGTTCCTCTAGAGAGCATATTCTTTCCTTTTAGAGCAGACTCCTTTCAGAAGGGATGTGATGTAAAGGAAAGCAAACAGGAAGCCACAAATGTTGTCTGTCTTGTTCTAAAATGGAGGAAATATTATATGGTATATCTAGTCCCATTAAACTTTAACTCAGTTCATAAAGAGCGATATCAACAGCTTTTAAAATAGTTTTGCGGGCCACAGCCAATCCGGACCCTCGCACAAGATACCTTACTGCCCCTAGAATGTGGAAAAGTCCATTTCTCTTTATTAGATGTGTCAAATTTACTGGTGAATGAGTGCCAAACAATGTAATCCCTAAATAGACACAATCTGTTGCGTCCGTCTGAACGGAGTATGCATGGTTTGCTTAGGCATGTCTGTCCCAAATCTTAAGATAATACGGTATCTTAATGTATTACAGTAGATATTGACATTTTCCCGGAATATATATAGCTGTTACATGTATCTTCACACTTGTATAGTAAAATAAGAAGAACGACAATCACAGAATGTAGCCCCAAATGACACCGATAGGAAGACAAAAAAAAAAGCTATGACAATCAGCATAAACCCTAAAAACCCTGAAAAGCAAAGTAATCAGCTCCCTCTTCCTCCACGTGTTCATTAAAGTGTCAGACAGGACCTACCAAAACAACAATAAGATATAAAACAGAACAAACACAAAAACAGCAAGCCGGTTTTCTTTTCGTATATATATTTTTGAGTGGGGTCGTTGGAGACCTTAAATAAAGTTTTAAAATATCTCAACCCTTAGCCTAAACCCAGTTGCTTTTTCAGATTATGACGTTTGTTTGATCCACGTAGGATTTCTAACTCACTGATGAAACTACGCGAATACCAATATCGCTTTGCATGACGGGTAAAGTTCTTTGCAAGGCGTTATGGTTCCAACCTGCTTGTTAAATTGTTTGTATTCTAGCACTGTGGGCACCGATTGTCCACGTTGCATTCTGTTTTATTTTTTGTGCGCCATGTTCCCTAATGCTAGCGGTCACCTCGCTTCAATAACTGTCCGCGTTCTTTCCGTTTCATTCTATGTGTGCCTTGCTTATGCGGGCCAAACGTATTATTATTATTATTATTAGTAGTAGTAGTAGTAGTAGTAATACAATATTTGAACCTAAAAGGTTTTTAGCCAGTCAAATCAATTTAAATTGTACGGTAGCTATTTTTTACTGACCGACTTTTCGCAGCGGGGCTTATGTCAGGTTTTGACCTGTTTGCTGATGTATTTTTGTTTTAGTAGTTCCAGAATACCATTGTAATCACCTTGTTGGGGTTGATTAGCTTTTCTTTGGTTTGTACGTAGCGTGCATACGGTCTGGCATGATTTGTTAATCTTCCTTTTGGTTTTATTGGTTGGCTCTGTTCTATGATTGTGGCTATTCCTGGACATCTTCTATCCTATTTGTCAGCAGACATGGTTTTAACATTTGTTGCTTATTTTCCCATGAGACAAGAAATTCCGAAATTTATCCAAATAAAAGTATTAAACCTGCACTAATTTTATTGAAAGATACTTGTCAAAGTTATTATTTTCCCCCTTTTTATGTGCTTTATGTACATCATGACCTGCTAAAAAAAAATATCAGGCTAATGCTACATGCTCCTGGAATATAACAGGACTGATACTTAATTTTTGCCAGTTTTCTGCCATAGAGTATCTTGTTGAACCAAAAGTTTGATTTACGTTTGTTTCTAATTGCATCACGTTAAATCTTGTTACACTCTAGAAAATTGAAGACAACATTATATTATCTAACATGATTTTGCAGACAAACATAAATCAGGAAAATTATTTCAGAGGGCCGATAGCTCTGAACGCGGCTAAAAAATTAATACTATCATACCATTTTGTACTTCATATGTGTAAAATTATACCAGCGTTTAAACCCTCAGCTAATATTTTCTTAGTAAGGTATGTGATAGAACAAAGCCTTGCGTAAAACATATTTACATATCAATTTGACATATTGAAGCAAGTCAGTGTGTCATATACAGAGAAGATGGTTGTCTGACCTTTAGCCTCATTTCTGATTTATGCAGAATACGGAATAGTTACGACTGGTTATATGTTATGTGTGAACTTTGTTTGAATCCGTTTTATGTAAGTGACTTTTAATGTTACGACAAATTTCTTTAAAAAATCCTCAATAAAAATTTTGCAGCATAACGAATTAGTTATTTGGACTCCTGACAGGGTTCATGTTCCCTGTCTGAGAACTATTTTTACTCTCGTCAAACAGTTTGGGTGAACATAATTCTCAGGTAGGGATATACACAAATGTCTCCTGTAATCCAAATAACTGATGATGTTTGACAATATACATTGCAATCCAAAATTGATTTCACACAGAGAGACGCAGTGTATTTTTTTATTTGAAAACTAGAAATAAAGATTAGGGGCCCTGTGCAGTTAAAATTTTACTATTAATATATGTACCTTAACCACAGTGCACCATAAAGCCTTTCCGAATTTTTGTAAAGCAGAATGATTTTTATCATATTCGTTCTGGTAAACTCGTCCCATTAGTGTGTAAAACCGTAAAAACATTTAATTCTAAACTTCGCATTCCATCATAATATTTATGATAATATTTATTTTGCTGATGTTTAAGGGATGGGGTAGATGAGTACCGAGCACATGTATGTAATACAGAACTGAAATAAAGGCGGCGCTTTATGTGGCGTAAAACCTTGGTTAAATCGTTCTTACTTTTTCTGCTGACCGTTCCAAGGTGGTTCTTCTATGGTAGTTATTTATACTGAAGTATTTCTGTTTTATTACATTTTGAAATGTAGTTGTACTGTGAAATTATGACACCTTTTAAGAATAAGACAAATTATGACACCTCTTAAGAATAAGACCTGAGTTGCCCATTTATTGCGAGCTATTGAAATCACCGATTGTTACTTAGAGTGACCAAAGAAATTCAGTGTATTTTGACCTCAACTGATTGCGTTTTATGTCATTTCTTGCTAAGATATGTTGTTATTTATTTTGTACAAATGTTTTCACTGTATAACAAATTATTTATGTCTAAAATTATCTCCTCCAAGGCTAGGTGCAACTTTGGTGCGTTTATAGTTTTCTGTTTTGAACAAAACAAGAGGGCCAAGATGTTCCAATATCGCTTACCTGATTACCAGATAAACTGGCCTTTCGGTTCAGAAGAAGAAGTGCAAAATAGATTTCCAAGGTAGCGGCCGTGGCGGCCATCTTGGACTTCTGATCGGTCGATTTTAGCTCAGTTTTTATCTACAAGTCACCCTGATGCTTCCTACCAAGTTTGGAGTCGATTGGCCTTTCAATTCAGAAGAAGGAGCGAAAAATAGATTTTCAAAATGCCAGCCATGGCGGCTATCTATTCTTGGATTTCCAATCAGAATGATTTTAGCTACTTTGATCTACTAGTTGCCCCATTGCTTCCTATCAAATTTCAAATTTGTCCTTACGTTTCATGCGAAGAAGCCAAAAATAGATTTTTACGATGGCGGCCATCTTGGATTTCCAATCGGAACAATTTTAACTATTATTTTTATATATAAAAAAGGTAAGAGAAAAGTCCAAAGAGTGCCACAATCACAACCCGCAGCCCTTCCCAGACATCAAGAGGAAGAGGAAACCGACAAATCTAAACAAGCACAAATCGATCAAACATACAAAAAGCACTAAGATTAGCTCTCTCTTCCCAAAGCGAGGTAATCGCAATTAAACTACAAGAACAAAATGGCACAAGGTAAGACATACAACAAATCGCCTCGCAGAATAAACCACAAAACATCAAAGAGTAAGACTAATACCGGGACCACCGCCTTAGAATGGTCAGTAGAGTAAACCACCGTGTCACCCCAACACTTCTTAAAAGTTCAAGTCAGTTAGCTAAAATAGATTTTTAAAAGAATGGCCATAGCGGCCATCTTGGATATTCCGATAGGAACGATTTTAGCAACTGTTGCTTTACAAGACACCTTAATGCATTCTGCCAAGTTTCAAGTCAAATGACCTTTCGGTTTCATTACGAAAAAAAAAGGTAAGAGAAAAATCCAGGGAGTGCCACAATCACAAACCGAAACCCTGCCCAGACCCCAAGAGGAAGATAAACCGACAAATCCAAACAAGCACAAATTAAAGAAACGTACGAAAAGCACTAAGATTAGCTCTCTCTTCCACAAGCGAGGTAATCGCAATACTAAAAGGACTGAAAAACACAAGAACAAAATGACACATGGAAAGACATACAACAAATCGCCTCGTAGAATAAACCACAAAGCAACAAAGAGTAAGACGAACACCGGGACCACTGCCTTAGAACGGTCAGTAGTGTAAACCACCGTGGGGTTTAAAGCACTTTTACAGCTAGCTAACTTCACCCTGGGTCCCGATGCTACTCTTAATACAGAAACATAAAAATTCGGTTCGCATAAAGGCTCCCAACTCAGTCAATGCATCAAAGCGAAAACACAAAAAACAAATTAATCACTATAATAAACAAAGACGAGTACTCATGGCTAGTTCTACTGTACTAATTCGACATGGCTAATTCGACGAGTATCATGGCTAACACACCTATTTAAATATATTGAAAATTTCATCACCAAAAAGCTAAACATTTTCAGATAAATATTCTGATAATTTTCAAACTTCTGCTCAAAATGTAGATTGTGGTAACTCGTTAGAACCGCCTTGCAGAGGCGGTTCTAACGAGTACCCACAATCTATGTTTTTGAGCAGAAATAAGAAACAATATGTTACAGTTTTACTATACAAAAGTGGGGCTTAAGCGGGTCAAAATTATATAGGTATGTTTTCGTGATGTTAGGAGAGGAAGCGAAAAATAGATTTTCAGGATAGCAACCATAGCGGCCGTCTTTCCTACCAGGGTTCAAGTCAGTTGGCCTTTTCGTTCACGAGAAGAAGCAAAAAATACATTTTCAAGATGGCCTCCACACCATCTTGCATTTCCGATCGGAATGATTTTAGCTATTTTTCATCTAAAAGTCAGCACGATGCTTCCTACTACGTTTCAAGTCAATGACCATTTGGTTCCGAAGAAGAAGCGAAAAATATATTTTCAAGATGGCCTCCATGGCGGTCATCCTGGACTTCCGATCGAAACGATTTTAGTTATTTTTGATTTAGAAGTCATCCTGATGCTTTCTACTAAGCTTCGAGTCAATTGGCCCAGGTGTGTTGGAGGAGTAGGCTTTTAAAGCAAATTCTTGAGGCCGCATGACGCACGATGAAAGATGCACGACGGACAATGACCAATTACAATAGCTCACCTTGGGCACTTCGTGCTCAGGTGAGCTACTAAGAAGTGAGATACTAAGAAAGAAGCTACTGTTTGCATAATGTCTGTTTCAAAGGAAACCAATGAGTAATTAAAAACATTTATATAATTTCGGATTCTGATTGCAGTCAGTTAGTGACCCTTAATACTAGAAAATGTATTTTTAGTATCCTGTGACAGGTGAAAAAATGAAAATAACATTTTTCCCCGACCGGGGATCGAACCCGGTCAGCTGGACTCAAAGTCCTACACTCTACCACGTCGCTATAAAAGCCGGCTTGTACCGCAGGGCAGTACAAGTGTGTATATATACCTATACCCAGTGACGTTCTCCCCATCCAACTTGAAATTCGTCCCTGAATTTCTTGGAGTCCGAGAATCACGTGAAATGAAACTCGAGGAGTTTTATGGACATATGTAGGTTATTTACGGTGGGCGCCAAATGTAACAGTGAAAAAATGGAAATAACATTTTCCACGACTGGGGATCGAACCCGGTCCGCTAGACGCAAAGTCCTACACTCTACCACGTCGCTATAAAAGCCGGCTTGTACCGCAAGGCAATACAAGTGTTTATATACCTATACCCGGTGACAATCCTATAACAAATCGGTCTATAAACATAGATTCCAAAAGCTTCAGATTTTGTAATATATACAGAAGAATGGGCCGCCTATAAATCACAGTCTATATGATCCAATTCAGTAGTGTGGTTTGCGCACATAGTTTACCTAGCTATATTCAGGATACAATTGTTTTTAATAACTGTTTTTTGTTGATAAAAAGTCAATCAGCTCCAAAGATAGAAAACGTACACATAGTCATATACCTGCATGTGTATTGGACATTTCTCTTAGATAAAAAAGAACAACTATGAAGGAAGAGAGTTACAGGATATTTATTGTTTTGCTAAAACGCTTTGTTTGAATAATTGTGAAAATTATATTGGCTATAGCCTGGATATTATGTGGCAGACTGCATGCCTAGTTGTCAACCCAATCATTGTTTATGGCTATGCTTCACTCTTTAATTGCACGACGGCGGTTTGGGCCTCAGATTCAATGACGGCCTCTTCGTAAAACTTTAACCAGTGGGTTGGGGCTTGACGATATGTCTTTGGCTTGGCCCGCCGTGGTTCAACTATTGGTTTTCATTTACTCTGGAATACAGTAGAATTAGCCATTAGTACTCGTCTTTGTTTATTATAGTGATTAATTTGATTTTTATGTTTTCGCTTTGATGCATTGACTGAGTTGGGAGCCTTTATGCGAACCGAATTTTTATGTTTTTCTGTATTAAGAGTAGCATCGGGACCCAGGGTGAAGTTGGCTAGCTGTAAAAGTGCTTTCCTCGCTTGGGGAAGAGAGAGCTAATCTTAGTGCTTTTCGTACGTTTGTTCGGTTTATGCTTGTTTAGATTTGTCGGTTTCCTCTTCCTCTTGGGGTCTGGGAAGGGCTGCGGTTTGTGATTGTGGCACTCCCTGGACGTTTCCCTTACCTTTTTTAATTCAACGTTTCTTCAAATAACTATCATTCTGTTACAAGCATTTGTTGTTGAATCTCTTTTACTAAACCGGTGTTGCTGTTGGTATATGGTATTGTCTTTCAAGGCGATATCAGGCTAATGTAATGTTCGCTGCTTTAATTAAGAGCATTTGTCCACTTTGCAACATGTTTTCTCGACTGCTCTGAGTTATAAGTCCACTGAAACGACTTAAATGACCAAACATGCTAACATACAACAGCATTGCACAGGAGATTGTGGGAGTAGAGCTATTAGGAATTTATTTAGCTATTTTCACTTTGGCAACTAGGAGCACATCAATTACTAATGAAACAGAAAAATGCGACTAGTCTGAACGGCTAAAAGCAATTAAATCTGTACTGCATATACCAGACAGATTGTAGAAAATGCCTCAAAATTTGAGTGTAGAAAAAAGTGCCTTAAACTAGTTATGCTGAAAAAACATCTTTTGATTTTCAGATAACATTTACATTTATTTTCAGTTTTAACAAAATGCAACATTGTATACATGTTCTGGTGTGCACTGTATCAGTTTGGAATTATAAGCAAGATTGTGAACCCTTTGGTTTTATAGATGAACATATCTGAGCAGAAATCCAACAAGCATACATTATAAAACAACATGTGCTTCCATACAGTCTGATGAGTTCCTTTAATGTTTCGGCAGTAAACCCTACAGTAAAAACCTTCCTTAAGCTTACAGTGAAGGCCAAACATCTTTTACAAAACATGCTGATCTGCACTCTCGCGATTTTACACATCTGCTAAGTCTGCTTGTAGCCTAACGCGGCACATTCTACAAAAGAATTAAATACTCAACAAAATAATTGAAGGGTCACCAGTTTCAGTTTCCCTTTGGTTAACATTCAAATGCGACCCATCAGTTGTTAAAATCATACTATGGCAATACTGCTATTGGCAAGCCCATTTCAATAAGCTTAATATGTTAGTAATATGTTCAACTACCAAAGTGTTACTTGCGCAAAAATTGTCAGCCTAGAAGATTCAAAGAAAAATGGGAATTTCTAAAAAAAAAGACTTTTTACCCCAAATTGATGTGCTTTTTTTCTCAGAATATCTGAAATTTTCTATTTTTAGTCAAAACAATGATTTACCCTAAACACAATCTTGCGAATTCCACTCTCTTAGGGGTAAAAGACACAAAAAATATGACCAGAAAACGGTCAACCCTGTAAGTGGCTAAAATTGCCTCGATAATTCCCCAAATCTATAGAGGAAAAAATAAGGTAACAGGAAAGTCCAGGGAGTGCCACAATCACAAACCGTAGCCCTTCCCAGACACCAAGAGGAAGAAAAAACCGACAAATCCAAACAAGCACAAATCGAACAAACGTACGAAAAGCTCTAAGATTAGCTCTCTCTTCCTCAAGCGAGGTAATCGCAATGCTAAAAGGACTGAAAAACACAAGAACAAAATCACAAAAGGTAAGACATAAAACAAATCGCCTCGTAGAATAAACCACAAAGCAACAAAGAATATGACTAACATCGGGACCACCGCCTTAGAACGGTCAGTAGAGTAAACCACCGGGGAGTTAAAAGCACTTTTACAGCTAGCCAACTTCCCTCTTGGTCCTGAAACCTGTAGAAAAATGTGAGTTTCTTTGTTGAAATTAAACCTTTCGCTATTTTTTAACGAATTTTTAAATGAAACTTTTCAATTTAAAATTTTTTGTTGGAAGCACGCCTTTTGAAAAGGAGAGTTTCAAACAACAAATTTTGAAATGAAAATTTAGGGTACTACTTTAAGAAACAATCAACATTTTAATATCTTCAGCGTTTTTGCCCATAGACTCGATCAAAGTGTGCATACATGGAACATTTCACTAATTGACCCTTTAATTACTTTGACTAGTATAATCTAAACCCTTGTTTTACAAATAAAAAAAAACAAAAACAAAAACAAAAAAAACAAAAAAAAACATTAATGCTGATCAACAAAAATAGATGTGAAAACACTAGAGGATCATAATTCAGTCTTTCTTTATGTGGTCCATCTCAAATGCATTTACACTTTAATACCCTGTAATGTACATAATCACGTTTTTTTTTCTTATTTTTCACAGAAAATAGGGCTTGATATTCTATTTAAATTGTCTTCCTACGAGACGCTGAAATGACAATGAAATGTCAAGCTATTTGTCTAAGAAAAGAACGAAAACTGATTAAAGTGTAAGCGTTACATTGTGAATCCGGCTAATGTGACTGGATTAAGTTAGGCATCGTCCCTTACACTCAGGCGATCCCATAAATAAGACAACGTTTCCTTATTATTTTCTAAAGCTGTATAACACAAGAAGGAAGTGCTTTATTTATTCAGAATTTTAATAAAACCCCAACTTTATCATTTCATATAGCAGAGCGGTACAAGTGGGGGCTTAGAAATTATAAGAAGGTTCACGAGATGACTGTCAAAATCGTTTATTACACCATTCATATGAGAGGTATATGTCCTGTCCATTCCACTCTGTTCTTATATTAGCGACGCAAAGGGGAAATGAAATGTTATTTGAAGCATATGCGAATGTATCTGAGCCGCAACATGAGAAGACGTAACTTCTGACATGTGTGCTCGTAGAAGACTCAAATTAGCCTGCGCATTTGTCCAGATCAGAGTCTTTGTTGTCCGCATAAGAAATAAACGTCAAAAAGATTGCCTTTGGAAAAAAAGAACATACTACAGATTTAAAAAATGGGAGTCTCGGAAAGTTTGCATCACTGGCAATTCAAAATGCACCCAGTGAAGATTCTGATCAGACTATGCTAATGCGAAGGCGGATCTGAATCTTTGCTGGGTGCACATGTCAGCAGGTACGTTTTCATATAGAGGTAAATTTACGCATGTAAAATTTTTGCCAAGTCTGATTTGCTGTTAGTTACGGGATCATTGGAATCTGCAATATGCATTAAAAAAACAAAACATGTCTTTGTTAGACATTACTTATGCACAGATTAAGGTGGTAGTGCTGTTCACATATGCTTCAACCATCACATTTGACTTTGCCTGTCTCATTTACAATTGTAAGACAGTCTGTTATACTGAGTAGAAAAATCTGTTAAAGTTGTTTTCGACCATCTTCAATTTGCTTTGCTTCTATTAACATGTCTGACCTTTCATCTTGAGCATAATTACCTTCTTGACCGCGTTCGTATGTCTTTGTTAATGAACTCTGTCAGACAGCTTATTGTTAACATAATCAGCCATTCATCAAGACAAGAGCTGGCGAAGTATCGGTTATTAGTTGAGACTGATGATTGACGACATTCACTTTCGGCAGATTGAACATGCACACGATCTAGCTGACTTAAATACTACTTCTTTAATTCCATTAACACATCGTACAAGGACTTTTACCTGCAAATATAGTAAAACCGTATTTACTAAACGTATTGTGACATCAATAGTGTGCTACCATTGTGATATTGTCTTAACTTATACATGTTGGTATGTCTGCAAACTTGTTTGAAGAGATTAAAACATATGTCAAGATACTCAGAAAACGTCACAATCAAAAAGTAAGAAGGAGAGGTGAGGAACCAACAATGACAATACTAACCAATGACGTACGAACAAACTTACTTCTACGTTCTGCGGAGTCTGATCAGTCTGAATCTGCATTGCTTTCTCGGGTCTGTTTCACTGAATACTTAGGGAAAATACGTCAAAAGTTTAATCAATCGCTTTAAAATTGTCACACTATTTAGAACCCAGGATAATATTAAACAAACGACATGCGAAGACTTTAATTGCTTTGACCTTTCTCAGCGGCATTGCCTGTGGTTCTACTTCTTTTCATTTTCTTTTTGTACAACAGCTGACGAGTGCAAACGATTGTTGCATGTATGGCGTTTTCTGATTTATAAGCGTGTTTTATATCTGAGTGTTATTTTGGCATTCACGACATATATCGTGTTTTTTGCCATTGTTTCTTCCCCATTTATTCTTTTTTCGTTACCTAGTGGGGGAAGGTTGTGTTTCTTTATTTTGGTATTTCCTTGCTATCTTCACCTACATTTTATGCACATTTGCAGTCTTTAGTGAGAATGAACAATCACTTATCTTAAATGCCAATTAAAACATAAAAAAGCCGCAGCTTGTTTATTACGTTTGAGATTGATTTGTAGTACGTCGTCTGACTAAGACAGACAGCACTGTTAGACGTGTACACTCTTCGAATGCATAACATAAACAAAGTAGATAGTATTGGCTAGTTACCCTGAAAAGGTCGTAATCACAAAGCTCACCCTTCCCAAGGCTTCGGCAGAAGGGTTATGCGAAAAACAATGCCAAGACACAGTTGCAAAAAGCGACATACAAACAATAAAAAACTAAACTAGATGACCGTTCTTGGAGTGGTCAGCAGAAATAACTAACAACTACTCTCTCTCCTTCTCTCTCTCTCTCTCTCTCTCTCTCTCTCTCTCTCTCTCTATATATATATATATATATATATATATATATATATATATATATGTGTGTGTGTGTGTGTGTGTGTGTGTGTGTGTGTGTTGGGGTTGGGCTGAGATGGAGCTTATAATTGTTATACATGAACGCAACCTTGCTCTTAATTCTGATTCAGCTCAAAATTACAAATACGTGTTCAGTCCGCATGGGGTCTGCATCAGTGAAACATCGTACTTAAAGACAAACATTCTTTAAACCGGTGCAACGAAACAAGCAGAACCGAAACTATGGCTAAAGAAAGAAAACTACAAGCTGGACTAAGATTTACCCAACCACAGAAACAAATAGTCAGGCGTCATGTTTGTTCTAGGAATACGCAATTAGCTAAATAAACATATGGACTGAAAATATTGTTGTGGTTTGTTTCTGCGTCCATGCTTGTGCAAGTGGCTTATACTTGATATGCCGAAGCTCGTGCTTTTTAATAATAATCACGGCAATCTATTATTGAAAAGCTCTTCTGAACTACGCAGTATTAAACAATGATAAATCATGATTAAGAATACTTGCAGAATTCTGAATGAAAACAACGCTGGAGACTTTAACAACAAGGTTATCCAACGCTAATTTGTTTGAGTAGGAAGAATTCTAAGAAGCTAAAGCCGGGTGATGACTTGCGCCCCGTGAAACGCGCCTTTAGCGCAGTTGAAATGTACATTAAATGTCCGTTTTAGTTCCTAGCTAGTCATTTACTGTGTTAACAATGATGTTGCCTTAATAATTATTCATCAGAAATGTAGCTGCCAGGGAAATGACGTAACCACAAAATATTACCGTCTAAGGGCATGAGCGCAAAGAAATGAGATACAGTAAAACATAGAATATATAGTAGTAGCACACTTGAATGAGACAAACGAGTACAAACTTAAAGGCAACCAGTGAGGATCTGCATTATGGGTACAAATATATCGATACGAAGTTTGCAACACTGCTTACGCCCTCAAGCGTATACATGATCAGAACTCCGTTTTCAAAATTACCACAATGGGCCCGATGATCCCTAAGGAAATAAAAATGTAATCTGCACTATGGTGAAGTAAGGGGAAACGTTCTACGGCCGTCACACGGCACCAACACCAGCTGCAGTGAGGTAAATAAAAGTAATAAAGATTGCCTTTGGAAACAAAGAACACATAACAGATAGAAAATGGGAGTCTCGGTTTTATTGAGACTCTTCATGAGCAGTAATGAAGTTTGCAACACTCCTTACGCCGCCCTCTAGAGTATACTTGAGCAAATTTCCGTTTTCAAAGATACCGCAATGGACCCAATTATCTCAGAGGAAATGAAAATATAATCTGCACTATGGTGAAGTACGGAGAAACGTTCTACGGCCATCATACGGCACCAACACCAGCTGCAATGAGGTAAAACAAAGTCATAAAGATTGCCTTTGGAAACAAAGAACACATTACAGATAGAAAATTTGAGCCTCAGTTCTATTGAAACTCTTTATGAGCAGTAATAAAGCTAACACGAGGACTCAACAGAAACAACGTGTTGAGACATTCGGAGATTCTTGGATTATCAAACAACAAAGGATAAGAGAAAAGTCCAGGGAATGCCACAATCACAAATCGCAGCCCTTCCTAGACACCAAGAGGAAGAGAAAACCGACAAAACCAAACAAGCACAAATCAAACAAACGTACGAAAAGCACTAAGATTAGCTCTCTCTTCCCCAAACGGGGTAATTGCAATGCTAAAAGGACTAAAAAACACAAGAACAAAATAACACAAGGTAAGACATAAAACAAATCGCCTCGTAGAATAAATCACAAGGCAACAAAGAGTAAGACTAACACCGGGACCACCGCCTTAGTACGGTCAGTAGAGTAAACCACTAGAGGGTACCACTGGACTACTGGAGCAAGAGAAAATCACAAGTTGAATTCGGTAAGCCGAGGAACAGACCTAACCGACCAGACCATCTAATTAATAGTTTTGTCTGGGCCATCACAGAGTCTCGACCCCGATCTACCGACTTGAAATTAAAGAGGTAAGCAGAGTGGTCAACCGTGATTGAATTAACCGCTCAGCAAGCAGACTGTTTTATGACATCAATGGTATAACCCTTTTGTTTATAACTTATGACAATTTTACTAAAATGACCAAAAACATTCAGGTTTTCCTACAATTTTTCTTAACATATAAACTAAGTCACCATGAAATTCAGATTCTGATAGGCCTTGTAGAAGAAGTATTGTTAGTCCGGTAATGTATTTAGAGATCAATTCGTAGTGTCGACGATGAAACAGAAAAAGCTTTCCAAAGTTTATGATACCGATACTCCTGTTGTAAAAGTTTGACAATCAGAATTTTGTTACAAACATTGAAGTCAGCCAAATGACTAGATAATCTAGCAATCCGAATAAGTTGAGAAATGTAAACACCATAAGAAGGGGCACGAGGAACGTCGCCATCCTAAAATAGGAAATTAACAATGTCAAAATCAAAATCATTGCGTTTGTCATAAATTTTAGATGAAACAAAACCGTTAGAAATCAATGAATGCAAATTAAAAAAATGCAGTTTCGGTATGAGTAGAATTAGGTTTGTTCAACTGCAGTCCATTAAGATAAATTTAAGTGACCATTCCTTCAAAGTAAGGATTGTCGAAAATCAAAAGGCCACCCAAATATCTGGAAGCTGAGTTAAAAGCTTAAATAATATCAGCTTGTGTATCATCAGGACAAAAAAAACTTCATAAAATCTCTTTCATAACAAAACAAATGAAAATCTGCTACAAGAGGGGCACAATAAGTACACATCGAAATTTCAAGAATGCATCTGTGTAACTTAGTACCACATCTAAAGAAAATGTTGTCTAAACGTTATGATAATACATAAAACAAATAGGTTCGCATAAAGGCTCCCAACACAGTCAATGCATCAAAGCGAAAACATAAAAATCAAGTTAATCACTATGATAAACGAAGACGTGCACTCATGACTAATTCTACTGTGTGCCAGAGTAAATGAAAACCAATAGTTGAACCACGGCGGGCCAAGCCAAAGACATATCGTCAAGCCCCAACCCACTGGTTGAACCACGGCGAGCCAAGCCAAAGAAGTCTCTTTATAGGCCTTGGTGCAACTCAGTTCCTGTTTCAGAGTACAAATATGATGTAACCATCAAATAACGACTACGTTGTTTGCGACTTGTCGGGTAGAACCAAAGCATTCTTATAAAGAATTTTTTTAATATCCTGCTTTAGATGACGGAAAGTAGACTTAGGTTTAAGTGGTAATAGATTATTATTTTGGGAATAAAATTTGATAAGTTTATCGATAACATTAAAAATGTTTGATCTCCATTCCTTTAAAGCATCAAGCACAACACGCTCTTGTTTACACCATCGATTACTGAAATCGATCAATGCACAAGCTATTTCTTGTCTATATTTAATAAAATCTAAATGATTAAGAAATCTATATATTTTGGGCCCTAAGAAACTATTTTACGAATTCTTTGATTTGAAATGACTTTAAAATTTCCTTTAATGACATGTCCAGCCGCAGGATTACTAAACATGGAGCCTTCACAATCTCGTGTGTCAGGGTATTATGAATGTCAAGACCTGAAACAAGTTATTGAAATTACAAACAATACTGCATTTGGGCTTGTTACATTTATAACAAATGATTGGAAAAAAAAGGATAAGACAAAAGTGCAGGGAGTGCCACAGTCACAAACCGCAGCCCTCCCCTGACACCAAGAGGAAGAGACAACAGACAAAACCAAACAAGCGCAAATCGAACAAACGTACAAAAAGCACCAAAACTAGCTCTCTCTTCCCCAAGCGAGGTAATCGCAATGCTAAAAGGACTGAAAAACACAAGAACAAAATAACACAAGTCAAGACATAAAACGAATCGCCTCATGGAAGTTACCTGTGTTCGAAATAATTAGGTATTGATGAAGTTATACATTTTGCATTAAAAATACATGGTAAATTACTGAATTCTATTCCTTTATTTATGCAGAGAATTTTAATAAAATGTCTTTTATGATTGACTTGGGTATCATAAACGGACGGAGAGCATGCTGAGTATAACATCTAGTCAGGAGTGCAGCTTCATTCAATTGATGACCCCTATCGTAGCATCACGAAAACATACAGATATACTTTTGACCCCTTAAGCCCCACTTTTATATAGTAAAACTGGGATTTACATGGAAGGGTAAACATTATTTTCATTATTTCTGCTCAAAAACATAGATTGTAGGTACTTGTTATTACCACCTCGTGGAGGCGGTTCTAACGAGTACCCACGATCTATGTTTTGAGTAAAAATATGAAAAATGTCAGAATTTTTATCCGAAAACTTTTAGTTTTTGGTGGTGAAATTTTCAATATATTTGAATAGGCGTGTTTTCGTAATGGAACTTGTTAACCTCGAGTCCAATCACGGAACCATGGTACAGACAGACTATAGAATGAAAATGCTTCGTTTATATTTATGTGTCGGAGACATACAATTACAATACAAAGCAAAATAACACTTCCTTAAAATGAATGGACAAAATGATAAAGTAGCGTTATTAAACGGCAAACGGGCCATACGGAAAGATACATACTTGTTTGTATCGTTTTATTTCTTCTCTAATATCTGAGGCAAAACTACAAAATATTATCCTGTTCAGACATAATTTGTGCTTTGGAATGGTACAAGCTACATGTGTTTCATTAAGCAACATATATATATGGATGCACAGGCTCTCTTGAACCTTTGCTGTTCACACATGCTATAACGGCATTTTTCCCATAACGCGGAAACAGATAAACAGGAAAAGCAACAAAATCATCGCCTTAGTACTACTATAATAGTAAGGTCGGCGGCTCAGCAGTCGTACAATATGAGCATTAAATAAAATTTTCCAGATACCTGAGCCGCGCATTTACGATGGATGCATTTCTGACATGTCTGAAAATTTAAGGCGGAAAATAAAATTTACTCCTTATAATGCTTTTGTCACTAAATATATAAATAAAACTATTTAGGAAAAGCCAGAACTAAAAATCACCCTATCCCTGGCAAGGACTTGGGGAACTGAAAACACATATGCAGAATAAAGATCAATAATAGAAAAAAAAAAAAAAAAAACAAAAAAAACAAACAAAAAAAAAAACAAAAAAAAAACAAACAAATAAAAAACAAACAGCACCATTGCACAAACCGAAAGTGAAACACAGAAGAACTGCAACACATGAATTGCTATAAAACGATTCGTATCAAAAACCGACTTAGGCCTGAAATTAATTGTACTCGATCTAAACAACACCTTTCATTTCGATGGTATTCTAAATGTGAGCACAAGCAGTGAAACAACACACTAAATGCGTATGATAACCATGAATACCATGCCGAAACGCGAAACAGCTGAAAGAATCGGATAATATTGGCCATTAGGTAATTGGGCTGTCATAAAAGAAACTGAGAAAAGTCCAGGGAGTGTCACAATCACAAATCGCAGCCCTTCCCAGACCCCAAGAGGAAGAGGAAACCGACAAATCTAAACAAGCACAAACAGAACAAACGTACGAAAAGCACTAAGATAAGCTCTCTCTTCCCCAAGCGAGGTAATCGCAATACTAAAAGGACTGAAAAACACAAGAACAACATGACAAACGGAAAGACATACAACAAATCGCCTCGCAGAACAAACCACAAAGCAACAAAGAGTAAGACTAACACCGGGACCACCGCCTTAGAACAGTCGGTAGAGCAAACCACCAGGGGGTTTAAAGCACTTTTACAGCTAGCCAACTTCACCCTGGGTCCCGATGCTACTCTTAATACTGAAATACATAAAAAGTCAGTTCGCATAAAGGCTCCCAACTCAGTCAATGCATCAAAGCGAAAACATAAAAATCAAATTAATCACTATAATAAACAAAGACGAGTACTCATGGCTAATTCTACTGTATGCCAAAGTAAATGAAAACCAATAGTTGAACCACGGCGGGCCAAGCCAAAGACATATCGTCAAGCCCCAACCCACTGGTTAAAGTTTTACGAAGAGGCCGTCATTGAGTCTGAGACCCGAACCGCCGTCGTGCAATTAAAGAGTGAAGCTTAGCCATCAACAATGATTGGGTTGACAACTAGGCATGCAGTCTGCCGCATAATATCCAGGCTATAGCCAATTCTTTTATAACGGTTAATAAGTTTTCGGAATTGCTCCGAAAAGTTGCATATGCATTAGCCGCAAATTGTTTACAACTCTGATTTCAATACAACAAAAATAGTTTCAATGGTCTCAAACGACCATAACATATAGGCTACAAAACGAAAAGGAACCGGAATACGTTTTACAGCTGGCACATGAAAGTAAGCACCAGCTGTAGTGAAATAAAATATATTCTGTAAACAAAGGATTATTTAGAAGTAAGATTTAGTCGTATAAGGTTATAGTCAAACGAGTTATATAGACAATTTTCCGATCAAATAACGCGGGTGTAAATGGTAGAGCTTGTTCCGCTAATCGCGTGTCTTTATGAAAACACGCCCGTTCAAATATTTAGAAAATTTTATCTCCAAAAGCCGAAAATTTTCAGATAAAAACTCTGATATTTTTATATTTCTGCTCAAAACATAGATTGTGGGTACTCGTTAGAACCGCCTCGGTGAGGCGGTTCTAACGAGTACCACAATCTATGTTTTTGAATAGAAATAAGAAAAATAATGTATACCCCTATAAACCCCAGTTTTACTACATAAAAGTGGGTTAGAGGGGGGTCAAAATTATGTAGGCATGTTTCATAAAGAGATACCTAGGAAAGTCCACGATCACGCAACACCCTTCCAAATCTAATGCTCTAATGCACAGGCTAAGGATTTAATCACATGACAGCCAAAAAATAATAACAATATATATATATATATATATATATATATATATATATATATATATATATATATATATATATATATATATATATATATATATATATATACCAGTAACTAAAGAATCACTGACCGAATTGCGTGGTTTAGATGAGCAAACACACAACAGCGAGTTGAATAATCGCTAGGGACTATTAAGAATTTTACTGCTTCTGTTGAGCATACCTTACTTACTATAAGTACTTGGACACCTCAACTCGTTACCTCACCTGAATTTAAAAATCAATAGTATTACCTGGGGATATGTCTGAAATTACTAGATGTGGTGCAAACAGTGCGGCCTCTCATCAGAGTCAACATGTTCTATACTTATCAGTGTCTGGCCGAGATTAACATATTTACCCTAAATACTTAAACACTAAGTCCAATAGAACTGAACAGGTCTATTGTAGTATCTGCTGATGTTTCTAAATACTGCTGGACAAGGCGGATGTCCAGTAAGCCTGCGTACCCATGCAGCCTGATCAGGGCGTTTACTATGCGCATTGAAACATCGAGTTCTATAAAATGCAACACGGAACAGCAAGGGCCTTGCTTATACTGTGTGGATGTGCAAGACGATCGTAATTTGCAAATTCTTTATTACACTCGAAGACACATTTTTAGTTGACGCATCTCGCGGAATGTCTTTCTTAGCCCTTCTCTTGCCGAACACGACATGACCTGTCTTAGCAAACAATGTAGATCTAGATCTGCACTGTTTGTCATGAAATATGTGAATTTCTATCAAAAAACCGGATCAAGTGATCTGATTGGCAGGAAATTAGAAGTAGGCGTGGCATCTTAATTTATTCAGCATGACAAGGGTTAAGTACTTACATCATGGGTTTCTTTCATGCTGCAGCACTCCGCTCTGGATGTTATTTCATGGTTAGGGTTAACGAGTAATGTTAGACTAGGTGATGGTATTGCGAATGATTCACAGTAACCGCGGCAAGCATTTAATGTCACATTGAAAACAACACATCCGGGAATTTGAACTGGTCGGGTATTACCTGAAATTAAAAGAAACATATCTTAATCATGCTGTTGGCAACCATATTTATCCTAATTAAACAAGCTTTGTTACTGTTACCGAACAAAAGGCGTGGCTTTTCTGCTGACTACTCTCTTATAGACGGCTAGTTGAAATGAAACTTTAGATTCACCCTTACTAGGAGGTATCCATTTACCAACATGTTTAGTTCGACTATACTTAACTGCATACATTTAGAAGATACAAGTAGCCATGTGGAGACCAGTGTGATAGACTGAATAAAATACTGTGTCATGCTGACTTAAAATATCAATTTCAATATATAAGTGCTGTGGCAATTACTCTGCAACTATTGAATTTGTGCAGTTAATAACGTATCTGTAAATATCAATTCTCATCTGCTATCAACTATATATTGCCAGCGCACAAGATATTGCATATGGTTTGCTTTGGGACAGTACTTGCATTTGCTCTAAACTAACCGAGAATATACGCACTATACCTACTTAAGTATTCCTATTTAACAGTTTATTTATCTAGCAAGACATATGGCAGTTTTGTTTAAACTATTTATTCTATTTGTTGTTTCTTTCGTTTAAAATAATACCTATTAAAGTAACAACAGATAACATCGCAAGCAAAGAAACATTAAAATTGATTAAGGCACTTCGACAGATGTAGGAGCCACCCTAGAAAATAAGAGGATCTTAGCAGTTATGCGAATAATATCGACCTAGATTCATCTATGAACTTGTTTACTGTGTCTCTTGCGATTCGTCTAGTAAGTGCGAAAAAAAAAAAAAAAAAAAAAAAAAAAAAAAAAGAGAGAGTTGGTTGTTCTTTTTTCCTTAGGTTTCTGTGCGAGCGGAGCAATATTTGAGCGAGCGGAGCAATATTTGAACTTAGGGTGAATTATTGTGCCGTCTTTGGGATGGTTTGGGTGTCTTGTAGCTACTCGCTGTGGAGCGTTCTTAGTGTTTTTTGTCATGTGTTTTGTCTTATCTGTAGTATAGTTTATAGTTTAATGCCTTATTCCTAGTACTATTAATATTTGTGTTAGTTTTTATTATTGTTGTGTTTAGTGGCTCCTGTCGGGCGTTTTTATTAACACTTGTCATGCTGAATAAATTAAGAAGTCACACCCACTTCTAATTGTTAGCCAATCAGATTACTTCATCAAGGTTGTTGATATAAATTCAGGTACTGAATGAAAAACGGTGCAGATTCAGATAAGTTAACTTCTGAAGAAGCCAAATGATCTGGCTCTACATTGCACAGGACATGTCCGGGTCCAGCAGGACAAGGGTTAACTCGTTGGGGAACGGGAGACCGATTGCTTTACATTTACCCAGTCAGCATTCTACGTAAATCTATATCGGGCCGTCATCGGCCCGTCAGGGTAGCTGACGGGCCGATGACGGCCCGATGTAGATTTACGTAGAATGCTAGCTGGGTAGTTTACTTGTAGTGTATGTGCTGTATATATTGGTTGTTTATTCTTTATCGTGGTGCCATTGGCAGGTTATGTTCTGTGATTGTGACTCCTTCAAAATAGCTTCCAAACTACAGTCGACTCTCGTTATCTCGAATTCCAAGAGACTCTCTGAAACACCATACCTCGACATATCAAATTTTCAGAATTGAGGAAAAATAATTCGAACAACCACATTTAACAAATTTATATGTAATTGGACTCTTGACGTTAGAGATATATCGAAGGTATTATGGAAAAGAGGAGAAATTGCCTAGGAGCAATTTCTCCTCTTTTCCACAATATTATTTACTTGTTGTTAGATTTTCATGTTTAGGCAGGGACAAGATTGTCACTTCGAGATAAGCGGTTATTCAAGACAAGCGAGTTCAAGATAACGAGAGTCAACTATATATAAAATGCTATACGGCTCTTTTGTACTGAGACACAGCTTACAGCATGAAAATAATTAAACGCCTAATCAACAAACTAGGTGCCTCACTTGCTTAATGCTGATTACGCTCCGCATGTTGTGTCTGGAGTAGGAAATTAAACACAGTTAGACATGGTGCTATATTGTTAATACAACCGGAATCAGCAAATGGAACTACGTGGCGTATGAGCTCTACTAAGCTAGGAACAACTGATAAACATAGCATATCTTGACAATAAAATCTGACAGGATACCTTTAAAGCATTTTGCAAAACTAAAACCGTGTGCAGACGACCATAAAGATGCCAGGCAGTCTGTATGGGAGCAAGAAATGTTCTGATTTTCCGCTAATTACACGTGTGTTTTGCATAACAAGCTTTCACCGTACCCCTATATCAGCAGTTTGAACAGATATAATTTAGAAACTTAACGGGTAGTCGGCGTGTCCTAAATGGTGCTGTCATTCTTTCTTAACTCGCCCATTCATGTATGTATCTTTCTGTATAATTGCAGAAATTTCCATCTGTAAGGCCTCATTTAGAACTGTTCTTAGTCTGGTTTTGGATACGAATAACCAGATGTCTGTTTATCGCTCCAAAGAGTGACAGCCCAACACTAGCAAGTGACTTCACTCAGACAACATTACAGCAGTGATTATTTACGTTCTAATTTTGAATGCACGGTTTCGCATTGAACAACCCGTAGGATTAAGGTGGATAATTTTGCTCGTCTCTCCCCCTTTAAACGCCCACAAAAGGCATAAATCATTATCCATTTGACGCTATCTTCGCACTACAAATATATTCCGATTCAGTTCTTAGCCTTGGTTTGGATACGAATAGCCAGATGTCTGTTTATCGCTTCGAAGAGTGACAGCCCTACACTAGCAAGTGACTTCACTCAGACAACATTACAGCAGTAATTATTTATGTTCTAATTTTGAATGCAAAGTTTCGCATTGAACAGGTGTATAATTTTACTCGTCTCTCCCCTTTTAAACGCCCACAAAAGGCATGAATCGTTATGCATTTGACGATATCTTCGCACTACATATATTTATATATATATTCCGATTCATTTGAATTGATGGATGTTTTGAATTTTACAATTTATTAACATTATTCCAGTTTTAACAGGTCAATGAAGGATGATGGAGCAGCTACACGATGGATGACACAATCACGGGACTTGAATTCGCGAACTTGGAATTGTTTGACCAAAGCGTCATATCATGACTCGCATGCTTCAGTCGTATACAGTAATGCCTACACCTATATAGATGACATTATATCGAGGGTTGAGCGCAAGACTAGCGTAAGTCAGATGGTTGTTTTTCCCCAAACCTAATCTCATCACCATGAAGGCGTTATGAAGATTACAACATTTTTTTCTGTAAACAATGAAAATTTAGGTGCCATTGCTCGTATGAGCAATGGCACCTAAATTTGCATGGTTTACAAAGGGGTCCAAGTTGCCCCTAAACAAGGGTTTCAAAAATATGTTTGAGTTACTATAGTCTTGCGCTCAACCCTCGATATTAGCTATCAAGACACATGTAAACATTGTTTGTGTAATTAATGACACTGAAACACACTATAGGTTTTAGGTTTGTTCTATTATATTTACCTTGTCAGCCTTTCTCTCTCTCTCTCTCTCTCTCTCACAGACACAGAATGACACACACACACACAAAATGAGGGAGAGAGAGAAAGAATTTTTGGACTTTTGTTCTTTATTTGTATTTCGTTATTGTAACTATACTGTTATCTATTTGCATTGTTTGTTCCTCGTTGTTTTTTGTGACTGTGCTTCGTAGTTGTGGTCCTCCAGGTGTAGTTTCACTATATGTTATCTATAATAATTTCTGCTATGGAAAAATATGAAGCTAAACAGGTAAGTCCACAATCTGATATGCTATAATTTAGAGTCTGATAAGCTTTAATCGTGACGTAGATAGAATTTACCAACAGTCCACATATTTATGAGATAATCGACTATTTCAGTCTTAGTATACATACTATATTCTGGTCCAGAAATGCCATCCCAGACAGCCGCATACAGTTATCTATGTGCTGTATTTAACACTATCGCGTGACGCATTCGATAAAATCACACACATTAAGACTGATATCCTATGTAACGGTCTACCTACATATTGATAAAGCTATTTATAAATATAAATACTGGACAACAGTACCATCATCGGTATCTAATCACTCAATGTAAATCAGCATAAACAAGACTATCGCATATCTGACCTCAAATTCTAGTGAAACGAACATCACAAAGAAAATACAAAATGGCACAACACTAAAATTAAAACGAACGAATAAAGCGAGATCGCATTACGAAAACACGCCTATTCAGATATATTGAAATTTCTCCACCAAAAACTGAAATTTTCAGATAAAAATTCTGATGTGATTCATATGTTTGCTGAAAACATAGATTGTGGGTAGTCCTTAGAACCGGGTCACCCAGACGGTTCTAACGAGTATCCACAATCTATGTTTTTGTGCAGAGATAAGAAAAATAATTTAAACCCCTGTAAACCCCAGTTTTACTATATAAAAGTGGGGTTTAAAGGGGTCAAAATTATATCTATAGGTGTGTTTTCGTGACGGCTTTGGACTGGTTGGTAGGAAAATTACTTGGGGTTTGAACTCTGGTAGTTCATGAGGTCTCATTTATCAATTACATCTATATTCAATTTAATGCACATCTTCCAATCAACCTGCTTATGAGGTCGATAATTAATGAAACTATTTCGACTAGAAAATTTTAAAATAAAAAAGCATAATAACAATAATAAAGTAAGGCCAAGGAGGTTCCTCTTTTGCAGTTTTTTTTTTTTTTTTTTTTTATTGTGCGTATGTGCTTTTATATGTTTGTTTTGTCATTGCATGTTCCTAATCGTTCCTTCATTTGTGGCCTCGGGAAGGATGTGTGTCGAGGTTTTGGCATTTCCAGGGTATCGTATATTGTTTCTGATCGTAATTAATTTTTAAAGGACCAGCAATGAGAGACGGACAAAGATCTACCCAGATGTGTACATTGTAAAGACTCTTCAACTACCTTGTAGATATATATTTTAATATCTATCTGAAAGCAGTCCAATCACGCTGAATTGTTCCAGGAGAGGATTGAAAAATAAAACATGAACTGTCGAAGAACAGATAAAATCACAGAGCAGACAACAATGCCATCAAGAGGAAGAATAAACAAACGTCGACAGACAGCATACATATGCGATTAGCGAAGACTCTGATCAGACTCTGCGGACGCGCCGGTTGATCTGAGTCTTGGCTGGTCACACAAGACTTACCGTAGGTTTAGTCGTGCGATGGTTCATATTACAAACAACGAAAACAACGAAAAGCAGCCCCTTCTTGTCCAGAGAGGTGATGACAATGCCAGACACGACAAACCAAAAAATACGATAAAAACAAACAGGACAAAATGGATAAAATGGATAAAAGCACCGCAGCGAGCTACCCTAAGGCCCTATACAGAACAAGCAACAGCAGAACTTACGCCTTAGAACGGTCACTACTGTCCTTTTGACATCATTCGAAAAGACGTTTTTTGCTTGGCATTTTATTTCAAATGAAAATATTTTGTTCTGATTGACCATACCGTATCAGAAACCATTTGTCTTTTCTGTTTCTGTGTTTTGTTCTCAAATATTTACCCTTTCAATCGGTTAGGCGGTTCTAACGAGTTCCCACAATGTATGTTTTGAACAAAAATAAGAACAATAATGTACACCCTGTAAACCCCAGTTTTACTATATAAAGTGGGGATTATGGGGATCAAAATTTTATAGGTATGTTTTCGTGATGGAAAGCACAGTCCCAGCTAGCATTCTTTATAAATCTATAGCGGGCCGTTATCGGCCCGTCAGCTACCCTGACGGGTCGATAACGGCCCGCTATAGATTTATAAAGAATGCTTACTGGGGTAGTTTTAAGTTGCTGTGTGTATTTTAAAGAGTGTACTGAACAGCTACTCGTGGACATATTCTGTATTATTTTTGTAGAGTATAAGATGATTCATCAGAAAGCATCTGGTCTGCAGCTGTAACGAAGATGTTCAGGAAACAGCCCCAATTACAGAACATAGCCTATCAATGGCACCAAGAGGAAGAGTAAACGAACTATGACGGAGAGCACAAACCCAGTCAGCATTCTACGTAAATCTATATCGGGCCGTCATCGACCCGTCAGGGTAGCTGACGGGCCGATGACGGCCCGATGTAGATTTACGTAGAATGCTAGCTGGGAATGCTGCAAATCAACGAAAAGCAAAGCAAACAGCTCCCTATTCTAAACACAGAAACATTTAACACAACAAAAGGACAACACACACATTCACCCCCAACACCCCACCTCGCCACACACACACACACACACACACACACACACAATGACAAAAACAACGAAATAATACGGTTTCCAAACTACACGTTATAGCTGCTCAACTGAGGGTTAACCAATAACGATTTTCTGCCAGAACTAATGAAACAGGGACTCTCTCTCTCTCTCTCTCTCTCTCTCTCTCTCTCTCTCTCTCTGTCACACACACACACACACACACACACACACACACAACTCATTCAAACTGATTGTGACATGTTGTGAAAAGAAAATTTCAATATATCGTCTAGAATTTTATTTGAGAAAATGCTTCGTGTGTGAAATAATTTATTTGCTATTTATTATACCAACTATAGAATATTTCATTAATGAAAGATTTGCGATCGTTCTTGTAAATAGCGTTGTATGGCATGTACCAGTAATACCAGTAATAAATTAAGAAAAAAAAACAAACAAAAAAAAAAACAAAAAAAAACAAACAAAAAAAAACAACAAAAAAAAAGCAAAAAACAATACACACACGCACACACAAAAATATGTGTATGCTGCTGAAATCGGTTATTATTCCAGCAATCCAGCAATACATATGGGGGTCCCTAATGAGGCGTAATTGGCTGAAACTATTCTGGCCCAGAAACCTTTTAAATTTTAGCTATTTTCAAGTCTGTGTTTGTATGTCCCTTGCTCATACAGGTCTTTTCCTGTCGGCTTATTTATTGTCATTGCAACTGGTACATGTATAAGCACCCTCTCACTTTAGTATGGTGCTTGGCATATTTGCGTTATTGAACTCATTCCAGAGCTTTTGAAAATTAGTATGAGGATCACAGATGAGACCTAACTGGCCGAAATTAGCTTGCATTAACTGGCTTACTGTTAGTGTGTGTGTTCATTGCTCACAAATGCCTTTTCTCCTAAAAAGTATTTATTATTACAAATATGATAAACAATAATCATTGTAAATGACACAGTTGGTTTGTTTGGTATACGATGTGATTAAATCTAAAAGTATAGATATACAGTCGACTCTCGTTATCTCGAACTCGCTTATCTCGAATAACCGCTTATCTCGAAGTGAAAATTTAGTTTAAACATATTTTATTCAGAACAGTTCACATATACAAACAGTACAGAGAAACATAACATGTAAGCACTGAAAGGATTAGAACGAAAGCTGAAGCTTATAGAGTTCTTCTCCTTAAACATTCATCTGTATACATTGCAGCGGTTTACAAGTATTGGACTATACTGGATAAATACAGAGATAAAGCAAAGCACAGTGAAAACATAAATATCAAAGATATGCAATGAGATTAGAGGTGGGGGTGCGGGGGGGGGGGGGGGGTTAGGTACAGGAATACAGGACCCCAAGTTCATGGAAGGTATAATGAGTGGAAGCATGAAATAATTTATCAAAAGCGCTTCGTTTCTAAGATATACTTATGTACTTGCTCAAATATAAAATTATTTGTTTCTTGGGATAATGCTGAGTCACCATACAAAAGTAGATTGAGTGAAGGGGGTTGATGGATTTCAATAGCATTCAAAAGAATCGTTCGTGGAACCTCGTAAAATCTGCAGTGAAAAAAGTAATGCTGAGAATTTTCTATGCTGCCACAACGACAAAGTGGAGAATCAGTGATGTTTTTCAAATATAGATCTAAATTTAATGAGCTACATCCAGTGCGTAAACGCATATGCAATATCTGGGCTTTACGCGTTCCATAATAATAATGTTTGGGTACTTTTTGCTTGTCTTGGCTCAGAGAATATTTAAAAGAGTTGAGAGTTGGTAGTTGTCTAATTTCTGTAGGCAGTTTGTTCCATTCTCTAAGTGTTGACGGTAAAAAAGAGTTATAATAAAGGCTTGTATTCGTTCGGATAGTTTGGAGATCATTTGAGTTTCTTAAGTTGTATCGCGAAACAGTGCTAACCTGCTGGGGAAGAAGAGATGAAAGATAAGTAGGCGCTAAGTTATTGACCATTTTGTAAAATAATATGAGTTTATGATTATGTCGCCTTTGCTGCAGTGTTTCCCAACATATTTCTTTGTATAAGTTACTTAAGGATATTAGTTTAGTCGCGCCTGTTGCAATTCTTGCTGCTTCTGTTTGGATTTTCTCCAATTCGTCTTTTTCATATTGTGAACAATTGTCCCAAATAACGTCAGCGTACTCCAAAATAGGTCGTATAAAAGCAATATAAATAGTTTCCAGAGATTTGCGATCAAGTTTAAATTTCAGTTTTCTCATTACATTTATTCTGAACCAAGCCTTTTCCTTGATATAATCGATTTGTTTATGCCAGGTACAATCTTGAGAAAGGTGAAGACCTAGGTGTTTATGTGAGTCCACTTCTTCAATCTGCACATTTTGCATGAATAGGGGCGGGTGGTCTGGTCTAATAAGTCTGCGTGAAATAAGGAAAGCTACACTTTTTGACGGGTTAAAGGTAACTAACCAAGTAATAGCCCATCTTGAGATTTTCTCGAGATCCGAATTAAGACAAGTTGCGGCCGATGCTGGGTCACTAACGATGATAAAAAGACTAGTATCGTCTGCAAATAGACGGATATTGGAACCGATGTCAGTGACTATTTCATTAATGTATACTAGAAACAGCAAAGTGAAAATTTGGTCCCTGTTTTAACACAGAGATCTACCAACAGGCAACAAAATATTGTGGAAAAGAGGAGGAACAATTTCTCCTCTTTTCCACAATATTTTCAATATATCTCTAACTTAGGAGTCAAATTAAAGATTCATTCTCTTAAAGGTGGTTGTTCGATTAATTGTTTTCCTCAGTTCCGCAAATCTGGTATGTCGAAGTACGGATATATCGAAGCGTTTCATGGAGTCCCTTGGATTTCGAGATAACGAGAGTCGACTGTACACGTTCCTAAACACGTTCCTATTTCCGTTTTTTTGTTGCGACATTCATCGGCAAAGACTACTACTATTAGTACGGATGGCACTAGTCTTCCTCAGTGACACGACTATGTCGCTTAAGGGAATATTGTACGCAGATATCCAAGAAATGCCATAATCACGAAACACAGCCGTCGCGAACTTGTATACGCTCCGCGTTAGTTTATCCTAAACCTTGTTTCGCATTTAAAGATCATTCTTGGGAGTTATTACACTGCTGGGTTTTGTAGAAGTAAATTATTACTTGCAGCACATAAAATTGGAAGCAACGCACGCTACACGTACACAAAGGCATTTCGACTTTGTACCATGTGTGAATAACACAATTCACCTTCTCTTACAAGATTTCGAAAGCTGATTGACGACTCATAACGGGCGAAAAGTATAATTGTAAGGTAACTGCTCTTTAAGTAATACCTAAAGTCAAACAATTACACATAGGCGAATTAGACAAACGTTTAAGGGGAATTAATACAGTGTTAAAAGAAGCAACTCTGTCTAAATGCTTTGCCGCCTTTCAGAAAAGGGGTCAGTGACTAAAAAGGAAACAATTTGCTGCCCTTGGGACCGAAATCTCTCCTTTAGAGTAGAACATTTTTCCAGAAGGGACTTGGCATGCTGTAAAGCAAACAGAAAGTCATAAAAGTTTTCTCCCTTGGAGGAAATGGTGAACCTTCAGTTAGCAAAACAATATTCGCCTCACGCAAACTGTACGATTCCTACAAGATGCACATGCATTCATTCCATTCCGTATCTGCATTATAAGATTACAAATGTTTCTATAATGTCTATATAAACAGCAATTATCCTGAAAAGACTGCACAGAAATCTAAGCAGTGTTAAGATATCAATATTCAAATGTAGGAACATGGGTTTCAGGGAGATGTGGTACTCACCAACACGGTGGCATCCTGGGGCTTCCCACGTGTGATCACAGGAACACGGCACTGTTAAAAGTATGAGCAGAAGTAGAATTTGATAAAGTGTTCTTATCGTCTGTTTAATGCTAGCAGAGTTGGAATGCTGAAAGATTTTACACTTTTGAAATATGAAGCTACATATTCTTAGATCCAGCAGTTTGTGAGTTCTGTCATTCACGCAGGGGCTGTCGTCTTTAGGTTCGGAACACATTGTTGAATATAAAAGAAATCGCATTAAGTCTTTAGATATGGAAACCGTCAGACGATTTCTTACTTCAAAGCTCATTTGTATACTATTACCACAGCTCCATATCTCGCACAAAAAGTCGACTGTTTTATATTATTGTCTTATCCGATTAATTATTATTTGTTTACCAGTGCAGTCTGTAAATATATACTTATCTAATTGCAATGCTTTCTTAAGGATTTCGTGGTTATTAATACTACTCCCAGTTCATCTGCAATGTCTATTATATATACCATATAACAATATTAATACTTTGCATAGTATCATGTTTCAGCCATACGTCATTCCTGTTACTGTTACCACTTAGCTTCCATAGAATTCCTGCTATTATTTCTTATCTTATCACGTGTAAAAATCTCCAATCACGGTCCAGCGTATTTGATTTAATTTACTGTCGCTGTAGGTGTAAGACTGTTTCTGTCAATTAATTCTCAGCGAGTGGCATTTCATCCAATACTATCTACTGAAGCTCCGCTCCGCTCTTGTCTCAATGTCTCAACTACTCAGAATGATGGAAGTACGGCTGATTTTGTCTCTTATATGGCAATCCTGAGGCTGCAGTGAAAGTCATTACACTCCTGATATGGTTGCTGTCATTAGTGTTTTAGAAGTCCAATATCTGAAATAAATTAAGACTAGTTCATCAGATATTATTGCATGGACATGGAGTTTTATTTGCAAATTCACAGGGGCGATTGACGTTAACAATAACGATCGGCGATAATTCATCATGCTGAAAGGAACTAAATTGTAGATTTTCTGCCATGTTTTAGAAGGGGGACAACTTTTGTGAATTACTATTTGAATTTGTTTTTCTGCTTATCGAGCTCCTTTTGAAAAGGCGATTACTCTAAAAGGAAAGCATTCACTCCCCGCCCCTACCCCTCCCCCAAGCACTAGGAACAAATACTTACCGTTTAGCGTAGGTCTGTTTTTCAGTAGGGGACATAAACAACTTTGTCAGAGTTGCCTTCCCAAAAGAATGTATACATTCTCCTTAACCCTTAAAACGCCAAGAAAATCTGCATCTGAAAATGTCATCTAATTATCTCGTCTGCTGAATATTCTTGCAAACTTTTCAAACCTTTTTTTTTTGCATACAGGCAAACAGTGTGGACCCAGATCAGACTGCTCCTGATCTGGGTCCACACTGTTTGCAGAAATGACTTTTAAAATCAAAAGCAGATGAGAAAGCAGACGACAATTGTTGTGATTGGCAATTTAAGAGTTAAGGATGATCAGCAATGGGAGAGAGTTTTTTTTCTCTTACGTTTGTTTTTAGTCACAGATTACATAAATGCAGGAACATGAATGAAGCAAAATATCCTGCTGCGAAAGTTGAATTTTCTCAGGAAGGGAAGATATAACACGCTTAAGCTGTATATAAACTATATAAGCTGCAACATGGGTAATCATGTTGAATTTCAACATCAAAGTCGCAGTTTAGCCGATCAGCGCAGTCGCATCAGAGACTTCTGTGTTAGTCTGATGTATTCCACAGAATACACCCCTCCTCTGTAAGCAGACAACTAAGCTGTACTAATTATATATATGCACCTATGGTAAAATTATACTTCTAAACCATCAAATTTAGCAAAAAATAATTTACTTTTCTTATTTCTCGTTTAAAACGTATATTGTAGGTACTCGTTAGGAACACCCAACCCACGCGCTTATTATGAGTACGGACAATGTATGTGTTTGTGGAGAAAAAAGAAGAGAAATAACTTGACAACCCTATTATCTAGAGCTTTATTAAAACTATAACATTTTCACCACTGCATATGGGAAATGAGGCAGATGTTTGTTGTCAAGCACAGTAAAAAGATTTATACCATCACAAAAACACGTCTATATAATTTTGATCCCCTTAAACTCCACTTTTATATAGTAAAACTGGGGTTTACAGGGGTGTACATTATTTTTCTTATTTCTGCTTAAAAATATAGATTGTGGTACTCGTTAGAACCGCCTTGCCGAGGCGGTTCTAACGAGTACCTGCAATCTATGTTTTTAGCAGAAATATGAAAAATATCAGAGTTTTTTTATCTGAAAATTTTCAGATTTTGGAGGTAAAATTTTCTATACATTTGAATAGGCGTGTTTTCGTAATGCAGTTAAACTATTGTTAGATGTAACAGACAATTTGAAAACTAATAAAAATACAACATTCTGGAAGTCTCACTAATAATGTACACCCTAAATGTCCCTGTTTTCACTATACATTATGGAGAACATAGCGTATACCCTACTTGTAATGTGTTTGTACTGTCTGTAGATGCCCGGGTGTGTGATAAGGGCATTTGTGTCATATTTTAGCTCATGTACACTACTTTGGTGACTGTACCTTGAATACCGTATTTACCCTAAATGTTCGGACCAACGTTTTTCCGTATTGCGATCTGCGGCGTCTCACCTGGGTCTACACTATTTGCTCAAGCCTGTCTGCCCGAATACATACGGTAAAAAAAGGTATATCCCCGTCTTGCATGCACATTCTGAGCAGTACCTTTATCGTATGTCGGCAGTCAATGATCATATAACAGCTATGGTCCTAGTCAGTCTGGTTGTTTTATGCCTTTATAAGCACGTATTCCCCAAAAAACATTTCCTCAAGGGATGGCTAAAATGTGCTTATAAAATTTGTTTTATATCCAGCACACGCGCAGACATTCTACCTAATACCTCTGAGACTAACTTGTCCTCCCACAACTTAGGCTGTCTTAAGCCATAATTAAAGCAATAATAGATTAACGAGCTCTCTCTCTCTCTCTCTCTCTCTCTCTCTCTCTCTCTCTCTCTCTCTCTCTCTGTGTGTGTGTGTGAGTGTGTGTTAAACCAGCGATTATTTACACGCGATAACTCTGTAACTAGAATGGGACGTTTTTAAATATATGATTACTTCAAAACCGAGTTAAATTACCTTTTTGCAACGAAACAAGCCTGACATATGAATAAAGTTACCGCCCGCCCGCCCCTCCAAAAAGACCACACTTATAATGCACATTACAATGCGAAAAAAGAAATCACATGAAACAAGCAATGCAAAAGGCAAAACAGTGTTTTTGCAACAACTTACATACGGGGCAAAAAAACAAAATGCAACAGAAAAAAAAAATAAAAACACTTTCGAACGATAAGGCAGGGAAAGGATGTGGGCTCAAACAAAACAGTTCTGAAGTAGTAATCTTTCAATTCACACGTAATAATACGGTTTCGTGTTTACAGATGCGTCTCTATTTTGCATTCTCAAGTTTGGTAGATAATCTGTTTCAATTTACGTTTTTTTCAAACTAATTTTAATTTACAAACATACTTTGACAAACAACAGATGAAAACATCTGGAAGAAAGCGAACGTTTTTTTCCCCACATCTAAAAGTCCTCCATATGCTGTGAAAAAGCTTACGCGGGCCTATACTGTCCGCATGAGTGGTAAAGGTCTTTTTTTCATCAGTTCATGCATTTTGCTTTGGTGACTCTATTTTGAAACTATCCCCGACTTTCGCGTTCTATCTTAAAACGATCTCAGACTTACGTTGAATAATTATATAAATTTATTTACCCAGGAAAGGCCACGTTCACAAGAAACATTCCTAGGCACGGAAAGAAGTAGGGACAGAGAAAACCAAATGATGACAAAACAAAACAACGAATTAACAATAAACGATATTGTTAGTTTGTGTTGAGGTTTTACGACCTACCAACCCGATGGGGTCATGTCGATCGCGGTCAATTTACCTTACCACACTTTTACTGTGTAGGATTAGTCCTCTAAGCTGCTAACCAGTATTTTGCACATTCTTCCACAAGAAACTGACAACTACCCTTCTTGAATCAGCGGAAGGGAGAAAATGACCGTAGAAAATATCTCCACGAAAGAATATTGCCAAATCTGCAACCTCCTGATCACCAGTCGGACGCGCATCCTACTCGATATACAAACAAAGACCATTATTTGTTCTGTTAGTGCTTCCGTAGGAGTCCATCTTTCTTTGTTGATTGCCTCAAGGGCCATTTCTTTTATGATCTGTTTGTCTTCACTACAGCTGCTCAGTATTAAATGTTGTGTGGCGGCCGTTAAGCGTCCTCTGTACTTAACACAGGTGCAGTATATGTGTTCTGGTCCAAAGGACTATTATAACAAATATGCGATACTAAGAGATTGTGGCGTATGATCATAATTTACATTAATCGAGTATTTTTTAATACATCAGAACATAGTAAACTGGTGTTCATTGGAGTGTTGGAATAAAAATGGTAACGAAAATAATGTGTCCGAATATCAAAATATATATTGTAAGCATTTTCTGGGTCATACTTGTTGCAAATAATACTTGCATTTTAAAATTTCCTTTTCTGTTTCCTTTCTATGTCTCTGGATTGACCCATTAAATCTGTATTTATTGAACACTAGCCGTGACAGACTGTAATTCATTACAGATCATCTCTTCCTTAAAGGAGATTCGGGGAACATGTCGTTTAATCTATTTCTCATTAAGACCTAAGCTAAACTAGATTTGGACATAAAAGTCATGAACGCAATTGCTCTCAGGTTGACAAACTTGGCATACGTTGATACATTCGATGAAATGTATTGAGCACAGTTCTTTGTTACTTAAAGTCGTGGAAACCTCTGTCGATATAAAGTAGAATGTAATTCATTACGAAAACATACCTATATAATTTTGACCCCCTTAAACCCCACTGGTCGAGGCGGTTCTAACGAGTACCCACAATCTATGTTTTAAGCAGACATATGAAAAAAATTTAGAAATTTTTAGCTGAAAATTTTCATTTTTTGGTAGTAAAATTTTCAGTATATTTGAATAGGCGTGTTTTCGTAATGGAACATATACAGGCATTCTAAAAGCACAAAGCATATCCTTCTAAAGACACCGAAAGTGGGACACGAAGAAAACACCAAATAAACAGGAACATTTGAAAAAGAACACACTTAACCACAACAGACCAGAATCAAACGAACACCTTTACAAAAGACCATTCAAAGAGAATGTACAAATTTTGTATCATATACATATATATTACAAAAACACGCCTATTCAAATATATAGAAAATTTCACCTAAAAAAATACTGAAAATTTTCAGATAAAAACTGATATTTTTCATATTTCTGCTCAAAAAATAGATTGTAGGTACTCGTTAGAACCGCCTCGGCGAGGCGGTTCTAACGAATACCCACACTCTTTGTTTTAAGCAGAAATAAGAAAAATAAGGTATACCCCTGTAAACCCCAGTTTTACTATACAGAAGTGGGGTTTAAGGGGGTCAAAATTATACAGGCATATTTTAGTGATTTATTTTTTTTTTTTTTTATTATTTATTTTTATTTTTGTTATCAATACAGGCATGTGGTTATATTACATATTGTATTTTGCCATCTGTTGTATTGTATTTCACATTGTCAACTTTGAAATGTTTCTAGTTTCTAATTTTAATATAAACTTCACTCAGACAAATATATATATATGGGAGCAGTGTTGAATGATAAAAATGAATGGAGATACCTAGCAATGCCTCAGTCACGAGGTATAACATTTCTCAGACGCAAAAAAGAATGAGATATTAAAAACAAATAATTTCCATTACGAAAACACGCCTATTCAAATATATAGAAAATTTCATCTCCAAAACCTAAAAATTTTCAGATGAAAAACTCTGATATTTTTCCTATTTCTGCTCAAAACATAGATTGTGGGTACTCGTTAGAACCGCCTCGACGAGGCGGTTCTAACGAGTACCCACAATCTATGTTTTTGAGCGGAAATAAGAAAAAATAATATATACCTCTGTAAACCCCAGTTTTACTATATAAAAGTGGGGTTTGAGGGGGTCAAAATTATATAGGCATGTTTTCGTGATGAAAACAAACGGGCATATGAAACCACCGACACTATCGAGGTACTGCCTTGGAACGTTCAATGGAAAAAAAAAATGTTGTTGGGGTGGCTCAGTGGGCGGTTGGTCACTTAAAAACAGAATTACTTCCGCGAAACCCTGCCCTTAATTCAGATGCAGTTCCAAATTATAAACACATATACGGTCCGCATATAGATCCTCTGCCTCAAATCTAATTTAGGAATCATTTCGAACCTTGGCATCATTCTGATCGACTTTCTTATTCTTCCTCACCTCCCTCCATGCAGCTATATATGGGCGGCGCTACGCAAAAATGTGTCTTTGGGCATATGCGGACAGCAAAGGCCCAGATCAGCTGCGCTAGCAGAGTCACGGACACTAATTAATGTATCAATGGCGAGCAAATAACCGAATGGGACTGCGCATGCGTGGGATGAATCTGAATCTGTGCATTTTGCGCATGTTCGAAGACATATATATTTCTCTTCTTTTGTACAGACAACGCGGCCCATATAAAGTTGGACAAATCTCTGCGGCGGTAGAACGTCTCCCCGTACTTTACCATAGTGCAGATTATATTTCATTTCCTTTGGAATCATTGGGCCCATTGTGGAATATTTGAAGATGGAGTTCTGCTCATGTATACGCTAGAGGGCGTAAGCAGTGTTGCAAATTTCATTACTGCTTATGAAGAGTCTCAATAAAACCGAGGCTCCCATTTTCTTATCTGTAGTGTGTTCTTTGTTTCCAAAGGCAATCTTTTTTACGTTTATTTTACTACACTGCAGCTGGTATTAGTGCCGTGTGGCGGCGGCAGAACGTCTCCCCGTACTTTACCATAGTGCAGATTATATTTCATTTCCTTTGGAATCATTGGGCCCATTGTGGAATATTTGAAGATGGCGTTCTGCTCATGTATACGCTAGAGGGCGTAAGCAGTGTTGCAAATTTCATTACTGCTTATGAAGAGTCTCAATAAAACCGAGACTCCCACTTTTTTTGTATAAGTAGTGTGTTCTTTGTTTCCAAAGGCAATCTTTTTGACGTTCATTTGAACGGCATTTTACAACGGTCGTATTCTGATTCGTTTGCTGGCAAGTAGTGTAAACTTTGATCAGACGCGCGTTCTGCAGCAGCTTATCTGTGTCTACATCGTTTGTCAAAACAATACTTTGTAGAATATTAGACATGTAGACGACAGCAAGCATATATTTAATATAACATTAAGATATGCATTATACATATCATTCGGATAATTATCGATGGACCAAAGCTTTTAGAAACACTTAAGCAGCACAGATCAGTGTCGTTTGGAAATGTACCTTCAAGGCTATGTAGACAACAAAGGTCCAGATTTTCCTGCACGACCCCGCAGTCTGATCAAGGAATTGCAGAATAAATAACGCGAACAACAAAGTCCCTACTCAGATTAAATACGCCTCAACGTCAGTTAACACATCTTAGAACATGTGCGTGCTGCAAAGATCAAGATTTTTGATGGCCAAGGATGCAAAGTTTCTTCATGTGGACAACGAGGACTAATCTGTGTCTTCGTTGGGTGTAAAATGGCAGAAGGCCCATTTCTCTAGTTGTTGATCATACGGATTTATTAGCTTATCTAGAGTTTTACTCTTCGCATATATCCCGAAGACATTCTGATCCCCATTACGAAAACACCTCCAAAAACTGAAAATATTCAGATAAAAAACTCTGACATTTTTTTCATATTTCTGCTCAAAACATAGAATGCAAGGCGGTTCTAACGAGTATCCACAATGTATGTTTTTGAGCAGAAATAAGAAACATAATGTATACCCCTGTAAACCCCAGTTTTACTATATAAAAGTGGGGTGTGAAGGTATCAAAATTATATAGGCGTGTATTCGTGATGCAAATGCTAAGATGCCGGAGATGTACATACTGCATAGGACATTCACCATTTTATATAGAATTAACTGAGCCATCTCATGGAACCCCAACACAATGGATGTGCGTCCAGCGAAGACTCAGATCAGCCTGTGCGTCCGCCCATTCTGGTCAGAGTCTTTGTTGTGCGCTTAGTGGGCAGCTTAGGACCCACGTTTACTTCATGCAAACAGTGATGCAAATCATACTGGGCGTATGCATAGGCTGATCTGCGTCTTCGCTGGGCGCACATGTCATTTTATTGGTTTTGTTATTAGGTGGCTGAAATATTTTTTTCCGTGTCTTTATGGAGAAAATTGAGGCAGGCTTGGCGTTTTGACTTGTATGATTTGGTCAATAAAGCGTCCAGTAAAATCAAGAGGGCAAGAAACGTTGAAAAGCATTGTTCTACTCACCATTAAGAACATCGTTTTACTTCAAATAACTCGAGGCGTACAATCATTCCGTTCCATTAACGTTGGCTCAATCGATAAATGAGGCTGCTTAGATTAATCCTTGTGACAATATTTGAAGTTGTCGTCAGAAAATAAAATTAAGGTCTGGTCCAGTTTCATTAAGGAAATGGCAATTTATCTTTTCTGTGGAACGGGGGTGTAAAATATGCGAACCCTATATTTATCCTCACATATAAGACTTTACACAAAATACGGATTTGGTTCCGAAAGAAAGCCCTGTGGCGTCTGAAGAGCGCCTACACTGTTTGTCACTCAAGCTGCAGTTTTTAAACACGCCACACGAGTAGTTAAATACTTGTAGTTAAGTTTAAGGTTTCTGAACACTTATGGTAAATGTTGTTCTCTGTAATTTTGTATTTGAACTCACAACAAGACCCCAAACATACATTCAGAGACTGATCCAGTTTTTCGTTATTCTTATACAATGCGCAAAAACAGCCTTTTTGCCATATCTGAAGGGCAGTGATCAGCTGGTGAACCTGTGCAGATTTATTAAAGTCTGTGGTACCCGTTTAAGAACTTATCATTACAATAACACGCCTATTCAAATATATTGATTATTTTACAACCAAAAAGGATAATTTTCAGACAAAATATTCTGATATTTTTCATATTCCTGCTCAAAACATATATTGTAGGTACTCGATAGAACCGCCTCGGCGAGCCGGTTCTAACGAGTACCCACAATCTATGATTTTTTTAGCAAAATCAGAAAAAAATGTGCACCGCTGTAAACCCCAGTTTTACTATATAAAAGTGGGGTTTAAGGAAAAGGCCCAGATCAGATCTAATATTGAAGCGCAATGTACGAACACTTAAGATCCCGATCAGACGTTTTAGAAATGTTCATTGTGTTCGCATATACCTTGACAACACCTTTTGTTGCATTACGATTAAAGTTCGGGTTTTTTTGGGTGATATTTGTGCTACAGTGTATTACTGCTCGCTGCCAGAAGTTGTTATCCCTGACAGCTCTTTATTTCTTTTCTTTCATATTAGAACAAAAAAATCAACAAAATAATTTTGTTTATAAAGTAATTTGCCATTCGCAGGTTATTCAGGTTTCAACATTATAGTCAGTATATACGGTTGTTTAGTTGTTGGGTTGTATTGTGTACATTTTGACTTCTGTGGGCCGATAACAGAAGTACCGTTTGTTTACAGTATCTTATCCGGGGTGTTTACATTGCTAGTGACCACTACCGTCATAAGGCGCAAACTTTCTGTTTCTATAGATACGAGTAGGTAGATCCCAAAATATTCTCATGATGTCAGACAGGAAGTAGCTTTTTGTCCCTTTATCGTATGTTTTCTTGCGTTTCTTTCACCTGGTAACAAACCGAAGACATTTGGCAATGATAATAATAATAATATTGATAATGTTAATAGTTATTATTATTATTATTATTATTATTATTATTATTATTATTATTATTGTTATTGATTATTATAATTATTATTATTATTAATTTCTGATCAGGATCTCCACTGTTTGCAAATAGTTCAGCCATTTTTCTCTAGGAATATGTAAATCTCATGGCCGGACGTACCTAAAATTGAAATTTGACTCTTCCTATATATAGTGTGGGAGAGTCTATTCAGTGTACAATGGGTCAATGAGCCTCAAAGTGAGAAAACCATCACGAAAACATACCTATATAATTTTAACCCCCTTCAAACCCACTTTTATATAGTAAAACTGGGGTTTTCTTGGGTATACATTATTTCGCGTATTTCCGAAAAAAAAAAACATAGATTGTGGGTACTCGTTAGAACCGCCTCGCATTGTGGGTACTCGTGCGAGGCGGTTCTAATGAGTACCCACAAAACGAGTACCCACAGTGCGAGGCGGTTCTAACGAGTACCTACAATCTATATTTTGAGCAGAAATATGAAAAATATCAGAATGTTTAACTGAAAACTTTCAATTTTTGGTGCTGAAATGTTCAATATATTTAAATAGGCGTGTTTTCGTAATGGCACCTGATCAGAGTCATCATTGTCCGCAAGAAGAACTTCGCATCCTAGATATCCAGAATGCGACCAGTGAAGATTCTGAACATAACTACAAAAAAGGTTTAATTTGATTCACTGTTTTTTTTTGTTTTTTTTTTGTTTTTGTTTTTTTGGCAATCGATTATTTACATTTTTCCCTATAGTAAAATGGCTGCAAATTATGCAGAAATCTGTGAGGTATGTAAACTGGAGGCAGGTTTTCAATGAGTTCCTCATAAACAAAGTTTCGGATTTTTTTTTCAATATAGCACTATTCAGCACTGACATTACAGAGTAGGACAAACTAAACCGTTTCCATATGTTTACTGTAAGTTCCTTCCCTTTCTTGCTTTGTTTCAGTGACCATAAGTCACTGTTACACGTGACCTTGCGATTGCTTTAGTAAAAAGGTCAGTTTGTCCTACCATTGTATGATATTAATCTTTGTATATCCATTTTATATATGTGTCGATGGGGGCTATTGACATGCAACATTTAATTTAATGCGTAATTGAAATCAGCAAATAAATGTAAAAGGTATTTTCTTAGGGAAAAAAATAGTTCATTTAACTAAAGCGAGGTCAAACCATTTCTTGCTTTAAATTTAGGACACTGATGTGTTTGAGAACAAAATACAAAATTAGAAAAGACCAGTGCTTTCCGAAAAAATATGGTCAATCAGAACAAAATATGTTCATTTAAAACACCAAGTCAAGGTTTTTTTCCGTGTTTCGAAAAGACAATGAATTACATTAGTATGTCTTTTGTGCGGCTAACTGCAGGCTTGGTTGTCAACTCAATAAAGGTGGATGACTTCCGTTTTCACAACTTATTCAAAGAACTGGTATTGTTTCAAACATAACTAAAATCGCTTTATATACGAGTTAATTAGATCAGCTGTAGTCAAGCACTGGACTGTATTCTCTAACAGAAAGTATCAATATAATATAAGTGAGGAGCGAAGAAACAGAATTGTATTCTGATCATACTCTTAGTTGCTTTCTATCAAAATCATATGATGCTGTATAATATATCGAGGAACGTTTCCAGCAGGCACACAACATTGAAACGACGTCGATTTAAAATTGATTCAACGTCAAGACGTTGACTCAATGTCGAATCGACGTTGTTTTGGTGTTGTGTGCCCGCTGGGAAAATTTACCCTGACCAAACATCGCGCAAACACATGCAAATCTGGGCAGTTTTTGTCCGCATATGCTGACACAAAATGAATAGTCCTGATTTCACTTTGAATCTTTTTATAATTAGTAATAGTAGCTGAAGTAGTAGAGGTAGTAGTAATAATCATGGTGGTGTTGGTAGTAGTTAAAGTAGTAGTAGTAGTAGTAATAGTAGTAGCAATAGTAGTAATAGCAGTGGTAGTAGTCGTCGTTGTAGTAGTAGAAGTAACAGTAGTAGAAGTAACAGTAGTAGTAGTGCTGTTTGGGTATGAATTTCTGTGTGCACCCACTCACTTCGGACTATTTCACGCCTAGCACACTGGATACGATTTTCTATGATGAAATATTTCTCTTCTTTCATACAGACAACAATATTGGACTTTTCATGAGACACACATGAAATAAATTATATTTCAGTCTGGAAAAAGTAAAAAAGAAAAAAAAAAAGAAAAAAGGAAAAAAACTTCGATAAATTTGTCATCTGATGATATTGCAAGGCACTTAAAATATAATAATGTTTAATTCGGCATAATGAACATACATAAATACACACTAGTAGCAACAGGCTGCGGAAATGCATACAAACATTAACCCGTTTATGCCTAGCGTCCCATAAAAGAGACGTTGGCAAACCACGCAGAGCTAGATCAGACGCCGCAGAACGCGGCGTCTCATCAGGGTCTGCGCTGTTTGCATTAAATGCAAGTGTTTCTTTAAAACAGCATGTTAATAAAAATAAACTATAAACACTCCTTCTTTTGGAAACAGGCTGCTCGAAAGAGTTGAAGTAGAAGAGTCTACTCGGCGTAAATGGGTTAATGAACGCAGCTGTGGAAAACCTATACATCTAAGTCATAACTATAGATACATGTAAGGCTATGTGTTAATGGTCCCGAAATGACATCTTTCTCATTTCCTGAAGAGGATGCTTCTAAAGGGTACCCCAACAGCATTTCTTTTATGTGTGAAGAAATGATAACATTTTGTCTTATCTTATCTAGAACTACTTTAGCTATGCTATTTTGACCATATAGCATGGGGAAATAAAATAGTTTTGGTGTTGCAAGACTGATTTTTTTTGCAGTAAAAGAGATTGCTTAAAGTAACAAACACGTTGTAAAGCTATTTCAAAAGTACAAAGTTCTGAAAATCTGTCACATACGTATACCCCTGCATACCCTGTATCCACTATATATTATGAGAAAACACGGGTTAAACATTTCATGTAAGTGTTTAAGTATTGTATAGTACACCAACGGATATGGCTAACATAGGTTGCTTTAACACTTCAAAGGCTTTTTAAATATTTGCGTTGTTTATTTACTTATACCATTTTTATCACATAAATAGATCAATATTAAATTCCTTACGATATGCTTATGCGTGATAGATATAAGCTTTCTAATTATCCAACTACCCACAGCTAATTCAGGAAGTATTGACATGGGGTTCTTCAAACAAAATGTTATTCGCTTCATAAGCAAACAACGCATGCGTTGAGTGATATTTGCATTCCCCAATTCGGTAATGACCTGTGATGTTCAATGGATAGCTACAACCGCATGCTATAGAGTAGCTAGGTTCTTTTCATATCTAAACAACTAAATTAAGACACTAACTTTATGAAACCATAACGCATCCTAACCCTAAAACGTCCAGTTGAAAGGGTAAACTTTGAGGTAAAATTAGCAGAAAAATCACAGACTAAAGCAAAGGCAATACATCTTTGATACCAAGTTGACAGATTTGCCGTACAACAGAGTAATTTTCAATCAACAACCGTAGTAATTTGTGAAGTGATCCTATCTTTCAGAATAATATAAATCATATCACCATAGCCCATAATGGCAGGATAAACTCTCTGATGTCAACACAAGTCTATATTGATAAGTACAAATTCAGTTCTAGAGAAAATAACCCGTATGATTAAATGGATATAGCTACTGTAATTATCCATAATATTTGGACATTATAATTTCTTTTCGTTCTTGTCTTAACAATGTGTTGGGTCCATTTGACTACTTGCTAAGGTCTATAAGGTCTATAAACTGGTGCGAGGGAGTGACAGGCAGTTCCTTAGCCTTATAAAACAAAAGGTTTCTTAGCAGTGTGGAATGCATTACGAAAACACGCCTATTTAAAATATATAGAAAATTTCACCTCCAAAAGCTGAAAATTTTCAGATAAAAAGCTCTGATTTTTTTCACATTTCTGCTCAAAACATAGATTGTGGGTACTCGTTAGAACCGCCTCGCCGAGGCGGTTCTAACGAGTACCCACAATCTATGTTTCTGAGCAGAAATAAGAAAAATAATGTATACCTCTGTAAACCCCAGTTTTACTGTATAAAAGTGGGATTTCAGGGGGCAAATACTATATAGGCATGTTTTTGTGATGGTGGCTATACAATTTGCTCAGGCATATGTTAATATTTTGAATTAATATATATGAAAGAGACGCTTGATCCATATGGCATGAAAGTGACGCGTTATCCACTACGAGACTTCGTATACGTTACGACCCTGTCCGAACAGTACACATGCACTGTCTGCTCCAGGTCTATTTATTTCCATATGCTGGTTATGGGCAAATCAAGTACAAAGTATAGGAAAGAATTTTAGAAGTTTTAAACACATATGAACTCTAAATTTTCACCTGTAACTGCTGTTGGTTGTATTGATCACAATATCTATAAATATCAAAACAGACATAGGTGAAAAGTGTAAATCCAGATCAGGCGCCGCATACAGTGGTTGCCAATCATCAAGCACGCTCTACAAATAAAATGACCACATTGATTTAAAAAAAAAACATGCGGTTCCTCTGTTGCAGCCCTTCTTTGTTTGTGCGTCGGTGGTTTCATATGTAGCATTTGCTTTGTCGTTGTTTGTCCCTAATCTCTCCTTCTTCTGGTGCCTCTGGGAGGCTGTGCTTCGTGATTTAACGTTACCTGAGTAATTCACTTATATTTTATGAGAACAGTTTAGGACATATGTGCCAAGAGGTTCAGCTGTTTTCCTGATATTTAGAGTTAATTAAGTATGCTTCCTCGAGATGAACAGAGACATCCCTTCTGAGATAAAGAAATGTACACGTAAATCTGGCTTTGTGTTCCATCACCAGAACATCCCGATAATTTCTGGCCACTCTACTTCTCTCATTTACTAGATTAAATGGTGAATTAGGGATAAGCAATTGCCTGATCATTGCTAAGAAGCAATTCTCAGTATCCTTGCGTTTAAAATCTCAGAAATATTTTGTGGCTCGTTTATATTTATTTAACTGCCATTTGTAAATCAGCGGAGCCTAACTTAACGCCAATATAATAGAGAGGACTCCGAACTTAAAAGTTTAATCTTCAATCATAAAACAAACAAGATTAACTCTTTCACTGCCATAGGCGATGATAATAGGCTTTTGAAAACAGTGTAGATCCAGATGAGACGGCTCATAATGAGCCGTCTCATCAGGATCTACGCTGTTTGACATTAAGTCTTTCAACTTTACATAAAAGCTTATTTCTAATTGATAGTTTATTGAAAAAACAAAGCAGACAATAAATGTTTTCTGACATTTGGCGCCGACAGCGTTAATTTCTTTTTATCCCCAAAGCAATGAGTTACATGACATTTCATTTCTCGGATAATTTGAATAAAATATCCTGACTATAATACCTTACAGGAAACGTACCTTCGATAATGTGCGCAAAACGAAGACTCCGCCTACGCATCAGCGCAGTTTGATAAGATTTTTCGTTGTCCGCATGAGAACTTTGCATCCTTGGCTGTTCAAAATGCCCTCAGTGAAGATAATGATCAGACTGCGTGAATCCGCACGCCGAACTGAATCTTCACTAGGCGCTTCTATCCGAAGGTACGATTTCTGACGATGCGACGCATTTACTTGCAGCAGTTTTATGCATTGTTTTACCGCATAGCAAGATCAAATTACACCTTAAGGTTTACTTTGATGAGCTGATCCTAGGTAATACGAGCTGATTGTCACGCAGAACAAATAAACAGCTGGATAATCGTGATTATCTTATTCGGCGGTATGTATAAACACACACTCAAACTCTTCCAATCTTGTATGACCTTTTAAAGACTGATTTTGAATACGCCTACAGGGTATGAACTTGATCATAAATATAAGTGAGACATATTTTTGGCATGTTTGGATTGAGCTTTTCTGTAGAATTTAAATATTTATGTTGAAATTGTCTGTCGGCGCTCCGATCTCGAAGATAATCTCTGTAACAGCATATAATTATATCATATAAATAATAACTATTACAACACATTTAAGAAAACTTGAGTTATAAGTACTGGCAACAGCATTCATCATAACAATGTCGAGTTGGCTGTGCAACGCTGTTTTCAACCAGAAAATACATTTACTTTCTGTAGCTAGACACACAGCACCACGCCCAAAATGTTTAAAAGTAACCGTAAACAAGCGTTGCCCAACTATTTTTTCCGCTCCTTATTTCGCTTCCTCTGCCTTCAAAGTAATTATGGACCCGCCCGTCAAATTACTGAATATCTTAACACGATAAAATTAATAAGCTTTAGAAATCGTATTTGTCACGAGATCATAGTTCTTAAAATGAAGTCGAAATGTTGCGTGTTACGTTCCATAAGTAGCAATTTATTGTCCTATCGCTTGGAAACTGAGGTCAGACATACTCATCGTTACTGAACTTGGAGTACGGGTGCGGTACATGTCTATAATACTTTGAACAGGACCATATGAAAGCGTCCCTACGAGACACAGTGAAGGCCAAATGCAGCATGCACATGAACACATATCATCAAGGTATTCGGTAAAATCTTACAGAAGGACTGGACACTGAAGAATGTATCTACAGAGAACAAGTACCTAGAAAGACTGCGATCCGCAGACTGAGAGGTATCTGAATCGGCACATTTCTTGTGGTTGGAGAAATTTGAGCTGCATCATGAGAAAACGTATCTTCTCACATGTACGACCGGCACAGACTCAAATCAGCCTTCGCATCCGCGCAATCAGATCAGTCTTCATTGTCCGCATGAAGAAACTCTTCATCCTTGGCTATTCAAAATGTGTCCAGTGGAGATTCTAATCAGACTGCGCAAATGCGCAGGCTGATTTAAATCTTAAGCGGGCGCATATACCCGAAGGTACGTTTTCTGACGTTGTGGTCGATGTTTGTTTGACCGACCATTGTGTCATAAGATATAAGACGCCATTTGCTCCAAAGAAGGGTTGTATCCAGACGAATATTTTCTCATTTGTTTCCAAGAAAACATACGCTATGAATATTGAAAGGGAGCACCTGAACGCTTCTAAGTGTCAGCATTTGTTTTAGTTGAGACATAAGTAAATGCTTTGTTTTGATGAAAAAAAAAATAAAATAAATAAATAAACGCCTTATTTAGTGCTATAGTAACTACAGTGAGCTCCCTTATGCCAACATCACGATATGTCTTTTGCTTGGCCCGCCGTGGTTCAACTTTTGGTTTTCATTTACTCTGGCATACAGTAGAATTAGCCAGTAGTACTCGTCTTTGTTTATTATAGTGATTAATTTGATTTTTATGTTTTCGCTTTGATGCATTGACTGAGTTGGGAGCCTTTATGCGAACCGAATTTTTATGTATTTCTGTATTAAGAGTAGCATCGGGACCCAGGGTGAAGTTAGCTAGCTGTAAAAGTGCTTTAACCCTCCCCCCAACCCCCTGGTGGTTTGCTCTACCGACCGTCCTAAGGCGGTGGTCCCGGTGTTAGCCTTACTCTTTGTTGCTTTGTGGTTTATTCTACGAGGCGATTTGTTGTATGTCTTTACCTGTGTCATTTTGTTCTTGTGTTTTTCAGTCCTTTTAGTATTGCGATATACCTCGCTTGGGGAAGAGAGAGCTAATCTTAGTGCTTTTCGTACGTTTGTTCGTTTTGTGCTTGTTTAGATTTGTCGGCTTCCTCTTCCTCTTGGGGTCTGGGAAGGGCTGCGGTTTATGAATGTGGCACTCCCTGGACTTTTCTCTTACCTTTTTTTGAATAAAAGCACTGACTGCACTGTAGCTCCATTGTCTCGGAGTGTAGGCAGGGAAAATGGTCCTGAACGGGGACGTAAGACATTGGAACGGTCAGTAGACGAACTACTGGGTGAGGAGGGGGACGGGGGATAAACTTCTTTTACTCTCGTGACACCTCTCAGTCCCAAATTACAAATATATGTTTGATCCGCATCGGGGCTCTTTACCTTAACTGTGAAACACATAGAATCACAATCACTGTGATAAAACAGAGCAAACGATTCAATGGCGACCTGAAACCAGAATAAAAGAAAAACACAAAGTTGACATTGATTGAACCGAACAAAGACATAGATATCCTATGCTCAGTGACTGGGTTTCCTTGTAATATTTGCTTATATATATAGCAGCTTGATTGTATCAGTCCCTGTTATCTTATTTACTTTACTTGTAATCAGTTTTTCTCTTGAACAGAGGCAATTAAGATATAAGTAAAGATACCCAGGAATCACGAAGCACATCCCAGGCGAGGCACCAAAGAAGGAGAAATAAGGAATTAATAAGAACTAAAACAAACGCCACATATGAAACCACAGAAGCACATACACAAAAAGAAAGAAAGAAAAAAAAAAAAAAAAAAAAAAAACTGCAACAGAGATATCGCCTTGGAACGGCCAGTAGAAAAAAGGTAAGAGAAAAGTCCAGGGAGTGCCACAATCACAAACCGCAGCCCTTCCCATACATCAAGAGGAAGATAAAACCGATAAAATCAAACAAGCAGAAATCGAACAAACGTACGAAAAGCACTAAGATTAGCTCTCTCATCCCCAAGCGAGGTAATTGCAATGCTAAAAGGACTGAAAAACACAAGAACGAAATAACACAAGGATAAGACATAAATGAAATCGCCTCGTAGAATAAACCACAAAGCAACAAAAAGTAAGACTAACACCGGACCACCGCCTTAGAACGGTCAGCAGAGTAAACCACCGGGGTGTTTAAAGCACTTTTACAGCTAGCCAACTTCATCCTGGGTCCCGATGCTACTCTTAATACAGAAACACATAAAAATTGGGTTCGCATAAATGCTCACAACTCAGTCAATGCATCAAAGAGAAAACTACTGGACTTGAATAAAACACTCTCTCTCATACTCGTTTTAAAAGCATGTTCCTTACTTTCGAATGACTCGTAGATGTCAAAGCTATGTATCATCATTAAGTGTAGTAAACGATTGAAAATACTCTCCCAGTACATCAATGTAATTTAATTAATAGTTTCTAGTCCTTCGAGATCTTTGAAGCCTGTTTTGCCTCATTATGAAACCAGAGTACCGAGTAAACCTGTGCTAGAAGGCAAAGGCAGCGTAGCATATTACAAAACTGCTCATAAACAGGCAAACTAAAACCCAGTTTACCATTTTCATTTCTATGTTCCTTGCTTTCGATGGAGCCATCATTTTAAAAATTACGCTTAAGCATGTTACGTGTTTTGCTAGATGCTGTAGTCATTTAATTGTTAAATATAGGAAGGTTTAAAAATATACGAATTTTTATGTATTCTGTATTTAGAATAGCATCGGGACTCAGGATAAAGTTATCTAGCATATTACAAAACTGCTCATAAACAGGCAAACTAAATCCCACTTTACCATTTTCATTTCTATCGTATGTTCCTTGCTTTCGACCGAGCCATCATTTTAAAAAATACGCTTAAGCATGTTACGTGTTTTGCAAGAAGCTGCAGTCATTTAAATGTTAAATATAGGAAGGTTTAAAAATATACGAATTTTTATGTATTCAGTATTTAGAGTAGCATCGGGACTCAGAGTGAAGTTAGCTAGCTGTAAAAGTGCTTTAAACCCCCCCGGTGGTTTACTTTACTGACCGTTCTAAGGCGGTGGTCCCGGTCTTAGTCTTACTCTTTGTTGCTTTGTGGTTTATTCTACGAGGCGATTTATTGTATGTCTTTCCGTGTGTCATGTTGTTCTTGTGTTTTTCCGGCAGTCCTTTTAGTATTGCAATTACCTCGCTTGGGGAAGAGAGAGCTAATCTTAGTGCTTTTCGTACGTTTGTTCGATTTGTGCTTGTTTGGATTTGTCGGTTTCCTCTTCCTCTTGGGGTCTAGGAAGGGCTGCGTTTTGTGATTGTGGCACTCCCTGGACTTTTCTCTTACCTTTTTTGGTACCTTTAGGTCTTAACCAGGGCACCAGTATCACACCATTCGTAGAGTAGAAACAGATAATTATAGATGCATAGGAAAGTAATAAAATAACGGTTGCTCTTAGATTAGTTTCATTATTTTACAAACATAATTATTAAACATTTAGGTTAGAACATGTTTTCTCAACATTATTTACTGTCCTCCCACAAAGTATGATGATACAAACAATGGGTATGTTCACTGTATATAGGCCCTATCTGTGCAAATACTTAGGAATCACGTTAAAAAGTTTCACGTAATTACTAAATCAAATGATGGCTGTCTTCTCACAGTTCGTCATAATTGTATGCTTGCAATGTATTGATGTGCATCACTCTTTCGAACACTTTTTAAGTTAGGAAAACAAAACAAAACAAAACAAAAAACAAAACAAAACAGAAAAAAACAAAAAAACAAAAAAAAAAAAAAAAAAAAAAAAAAACATTACATTACGAAAACACGCCAATTCAAATATACTGAAAATTTTACAACCAAGAAAGGAACATTTTATTTGACCACTTACCACTGTTTAGTATATATAATGGCATTTTTGTTTCATCGCGTCAACCGGTGTTGAGGTAAACTTCTGTATTCGGTATTTGTCTCTCTTTCCATTTGGTATTGGAGGCTTGATGTGGATTCTAATTGTAACAATTCCGGAGTTTTTTATTTACTTTTATTATGATGGGAAGTAGCTAGGGAAGCAAAACAGTTTGTGTTTTGATTGGTTTCGCTCCTCAAACGTATATTTTTATTGTCAGTTTCAGATCATTAATGAAGAAGGCATTCTACTAACGTTTTTATAGTTAGGCGAAAAATTGCTAATTCCGGCTTGGTCACGGATCGTTCTTTTTTTGTGACGAAACAAAAAAAAAAAAAAAAAAAGAAAGAGAGAATTCCATGTAAAAATATCTTTCGTAATATAAAATTATCACAAAAATGATAATACATATTCAAAAACGAACAAGAAAAACGACAAAAGAAAACAATCAGTCCAGGTCTCCATTTATTTACCAAAGTACCGGTTTCAGCAGTGAAACAGAATTGACGATGTAGATAAACAGTGTGTATAAGCCTAGGTATTATTGTATGCGCCATGAATATTCGAACACTGTAACTGCTTACCAAACTTGTCCTAAATTTGCAACAAATCCATTTAACTGCCTGTTGATGTGTCAAAAATGCTTGATGAGTGGCTCACACGCGTTCTGTGGCGTCTGACCTGGGTCGCTGCTGTTTGCGCAGTCCTGTCTGTTCGAACTGTTATGGTCAATACTAAAAAACTCCATATTCCTCAGAAAGAGACATTTTTTATCCAAGAAAGGTTTAAAAATTGATGTATGGATTTAATACGACCATAAAATATGGCATCTGAAGAACCTGTAAAATTTCAGTTAGTCTCTCGTTTTAATGAAATGAATGTTGGCAACATTAATTCAGAGATACGATAAAAATCATTTAATTTTTGGTCCAGTTCAAGAACGAGAAACTAATTGAATTTTTACAGGCTGCCAGATGCCACATTTTATGATGGTATTATTACCATATATCTATTTTTTAAACCTTTCTTGGATAATAAAATGTCTATTTTTGAGGAATATGGAGCTTTTAATAAAGATACGAGCATTTCTCCTCGTCACGAAAGGGACTGATTAGTAGCCCCCCCCCTGTTCGTTATATGCATACTCTAAAATAATCTTGAACCAGATATTCTTCCCTGATCTTTTCTTTTCCAGTTCGCAGATATGATATGCGATACAATGCTCGACATAGGAAAATTTTCCTTTTGCCAAACGGGAACAGTAACAGCCCAAAATCTGCCCGCGCATCTGCGCAATCTAATCAGACAGAGTTCTGGGCCCTGTTGTTCAAAGCTAACGATGTCGTTAGTTAACGATTCGTTAAAATTTACATTGAGTGATACGCAAATATGCTGAAATTGTTTGCTGAAAAAATGTGAGTAGCTTTTGCAGCAAAAGCTACTCACATTTTTTCAGCAAAAAATATCAGAATATTGTATCTTGAATCTGCTAAAACAGTTAACGAAATGACCCTTAACGAGCGCGTTAAGCTAACGACGCTTTGAACAACTGGGCCCTGTTTGTCCACATCTTCTTCAGTATCCAATGGGTCTGCAAGTGGACAACAAAGACTGAGTTGAGTCTGATTGCGTCAATGTGCAGGTTGATATAGGCTTCAGGTGGCGTATGAGGCATAAAGGTCCTTTTTGTCACGTTACGGATCACATAATATTTCACCAGCGTATGTTAATAAAAATGATCATAAAACCTTATATCCGGTTCGCTTTTGTTCCCAAGATTCGCTAATGGACAAATCAACTACAGTTTTATTGCTGTACTTTTCTGTTTAATGAAAAAGTCCTGGAACGAGAAATTCCAGGATGCTGACTGTGATATGTTTCCGAGCATTTCCGCCGTAATTTGTTGCATAATGTTCCTTGCTAGGTATAGATTACCAGCTCGTCACGCTTCATTTATGCATTCTTTCATTATCCGCCCGCATAATGCCCACATTTCAGTGCCATTTAAATCTAACGCGATCGATGTGTTAGTAATCCAAAATATCGAAGCTACCCTGACTATTCAGGCACCTGAATTCTTGAGTTCACTTATTTACTTAACCATACTAATCCGAATTATTATATTATACTATATTATCACAGATCGTTGTCTCTCCTCCGACTCCGATAGGAAGAGCAAACAAACGGGAGCATCAGCAATCTGAACATATAGCTAAACGACTATACAAAAGACCAACTCCGTTTTCCCCGAGTACAAAAGTAGCGAAAACGTTCATTTTTAAACACAATAAAAAAAAAAACTCTAAACAGGATAGGATACAAAATAGTTATAAAAAAAAATAAAATAAAAGGTTGCCTTAACGCGCAAAAGAACGGAAATCAGCGACTCGTTTTTATTATGTCTTCATATACAACAATGTATTTGTGAGGCTCTAAATAGAATGGGCTCAATGATCCTAAAGTAAATAAACTAGTATCTGCTCTATGATGAAGTAGACGTTTTACGACTACTACACGGCACTTAATACCAGCTGCAGTGAAATAAACTAGAAGTCTAAAAGGTTGCCTTTGGAAACGAAGAACACACAGAAGAACGACAATCAGCTGTGCAACAAAGCAAAGTAACTAAGAGGAAATAAAAATATAATCCGCATTATAGTGACGTATGGGGATATGTTTAACGGTCACCACACATCACTTAACACCAGCTGCAGACCCAACGCATTAGAACAGCCAGCTGTTTAGAAAATAAATAGACAAACAAGATGCTTATTTTCGTCCTAGTTTCTAAACAGTATTTGAAATACAAAGAGTAGCTCATTACTCGTTGAGGCTTCCTACATTATTCAGTGTATCATTTACAAAACCAAAAGAAAGAAAACAAGAAATAAAATAACTTTGATGGACTTTAGGTACGCTTATGAGAAATATATACACTGGCAGCAAGAGCAAAGAATCCAATAGTAGATTTAGGCCGCTACTGAGTCAGACACTTTATCCGTAGTCGTCAGATACACTAGGCATTTATTTACGCGAGTACACTAGTTTAATTCCCAGCTGTTTGTTTTCTGCTGACCATTCCATGTTAGCCCTACTGTTGTAGTTGTTCTTTGCTCGTACATCGTCTATTGCTACTGTGCTGCTTTGTCTGATCAATGTTTACTTTTTGTTTAATCCTTATCTATACTTCTTTTGGCGGCTCGGAAATACCGCGTGTCCTACTTGTGACCTTTCACGGGTGACATCATTCATATTTATGCACTGCTATCTGAAAGTAGGTATCAACAATTGCTTGATGAGTAGAAAGTGTAGACCCTGATCTACGTGATCTATGTTACGTCTGTGGTAAATGGGTCTGGGTCTTCACTGTTCATTTAGGCCTGTTTTTCTAAAGGCTTTGGTTAAATACGGAATTGTATTTAGATTAATTGAAAACGAATGACTTAGATAGGTTGAGGACCACTATGCAGACCGAACATATGTTTTTAACTAACAGCTGCATCAGAATTAAGGGTTTGTTTCGTGCAAGTAAAACTGGTTTAAGCCTGTTTCTAAAGTCCTACCCAGTATTTTTTTCAGCCGGTCATCTCAAAGAAAACCTCTGTAACAGTTCTTTGTGCACCGGTTTCATTTGTGATGTTTGTTTTGTCATTGTTTGTTACTCATCCCTCCTGCTTCTTATTACTATCTTGATGACTTTAAACATATGGGAGTGAATAATGTGTCTTACAGAGATAGCGGAAAGTCACCGCTTGCATAGAGCTGAATATGTGTCACTCGAATTGTTACACACACAAAAAAAATAATGTGGTGATACCATAGAACCATTTCCTGAAGTGACTGCCAGGCAATCTAATCAGCCTGGGTATTCGCTGGCCGCTTCCACGATCACTGGATATTAAAGTAGAAATATCCAGCTGAGACTACAAATGCGCAGGACGATCTGTGTATTCTCATTTCGGTGATCATCTAAGATCCATTACAACTGATGCAACTAACATTAAAGTGTGAATTATAGCACCTTATTTACCCAAAGTATTAGAACTAGTATATATACTGTGCTATACTTTTCTTAAGTTTTGCGGGGATGCCCAGACTGACCTGGGAGCATATGTCCAAGATAACAGTTTCCTATGTTGTGGCCGAATTACTGTAACAAAACTCATTGATCAATAAACATTGCTTAAAGTATAAAAATATGGCCAGGAAGAGCCACAATCACAAACGTACAATACCAAAAAAAGTAAGAGAAAAGTCCAGGGAGTGCCACAATCACAAAAAGCAGCCCTTCCCAGACCCCAAGAGGAAGAGGAAACCGACAAATCTAAACAAGCACAAACCAAACAAACGTACGAAAAGCACTAAGATTAGCTCTCTCTTCCCCAAGCGAGGTAATCGCAATACTAAAAGGACTGAAAAACACAAGAACAAAATGACATACGGAAAGACATACAACAAATCGCCTCGTAGAATAAACCACAAAGCAACAAGGAGTAAGACTAACACCAGGACCACCGCTTTAGAACGGTCGGAGAGCAAACCACCGGGGGGGGGGGGGGGGGGTTAAAGTACTTTTACAGCTAGCCAATAGTAAAACAGAAAGCAAAGTGGGCAGCTATTGAAAAAGACACCGATAGAAAGAGCAAACATAACACGACAGATAGTGCACATACCACAAACCAAAGGAAAGCAAAGCTCCCTCTTCCGCCCTTTAATGGTCAGTAGAAGAACTAATGAGATGCTTATATATATAACATATATAATCACAAACACTATGATGGAAAGAAGAAAATAGCTCAATGTCGATCTGAAGCAAGGACACGAGAAAACAACAAACAAGGCCATGATATCAACCATAGATATTGATAACCAGGTGCAAACTTCCGGAAACAGATTGAGGAGTGATCCGTAATTCTGAGTTCTGATTAACTAACGTGTAATTAAAGAGAGAATTATATTTGGGTTAACTATCATGAAGACGTTTTCCACAGAATATCAATGTTGTAATGTATCTCTTTGTAGCGACTGACACCCTCTTTGAATTGTTCCCCCAAACCTCATTTTTGTTTGCCTTAGGGAAGGCTGTACTTCATGATTGTTACATTTCTTGGGCATCTTCACTCATATTTTGTTAACAATCTTTCTGAAGTTAATACACTATATCGCCATATAAGGTCCCGATGGACTTTCTTTAATTGCACGATGACGTCCCCTTCGTAAATAACCAGTGGGTTGGGGCTTGATGCTTTGTCTTTGGCTTGGCCCGCCGTGGGTCAACTACTTGTTTTAATTTAATCTTTCACTGTTACGAAAGACATCCATTTATAGACGTTCATGTGTGAATGATTCAATAATATTCGCCTGATTTTCCTGAGGTAGGGAAAGCAAAATGTCCCTTTCGTAACAAAGTATTAACAGATCGGCAATAAATGAAACATCAGAAAAAAATTAACAATTTACTAGGTCGACCGTCAAAGAGTCTGAGATCCGACCCATCGTCGTGCAGTTAGCGAGGAATATACGGCTATCAGCCATGGTTGGACTTAAAACTGAACAAGCAGCATTACACATAGCATCCATGCCATAACTTTTTATAAACAGAAAATATTGTTTTGAAAAAAAAAAAAAAAAAAAAAAGGTAAGAGAAAAGTCCAGGGGCACAGTGCCACAATCACAAACCGCAGCCCTTCCCAGACCGCAAGAGGAAGAGGAAACCGACAAATCTAAACAAGCACAAACCGAACAAACGTACGAAAAGCACTAAGATTAGCTCTCTCTTCCCCAAGCGAGGTAATCGCAATATTAAAAGGACTGAAAAACACAAGGAAAAAATGACACACGGAAAGACATACAACAAATCGCCTCGTAGAATAAACCACAAAGCAACAAGGAGTAAGACTAACACCGGGACCACCGCCTTAGAACGGGGAGTTTAAAGCACTTTTACAGCTACCTAACTTCACCCTGGGTCCTGATGCAACTTGAAAACTTGATTTCCCTAAAAACCTAACCTTTGAAGCCTAAAAACTTGATTTCCCAGCTTTGTTTGTTCTAAATTTATTAACTAGGTCACTGCGTATTCATTTGATTTAGAAGAACAAACATTGGTCTTTTAGAAGGGATGACATCAGATGCTTGCCAAAGAATCTGCTATCAAGTGTACAAAATCAGCTCTGTTTTTTTTTTTATGAAAGAAACGCCATGAGGTTTGCTAGTAACAGAAGGACAAAAAAATGCACTTTCATTGCGATGCAACACTTTCAAAAGTGTTTGCATCCTTGTCGGAAAGGGTTTATCTCTAAACGAAATAATTGTGCTTCAAGTAGGAGTAAAATCCTTTAACGAAGTGTTTGCTTTGCAGGAAAGCATACAGAATTTAACAAACATAAAAAGGGGTAAGAGAAAAGTCCAGGGAGTGCCACAATCACAAACCGCAGCCCTTCTCAGACATCAAGAGGAAGAGGAAACCGACAAATCCAAACAAGCACAAATCGACCAACATACGAAAAGCACTAAGATTAGGTCTCTCATCCCCAAGCGAGATAATCGCAATGCTAAAAGGACTGAAAAATACAAGAAAAAATGGCAATAGGTAGCCAAACAACAAATCGCCTCGCAGAATAAACCACAAAGCACCAAAGAGTAAGACTAACACCGAGACCACCGCCTTAGAACGGTCAGTAGAGTAAACCACCGGGGGGTTTAAAGCACTTTTACAGCTAGCCAACTTCACCCTGGGTCCCGATGCTACTCTTAATACAGAAATACATGAATATTCGGTTCGCATAAGGGCTCCCAACTCAGTCCTTGCATCAAATCGAAAACATAAAAATCAAATTAATCACTATAATAAACAAAGACGAGTACTCATGGCTAATTCTACTGTATGCCAGAGTAAATGAAAACCAATAGTTGAACCACGGCGGGCCAAGCCAAAGACATATCGTCAAGGCCCATTCACTGGTTAAAATTTTACGAAGAGGCCCGAACAGCCGTCGTGCAATAAAAGAGTGAAGCATAGCCATCAACAATGATTGGGTTGACAACTAGGCATGCTGTCTGCCGCATAATATCCAGGCTATAGCCAATTCTTTTATAACGGTTAATAAGTTTTCTGAATAAGTCGACTCTCTTTTTAAAATGGTAGGAAAAAAAATCCCCTTAAAATTACCTGACTATCAACTGATATGCTCAATCATCACAAAGTATTTGTACTTTAAACAAAATGAAGCAAAATAGGTGTGATTCAAAATCACTTATAAGACACATAAGTAAAGATACCCAGATAATGCCACAATCACGAAGCACAGTCTTGCAAAGGCACCGTACGAGGATGAAAGACTAATAATGACGAAACAAACGTTACACATGAAACCACCAACGAACGAGCAAAGGCCTGCAACAGAAGAACCACCTTGGAGGAACGGCCAGTTAAAAAACTCCTGAGCGGAGGGGATAAGGAAGAGACCTGGTAAAGCTTAAACCATTTTTAAAGCTTGCCAAAGCACCCCAGTAACTAATCGTTCCAAGGGAGCACTTTCATTGTGGTACTTTTTGTTAATTGTTGTGTAGTGTTTCATTTTCAAATAATTTTTAACAATTATGTAAGGTTAAGATTTATTCAGTTAAGTTTGGGTAATTGTTGCCATTTTTTTGGAAGGAGACGACAACCCGGCTTAGATTCCCAGCCCACATTGATTTCAATAAATGTCGGGAAACAATTGCCAGTGCTTTAAATGAATATTGTACGCGTTGGTGTAAACGAGAGCATGTTGAGTCTAATGCTTTAAATAATTGGAAATTAAAGATTTTTAAGATCATTGATGAACGTGTGTTATTTTACTCTAATAACCTTGATCTTCTCCCTCCTAAGCCTAAATTATCTTTTCGATATTTGAAACAAGGTATCCAAGAATTTCATAGGAAGTATGTTTTGGCTCCAGCTGATAAAGCTGCTAATAATGTTGTTCATGTGTGACGACTTTATTATATCAATACTCTAATACAAGAACTTGGTAGTACCAAAACATATAAACAGATTTCTATTGACGAGATATCTATTATCAATACCCATTCTATCGATATTACTGCTAAGTTTGCAGTGAGTATTAAAGAAAAGCAAGACAGACTTCCTACGTTATATTGGTTACCGAAACTTCATAAACGAACTTATAAAGCACGTTTCATTGCTAATTCCAGTTCATGTACGACTACTGTTTTGTCCAAACTGCTAACTTCATGCCTTACTGCTCTTAAAAAACCGTGGATAAGATACTATGATATTGTTTACGAAAGGGGCGGAATTAACTATTTTTGGTCAATTAAAAATTCTAATGATGTTCTCAATAAATTTAAATCTAAAAACTTTCAGGCTTCTAAATTGTCTGCATATGATTTTTCTACACTGTATACTACGTTACCTCATCATCTTATAAAAGATAAACTTTAATTTAAGTAACCGAACGTTTATTCGGGACAATACCCAATTTTGGCTTGCAACGAAGAATGTGCTTTTTCACTTCTGATGTATATAATAATCACAATTTATGGTCGTGTCAGAAAGTCTGTGATGCCCTTTTTTATCTTTTGGATAATATTTTTATTAGATTTGGAACTAAACTTTATAGACAAACTATTGGTATTCCGATGGAAACTAATTGTGCTCCTCTTGTTGCAGATGTGCTTCTTTTTTGTTATGAGAGAGATTTCATGAAGTCTCTCTCACGTGAAAATCAGGCTGACATTATTGAGGCTTTCAAATGAACTTCAAGATACCTTGATGATTTATCAAATATTGACAATATTTACTTTGACCAAATGATGGACCGGATATACCCTACAGAACTCCAATTAAATAGAGCAAATTCTTCCGATACCGAGGCACTTTTATGGATTTGAATCTATGTATATCTAATGGTACAGTTTCCACCAAAATTTATGATAAACGGGACGATTTTAATTTTGATATAGTCAATTTCCCTTTTCTGGATGGCGATGCCCCCCCTCCCCCCACCCCCTCCCCGACGTACCTCATATGGGGTATATATATCTCAACTTATTAGATTCAACCGTAAAATTCTGGTTCCGATATACCTTGTTGCAGAAGTGTTTTCTGACGCTATATTTTTTTCTTACAAGGCACTGTGCCTGCGATAAAATTTTGAAAATGCCTTACGAAGTTTAAAATAACGATAGCCCTGCCTAAGAAGTTTAGCAGTAAGGGCTTTATTACGGTAGTTAAAGTCATAAAGATTTGAAGAAGCTCTGGCGAATCTAATGTTGAGATATGTAAAACCCGTATGAGGTACGCCGGGGGACATCGCCATCCAGAAAAGGGAAATTGACTATATCAAAATCAAAATCGTCTCGTTTATCATAAATTTTGGTGGAAACCGTACCATTAGAAATACATAGATTCAAATCTAAAAAGGTGCCTCGGTATCGGAAGAATTTGCTCTATTTAATTGGAGTTCTGTAGGGTATATCCGGTCCATCATTTGGTCATAGTAAATATTGTCAATATTTAATAAATCAACAAGGTATCTTGAAGTTGAATTGAAAGCCTCAATAATGTCAGCCTGATTTTCACGTGAGAGAGACTTCATGAAATCTCTCTCATAACAAAAAAGAAACAAATCTGCAACAAGAGGAGCACAGTTAGTTCCCATCGGAATACCAATAGTTTGCCTATAGAGTTTAGTTCCAAATCTAATAAAAATATTATTCAAAAGATAAACAAGGGCATCACAGACTTTTTGACACGACCATAAATTGTGATTATTATATACATCAGAAGTGAAAAAAGCACATTCTTCTTTGCAGGGCAAATAGACTCAATCAAACCGAGTCTCCGAGTTTTGTAATTTTTTTTTGTGTGTTCTTTGTTTTCAAAAAAAATCCTTTTTACTTTTATTGTTATGTCTGGATCTTTGTTGGAATATATTCGTAGCTTTTAAGCACTACTTTTTTATGTAACAATATTATGTAAATTTCAGCCACTAGAGTAATTTGTTGAAAATCTGCCCAGTAAATACCCACTGTATATGACCTCTGTGTGATCAGTGGAACATCAATATCACAATCACTGTTAAATGAAACAACGTAAAGACATCAATTGCGAGCATTTGCCAGAACAAAACAAAAACATACGTAGTAACACGACGGGTACGACAACAACCGTCGATGATCAGGCGTCATCCCTCTAAAACAGCCCCGTGAAAGGTGCCGTCAGTCAGACGGATGTCCGACGCTCTGTCTTGAAATAATAGAGCAAATGTATTAACCAAGATTTGCTTTCAACTATGCATCTAGTCTGCCGCAGAATATCTAGGTTGTAGCCCATCTTTTATAACGAGACAAAACGTTCTGCAATTGTTCCCAAAATTATCAATCCATCTCAACTGATGCATCTAAGTCACCACAAATGTTAAATTCCTACAAACCTTCTTGCGGGTGTGTTTTCAAGCCAACGTTATATATGGACATAAATTCAGAAGATCGACAATAAAACTTAGACAATATTGAGTCTCAACGTAAAAATATACCTTATAGCATGCGCGCAACGAAAAGTCACAGCTCATTCAGATGTTGTATTTCCAGAGTAGCCCCAATTTGAAAAGTTAAAAATCAGAGAAGCAAATTATTTCGTCTGAAGTGGTCTCTTGTTACAAAAGCAAATTCAAAATCTACAGTTTAAAGAACATTCTCTTTTACGTGCTTTGCACTTAGACAGCCCTGCCAAAGTCACTCTGCTATCCTATATCCCACTTTAGAAGAGTGGTCAGTCAAGGAAGACAAATCTTTCAAAAGTGCTATGCCCCTTCTGAAAAGGAATCTCTTCTAAAGGAAACGAACGTGCTTTTCCTGGAGAGGTAATTCTATTCGTTTAGGATAGACACCATTCAAGAAGTACTCGTAATTTTTTGTGCAGGAAATCAAACGTAACATCACAAAAAATGTCTCCCTTGTATCAAGTGGCGGAAAAACTACCATGTGTATCAAATCCTCTTAACAATAATATCAATAATGGTCAGTCTTGTAACTTTTTAAGTCTGAGTCCAGCTTTGGACCTATAGTGTTTATTACAGTAGCCGGGAAATAAGTAAATGACCAAATCAAGAAGCTAAATCCTAATAGACATAACAAGCTCTGAGATTTAATGGGTCAAATAAGGTTATTAAAACAGGATTTTGTTCCTATCTCATTAGCCGCAAAATTCTTATTGCAATATATATTCTAAAATAATTGTTATGCAAATGCAGCTTTGGACTAGACAGTACTTTGCAAGTGTCGACCAGAACTGTAGCATGGTTTGTTCCGAATATGTTATATAACTCCGGAAGTAGTATAGGGTATACTACTTCCGGAACATATTGGCTGTACATTTAGGGTGTCTTGTTTCCAATTCAAAGCAATTAAATACATACAATTCTGATCGTCAAGAGAAGGAGAAAAATTACTATACCTCTCATGTTAGGAAGTGCCTTGTTGGCAAGCTATGAAAGAATAATGCATTCACGTAGTACCCGCTAAGTGAAATTAAACTTTAGGACTTTAAAACCGTTATAAAGTTCTATCATCGGAACCAGTGTGCACATGTCTACTGCTACGTGCAGCGCTTGTGTTAAAGCACCTGGACTTGTATAACATGTTTTTGAATGAAAAGTACTTGTTATTTATAATTATAGAAAGGGCACTGTCGAGACAAATCTAAACAAGCACAAACCGAACAAACGTACGAAAAGCACTAAGATTAGCTCTCTCTTCCCCAAGCGAGGTAATCGCAATACTAAAAGAACTGAAAAACACAAGAACAAAATGACACACGGAAAGACATACAATAAATCGTCTCGTAGAATAAACCACAAAGCAACAAGGAGTAAGACTAACACCGGGACAACCGCCTTAGAACGGTCGGTAGAGCTAACTACTAGGGGGGTTTAAAGCACTTTTACAGCTAGCTAATTTCACCCGGGGTCCCGATGCTACTCTTAATACATAAATACATAAAAATTCGGTTCGCATAAAGGCTCCCAACTCAGTCAATGCATCAAAGCGAAAACATAAAAATCAAATTAATCGCTATAATAAACAAAGACGAGTACTCATGGATAATTCTACTGTATGCCAGAGTAAATGAAAACCAATAGTTGAACCACGGCGGGCCAAGCCAAAGACATATCGTCAAGCCCCAACCCACTGGTTAAAATTTTACGAAGAGGACGTCATTGAGTCTGAGGCCCGAACCGCCGTCGTGCAATTAGAGTGAAGCATAGCCATCAACGCTGATTGGGTTGACAACTAAGCACGCAGTCTGCCGCATAATTTCCAGGCTATAGCCAATTCTTTTAAACCTTGTCAATACGATATTTAGAGAGTTATGATCCTGATAGTTTGGATATTGCTTAGGATCATTGTTTAGATGACCTGATATACTTTTGAGCGAAATTCGTAATTCTTTGGCAGATTTATGCCCCTTTCGAGTTTGCCTGTTTTACAACTGTAAAACCTTGTCAACTCATTGTCTAGAAAACCGCACAAGCTATGATTCTGATATTTTGCATACAGTGTAGGATTAGTGTGTAGACGACCTGATTAACTTTTGAACGAACTCCGTAAAATATTGACAGAGTTATGCACACTTTATCATTATAATTATAGAAATATATTGTCAAAATATCTAAAGAACCGCTTGAGCTAGGATTCTTATATTTAGTATACAGTTTAGGATCAGTGTGTAGATGATCTGAGCGAATTTTGTAAAATATTGACAGATTTATGCCCATTCACGGACTTAGCAAATATGAAAAAGTAAAACCTTGTCAACACGATATCTAGAGAACCGCTTGAGCAAGGATCCTGATAGTTTGCATACTCTTTAGGCTCAATGTTTAGATGTTCTGGTTAACTTTTGAGCGTAATTTGTAAATATTTGGCAAAGCTATGCCCTTTTTAACTTTGTATTACATGGGAAAACGTTGTCAACACGATATCTAGGAAGGCGCATGAGCTACGATTTTGATATTTGGCATATAGTTAAGGATCAGTGAATGGACCACCTGATTACGTTTTGAACGAATTCCGTAAAACATTGACGGAGATATGCGGAATTTAGTGCTTTTCGTACGTTTGTTCGGTTTGTGCTTGTTTAGATCTTTTGGTTTCCTCATCCTCTTGGGGTCTGGGAAGGGCTGCGGTCTGTGATTGTGGCACTCCCTGGACTTTTCTCTTACTTTTTTTTTTATTATTATAACAATAGGAAAAACGTGTCAACACAATATCTAAACAACTGCTTAAGCTAGGATTCTTATATTTGATATGCAGTCTAGCATCAGTGTGTAGACGATCTGATTAATTCTTTTAGCTAATTTCGTAAACTATTGACAGTTATGCTCATTTTCCGACTTTCCTATAATAACAATAGGAAAAAAAGTTAGAGAAAAGTCCACGGAATGCCACAATCACAAACCGCAGCCCTTTCCAGACACCAAGAGGAAGAGGAAACAGACAAAACCAAACAAGCACAAATCGAACAAACGTACGAAAAGCACTAAGATTAGCGCTCTCTTCCCCAAGCGAGGTAATCGCAATGCTAAAAGGACTGAAAAACACCAGAACAAAATAACACAAGGTAAGACATAAAACAATGACCGTCAAAAAGATTGAAAACAAAGAACACACTACTGATTAGAAAATGAGAGTTTCGGTTTTATTGACACTCTTCATAAGCAGTAATGAAGTTTGCAACACTGCTTACGCCCTCTAGCGTATACATGAGTGAACTCCGTTTTCAAATATACCACAATGGGCCCAATGATCCCAAAGGAAAAAAAATATAATCTGCACTATGGTAAAGTACGGGGAGACATTCTACCGCCGCAACACGGCACTAATACCAGCTGCAATGTAGTAGAATGAACGTCAAAAAGATTACCTTTGGAAACATACTACGGATTAGAAAATGGGAGTCTCAGTTTTATTGAGACTCTTCATAAGCGGTAATGAAATTTGCAATACTGCTTACGCCCTCTAGCGTATACATGAGCAGAACTCCATTTTCAGATACACCACAATGGGCCCAATGATCCCAAAGGAAACGAAATATAATCTGCACTAAGGTAAAAAATCGCCTCGTAGAATAAACCACAAAGCAACAATGGGTAAGACTAACACCGAGACCGCCGCCTTTGAACGGTCAGTAGAGTAAAGCACTGGCGTTGGCGGTGGGGGGTGGGGGGGGGGGTAAAGCACTTTTTACAGCTAGCCAACTTCACCCTTGGCCCCGATGCAACTCTTAATACAAAAATACATAAAATTTCGGTTCGCATAAAGGCTCCCTACTCAGTCAATGCATCAAAGCAAAAAAATAAAAATCAAATTAATCACTAAAATAAACAAAGACGAGTACACATGGCTAATTTTATTGTATACCAGAGTAAATGAAAACCAATAGTTGAACCACGGCGGGCCAAGCCAAAGACATATTGTCAAAACAGAAGGGAGGGCAATGATCAGGAATCGATACAATTATCCCACACCTGCCATCAGAGACATCAAAGGGAAAGAAACACAAACACGAAATAAGTAGACCCTAATGAAAACATCACTAGCAGAAAGCCAAACGGACAGTTACTTTCCCACAAAGTGGCTAAATGGCTATCCAAAACAAAAAGATTTAAGCGATACACACATTCAAAGACGAACTATAACCAAATTAAACCATGACTCTAAAGGATGCCAATTTAAGGAACGGCGAAAAAACATTGTAAATGCAAGCCCCATCCCATTGGTTAAAGTTTTACGAAGAGGCCGTCATTTGTCTGAGGCCCGAACCGCCGTCGTGCAATTAAAGAGTAAAGCATAGCCATCAACAATGATTGGGTTGAAAACCTTGTCAACACAATATCTAGAGAATCGCTCGAGCTAGGCAATATTGCATACTGTTTCGGAACAATGTTTAGATGACCTGATTAATTTTTGAGTGAATTTTTTAACAAAATGGCAGAGTTATGCCCCATTCAACTTTGCCTGTATTACAACGGGAAAGCGTTGTCAACACGATATCTAGAAAACCGCTCGAGCTGAACTTCTTATATATAGCATACAGTTTAGGATCAATGTGTAGACGACATGGTTAACATTTGAGTGAATTCCGTAATATATTGACGGAGTTATGCGGACTTGCTATTGTAACAATAGGAAAAAATGTAAAAAGGCTTTCTAGAGAACCGCTTAAGCAAGGATCTTGATTTTCAGCATACCGTTTACGATCAATGTTTAAATAAGCTGGTTAAGTTTTGGGCGAAATTTATAAACCATGGACAGAGCTATACCCCTTTTCAACTTGACCTGTATTACAATGGGAAAACCTTGTCAACACGACATCTAGAGAACCGCTTGTGTCAGGATTCTTCTATTTGGCATACAGTTTGGGATCAGCCAAGTGTGTAGACAACCTGATTAACTTTTGATCTAATTCCGTAAAATATTAGGGAGTAATGTCCTTTTTCGGACTTTGCTATTATAACAATAGGAAAACCTTGACAACACAATATCTAGAGAACCGCTTGAGCTGGGATCCTGATACTTTGCATACTCTTTAACATCAGTGTTTGTATAACCGGATTCATATTTGAGCGAAATTTGTAAACAAAAGAAAAGAAAAAAAAAATCGGCAGTTATGCCCCTTTTCGTCTTTGCCTGTATTACAGCGAGAAAACTTTGTCAACATTATTCTAGAAAACCGCTTGATCTAGGCTCCTGATATTTTGCATACTGTTTAGAGTCAATGTGCAGATGATATGATTAACTTTAAAGCGAAAATCGTAGTAAATTGGCAGAGTTATGCCCCTTTCGACTTTGCCTGTATAAATATGGAAAACCTTGTCTACGTGATATCTAGAAATCAACATGAGCTAGCATTCTGATATTTGGTATATTACTTTAGGATAAGTTTGTAGATGACCTAATTGAATTTTGAGTGTAAAAATATTGACAGAATTATACCACTTGTCAGACTTAGCCATTATAACAATAGGAAAACCTTGTCAACATGACATCTAGAGAATCACTTGAGCTAGGATTCTGATATTTTGCGTACTGTTTAGGATCAATGTTTAGATGAGTTTACTGAGTTTGGGGCGGAATTCGTAGAACATTGGCAGAGTTTTGACTCAGTTATGTCCCTTTTTTCTACTTCTCCTAGAGTTTGAAAACCTTGTCAACATAATATCTTCTTGTTCGTCTGTCATTACTGACAGTGATCAATCCTAATCAACTGTTTGATGTGTTATTATGTGTTATCTACATAATATCTAGAGAACTGCTAAAAGTAGAATCTTGATATTTTGCCAACAAATTGAATGTTAAGATGACCTGATTAACTTTTGAGCTAATTCTGTTGTGTCTGGCCTTCCGACTTTGCCTTTATTACAGTGAGAAAACCTTGTCAACGTGATGTCTAGCAAACCGCTTTAGCTAGAATCCTGATATTTTTCACACGGTTAAGAATCAATGTTTAGATATCCTGATTAATATTTGACCTAATCCCGTTAAACATTGGCAGAGTTGTGTCTCTTTTGACTTTGCATGCATTGCAATGGGAAAACATTGTCAACACAATATCTAAAAAAACTGCTCAAGCCAGGATTCTGATATTTTGCATACAGTTTCAAATCAATGTTTAGATGATCTGATTTACATTTTAGCGAATTCCCTAGAATATTGACGGAGTTATGCCAAGTTTTGGACTTTGCCATGATTATGGCAGCTTGAAAACCTTGTCAACACGATATCTGAAAAAAATTATGTTACAACTAATGTAAATATCAACGCAGCTCACGTTTGGATAAAAATGTCTCCATTCATTTACCCATTAATACCTACTGTTCTACATGTACTTTCCTTCTTGGACCGGTCCATATCTAATAGAAGGTGTGTTTGGTTTGTTTGTATTATTATCATTTATGAACAAATCCTATAATGCATTGCAAACAGTGTAGACCCTGAGTTCTGCAGCGGTCGATCTGAATCTGCACTGTTTGTCAATGTTCTTTTTTGGGAACACAAGGCATAAATAGTGTAAAATGCTAAAACTTCATACTTCAAAATTATATCTTCCGTTTTCTATGTGACGAAGATACTACACGTGGCTCATCCTGCTGGGGATAGTGGTGATGGTAGCGACGTGGGTGACTTTTACCAAGAATGTTCATTTATTTCAATTTGTGTCAACAACTGTAACAAATTATTGCTTGCTAACCTTCTTAAACCTAAAGTTTAGAGCGCTTATCAAATTTACAGAAGGTGCCATTCTATAATCGGTAGTGTTACTTTTCAAAGAAAATATAAGATTTGATACTTCATGTAAATCGTCTGATAAGCAGACAATTTACATAAAACATTAAAGCTTCTTTTATCTGAAAAAGAATATAAAATATTTCAAAGTCGCGTCTGCTGTAGTTATGATTAACGCTTTTTATGAGCTCAACCAGCGGGCACACGACGTCTATACAACGTCGTCTCAACGTCGATGCATGCCCTTGCTAATCCAGAGTTTGAACGCAGACTGGTCTGATTTACGTCTATTTCAATACCTAAAACAGTTTTTCAAAGCAGATACTCCCCAGAACCTTGTTACTGAATGAAAAGAAACAAATCATGCTTTCCTACATGTACCAGACTAATTATAATTTTGTTGCATTCGTTTGCCATGGGAACCGATTCAGCTCATATAAATACTTAATAAATTGTGTCTTTATCTTAGTATCATTTACACAAATGCTAGACATTTCGAACCTTAATTTGACTCTTTCCGACATCTAAATGAAATTTGAATTCAGACGAGAGGATCAATTTAATTCCGTTGGGGATACACAATGACAGATGAAAGCGTAAACGGGAAGGAAAAAAATCAGACCTGTCTAGTCTTAGATGGCGCATTCAGCTTAATTGTGTAACAAGCGAAATAGGTGATTGATAATGATATATCTGTTCAGTATGACACTGGTGTGAACTAAAAGCACACTCCTCCTTCATAGCATTTTGGTCAACGGACCGCATGATGTGCTCACTGTTCTAGCATGTACGACATACTCGTATTTTTCTGCAGCTTCTTTCGTCGACACTCTAGTGCCGACAAGTTGCGGCTTCTTATTAATTGATCTATTTCTGTACTAATACGAGGCGGAATTTGTCTCTGAATACACACAGTTCCACGCACAGAGAGACAAACAGACACTAAAATCTATATCCATAATTTGAACTTCATATAAAGATACATATCTTATTTAACTGTTTGGCGTATCCGGATTTTAGTCTACACCAGTGACTTGATAATATAGATTTCTACCAAATCCAACAAATCTGCCACATATTTGAATAGTTACTTGATTCTAACATCTCATAAAAAGCTATCTGCTAAGCACGGCAGGGTTTTTCTATAAAGGACACAGACAAATTGTCAGCACATACAAGGTTTCACTTATACAGTCCATTAGTCAATTTCTGACGTTAAGTGGCAAACAGTTTTCCTTTCTGACCTGCTTTGCTTTACTTAAACACGAACAATGTCAATAGAAAGAGACACGATTGGTCCTTCATTAGCTGGACTTTCCCAGAATGAATTTACCTTACCAGTTTTACTAAACCAGCTTCTCACAGGTTTGGATTATCCAGTGTTAGTACATGTATTATCTCACGTTTCCTTGTTACTTTGTAGTAACTGTTTTTCCTTTCCCGTATATAAGATATTGTTTCGCAACTAACCCCGCAAGGCAAGGGCTTGTTCGTTCGGTTAATATGACTGCTTTAAGCTTACACAGAAATGTATGATACATTCTTACATGAAGTCCTCTTATGGTAAGCCTAAACCGGTGCCAGAAGGTCGGGTAGACGAGGGGGTGCGGATCGGCGTATCCAGCCCTGCAAACTTCATTCCCAGCGGGCACATGACGTAAATACAACGTCGCCTCAACGTCGATGCAACGTCATGACGTTGCATCGACGTTGAGGCGACGTTGTATTTACGTCATGTGCCTGCCGGGATCCTGCTATATACAGTCTCAAGAAGAAGGATTTCCAATTGTCGTTTTTTATACGTTCTTTGTTTCCAAGGGGATTCTTAATAAACTTTATTTAGGATAAATGGATTATCTCACAGCTGACATCGGATATGTGTCCCATTTTTCATTTCTGGTTACTCTGGTAGGAAGATTCTTTCTTAAAGCGTAGCCTTCAATTTAGACTGATTTCAAATCCTAGTGAAACACCTTCCTGTCTGCAAAGGACGTGTCCTTTTAGAATGTTTGTTGCAAAATCCCTTTTACCTTAAATTCGTTCTATGGACAGCTATAGACAGCTGATCATTTGGTCTATACTTGTGTCTGTCATTTAGCTATTTCAGTTATATTTTTGTAATAAATACACTGGTTAAATTGTAGAACAAGTATAATAATATAAATTGATACACATTCAAGGAAAACAACTCTGCGGAACGATTTGCACCCCCAAACCCCTTCTGAAAAAGAGTCAGAAAAAGTGAAAAACGAATTTCAAGAAATGTGTTTCCCTTGGGAGTGATTTTGTTTTGTTGATTTTTGTTTATAGAGAGATGTTTATTCAGAAAAAAAATCGATGTGCAGGGAAGCATACCGGTGGTCACAAAAGTTGTTTCCCATATCGGAAATTCTACCAAAGGCATAAAGTTTTCTTATGGTGTCCAATTAAATTGACAAAATACGCTTGTAAATGTGACGAATAATTCTAAGAAAGCAGTGGGTGAGCTGCCCTTCCCCGGGCACCTGGGCCCATGTTAACAACCATTCCTTAAATCAGTCTTTACTTTAAAAATCGGAATTTGCAAAGCAAATTTTGCATACACACATAAACGCTGATTTCTCCGATAAAGCAAATAAATACATTTCGAGATAATCTATTGACTTACACAAAAAAAAATATCCACTTTAGTTTAACTTTAAGTTACTCATTCCAAACGTTCAGGTTTTAGACATAACGGTATGCCTTAACACTAACGAATGACTATGAAGCTCGAACTAGGATACACCATCAGCTAATTTAGTCTGAAAACCTGCCCGCAGGAATAGCTATGGAATAAATGCACTGCGAGTAAATTCTTTCCTTTAAGAGTTGATCCCGTGTCAGAATGGAGGCAAAACATTTTGAAACAGTTGCCTGTCTTAAAAGTGTATCCTCCCCCTTAAATGCAGTTGCACTGTAACTGTAAATCTCATTCTTGCTGCTCGTGTTTTTGTGACAATTTTACGTTTAGCATGCTTTGACAAAATGCATTAAATATCAAAGCCTATTTTCCTTGAAAAATATGAAACATATCATCAGTTTGTCGCTTCTTACATTAGTCCAGAGAGTGGTAAAGGTTAATGTAAACCAGGGAATGCTTAATTCTGTGTGTTCTATGCTTTTGATGAAAATATGGAAATGGAATAAAACGGATTTAATTGCTGAGGTATTATCAGGGCAATTACGTTATGGATAAACCATTAACATATATTCAGTTATTGTCATTCGAAGGTGACCCAAGCATAAAATGTAAGCTTTAATTGATACAAATATATAGTGGAAACAGTGGTGGTCAGGCCTATAAATCATAAGGTTATTTGCCATAAAGAAAACACGCCTTTTCAAACATATAGAAAATTTCACCTCCAAAAACTGAATATTTGCAGATAAAAAAATGATATTTTTCAAATTTCTGCTAAAAACATAGATTGTGGGTTATCGTTAGAACCGCCTCGGCGAGCAGAAATACGAAAAATAATGTATACCCCTGTAAACCCCAATTTTACCGTATAAAAATGGACTTTAAGGGGTTCAATATTATTTAGGCGTGTTCTCGTGATGATAACTTTGCGGTTTTTAACCTTACTTCTATCTGTTTCTTATTTCTGTCAACATTTTAACTGTATAATATGTTCTGTAATGAAAGAGAACCGTTGAAAACGAGAAACATGCAAAAGAAAAGATAACAGCACACTCGGTTTATTGAAAGAAGATTGGTAATTTACTTACTTACTTACTAATCGGTCTTAGTTTGTGTAATTGATTGTATGATATAACGTCGAGTTGAGCAGCCCTGTTTTGTCTGTAATACAAAAATTGGCAGAATAATCCAAATGAGAAAATTGTGTTGTGTTGAGGTTTTACGGCCCAATCAACCCATTGGGGTCATGTCGAGCGCAGTCAGTTTACCTAACCACACGTTTACTGGGCAGGCTTAGTCCTCTAAGCGGTTTACCAATATTGTGCACATTCTTTCGCAAGAAACTGACAACTGCCCTTCTTAAATCAGCGGAAGGTAGAGAATGTCCGTAGAAAATATTTCATGATCATTCTCCACGAAAGAATGTTGCGACCTCGGCGAGGGTTGAACCCGCGACCTTCTGGTCTCCAGTCAGACGGCGCATCCAACTGAGCCACCGAGGCCGGCTTTAATGAGAAAATATAATCTACCCAAATGATCCCAAAGGATCAGAATATAGATCAACACAATCATCACGAAAACATACCTTTATAATTTTGACTCCCTTAAACGCCACCTTTATATAGTAAAACTGGGGTTTACAGGGGTATTCATTATTGTTCTTATTTCTGCTCAAAAACATAGATTGAATCGCCTATATTAGGACTATCCACAATCTATGTTTTGAACAGAAGTATGTAAAATATTAGAATTTTTATCTGAAACTTTCTGTTTTGGGTGGTCAAAGTTTCAATATACATGTATTTGAATAGGCCTGTTTTCATAATGAGCCGTTGTGAAGGAAAGGCATGGTATGTTCTGTAAATTTATCGTCGTGGGCTTAATAACTAAAACAAAAATCTTCCCAATGTTCTTTGTAAGAACAATACACATATAATTTCTTTTATTTCTCCATGACTACGCATGTTTTGGGTACTTATTACCCACATGTATGCCTTCGTGAAAAGATAAGAATTTGGTGGCAACGTACATATTTCGTATATTTGTGTCGAAGTACTTTATCATACATCTTACTAAAACACTTTGGACACTAGCGGTAAAAACACAAAGTGCAAGCAAGTATCACATTTGCTCGTGCTCTAAACCTGTCGTAACCCAAAAGGCGTATCGAATGGGCTTTATCATACCCAAGCCTCGCAAAGCCAGTTTCACACATCTGACGTCACACTGCAATCCGAATCCATCACGAAAACATGCCTATATAATTTTGACCCCGTCAATCCCCACTTTTATATAGTAAAACTAGGGTTTACAGGGGTATACGATATCCTTCTTATTTCTGCTCAAAAACAAAGATTGTGGTACTCGTCAGAACCGCCTTGCCAAGGCGGTTCTAATGAGTACCCACAATCTATGTTTTGAGCAGAAATATGAAACATATCAGAGTTTTTATCTGAAATTTTTCAGGTTTTGGAGGTGATTTTTTCTATATATTTGAATAGGTGAGTTTTTGTAATGCTAAAAAAAAAGTAAGAGAAAAGTTTAGGGAGTGCCACAATCACAAACCGCAGCCCTTCCCAGACCCCAAGAGGAAGAGGAAACCGACAAATCTAAACAAGCACAAACCGAACAAACGTACGATTAGCTCTCTCTTCTCAAAGCGGGGTAATCGCAATACTAAAAGGACTGAAAAACACAAGAACAAAATGACACACGGAAAGACATACAACAAATCGCCTCGTAGAATAAACAACAAAGCAACAAGGAGTAAGACTAACACCTTAGAACGGTCGGTAGAGCAAACCACCGGGGCGTGGGGGTGGGGGGGGGGGTGGGGGTTAAAGCACTTTTACAGCTAACTAACTTCACCCTGGGTCCCGATGCTACTCTTAATACATAAATACATAAAAATTCGGTTCGCATAAAGGCTCCCAACTCAGTCAATGCATCAAAGCGAAAACATAGAAATCAAATTAATCACTATAATAAACAAAGACTACTTCTACTGTATGCCAGAGTAAATGAAAACCAATAGTTGAACCACGGCGGGCCAAGCCAAAGACATATCGTCAAGCCCCAACCCACTGGTTAGTTTTACGAAGAGGCCGTCATTGAGTCTGAGGCCCGAACCGCCGTCGTGCACTAACTCTGACGTCAATCTAGATCACGATTTGGTACGATTTGTATAACAAACTCAAATTCAACCCTGGACCCATATCAAACCATTCGGAGCTTGTGCTGATATGAAAGTCTTGATTTAGTATTGGTGTATGGCATGAAAATACGTACTATATTACAGTCTGGGTACGAACATTGAAACGATATTGTGTGTGTGCGTGCGTGTGCGTGGGTGGGTGAGTGTGGGTGTTTTTAGTGTATTAAGGAAATTGACACACTCAGGGGAAGTAACTGTCTCTATATTGTTTTTATTCCCTTCTGAAAAAGGTGTTTGCTCTAAAAGGATAGTATTTGCTGTTTGCTCTAAAAGGACAGTATTTGCTCCCTTAGGGGCGATTCTTTCCTTTTAGAGTACACTCCTTTCCCAAACGGGCTTGTGCAGAAAGGAAACAGAAAATCACAAAATTGACCTCCTTTGTTAGAAATGGCGAAAAATATACCAAGTATATCTAGTCCCCTTAGCAATTCTATGGAATGCCTGTTGCACTCTACGTAACAGTCGAGCCACGTCATTTTCGCACGACAAACCATTTATGCCAAGCATACCATGAAAGGGACACTGGCAAAACGTGTAGACTCTAATCACACGTCACAGAACGTGGCGTCAGATCAGGGTCTACACTGTTCGCATTAATTACAGGGTTGTCATATGGAACATTGATTTCAACCGTCAGTCTCAATGGCACCAAGAAACATGCCACTTTATCGATGTAAGATGCATATTCGAGTAAAATGAAATGCGTGAGAATTTTCCGGTATTCAGTATGTAATATTTATATGTACGCAGAAAAAAAAGAGCTCAATTTCTGAGATGGACTTTTTGAAAATCTAAACACTCAATCTTTACATCACATGCTTTGTTGCTTATTTTGTTTTGTTTCGGTTTAACTGTTCACAAGCAAGAGCTTTTTGTTTTGCAAAAAGAGATATGTATCAGGTTAAGATAGATTTATTTTTCAACAAAATCAAACCTTAAAACAAGTCCCGCAAAACTATGCTTTGGAACATTAATCGGCAACAAAACTAGAACATTCACCAGACTGAAATTAATAAAAGGTAATAACGTCTCTGTTTTAAACAATCACAGTGGTATTGAATTCGCATTGCACTGAATGGATTTTATCATGAGAGACTTAAATCTCAGTGTATCTGATTTTAATGTCGACCATGGGTAAACAAAAGTAGTACTTTATCAGGAAATATTTTTTATCTGAATTGATGGACGAGAAAGAATGATAAAACGAAATTTTATTATTTTCAAAATTCTCAAAAAGCTTGAAAATCACAAAAATGGCGTTTCGATTATTCAGCAAACAGTTCAGTGAACCGTAACCGGAAGAACAAAATCAATGACTTCATAAGTTTTTGTTGATGATAGTAGACCAACATACGCTATCCAAGTTTTCCTGCGAATCGAACATGTATCTAATTGCGACCCATTTTGTGTTGGCTAGTACAATTTATAATGATTAAAATAGTTCCGATGCATGAATTATCTTTTGTTTCCATGGTTACTATATACTATGAAGTTGGTATCGGAACTTTTTGAGTCAATATATGTATGTTTAGAAGCTCAAGGCATATATAAATTGCAGCCACTCTTGTGTCCCCTGACCTTTGCACAACTTCTTGTGTCCAGAAAGGCTTGACTTTGCTTCCCTCTTTAATTGCACGCCGGCGCGTTAGGCCTCAGATTCAATGATAGTTCCAGCGTAAAGGCTTACTTGAAATTTAATTTTGGGTAATGTTGGTTGGTATTTGATACTCTATCTTTGGTCGGGCCCACTGGAGTCTAACTGTTGGTTTTCTTTGCTCCAGCATTTCAGCTGTTTCGTGCTGTCGTCCTTGTCGTTGTTGAATCTCTGTACTTAGTTGATTTTTTTTGTGTTCTCGGAGACGTAGGACTGATGAGTTAGGAAGCCTTCATGCGGACCGAACAAATTATGTATCTAAACCGCGGCAGAAGTAAGGGCGAGGACTGTGGATACGTAAAATCGATTTAAGCCCGCACCCCACCCCCTCCCCAGTGAAATACTTTTAACTGACCGTTCAAGGCGGTTCTTCTATCATGATTTATTTTTGTTATAGTTCGTCTTTGAATGTGTGTGTCGCTTGCATATTTTTGTTTTGGACAGCCATTTGGCCACTGTTTGGGAAAGTAACTGTCCGTTTGTCTTTCGCTAATGATGTTTCCATTAGGGTCTAGTTATTTCGTGTTTGTGTTTCTTTCCCTTTGATGACTCTGATGGGAGGTGTGGGATAATTGTATAGGTTCCTGATCATTGCCTTCTCTTCTTTTTTGAAGAAAACATAAATCTCTTCCCATAGTGGCACTGGTATTTCTGTTCTCCGGTGTGAACACCCATATGCTCTCCTAGTTTCGTCCGCTGTTAGAACTGAGGTGGCATTCAGTGCAAGTGAATTTCTTTCTTTGTTATGCTGAAGTAGCTCAGCCTTTGTACCGAACCGTTTGCTGCTCTTCTCACACTTATGCTGCTTTTCAACACCGGTGTTTACTGCACTTAGAAAAGAAAATAAAGAAAATATAGGAGTGAGCAGGCACTGCCAATCGTTAGCAGTGATGAGTTTTAGTGTCGGTAGTGACTGCCTGTGTCAAAATCGGACTGCAACACATATGAGCCATCTCACGAGTAAATAGATTTTACACTTAAACGGTCAGTAGCAATTCAGTTCAAACGAACATGTGCGACCACTCATTCGGGCAGGAGATGTAAATAAGTAGTAAATAAGTAAATTTAGTGAATTAAACGATCAGTGCTGACTTCCAGAGGGAGATGTTGGCTATCCTATTAGTTGTCACTTCTGACGGTGAAATTTATCGATGTGAGCAATGAGCAGTGACTACTACTTGTTCCTGCATGCACATTAGCAAAGCAGGGGATAGAAACAGACACAAAGCTAGGCTGTAATGCCCAAGATACCCGACAAGGTCAATGCCATGTGACGAATCTACACTTTCCCGACCCAACCCAACTCAACAGCTCCCCGACATCAGTAGTTATGATACCCTACCCCATCCGCATTCATATCCACATCCAACATCACCCAATCTCTATTCCTACTCTATTTTGCCTCTATCCTTAGACCTGTTGAAAGGGGCCAAGACTGAAATGATTCACCTACTTAGCCGAAACAACCCAGCCTAAAAGTTGGCTTTATTGACCCGGCCGGAACGACCAAGAATCGTTGTTTAGTTTAATAATCGATATAAACAAAAATCTGTCTTCATTCTGAAAGTCGTCCCTCCCTAATAACATGTGACCATAATACTTGATTTCTGTATGTAAATGATCAAAAAATAAAACAAAAAAAATAGAAAGAAAACACTCCTAACCTTTGGCAAGTCATGTTTACTCAGAAAACATTGTCACAACACCTGTAAGGAGCTTTGTTTATGTGAGTTTATGTGAGTGCTCTAATGATAATTTAAGCCACTACTGAATAATATGCCACATTAATGGCAAACATCTGGCAGATCTGTAACTGTAAAAAAACCGTATATAGGACCGAATATATTGAATTTACAAAGCAAACAAGGAATAATGTCTTATGGGAAATCATTTCCTGGAAACTGTCATGTTTTCGCATCGGAAGGTTTGTCCGTGACAGGTATCGCATTAAAAGAAATATTAGATCTTGTTTTCGTGGTGTCCGAAGGTTTGTCCGTGACAGTGATCGTTTCGAAAATAAAAATAAAAAAACGTTTTGTATTATTTGATGAACAGAGGATATATATATATATATATATATATATATATATATATGTGTGTGTGTGTGTGTGTGTGTGTGTGTGTGTGTGTGTGTGTGTGTAATCCAGAAGAAAGTCGTTTAGTCGTTTGACCTTTTTTTTTTACTTTTTTTAAATCTGTATCCCAGACCATAATACATATCAGTACAACTAATTTGTGATCTGAGACGATTTGACAGACGTCAACAAAGAAGTATGTGGTGTCAATAAATTCTGTGAAAAGTAATGAATGTAAACTGTTTCAGCAAAAATTTTAAGAAATAGATATGAAATTATGATATGTTTGAATATATTATGATTAGAACATAGTGATCATCGAGAAAGGAGACAATTTTCATGAAATGTCTTATCCTGTTTCCTGGGAAAATATTTCAAAATGTCATCTGCTGAGATGTTTACTCAGAGTGCTAAGCGTTAGAGGTGGTGCAGTGGTATGGCTTCGAACTATTCTTAAGGGAACTGATACCGGCATTTTTAGTGGAGACAGCTCCGTCAAAATTATTTTGCCGCCCTTCTCAAAATTATTGTTGTCATAAAGGGAAATTTACTCTCCTTGGGAACAAATTAATTCCCTTTATAGAAGTCTTTTCAGAATGGGATTTCTGTACAGAAAAGCCAACACGGTCACGGAAAATGTTCCCACCCCTTGAAAAATGGTGGAAAATCTGCGTGTATCCAGACCCATTAAAAACTTGATTCTATGACTATGGCTAATTATTACTGGTAGGGTGACTTTCAAGACTGAAAAATTGTGAACCCGGACCCCCCCGCCCCCCCCCCCCCCCCCCCCCCCGTACAACAAGATGTGTCATATATCAAAATGTTCCACATTCTCTGTAGTTTCTGAAACTGCCGGCATAAATTGGCATAAATGATGGCGAACTGAGAAATCCAAAATGGCCGCCAACATGGCCGCCAAATACTAAAAGTCTGCTTTTGAAGCCTAAATTGTCTTCTGGTTGTTCTAGTATGCATGCAAAATGTATATTTTGATTGATATGTACTTGTTACAGGCAATACTATTTATTTAAATACAAAAAAGAAGCATTATTTAAACATTAAAGGCAAAATTAGAGGGCAAATGGCCAATTCTTAGTCTAAAAATAGAGCACTTAGAAGAAACAGAAGTTCCCTAAAATTTCTTAAGCGATATCACTTGCTTCATTTTAATTTAAACAACACCAGTTATCATGGCCAATTTAAACATCATATTTCTGTTGAAAATATTAAACCAGTATTGAACAGTAAGCAGTTTGTTACTCCTACCCCCACCATTCAACTTCAAATTTTCTGAACTGATGCTTGTGAAGCTTGACAAGAGACAAGAGAAGAAATGAAAAAGATGGACAGAATGGTAAACTATTTCATTTATCAACATCTTTTAATTAGGAATTGTTTGATTTTCTTCATAGTTCAAGTTTTAAATCACAGACAATACATGCATGTAAACATTGTAAATAAATTAATTAAAAACAAATCTAGAAGGAAATGGCAAGTGTATTTATAAACTATCAAACACATGCAGACATTTTGCAAAAAAGTCGACACACTGTAAGGTCGACTTTGGAAGAGTGTTCTATAATGGACTTATCCATCCATCGTGGACACTTCGTGAGCCTGTCTGTGGACAGTCAGCGAAAAATACAAAAAGCTATTTTGATATATTTGACATACTCGAGCTATTGAATTCCCTTTCTAATGCCACTTTTCATTACTAAGACTAAGGCGTGGGCCATGCATCTTAGCGTCAGTAGATTTTATTATTAACCAAATCTAAGTAGGCAATTAAATTGAAAAAAACATGACAGTCTTCAAATGTAAACAATGATGCAAGATGCAGATATGGCTGAAAACATTAATTTCAGTGGGTAAATCATCCAAAATTGCACACAATTCGGAGCAATTGTGGTCAGAATGAAACATATTTTGGCGTATATTTTGGTGCTGCGTTGTAGAATTTAATTCTGCACAGTATAGCATTCTCCAATTTTTAAAATAATGCCCTCCTAGACGACAAAAGCCCCAGACTGTCGACAAGCCACCTGAAACAGCCACCTTTTTAGCTCGCACTACTCATGTCCGGATATTCATATCACTTATTTCTTTGCAAAACAATTGACCATGAGTGACGTGATTACTGCCCGTGACATAGAAACAATAATGCATTGAAAATCTTGCCTGAGTCTGAGGAAGCAAGAGCCATTTTAAAGGAAGAATTTAAGGAAAACATTAAAACTGACTGTCAATAAAATAAGAAGATAATTTAGATTCACTCTTATAATATATATCCAATGCAGTCTAGTGCTCCATTGTGTGAAAAGTTGCAGACGTAACAAAGTGTCTGACTGCAGAATAAGCTAGGGTTTACCTGTATGAGTTAAGCTCTTCTACTGGCTTCTTACTTCTATACAAATAGTGAAGATAGACTGTTAGCACAGATGTTTCGGTGTTATGATGATTTGACCAGAGCTGTTATGATTCGGAACAGATGGCAACCATCTTCGTATATCAGTTTTATCCTAACTATATCACCAGCTTCATTTAACTTTTGCCTTACTGGACGACCAAATGACGAAAAAAAGAAGATGGTCTGGAAATTTACATTGTGCTTCGGCAGCTCCAATACAAAATATACTGGGAGCTGCCTGTTGTAGCTGCCTATAGGTAGCCTGTAGGAAGTGCAATATGTTGCCTATAGGCTGCCTACTGGAAATTTGCCATGACAATGACTAAAAAGGGATCTGGAGCTGCCTACTGTTCCTATTCTGCTTCCTCGTCTGTCCCTGGCCACTGAGCTGCCTACTACTGCCTCTTAAATGCTTTCGCTGCCTATTGAGCTGCCTACTACATGTTCACTGGCAACTGAGCTGCCTACCCTGCCTATTCAGTGGGAACTGAGCTGCCTATTCTGCCTAATAGATGTTCATTGGCTTCTGAGTTGCCTACTCTGCCTATTCAGTTGGAATGAAGCTGCCTATTCTGCTTAGTGCTTGCCTACTCTGCCTATTCAGTGGGAACTGCTCGTGAGCTGCCCATTCTGCCTACTACATGTTCATTGGCTGGCATTGAACTCGGTACCTCTAGCGGTAGAGGCAAGTGCACTAACCACTTAGCTAATCACGCTATACATTGGTTACTTGGATGGGTTTTTCCAAAAATCTGTCCCTTAAAATAAAGATGTCCAGGTAGGTGGGAGTCGGATGAGCGGGCGGGCTTCGTCCCAGGTTAATCTTTTGGTTAACCTTTTTTCAAAGTTATGGTACCTTTATTCTTCAGTGGATTGCTTTCATATTTGGTAGGGATGAAGAAAAGGGCCAGTAGATGTTTCCCATGCAAGAGAGGCAACTCTCACTTTCTTCATTATTTAAAAAAAAATCCATAATGCCTTTAGGCGTTTTTTTTTACAGAAAAAAAAATTGTTCACGAAGAGAGCAAATTCCTTCCTAGAAGAGTTGCTCCCATTTAGAAAGAGACTAAAAACCAGGGATGTGAAGTCATGTTTCCAACAGAACTCACTTGACCATGGACAAGTAAATTCAAATTTGCTCGACTGAGCAATCGATGCTGGGTTTATACCTCTATGATACCTTATGGTCATGCATTGATAGCAGTGGTGTCAATATCAACCCTCTGCGTTATTGGACCTTAAGCTTAAGCTTAATTGATCTCGGCTTATAATGGGGTCTCAGGTTGATAATTCAAGCAACAATCATAACCCAATCTCCATGTACATGTTTTGGGCAAGCAGATCTATGTATCTTAATGTATAGTCAGAATTACACCAGATTTACATATTTATGGCATCAACTTGCTTTGATATGTAACAGGAAAAAGGCATTGAAAAGGCACTGAATTAAATTAAGTAAATTAAACGTTTTTCTACCTATAATAAGCATAGTAGTTATGTTCACTAATAAACAAACAAGTAGCCTACTTACATTCACTGAAATAAATTTCAGTAATCTAAAACATCCTAAATACACATTTGCAATCAAAATGGCTGCTATATTTTCCCGCCAATTTCACCTGACAAAGGATAGAGCTGCCTACTGTGCCTAATAATTACATAAAGTAAACCCAGCTGGAGCTACCTACTCTGCCTACTGCAGAAAATAAAATAAGCTTGAGTTGCCTAGTCTGGTTACAGGAAAAAAGACATTAAGTTTGAGCTGCCTTCTTTGATTACTGCAAGAAGTAAAATAAAGTTAGCGCTACCTACTAAAATTAAATAAGTTTGAGTTGCCTTCGCTGCCCATAGTAAAACATAAATTAGATTGGAGTTGCCTACTCAGCCTGTTGTACAAAACAAACTTACTTCGAGCTGCCTACTGGTTGCCTGTTGTGCCCATAGGCAGCAAGAAGGGCAACAAATAGGCAGCTCTTGCCTACTGGAGCTGCCTACAAATTAAATGTAAAATAGTAGACCACCCATAGACAGCCTCCTTTTCTTTTACGGGAGAGTTCACTGGGTGAAAAGAACTCCTGCTGCAGCCCTTCAGTTTTTGTAATTCTATTTTGTAGGATAATTGTGGCTTGGTGCAAAATCAAGACATCACTTGATTCCAAATCTTTGAACTTATTAGAGAGGTCTGTGTTGCAGTCTTCCGACTCAGGATTTTTTCAGCTTACATATTTTGACATGAGATTTCAGCCCTTATAACATTTAACAGAATAAACATCAATCCTGGACAAATCTATGCTTTTTATGTACATTGATTTAAACTTAAGTTTATCAATGGATACATCATTTATTCTTTTTAATTTCTATTAAGCGTGATTTCAAAAATGATAATTCAAATAGATATTTTTTTCAGTTTCAATCTTTCCTTTCAGTATTCTTGAAACTAGCTTCAGCTTTCTCTAATTTGCTTTGCTCAGACAGGGTTTTAAATACATTATTCTTTCTTTCAACAGTATAAGTGGCAAGACAACTTTTTTTCTTGATGACTCATTGCTTCATCAGCAACAAAATATCCCTTTGAATTCAAGTTACAATATAGGGATATAATACAGCAAACGGCACACATAGCTGTTAACCAAATATGGTAGGTAACTTTGCTTCCCTATTTAATTGCACGAAGGTGAGTTAGTCTCCGTCTCAATGACAGCTCCCTCCTCAATCTGTTTAAGACTGTTGACACTTGACTATGAATGTCTGTATGTGGTTGGGCCAATTGTGGTCCTGTTTGTGGTATTCTTGTGTTCAGATTGCCATTGAGCTTTTTGCTTTGTTTCTTCACAATGTTTAAGATTATATGTACTTCACTGTGATATTTCACTGATGCGGTACAGGACCCCTATGCGAACCGAGCATTATGTTTATAATTTGGGGCTGCATCAGAATCAACTGTGATGAGGTTTTTCATAAAAATAGTTAAAGCCCACAGTAGTTTTTCAACTGATAGTTCCAAGGTTGCTCTTCTGTTGCAGTTCTATGTGTATGGTTCGATGGTTTCATAGGTAACATTTGCTTTGTGATTGTTTTTCCTCATCTCTCCTTCTTTTGAAGTCTAGGGAAGGAAGGCTGTGCTTCGTAATTGTGGCATTGCCCGGGTATCTTCACATATGACTTTCTAAAATTGTGGATATCTTCTGGCCATTAAAGCCGCCAGTGGCTCTGTTTCTGTCTCATAACTATAATGTTTGAATTGTGGATAGCTTCTGGCAATTAGAAGCCGCTGGTGGCTATATAGCCACTAGTGGCTGATATAGCTGGTCGCGACTGACACTTGTGGCAATATTGCAGCAACAGATCTACTGGCCGTTATCATTGGCTACTTTCTGGCTAGAAGTTGTGTCTACTAAATTTTAAAGCGGCTTTATTGCAGCTACAAAGCCACTTTAAAGCCGCTACATTTTCAGTTCTGTAAGGGTTAGGAAAATATGTGAAAATTCTGAAGCCCACCCACGGGATTTTTGACACTAAAGTAGAACTCAGGGGTCCCATGTCAGAGGTATGGAATAGCACATAAAATTTTCAAAATTACCCGGAGGTAATCCTGCCACCCTGTTCAGACGAAAACATTTATAGGTGCATATTGTATGATAATAAGTGCCTTTTATTTCTATATTTTGTTTCAATTAATTTATTGACAACTTTACATAGTTTCAAATTTTCCCGCTACAAGTTCTGTCGGTGTCACAGTAAATATTGTCAAGCCAATTATATCCGGGTCATTTTTTCTTATTTATTGTTCAGTCTGTAAATTAAAACTTAAATTCTGCAGCAAATTGAATAATTCCTGGAAAACAGAGGTTGATAAATGAAATAGCTTGCCATTCTGCCTGTCTTTATCATTTTTTCTACTGTCGTTTATCAGTCTTTACCAGAGTCAGTTCAGAAGCGATGGAATCAAATGATGGGGGTAGGGGTAAAAAACTGCTTACTGTTTAATACTAGATTAATATTTCATACTGAAACCTGAGTTTTGAGCAGGCCATGATACCTGGTGTGTTGTTTAAATTAAACTCAAGTAAGAAATATCACTATAGTAATTTTCAGGAACTTCTATTACCTCTCAGTACACCATTTTTAGACCTAATATTGAACTTTTGACCCCTAAAATTGCCTTTAATTTTTAAATTATGCTTCTTTTTGTATCTAACTAAATAATCTTGCTTGTAATGAGTTAAGGTCAATCTAAATGTACATTTTGTATGCATACTAGAACAACAAGAAGACAATTTAGGCTTCAAAGGCAGACTTTTAGTATTTGGCGGCCATGTTGGCGGCCATATTGGATTTCTCGGCTCGCCATCATTTATGCCAATTTATGCCGGCAGTTTCAGAAACTACAGACAATAGGAAACATTTTGATATATGACACATCTTGTTGTACGGGGGGGTCCGGGTTACCCCTAGAGAGAGTGGCCAGTTTCACTCATTGTCACCCTACCATACGAAAACACGCCTATTCAAATATATGAAGATTTCACCACCAAAAATTGAGTTTTCAGATGAAATTTCTGATATATTTTCCATATTACGGCTCAAAACATAGATTGTGGGTACTCGTTAGAACCACCACGCTGAGGCGATTCTAACGTGTTCCATAATCTGTTTTTGAGCAGAAATAAGAAAAATAAAGTATATCCCTGTAAGTGGGGTTGAAGGGAGTCAAAATTATATTGGTATGTTTTCGTGATGTTTATTGTGAACCGTTCAACTGAAATCAACACTTTTGTACCACTGCGAGAGATAATTTACCGTATTGCACGTGCACCCCGCAAAGGCTCCGATCCGCCTGCGCATATTCAATATATGGCCTGTTGAGGGTTTACATTTTCCTCTGCACACAGAGAATAAATACTCTGATCAGACTGATCACATTACGAGTATTTAAAACACAAAACAAATAAAAACACACGTGCAAAAAAAAAAAAAAGAATATTGCACAAGCTGGTGCTAAGACACACCCGGGAATCGGTCAACCTGAACGCAGACCGTATACCTTAAAGAAATAAGTTAGCCTGTGCCGGGGGACCTATTGACGTGTGTAAACAACTTCCCAGAGTACTGATCAACTGGATAAAATGTGAGTTTATTTACTTATTTTGTGGTTTAATAGGAATCAGAGAAAGTCATATGCTGAGATAAAAGTTAAAGATTGTTATAACACTTGTTGCAACGGAAAACTCCGTAAATTTCTCGAGATATCGTTTTTGGCGACCCAAAATCGTGCATTAAACATTAAGCACCGCGGCAAAGGATGCAGTTGTTGTGCATTTCATGACATTTTAGTGTGATGACACAAGTCGGTGTAAAATCATTGGATATTGCATGCCTTTAAAATATGTAAAGGCAAAAACGGGAAGTTTCGTTATTCACGTACAGGTTAAAAACTTCGAAGCGTACCAGTTGATTTGCGGCGTACAATTTAACTAATGTACATTTTAGGAGGTGGTCGAGTTTCAAAGTCTTTGACATGTACTAAAATTCTAAAATAGGAATTAAATTATGTATAAGGACAATTAGGTTATAATAAAATAACCAAAGCTATCGACGGTGTTAAACTGTTAAGAACAAGCGAATTGTCTTTGCTTTTTGAAAATGTACTTGATTGCACAGTAAATGCCGTCAGTTAAATTGTACGCCACTGGTCAAATGGTACAGATAGAAACTTTTTTTTCTGTTTATCCGAAGCGAATCACTTCATTTAAGCAAAAGAGTAATAAACTGATTTATTATAACATGTGTTTGAATTTCTCTTGCTAATGTCCTGGAGTTCAGGTTTTTAAATTGCCTTTAATGGACAGTTTGAATCACGGTAAGGCATGTTCAAGCCATGAATGGTTTATTCCCAAAAGGATATCTGTAGATATCCTCCGATTTTTTCTATAATATTTGTATCTGGATTATTCCCATTCATTGCCACAGCATATGACATTTTCCGATTTTCGACAAAAAGTAAAATGAAAACATAAACTTACGGTAAACGTTATAACTTTTGCCTCTGGTGTTGGTATTCATTTTCGTAATTAGAATGTAAGGAACATTTTGGTAACAAGATTATTTTGATTTGCCGAAACTATTTGGTTTTTGTCTCTCCGGCGCTTGAAATGTGAAGCACTGACATCGATGCCATGACGTTCGTGTTTTGTTTGGTGACATACTTTATGACGTCAGAAGCACGCATTGGCGTTTAAACAATTAAATTTAAAGAAACTTTACTCTTTTTTAAGTGAATACCATAAATATTTTCATCTCCTGTAATGATAACATTCAAATTTTCACTCGTGCTTCGCACTCCTGAAAATACTGAAGTTTCCATTACACTCGATGAAAATATTTATGGTATTCACCACAAAAGAGTAAATATCACTTATGTATTATTATGATAGTGATATAATGGTTATAATAATGTTGAGCACTTAATAAAAAATCGCATTGGACAGTTTATGAACTTTCAAAAGTGCTTCAGGAGCAATATCAAAATCTATGCTGGTCTACACCCATGGGCAACTATGGCTTTACTGTTTGCCGAGTCTTTACTTTTTTATTTTTGGAAGGGAATGAAGTTGAACGTTTACCCACCGTGGATTAATCTGACCAACTGCAGGACGATGTAAACTGTTGAGTGAAATTTGTCATCAGGATTAAGAACGTAAATGATTCAAACACATCCAAACAGTGCATGGCTTGCTTAGCGCACTTTAATATTCGATTTATTAAACTTGTCATATTTTCCTAGATAAGAAAAAATTATTATAATTTCAAGAATAAAAAACAAACAAACAAAAATTCGTGTTTAACTATTATAATATAATGACATAGTATGGTTATCCATTTGTTGATAAAAGTGGACATGTCTCTGCCTCTAACAGAACAGTGACGAAAACTGATATTCCGAGAGCCTTACCCAGCTAGTATTCTTTATAAATCTACATCGGGCCGTCATCGGCCCGTCAGCTACCCTGACGGGCCGATGACGGCCCGATATAGATTTACGTAGAATGCTGACTGGGGTGACGAAAACTGATATTCCGAGAGCCTTAGGCAGGAGATAGATCTCGTTGCCCAGGCTTGTAATATCAATACATTCTACCAATTGCGTGCATACTAACGTTTGTGCTTAGCTCGAGGCAACGTCCCAGTCAGCACTCTACGTAAATCTATATCGGGCCGTCATCGGCCCGTCAGGGTAGCTGACGGGCCGATGACGGCCCGATGTAGATTTACGTAGAATGCTAGCTGGGGCATTCTATTTCTTGTCATGGAAGTTCAATATCGCTGGAAAAGGGTTTTCATTTGGTTTATTCTACAATTGTACGGCCCAGTCACTGCTGTGAAGGTCATGTCGAACCGGTCAGTAAACTTACACATTTTCCTGAGCAAGCTTTGTCTTATGAGCGGTTAACAAGTACTTTATGCACATACTTTTGCCAGGAACTTACTATTGTCCTTCTTGAAACAGGGGAAGGGGGTGAATGACGGTAGAAATTATAGTACAAACAAACATGAGATGAGTTATTTATCGTATCTCTGAATTAATGCCGCCAATATTAATTCAAAGATATGATAAAGATAAAAAATCATTTCATTTTTGATTCAGTTCATTGGCAACATAATTCTGAGATACGATAAAAATCATTTCATTTTTGATCAAGTTCAAAAACGGGCAATATTAATTCAGAGATGCAATAAAAAATCATTTCATTTTTTATTCAGTTTAAGAACGAGAGACTAACTGAAATTTTACAAGTTATCAGGTGCCACAATCAATCTCCGCCGAGCTGGGATTCGCACTTGCGACCACTGACCTGCAGTCAGACACGCTACCAAGTGCGCTACGGATCCCGGCATAGCTGGTAGTATAAACCAGAGAAACTGTTAAGGTGAATGTAAAAACCTCGTACTTTGTCCGACAATTTTTTCAAGGTAGGCAACTTTTGCGATTTCTTTTTCTTCTTCCCTGCACCCCAAGACCCTTCCAAAAACAAATGTTTTCTAAAGGTATTATTTGCTATTCTTTTCAGAAAGAAACAAAAACAACTTGACAGACTTGCCTCCCATGAAAGAGTATCACATTACAAAAACACGCACATTTAAATATATAGAGCATTTCACCTCCAAAAAATGAAAATATTCAGATAAAAACAATCTGATATTTTTCATATTTCTGCTCAAAACATAAATTATGGTACTCTTTAGAACCGACTCTAACGAGTACCCACAATCTATGTTTTTGAGCAAAAATAAGAAAATAATGAATACCACTGTAAACCCCAGTTTTACTATATAAAAGTAGGGTTTAAGGGGTCAAAATTATGTAGGCATGTTTTCGTGATGAGTTTATAAACGTGCAGAAATTAATATACTCTAATAAGCGTATATATTTCAACTGAGTGCATGCCGCGGTATATAAAGTAACTAAAGGTAAAAGAGGAAATCTCTGTAGTAGAAACATGACAAATACTTCGTTTTAGAAAAGCAAAGGAGTGCTTTAAGTGTAATGGCTAAACTTATAGGGACGACAACTGTATCAAAATTAGTTTAACTCTCTTCTAAAAGGCCGGGGAATCTTCTCTAAAAGGAAATAAATGTATTCCCCTTAGGAGCAAGACCTTTACTTTTAGATTGGATCTCTGTCAGTAAGATGTTTATGAGCAATAAAAGCAAACAGAAATCCACGAAAATTATCTCTCTTGTGAAACATGGCGGACCATCTACCATGTGCATCCCGTCTCTTTATGTGTTACACATTCAGAGGTTCGGATTACGTACATTAAAACAATCTTACTGAATCCGGGAAGGGACATGTTGGTTTTACATTTTTAAGTTGTTGCGACAACTAATTTCTTTGTTCGGACAACTTAATAACTTCTTCGGAAAATATAATATCTTGTTCCGATAACTTTTTCTCACAGGATAAGTATGCTGTTTGGATTACATATAATCTTGTTCGGACGGACTTAATATGTTGTTCGCACAAGAAAATAAGTTTTTTGAACAAAAAATTAGGTCGTCCGATCAACTTGATTATCCGGTTCGAACAACGTATCTTGTTCATACGACTTTACAAGATAAATTACTTGTTCGGACGACTTAGTATCTTATTTAGACAACCTAATATCTTGCTACATACACATGATAGATTGTTCCGACAACTTAATATTTTGTTCAGACGACTTAATATCATGTACGGACAACTTATTTATCTTGTGCGAACAGCATATAAAACCTGCGTTGTGCTAACCATCCTAAAAAGCCGACTGTTTGATTGTAGATCTGCCATATTGTGATAATAGCGAATCTGCCAATCAGAGTGTCTGATTGTCCAAACAATATATAAAGCCGTGTGGATAACACAACTTGTGCAATCAAGATGTTGTGTGAACAGGATATTAAGTTGTCCGAACAATATATTAAGTCGTCAACACAACAAAGTTATCTTGTGCAAACAAAATATGTTATCCAAACTAGATAATTAAGTTGTTAGAGCGAATTATTATCTCGTCCGAACAACTTACTTTCTTGTGCGAACAACATATTTAGTCGTCCTTACAAGATATCGTGCCGTCCGAACAACATACTTATCATGTGAGAACAAGATATTAAAAGGGCACTATTTATTTTTTTCTTCTGGTGGTTACAGAGAACGGCTCTTATGATGTCGGAACAAGATAGAATGCTGTCCGAAAACGTTATAAAGTTGTTCGAACAAGCTATAAAGTTGTTGCAAGAAAATAAAACCAAAAAGTCCCTTCCTGGGTTTAGTACAACCTCGCCCAGGCATTTATTACGTTTTATCAATAAAAAACAACCTCGCCCAAACAAATAGTGGGTTTTCAATTTGCGTTACATGGATTATCTTTTACCTTCTCAAATTTGGCAGCGACTCTCGTCTTTTTCTATCAATAATGTGACTATGTTTGCCGAAAAAGTTATTAAATTGTCCGAACAAAGTATCAAGTTACTTTTAAGGGTTGTCTCGATAGCGCAAATAGTAAAGACGCCGAACGCTGCAGTGCTAGGCGCCGTCGCCGCATTGGTCAGAGTTTGCATGGCGTGGGTTCGAATCCAAGCAAAAGCACTTAGAAATTATAATGTTTTCGTTAACACATAATTAAAATAAAAACAACTTCCCCAGTCAATTATTATGTTTTAGTTAATACATAATTGAAATAAAAACAACCTCGCGCACAGTGAGTTATTACGTTTTCGTTAATACATAATAAAAATAATACTAATAATAATGATAATAAAAACTTCGCCAGTCAATTGCTATGTTTTCATTAATAATAATTAAAAAAAAAGAAAAAAAAAAGAACTTTGTCCAGTCAATTATTAACTTTTCATTAATACATAATTAAAAAGTATACTCACTCAGTCAATTGTTATGTTTTCGTTCATACGTAATTATAAACCACTGTCTAGACATTCGATGGTTTATCAGATATACAAAGAAAATAGATACTTTATATGAAGCAGTAATGTAAAAATATCACAATCTCAAAATCAGAACAAATAAAAATATTTGAACGAGACTTTTTCAAGGAAATTTCTTGTAAAACCAAGTAGGTATTGTATGCTAAAAATGATAAATACACACAAAACAATTATCAGCGAGTGCAGAAGTATGGAAACATTGCGTTATTGGTAAATATACTAAAACATCATTGACTCGAACACCGATGGCTCGATTACCATATGGTTGATTCAAACTATTTTTGGAGCTCTAAGAAATTCTTCCGATGGCTCAGGAAAACAAATATTTAGGTGTAGTTAAGGATTTTTTCTGAATTTACTATGAAACAGTATGTTGTTTGTATTCATTAGAATCACATTACCTAGTCGATATTAATGTGTACACTCAACATGCTATTATGTTCAGAAGATCGATAAGGCATCCGTAAATTATCTCCATTTGCCTCTTGACCTGACGCTATGATTCATCCACAGTGGCTCGAACTACTCGTATGTTAAACAAACTTCCATGGTCCCAAAGATATCCGACTGTATGTCAGGGTATGGATCGTTGGAATACAAAACAAATCAATCCAGAAATAGAGACCTCAATTTGAATTATGTTCTAGAAGAATAATAACAACAAAACACATTTCTCACACCCGAGCAGCTTTGAGCGATGTATGAGCCAAACTTTCCCAAAGAACAAGAAAAATAATACCAGCACTATATTGTAGAAAAATAAGTGTAATAGATATAACCCAGCAGGTAGTGAGATTTATCATTACTGTACAGTCTACACGAGACCTAACTAAAATTGGTAGCAAGTATCATTCGAGTTTTCCGGGGACATAGACATTATGAAAATAGAAAGGAAGGCAATAATCAGGAATCGATACAATTACCAAACACCTTCCATTCCAAGACACCAAACGGAAAGAAGGACGCACTTAAAGTAACGGCACCACAATTTTTCAAAACATTACAAGCAGAAAACCAAAAGAAGAGTTTCTTCCCCAAAAATGGCCAAACGACTATCCCAAATAAAAATCTCATCCAAAAATACATACAAAGACATACAATGACAAATATAGTAAATCACAGCAGAAGCGCCGCCTTCGAACGGTCAGTAAAGCTATTACTGGGGTGGGGGAGGGGGGCAGGGGGTTGTCAATTTTACGTGGCCACTACCCTCACACATTTGTTTAGTCCGCGTGAAGGGTTCCGGTGTTAGTCTTACTCTTTGTTGCTTTGTGGTTTATTCTACGAGGCGATTTGTTATATGTCTTTCCGTGTGTCATTTTGTTCTTGTGTTTTTCAGTCCGTTTTAGTATTGCGATTACCTCGCTTGGGGAAGAGCGAGCTAATCTTAGTGCTTTTCGTGCGTTTGTTCGGTTTGTGCTTGTTTAGATTTGTCGGTTTCCTCTTCCTCTTGGGGTCTGGGAAGGGCTGCGGTTTGTGATTGTGGCACTCCCTGGGCTTTTCTCTTACCTTTTTTCCCCTAACTCATCAGTGCAACATCTCCGAGAAATAAAAATCAAACAAATACAGATATGAAACAAAATTGAATACTCGACAGCAAGAAATAACTAAAGTACTGAAGCAAAAGAAAACCAAAAGTAGGACTCCGGTGTGCCCGGCAATAGCCAGAGCATCAGGCACCAACCGACATATTTAGACGTCTTTAAGCCGGAGCCGTCACTCGTACAAACAAAGAAGAACTTCAACAGTGAAACCATGTTAAAGGGTACACCACATATGATTTGGAAGGTGTAAGAAAAATGCCCATATATCAAATGCGATCAGCAAAGACCTAGATCATCATAAGCATTCAAGCTGTCTGCGGTTCGTTTACCAGCTCTGATCTGACTGTTTGGATACGCAGGCTGTTTCTGGAACTTTGCTGTTCTCACATGAGTTATAGTCATTTTGCCACATTGCCACTTTCTTAAAAGATGACACTTTTGTGACTTCCTGTTTGCTTTCCTGTACACCAAGCCCCTACTGAAAATGAGTTTACAAAAAAGAAAACAAATCGTCCACGAGGACAGCAAAGTCTTTCCATTTAAGATTAGAACCCTTTTCAGAAGGGAATTGGTATTCAGGAACGCAAACAGGAAGTTCAACAAGTATCTCTGGGCGGATAAATGTACCAAAGGTATCCAATCCGCTTGGATAGAAATATTCAGATTATTATGTTTTTTACTCCTTGTTTCTCATTAGAATAGTCTTATACGATGCCACAACAAATGACAATCTTAGAATCGCATTCAGAAAAGAAAGCTCCATTGTCCAGGCCTTATTGGTCTGATCTGGACCTTTGACGATTTTCAGCTGCAGAGCCATCTAACTGTTTCTGCCCTGTAGACCAAAACATATACATCTGCAAACAGTATAGAGTCAGATGAGCCCTTTTATAATGACCCTTCTCAACTAGATCTACACTGTTTGACAATCTTTTTTTTTTTTTTGTGTGTGTGTATTTTTTTTTTTTTTTGTTTTTCGGCTACTTACTGGTGAAAGGGTTGTGTAAGAAAAGAAAATGTCATCATAAACTGTGCACGACGTTCTATGGTTTTACTGAGCACAAATATCTGATCACTGTTTCTGATGAGGCGGTCCACTTATCTGGACAATCCGGATATCTAAAAATATTTTGGGTCAGCGCTCTGTCTTTAATAGTTTCATTATTATGCAGCCTAGTCCTTTCTTTTGATAGCTTCTAATATCAATCGTTTCTTGTCTGGTTTGCCTGTATACAGTCGTGGATATTCGTTAAACAAGAGGAACATTCTTGGAACATATCCACTGAAGGCCTCATTAACATTGGCTACTTGTTTAGATGTATAAAAACCTTTTACATCATCAGCACTTAATTTTGTTCCTGGTATAGCAATAATGCAAGCACAAACCAGCTGGAAGTACAACTCGTCAGGTACAGGAACCACTATTACATCAAGGACAGCCGGATGAGTTTTAATTGTGCCTTCAACTGCGGATGGGACAAAAACCTTTCCCCCTTGTAAAATAATATCAGAATGTCGGCCAGTCACTACAAGTTCTCCATTTTCATTTATGAACCCTACATCATCTGTATTAAACCATCTGGATGTGTCCAAAACTTGATCTGTCTTTTCTTTGTCTTTATAGTATTCACTCATAAGCGACGGGCTTCTCACACGTATTTCCCCCATTTGACCCCGCCTAACAACAATTCCATCCGGGTCAATAACCTTAACTTCAACGCCTTGAAGAGCTTTACCAGTATTATAATCAGAAAACGATTCCGTTTCGTTCACGTGGTATGACGTAATAAAACCAGCCTCTGAAGAACCATAGCAACTAGTAACGCGACGTGTGTATTGCCCAACACCAGAAGCACATGCTGATGCAACGGGAAGGCCACCGGTATGTATTCCTTTTAACTGCAGAGTACACCCAGACGTTTTAAATACCAGGTCATTAAGACCTATCAGTGAGGCGGGTAACAGACATGCATGAGTGCAGCGTTCCTTGATAAGAGCATTCAGTATAAACTTGATGTGTTCTTGCATATTCGGAATAGGCTCTGTTTTCGTTACAACCTTAACACCATTGTGTAAAAGCATGAAGGGAAACCCACCGATCCATGCAAATCTTCTTTCTGTATATATGATGTCATCTGGTTCATACTGTATAGATTCGTACAACTGATGTCCAATAATCATCGCGGCAAAGTGGGACTGTGGTACAAACTTGGACTCGCCGGTAGAACCGGAAGTTGGGAATAAAATTACAATGTCTTCAGCATCTGCTTTAGGAAAATCGGCGTCCGTTTCCTTCGAATTTAGCACATCTTCTAGAGTCAGAGTCATATGGTTGTCAACAGCTGTCGTAGTAAGAAAATACTGTAATGAAGGAAGAGCATCGCTTTTAACATATCCATCTCCTTCAAATTCATCCAGAAAATTCATACATGCTTTCAATATGTCATTCCTGTATCCTGGGTTTATAACTAGTGCTTTTGCATTAGTCTTTGACAAAACGTTTATGAGGTCGCTTCCATCTTCTTTTATCGAACAAATATTTAAAACAATAGCCCCTGAAAGAATAACTCCAAACAAACTGAGAATTCCATAGACATCGTTATTCAAACACAGCGCTATGACATCTCCTTTTCTGATTCCAAGCGTAATCAATGACTTTGCAAACAGTTTCGATTTTTCATACAATTCTCTAACTGTGAGTCCGATTCTGCCGCCATTAGGATCAAGGAAAACATACACTTCTTTCTCGCCCAGTAGCTTTGCTTGAAGCTTTAATCTTTCTGGAACCGTCTGGTAATGATATCTGTAACTAGTTGGCGTGTGAATATAGCTCCGCTCAGCCATTTTATACGCACAGTACGTACATGCGACACACAATAACAGACTTAAACTGCCGAGATAACAACGAGGTGTTTATACACTAGTGTTTGCGATATGACCGTGTTTACACATCAATCATGTTACACATATCAAATAAACCATTCGTTGTGTGTGTATAACAAATGATACTTTTGTTACTATAAGGAAAGGCTTGAACTTTAGATTCATTACATTAATAAGTCTATGTGATAAACACACCGGCGTTTCCCTATAATATATAGTGAAGACCGGGATATACAGCGGTATATAATATCAGGCGAAAGTTGTATTTTACATCTGCTATTTAGCTTGTTGCGATCTCCATGTTTTGCATTTCAAAATATTGGGCGATATTTTGAGATTTGGTTGTGGTTTGCACCTGCTCTACAATTTGTTTCATTTCTATGTTATGCGTTGCACAAATCTGTTTAAAGATGGAAATTACCACATGCACATCACTTCATTCATTGTTTATGGCACAGTTAAGACACGTGCTAGAACAACATATTTTGCACTGGTGCGCTTAAGTAATGATTATAAAACAAGCATAAAATATGTTCTATCTACTTTAAAAATTATTATCAATATCTTTTAGTGCTACGATCTCTCTCTCTCTCTCTCTCTCTCTCTCTCTCTCTCTCTCTGTGTGTGAGACTAATCATTTCATATCAATTGCAGGACTTCCTGGCTGCCATGTTTAATACAGTGGCGGAACCCTATGTTTGTATGTTTTGAGGTTTTACGGCCTAGTCAACCCAATGGGGCCATTTGAGCGCAGTTACGGAACCCTAATGAATATTAAGTGAGCCGAGGCACAACATTTCCTTTAAAACTGTCTGTGTGCCCAGCGGAGACTCAGCTCAGCGCCTACGCTTTCCACCTGAGGATGCTATAGCTCTCTGGCAACCCGCAAAGTGTCGTATGGAGACGAGGGTCAGATTGCATGGTTGCACATACTGATCGTTGTCTTTACTGGATGCGTATGCAATCTTGTAGAAAATGCTCTACCCCGGCTCAAACGCAAAAGCCAACCCGACATGTCCATGTGATCACTCACTAGTAAGTAAATGCAGATGCAAATAAAAATAACAAACCAAATTTGTTAAAACGGAAAGGAGACGAATGGAAACGATCAAGCATATACTGATTGATGATCAACATTTGAAAAACGTTGTATACTAGTGTTGAGATCATACCTATAACTATACGTACATTGTGTACAAAATATCATTTAGGTCAGTCTTATAAGCAGTTATAGAGTAAACAAACAAAACCAGCCTTTCTGCCTTCAGCAAGCAATAATCTTATTTACTGACCCCATGAATGCAAAGTCATGTGTATTACCCGATGTACAATGAAGATTTGCCTTAACTCATTAATGCCGAGCGGGTTTTCCCGAACGTCTTTACCAAATTGTACCATGTTTAACAACAATTCCAGTAGTTGATGCAAACTGTAAACCCTGATTAGATGTCGTTTTTTTTTTTTTTTTTTTTTTTTTTTTTTTGTTTCTTTAAAAAATCTTAACAGTGTTGCATTAATCTGAAAGCTTATCAGTTCTCCTTAAAATGCGTTTTTCTCGCAGAAACAAGTAAGGTGTTTTTCTTTTGTTTTTTTTTGTAAAGGTGTGTGTGTGTGTGTGGGGGGGGGGGGGATGTGCGTGCTGAATGGCCTCCTTTTACAACACTGCCAGGTATATGATTGGCCCCCTTTTTTCAACAAAAAGTATATGAATGACCCGATTTTTCTGGATTCCTATGAGAAAGGCCCCACTTTTCTGACATCCTGGTATATGCACATATATTTCGCTCAGAGATTTTTCGAGGCTGCTTGTTCTCTTGACATCCAATAAATTGACCGCGATATTTGTCTAACAACTAGCAATAAATGGGTATAAAAAATCAAAGGGCGGTATATGAATAGGTCAACATTTCGGATGATCAAGTATATGAATGGGTCCGTTTTTTCAAAGGTCAGGTACAGGAATGGGGTAGGTTTTGAAATACTAGCTCGCACACCCGTACCACATTTACCCCAAATTCAGACTTAACGTCGCTTTCAACAATCTTTCAGTGATATCGCGACGGTGTCTGGATGTGACAGGGAGCTCAATGCTCACTTTAAGAGTACTGCCTCCCTCCATGACATATAACACCTCAGATACATGACGTGACATTCCACCCATTCACATTATACTGACACCGGGCCGACCAGTTTCGCTTTCTCAATGCTGATCGCAAACGAAAGAGCAGCTAATACCATTTTGAAAGTCTTTGGTATGACTCGGCCGGGGATCGAACCCACACCTCCCGGACACAAACCGGACGCTTCGGGAACTGAGCCACTGCGCCAGTAGGTTCCAAGATATTCGGCCTGCTGATTTAAACGGTTATTGTGTCAGCGCATAACAAAACCAACAAAATGAATGTGCTCCCAGGGAAAAATCAGATCAACATGGGTATCCGCCAAGTCTGATCAGTCTTTGCTGTGCACTAAAAAGGTTGCTAAGGAGCTAAGGTTTCTACGTGGAGACAGTGAAAACTGATCAGACTGGGCAGATGCCCAGGCTGATCTGAGTGCGCTGGGTGTACATGTCATTTTGTTGATTTTTTCATGTGAAAAGGATCCGCTCAAGCGCAGGTATGACATTAAATATCCCTTCTGCACCAGTATACGGCGTTTACGTTTCACAGTTAATCCGTTATGCCAGATCCTGTTCAAATTATCTGGACTTCAGATCCAAATCTGCGAGGCGATTTGTTGTATGTCTTTCCGTGTGTCATTTTGTTCTTGTGTTTTTCAGTCCTTTTAGTATTGCGATTACCTCGCTCGGGGAAGAGAGAGCTAATCTTAGTGCTTTTCGTACGTTTGTTCGGTTTGTGCTTGTTTAGATTTGTCGGTTTCTTCTTCCTCTTGGGGTCAGGGAAGGGCTGCGGTTTGTGATTGTGGCACTCCCTGGACTTTTCTCTTACCTTTTTTTCAATGAGCGTGGGAAATTGCTCACTACAAAGTTGTTTAGCCAGGGGTATCAAGAAACCAAACTGGTAGCAACACTTAAGAAGTACTATTGGAGACATCATGATCTGGTCAATCCGTACAATGTGGCAGTTTCCAGAATTGTTTCTGATGTTTTTGCCAGTGACGCGCCATAAGTAGACTTCCCAAATCCCGGACATACGCTTCTACCAATATTTCATTAGTTTAGGACTATGGGCATGGTGGGCGAAGCTTGCTTACCAAGTAATGCTTACTATCCGCGGACGCCTGATTACACCCTTTATTCTGGGGTCCATGTCTGTTGGTCTGAACATTCGGATTCGTCATTCGTTTACGGATTTATGAGTTTGGATTATGGCTTAGGTACCATGACCGCAACTACTTTTAATCTATCGGACAGATTTCAACCTGAAAAAAAAGAAAGTTTTATTTATTTATTTTTATTCAGACTTTATGTCGCTTTCAACAATCTTTCAGTTATATCTCGACGATGTCTTGATGTTACAGGGAGCTCAGAGCTAACATTAAGAGTGCTGTCACCTCAGACACATGACGTGACATTCCACCCAGTCACATTATACTGACACCGGACCGACCAGTTCCGCTTTCTCAACGCAGAGCGCAAACGAAAGAGCAGCTAATATCATTTTGCAAGTTTTTGGTATAACTCGGCCGGGGATCGAACCCACAACCTTCCGGATGCAAGCCGTACGCTCTAGTAACTGAGCCACTGCGCCAGTAGGTTTGAAGGTAATTGGCCTGCTGATTAAACGGTTTTTACCATAACTGAGCCAGCGCTTGACAAAACCAACAAAATGACTGGGCTCCCAGGGAAGAATCAGATCAACATGGGTATCCGTCCAATCTGATCAATCTTCGCTTGCACTCAGGTGGTTGCTAAGTATCTAAGGTTTCTAAGGTTTCTATGGCTTTGGTTTACTCTTTTGACCGTTCTAATGCGCTGGTCCCGGTGTTAGTCTCACTCTGTGTTGCTTTGTGGTTTATTCTACGAGGCGAATTGTTTTATGTCTTGCCTTGTGTCATTTTGTTTTTGTTTGTTTTTCGGTCCTTTTGGCGTTGCGGTTGCCTCGCTTGGGGAGGAGGGGGCTGGACTTGGTGCTTTCGTGCGTTTGTTTGGTTTGTCTGGGAAGGGCTGCGGTTTGTGATTGTGGCACTCCCTGGACTTTTCTTTTACCTTTTGTTGGAAAATAAATAGTTGAATTGTAGATAGTGAAAACTGATTAGACTGGGCAGATGCCCAGGCTAATCTGAGTCTTCGCTGGGTGCACATGTCATATTGTTGATTTGTTGGCGGCTCATATATGCAGTGTTGCCGCTAGGACCCTTGTGATTCTACTACCTTAAATATTAACAACATGACTTAATATTGAGGGTCATCAAGGCCTTTTGTCCCATTCATGCTTTTAGGTGGAGAAATAGCCCCTTGTCCTCATCTAGATACAACAATGTATAATGGCAAGGCGGATATCCTGATGACATGACTGAACCATTTTTTACAAATGTTCATTACGAAAACACGCCTATTCAAATATATAGAAAATTTCACCTCCAAAAACATAAAATTTTCGGATAAAAAAAATCGGATATTTTTCATATTTCTGCTCAAAACATAGATTGTTGGTACCCGTTAGAACCGCCTCGGCAAGGCGGTTCTAACGAGTACCAACAATCTATGTTTTTGAGCAGAAATAAGAAAAATAATGCATACCCCTGTAAACCCCAGTTTTATTATATAAAAGTGGGGTTTAAGGGGGTCTAAATTATATAGGCGTGTTTTCGTGATGTGTTCCTCAAATGCCTCAGAGGCTTTATATGAAATTGGATTTGGGTTGACCCAGCGATTTCTGAGATGTTCGAAGAATGCAGACGATGGAGCCTGCCTATACTCTGAGTTCACCTATAGGCTAAAGACTTCAGGATACAAATCAAAAGGGATTGGCTCACGAATGACAAAATTCTGCCATATTTAATATATTAACGAAAACTTTTCTAAATATAATTCAACATGAAACATCTTCAAAAAAACAACAAAATAAGTTCGAAAAACCATTGTAATGGTTCCTTTGGCAACAACATTACACTACATGTTGTGTTGTAAAATTATTTGTCTTAAATAGATTTCATGGCAGCAATCAGAGAACAATGTAATTAAAGCAAGATAGTTTTAAAGTTGTTAAATATTTAAACACAAATTTATGAACAAAATGTTGCCATGGCAACAAATATGTCGAATTTATCCCATAAAAGCACATAGTTTTATTTAATATATTCTGTTTACTTTGCAATTCTATTTTTTTTCTCACTACTTTGATTATCAAGTACTGGATGACAATTTAGAAAGAGAACAAAGTTATTGCTTAAGAAAAAAATGCGTTGCCATGGAAACAAAACTGTTTCCTTTATTGAAATAACATGTGGGTTTGACTGATTTAACTATGAAAGGTAAAGTGTTTATTATTTGACTGGTTTTGATGTGTTACTTATCAAGTATCTGACTGTGCGTGAAAAGCAACATTCACATCACTTAGCTTTGAGTTTTCCTGTCAACAAAACACATACAATTATCCCATAACAATGACGTAATATGAAATTAGGCACTGCCTAGATGGGTGCAAAGCAGCCCTACTAAATAGATCCTCCCAGGAGATACCATGTTCCCTAAAAGTAATTGGCCATGTTTCCTTGTTCCCTGAAAGCAATTTTCAAAATATCCATGTTCCCCAAAAAATAGTCTTGTTCCCTTGTTACCTTAAAATATTTTCCAATGTTCCCTGAAAGGAAATGAGCATGTTCCTTTCTTCCCAAAACTCTCTGGGAAGGCCTCACTAAAGACTTCATACATAGTACATAACCCAGGAACCATGCAGAATTCTCGGCCGCTTGCATGGCCCCAGCGCGTTGAGACAGGTCCGGTTGCCCAGAGGAAAAAGATGGTGCATATTTATTTGCCTGCATGAGAAAAGGTGATGCTTGTATATGATGTGGGAGGGACAGGGGTTTGTGTGTGTTGTGGGGGAGGGATCATCAGTACCCTGTATCCCTGGAAGTTAACTGACGAATATACTATATCCCTTTTATATATTTCGTGCAATATCTGTATTTATCTATATTTTTATTTTTTAAATATTCATAAAAGTACCAAACTGGGTTTCAAATATACCACATCCCTGGTAGTAAATGTCAAATATCCCATACCCCTTGAAGTAAAAAGGCAAATATACAACATCCCTAAAACCCTTATACTAGCCTCAAAGGTACAACGGTCAACAGTTTCGATTTTTTTCTTTTTTTTTTTTTTTTTTTTTTTTTTTGTTGTTTTTTAGGTGTTTTTTTTTTTTTTGTTTTTTTTTTTGTTTTTGTTTGCATAAAACCAAAGGAAAACCTATTCAAAATTGTTTATGAAATTTTACCTTTAAATAAAATGTTGCATAGTGGCCAGTTGGTTGAATGTAAATCTAGCATTGTTGGTTGTATTTCTGTTTATAGTGTTTTCGAATATGAAAAATGTGCAATTTTACTTTCAGCTGGCATAACTTTACAGTGAATTGGTCTTTTGGTGCGGTTTTCGGAAAAAACCTCTATCATTATACAGCAATTTCATTGAAACAATAAACACTATGTCATTGGTCTTTAAAATCCTCTGAGATTCAAAACATTGAGGCAAGTTTGTACTAACGTCATATGCCTGCTTGGCAGAGGCATGTTAATCTAATGAATAATAATAATAATAATAATAATAATAATAATAATAATAATAATAATAAAACACACAGAGAAAACTAGGTAGGCATTAATGTTACAATACTGTTTCTTTTCTTCACTTCTTGACTAAAAGTATGTAAGACAGAGCAAGGCAGTTGCCTTTAACCAAAAAAGTCCATCAAATTTCTATGGAATGGGATACTTTGGCTAACTAATCACAGGGGTATGGTCGTCACCCCTCTCACACTCTCTGAACCAGTACTCTGAATCAGTGCACAAGGACCACAGTGGAAATAAGAGAGATCAGTCTCTCTTTTTTGTGTCATCCTTGGTAGTGATTGGCAAGCCGTATGAACATTGCAATGTTTTGATGTTTTATATGTACTATTTTTTTTAACATTGTGTATGCATTGTTGTGTTTTAACATGTATATTGCTATTCTGTGATACCGAAATAATTCAAATCAATCAATCAACCAATCAGATACATGCAGCGGATAATGGAATAATGAGGCCCACCCGGGGGTGGTGGGGAGGTACTTATTCCCTTGTTCCCCTGAAATATTTCAGCATTTTCCGTTGTTTCCCAAAATCAAAATTTTCATTTTCTATGTTCCCTTGTCCCAAAAATTACATTTTGTTACTCTATTCCCTTCATTTTTAGACTTGTGTGCCTCTGTTTCCCTGAAATAAGTAACATTATACCCCTATTCCCCATAACCCCTGGGAGGGCTCACTAATCTCCTGGGAATAATCTGAACTGGTGGAGAAAAAAATCTGCAGAGAGGATTTTTTTTTTTTTTTTTTTTTTTTTTTTTTTCATTTGGACAAAATAAAATATGTTTTATGAAATAAACAGATAGAAAACCTTTATAAAAGTAATAATTAAAAAAAAATGCACTTTGCTGGGTTTTGAACTCGCGTCACCAGGATTTCAGTGCCAACAATTTAATCCCCACGGACAAGACGCTTGTGACATCACTTCGCACAATTATTATTATTCAAAGCAAATTTTACGCTGGGTGATGAGACCGTTTATTAAGGGTTTCTCCAAGAAAAAAATCATCATACCTTAAACATAACATTCAGATCCTCATTCACATCTATGTGTGATTGCACTCATTCTTTTTTTTTCTAAGAAACTGAGAAACAAAATCCAAGCGCATTTTACTGCTTCATAGCACGTCCAGGAAAACCGTTTTTTTTTTCTGTTTTGTTTGTTTTGTGTTTGCACGCAAACCGCATTTTATGGCGTATTGGAATATTGGAATGAATAAATTACCTTAACATCTTGTCTCTGTATGCTACTTGCATAAAAACTTGATTTACATCTCAAAAAAAAAAAAAAAAAAAAAAAAAGTGTAACAAACGCGGTAACAGCGACAGGAATACCCCCGGGAACATTTAGCAGACAACAAAATCTACGTCACGGAATTTCCGAAGTTGATACAATGCCAACTAATCTCGTGCACATTTTATCTTTTTTCCCAGTAGGATGTAAATTCGGTTAGCTTTCATATCGCCTAGCATCTGAATTTGTAATTTGAACTTTGAAAAATATTTGGATTAATTTTAATGCGAAGTAAACTGATTTTAATCCTCTCTCGATATTTTGTGAAGAGACTTGTGGGCAAAAATGTATGCTTAAATGAGTGTCGGTCAAAGCTCGTATCTGATGATGGATCAACCATTGTTTATAGGAAGGTGCAATGTTGTCCGAAGTTTTTAAGTTTCTTAGGTATAAAATTACATTTGAATGAACTTATTTAAATGTTACGTGTTATCTATAGGCGTGCTTCGCACGCGGGCCCTTCGGGCCCCCTTTGCTTTGCACGTATAAAAACACGTACTTTAGGTAGCGCGGTAGCTCAGTGGTGAGCGCACTGACTCTAGAGCTAGAGGTACTGGGATAGACCCCAGGCTTAGGCGAAGGTATCTGAACATGATTACCTTCATGTCATTGGCAGGCATGAAATTAAAACAGTGTGCCGTCCTTTAGATCGGAACGTTAACTGGAGCCCCCCTGTGCAGGGAATGTCAAATGTGCAGGTTAAAGACCCATACGGTAATTCAAAATGGTTACTTGTAGGTCTTCATCCTACAACCCGGGGTGTACATTGTACACCGTCTGTATCCTCCTAGGAAGTTTAGAGGTAATAGAAGAAAGAAAGAAGGAAAGAAAGGCAGTATTTTACACCATTGCCCATAAGAATATGTTGTTTTTGATTTTGCGTAATATGATTTGGATCGTACTGAAGTACTGCTTTTGCTAACAGGTTAAACAATATCAAAATAAAATAAAAGATGAAACAAAGAAATAAAGAAAAACATCGGCTAAAATGTTCATTAAATACACACACACACACATACACACACACACACATAGAGGGAGAGAGAAGGTCACCAATGAGACTCGAACCCTAGTCCGTTCGTAGGAAAGGCCACTACACCACAGAGGACAGTATTAAGAACTGACCAAAATGAAAATACTTATTGGCTAGAAAAACTACAACAAAAAAAACTTTAAACCCCTGCAATCCCTGAATATGCTTTTAGTGAGGCAATTACCATCCTGTCAGAAACAGTGATAGCAAGGCCAATCCTCCGAAAGCTTCAGCAGCTAGTACATACATAGAGAGAGAGAGAGAGAGAGAGAGAGAGAGAGAGAGAGAGAGAGAGAGAGAGAGAGAGACTGAATTTTCTCTGTTTTTCGTAGTATATATTTATCATCACAAACTGGGACTGGAGTGCAACTCTTGCTTCTTTTGTCAAACAAGCAAAACATGACATAATCAATGGGGCCCACTCCTCATGCCAAACTTACATATATGTACGTGCAGGAAAACAAAGAAATTCCAACACGAACCCTTACTCAGGAGAAAATGATTTTGTTTTAGATCCCGTAACAAGATGAATGCATAACATTTCAAGTTTATCGAATTATCAATAAATTGAATAAAAGGCGATAATCAGGAATCGATTCAATAACCTAACACCTTCCGTCCAAGATACCAAAGGGAAAGAAGGACGATTTTAAAGCAACGGCACCACAATGAAAACACTACAAGCAGAAAGCCAAAAGGACAGTTTCTTTCTCAAAAATTGGCAAATAGCCAAAATAAAATAAAATCACCAGGACATATGTGCAAAGACATACAATGACAGAAATAGTAACCAAAACAGAAGCACCGCCTTGGAACGGTCAGCAAAATTTACTGGGGGGTGGGGGCTTAATCGCTTTTACGTCACGGTGGCCATAACCCTCGCCCTTAATTCTGCAGTGGTATACACGGGATATTTCTTCAGTCCGCGTGAAGGGTTTCTGATTCATCAGTGCAACATCTCCGAGAACATCAAAATCAAACGAATACAGAGATAAGGACTCGACATCAAGAAATAACTGAAATGCTGAAGCAAAGAAAACCAACAACTGGATTCGGGTGGGCCCGACCAGAGCCAGAACATCAGGCACCCACCGACACACATGCCATTTTGTTGGTTTTGTCATGCGCTGGCTCATATAAAAGTTCACTCTCCTAACAGAAGTACATTACAAACGTGGTATTCGGCTGTTACCATAGTTGTTAAACAACTATTCTAATGCACTTGCGTATGTAACGCAACGTCTGATTGGATAACGTCAAAAATTTGCGACGGTATATTCTGCGATATACTGTCGGAAATCCGACGTCATCACGAACCGTCGCTTCTCATTGGCTGACATTGGTTTTACGCAGCTCACATCACTTATCGCTCTGTGCAAATAGTACCATTTTTTTCAACAGAAAAAAATGAATGAATGCATTAGAATGGGGATAACTGCATTCAAATTTGTCATTTGGGGAGGTAAATCGGCGGTTTTACGGTCGCAAATTACGCTTTTAATAAACTTTATATTACATATGCATTTAATATAAAGTTTATTCATAAAACGAAATGTCCGACCGTAAAACCGCCGATTTACCTCCCCAAATGACAAATTTGAATGCAGGTATCCCCTAAACGTGAGTTGGTGTTGTGAGAAATATACGACATCGCGGATATTTGTGTGTTTGCTATGAAAATTTATAATACATTTCGTTAGCATGCCTATGTAAAATGCATATATGTTAGCCATAGCGCTAGATAAGGCAGTTTTTTTTTACCAAAACTACATTGAACACGTTCTTATTCATTACGAAAACACGCCTATTCAAATATGTAGGAAATTTCACCTCCAAAAATGAAAATTTTCAAATAAAAACCTCTAATATTTTTCATGTTTCTGCTCAAAAAAAAGATTATGGTACTCGTTAGAACAGTCTTGACGAGGCGGTTCTAATTAGTACCCACAATATATGTTTTAAAGCAAAATATGAAAAATAATGTATACCCCTCTAAACCCCAGTTTCACTATATAAAAATGGGTTTAAGGGGGTCAAAATTATATCGGCATATTTTCGTGATGTCTCTACAAAAACATATGCAGTCAGTATTCATTATCCACAGCATAGCTTTATGTGGAGAAATACGATAACAACATATATTACATGCATAACCAAGAAATACCATGATTTCTACCAGACATAAAACTGGTATTTTCCTTGTTTTCTAAGAAGAAATATTTCCTCTTAGCCGGGGAAATAAATCTCTTTAACCGGAACTACTTTTTTTGTAACACATGAACGGCCTAGATTTTGACCCGTGGGATGAGCTCAAATCCTTACTTACCGGCTGAAAATGTTAAAATCCATATGCTTTTTTTCGTTGAATCAGGTCACAAGCATAGAAATTAATCCCATCTGAGCACAGAAACACATAAATATCCATTTAAATGGGAATATTTTATCACTTTTCAATCTCTCGATTCGTTTAGTATTTTCAAAATGGCGCCCGAGTGTTCACTGCTTCGAACTGTCAATGTCAGTGTACTACGACGCCGACCCAAAATAGAAATGACAGCGTAAAAAACGAAATGGCAGACTAGACTTGCCACAAAAGCCTCTTAAATGGTGTACTCCATTGCCGCGAAATGCATGTAATATAAAGTTTATTCATTTCTCCTATTTTAAATATGGGATTTATAAACCGAGGGAGGTAAAAAAATCCGATAAAGAAACGAGTGCAAAGCACGAGTTTCTTTATCGGATTTTTTTACCTCCCGAGGTTTATAAATCCCATATTTAAAATAGGAGAATGAATAAACTCTATTTATATGTATATCCCTCTTATCTTGAGATAGACAAGCCGTGATAATCTCACCAAATAATACGAGATTGGGTTTAGCGCGGGTAAAACTGGTTTAATCATCCCCGGTATTTTTCCTACTGACCGTTCAAAGGGGTATTGCTGTTCAGTTCTTCTTTGTGCGTCTGTGATGTCATATGTTGCGTTTGTTGTGTCCTTATTTGGTCTCTCTTTCCTTTGGTGCTTCGTGAGGGCTATGCTTCGTGATTGTGGCATTTCCTAGGTATCTTCACTTATATTTGTTTTGTAGTATGCTCATTAAGATTATTTGATGCAGTACAACAGGTTGTTAGGAATAACAAACTGAAAAAAAATACAGTCGACTCCCGTTATCTCGAACTCGCTTATCTCGAATAACCGCTTATCTCGAAGTGAAAATCTGGTCCCTGTTTTAACACAGAGATCTACCAACAGGCAATAAAATATTGTGGAAAAGACGAGAAATTGCTCCTTAGGAGCAATTTCTCCTCTTTTCCACAATATTTTCAAAATGTCTCTAACTTAGGAGTCAGATTACATATTCATTCTGTTAAAGGTGGTTGTTCGATTAATTGTTTTCCTGAGTCCGCAAATCTGATATGTCGAAGTACGGATATCTCGAACTGTTTCATAGAGTCCCTTGGAGTTCGAGATAACGAGAGTCGACTGTATATAAATACTGCGAAAATCTGAACATCTACCTAATATTTCTGCATATCCTTGTTTCCACTATATATTATAAGGGAACATAGGGGTATATATTAAGGAGGCATAGGGGTGTACGTTATATGGACTTGTTAACGTAAAGCTATAAATGAATTTTATATAACGATCTGGGATAATGTCAATATTGAAGATCCATAGATAGATAACTGTCGTACACTGTCATGTTCATTTCTGATAAAACAAAACGAACGGAAACAAAGTTGTTTCGAATTGGAATTGTCAACGACATAAAAACTACATATGAATAAAGGGAAATGCAACGCACCAAACAAGTATATCTAAATGCCAAGGTTATGAGACAGCAAACAACTACAGTATTGTCCTCATTGTGCAATTCGGTCAACATGATAAGTCAACAAAGGGATTAGTAACATTCAGAATAGATTCTTGCTGAAAATGATGTGCGTGCAAACCAGGCTGTTAAGGGAGAAGCCGTCATAACTGGGCCCACACAGAAATAAACTAAATATTTAATGTAATAAATAAAGTCAATAAGTGAACTCATGAGCTGACACAATTAGATTACATCAAGTTCTCAACACCAAAGGAAAATACAACCAAATACAATTAAACAGTCACAAAAAGAACATATGGCAAGCAGAGTTGGCAGCCCCTTCCAAAAAAGGTGGCAGGTATGTTACCAAACGTAACTGAATATATCTTTAACACTTACATAATTATATATATAAACATTTGCGATTAAAACATAGGTACCATCTAGGAACGGTCAGTAAAATTACTAAGGGCTTAAACTGGCTTTACGGGATTACAACGCTCGCACTCAGCTGCATTGACTCAGTTGGGAGCCTTTATGCGAACCGATTTTTATGTATTTCTGTATTAAGAGTAGCATCGGGACCCAGGGTGAAGTTAGCTAGCTGTAAAAGTGCTTTAAACCCCCCGGTGGTTTGCTCTACCGACCGTTCTAAGGCGGTGGTCCCGGTGTTAGTCTTACTCTTTGTTGCTTTGTGGTTTATTCTACGAGGCAATTTGGTGTATGTCTTTCCGTGTGTCATTTTGTTCTTGTGTTTTTCAGTCCTTTAAGTATTGCGATTACCTCGCTTGGGGAAGAGAGAGCTAATCGTAGTGCTTTTCGTACGTTTGTTCAGTTTGTGCTTGTTTAGATTTGTCGGTTTCTTCTTCCTCTTGGGGTCTGGGAAGGGCTGCGGTTTGTGATTGTGGCACTCCCTGGACTTTTCTCTTACCTTTTTTGCTTGTGTCATGACATATGCAAAAAGGGTATTTTAAATTTAAACCTGTCCTTATTCATTGTCAGCAGATTAGTACATATCAGACTTGTTTTAACTTCGGAATGCGCTCCGCCATATAGGCGGCCTGATAAACCAAATGAGACGCGTCGTGTGAAAAATGCCGTTATGGCATATACAGACAGCAAATGTCCAAGTGAGACTGCGCACCCGAGCAGTGTTGCCAAAACATGTGCTGTTTGCTCACGTAAACGTTAGGACAAGGGAAAACGTCCGACAAAAGAACTTGAAAGGGGCCGGGTATGCGCACTAAAAGACAGATTCGACGGAAATAGAAAGAAGACAATGATCGGGAATCGATACAATTACCTTATACTTTCCGTCCAAGACACAAAGGGAAAGAAGGCCGCACTTGAAGCAACGTACCACAATTTAAACACTACAAGCAAGAAGCCAAAAGGACAATTTATTTCCCAAAGATTGGCCAAACGGCTATCCAAAATAAAACAAATTTACCAGGACACACATTCAAAGATGCACAATGACAGAAATAGTAAACCACAGCAGGAGCACCGCACAGAAATGGTTAGTAAAAAGTTTTTTTTTACTAGGGGCTTAAAACAACTTTACGTGTACACAACCCTCGTCTTTAGTTCTGCCGTGGTATACACAAACATTAGTTCAGTCCGGATGAGGGATTACTAAATCATCAGTGCAACATCTCCGAGAACATAAAAATCAAACGAATACAGAGCTGAAACAACGATGGAAGTCCGAAGACCTCGTTTTTACGTAGCGATTCAAATATTAGCAAGAAATGTCTACCTCTCTACAAGTACTTTCGAATCAAGAACAATCTCCTGCTACACTATTTTTGCAGTAAAAGGCTGCATTTGTGATCATGTATATGAACGGGGTAGGGTGCTGAGGTAGAGATGGGGCTACTTTAAGCAGTTATGAGAACATTTACATGATGATGCGCGTAAGACATCAAGGCCCAATTGTTCAAAGCATTGGTAACAAAATAATTAGTATATATGCCATATTTAATGATCAAAGTTTTAAAGATACCTTAGCTAACGACATGGTAAGTTTTAAACAACTGAACCCAGGACATTTCTAAATGATGAGACAATAGTTTTTGCCTGAAAGCATGGCACTTATCATTTTTTCCGCCTCATATCATATGTTTAATAGCTGTATCAGTTTGAAATCACGGTAAACACTCGTAGGTGTGACTTTAAACAATTTCCATATACAGGACGTGTTTTGAATTCATGTTAGTTAATTCAGGACACAGCTAACTTTTAAAGTTTGCCTTTACGTTGATTAAATCACATTAAATGTTATCATACCAAATTTAGTGTGCCAGCTATGCACCTTTCTAAATTTATCTTCGTCCGCAGCTCTGAAACCTAAAATTGAACGTAAACTGTTGAAATGCAAATGTTGGAAAGCACTACACATCCCAATTGAGCTCTTATCTACGGCGAAATACAGCCGTAAATAGGTTTTAATGGATCAATGCTATCAAATAGGTTACAACACGTGTATATAAATAAGGATATTTATATATAAAATATTACAAATATAAATACAGTCGACCCTCTTTATCTCAAATTCGCTTATCTCGAATAACCGCTTATATCGAAGTAAAATTCTGGTCTCTGTTTTAACATGGACATTTAACAACAGGTAACAAAATATTGTGGAAAAGAGGAAAACTTGCTCCTAAGGAGCAATTTCTCTCCTTTTTCACTTATTTTGTATATATTTCTAACTCTATGAGTCAAATTACATATTCTTTTGTTAAATGCAGTCGTTCGATTTACTGTTTTCCTCACCTCCGCAACTCTGATATCTCGAGGTACGGATATCTCGAAGTGTTTCAGAGAGTCCCTTGGAATTCGAGATAATGACTGTATAAGAATACCCAGGAAAGACCACAATCACGGAACACAGAGCTAGAGCTGCTAAGGCACAGAATAGATTAAATGACACAAAACGGCATAACAAAAAAGCACATCCAGAGAAGGGAAATTGACTATATAAAAATCAAAATCGTCCAGTTTATCATAAATTTTGGTGAAAACTGTACCATTAGATATACATAGATTCAAATCCAAAAAAGGTGCCTCGGTATCGGAAGAATTTGCTCTATTTAATTGGAGTTATGTAGGGTATATCCGGTCCACCATTTGGTCAAAGTAAATATTGTCAATATTTAATAAATCGTCAAGGTATCTTGAAGTTGAATTGAAAGCCTCAATAATGTCAGCCTGATTTTCACGTGAGAGAGACTTTATGAAATCTCTCTCGTAACAAAAAAGAAACAAATCTGCAACAAGAGGAGCACAATTAGTTCCCATCGGAATACCAATAGTTTGTCTATAAAGTTTAGTTCCAAATCTAATAAAAATATTATCCAAAAGATAAACAAGGGCATCACAGACTTTTTGACACGACCATAAAGTGTGATTATTTTATACATCAGAAGTGAAAAAAGCACATTCTTCGTTGCAAGCCAAATATTGGGTATTCTCCCGAATAAACGATCGGTTAATTAAATCAATAAGTTTATATTTTATAAGATGATGAGGTAACGTAGTATACAATGTAGAAAAATCATATGTAGACAATTTAGAAGCCTGAAAGTTTTTAGATTTAAATTTATTGAGAACATCATTAGAATTTTTAATTGACCAAAAATAGTTAATTCCGTCCCTTTCGTAAACAGTATCATAGTATCTAATCCAATGCTTTTTAACAACAGTAAGGCATGAAGTTAGCAGTTTGGACAAAACGGTAGTCGTACAAGAACTAGAATTAGCAATGAAACGTGCTTTATAAGGTCATTTATGAAGTTTCGGTAACCAATATAACATAGGAAGTCTGTTTTGCTTTTCTTTAATACTCACTGCAGTAATATCGATAGAATGGGTATTCAAGATCACTAAACGCAATAACGAACAGGATAAAACATGAAGAAAAGCTCCGCAGCAAACAACCACAACTACAACCCACTAAGAGAACAACCAATACCAGAACCACCGCCTTTGAACGGCCGGTAGTAAACAATTACCTGGATTGGGGGATAGTTTAAATCGATTTTACTGGTACTAAATCTTCCCTTAGGTTCAAATATTGTAAATGAAATACGAAATGGTTGTTCGGCTCGTATACAGGCTACCTAAGTCAATGCCTTTCAGTAGTTTTCCTGCTTACCGTACCAAAGTGGTTCATCTGTTGCAGTTCCTTTTTGGTTATGCGTCTATGGTTTCACATATGGCGTTTGTATTGTCCTTATTTGTTCCCCATCTCTCCTTTCTTTGTTGCGTCTTGAGAGCTGTCCTGCATGATTGTGGCATTTCCTAGGTAATTTTGCTTGTTTTTTTTTTTTTTTTTTTTTACAAAGAATAAGCAGCACAAGAAACATTGCCTTAGAACAGTCAGTAAAAAAAAACATCAGGAGGCGTCGGTGCAATTTCGATGATGCAAACCATCATTAACATTTGTTTCCGTCCACATAGGGATTTTCAGTGAAACATCACAGTGAACCAGACTTATTCAGGCGGTGGTCCCGGTGTTAGTCTTACTCTTTGTTGCTTTGTGGTTTATTCTACGGGGCGATTTGTTGTATGTCTTTCCGTGTGTCATTTTGTTCTTGTGTTTTTCGGTCCTTTTGGTATTGCGATTACCTCGCTTGCGGAAGAGAGAGCTAATCTTAGTGCTTTTCGTACGTTTGTTCGGTTTGTGCTTGTTTAGATTTGTCGGTTTCCTCTTCCTCTTGGGGTCTAGGAAGGGCTGCGGTTTGTGATTGTGGCACTCCCTGGACTTTTCTCTTACCTTTTTGTTTTATTCAAAAATACTATCGGAGTGTGAAAAAAAAAGTACAAGAAAAGTCCAGGGAGTGCCACAATCACAAACCGCAGCCCTTCCCAGACCCCATTGACTCATTCCTCGACTCATTGTCTTGCAAACAGGAGGGAAAAATGATAGCAACCGTGGTTGGGTTGTTAACTGTGCTCGCAGTCTGTCGCATAGCAATCTTGTTATTTCCTTTTCTTCTAGTTACATTTTAGATCGGTCTGAAAACTTAAGCTTGCATAATCAGTTTGAATTGGTAAAACAGAGGTAAGAAGAAAAGTCCAGGGAGTGCCACAATCACAAACCGCAGCCCTTCCCAGACACCAAGAGGAAGAGGAAACCGACAAAACCAAACAAGCACAAATCGAACAAACATCAGAAAAGCACTTAGATTAGATAACCATTTCACCATAAACTTCAGAAACGTTCATTTATTGTATTTATATGGCAATGCTGCATAAATAAGGCTGCACTGTGGAATAGCTATTGGGTATGTTGTCTTTTACGCATAATTGACGTATACATTTAATTGCATTATGCAATTTTGTCGTCGCTTTTTCGAACGGCTATAACTTCAGACTGTTATGTAATTGAATATCTTATCTTAAGTTATCTAATCTTTTGACGACCGAGCATTATTTTGTCTGGATGCTTCAAGCAAAATAGAAATATTGAAAATGTCACTATTAATAAAGTCGTATTTTTAACTGCTCAGCGAAAGCTATAATTATTTGTGGTCCATGGACAATTATGGTCACGTATACGTCTACACTACTGGTTAAAGTAAGCTTCCATGGAACTATTAACAATAATTACTCGTGTTTCATTTACTGGCGACAACGTTGTATGGTTTTCTTCCAAATATAGTATCTATGAAGAATTCCTTCGATATTTTTTCTGTCATTTCAAGAATATCATATCATTTCGAATTCAACCAGCATTGCTGAGCAGTCCTGTTATTGGTCTGCATAAGGTCTTAAAGCCAATCACGAACAAGAATACATCTGCTCTAGTATGCTGATATAAAGGGTCGTATTTAGATGTTATTAGTTTATAGAATAGTTTTAACATCTATACGAGACGCTACATGCGAGAAAAACCATTGTGCATACGGACAACGAATGCCTGCATCAGAGTGCGTATATGTACAGTCTATTCAGAGCCTCCGCAGTTCACTTTTAGATTCATTGGGTATTATAGAATACATTAATGAAAAAAGTCCGATCAACGGCTCAGATGCTTATAGAGTTCTTGGTCTTCGCTAAACGCAAATGCTACACGATGCATTATTTTTCTCGCAGTTAGTGATTAAAACGAATAGTTTGTTTCCAAATGCCATGTTATCTAGTCATGATGCTCTAGTGTTGATCACCTTCAACAGCTGCTCAGAGTACGTTCTTTTTTTCTTCTGGTAGCTTTTTCATTTGCTTTCGTGTGTTTGGAACAGTATCAAGAGAATAAAAATGATCTTTTAACCCTTTCATCCACGAGTTTCTGAAGTGGACTCTTCCATCCGTCAATCCGGACATGTCCACGTTTGCAAATAATGGTTTCAGTCTAAAATAATAATAATAATAATAACAATAATAAAACAGAATGGCAATTAATGTAGATCCTGATAAGACTATGGGACTGAAAGAGTTTAGTCGAAAGCAGTGTTCATTTTACCATGCCAACGTGATTCTTACGTTTCATTTCGTCTTTGTTCATATGTCGTTTATTACCAACGTGTATTTTTATTGTGCCGCTGTTATTTTTCCTTCTTCGGTGATTTGGGAAGGCTGTGTTTCATGTTTGTAAAATTCCTAAGGTTTCATAATTTACAGTTCAATAAGTTTCTGTGAGCAGTTGCTTGTAAGCTAATGTCACTGATGCTAAAAAGTTAGCTCTCGTAAAACAATTCCATTTAGCGGCAATTGTAAGAGTGAAGATGCAATTTAGTTTTACAATATTGCGCTTGTCTCCCTCGATATTAATTATATTTTCTCTTTAAGACCCCCAAATTCTTTGACTGTTAAATATTGAGGCATGCAGGAAATGCTACACAAATAGGTATTGAATTACATGAAAAGAGCCATGGCATCAGAATGCGTACCTGCGGACATGTGCGCCAAGCAAAGTTTCAGATGAGCCTGAACATTCGCTAGGTGCATTTTGGATAGCCAAGGATGCAAAGTTTCTTCATATGGACACCGACGACTCTGGTTGGATGCGTCAAAACAAAAAGATAGGATACAACATGGAGATTCTGCAGCAAACTACATGCATGGTTGTTAAACCGAATTGTTGTTGATAACGTTGTTTCCCTTTTAAATTGCACCACGGTGGGTCGGTGCTCAGACTACATGACGGCTCCGTCGTCCAATTGAACCATCGGCGCCTGACCATCAATGTCTATGATCGGGCTCATCGTGGAAGTGCTTGTAGTTTTCTTGTTCTCTGGCTGCAGATCGTCATTAAATCCTTTGCTTTGTTTCATGACTGTGTTTTGGGTTCCATCACAAAAACACGCCTATTCAAATATACTGAAAATTTTACCACCACAAAATGAAACGTTTCAGATAAAAATTCTGATATATTTCATATTTCTGCTAAAACAGTACCCACAATCTACGTTTATTAGCAGAAATAAGACAAATAATGTATACCCCTGTAAACCCCAATTTTACTATATAAAGGTGGGGTTTAACGGGGTCAAAATTATATAGTCATGTTTTCGTGATGTATGTCTTTTTACTGTGATGTTTCACATGAGGTAGAGGACATCTATGCGGACTGAACTGTAATTTGAAACTGCATTAGAATTAAGAGTGAGGTTTTATGTGTTCTTATGTTTTTCAGTCCTTTTAGTATTGCGATTACCTCGCTTGGGGAAGAGAGAGCTAATCTTAGTGCTTTTCGTACGTTTGTTCGGTTTGTGCTTGATTAGATTTGTCGGTTTCCTCTTCCTCTTGGGGTCTGGGAAGGGCTGCGATTTGTGATTGTGGCATTCCCTGGACTTTTCTCTTACTTTTTTTTGCACGAGTAAAACTGGTTTAAAAAAATGGGTAAGAGAAAAGTCCAGGGAGTGCCATTCAGCCACGCCCCCCCCCCCCTCCCCCGCCCCCACACACACCCTCCTGTAGATTTTGTACTGACCGTTCCAATGCGGTACCTCTGTTGCAGTTCGTTTTTGTTCGTGCGTCTATGGTTTTATATGTGGCGTTTGTTTTGTCTTTATTTAATCCTCATTCAATCTTCTTTGGGTGACTCGGACGGGTCGTTCTACGTGATTGTGGCTATTTCTGGGTATCTTTGCTTATATGTTTTGTTAAGCGCACATTTCAGAAGGTACGTTTTCTGACCTTGCGGTTCAAAGAACAACACAAAACAACACTTGATCAAACACAATTCTAGTAATTGTAAAATAACTTAAACGCAAATACCACCTTGAAACGGACAACAATAAATACTTAAATGCGATGAAGCATTGCTTAAACCAGGTTTATTGAATGTCAAATTCGTCTCTGGGTTTGGTTTAATCTTCAAGTCCAGCACAGTTGAACTGATGTGTGAATATAGGGATTGTGATCAAGAAATGTTTGTGTTAACAGCGGAAACACACAGGAGTAACAGCCAAATGTATTTCACCATAGTACAGATTATGTATTTTTCTTTGGGCTGTTTGGGCTCACTGAGCCTATTCTGTTTAATTTGAAAATCCATCACGAAAACACGCCTATATAATTTTGACCCCTTTAAACCCCACTTTTATATAGTAAAACTGGGGTTTATAGGGGTATGCATTATTTTTCATATTTCTGCTCGAAAACATAGATTGTGGGTACTTGTTAGAACCGCCTCACCGAGGCGTTTCTAACGAGTACCCACAATCTATTTTTTGAGCAGAAATATGAAAAATATCAGAGTTTTTTTATCTGAAAATTTCCAGTTTTTGGAGGTGAAATTTTCTATATATTTGAATAGGCGTGTTTTCGTAATCGAATACCTCTTTAGCCGGTGCTATTGGGGCGCATGCTGCTTCGCAAACTACATTGCTGCAAATCAAGAGACTTAATAAAACCGAATCTCCGATTATCTTTCTTTTGTGTGATCTCTGTTTCCAAAGGCATTCTTACAGATTGTTTTATTTTTCAGATGTTACAATCATGCAGAAATAGTTCATAACAGTTGCCATAATTATGTAGCTTCCTACGGGAGAGAAGATGTCTTCTAACATAACATTATTCGATTATTGATATGGGTAGGGTTTGTTCATGGCGCCTGATATTGCATTGGATTATAGGGCAATGGATAAAGCACGTAAAGGGGTCCTGGAAACAAATATGGGAAAAACTTACGAGTGCATTGTTTTCAATGTTTAAGATAAAAAAAAGGTAAGAGAAAAGTCCAGGAAGTGCCACAATCACAAACCGCAGCCCTTCCCAGATACCAAGAAGAAGAGGAAACAGACAAAACCAAACAAGTGCAAATCGAACAAAGACAAACCTGGATATTTATCGCTTCTGTTACTGAAAGGACGAAAATTAACTCACAAATTATTTCAGTCTCAAGGAAAATTCTTTTTCCCTAGACATAGGCACTGAAAGGTACACACCAGCTATTATTTGTCCTTTGCATATAATAAGCTAGAACAGAGAACTCATTCACCCATTCGAAAAGTAAGGCAGTGGTCTAAAAGATTCATAAAATATCATATACATTACAAGTAATATACATAAAAGCTTTGCTAATCGCACTGATAACAAGCTATTAAAAAGAGCTAGTAATGAAGCGAAGGAATAAAAAGACAACAAATTCAAAAACAAAGACGAGAATATAGCCATATTACTAATACATAGACAACTAGAAGCACATAATGCCCATCCAAGCCTTTGAAGTTTTGGTCGGATATTAATATAAACGAAGTCTTAACATCAGTACTGAATGCGGTAATACCTGACGTTAGCGTCCATAAGTCAAATTTAAAGTAACTTTTCACAAAACATTCAAATCAGTATTAACTAGATTACAATATCCTAAATAAAGATCAACGTGTGCATTGTAAACTTCATTGATGAAACGTACGGATGGCAAAAAGTAAATACAATACAAGATAACAAACAATAAGTAGTCTAGACATTGCACTAACTATGTAATACCCATTTTGCCCCCATGATACAAATATATAGTTGGGACATGGGTATATATTATCTACATTACTAGGCGGATTTTCATAAATATGCAGGTTTGCAGTTTTGAAAGCAGATTTTATAATGTGTCTGTTTCTTATAATGTGTATGTTACTTCTTGAAACCTAATACTACATAAATGTGTCATACTGTGATGTTTCACAGATGTGGTAGAGGACCCCTATGCGGACCCAATATACATTTGAAATTCTTTGCTGCGTCAGAATTATGGATGACGTTTGCCGAATAAAACTAGTTTAAGCCCCCTCCACTCAAACCACCCAACCCCACCCTAGTAGATTACGCTGCTGTCCGTTCCAAGGCGGATGTGCTGATGATGATAATTTTTGTTATAATTCTAGTATTGTGGGCATCCATTACACGGTTGCCTACTACTTTGCTTTATGTTGTCTTTTTGTGATGCTAGCATTGTGATTATCTACTTTAATGGCTGCCCACTTTGCTTTCTGTTGGCTTTCTGTATTTATTGTTGTAATTTTTAGAGCTGCATCACGAGATAAGGGTGTGGTTTCGTGCGAGTCAAACTGGTTTAAGACCCCACCCTCAACGTATACACACGCATACAAACACCTGGTCATATAATTTTTATGACATGACGTTATCCACTGAATGACAGCGATGCCATATGATGAAGCAGTTTATACTTAACACAAGAATGTTTATGTCCCATTGCTGCTTATTAGATGAACCGCTGTGTGGCAAGACGGAATGGCATGTCGCTTATCTTCATCATTGTCTATGGGAGGTACTTGTACTCTCATCAGTAACCTGTATATGTGCAGTGATAGATGTAGTCATGGCAAGAAAAATAAAAATTTAGTATTTCTTATGTTTTAGTGTTTTCAAGCTCATACGTATACTCCAGTCTCCATACGGCCCATAGACCATTTCAGTCCGGCTTTGTGGATCCTTATGGCATTGTGATCACCTTAATTGGTGACGAGGAGCATCTTGCTTTGCTTTTTTTTTCGATTGTAATGTGTATGTTGTCCATCCTTGTGTCTTTATTCTTCTTAATGGTGTCATTGGTAGGCTATGTTCCTTGTTAATGGCTCTTCCTGCAAATCTTCTTTAACTATCTTTAACTATCTGTATATAATGTGTTTTCTGTAAAAGGTGTTTTCTCGAGCTGGAGAAGGCGATGTTTGTGCTTTTATTACACTCGCATATTTTCAAACGGTCGGTAAATTCCTGTTTTTTCAGAACTATTAAACAGTAAGAAACGGCCCTCGTTTGTTCAAGGCTCTGTATTTTTAAAAATATAAGTGAAATTACACAAGACATAAAGACTTAACGACATTCAGTAATGCACGTCATCAAAAGCATTGCAAATATACAGCTTACACATTTGTTAATAATGTTTGAACGTTTCTGAAATACAATTAAATCAATAATATGTGTCGATAGCAAATAATTCAGAACAAAAAATAAACGGATCGTCAAATACAGAAACGCTATGCTAAACTATGACCAATTCTCTTGGTCGATGACAGTATATTAATAAGCATTATTCGGTTTGTCTTAGATAACGTCGACTGGATGCCGTACAAATGCAATTTAATTTATCAAGACAGATTACTCGAGGCGTAACTGTAAAGTCACTATAATGAGATGAGCTGTAACATGGTAAAACGCCCTTATGTTATAACCCGAAATTATGTTAACAAGTCTATATAATCTGTATCACCATGTACCTCATAATATATAATGAAAACCGGGATATGTACAGGTCTATGCTATAAAAGGATTTTCAAAATTTCGCAGTCTTTAAACCAGGGGATTGTCAGAACTTCGCAATTTCTAAACCAGCCTCAAACTTTGTGATTTATGTCTGGCAACCTTTTTACTGTATACAGTTTCCTTATGTGCTTAATAGCCCACAGTGTTCTTATTTCCAATTATATTTGGTAAAACTGTCCTGACCTACATAGCACCAGATAAGAGTGTATAAGGAAATGTGGTTTTCTTACTTTTTCACAGAAACGTGTGTTAAACGAACAGCAAATATTTTTGTAAAGAAATGAGAGAGAGAGAGAAAAAAAAAAGAAGCATTCATTAAGACTTGAATTATTGATATAGACGTATGCATTTTACATAGATGTGTTTGTCTTAGATTCTTTGAACAATTACGGGTGTTTAAGATATATTGATTAGGTTTGGAAAACAGTTGTCAGCTTTTTGGGGAAGGGTTGCGAATTCTGCTTGCCACCTGTTCTTTTTTTGGCCGGTTAATTGTATTTGGCTGTCTTCCTTTTTGATATTGAGAACTGGATGTTGATCTGATTGTATCTGTTCCTGACATTACGAAAACATGCCTATTCAAATATATTGAAAATTTCACCACCAAAAAATGAAAATTTTCAGATAAAATTCTGATCTTTTTGTCACCCGCATTTTCGAAAAAAAAGGGAGGGACACTGTTTTCGGCTTTGCGTGGTGCGTGGTGCGTGGTTTCGAATTTTTAGTAGGTATCTTGTCCCCTTTACTCCTCCCACAGTTTTTGTCCGATCCTTTCGAAACTTTACAGGTGCTTTTAGATGGTTTGAAGATATGCATGTGTTTGTTTTTGTTTTTTTCAGAATCCTGAAATTATTTTTTATTACTTTTTACACATTTTGAACTTAGACATTCTTTTGGGTTTTAATATTACAGAAGTCTATAGGGAGTAGATACCTTGTCCCCTTAACTCCTCCCACAGTTTTTAGCCGATCCTTTTGAAACTTTTTCACTTTTTTCACTTCTGATGTGTATAATAATCACAATTTATGGTCGTGTAAAAAGTCTGTGATGCCCTTGTTAATCTTTTGGATAATATTTTTATTAGATTTGGAACTAAACTTTATAGACAAACTATTGGTATTCAGCTGGAAACTTATTGTGCTCCTTTTCTTTCAGATTTGTTTCTTTTTTGTTATGGGAGAGATTTCATGAAGTCTCTCTCACGTGAAAATCAGGCTAACGTTATTGAGGCTTTCAATTCAACTTCAAGATACCTTGATGATTTATAAATATTGACAATATTTACTTTGACCAAATGGTGGACCGGATATACCCTACAGAATCCAATTAAATAGAGCAAATTCTTCTGATACCGAGGCACCTTTTTTGGATTTGAATCTACGTATATCTAATGGTACAGTTTCCACCAAAATTCATGATAAACGGGACGATTTTGATTTTGATATAGTCAATTTCTCTTTTCTGGATGGCGATGTCCCCCGGCGTACCTCATATGGGGTATACATATCTCAACTTGTTAGATTCGCCAGAGCTTCTTCAAATCTTAATGACTTTAACTATCGTAATAAAGCCCTTACTGCCTAATTTCTTAGGCAGGGCTATCGTTATTTTAAACTTCGTAAGGCGTTTTCGAAATTTTATCGCAGACACAGTGCCTTGTTAGAAAAATATAGCGTCAGTCTGTAAACACTTCTGCAACAAGGTATATCGAACCGAATTTTTATGTGTTTCTGTATTAAGAGTAGCATCGGGATCCAGGGTGAAGTTAGCTAGCTGTAAAAGTGCTTTAAATCCCCCGGTGGTTTACTCTACTGGTTGCCCCGGTGTTAGTCTTACTCTTTGTTGCTTTGTGGTTTATTCTACGAGGCGATTTGTTGTAGGTCTTTCCGTGTGTCATTTTGTTCTTGTGTTTTTCTGTCTTTTTAGTATTGGGATTACCTCGCTTGGGGAAGAGAGAGCTAATCTTAGTGCTTTTCGTACGTTTGTTCGATTAGTGCTTGTTTGGATTTAATTGTTTCCTCTTCCTCTTGGGGTCTGGGAAGGGCTGCGGTTTGTGATTGTGGCACTCCCTGGACTTTTCTCTTACCTTTTTTACATGGGCTTTTAGGATGGCCTGAAGGTATGCATGTGGATTTTTCAGAATCCTGAAATAATTTTTTTATCACTTTTTCTGCATTTTTAACTTAGACATTTTTTGAGTTTAGTTCTAATATTACAAAAGTGTATAGGGTGTAGGTACCTTGTTCCCTTAACTCCTCCCACAGTTTTTGGCCGATCCTTTTGAAACTTTACATGGGCTTTTAGAATGGCCTGGAGATATGCATGTGTTTTTTTCAGAATCCTGAAATAATTTTTTATTACTCTTTTTGCATTTTTAATTTAGACATTTTTTGAGTTCTAATACTACAGAAGCGTATAGGAAGTAGGTACCATGTCCCCGTAATTCCTACCACAGTTTTAAGCCGATCCTTTTGAACTTTACATGTGCTTTAAGGATGGTCTGAAGATATGCATGTGTCTTTGTTCAGAATCCCGAAATTAGTTTTTATCACCCAGTCCCCACCTTGCACTACCCCACATCCTCTCCAGTGATTAAATGGTCGGTCCGTAATAAATATAAAAATGCCAGTTGAGCCTGAAAAACGTTCCATAACCTAGGGGTTTGATGCAGCCCCAAATTAGAAATATATGTTCCGACCGCAAAGGGATCCTCTACCTCACCTGTGAAAAACTAGCCTTCTGAAAAGAGTAATAATAAGGAGAATACTTAATATTATAGGCTGAACATTTGACCCGGACTGAAGTGTTAAAGGAACTTCCAGAGTCCTTGCAGTCAGGATTCGCATTTCTCATATCTTGCAAAAAATCCCAACCGTACAATCGGAAAGAGGCACAGCTTATTTTTTGTGTATATAATAAAAAAAAGCTAAATGAAAAGTCCTGGGAGTGTCACAATCACAAACCGCAGCCCTTCCCAGACCCCAAGCCTGGATATTGCATGATGCATAACAATTGTATAAATATCCGAAACTAATTGCATTTTGGCGAAATGCATGCGTTTTCGCATGGTACTGTTTTCGAGTTTTGCCTAGCAACAGTAAAATAAATGTCAAAACAATTGCCTTTAGAAACAAAGAACACACTACGGATTAGAAGATAGGAGTCTTGATTTTATTGAGACCCTTCATAAGCCGCAATAAAGTCTGCAACACTGCTTACGCCATCTAGCGTGTACATCAACAGAACTCCATTTTCAAATGTACCATAATGGGCCCAACGATCCCAAAGGAAATGAAATATAATCTGCACTATGATATTGTTATTGTACGGGGAGACGTTCTACCGCCTCCACACGGCACTAATGCCGGCTGCAGTGTAGTAAAAAATGTCAAAAAGATTCCCTTTGGAAACAAAGAACAAACTACGGATTAGAAAATGTGAGCCTCGTTTTTATTGAGACTCTTCATATGCAGTATTAAGGTCAGTAACAGTGCTTACGCCCTCTATCGTATACATGAGCAGAAGTCCATTTTCAAATATACCATAATGAACCAAACGATCCCAAAGGAAATGAAATATAATCTGTACTATGCTGATATACGGGGAGGCGTTCTACCGCCATCACACAGCACTAACACCAGCTGCAGTGTAGTAACATAAATGTAAGTTACGTTAAGTGTTTAGTCAACAGATATATACTAACAGGCAAATATGCCCGACTTGCTATAAATGATGTTTGAATGTACATGGGCACTGAACGTTCAAAATTCTTAAGCGTTTTGTTAAGGATAATCTGCCGACTGCCTAAACATGGCGGCGGAATTTGCCACCTCTAAACGTCATCATAAAATATTAATAAAAATCAGAAATTAAATGCGTGTCTCACAAATTCAACTCATTACGAAAACACGCTTATACAAATATATTGAGAATTTTACCTTCAAAAACTGAAAATTTTCAGATAAAGAACTCTGATATTTTTCATAGTTCTGCTCAAAACATAGATTGTGGGTACTCGTTAGAACCGCCTCGGTAGGGCGGTTTTTACGACTACCATAATATATGTTTTTGAGCAGAAATAAAAAAAAATAATGCATACCCCTGTAAACCCCGGTTTTACTATATAAAAGTGGGGTTTAAGTGGGTCAATATTATATAGGCATGTTTTCGTGATGTGATAACTTTAATGTCAAGGTATATTAAGTGGTTATTAAGAGATAAAACTGTATTTTCTAGGTATGAAAAAACTAACCTTCTTACTTGTGCGAATTCGGTACCAAAACGTTCCCTTTTTTCATGAAATTGTAAACTACTAACTTCAGTTTGTTTCACAATGTTCCGTTTAGAGCAGCCGGAAGTTAAAATATCCAATAGCTTTAAAATAAAAACACAATATGTCTATGTCTGTAGGTACCCAAACTGATACACAGAACTAAAATCTTGCCCTTTCATGTATATAACGGACCGGCTGCCCTAGATGGAATTTTGTAAAACAAAATTACATTAGTATCTTATGCATTCATGAAAAAGAAAAGGGAAAGGTTTTGTCTCAAGTTTACGCAATTTAGAACTTATGTTTTTTCATACTTATGACATGCATTTGTATCTATAAATAACCGCTTGAAATGCCTTGACATTTAAGTTATCAATTCAATATTTTGACACACGCATTTAATTTGTGTTTTTTGTTGATATTTTATGATGACGTGCAGAGGTGGCAAATTCCGCCGCCATGTTTGGTCAGCCGGCAGATTATCCTTAACCAGCTTGCATTTTATGGAAAACCGATGAGCATTTGTTGTTTGTGGAAATTACTTGTGTTTAGTATCCATACATTCATACCAGGTGTAGCTCGTAAAAATGTTTTTCAAATTGTGGATATGACAAAATATGCAGAAGTTTATCTTAGCATGCATTTTAAAGACTTGCAATAATAAAAAAAAATTATATTCTATATGAGTTATTCTAATAGAAAAAATGATTAGCAAGATTGCCCGAAAGATGTCTGGCAAAATTTAAAATGTGTCATTCAATATGATATTGTAAAATTTCCGAAACAAGCGTTCTCTTTCAGGTTTATCGTAGCGGCCATATTTGATCAGAAATCGGACATTTTTGGTGTCAATTTAGTTCTGTGTACCTTCTAATACATGACATCGGAAAAATGTAGAAGTGCATTTGAAATACAGTTTGCATGCAAAAATTTAAAATTGGTTTCAGGCACTAAACCAGAGTACGCTCCCTTGAATGCAGAAAACAGCCAGCCTCAGTGTCATTTTTGGCTTGATACGTCATAGGCACATGAGAAAGTACACATTCTGGTTTCTTTTCTCTTTTTTATTTCTTTTTCCTTTTTTTTTTTTTTTTTTTTGGTTTTACGGCCTGCTAAGGATGTGATTACTTGCCGTCCGTCGTCCGTCCGTAAACGCCTTTGAACGACTTCTCCTTTGAAACCCCTGGGCAATTTTTCTTCAAACTTCATGTGGAGCCTTCTGTTAAAGGGGGATTGAACATTTGTACAAATTGTTACGGCCCGTTTATCAAGAGGGCCGCCATGCCCATGTATGGTAAAAACACTTAAAAATCTTCTCTAGAACCAAGAAAGCTTCAAGGCTGAATCTAGGTGTATAGCATAATGGACTCAAGGTCTACCAAATTTGTTCAAATGATGACCTTAGGTTGACCGTTGATCTTTTTACGGCAAGGTCAAATTTGCGTCCCCATCCATTTGTATGGGGAAAATGTTGTAAAGTCATTTTTTTCAAACTGTATTAAAGATTAATGGCTGAAACTTACAATGTATGATTAAAATAGTAAAACATTTAAGTTATAATCAAAATTGAATTCCCTGAGGTTATCTACTCTTGCCACTGGGCTATATGCATGTATAAAATTGTGTAATTTTTAAATGCATTCTTCTCTGAAACCGCTTGGGCAATTTTTACCAGATTTCAAGTGGGGCCTTCTGTCAAAAGGGCAATCGAACAAGATGGCCGCCATGTCCATAAATGGTAGAAACACTTAATCATCTTCTTCTCCAGAATCATGAAAACTTTTAGGCTGAATCTGAAAATAACATCGAGCACTCAAGCTCTACCAAGTATGTTCAAATGATGACCGTAATTAGACTTTTGACTTTTTTACGGCAAGGTCAAATTTGCGTCTTCATGCACTTTTATGAGTAATTATTGAAAAGTCATTTTCGCAGGATGTAGTAAAGACTAATGGCTGAAAGTAACAATGAGTAATTAAAGTAGCAAATATTTTAGTTGTAATAAAACAATTGTCCCTTGAGGCTTATCTGTCCCTGCCACTGGGCTATATACATGTATCAAAGTTTGTAATTTTTAAATGTCTTTTACTCTAAAACCGCTTCAGCAATTTTCACCAGATTTCACATGGGCTTTCTGTCGAAATAGTATTGCCAATTTGTTCAAATGGTTCCGTGCAAATGAACAAGATGGGCGTCATGTCCATATATGGTAAAACCTCTTGAAACTCTTCTCCAGATCAAAGAAAGCTTTTGTGCTGAAATTTGGTATATAGCATTGAGAACTCAAGCTCAACCAATTTTGTTCAAATGATGATCATAGATTGACCTTTGACCTTACGGCAAGGTCTAATTTGCTTTTCTATAGATTTGTTTGGGGGAACAGTTGAAAAATCATTTCTTTTTCAATATGTATTTAAGACTTATTGCTGAAACTTACAAATGTATGATTAAATCAGTAAAACGTTTAAGTAAGGATCACAATTTTGACCCCTGGGTGTTATCCGCCCTTGCCCCTGTGTTATATACAGGTATAAAACCATGAAATCTTTAAACGTGTTCTTCTCTGAAACCACTTGACACATTTTTATCAAATTCCACGGACATTTTGTCGAAGGGCTGTTGACACTTTGTTCAAATGGTTCTGAATCATTGAGCAAGATGGTTGCCATGCTCATATATGGTAAAAAGACTTAAAACTCTTCTCTTCCAGTACTAAGAAAGTTTTGAGGCTGAATTTTGGTAAAAAGCATCAGGGACTCAAGGTTTACCAAGTTTTTTAAAATGATGTGACTAGGATGTCCTTTTAATTTTTTTATAGTATGGTCAAATTTGTGTCCCATTTGCTTTGGCAATACTGGAAGACTGTTGCATGGCATTTGCAAATATGCAAGTGAGCGAATTGTGCCCTATGGGCCTCTTGTTTAAATTTACAGGCATCTTCAAACTGTCTTTCTTTATCAAAATAAATTGTATATCTTTCCGACTGTAGGGTTAGCAAATGTTTTGTATTGTAACCCGTACCATTGACTTCGGTTTGATGGAGCAGCATTAGAGGCGTGTTACATGAAATGAGTTAACTGTAATCCTAATACGCCAACCAAATTTATAGCAGACAACATTTTTGTATTATGTATATTTCACAGGTAAAAGACCACATGTCATGTTAATCTTCTGCAGAGCAGACTCCACTTGAAATGTCAGAGCTTCTCCAAAACTAACTTAAAGGCAATGTATAATACCATCTACTGCTGCTTTAACTGACGTACCCGAGTCGTGTTTAGAAGTGTTATAATTGCATTCAATAATTTCACATAGTCAGTACTTAGAATGCATTATCACAACAAATACGTCTTAGGCTCCGAACAAGATTGTAAAGGAATGGTTACATGGTGCGATGGCAACTTGTTAGTAACTGGTACTAATGAGTGCCGGTAGGTTTCCTATCCCATTTCAAAAGGTGCTTGTATGATAGTTCGACCCCGGCGCATGCTATGAAAACCTACACAAGACAAATTTCCTACGTTATAAGCAGACTATTTAGGGATTTGTAAGAGAACGTACTTTGTGGTTACAAATCGCTCTGATGTACCAAAACTAAAAGGTATGTATACACTAGAATTGTGTTTCCTCCTCGGAACGCCTGAGAAACGTATTACCTAAAGTCCACTTTTAGCATATAGAAGTGCCAAATTCAAACCTTTAGACTTATGAGGGGAACAATCGTGGCTTATAAACCATGTGGACTAGCAAACTAATGCAATATCTGACAAAAGATGTTACGTCAGCCAAAGCCTGACTGCGCTACACACTAGATTTAACACAGTTAGATCTGATTGGAATAATCTCAAGGATGCCAATTGCTGAACAATTCAGATCATCTTTTTCGATGATGTAACACTGGCATTTATTAATCTGGTCCGAAGAAATATGTCATGTTCTCTTTGAGTACACCCTTTTCAGCAAGGTGACAACACATCTTGACAGAACTGCTTCCCATAAAAGTGTATCCATTGTGGTTTGTGTCTTACTGTTGACCATCTTGATTAGTTTCTCTCTGACCGTTTCATTAGGTACATGTACTGTGTCTATTTCATGTTTTTGTCTTTCTTTGTTTCTGTTTTAAATGTTTTTGTAAGTTTGTAGTTTCTAAGTAGTTGCGGTCATGGTACCAAAGCCGTAATCCAAAATCATAAATCCATAAACGAATGACGAATCAGAATGTTCAGACCAACAGACATGGACCCCAGAACAAAGGGTGTAATCAGGCGTCCGCGGATAGTAAGCATTACTTGATAAGCAAGCTTCACCCACCATGCCCATGGGCCTGAACGAAGGAAATATCGGTAGAAGCGTATGTCCGGGATTTGGGAAGTCTACTTATGGCGCGTCACTGGCAAAAACATCAGAAACAATTCTGGAAACTGCCACATTGCAGGGATTTTGAGACTTTGTTTACGAAGTCTCACCTCTAATTTTGATGGCAGTACCGGCTAAAAAAGAACCTGTCTGTTTTAAGTACCATAAAATCTTTTAAAGAAAACATTTAAAAATTACACAAGAACGTTAACAAATGATTTTGAATACTTTTCGTTTGTTTGCTAATAACAACATTATATATAAGCAGATGCACGCAGTCAATGACGCCAGAGAGCTAAACAATATCATAGATGCAGAAAATCGGAGCAATTCTTGCCTTCAATCCAAATAAATCTTACACCATAATTATAACTCAAAACTAAACCCAAGTCTACTTACATTTAAACTTCATGGCCACTTTTACAGAAAACAGACTCCAAGTTTAAACCACATACCCTAGTCGTACAGCATTTTTTTTTTTTTTTTTTTTTTTTTTTTTGTTGACCGTTTTGTGACAGTTCTTCTTTGTTCGTGCGCCTAGGGTGTCATATTTGGCGTTTGTTTTGTCTAGTTTGTTTCCAACTGTCTCTTTCATGTACCTTTAGAAGACTGTTCTTCGTGATTGTAGCGTTTCCTTGGTATTTTCACTTATATTTTAATATTGGCCGTTCCGGGACAATATGCTAGCTCTGATGTTGTTTGCTTTTGTATAACCTTGTGGCTACTCGCTGCTGGACTTTTCCTTTCGTGACGTATCCTGCTCGTGGGTTATTGTTGTGTATAGTGGGTTTTGTCTAGTGTTGTGATCGTCTTTTCAGGGAAAAAGGAGGTGGCTGTTTTGCTTTGTCTTTGATTTGTGGCTTGTGTACTGTCTGTCTTAATCTGTTTACTTTGTTCTTCATCTTAGTGTTATTAGTAGGCCGTGATTGTGGCTCTTTCCTGACATCTTCTATATTATGACGTGGCACTTTATTCTTATGTCTGTGTTCTGCTTTTGATTAAGTGCTGTGGAGTTTTGTTCTTTCATGCCTTTTTAACCGTAATCCGCTGTGTTCCATGACTATGGATTTTCTTAATATTTATTTTTCCGCAAAATATCTTGTTGTCACCCTTCTAACAAACCCCAGTGGGATAAGATAAGCCAGTCAGACAACTGGTTTTCTGTGCCTTAACTTAAACGGCCTGGATAGAATTTACGCCATTTTCATGACTTCCTAATATTTCCCTTTTGACTTTCCTGCACACCAAGCCCTTTCAGGAACGGGTGTTACTCTGAAGGGACACAATTTGCACCCATAGGGAGCCAAATCTTTCCGTTCAGAATAAGCCCTCTTTCGGAAAGGGATATGTAGAAATTTTAAAGAGTTGAACCTTGAAAGTATACCCATTTTCCATAAAAAGTAAATTAACAGAAAATCACAGACTGTGTCTACAAAGCCCTGGATCACCTAAATGCGAATATAATTCAAGCGTTTGGGACCCTCACATATAAATCCAAGTGAATCAGATATAGAAAGTACAGAGTCGTGAAACTGTGTTAACATGCAATCTTTTCGACAAAAAAAGGTAAGTCCAGGGAGTTCCACAATCACAAACCGCAGCCCCTCTTAGACACCAAGACATTCAAAACCAAACAAACGCACAAGAATACAAGTTCTGTAATAGAGTTTCTTGAAGACCTTGTCACGCCACTCTTATTAACTATCAAATTGCCCGTTGCCGTATACTACTCAGATCTCCTTTATAATGTGACTTGCATTGGTATTTCTGGGATTGTCTTATATACCGAAATAAAAACGGCATTATGATGAAGTATGGAGAGATTTTTTACGACTACCTCACGACATTTAACTCCAGCTGCAGCGACGTCAAATAACATCTATCAAGGTTACCCGAGGAAATGAAGAACTTATAAAAAGACGAAAATTGGACTCTAGATTTAATTGATATTCTTTATATGACAGCACTGCAGTTTGTACTAGTAAAACCAAGGTGTGCCCGAGCACAGACGTGTAAGGTCTAGCACAAACAACCTATAAACATTTTAGGGTCGAGCTGTCATTATATCTGCGGTCCGTCATACCTTCGTGCAGTCATCGTGCAATTAAAGAGGGTAATAAATATAGACACTCAAGATCAGTCGATAGTCTATTAATTAATAACAGTTTATCGTAATCGGTCTCCAGACATGGTATGTAGGTCAGACTTCTAGATCTGGGCCCAGTTGTTCAAAACAAACGATGCCGTTAGTTAACGTATCATTAAAACTTTGAATATGGCATATAAGCTAATATGTTTGCTGGGAAAAATAAGATTAGCTTTTGCATTTGCATATATTCAGCAAACATACCTGTGAATTAGATATTGTTCTTACAAACGGTTAATATTTTGACCACTAACAAACTCGTTACGTTAACGATGCTTTGAACAACCTGGCCCTGGTTATATGTATACTTTGTATATTTTCTCACATTGCAGTGAGTGAGGGGTTCTTCTGGCGTTGTTTGTTGTTCGTGTTGTCTTGTGGCTGCTCTCTGTGCAGATCGTTTCATGTTTCGTCTTATCCGTTGTCGTTTTGCTGTTTTGATGGATCATGTCTAGTATTGTGATCACCTTATTAAATACTATCTGCCAAGGTTTCTTTGCTCTTCCTCGATATAATTGGTAGGCTATTTTCCGTGTTTGTGGCTCTACCTGGACATCTTCTATACTTTGTTTATAGTTTAACAGAACATGAGAACAAGCCATTGTAGTATGTCTTATGTAACTATGAACTACATTTTAGACATTCGGTCACATCCATATCTTAGTTCGCAGACAGGATGTAATATTAATTCATAGATCTACTAATTATCTCATCAGTTGTGGTCATAAATAGAGCAACGGTGCCTTTTACTTATGTTAAAGTTATATATATTGGACCGTCTCCTTATTTTCTTTTTATGTTATAGGCTTCTACTTTAGATATAGTATTAAAGTATTAATTATAAAGTGTCATCATCCCATGAGACATGGTCAATATGTAATAACAAGGGTCACTCTGATCTACTTCTAACACTTAGAATGATGGGTAAAACTTTCAGCAGGCGCATAAGAAAACTTAAAAGTTATTCAGAGAAATGTGGTTTGACTTTCAGCAGGCGCATAAGAAAACTAAAAAGTTTTTTATTCAAAGAAATGGGATTTGACCATTTATGCAAATGGCCTCCTACTGGCAATATGTATAAAATATCAAAATGGAAAGGAAGACAATGATCAGGAATCGTTACAATATCCTAACTCCGTCCGTTCCAAGACGTCAAAGGGAAAGAAGGACGCACTGAAAGTAATCGCACCACAATCAACACACCACAAGCAGAAAGCCAAAAGGACATTTTCTTCCCCAAAAATGGCCAAGCAGCTATCCAAAATAAAAATTTCACCAAGACATAATTGCAAAGACATACAACGATAGATATGGTAAACCACAGCAGAAGCACCGCCTTAGAACGGTCAGTAAAAATATTACTAGGGGGCTTGAATCGAATTTATGTGGCCACAGTCCCCCCCCCCCCCCCCCTTAGTTCTGCCGTAGTTAACACAAAACATTTTCTAAGTCCGCGTGAAGGTGGTTCCGGTGTTAGTCTTACTATTTGTTTGCTTTGTGAAATAACTCAAATACTGAAGCCAAAGAAAACCAACAGTAGGATTCCGGTGGGCCCGACCAGAGCCATAGCATCAGGCACCAACCGACTCCAAAGTCTTTAGGCCGGAGCCGTCCTAAAGTCTGAGGACCGACCCGCCGGCGTGCAACCAAAGAGGGACGCAAAGTTATTAACCGTGACTGAGTTAACTATTATGCATGCAGTTTGTTGTATTACATTTATGTTGTACCAAATCTTTATATATCGAAGAAAGAGTTTACGAAATTGAGTGCTAAAATCATTGCAAGCATATATTTTCTGAATTTATATACAAAGTCTATTTTCTGAGAAAAATAAGAAAAAAATCATCAATTTGTCGTCTGCTGAATTTGCCCAGAGAGTTAAAGGTTAATATTAGATCCCATGAAAGTCTAGGTCACGACACAAGCTTTAATATTAGATCACATCAAAGTATCGATCCCAACAGGTGTGGAGATTTTATTCATTTATTTTTTTTCTTGACTGTATCATCATTTTATGAGACAATCACATTATGCAAGACAATAGGTTACTATGACCTACTCTATTCAGAAATCAGGATAATACTCTAAGATTTGCTTTGTTCAGAAATTAGGTTATGTTCATACGTCAGTTGTCAGATATCTAAAGAGCCTAGAATTCTAGTTTATTTGTTATTATGTATTATTTTTTATTTTGCCGCAAAGGTCTCTGTGTAGTATTTTTCTATTTTGGTTCCATTTATTATAAATCTTTTATTTAGCAATATGAATCATCGTATGAAGTAATGCAAAATGACAGCGGTTAATTTCCTGCCGCCATGTAGGTTCCAAGTAATCTCTCATTTTGTCCGTAAATCAGGAAGACGTGAAACTCACAACTCAAAAGCCGAAACATAATATGAGCCTCTTCATATAGAAACCGACTTCATGACGTATATGACCATGCGTATATGACCAGCGTAGACAGAGATCAATCCTTGCTCTCTGCTTGTAGAGCCAATGTGTACTTGCCTACCCACAAAGTGCCCACGGAATTCGCAGGCTAATTTGTTTCTTCGCTAGGCTTTCATGCCATTGGATATGATCTTCTCACATTGCGGCCTGCATACTTCATGTGAGTCTCTTTTTTTTTTTTGTTCAAAAACGTTTGTATCGGGTGAATCACGTCCTGCACAGAACAAGCATTATCAAATATCAGTTTACGCATTCTGGAAGTTTGATTGAATTTGACAGTTCGTCTAGATAATTACTCGAAAAAGGTAACGGTCCGGATCAATCTGATACGCTAGATGATTGGATTTTTGTTGTTTGCGTATGCGTCATATTGGTGTAAAAAGGTAAGAGAAAAGTCCAGGGAGTGCCACAATCACAAACCGCAGCCCTTCCCAGACCCTAAGAGGAAGAGAAAACCGACAAATCTGAACAAGACTAACACCGGGACCACCGCCTTAGAACGGTCGGTAGAGCAAACCACCCGGGGGGGGGGGTGGGGGGGGGGGGCGGGTTAAAGCACTTTTACAGCTAGCTTACTTCACCCTGGGTCCCGATGCTACTCTTAATACAGAAATACATAAAAATTCGGTTCGCATAAAGGCTCCCAACTCAGTCAATGCATCAAAGCGAAAACATAGAAATCAAATTAATCACTATAATAAACAAAGACGAGTACTCATGGCTAATTCTACTGTATGCCAGAGTAAATGAAAACCAATAGTTGAACCACGGCGGGCCAAGCCAAAGACATATCGTCAAGCCCCAACCCACTGGTTAAAGTTTTACGAAGAGGCCGTCATTGAGTCTGAGGCCGTCGTGAACAGCCGTCGTGCAATTAAAGAGTGAAGCATAGCCATCAACAATGATTGGGTTGACAACTAGGCATGCAGTCTGCCGCATAATATCCAGGCTATAGCCAATTCTTTTATAACGGTTAATAAGTTTTCTGAATTGCTCCGAAAAGTTAGATTTACCTACAATTTTTCTAAATCTGTACACTAAGTCACCGTAAAACTCGGGTTCCGATATACCTTGTTGCAGAAGTGTTTTCAGACTGACGCTATATTTTTCTAACAAGGCACTGTGTCTGCGATTAAATTTCGAAAACGCCTTACGAAGTTTGAAATAACGATAGCCCTGCCTAAGAAGTTTGGCAGTAAGGGCTTTATTACGGTAGTTAAAGTCATAGAAGAAGCTCTGGCGAATCTTACAAGTTGAGATATGTATAGCCCATATGAGGTACGCCGGGGGACATGGCCATCCAGAAAAGGGAAATTGACTATATCAAAATCAAAATCGTCCCGTTTATCATAAATTTTGGTGGAAACTGTACCATTAGATAAACATAGATTCAAATCCAAAAAAGGTGCCTCGGTATCGGAAGAATTTGCTCTATTTAATTGGAGTTCTGTAGGGTATATCCGGGACACCATTTGGTCAAAGTAAATATTGTCAATATTTAATAATTTGTCAAGGTATCTTGAAGTTGAATTGAAAGCCTCAATAATGTCAGCCTGATTTTCACGTGAGAGAGACTTCATGAAATCTCTCTCATAACAAAAAAGAAACAAATCTGCAACAAGAGGAGCACAATTAGTTCCCATCGGAATACCAATAGTTTGTCTATAAAGTTAAGTTCTAAATCTAATAAAAATGTTATCCAAAAGATAAACAAGGGCATCACAGACTTTTTGACACGACCATAAATTGTGATTATTATATACATCAGAAGTGAAAAAAGCACATTCTTCGTTGCAAGCCAAATATTGGGTATTCTACCGAAAAAACTTTCGGTTAATTAAATCAATATGTTTATCTTTAATAAGATGATGAGGTAACGTAGTATACAGTGTAGAAAAATCATATGTAGACAATTTAGAAGCCTGAAAGCTTTTAGATTTAAATTTATTGAGAACATCATTAGAATTTTTAATTGACCCAAAAATAGTTAATTCCGTCCCTTTCGTAAACAGTATCATAATATCTAATCCAATGTTTTTTAACAGCAGTAAGGCATGAAGTTAGCAGTTTGGACAAAACAGTAGTCGTACAAGAACTAGAATTAGCAATGAAACGTGCTTTATAAGGTCGTTTATGAAGTTTCGGTAACCAATATAACGTAGGAAGCCTGTCTTGCTTTTCTTTAATACTCACTGCAAACTTAGCAATTATATCGATAGAATAGGTATTGACAGTAGATCTCTCGTCAGTAGAAATCCGTTCATATGTTTTGGTACTACCAAGTTCTTGTTTTAGAGTATTGATATCATAAAGTCGTCACACAACAACAACATTATTAGCAGCTTTATCAGCTGGAGCCAAAACATTCTTCCTATGAAATTCTTGGATACCTTGTTTCAAATATCGAAAAGACAATTTAGGCTTAGGAGGGAGAAGGTCAAGGTTATTAAATAACACACGTTCAACAATGATCTTAAAAATCTTTAATTTCCAATTATTTAAAGCATTAGACTCAACATGCTCTCGTTTACACCAACGCGTACAATAATGATTTAAAGCATTGGCAATTGTTTGCCGACATTTATTGAAATCAATGTGGGCTGGGAATCTATATTTAGGTCCTTTTGAAATAACCGAACGGATTCGTGAATCAGTTATAATCTTCAAGTTACCAGTGACAATATGACCCGCTGGTTGATAACAAAATTTAGAATCTTTAAGTACCAAGTAATCATCACGAAAACATGCCTATACAATTTTGACCCCCTTAAACCCAACGTTTTTATAGTAAAACTGCGGTTTAGAGGGGTATACATTATTTCCCTTATTTCTGCTGAAACATAAATGTGAGTAATCGTTAGAACTGCCTCACCGAGGCGGTTCTAACAAGTACCCATAATCTATCTTTCGAGCAATAATATAAAAAAATATCAGAGTTATTTATCTGAATTTTTTTCAGTTTTTGGAGGTGAAATTTTCTATATATTTGGATAGGTGTGTGTCGTAATGCGTAGTAATGAACCCGATCGCATCGAAACTTTTAATTGCATATATCGTATTTATCTAAGGTATTCGAACAGACAGTACTAAGGGACATAAGTAGATCCATATCAGAACGAGGTGTCTAATTGGGGTTTACACTGCTTGAATACATCAAGCAGTGTTCTAACACGTCACTAGAATAGACGTACCGCATGCAATCATACTATCTGAACAATCTAAGCTGTTCTCCAATAAAATGCTAAAATTCCTAACAGTATACTGGCGAACAACACAGATACATCAAACTGAGCAATTTATAGTGTAATCTTGATCTACGCTTGGTAAATACATCGTATGATCAATTTAACTTTGAAAGCTAACATTTAATTATCTGATTCATTGGTCATAAATTGTCTGCTAATACCATTTTTACACTAAGTATTCGACAGAGAGGTCCGTGCAAATTGAGAAGAACGCGGAAAGAACATGGGCGTCTCGGCTAAAGCTAGTGTTAAGTGCGGTGAGGTGACAATAAAATGTTCCATATTCGGTTTTTTATTTATGTAGTCCTTGGAAACTTTGAACACATTATAATATTTTGGAGAGCCGAGTTCCGCTTAAGCCGGTGCTTGCGGATTGTGAAGAAGGGGCGTAGTTGAGGGTATATGCAGCCGTACAAACTACATTGCTTTCATATGAAGATGCGATATATAAAGATACCCAGAAAATTGCATATTCACAAAGCATATCCTTCCCGAGGGCAAAAAATGAAGACAACATTAAGCACTGACAATGCCAAACGAAACGTACCATGTAAAACAAGCGACGCACAAACATGAAACTGCAATCTAGTAACTGCTTTGGATCAGTCAATAGAACAAACTAGTTGGGAGAAAGGGTTTTAAACCAGTTTTATCGTCGCAAAACCTCACCCTTAATTCTGAAGTAGCTCCAAATTACAAACACACATTATGTGTTTTTACTATGATGAGTGATGAGGTAGAGGACATCTTTTCGGACCGAACATATGTTTGTTACTTGGACATGTAATTAAAAATTAAAGATATCGAAAAGGGTAGATTTAAAAAAGACAATGAAAATGTGTTTAGGATATGTTCTGCCTGCCATCTGTTCATTTTATGGCTGTTTAAAGGCCACATATTCCTCAAAAATAGACATTTTATTATTCAAGAAAGATTCAATTAATTGATATATGGTATTAATACAATTATAAAATGTTGCATCTGACAGCCTGTAAAATTTCAGTTATCTCTCGTTCTTGAACTTGATTAAAAATCACATTAATTCAGAGATACGATAAAAGTCATTTAATTTTTATCCACTTCCAAAAACAAAAGACGAAATGAAATTTTACAGGCTCTCAGATGCCATATTTTATGATCGTATTAATACCTTATATCATTTTTACTTAACCTTTCTTACATAAAAAAAAAATTGAGGAATATGGAGCCTTTAATTGTATTTGTCTATCTTTCCCGTGTGTGTGTGTGGGGGGGGGGGGTGGTGGTGATGTGGAGGTGTGTGTGTGAATGGGATTCGTTGTAGGGGGAGGGGCGGGGGGGGGGGGGCTTGATGTGGATCTGATTGTATCAATTTCTGAGTTCATTCATTTACTTTGAAACACTTTTGAAAGAGACATTATCGGTGCTGACATGTAAATATCGAAATACAACTTATTCATAGTAAATAAGAAACAAATCGGTTTTCAAAGTGCTATTATCTATCACCAACCATGGCATTGCATAGTTGACATGTAAACATTCAACCATTCCAAACAGACTAACTATTACATGTTACGTATGTAGCTAAACAGCGACACACAAATCCAGTTGAACATAAGGGAACACCCAGTCGGTCCGAGTGTCTTAAATAAAGGAGCTTACATTCGTGGTGCTTTCATATCAAATTTATGAAAGCCTTGGGCGAGTTTCATAAATTTCATTTGAAATGATCACGAATGTAAGATACTGTCTGTCATATGGCATTTAAGCTATATTTTATGGTCGTAGAAGTGAATCCGTTTTTCAATGGAAAACATAGTTGTCACGGGCGGCGTTTTGACGTTACGTGCCAGTGAAAATCGAGTTTCGTGTAACGTATGGTTATATCATTTTGATTGCATGACATTATCCACTGAATAATAACGACGTCGTATAATAATTAGAGGTTATTGTATGGTCAAGGTGTGCCTCAAAATCATATTGGTACCGGTATGTCATATTGGCCCGAGGGTTTTAGCTCGGGGATTGACGCCGGTATGTCATATTAGCCCGAGGACGTTAGCCCGAGGGCCAATATGACTTACCGGTGCCAATATGACTTAGAGGCACACCTTGACCATATCATAACCCTTTTTTTTATAAAATACTTATAACCTTTTTATTGCATAATAAAATACATGAAGAAATGAGAAATGTTGTCATGAATACAATTTATTTAGTGTCCATTCTTTCCTTAATTAATAATTTTCAAATTGAGAACCAATATGTCCAAAAATATTTTTAAGCAGCAATTATAATGCTAATGCTATGCAAAACTCTGAAGTTTGTATTTATGCATAGGCCTATACATTCAAATACTTAGTAGACTGGAGAAAAAATAAACATAGAGGACAGTTTAAATGATAACATTAATGAGCAATAATACAAGATAAAAAAAAAAGAAAAAGAAAAAAAGAAAAGAAGAAAAGCTATATGCGAAAAATAGGGTGATTCCCATGTGTTGTACATACACATGGAGTTGTTTCCCTTAGACACTACCTATTTTTAGATTTGTTTATATTAGCAACGCTCTATACTGACAATGCCCGCAATGTTAATTTTCGTTTACATTTTTGAAGCTATTTACAAGTCTTTTCGGCCTTCTTTTTTCTTGCAAATCATGTAAAACATCTAGAAAATGATAATTAAAAACAAACTTAATGAAAAGTTTTACAATACAAGCCTAAAAAGGCAGAATTTATTAGACAAGACAAGACAAGTGGCTTTGTTTCGGAAGGCCTCTTCCTCCCGAAAAGTGGGACATTTTTCATTGATAAAGAAACAAAAACAAAACAAAAAACAACAACAACAACAAAAACAACAACAAAAAAAAACACTCTTTTCCAACAGATTTTTCCTCAGGACTTCCAGCTCTTTATTGTAATGTCCAATACAATATGAGAACAAAGTTCAACAGTATAGCGAGTTTTAAAGAATAAAACTAATCAACAACAATAGCGTGACTAAGATACTAACGTAAGTTACGTATCGTCATAGACATTGGCTGGTCTCGGAAATAAGGATATTACATTTCTCCCCTTTTATAAAAGTTTGTTGTTGTTACATGGAATTTTTCATTATCTGTAAAATAACTAATTGAAAATTTAGAAAATACACTAAATACAACCGTAATAATGATCAAGTGTTAAGCCGCATTTTCTCTGCTAAAGAAGCGTCACCTGAATATACAAAAAACACAAAAAAATGCATTTTATAAATGTTTAAGCACTGCCTTAATATGTAATAAAATGAGCCTTATTATCCTATATATAAGCTGAACGGTTACTATTCCCATTCGTCCTGATCTTCTCTTCTTTGTTTCTTCCTTCTTTTTGGCTTTCACTTTGTCTGAACTCTTTATCTAGTTGAGCATGTAACTTCCTGGAAACTTCTAAAATTTCTTTTTGTTGATATTGGATTGCTACGCTATTCCTAGTTGCATCTGGCTTCTTTTCTTTTGCTTCTTTTTGTGGGTAAATCTTCGTTTGGTCAATCAATACTTTAATTATCTCTTTGTAAATGATTTCTTTGATTCTAGATCTTTAAGATCCACTTGCTGATACTGGAAGATCTCCCGAATTTCTGCTGGTGTCGGGTACATATCAATATCGTCGACTGATTCTAGATTGCGAAGAGTTTTTTTTTTTTTTTTTTTTTTTTTCAATAGATTTCCGCTGCTTATTCGCCTTGTGCATTTCTAATTTTCTATCCTGATATTTCAGCGGTTTTTTTCCTTACTGTCCGAATACAGACTGTCTTCGGCCTCGTTAAAATCTTTTCCAGTCTCCGAATTCTCGCTTCTAGCGACTTGATATAATCTGATAGATCGGTATCGTCTTTGGTCACTCTGTCAACCTTCTTTATTCTCGTATGTTCTGTTGCCTGAACTAGAAAATCATCGTCCAAGCTAAATGATGACGAGTCAGAAAAACTTAAAGGACTTTTAACTTTGTCTGAACTTACAACTGCTTTAAAAAAATATGAAAAATAATCGTAGTCCAAGAGTAGATGGTTTCTCTTGTGAATTCTTTAAAGTTTTTTGGAAGCAGCTAGGTAGTTTTGTACTGAGAGGGATAAACCACAGTTATAACATCGGGGAACTGTCTGTTTCTCAACAAGAAGGTATAATTACTCTGATACCAAAAGAAAATAAATCTAGATTGCTGCTTACCAATTATAGGCCAATATGTCTTTTAAATACAATATATAAGTTAGCCTCAGCAGGTATTGCAAACAGATTTAAAACTGTTATAACAAAACTTATAAATACTGATCAGTCCGCATTTATATCAGGGCGGTACATTGGTGAAAACACAAGACTTGTTTATGACTTAATGCAGTTTGTGGAGGAAAAAATATACCTGGGCTCTTCCTTTTGGTTGATTTTGAGAAGGCATTTGATTCTCTTTCATGGGCATTTATTCATAAAGTACTCAAGTTTTTTAATTTTGGGCCTTCAATTCAAAAGTGGGTTTCAGTTTTCCTAAAAAATACCTCTATTAGGGTAAATCAGGGAGATAACTTCTCTTCGCCATTTAGACTGGAACGTGGCTGCAAACAAGGGGATCCAATATCAACTTACATTTTTATTCTTTGTGCAGAAATATTAGCTATAAAAATAAGAAATAATGAAAAAATCAAAGGGATTAAAATCAATAACATTGATTTTAAATTAGTACAGTTTGCTGATGACACTACAATAATATTAAATGGATCAGAAAACTCATTAAATGAACTTGAAAATTTCGCAAAAATATCAGGGCTTAAAGTAAACTTTCAAAAAACACAACTCATATGGAAAGGGAAAAAAAGTATAGCACAGAACCAATAAAGACAAGATGGAAATTACAGTGGGGTTTATATAGATTCAAGTTGTTGGGAATTATCTTTGACACAGATTTAAATAAGGTAAATGAAATAAATTATAAAAATAAAATTGAATTATTAAAAAGTAAAATACACAATTGGCAACGCAGACACTTAACGCCATTAGGTAAAATAACTCTCTCTTAATTCCATGCTTAAACCACCTATTTCTAGCCCTTCCAAATCCAAGTGAAAAGAATAATGAAAGAAATAAATGACATTCTTTTTACATTTCTTTGGGAAGGTACTGCTAGAATAAAACGTTCTGTTATTTGCAAAGACTATCTGGATGGAGGATTAAAGATGATAAATACCAAGGCGTTTATAAATGTCTTAAAAACAACATGGATTAGACGGTTTTGTTTTGACAAGCATAAATGGACAAAAATTATAGGGAACCATATAAATATGCATAACGTTTTAGACTGTGGTACAGAGTACTTAACAAACATATTAAAAAACATTAAAAATCAATTCTGGTTAGATGTGTTTAATGCACATATTGAACTACAGTCAAATAATCAACCTAAAGAAATACATGAATTTCAAGCTAGTGCACTATTTTACAATAAGAACATAAAGGTGGCAAATACCAGTATTTATTATCAAGCATGTTATGAAAGAGGAATAAAACTTATAAATGATATTACAGGAAAAATGTTGATCTGCTAACCTATCAGGAGGTAAAGGAACTATTTAATATAAAGATAAATTTCTTGCAGTATCACGACCTATGTAATGCAATTAAAGAATGGAAGAAAAGGCTCAAAATAAATACTATTAATGAAAAGCTACAAAATCCTATAGTGCCATTTGGACTGCATATATACATGAGAATTAAAAAAGGCACTAAAGATATGTATAAAATATTAAATTCTAATAATGAAACACCTGCTGGTAAGATAGCATGGAATAAAATTTTTAAATTCAGTGAAGAAGAATGGAAAAAAAATTACAAATGGCCATTTGAAATAACAAATAACACAACGTTACAGTGATTTCAGTCACGTATCAATCATAATATACTAGCTACTAATAAATATCTACACAAAATAAAGTTAATACACAACCCTACATGTTCATTCTGTACTAAAGAACCTGAAACTGTTGAACATCTGCTATGGGACTGTGAGCATACACAAAAAATTTTGTATGATTTTAAACACTGGTGTGAAAGTAATAACACAACTATAAATTTACAGAAACAATCATTTTTATTTGGAGTATTAGATAACAAGACAAGCATAGTAGAACAACAAAATTTACTGGAAATCAAATATTATATCTATTTTTGTAGATGTACAAAAGCTAAACTAAATGTCACAGCCCTGAAATGTAAACTTAAGCTTCTGTACTGTACAAATGAGAGAATTGCAGTATTAGAAAATAAATATGAACAGTTTGTGAATAGCTGGGAAAACTTTTTTTCTTTTTCTTTACACTCAGGAATAACCGGGCTGGGTAATGGTCCAGTTCTTTTGAAGGGATGTTTTCTTCTTTTCTCTCCTCCCCAACGCTTTCCAATCACGAGTGTTTTTTTTTTTTTTTTTTTTTTTCAAGACGGAGATCTTTTTTGATTTGTGTGTTTAGATTTTTCATGCTTTCCACGAATTCATAGGTTTCAGAATCAGATATTTTTTCTTAATCTACTGCTATTACGCTCTTCGATCGCTCTGTCTGGGCCCAAAAGTCGGTTAGACAGTGCTTTGAGTATATTTTCTATGGCCATTTTTAAGCTTGTGGAGAACGAGCTGAACATTCAATTTCTGTAGCAATAGAGTGAAGCGGTGCCAATACTGAAAGGCAGTGCCAAAAATAAATATTATATATGGATTTTGGCGCAGTCACGTGACTGTGCCATTAAAATAGCGAAAACTGAGACAGTATTGAAAGATTCTAATGTGATTTTCCTATATAGTCTACCGTAAGTATGTAATAAGCAGTGTTATATGTTATTATTGCTATTCTAGCCCACAATCAGTTAACATTATATTAGGTACTCCAACCCTACTAAAAATTCTACCAACGCGCTTTGCAATACGCTCGGTTACAATACTACGTTATGCTACCGCTGCATAATCGATCATAGCATATACCGCGACTTCTTATCTGAAGGATGTTCAATTTGATCGACAACCTTTCAGCTTACGCGATTCATATGGTACCGCACATATTAAATTAGCTATTCTGACAATGCACTGATTGTATTCGTATAAACTAAACTACACCTTGCGCCTGCTTCTAAAACACAGAGGACTGATCAGTCTGCACAAGCCATCGTAGCCTGCTCAGAGTTCACGACAGCAGTTATAATTCGCACAACCTTCTTCTTTTAGCACTTAAGCAAGCTAACTATATATTCAGTTAAGCTTGAGTATTTTTGGGAAAAAGCTGTCAACTCTGCTTGCCATCTCTTCTTTTTGTAGCTGTTTAATAGCATGTGTCTGTCTTTCCCTTTGAGAACTTGTTGTGGATTAGTATCTAAGTTCACCTATTACTTTGTATATCCGCACTGCCTTACCAAGGCCTTTATTATCATCGATATATTTTGCAGTGTGCACATTGATCGTTTACAAAGAATGTTCTCAGCAACATTATCCCTTCAACATGCCCTGTCTTAGCAAACAGTGTAGATTCAAATCAGTTGGCTTCTGAAGAAGCCAACTGATCTGGATCTACACTGTTTGTCATAAAAGATGTGAATTTCTATCAAAAACCCTGATCAAATAATCTGATTGGCTGGAAATTAAAAGTGGGTGTGGCATCTTAATTTATTCAGCATGAGAAGAGTTCAGTAGTCGTTTTTCTATGTTCTTGTGTACTCTATGTAGGCAGTTATTCACATATCGCATAAGGTTGCTTTCTACACATTAATCGTTTCTAATCATTTTAAAAAGAGAAAAGCTGCTGGTATTGTTTTGTTGACAGGCAAACTATCGTCTTGAAGAGAAACAGACATTTTTTTTTTGTTAATTTTTTAGCGTCAAACAAAAGTGTAGCAGACTACAATCTACATTGTCAAAAAATCAGAAAAAAATACAGCTTGACATTTCAAGTGAGCCGTCCGCTAGGTTGACAATTCACATAGAATGTTAACATATAAATAAAGATACCCAGGAAAGGCCATATTACGAAAACACGCCTATTCAATACCCATTGAGAATTTTACCACCAAAAAATGAAAATTTTCAGATGAAATTTTCTGGTAGTTTTCAAATTTCTGCTCAAAACATAGATTGTGGGTACTTGTTAGAACCACCGCGGCGAGGCGGTTCTAACGAGTACCCACAATCTATGTATTTGAGCAGAAATAATAAAATTAATGTATACCCCTGTAAACCCCAGTTTTACCGTATAAAAGTGGGGTTTAAGGGGTCAAAACTATATAGACGTGATTTCGTGACGGTAATTATGAAGCACACCCTTCCCGAAGCCCCGAAAGAAAGAAAAGCTGAAGAACAAATAATGACAAGAAATGACGGCACAGTTGCAATAACTGGCATAAAAAAAGAACTGCGATAGAGTAATCACTGCAGAATGGTCCCCAGAAACAAATAGGTGGGACGAGGACAACCCTTTGGGCCCGGCAGTCCAAAATAGGCCCGTCTCAATTGGATCTACACTGTGTGTCATTCTGTTTTTGATTTAAGACTGCAATCCCTATTTGCATCAATGTATATGTCCAAATTCAAGGGGTTTAAGTTAGTTTTAATTAATCGGAACATTACCCTTATCTCCTGAATTAGCTAGTAACCCAGGCTTGTACATAAACTCCGCAAAGCCTTTTCTAAATTGTACAGACGTCATTTCGATTTAGTTTCAAAATTCAATTTTGGATTTAAATCTCTTCTGCAACAAGGCCAGTCGGAACTTGAATTTTATGGTGACTTAGTATATAAATTCAGAAAAAAAAAAAAAAAAAAAAAAAAAAAAATATATATATATATATATATATATATATATATATATATATATATATATATATATATATACGATATGCTGGCAATGACTTAAGTACTCACTTTCACAAAATCATTCTTCGATATATAAAGATATTGGGTACAGGCTTAAAGAAATACGACAGACTGCATGCATACTCGTAGTAGTAGTTAACACAATCACGGTTAAAAACTTTGCTTCCCCCTGGCCGGCGGGTCGGGCCGCAGACGCTATGACGGCTCCGGCCTAAAGACTTTTGAGTAAGTCGGTTGACGCCTGATGGTCTAGCTCTGTTCGGGTCCACCGAAATCCAACTGCATTATTTTTTATTTTATTTTATTTTTTTATTTTGTTTCAGCATTTCAGTTATTTATTGCTGTTGTGTCCTCTTCGTTGTTTCATCTCTGTATTCGTATATTTTTTATGTTCTCGGAGATGTTGCATTGATGAGTTAAAAACCCATTACGCCGACTGAACATTTTTTGTGTATACCACGGCAGAACTAGAGGCGAGGGTTGTGGCTACGTAAAATCGATTAAAGCCCCCCTTCCCCACTCCCCCCAGGCGAGGCGGTTCTAACGAGTACCCACAATCTATGTTTTTGAGCAGAAATAAGAAAAATAACGTATACCCCTTAAAACCCCAGTTTTACTATTTAAAAGTGTGGTTAAGGGAATCAATATTATATAGGCATGTTTTCGTGATGAGGAGTCAATATGTCCAAATATCTAAGATAAAAGCATACACTTTCAGACGGTCAACAAAAAGTACCGTATTTACCCTAAATATTCGGATACCTGAACTACTTACCATATTTTTTCTAAAATTTGAACAAGTACAATTTACTACCCAATGTTGTAACTAAAAATTGCTGGATTAGTGACAAACAGCGTAGACCCAGATGGGACGCCGCATTATGCGGCGTCCCATCTGGATCTACACTGTTTGCTCAGGCCTGTCTGTACACAAAATGTACACCGTATACAATTATTACATTATGAGGTTGGATAAACATGGTAGTTTTACAAGGGAGACAAATTTCGTGACTTCCTGTTTGCTTTTTCTGCATGCCAGATCCCTTCTGAAAAGGGATCTACTCTAAACGGAAGTATTTTTCTCCAAACAAATTCTTTGATCCCTTTCAGTAGAGAAGAAAACGCATTAAACAGAGTTGCCTCCAAGATCCCAGGTTCTTGATAAAAGTTACCGTGTGCCTAAGCTGTCACGATGTACAGGTTAAATGCCCTGGAGACCATTTACTAGGAACAGCCCAATAAACATAAAATACAAGTTATTGCGGAAACGTGATTTAATCTCATGTGATAATACATGTTTTCATTTAGAATTGGAATGTTTAAACACTTTGAAAAAAAAAAAAAAAAAAAAAAAAAAGAACAAAAAATCGTATCACTAAGGATTGTCTAAAAGCATTTCGAAGTTGAGTTCTTTAGTAAACATATAAATAGATTCAATTTAAAACCCATTGAAGTGGATATCATGAACCATACCTTTACAAAGAAAGAACTAGATCTCCTGGGACTAGTGTTGAGATATAAGTGACGATAGCCGGATAATGCCACAATCACGAAGTCCATCCCTCCTGAGAAGCGCTTAAAATCCTTTTACTTGAAAAGTAATGAAAGTTTAAAGTTTCATTTTCATTTTTTATTGTGTATCTATTGCTAAAAAGTCCTCAGTGTACCCCATTAACCCATCCATTTTTTTTTTTTTTTTACACTGTAACCCCTATTTGCATTAGTGGACAAGTCCAAATTCAAGAGTGGAAGAGTCCACTTCGGAAACTCAGGAATGAAGGGGTTAATAGTCATTTGGATTTTAAGACGCCATAAGGGGAATTAAAATTTTAAACAATTTTAATCTGTGAAAAAAATAAATAAGGAAATTTTACGCATTGTCATATGTTATTAGTTTGTTCACTTAATGCATATGGTAAACTTGCACAAGAAACTTTGTCGAAGTTTAAGTAAATTTCAGTCAATTATTATATTTCAAATTGTTTTGTCCAGTATAATAAATTTTTGAACTTATGTTTTATGAGACACGTACAGATAGCCAATTAACAAAGCAATACGTTGAGTTTGATTATTTCAAAGTACGTGAAAATTTTAACTTACTGTTTCAAAATAAATGTTATTTACATTTCACATATGATAAACTGTTGGTAGTAGCACTACAGAAACTGCAGGTATCAGACTGTCAAACCAAAGATACAAGCAAGTTCTCATTTTAAACTCTGACACCGCAGCACAGAATAATGCATTGATAACAGACATATATTGTGCAGAGGTTTTGTTTTCTGTTTTTTTATCAATGTGTACTATATGGCATAATTAAACAGATTTTTTGCTATATGTAGAGTACTCTTTTTTACCTCTCTCTCTCTCTATTTCTCCTCCTCTTCTTCTTCTTCTTCATCTTCTTATATCAACGGATGTACTGTATGGCAAACTGGGACCGTGGAGAGCTGTTTAGACATTGCATCTGCCACTTATCCCCGGACCGAGGTATGTGTATGTAACAGTATGTTTATGCACATGTGCCATGCAGGACCTGTGACAACAGAGATGAATGTGGTATCGGTAGTGACAAAGAGAGCCAGTATCAGCCTGCACAACGATGCGGTCGGGTGCTTGGGGCTCTCAAACTTCGCACATGACATAATGTGATTCATGTAACGGAAAATATTTTTTTTCACAGTAACACTACCGATACGCAATATATAAGTGAATATGTGACCTTTTCTTGTTATATAAGACTGCAATGTAAAGCCGCATCATCATTTTTCTTTTATAAAGCGCCGGAAAAATATACTCACAAACGGGTGGCAAATATATGTATGTATCAGTAACTATACAGACATATACTGATATAGCTTTGCAATTCTGTGGTACAGGTCAAAATGAACTGATATTGATTACCAAATCAACAGCGATTTTCTTACAAAAAAAGGGGCGGGGTGCGGAGGAAGAAAGAAAAGAAACGAGGAAGACAGAACATGCAGATTCGACCGCTTTTTCTCTATCCGGTTCCTTCTTTTAGATTTTAGCGATGTAATTGGTGCACCTCTCCCAAATAAAGGAAATAAAGATGCAGGGAGCATTGCCAAAATGTGATAGTTTCGTATGTTTTAACCAGTGGGTTGGTGCTTGACAATATGTCTTTGGCTTGGCCCGCCGTGGTTCAACTATTGGTTTTCTTTTACTCTGGCACACAGTAGAATTGCCATGAGTACTCGTCTTTGTTAATCAGTGATTAATTTGATTTCTATGTTTTCGCTTTGATGCATTAACTGAGTTGCGGGCCTTTATGCGAACCGAATTTTTTTTATGTATTTCTATATTAAGAGTAGCATCGGGACCCAGGGTGAAGTTGGGTGGCCGTAAAAATGCCCTAAACTCTACAGTGGTTTATTCTGCTGGCCGTTCTAAGGCGGTGGTTCCGGCGTTAGTCTAACTCTTTGTTGCTTTGTAGTTTATTCTACGAGGCGGTTTGTTTTTGGGTCTTGCCTTGTGTTATTTTGTTATTGTATTTTCAGTCCTTTTAGCATTGCGATTACCTCGCTTGGGGAAGAGAGAGCTAATTTTGGTGCTTTTCATACGTTTGTTCGATTTGCGCTTGTTTGGTCTTGTCCGTTTCCTCTTCCCCTTCGTGTCTGGGATGGGCTGCGGCTTGTTATTGTTGCACTCCCTGGATTTTTATCTTACCGTCTTTGCTATCCCGCTTATATTATATTATTATGTTCATTGTATATGTACTCATGGGCCAGTTTGGCTTATTGCATTAATAAAGTATCTATCTATCTATCTATCTATATTTATAACAACATTAAGGATTTTTCAAATTCGACAAAATTCTGAGATACAGTGTTACCACCAAATTATTCCGGTAATTTCCGTCAGTATCAAAGTGTTTTGATGTGAGTTCCTCACTTTGTAGTTTTACATTACGAAAACACGCCTATTCAAATATATTGAAAATTTTACCACCAAAACATGAAAATTTACAGATAAAAAATTCTGATATTTTTCATGTTTCTGCTCAGAACATAGATTGTGGGTACTCTTTAGAACCGCCTCGACGAGGCGGTTCTAACGAGTACCCACAATCTATGTTTTGAGCAGAAATAAGAAAAATAATGTATACCCCTGTAAACCCCAGTTTTACTATATAACAGTGGGGTTTAAGGGGGTCAAAATTATATAGGCGGGTTTTCATGATGCAACAAGTGAACATAGTATGAAGATTTGGTACCATGAAATTGACCTGAACTTCCCAGTAGATTTGATTACATGAAGTAACCGTTAAAAAACAATGATCTTGGTGTTGTTTGTTGTTTGTATGGCCTTGTAGCTGCTAGCTGAATGGCTTTTTTATCATGAAACCATGCCTATATAATTTTGACCCCCTTAAACCCCACTTTTATATAGAAAAACTGGGGTTTACAAGGGTATACATTATTTTTCTTATTTTTTTAAAAACAGAGATTGTGCGTAATGGTTAGAACCGCCTCGCCGAGGAGGTTCTAACAAGTACCCACAATCTATGTTTTGAGCAGAAATTTGAAAAATATCATATTTTTTTTACCTGAACATTTTCAGTTTTTGGAGGTGATTTTTTCTTTATATTCGAATAGGCGTATTTTCGTAATGTTCATTCATCGTTGTCACTTTGCTATAACCAGTGGATTGTGGTTTTCCTGGACATCTTCAATACTGTTTTACAGTGTTCAATTCAGCACATAGTTATCTTTCGTATTAGGACCATCTAGAATAGATCAATGTTGCAGCTCTTCAATATTTTGTCGAAACGTTTCACTGTTAGCAAAACGGACAAACGGTTTAAAACATCACGAAAACACGCCTATATATATTTGACCCCATTAAACCCCCTTTTTATACAGTAAAACTTGGGTTTACATGGACATACATTATTTTCTTATTTCTGCTCAAAAACATAGATTGTGGGTCCTCGTTACGCCTCGACAAGGCGGTTCTAACGATTACCCACAATCTGTTTTAAGCAGAAATATGAAAAATATCTGAATTTTTCGTCTGAAAATTTTCATTTTTGGTTGTAAAAATATATTTTAAAAGGGTTGTTTTCGTAGTGAAAAGAACGTTACAGACTGAGCGAATTACCAATGAAAAGGTCATTTTCTATTCGATGTGTACTCACTTTCAGACAAATATAAATTCAAAATCTCCCCGTGATCATTAGATATGTGCCAAAACATTACCGTATTTGGACAGAGAGGCTTAAGCAAACATTGTCATCACGAAAACATACCTATATAATCTTGACCCCCTTAAACCCCACTTTTATATAGTAAAACTGGGGTTTACAGGGGTATACGTTATTTTTCTTATTTCTGCTCAAAAACATAGATTGTGGGTACTCGTTAGAACCGCCTCGGCGAGGCAGTTCTAACGAGTACCCACAATCTATGTTTTGAGTAGAAATATGAAAAAAATATCAGAATTTTTATCTGAAAAATTTCAGTTTTTGGTGGTGAAATTTTCAATATATTTGAATAGGCGTGTTTTCGTAATGAGACCCAGAATGCGGATCCTTATCAGGGCATAAACTGTTTGCAACTCCAGCAAGTTTCAGGCACACAAGAATATAGTATAATTCTAGGACATGTACGGTAAGAACAAGTGTCCGAATATTTAGGGTAAACATGGTCATAGATAAGGCACCAAGGAAACGTTTCCTATGAGACTCCCATTGTTTAGACTGCTTTTTCTGATGACTTTTCATATGACAGATAGACGAAACCACTAATTATAGCTACAGATATATGAACTGTGCATTATTTTTAATATTATAGCTATCACTCCTAGTCACGCATATGTCTGAATGATAACCACTCCGAAAATAAATCCGTAAAGATAAATATTGTGCCGCAACGTGAGGAAGCGTACCTTCTGACGCATGCGCCCACCGCAGACTCAATAAGCATGCGCAACCGCGCAGTATGATCAGTCTTTATTGTTTGCATGAATAAATGTTCCATCATTGACTATTCAATTGGTGCCCAGTAAAGATTCCGATCAGACTGCGTGAATGCGCAGGCTGATTTGAATCTTTGCTGAGCGCACGTGTCCGAAGGTACGTTTTCTGATGTTGCGGCTCAATATTGAACATTCTCCCACTCATTAAGGAAAGACAGGACCAGACAACATCAGGTCCGATATAGATTACACAATTTGATTACTATTCCAACATTAGCCAATATAACACTGTCGTAATTGTTATAAAGCTGACAGCAAAACCCACAACGTCTCATGCCTTATTACGAAAATTGCACGACCCGTAGAAAAGTCGACCAATTCGACCATTTGAAGGGTTGACTTTCGAAGAGTGCCCTATATCACCTTGTGAGTCTACCAATAAACAGACCTATTCAAATAAATAGAAAATTTCACCTCCAAAAAACTGAAAATTTTCAGATAAAACTGATATTTTTTCATATTTCTGCCAAAAACTCGGCGAGGCTGTTCTTACGAGTACCCACAATCTATGTTTTTGAGTAGAAATAAGAAAAATAATGTAAACTCCAGTTTAACTATATAAAAGTGGGGTTTAAGGGGGTAAAAAGATATATAGACATGTTTTCGTGATGATTAGCGAAAATGATCATAACGATAAATGATTAAACCGATAGAAACATTTTGATAAAATGATTGGCATATGACAGATACCGACAAGATCTAGCCAATACATTCGCCAAATTTGAGTTTTCTTTTACAGAGGCTAAGCCGAGGCAAAAATACTGTGAAAATATGAATATGGTCAAAACCATTGAACCGTGTGGAATAGTTTGATCATTTTTCATGTACTGATTGATACCGATACGATCCAACCAAATGATCTGCGAAATGTTTGATTTTTTTTGACCCGAGACTGAGCCGAGGCAATAAAAAAAAAAAAAAAAAAAAAAGAAAAAAAAGACAGTTCCATGATATGAGTTAACCATTTTTCACAACTTCTAAAAGTTCAGTGCTACCGGTCAGTTATAGCATAACAGAGCGATTACATTTGGAATAAAGAAAGCAATGCCTTTGCAAAATTGATTATTTTTTTTTTCCACGTTTGGTAAAAATTCTGATCATTTACTGTCCAAATGAGTAAATTTTAGGATAAGTATGGTAGGGAGATGAGCTGTCGGACTACTCAGGCTAAATATAGTATTTATAAGAGTTTGTCTCCAAAATAAAAAAAAAACCTATTGGCGGTGTAGCCTAGGGTTTAATCTGAAAACGGTTCGCTGATTCGAACCCTGCTCGAATCATCTGAGTAGCCTGATGGTTATCAATGGAATGTTGGAACCCCGTTCGGGTCAAATGATTTTATAGACTTTAATACACATAACTCATTCAAGTGAAGATTCCCAGGCAATACCGCTGACATGAAGCACAGCTTTTCCGATGCACCAAAAAGGAGAAATGAGAAACAAATAATGACAAGTCCACATATGAAGACACCGAGCAGAAACAAGGAAAAAAGCAAAAGAGGAATCGCCTTGGAACTTTCTGTAGAAAGACTACTCGGAGGCTTAAACCAGTTTTACTCGCGCAAAACCTTACCCTTAATTCTGATCCAGCTCCAAATTACACATCACGAAAACATGCCTATATAATTTTGATCCCCTTAACCCCCACTTTTATATACTAAAACTCGGGTTTAGAGGGGTATACATTATCTTTCTTATTTCCGCTCAAAACATAGATTGTGGGTACTCGTTAGAACCGCCTCATCGAGGCGGTTCTAACGAGTACTCACAATCTAAGTTTTGAACAGAAATATGAAAAATATCAGAATTTGGTTATCTGAAAATTTTCTGTTTTGGTAACAAAATTTTCAGTATATTTGAACAGGTATGTTTTTGTGATGGAATATATGTTCGGTCTGCATAGGAGCCGTGAATTTCATCTTTGAAACACCACAGTGAAACACGTATATTCAAAAACCAATATCATGATGATGAAACAAAGCATGGTCATCTGTGAATCTGCAGTACCATATATGTATCGATTGAAAACCCCTGATTCATCTAGTCCTCTCGGAACCCGAGTTTTGTGGCGACATCATTTTTGGTTTTTATTTTACTTCACAAACTCAAAACAGATGTTGGTAGAAAAGGTAAGAGAAAAGTCCAGGGATTGATGCAATTACAAGCCGCAGGCCTTCCCAGACACGAAGAGGAAGAGGAAACAGACAAAACCAAACAAGCGCAAGTCGAACAAACGTATGAAAAGCACTGAGATTAGCTCTCTTCCCCATGCGAGGTAAACGCAATGCTAAAAGGACTGAAAAAACACAAGAACAAAATAATATAAGGCAAGACTTAAAACAAATCAATCGCCTCGTAGAATAAACCACAAGGAACAAAGAGTAAGACTAACTCAGGGACAACCGCATTAGAACGGTCAGTAGAATAAGCCACCGTGGGGGTGGGGGGCGGAGCGGGGTTTAAAGCACTTTTACAGCCCCAACTAACTTTACCATGGGTCCCGATGCCACTCTTAAGTCTGATGTTTTAGAACAATCAAAACTGTTATTCATCCATATAAAATAATATGATTACTGTGGATGTTATTTGTACCAAATATACAGGGATATATTAAAACTGGTCGCGTAAAACGAAAAAAGTGTCTTCAAACATGCGTAAAATGCGCAGATTCAGATCATTCTGTGCATGCGCAATGTATCATCCGGGCCTTTCCTCTCCATTCATACATTCTGCAGTATCCAGTATTTCTGTGAGCGGACAGTGAAGGCCTTGACCAGACTCCGCGGATATAGACCAGACAGGGCAGACAATAAAAGTTATAAACGGTAATATGAATGACGAACACGACACAGAGTAATTGATTTGTACGTGTATTTGTGAACAATATTTCTTCTGCAATATACGCACGATTATATTTTGATTATTCTCAAAAAACAAAGGAGTCGCAACGTCAGAAAGTGTACCCATCACGAAAACGTGCTTATATAAATTTGACCCCCTTAAACCCCACTTTTGTCTAGTAAAACTGGGGTTTACAGGGGTATACATTAATTTTCATAGATTGTGGGTACTCATTTGAACCGCCTCGCCGAGGCGGTTCTAACGAGTACCCACAATCTATTTTTTTAGCAGAAATATGAAAAATATTAGTTTTATATCTGAAGATTTTCAGTTTTTTGGAGGTGAAATTTTCTATATATTTGGATACGCGTGTTTTCATAATGTTTGGACATGTACACCTAGCAAAAAATCAGATTAGCTTGCGCATGCGCACAGTCTGATCCAAATCTTCACTGGGTGCATTTCAGACAGTCACGAATGCAAAGTTTCTTCACGTGGACAACGAAGACTGATAAGGTTGCACTGATATTCAGGCTGTTTCGAATCTTGGTTGGCATTACGAAAACATGCCTATTCAAATATACTGAAAATTTTGCCACCAAAATATGAAAGTTTTCAGATAAAAAATTCTGATATTCTTCATATTTCTGCTCAAAGCATAGATTGTGGGTACTCGTTAGAACCGCCTCGGCGAGGCGGTTCTAACGAGTACCCACAATCTATGTTTTTGCTTTTATTGTCAAAATTTATTATTGTATTGAACTCATTGTTTGAATGAAATATTGAAAACAAACGCACTGTTATTAAGTTAAATGTAACTTTGCACCCCATCACGAAAACAAGCCTATATAATTTTGACTCCCTTAAACCTCACTTTTATATAGTAAAACTGGGGTTTACAGGGGTATACATTATTTTTTCTTATTTCTGCTCGAAAACATATATTGTGGGTACTCGTTAGACCCGCCTCGCCGAGGCGGTTCTAACGAGTACCACAATGTATGTTTTGAGCAGAAATATGACAAATATCGGAGATTTCTATCTGAAAATTTTCAGTTTTTTGGAGGTAAAAATTTTCAATATATTTGAATAGGCTTGTTTTCGTAATGCAGCAGCATCAACAGGAGCTGTCTGACATAAAGACACGTTAGCATAAGCAGGCCGTATCAATGTCCTATCCAACCTTTGTCTGTCTGAAATATAGAAGACAATATCGTTAAAAAAGATAGTTTTAACTAGTTATAATCAATATCTGCAAGTGTCCTTTAATTGCCAAGGACAGAACTACGGTATTCGACCTTATAACTGCACTGTGCACTTAGGTTTTTCTTTTTTTTTTTTTTTTTTTTTTTTTCTTTTTTCAAAATTACTGGGAAAACTTGTGGTAAAATATGTATCTGCCTATCAGGTTACACTCAAAAAAAAAAAAAAAAAAAGAAAGAAACAGTAAAGGACATATTTGATGATGTTTATGCGACTTTTTTCTCTGGGTACCCACAACATATGTCTTTACAAAAAGTACACTGGCTGTAATCTGAAAACTACTGAATTGCTTGCCTGTGCGCTTATAGGGGTATGTGCGGTAAATAGTTCGAATACGGTATCTTTATAAAAAATATATACTAAAAGACATACACATACAGCAAAATACGTTTTACCGTAACCCAATAAAGATGTTTATTGTTTTCCATGCTCTAATTTTCATACACTACTGAAGTGTTGCTAGTTGTGCAGAAAATGAGCTGTTGTACATTAAAACAATAAAAATCAGGGCCCCGTTGTTCAAAGCGTCGTTAGCTTAACGAACTCATTAAGGGTCATTTCGTTAACTGTTTTAGTGGATTCAATATACAATTTTCTGATATTGTTTTGCTGAAAAAATGTGAGTAGCTTTTGCTACTCACATTTTTTCAGCAAAAATTTTCAGCATAGTTGCTGATACACTCGATGTAAATTTTCACGAATCGTTAACTAACGACGTCGTTAGCTTTGAACAACTGGGCCCAGAAAGTCCCCATGACCAAAAAGCGGCAATTGAAACTGAGCCGGTCTAATTCATTTATAATCGACCACCTGCAGAGATCAATCACAGCTGATGGAAAACAGTTTGCGCGTTGAATTTTAAAACATTATGCGCGTTGAATTTAAAATGAAAAAGACATTTAAAATCTTTCTTATTTTGACTCTTAAACGGAGCTTGATATTTCGTTTTTCTTTGCATTTGAAGCACTGCTTTCAATACGGCTTCAAGTGATCACTTCCTTCCCTACCCTACAAACATAAATTGTCTAGCAGTTTAGCCTATACATGCATTATGGTAAATGTTAACTTTATTTCTATCCCAGTTGTTCTGATACAGCAAAATACCACGTGATACCAAAGCAGCAGTGTGTTTAAGTAAGCAAATCAAAACTTGATTATTCTGTCAGTGTTAACGATGCCACCAATAAGCGACAAATTGGTTGTTGCATTGTTTTAAATTTCTCGCCTAATGGCTCGAAATTTAAAACTATTCAACAACCAATGATTTGTTATATGCACCGCCATATTGTCATGTTTACTGTTCAGTTAGTTATGTACCTCATTTTATTCATTACGAAAACATGCTTATTCAAATACACTGAAAATTTTACCCCCGAAAAATGGCAATTTTTCAGATAATAATTTCTAATATTTTTAATATTCTGCTCATAACATAGATTGTGTGTACTCGTTAGAATCGCCTCGTCGAGGCGATTCTAACCAGTACCCACAATCTATGTTTTTGAGCAGAAATAACAAAATAATGTATACCCCTGTAAACCCCAGTTTTACTATATAAAAGTGGTGTTTAAATGGGTCAAAATTATATAGGTATGTTTTCGTGATGTGCGTCTGTAAACGTGAAAGAAGGCACACATCAGTATCGGAATTTAATCTTTACCACTTTGTGGGGAAATTCAGCAGACGACAAACTGATGATAATTTTCTTATTATCCCCAGAAAACAGGGACTGAAATTTCATGCAAATTGGAGACAATTTGTATGAAATGTCAAAACCTGTTTCCTAGGAAAAATAAGGAAACCATTTCACTTTGCCGTCTGTTGAAAATTTTATGCAAATTGGAGACAATTTGTATGAAATGTCAAAACGTGTTTCCTAGGAAAAATAAGGAAACCATTTCACTTTGCCGTCTGTTGAAAATTTTATCCAGAGCGTTAAAATCAACATGAATGCTAGATGTACATAGCTGCAAATAGTTATACACATCCTTTTGAACAGTATACATAGCCAGTTCGATTTAGCTTTTCTGGTTACAAAGGAAGACGGAAAAGTCTGCTTACTGTTCGTTTCACACCATCTAAAATCGAAGCATTCAGTCTTTTGTCTTCTGTCAGTTCGATTCGCGCAGACACCAGTTTGGGAAGATCTTCTGTTTTCCAAATATTCAGCGGAAGAGTGGATACAGCGACTTTAGCGAGTAATTTATATAGAAGCCATACTAGAGTTGATTGCAAAAAAAAAAAATCATTTTAATTTTTTTAAATGACGGTTAACCTTCTTCCATGCAGAGGGGGTATTTTCATTCTAATTGTGCATTTTTCAAAGCTGTTAAAATGGTTACGTTTATCAAATAAATGTTTCTTTAGTCAATTTTCTTTTATTTTTCTGCAATATTGAGAACAAAAGCAAATTTTTCTTTGGATCTGGGTCACAGTATCTTCGATTTGCAAACCAGTCTACCCATCTTCTGTTGACCGTCTGTCGCTTGATAGACACTCTTCTGCTTCTGGAATTCTGCTTCCAGATGAGCTAAATTGAGTCGGCCAGAAATAAGGACCTATGTATATATTGAATTTAAGAGGAATGGATACACTTGTAGTTTGTTTCACCATTTTGTAAAAGAGAAATAATTTGTGCGATTTTCTGCATGCCTTCCTGCATACCCAGAAAACTCTAATGTCTGCTCTAAAGAGAACATAATTTGGGAGCAAAATATTTTCATTTAAATAGGCATCTTTTCAGAAGGAAGGCAACAAGTTTTGACAAAGTTATCTTCACTGAACGTGTATCCATTCCAATTAAACGAAAACAATAACAACAGCACATTTAACGTAGGCTTAAATTCCATTTTGATCGAATATCCTATTAATTCACAAACTTATGCGATTGTCTTAGACCTCTCAAAAGCTGGTACAGATCCGCGCTCACGTTTAGTTTTTGAGGGGCTAAAGAGTCTTGTCGCTGTGACTGGAGGTAGGTGAAAACTAGTTTTATGCCTCTTCTCCTCAGTTTCCGCCTCCTCCTGTTCCTCGGAATCCGGCTCCTCGAACCATAGCGCCTTCTCACGGCGTTGAGGCATACTTGGACGTTTTAAAATCGCATCCAACATTGGAACACACATCTTTATATTCATGACACGACCGTCAGCCTTACCATCAGCTAAAAGTTTTTTAGCTTTTCGCATTTTTACATGCTGATAATCATTTTCTTTAAGCATCTTATCAATTTCTCCCTTCAGTGACTTCACTGACAGACCATTATATATACCAAAATTATGTATTGGTCCATAGTCAATGATGGTTTCTGATTTCCTTCGTTTAAGGCATTGCTGCACTCCTCTTATATGATTAAGAGATTTCTTGAAAGGGGTACTAATATACGTATGCCTGTCTGTTGAGAGTTTCTGCTCTCTATCTACATAGTTTTCATAGTGATACAAGTCTGTCTGTATATTTCCCTGTGTTAGATAAAGCTGTTTCCGGTTTCTGGAGAGTTGCTTTGTTAAAGCTTCCAGTCGGATCTCGGTGAGCTGTGGCAGGATGACTTGAACCTTAGCATCTGTCGTACAGTAGGGTCGACCGGAACTACTGTGTAACAACGTCATACTTATCCTTTTTTTTTCTTGTGGTTACATCAAGTTCGGCTCTGTAAGAAGACATATAGGAAACTCTTTAAGATGATTGGATACACATGGACTGCGTTAAGAAATGCAAAGAAACCACGAAGATATTTGTCCTGGGTCTCCCCAGTAAGCATTCTACATAAATCTATAGCGGGCCGTTATCGGCCCGTTAGATAGCTGACGGGCCGATAACGGCCCGCTGTAGATTTATAAAGAATGCTAGCTGGGTCTGTACCTAATAGGAATGTGGGTCCTGGACAAAACGTTTTCGAGTACCTTGTACTTTCAAACGCAACCGTGGTATTTTTCCGCCATTTTATACGTGGGAGACAACTTCTGTAACTTCCTGTTTCCTTTCTAGCACACCAAGACCTTTCTGAAAAGGAGCGTACTCCAAAAGGAAAGAATTTGCTCCCAATTAGGAGCTAATTCTATCCTTTTAGGGTAGACATGTTTTCAGACGAAAGGCAAAATAATTTTGACTCCGTTGTCCCTTGAAGTGCATCCATTCCCATTAACCCGTTGAAGACTGGAGACCCCTAAATGGGTAACTGGCAAACAGTGCAGACCCAGATCAGACGCCGCAGATCAGAGTCTCCACTGTTTGCAAATGGTTCAACAATTTTTCTCTAGGAGTATCTGCATAATATAGCCTGACATATCTAAAATCGAAAATGAACTCTTCCAATATATAGTGTGAGAGAGTTTATTCAGTCTTTACTGGGTTTGAGAGAATACGGGTCTCAGAAGCATATACGGACCGCGGACCTCTTTAATGTGGATAAAGTCATCTGGGCTGAGCTCAGAAGTGCAAGATGGACCTTTTACGTAATAACGAGCACCAAGCAGGGATCGTTGGCAAAATGTTTGCAACATTACGAAAACACGCCTATTCAAATACACTGAAATTTTACCATCGAAAAATGAAAATTTTCCGATAAAAAAATTCTGATTTTTTTTTTTTTTTTTTTTCAGATTTCTGCTCAAAACATAGATTGTGGGTACTCGTTAGAACCGCCTCGCCGAGGCGGTTCTAACGAGTACCCACAATCTATGGTTTTGAGCAGAAATAAGAAAAATACTGTATACCCCTGTAAACCCCAGTTTTACTATACAAAAGTGGGGTTTAAGGGGGTCAAAATTATATAGGCCTGTTTTCGTGATAAGTATCTTGCACTTTTCATAGCTCCAGATAAGAGGGGGTTTCCACAAAACAGTTTTCTTATTTCTCAACGAAATCGTATATTGTGGGTACTAATTAAAAGCGCCCCGCCGAGGCGCTTCTAATGAGTACCCACAATATGTGCTTTTTGTGGAGAAATAAGAATAACATTAGCACTTTTAGGTTGAAGTTGAAATTGTGTTTGTAAGACACAGTGCCCCCGACCATATGCTTGCCTCTAAAGCTAATACAAGGTAAAAATGGCCCAATCAACAAAGGGCCATAACTCCTGACATATTTATCAGTATTATTCAAAAGTTAAAATCAGGCCATTTTCTCATCACTACCAATCTATTTATCAAGTTATGAGGCTCTAGCTCGAATAGTTTTTTAGATATTTTGCTGACAAGGGAAAACTGCCCAAATTTACAAAGGACCATACTCTGCCCCGAAGCAATAGGCCCCTCTAATTTCGTTCTCATCACTACCAATTTATTTATCAAGTTATGAGGCTCTAGCTCCGACAGTATTTGAGATATTTTGCTGACAAGGGAAAAATTCTCAAAATTACAGAGGGCCATTACTCATGAAATATTTTTCAGATTTAATCAAAAGTTAAGGGGTCATCTACCCGTCATTACCAATCAATTCACCAAGTTTCAAGGCTCTAACTCCAACAGTTTTTGAGATATTTTGCTGACAAGGTAAAATGCCCAAAATTACAAAAGGCCATTACTCATGAAGTTTTTTTCAGAATTTATTCAAAAGTTAATCAGGACATCTGATCACTACAAATCTATTTATCAAGTTTCAAAGCTCCAACTCCAACAGTTTTTGAGATATTTTGCTGACAAGGTAAAATGCCCAAAATTACAAAGGGCCATAACACTTGAAGCATTTTTCAAAATTTATTCAAAAGTTAGTCAGGTCGTCTACTCATCATTACCAATATATGTATCAAGTTTCAAGGCTCTACCTTTAATAAGTGCGTCAAAACGGAACTGCGAAGCGGTTCCCCGAACCGTGGAGTGTTCGACGTGTAGACGCACTATTTTAGACTACCGATGTGACTGTGATGTGTGTGACCAACAAAGCCTGTGTGGTTCGGTGCTTATCGTGAAAAACAATAAGCGTCCTGTGATTTGGCAGATACTGACATGGCGTCCGTGCCGATAATAGCAACAAAAGAGCCAATAATGCCAAGTGTTCTAGTTGCGAGGGGTTGAATCACGAGACTTATGACGTCAGCCTACAAAATTTGCGATCGCCGCCATTTTGAAATTTGTTTTCACTCCGAATTTTATTTCTATCCGTTCTCTGTCTGCTTACAAGCTAAGCATGATTCGTTTTGTTCATAAGGTACACTTTGATGTAGATTTTTAGATAACACATAGACTTTACGCTCTTTTCACGTGATAATCTTAAAAAATTCGACACAGGTAAGCGAAGAAAGTATATTGTCGTTGTACCTGTCATGGCTATCACTAGTTTTCGGTATTCAGAAAGCATGCCCCCGCCCATCGGTGCCCGCAAAATAGATGGGCTGCCTAAAGCCTCCATGACATGGCTGCTAGTAACTAAGTAGGACCCGAATTCATGTGATCTGGTCGGGTAAAAGTTGCACAAATGTGCAGGCAATGTCTCTGAACTACTGAAATATTGTTGACTTGGACGTTATATCGCAATTCATGCAGCGGCATACAGTAGAATTAACCATGAGTACTCGTCTGTGTTTATTATAGTGATTAATTTGATTTTTATGTTTTCGCTTTGAAGCATTGACTGAGTTAGGAGCCTTTATTATGCGAACATATTTTTTATGTATTTCTGTATTAAGAGTAGCATCGGGACCCAGGGTGAATTTGGCTAGCTGTAAAAGTGCTTTAACCGCATCTCCCCCCCCCACCCCTCCCCCCAATCCCGCCCCACCCCACCGCTCCGTGGTTTTATCTACTGACCGTTCTAAGGTGCTGGCCTCGATGTTAGTCTTACTCTTTGTTGCTTTGTGGTTTACTCTACGAAGCGATTTGTTTTATGTCTTACCTTATGTCATTTTGTTCTTGTGTTTTTTCAGTCCTTTTAGCATTGCGATTTCCTCGCTTGGGGAAGAGAGAGCTAACCTTAGTGCTTTTCGTACGTTTGTTCGATTTGTGCTTGTTTGGATTTGTCGGTGTCCTCTTTCTCCTGGTGTCTGGGAAGGGCTGCGGTTCGTGATTGTGGCACTCCCTGGACTTTTCTCTTTCCCTTTTTTTTTGGAAGTCAAGCGTGGTCTGAAAACAAATTCAGTTAGATCTGACCAACCCACTTACGAAGCATGTGATGATAATTTGGACGCACGGATATAGGTAGCACGTATTAAATTCATATTAGTTTTTTGAGATATTTTACTAACAAGATTGCATCAATTTTTTGTCAAAGGGTCATAACTCAGGAAAGAAGCATAATCCTGCCGAGAAACAAATACATGTCAGCTATTTGTTCTTGAGGAATCCAGACAAGAAATTTCAAAACAGTAGCAAGCACATTTCTAAAGTTATGCTATGCATCAAAAAGCGTGACGAACGGACGGACGGACGGACGAACGCCCCAGAAGCAATATGCCCCTCCAACTTCTTCGAAGTTGGGGGCATAAAAAGTACCTCATCTGGACTATGCTTCTGGACGCAGCGTTGTAGATTTTACGCCATCTAATATGCGGGGGATACTTTTTTTTTTTTTTTTTTTTGAACATCTTATGTCATTTCCTTCCCATCTAGAACCTTCACGTACAATTATATCCTTCGCACGCCTGAAGTTTGCTTCACTAACAACCTTCATAGCTCCAGATAAGGCATTTTTTCAACCCAAATGTATTGATACTTTTTTTATTTCTTTATGTAAACATATATTGTGAGTATCCATTAGAAGCACATCATGAGATGCTTCTAATGAGTACCCACAAAATATGCTTTCCAAGAGAAATAAGAAAACAATATTTAGATATCACCTCTCATCAGGAACTATGAAAATTGCCGCACGTTCCACACCCAGTCAATAAAACGATTGATGAGGGAGAATGGATAAACTTTTAGGTTCAATTCCTAACTATGTTACCCTATTTTACTTGGAATCTAAGCTGTACATTTTAGTACAAGACGCCAGCTCAATTTTGATCCAAAATAACATGCACCTAAATACATAGCAATTATTACTAGTATCATCAATCTCTGTAATTGTTTATAGATAGTATTTACTGCCAGTTTTGTCAATCCATGTAGCTGTTTATGTCTTTAATAATTAAAAGAACTCTTTGACATGGACTATTTGACACAAGAATTCTAAAATAAACTTATTTATAGGGTCAGGTTAAGGTTGTTGATTTCAGGGTATACTTTTGTTGTTTTCACACTTAGTTTGTGGTAATCATTTGAATTGCCCTGGTGAGGTTATGTCAAGAAATACCAACAACGTATTTGTGACAAAGTAATCAAACAATATCCTAAAGTATCATAATATTTATTAGCTGATTTGGAGCTACGCGCCCAGCAGACACACAACGTTGAAACAACGTCGATTCAACGTTGGATCGACGTTGTTTCAACGTTGTGTGTCTGCTGGGGCTTTGCTGTTAAATTTGTATCACTCTACTCTCTGGACTAATTCAGCAGCCGTCAAATATTTCAACCGCAAAATAGGCTTTGACATTTCATGCAAATTGTTTCTTTTCAAATTGTCTCCAAATGAGATGGTTTACATGAAATGCCAAAGACTAATTTCTGGAAAAATACTTTGATATGTCGTCTGTTAATTGTTTTCCAGCATGCTGAACGTAATAAGAGTATATCATTATTCAGTGTTATCGGTAAAACAATTTAATGCGTACAAATATAGCATGCACTCTATCCAGTAAAAGCAACATCCATTAAAACAAGTGTTTATATGGGAAGGTCAGCAGTCTATCAATATCCCATTCTGCCATGTGCGAAGGACAATGTACATAGGCGTAGCGCTCAGTACGCACGTACGCATGTGCGTAGCATGCGTAAGAAATTTTTTTATGATAAAGTGTCATTAACATAAAATATTTGGTTCCCTACATTTGGGGCTGCTCTTAAAGGAAAGAATTTGCTCCCTCTGGGAGCAAATTCTTTCCTTTAAGAGCAGTCCCTTATTTAGAAGTGCTTCAAGGTATATTTTTTCAAGAGTTTTCCTGGATTTGCGTACAAATAATTCTGTGTTAGCTACGCCACTGATGTATATCTGTTTATCCACGAAATCAGGTCAGGGCGCTCACGGACACGGAATGATATTTATAGCCTTTCATCCTTATGCTCTTTTTTTTTTTTTTTTTTTTTTTCGTTTGTCATTCCACTCCAGTAATATGCCTCAGTCGGTGTGTTTCTGACCGTGTACTGAGACAAATAATGACATTGAAGCACCGACAGCACTGTTGGATAGATTGTCTCTAAGTGTAGGTTTGGAAAATGGTCTTGAACGAGCCTGACTTAAGACTGGTTCATTGAACCCTTAACTTCCTGTAATTTAAGCAAACACTGCAAACACTGATCAGGCGTCGCCCTCTGTGGCGTCTGACCTTGGTCTGCACTGTTTGCGGATGTCCCAGCACTAAGCTCTGTCCAGGCTTTACAGATAACCCTCTAAACACAGCACTCTAACGTCACGGCGATACGAATAGCGCGGCTATAAATAACCGTTACCGGGATTTCGTACATACGCTACTTGCGCGGATTACTTTATTAGTCAGTGATTTCATGTGGACAACAGCAATATTGTGGACAGCAGCAATATAACTCAGATTCTTTAGTAACCTTGGGTCGATTGGTAAACAATATATGATAAACAATCGGACCCCAAAAAGTTTTTAAAAACGTTCAGTTTGGGAATAGATTTCGGGTCGAAAACAACAGATTGTTGGTTCATATCGTGAACAATTGGTTGGTCCGTTCTACGCGCGCTTTGATTACATTGGTCAATGATAATCATGTGAATAACAACCTTAAGAAAAGTTTGGTATGTGTATACTTTGGGTTATCGTCTTGCAATAGCCAAAGTCACAGATCATAGGCTACCAATGACATCAAGATGAAGAGAACAAACAAACCATGCCAGACAGTACACATGTCACAAACCAAAGAGAAGCAAAGCAACATGCCCTACCTGCCAAGAAGACAATGAACAAGGCAAACCATGATACAAAAATAATAAAAAAATGTTTTGAATGTTTGTCGTATGGTAGACAAGAGATGTTTCTATGTAATGAAGAAAAACATGGACAATACTAGTTCAGCCAGTTGTCCATGATCATAACCTGACGAAAGTAGATACATAATAAAGAGCCGGCTCATGACAAAACCTGCAATAAGACTTATGCGACCAGCGAAGACAGATCAGCCTGCGCATCCGCGCAGTCAGATCGGAGTCTTCGCTGATCGCATGTACCTTCTAAAGTCTCGGGGCTATCCAAAGAGGAATCCTTGCTATACTGGACGAATGTACAGGCTAATCTGAATCTTTGCTTGTCAAACAGGTCTTATTGTAGGTTTTGTCGTGCGCTGATTTATTATTAATAAACCAGAGGTGTTTGTAGTGAAAGGGATGTACAAGAAAAACAGCAACAGGGGTCATATTATCTGTACTTTTGTATTTACACAAAGTCTCGGGCAGGCGTCTGATCAGAGTCTTAACTCTTTGCCACTCATCAGAATTTAGACACAGCTGGTAGTAAAATAAGTTTGTTAAAATTTTAGAACAACTATTTTAAGGAGTTAAGGTGTCCCAATATTAAATGTATATCCTGCACATAAAACCGAAGCAACCATACGTCAAGAAAAAACCACAAACAGTGATTGTTGAATAATATACATTGTGCCCGACTGCTTCAATTGAAAGCGTACTTTATAACAGTCGAAAGTTATGTAACACGAAATCCTTTACTATTCTCAGTATATAAACCATATGGCGCCATGCTAGTTGACGACACGTCAAACAAATCTCCAGGGTATTGCCTGAGGTAATACTATACTAATGTGTTACCCAGCATTACTTGTACTAAGGTGATATATATTTACAGCCAAAGGAAACGGACGTAAATGTTCCTGGACTGAACAGTTTCTACCTTATTTATAATATCATTTTATCATAAATATATGCATATTTATTTCAAGTAGACAGGGTATTGAACAATCTGCTATTATTATATAATATTACCTAGCCCCATTTACACTAGGGGGAATATATTATTAAAGGCAAACGAAACAGACGTAAAATGTTCCTGTTTTAACCAGTTTCTACTCTACATGTATCATAACATTTCATAAAACTATGTATATAATTCAAACACTGAGCGTATTTAACAATATGTTATTATTATGGCATTGTGTTACTCAGCCTTATTTACACTAAGAAAATATATAATTATAGTTAAAATAAACAGGCGTAGGTAAAAAAAAAGTATCTACCATATATATAGCACATGCAGAAATGTTTCAAGTAGAGAGCTTATTTAACATTCTGCTAAATATTCATTTTGCAATGTTGATATGTATCAAATTAGTCAATTTAACCGGTCATTCAAGCAGTACATGACCCCCTTCTATATCACTACCAGTTCAAAGAAAGTCGCAAAACCTCGATGTTCACCCAGTAAGCATTCTTTATGGATCTGTAGCGGGCCAATATCAGTCCGTCAGGATAGGTATAGATTTATAAAGAATGCTAGCTGGGCATTGCTATTAAAATGAGCCGCAACGTAGATAAAAGTAACTTCTGACACGTGCGCCCATCGGAGACTCAAATTAGCTTGCGAATCATGCAATCTGTTCCGAGTCTTCGTTGTCCTCATGAACAAAAATAATAATATATGTATATAAAAAAAACAAAAACAAACAAACAAACAAAAAAAAAAAAAAAAAAAAAAAAAAACACTTTGCTTTCGCGGCAATTCAAAATGAGCCCAATGAAGATTTTGCTCTAACTGCGCGAATGCGCAGGCTAATCCGAATCTTGGCTGGCCGCACTCGTCCGAAGTTATGTGTTCTGACGTTTTTGCTAAAATCACTTTTTTTTTTTTTTTGGATTGTATGAGACTAAGGCCCGATTTCGTTCCCTTTATGTAGTACGAGAGCCCCATCCAATACTACTTATGCCCAAAAGAGTAAAATCGAAGTCTGATGGGATGAGTCAAATCGTGATGCTCTGGGGTTTTGAGGGCGAATTCCGGCAGAAGAAAACAGAGGATGGGCTGAGGTGAAGACGAAAACAAAACATCACGAAAACATGCCTATATAATTTTGACCCCCTTAAACCCCACTTTTATATAGTAAAACTGGGGTTTACAGGGGTATACATTATTTTTTGTAATTCTGCTCAAAAACATAATTTTGTAGGTTCTAACGAGTATCCACAATTATGTTTTGAGCAGAAGTATGAAAAATATTAATTTTTTTTATCTGAAAATTTTCATTTTATGGTGGTAAAATTTTCAGTTTATTTGAATTGGCATGTTTTCGTAATGTTAATTAATATACTCACAAAACTGAAACATTTCTGCTGACGGTCAATGCAGATATTCATGACAAACATGTTAATAACATTGGCCGCGAGTATATGCAATATGGCACGTAGGAACTTCGAACTTTGTAGAATCTATCCAGTTTGCTCACATCCTATTGACATAATGTCGTTTCAACGCTGATTTAAATTGAAACGACGTTGTTTCACAATTGTGCGCCGTCTGGGTATATACTGCTAGGCGGGCACATGACGTTTATACAACGTCGTCTCAACGTCGATGCAACGTCACGTGTCTGCTGGGTGGTAATGCGCGAAGCATCACGAAAACATGCCTATATAATTTTGACACCCATAAACCCCACTTTTGTATAGTAAAACTGGGGTTTACAGGGGGATACATTATTTTTCTTATTTCTGCTCAAAACATAGATTATGGGTACGCGTTAGAACCGCCTCATCAAGGCGGTTTTAACGAGTACCTACAATCTATGTTTTGAGCAGAAAAAAAAAGAAAAATATCAGAATTTTTCATCTGAAAATTTTCATTTTTTGGTGGTAAAATTCTCAATATAGTTGAATAGGCGTGTTTTCGTAATGGTATATGAACAGACCTTCCATATGCGAATAATAGAATAAAGAATAGCGTCAGCAATATTTCAATCATGTGGACCCTTCTTCCTGAGAGTAGGAGAAAGAATAAAAATTGGATAGATGAGAAAAAGACCCAACCTCTGAACTTAACTTGTTTCAAGTGACGCAAGAACTTTCCTGCCAACGATGACGGAGACAACGCTAAAAAAGTTTCAGCAGCAGGACGCACCACCAGTTACCCACTACGTCACGTGATATATAAAGAATCGCCTGAAGAGACTTTAAATCGTTGGCTTTCCAAAATGTACCTATCCAAAGTTCCGATCAGACCGTGCAAATGCGCAAGCTGATCTGTATCTTCGCTGGGGGCACATATCCGAAGGTACGTGTCCTGACGTTGCAGTTCAATTAGCCCAAAACCCATTACGAAAACACGACTATTCAAATATATTGAGAATTTTACCACCAAAAAATGAAAACTTTCAGATGCAAAATTCTGGTGGTTTTCATATCTTTGCTCAAAACATAGATTGTGGGTACTTGTTAGAACCGCCTCGGCGAGGCGGTTCTAACGAGTACCCACAAACTATGTTTTTGAGCAAAAATAAGAAATTTAATGTATACCCCTGTAAACCCCAGTTTTACTGTATAAAAGTGGGGTTAAGCGGACAAAAAAATATATAAGCGTGTTTTCGTTATGCTGAATAGTTTCAGTTTGGGTATCCGCGGAGCGATAACGATATGAACAACGAGGACTGATCAGACTGCGCAGATACGCAGGCTGAATTAGGTCTTCGTTGGACACACAAGTCAGTAAGTACGTTTTCTCACATTGCGGCATGCATTGCGGAGCATGTATATATGCCCAAAGGTCTCTTTTCACTTGCTAAGGTAGAAACAATGTCTTAAACGAAGGCAGGCAGTGAGAACAAACTGCGGGAAAGTAGAAGCAAATTACACCCCAATACGCCTTCCTGATTACTGTCGTCTGTCAAACTGGTCAGGGGTCTGTAATCATTGTGAAACAGGTCGTTATATATGACCTGGAAAAAAAACTATGCGGTTCTGTTACGGAATATGTGGGCGAATAGCAGGTTGTTATGTAGGAAAAGGGACTTTGAACCGCTGCGTTTTGTCGACGTTCCTTCCTGAGTTACTGGAATTAGCATGATACCATTATCTGTTCATTATTTCTTGAAACATTTAAGTCCAGCGTCCCATAAAAGGGACATAGGCAAACAGTGTAGACCCAGATCAGAATGCGGCGTCTGATTAGGGTCTACACCTTTTGCATTGAATACAGAAGTTTCTAAAAAATATGATGCGGCGCCAACGAATAAATAAACTGACCATACATTGTTTGCAATTCGGTGCCAGGAACCACTCTTACCTTCGCTTTTATCACACGCATGCGCGCTCACACAGAGGGTAAACAACTCCATTAAAATTGTTTTTGTCTACTCCTGAAAAAATGATCTATTTTTTAAGAAAATAATTGACTCGCAGAGCTAGCAAAACTTTCCTCACCGGAATAGACTTTTTTCAGAAAGGTATTTGTGCGCAGTAGAGCAAACAGGAAGTCCATTACGATAACATGCCTCTTTAAATTTATAGAAAAAAATAAACTCCAAAAATTGAAAAATTTCATATAAAATACGCTAATATTTTTCTTATTTCTGCTCAAAACATAGATTGTGAGTACTCGTTAGAACCGCCTCGGAGAGGCGGTTCTAACGAGTACCCACAATCTATGTTTTTGAGCAGGAATAAGAAAATAATGTATACCCCTGTAAACCTCAATTTTACTAGATAAAAGCGGGGTTTAATGGGTTCAAAAGTATATTGGCGTGTTTTCGTGATGGTAAAAAAGTGTCTCCGTTGGCGAATATGGCAAAATATATGCCAAGACAGTGTATCCAGTACCCGTAATGGAAACTTTTTAGATCATTTCTTGATTGCTTGACCTAATTATATCAAGTGGACTCTGCTACATTAACTGTTTGGACAGGTCCCTTTTCAATAGAAGGTGTGTCTGGTTAATTCTTAGGTTTTATAGGAACGTCTATATTTAATGCAAACAGTTTAGACGCCATAGAACGCGGCGTCTGATCTGGGTCTACATTGTTTATCTATGTCCCTTTTATGGGACGCTTTGCGGTGTTGTTTTCTGATCGGGTTTTTAGCGACGACAATAAATATATAGTGTTAAATCGTATTTTCTTACAAATAAAAAAAACGATAATTAAGAGCGATAGAAGTATTGAGTGCCACGGTATCCAAAACTACTAACGATGCATCCAGTTGTTTTTACTGCCGCTGCAATGGCCAGGGTCTAATCAAAAAGTCAAGGCGTAAGTTTTTTTGTTTTTTTTTTTTTAAGTAAAACAATACATTACTATGATAATTTATGAAAATAACCAGAATGGTTTGTTTCCACTCAACTTCATAATCGATTAACCCTTAAAGCGCCAGTCACAACTATTGTCGTCTGCTTTGTCATCTGCTTGTGATTTTAAAAGTCATTTTTGTAAACAGTGTGGACCTAGATCAGACTGCTCCTAAAGGAGCAGTCTGATCAGGGTCCACACTGTTTGCCTGTATGCAAAAATAGGTTTGTTAAGTCTGCAAGAATATTCTGCAGACGACATAAACAGACGACATTTTCAGATGCAGTTTTTCTTGGCGCTTTAAGGGTTAATTCGTATTGTCCCACGAAGTGCGCTCTTGCACTCTGGCAAACAATAAACACCTAAATCATACGATAAATACCGCGCTGTCTGATCCGAATCTACATTGTTTGCTAATAAACTATACCTAAACCTGCAGTATTTAAAACACCTTGTAAACACTAAATCCGATTAGTCCAAGATTTGATGACGAAGTTCTCTATTCGAACCAGCTGAAGTCGGTGATCACGTCAGGATTGTTCGTACGGCACTTCAATGCACCGAGTATTGTATCAAAGTGACATCCAAAAATGCTGTTGAAAAATGCGTAAAAAACACAAGGCTGATTGTTGGTCCAATTTTCAAGTTCAATAACTTTACTATCTTATTCGTAATAACGAATTTCCCAGCGAGCAAACAACGTTGAAATAACGTCGCAACGCCAGACGATAAATCAACGTTGAATCGACGTTTTTTCAATGCTATGTGCCCGCTGGGTTGGTAGTGCACCCTATTTACCCTAACTATTCGTACATACTGACTGATCAAACAGTGTAGACCTGCCAGAAAGCTGCATACCACAATTGTCTACACTGTTTGCCTCGCTAGTCAACATCTTTAGGTGGTAAAGCAGAATAAATAAAGGAACTCAGAAACTGATACAACTGCAGTTATCGGAAAAGATGGCTATGACGTCGTCGCAAATCGTACAGGTAACGGGTACAGAGTAAACTGGCATACATAGAAAATGTACGGATACAAAACTACAAAGATGAAAATTATGGATAAAAAGCGTAATGTCTTTGCAGCAAGAAAATACAAAGACTTAATATGAGTGGTTTGAAGGATGTAATATTATAAAGAGATAAGATGTTTTATTTTTATTTTAAAATAACGTCACAGCAGTTTGCACTATCAGTGTTATTTTCTAATTAACGCTTAAGTCTAGTTTAGGGCACGTATGGAAAGGAACTAATATCCAAGCGGGCACACAACATTAAAACAACGTCGATACAACGTCACACAACTCTGAAATAACATCGATTCAACGTTGATCCAACTTCTCTTAACTTTGAATTAACGTTGAATTGAGGTTGTTTCAACGTTGTGTGTCTCTTGAAATGACAACATCTAGATATAAGACGCATAAATACAATTTAACTAATTTATGCCCAAGCCTCTTCAATAAACGTTTCTACTATGTGTGTCTGAAGATTTCGTCTATTCAAGGGTGTGCTCTAGAGAACTTGACTGCCCATTACGAAAACACGCCTATTCAAATACACTGACAAGTTTATCACCAAAAAAACGAAAATTTTCAGATAAAAAAAAATCTGATATTTTTCATATTTCTGCACAAAACATAAATTGTGGATACTCGTTAGAACCCATAATCTGGTTGCCATGTATTTTACCGTAGAACCTACAGACCTTTTCCAGTGCTATAGATACAGGTAGACGTTGATACGTTTCTAGTCTCTCTCTCTCTCTCTCTCTCTCGCTCTCGCTCTCTCTCTCTCTCTCTCTCTCTCTCTCTCTCTCTCTCTCAAATTCTTCTGATGGCCAAGCTCGTTTTAATACCATTTATCCTTAGAAATGGTTTGTGTGGAGGCGTGACAAATCGTGAACACTCTTTAGGTAATTTATTAATTTAGCTTAATGAGATTTTGTTTAAATCTGTAAACTAATGTAATGGCGTCAAATCTCTTGATAACTGGGTTCGTTCCGAGGAAGTGTACTTTTACAAGTACATTACGTGACCCCATCTCTCTGTTTAAAAGAACGTTTCGCCCTCACGGCCTCTCGTAATAAGTCATTTAAAGATGCCCATCTTTATGCTTTCATATATCGATTTAGTTTTTTTTTATCTGTTTGAGGTTTAAACACTAGTTTATGAAAAGCTTTTTGGATCAAGTGCCTACGGTAGTTATTTAACCCATTCTAGCCTAGAAACCCCAAAAGCGTAATTGGCAAACAGTGCATACCCAGATCAGTATGCGGCATCTAGCAAGGGTGCCCACAGTTTGCAAATAGTTATTTCTCTAAGAATATCACATTGTCTGACATACTTAAAATTGAAATGTGAATCTTCCAATATATTGTGTGGGGAGAGTTTATTCAGTCTAAAATGGATTAATCCTTTAGAATAAGTGACAGATTGTAACTTTTGTTAAGATTTGTGCAAGGTAGAGGCGGCTTTAATGCTTTGCGTTGTTGACTCGGTGATGGAGGTCGCGGGGACGAAATGCTACTTGAAATATAATGACCACAGTACATACTCTATTTTTTTTTACTTCATGAGAAGAAACTGTCACTTCAAATGTTAAATGAAACAAATTATGTGACACATGCCTTTATTCGGCGCATTGTGTGACAATTTTAATCCTGAAAGCACTATATGAAAACAAATTTGTAGCCGACGATATTCTTAAATTGCTTTTGTTATTTATCAGAGAAAATGAGACTTGACATTTAATATGAATTTCAGTGTCGTCTGCAGTAGATGTGATTAGCGTGTTAAGGCTGAAGTAATGCTTCGGCATTATGGCCTTGAACTTCAGGTGCAAGCTGACATCATAGGGATCAAACATGGTTTTTCATACATTAACATTCGCCAGGTCCCGTGGGAGGTGTTGAAAACCGAGGCCGAAGGCCGCGGTTTTCAACACCTCCCATGGGACCTGGCGAATGTTAATGCATTGAAAAACCATGTTCGATCGCTATTATTGCATAAAATCTGAAAACATTTGCTACATTTCGCGTTTTTTTTTTTTTTTGGACTATTTTCTTTCGCCTTTTCACCGATGTCTCGCGAACGCAATTTTCACGGACTATGCTCGTCCTAAGGCCGGGCATCTCGTAACAGCAGCAAATATGTAGCCCCGGTACGATCATATTGAAATTTGCGTAGCCGTGCATTAACAGCGCATGAAATGCCTTGTTAATACACGGCTTTTCGCCGGTTAATGCACGGCTTTTTATGCAATAAATTGCATTCAAACGTAACACCAAAGGCAATGAATAAATTTAAGACCATTTTACAGTATAACATTGTCTATACTCTGTATTTGCCATACGGATGTAGACAAGCGTCTGATTCCGTTGGGTTCCATTACATTGAACCACCTATCGTAATTATATCCTTCTTCGCCATAATTCTGGATAAGATGATTTTTGTTCGTCAAATATATTTGAATACTTTCTCATTTCTCTAAAAACAAGCATCTGTTTTGGGACTCTCCAAATGAATATTTACAATAAGTGTTTTGCTGAGAAATATGATTAAAACCCTCATCTGCCTGTTATCCACGTATACAATGGCGATTCCACTATATAACATGAGAAATGAGGAAAGTGTATTCATAAAGAACTTTAAGCCTACCTTATTCAGTACAAAAACAACCAAATAGTAAAAGAGTTAAAAACTGAAGACATTCTCAAAATCTGTCAGTATTTAGGGTAAATGCGGCACATTATGTACCTTGTGGCAGATCAGTTTTGCCTATTGAACGACAGCGCAGGTGTCTGAAGCTGCTTGTAGACAGTCATTACGTAAACACGCCTATTCAAATATATTGAAAATTTCATCACCAAAAACTGAAAGTTTTCTGATAAAAATTCTGATATTTTTTTCAATATTTTTGCTCAAAACATAGTTTGTGGGTACCCACAATCTATGTTTTTGAGCAGAAATAAGAAAAATAATGTATACCCTTGTAAACCCCAGTTTTACTATATAAAAATGGGGTTTAAGGGGGTCAAAATTATATAGGTATGTTTTCGTGATGTAAAACATGCTAAGCGTAATTTAGACCGTGCCGTATTGTGTGACAAAAAGTAATTGTTAATATATACCGACACTCGATACAACGATAAAATCCATTATATGCTAATTGACAGGCACGAGGAGGTAACAATTAATCAGAAATTATGCAAAAATACTGTACTTTAATATTTCAAGAAACATATACTTTGGACATATGTTAGAATCGTCTACATGAGCCGATTCTAATAAATATCCAAAACATATGTTCTGCCCTTTCTGGGATATCATTCTGTTGCGTTTAAGGCTACTTTACAACTGGCAGTATCTTTGGAAACAAATGCTATCGTTTATAATAATAATATATGAAATACACAATTTCTATAATTATTTGCATATGAGTTGAACAAGTACGTAATTTTTGTTATATTACATGTAGTTTTATATCAACCTGGTACCGGTCATAAAATGAGTTGAAAGAAAATATGTCTTACTGTTTAGTCACATTTTAAATGTATCCTTTCATTGCATTTTATGTATTCATCATTTCTCTGCTTTGGACAGTCGTAAATGAAACAACATTCAAGTTACCATCAACGATAAAGACAAACAGTCACCTTTTAATGACTGAATAATCCGGGTACTTTAACCAAAACATGGGATTAATCCGTGTACAAATCACAATTAATACACGGGATTATATGCACTAATCGGATTAACGCCGCACAGTACGTTTAAATCGTTACCCGATTATTTAGTGCGTCAGTTGAAATAAACAACCTTCACGGAAATATGAACAACGAAGGCGCAGACTAGACTGTACACTCTCACTTGTAGCGTTTGTCATTGTAGTCACGCCCAGTACTTTAGAAAAAGCCTAGGTGATGTACCATATGTTCCTCTATTAAATACAGAGAATACGGGGCATGAATTATTACATGTATAATACCCTTTTCCTGATTTGTTTGTTTGCAATTTAACTCAGGTCCTGCTGAACCCGAATATGTCCTGCCTTTGCAAACAGTGTAGATCCAGATCAGTTGGCTTCTGATCTGGATCTGCACTGTTTACCATTAAGTATGTGACTTTATATCAATAATCTGGATCAAGTAATCTGATTGGCTGAAAATTAGAAGTAGGCGTGGTATCTTAATTTATTCAGCAGGACAAGGATTAAGTGATCTTTGTGATTTAAGGTGAATGGATATGCTTAGTAGATTTGTTTGGTATTTTTTGTCGAGACGGACATTTTTTGTGACTTCCTGTTCGGTTTACTCAAAACCAAGCCCCTTCAGAAAAGGGTTCAATGCTTCAAGAAAAGAATTTGCTCCCTGTCTGAGCAAATTTGTTCCGTATAGAGTATAGTGCTTTGACTAGGGGATAAAACCCATGTTAAACGAGTTATCTCTCTTAAAAAGATATCAGTTCTCTTTAACTGTGCTTGTTATTTATATCAGCCTTTCGCATAGCACAACTCTATTTTAGTAGACTAAATAACTATAATTTCCCCATTTGTGACAGGGTGAAAAGGTCGTATTTTTGATAGAGATTGATATCAACGATCTGCCACAAAGGAGAGTCATCACGAAAACATGCCTATATAATTTTGACCCCATTTAACCCCACTTTTATATAGTAAAACTGGGGTTTACAGGGGTATGCATTATTTTTCTTATTTCTGCTCAAAACATAGATTGTGGGTACTCGTTGGAACCGCCTCGCCGAGGCGGTTCTAACGAGTACCCAAAATCTATGTTTTGAGCGGAAATATGAAAAATATCAGATTTTTTTCTCTGAAAATTTTCATTTTTTGGTGGTAAAATTTTCAGTACATTTGAATAGGCGTGTTTACGTAATGGTATTTGGTTACAAAACGAGTTCCAATGATTCTTTTGTTTCTTATATGCTTTTTTGTCAATGTAAATGTACTGTTTTCTTGAAGTTGTCACAAAATTATTTCAGTTTGAGCGTAAGACCACTAAACAATGTCGGAACATGGCGCCATTCTTTCCCTTCACTGTCAGTGTCGACGACACTTTCATGGGGTTCTGGCAACGAAACTATCAGGTGGTCTGGTTTATACCCCTTGTGAATAAAATACAATAAGCATCAATCAGTCTAAACATAGTTCCTACACTGTGACGTAGCTGGTATCATATCATCATATGAATGTGTAATCGTAATAGTAACCGTTACTTGCACTTTGAAAGAGTGCAAACTCTGACTAGTCCGGAGTTTCACAGTTCGCAGATACATTTCAATGCAGATCGACTTTCTGTTTGTTTAAAAGCTTACAGAAAATGGATAAGTTTTTAAGGGAAACCACCTTTACAGAAAAGAACTATAATCTAAAAGAAAAGAATTTCCTTCCAAGGGGGTGGATGGGGGATTCTTTTCTTGTAGAATAGATACCTTTTCAGAAGGTGACTGGTGTAAGAAAAGCAAACAGGAAGCAACAAAAGTTGTCTCACTTCTCACAATTGGCCGAAAATTTACCAAGTGTATGCATTCACCTTAAAAGACTGTTACCTGGGCCCAGTTGTTCGAAGCGTCGTCAGCTTAACGAGCTCGTTATGGGTCATTTTGTTAACTGTTTTAGCGGATTCAATATACAATATTCTGATATTTTTTGCTGAAAAAAATGTGAGTAGCTTTTGCACTGCAAAAGCTACTCACATTTTTTCAGCAAAACATTTCAGCATATTTGCGTATCACTTGATGGGTGACCAAAATCACCAACGCCAACCATATGATATTCTAGAGGAGTTTGTCCGATCTGGGTGGCAAGTTAAGATAATCAGAGTTGCTGTTCTTGCTCTTGTAGTAATATTAGGATTTTGCTGTTATAATAGTATTAGGAAAAACTCGAAAAAATTCTCAGTTCGATTTTTATTTTGTTCCCCCGACTACGCACGAGAATCGTGGATAAGCTTGGTTAACCACCTCTTCCGCCACCTTGATCGGACTAACTCCTTTAGAATATCATATGGTTGGCGTTGGTGATTTTGGTCACCCATGTTGGTTACTTATGTATTTCAATGGAAATTTCATTAATGTCCAACACCAATGACCAACCCACCAACCAACCGGTCAGGTTGGTGGGTTGGTCATGCTGGCACAAGGCATGGGCGATATTGGCATTGGTCATGGGTGACCAATGAAATGTCAATGTTAACACTAACGTCAACGTTAGTCAACCAGCTCACCCAAGATATTCGTGCGTATTGGGGGCAGGAGAGAGTGTCGTACGAACACTCTCTCCAGTCTCACCGGTTGGTGGGTTGGTCATTGGCGTTGGACACCAATGGATTTCCCATTGGAATGTATTAGCACCAACGCTGGTCAGCCAACTCGTACACGATGCTCGTGCGTAGTTGGGGCAGGAGAGAGTGTTCGTCCTCTCAAGGTGCGAGTTGTGGTTATGTAATAGTGTGTTGTTTGTGTTTGGCTATCACCAAAGATAGCCACCAATAAAACCAACGACCAACAGGACAGTTGTTGAAAAGTTATGTCGGTGATAGGTGTATGGTAGTATTAGTAGTAAATTCTTGTTCTGTTGGCGTTATTCTATTTTTCTGTTGCTAATATATATGTGTGTGTGTGAGATGGGTGGGGCGGGGGGGGGGGGGGGGGAAGTGGGGGTTGGGGGCTGGAAAGGGGGAGAGAGATGTGGGTACCTGTGTTTGGTTTTTATTATTCAGATGATAATTATAATAAGAAATGTTCAAATGTTAAATATTTCTAAAACCATTAATTTGAAATAAACAGGCATGTTGATTGCAAACAGCTGTAAGTCGTTTCAAGGCGGTACATCTTGCAGTTTTTCTTTGTTCATGCGTCGAAGACTCAAATCAACTTGCTCATCAGCGTACTCGGAATGCAGTCTGCTCAGAGTCGGCGTTGTACGCATGAAGAAACGTTGCATCCTTGGATATTAAAAATGTGTCCACAGTAAATATTCTGATTAGACTACACAAAGGCACAGTCTGATCTGAATCTTCGATGAGTGCAGATATCCGAAGATATGTTTTCTGACGGGATAAGTTAAACATAGAACTGCGTACATGGTTGTTAGCTCAGTTGTGTCTCTTTGCTTCCTTCTTTAATTGCACCACGCTGACTTTGTCCTTTGATTGAATAACAGCTCCATCTTCAGTCTAATTCAGATGGTCAGTACTTGACTATCAATGTCCGTGGTTGGGTTCACCGTGGTCATGCTTGTGGTTGTCTTGTGTTCTGGCTTTAGAGCGCCACTAAGTATTTTGCTTCGTTTCATCACAGTGTTTTTGATTATATATTTTCACTGTAGTGTTTCATAGATGAGATAAAGGACCCAGGAAATGCAACAATTACAAAGCACAGCCTTCCCAAGGCACCAAAAGAAGGAGAGATGAGGAAAAAATGAGACAATCTAAACGCCATATATGAAACCACAGACCATCACGAAAACACACCTATTCAAATATATTGAAAATTTCAACAACGAAAACTGAAAGTTTTCAAATAAAATTCTGATATTCTTTCATATTTCTGCTCAAACCATAGATTGTGGGTACTCGTTAGAACCGCCTCGCCGAGGCGGTTCTAACGAGTACCACAATCTATTGTTTTGAGCAGCAATAAGAAAAATAATGTCTATCCCAGTAAACCTCAGTTGTACTATATAAAAGTGAGGTTTATGGGTCAAAAGCATATAGGTATGTTTTCATGATGCGGCACAAAGAAAGAAGAATTGAAACATAGGAACCGCCTTGAAACGTTCAGCAGGAACACTATTAGGGGCTTAAACCAGTTTTACTCGCGAAAAAATCGCCCTTCATTCTGATGCAATTTCAAATTACAAATATGTATCTTTTCCGCACAGAGGTATCTTCACTTATATTTGTTCATTATGTTTTCAGTCCGGAATATCGTACTAGAAGTGGGTCTGCGAGACGTGCCTTCAGATAGTGTTCAATAAGTAAACAATACTATATGGTATCTGGAAAATTTTTACTAAGTAGTTTAGTGATATACGCAGAAAAACATATATTATAGTTAAGAAAACATATATTCTAGTTAGCAACAACCAGTGAAGAGAGACGAAAGAAGTGTAGAGATATATGTGAATCTGGAGACGTTTTGTCACGAAAACATACCTATATGACCCCCTTAAACTCCATTTTTATATAGTGAAACTAGGGTTTACAGGGGTATACATTATTTTCTTATTTCTCTCAAAACATAGATTGTGGGTACTCGTTAGAACCGCCTCGGCGAGACGAGTCTAACGAGTACCCATAATCTATGTTTTGAGCAGAAATATGAAAAATATCCGATTTTTTTATCCGAACACTTTCAGTTTTTGGTGGTGAAAATTTCAATATATTTGAAAAGACGTGTTTTCGTAATATTTTTATCGGTTGGGAAAGAGTTATAAGAGTTATTATAACAATTTATTAATCAACTGAGTAATTATTGTTGTAACATCTGCCAAGAACCTACATCAAGCCGCTGCAATGTTTGGCATGACTTCTATACGTTTTGGCTTTATATGAAGACCAATATTGAAATTTAAAAGGATTTAGGGGATAAAAACCGAGGAATTCAGGAAGGCACATGTTTTACAGTATTAACCAGTCGATGATACTTTAAACACAGTGATACTTCTTCTATTCGGTATATCAAGATACCTGTAGATACGAGCTCGTATAAGAAAACGTATGTTCTGACATCCATCACGAAAACATGCCTATTCAAATATATAGAAAATTTCACCTCCAAAACTGAAAACAAAATCAGATAAAAAAACTTACATTTTTTCATATTTCTGCTCAAAACATAGATTGTCAGTACTCGTTAGAACCGCCTCGGCGAGGCGGTTCTAACGAGTATCCATAATCTGTTTTGAGCAGAAATAAGAAAAATAATGTATACCCCTGTAAGCCCCAGTTTTACTATATAAAAATGGGGTTTAGGGAGTCAATATTATATAGGCATGTTTTCGTGATGTATACCCTATGAAGACTTAAATCAGCCTGCGCATCTATGCAGTTTGATCAGAGTCTTTTTTATCCAATTCTGCAGTTTTTGGTTATCAAAAAAATAGTGAAGATTCTGATCAGACTGTGCGAATGGGTAGGCTGATCTTAATCATCACTAGGTATACATGTCCGAAGGTACGTTATCTGACTTTGCGGCTATTAGTATTTCAATACCTTCAAATCGAAGGACACGACATATTGAACAATCTAGGATTAAATGCACATTCAAAAGATTGCGTTTACAACCATACATGCAGTTTGTCGCATAATATTCATGTTGTAACGAGCGGCAGTATTTTTTAATTGTTCTGAAAAATTAGTATTACTAACACTGCTTGTGAATTTATTAACTCAGTGGATGGTTTCATATGTGATGTTTGTTTTCGCATAGCTCCAGATTAGAGGGGTATCCACTAAACAGTTTTCTTATTTCTCCATGAAAACATATGTTGTGGGTACTTATTAGAAGCGAGGCATTTCTAGTGAGTACCCACAACATATTCTTCGTGGAGAAATAGTAAAATATCAGTACTGTTTGATTGAAAAAAGTCAACTTGCTCATCCGCGTAATCAGGTTGAAAAATGGAGCTATGATTTTGTTATTATTAGTTTCTCATCTCTCTTTCTTGTGGTGCCTCGGAAGGGCTGTGCGTCGTGATTCTGGCATTCCTGTGTATCTTAACTAATTTATGTTTTGTGATTTTAGCTTTTCCTGTGTAACTGCATTTACCGTATTTATCCTAAGTATTCGGAGAGCTCAACTCTTTCCGATACTTGTTCTAAAATTTACTGCCCGATGTTGTGTCTTAAAATACTGGATGAGTAGCAAACAATGTAGACCCTGATGAGACGCTGCGTTCTGTGAAGTCTCATCTGGGTCTACATTGTTTGCTTAAGCCTGCCTGTCCGAATACATACGGTAAATACGGTATATTCCAGTTTACTGAGAGAGCGAGAAGTAACTTAAGGGAAGAAATTGCAACAGAAAACTACTCGAAATAATTTCGTTTGTTACTTCCCTTCTACCACATTTTTTACCGTCTGTTTCCCAGCATGGGTTCGGCGCCGGGCATAAATTTTCAGAGAGTTAGCTGCAGAGGCAACGACTCGTAACGACCTGCGATATGTTATAGTCTGTCTGTGAAGTTTAAAATTAAGCTGATAAGACACGGCTTTTATCAAGATGAGAGCTCAACTTGAACTCAATATTGAGGTATCTGCATCTTTTGATAGTCTTTGAATTTAAATATTGAACATTTCCCAACGAACTGTTTGACACAATAAGGCAGCTGAAACATTGTCGATTGAAACTTTTCGCCAAAATGACTAACGCTCAGCATGCAGAGTCAAACTTTCAGCAGATGACATCATCACGAAAACACGTCTATGTAATTTTGCCCCCCCCCCCCCACCCTAAACCCCACTTTATATAGTAAAACTGGGGTTTACAGGGGTATACATATTTTTCTTATTTAACCGAAGCGGGTCTAACGAGTACCTACAATCTATGTTTTTGAACATAAATATGAAAAATAACAGATTTTTTTTTTTGAAAATTTTCCTTTTTTATTGAAAAATTTTCTAAAATATTTGAATAGGCGTGTTTTGTAATGTTCTGGAATACTTTCATTTTGTTCACAAAAAGCAGGATTTCCATTGGAGACTATTTGTATAGAATGTCAATCCCTGTTTTCTATGGAAAATAAGAAAATATCTTTCATTTTACATCTGCCCAGAGAAAGCGAAAATCAACGAAAAATAATATTAACTCCTTATGCGAAGGGTGTAAACCCAGACTGTCATGCGAATCTGTAGATGTCTTGCATTCTAAGCAAGTTTAGGGGCCCAGTCACCTACTAACTCTTCAAGTGGGTAGCTGTGCTGTCGGGGACTTATGTGCCTTGGTATCTCCACGGAAGGCAGATTGGTATTTGCTTGTTGAGCCAAAAGTGGCTGGGAATACTTTCTTCCTTCTCTGCTGTTTATCTTGTATCTCTTCGTTTATTCATTTATTTATAATGTTTTGTCGTCCTAAATTCTGGTTATTTTTATTCTAAATTATGACTTAGTACTATTTCTTGCTGACTATATCCTCTATTTTTTCATTTCGTAAGTGCTACCATTAAGAAGTCATAGCCTTTGAGTAATACTCAAGTTTTGACGGATCAACGTACAAATGTCATACAACGTCCAGCATGTCATAACAACTTAACGAAAACGCGCCTATTCAAATACACTGAAAATTTTACCACCAAAAAATGGCAATTTTTCAGATAAAGAATTCTGATATTTTTCATATTTCTGCTCAAAACATAGATTGTGGGTACTCGTTAGAATCACCTCGAGGCGGTTCTAACGAGTACCCACAATCTATGTTTTTGAGCAGAAATAAGAAAAATAATGTATACCCCTGTAAACCCCAGTTTTATTATATAAAAGTGGGGTTTCAGGGGGTCAAAATCATATAGGCGTGTTTTCGTGATGAGCATGTCATAACAAGAATCGTAACATGGGAAATATACGGTATTACATGTGCGACCAGCGAGGTCTAAAATGAACCTGTGCATCAGTACAATCCGATCATAGTCGACGTTGGGCTCTCTGTGGATAGCTAATGATCCAAGTCGTCTTCAGGGCCCAGTTGTCCAAAGTATCGTTAGCTTAACAAACTCGTTGGTTGTCAAAAAATTTACTGTTCTACGTAGTAAGTACAATATCTAATTCTCAGGTATTTTTGCTGAAAAATATGTGAGTAGCTTTTGCAAATGCAAAAGCTACTCACATTTTTTCCAGCAAATATATTAGTGTATATGCCATATTTAATGATCAAAGTTTTAACGATACGTTAACTAACGACATCGTTAGTTTTGAACAAAAGTGCCAGACAATAAGTCAACTAAAATTTGACAGATTCACAACATAAAAATCTGGTTTCTTCAGTGAGACGCGTTCGGCGCAATTCTGAGTCACGCCGTGTACGCTTCATGCGTAGTTGCGGACCTGCACACAGGCGGCTTGGTTCTATATGGTCGCTTTCCTTCAGAGCGAAACAGTATGGGGAATTCGGCAGCCGAACTGAGCGAAAGAGCAGACCTTTTTAGGATTGCACTGCTCACCCTCGTAGCATGGGGAAGGGGCTAGAAAAGATGCATTAAACAATTGCCTGCTTCAAAACTTCCACTTAGCGGTCGAACAAGAAAAAAAAGATCAAGGTGATACCTTTAACCATCGGCGCTTGGTATGTGCGCACCCTAATATACAGTTCTGGTTCTGACAGACCTCAGCGAAGAACAGCTCTTTTGGTAGAGAACTTGACCGATACAAAGTCGAGATAGCAGCTATGAGTGAGACTCGCCGTGCAGAGGAAGGGCTTTTAAAAGAAGTTGGTGCTGGTTACACTTTCTTCTGGAGTGGACACAAGAAAGAAGAGCGGCGTGAAGCAGGAGTAGGATTCGCCATCAAGTCACACCTCGTCAGCAAGCTCTCAGGACTTCCAAAAGGCATAAATGACCGCCTGGTGACGCTGAGACTTCCCTTATCTGGCAAGTGGCATGCAACAATTGTAAGTGCCTATGCACCCACAATGACCAACCCAGATGAGGTTAAAGACCAGTTCTATGATGATCTGGATTCTGTGACTTCTGCAGCACCCCGGACAGACAGCTCATCCTCCTCGGGGACTTCAATGCCAGAGTGGGCACAGACCATCAAACCTGGGAAGGAGTGATTAGATCTGAAGGTGTTTGAGATTCAGTCTTTCAACTTTACATATAAACGTCCTTCCAAACGATAACTTGTTTAAATAATAAAAAAAAACAACAACAAAAAAAAAAAAAAAAAAAAACAACAGAAGACAAATGTCGTCTGAAATTTGGCACCGAAAGAGTTAGTAAGTAGCACATTCGTTCTTTTTATAGTAGACCCTTTTTCAGAAGGAAGGCAATATAAAATTTGACACCGTTGTATTCATTTCACTTAAGGTCTGCTTTAATACGAACGTCGAACCTGTAATTTTCCGAGTGGACTCTTCTACATAATTACTATTTGGACTGGTTCATTTCCAACATAAGATTAGTTTTTATTGTTAGAATGTTTTGTAGTAATTCCTGTCCTAAATACAAACAGTGTAGACCCTGATCAGCCGCCACGTTCGTGGCGTCTGATCTGGGTCTACACTGTTTGCAAATGCCTATTTTATCAGACGCAAGGCATAAATAGGTTTATATCAACTAGTTCAATGGTTTTTTCAGATATGGCAGCCGTATGCTATAATTTGCAAATAATCTCCAGTTTCCATCACTCCTTCTAAAATGACGGAATGACGGTATTTACATATAGGAAGGATTCATTTCAAATGTGCTTGTGCGAGTGGACCGCCTTACTGATGCTTTCTTGACTTTTGGACTGAACAGAAGAGGACGTATTCGTAAAATATACTCTCATATTTATTGCGTTTAACGAAACGTAACACATTACGAAAACACGCCTATTCAAATATACTGAAAATTTTACTACCAAAAAATGAAAATTTTCAGCTAAAAATTTCTGATATTTTTCATATTTCTACTCAAAACATAGATTGTTGGTACTCGTTAGAACCGCCTCGACGAAGCGGTTCTAACGAGTACCCACAATCTATGTTTTCAGCAGAAATAAGAAAAATAATGTAAACCCCTGTAAACCCCAGTTTTACTATATAAAAGTGGGGTTTAAGGGGGTCAAAATTATATAGACATGTTTTCGTGATGAAATACAGCATGTTATGCAAGACAAAACCAAAACAAACTTATTTACTACTAGTACAAATTTAATGTAACTGCAAAACGAGTAACTTTAACAATTTCTAGAAACAAAATTCTACTTAAATCCAGAAAACATATGACCACGCCATACTTCAATGCGTCTTCGGACAATATATGGACGTCCATTACGAAAACACGCCTATTCAAATACACTAAAAATTTTACCACCAAAAAATGAAAATTTTCAGATAAAAATTGTGATATTTTTCATATTTCTGCTCAAAACATAGATTGTGGGTACTCGTTAGAACCGCCTCGATGAGGCGGTTCTAACGAGTACCCACAATCTATGTTTTTGAGCAGAAATAAGAAAAATAATGTATACCCCTGTAAAACCCAGTTTTACTATATAAAAGTGGGGTTTAAGAGGGTCAATATTATATAGGCATGCTTTCGTGATGCGAAGAGCCCTCGGTAGACTACGCATCCGCGCAGATTCTTATCAGGGCCTTCTCCGTCCGTCTAAAGAATCATTCGACTTTGTATAACGTAAGAAAGTATAGAAATGACACTGATTGGACTGCGTGATTTCGGTGGCTAATCTGAATTTACGCTGTTCGCATTTGCCACGATGACAACTTATTCCCTGACGCGGAGTCTTTAACACAAAACAAACGCAAATCTTCGCTTCAGGAAGTCCAGTAATTATGTGCTATGTAGCCTGAGCAAACGAAGTTGGCCCAGCTTTGGCGTCGCAGAACGCGGCATCTAATCCGGATATGCATTAGCTGTCACACACTCAACATTTTAAGACACATTTACAGGTAGTCATTTTTTTTGATAAATGTGGTAAAGTGTTCAGGTGTTTGGGCTTTTAGAGTACCGTATTTACCGTATGTATTCGGACAAAAAATACCTGAGCAAATAGTGTAGACCCAGATGAGACACCGCAGAATGCGGCGTCCCATCAGGGTTCAGGGTCTACACTGCTTGTCACTCATCCAGCAATTTTTCGACACAAAATCGGTAGTAAATTATACCACTAATAAATAACAGAAAAAAATACCTTTCTTTCATTATAGCTTGCTGCCAACAGGCAGAATATTCTGAAAGTTTCTGGGAGCCATTTTAAGGTTGTGGTCTTACTGGTTGCAACTTTGTTAGTTTTGAATAAGGTAATGTAAGCTTAAAACAGGTTTGAGTATACACTGCATTTACCAAATGTATTCGGACAGACAGGCCTGAGCAAACAGTGCAGATCCAGATGAGACGCCGCAGAATGCGGCATCTTATCAGGGTCTACACTGTTTGCCATTCATCCAGCAATTTTTAGACACAACATCGGCTAGTAAATAATACTTGTTGAAATTTAAGAACAAGTATTGTAAGGAGTTGAAGTGTTCGGATACTTTGGGTAAATACGGTAAACATGATAGCGTCCATCGAAGGCTTTAACCTGGGTCCAGTTGTTTAACGTGTTATAGCTTAACGAGCTCGTTAATGACAAACTTGTTATCTATTGTAGCTAAGGTATTTTCAAATACATTGATAGTTTTGCTGCAAAAATGTGATTGGTTTTGAAAAAACATATCAACGTGTTGCAATATTTCAGGATATAAATTTTAACGTCACGTTAGCTAACAACTTCGTCAAGTTTTAAACAAATGGGCCCAGAATGCAAAAAGGTACAGGTCGTTTTAGACGTTGGCTGTCCATGATGCTTTGCGCGCGCGCGCGTGTGTGTGTGTGTGTGTGTGTGTGTGTAAAGCGATGACAGGTTGGCCAGAGCATAACCCGTTCGCATATTGCTTTTCAAGGGTGGTGTGACAGTGTTTCCACAAGCTCTCTAGTGGCTTAATAAACGTGCCCCATGTGTTTATACATGCTTGGCTGGATACTTTGAACTATCATATTTCGTGACTACTCTGGATCAGATCAATCGATGAGCCTCCTCACCCCCCCCCCCCCACCCCCCACCACCCCAACCAATCAAACAAATGAGGGGTGCCGATCCCAAATACCTTTCGATAGCAGTATATGCTGATCCCCCATTATATACAGAAAACTTGACACAACTGGTAGATTTTCCGCCATTTCCATCACAGGAGAGAACTTTTGTGACTTCCTTTTTGCTTTCTTACATACGTCTCTTCTAAAAAGCTGTCTACCCTGAAAGGAAAGAATTTGCTCCCGGTGGGAGCAAATTCTTTCCTTTTGGGGTTGACTCCTTTTTCAGGAGGGAGACAAAACACTTTGATAATGACCTCCCTTGAAAGTGTGTGACCTCCCTTTAACAAAACTATTACTGATATAACAAAACAACAAAGCTAACCACCAGACTGTATCTGTGAGAAACAGACAGGTTACATGCAACATTAATGTAAAAAAGCCTTACAGAACGCCAAAAGTATAATACATAATAATTACAATACATATTACCCACAACTATGAAGTTACAAAAATATGGCACATGTCAAAAGCATTAAGTGTTAACATATCCGTTTAAAATTATATTACCGCCTTTCTTGATATGTTGCTCTTATTTTACACAGAGAAATCAAATGTGTGAACAAGACAATTTATATAAAAGTTATATTTGATAAAATCAATTGATAGTGCTATCGTATGACACAAATTCATTAAATCTGTTGACCTTCCTTTTTCCACCTAACTTCGAACAAGAGTAAGCAAACTTAAGTGGATTAACCTACAAGTTCAAATGCCTGGATACGTTTCATTACGAAAACAAGCCTATCCAAGTATATAGAAAATTTCACGTACAAAAACTGAAAATTTTCAGATAAAAAACTGATATTTTCTTATATCTGCTCAAAACATAGATTGTGGGTACTCGTTAGAACCGCCTCGGTGAGGCGGTTCTAACGAGTACCCATAATCTATGTTTTTGAGCAGAAATAAGAAAAATAATGTATACCCCTGTAAACCCCAGTTTTACTATATAAAAGTAGGGTTTAAGGGGGTCAATATTATATGGGCGTGTTTTCGTGATGGGTAGACGATAAGCTTGGTAGATATCTTTCAAGTTTGAACAAGGGAGATAATTTTAACTTTATGACTTCCTGTTTACCTTCTTTCACATCAAGCTCTTCTGAAAAGGGACAAAATTAATTTAGACGGACTTACCTCCCTTCCCTTGGAAATGCCCCCGTTCCCTTTAAGAAAAAATGGGTACATTTTGAGTCAGGGAGAACAATGGTTTCCATATTATGACACTTTAAAGGTTTTTTTTTTTTTTTTTCATTATTATTATTTCTGGTATTGCAGAGTTTGTATTGCATCAAGCTTTAAAATAATTTGATAGCTGTTTCACTGTTCTGTTCTAGGTTATATTAAGATAAGCACAATGACTTTAGTAATTTCATAATGCATCTTACATCAGTCTTGTTCACATACGTTATCCCGTAAATTCTTTTTCGCAGTCGTTAAACCGTCAATTCGTATTCTTTGCATTATACAAAACAAATTATTGGCATCGTGAATTCCTGTTCATAGACATTATGCTGTAAATTCTTATTCACTCGCATTATACCGTAAATTCTTATTCATTAGCATTACAGAATAACTTCTTTTCCACCGAAGTAGCATGTAAACTGTTAATTTTCTTGTTCACAGACATTAAACAGCCAAAATTCATATTCACAAACATTATAACATAAATACTTCTTCGGTATTATTATACTGTTACTCCTTTTCACTGAAGTTACATTTATACCGTTATATTTATTAACAGACATCATTCGTATTTAAAAGCATTATATCGTAAATTCTCTATCAGTACCATTATGCCGTAACTTCTTTGTCACCGGTTACAAGTATACCGATAAGTCCTACACATCACGAAAACATTCCTATATAATTTTGACCCCCTTAAACCCAATTTTTATATAGTAAAAATGGGGTTTACAGGGGTATAGTTTAATTTTCTTATTTCTGCTCAAAAACATAGATTGTGGGTACTCGTTAGAACCGCCTCGTCGAGGCGGTTCTAACGAGTACCACAATCTATGTTTAGAGCAGAAATATGAAAAATATCAGAGTTTTTTATCTGATTTTTTTCACCTTTTGGAGGTGAACTTTTCTATATATTTGAATAGGCGTGTTTTCATAATGAGATATTATACCGCAAATTGTATTCACTGACACTATACTGTAAATGTGTATTCACGGGCATTATACCGTAAAAGCTACATTTCATAAGAAACATGGTTTGGTTTATCTGGGACTTACTTACATGTTGAGTCAGTCAAGGAAAAACAGAAAGATTCTGCGTCCAAAAGGAGACTGGCAAACAGTGTAAACCAAGAACGCGGCGTCTTGTCAGGGTCTAGACTGTTTTTGCATTCAAATACAGTAATTTCTATAAAAATGGTAAAAATAATAATAATAAAAACACAAACAGACACCTTATCCATTGGAAATTCCCGATTCAAAGCTTTAAGCCATAAATTAGTTAACGTCCTAGATCTATCAATGCATATGGGCTTGTTAATAGCTTTGTGTTCGGAACCTTTCGCTACCATACTTATGAAAAGCAACAGTTTTCACGACCTGATTTGTCTTTGCTATTCGCATTTCAGCTGGTGCATTTAAAACGTGTATGCGTTTTTATAAAGAAATCTTACTGAAATTTTGAAAAGTCCAGATCAAAAAAAATATAAACACGGAGATAACCAAGAAACAAGAGGCCCTTGAGCCACGATTCGCTCACCTGATAAAAACAGCTATTGCATAACTGCAAATGCCATATACTTTCTTCCAGTTTTGCCACAGCAACTAGGATACATGTTTGACCATACCATAAAAAAGTCAAAGGTCATTCTAGTACCATCATGTACACAAACTTAGTAGATTTTGAATCCCTGATGTTGTATACCAAGAGTCAGCCTCAGAGCTTTCTTAGTTCTGAAGAAGAGGATTTTAAGTGTTTTACCATATATGGGCATGGCAGCTATCTTGTTGAACGGCGCAGAATTATTTGAACAAATTGTTAATATCGACAGAAGGGCCTATGTGAACTATGTGAAATCTACTGAAAACTGTTCAAGCTGTTTCAAAGAAGAAGACATTTAAAATTTTCACAATTTTATAAGTGCGTCCAACGGGAACTGCGAAACAGTTCCCCAAACCGCGGAGGAGCGGTTCGGCGGGCAGATGCACTACTATAGACTAGCTATGTGACCAGTGATGTGTGTGACCAAAAATGTGATGGTCCGGTGGTTCGGTGCTTATCCTGAAAAACAATAAGCGTTCCGTGATTTGGAAGAGACTACTGACACGGCGGCCGTGCCGATAATAGCATCAGACAGCCAATAATGCCAAGTATTCCAATTGCAAGGGGTTGAATCACGAGACTATGACATCAGCCTACAAAATTTGCGATCGTCGCCATTTTGAATTTCGTCTCCACTTCGAATTTTATTTCTATCCATTCTCCGTCTACTTACAAGCTAAGCATGATTCGTTTTGAGCATAAGGTACACTTTGATGTAGATTTTTAGAAAACACATAGACTTTACGCTCTTTTCACGTGATAATCTTAAAAAAACTCCGACACAGGTAAGCGAACGATAGTATATTGTCGTTGTACCCGTCATCGGCATATACTAGTTTTCGGTATTCGGGGCCCGCGAAATGGGCTGCCTAAAGCCACCATGGCAGAGCTGCTAGTAACTAAGCAGGACCCGAATTCATATGATCGGGTCGGGTAAAAGTCCCACAGATTTGGAGGCAATGTCTCTGAACTACTGAAATATTGTTGACTTGGACGTTATATCGCAATTCATAGTGGATTAGAAGTCAAGCGTGGTCTGAAATCAAATTCAGTTAGATCTGGCCAACCCACCTATGAAGCACGTGATGATAATTTGGACCCACGGATATAGGTAGCACCTATTAAATTCGTATTACTTGTATATAGCCCAATGGAAAGGGCAGATAGCCAAAAAAATTGACAGTAGCTTAACAGTTTTACTAATGTAATCATACGTTGTAAGTTTAAGCCATTTGTCTTTATTATCAATTGAGAAAATGATTTTCCAACATTTCCCCATACAAATGCGCAAATTTGACCTTGCTGTAAAAAGGTCAAAGGTCAACCTACGATCATCATTTGAACAAACATAGTAGACCTTGAGTTTCCGATGCTATATACCAAGGTTCAGCCTCAAAGCTTTCTTGGTTCTTGAGAAGAAGATTAAAAGTATTTTTACCAATTCTGGGCATAGCGGCCATCTTCTTTAATGATGCGGAACCATTGGAACATATTGTCAATACCCTTTCAATCTACTAGTCACCCTGTTGCTACAAAGCAAGTTTCGGCTCAAATCAATCAACGGTTTGGGGAGAGATGTCGAAAAATGATTTTCAAGATGGCGGCCATCTTGGATTTTCAATCGACTCAGTTAGTTTTAGCTATTTTGTGTCTACTAGGCGCCCCAATGCTCCTCATCAAGTTTCAATTCAACTGGATCATAGTATTTAAAGATGTCCAAAGTATGAATTCTCATCATTTTTCCTATATAATTGCATAGGCCCCATACAAATGCACGGGAAAGCAAATTTGACCTTGCCGTAAAAAGGTTAGTCAACGTAGGATCATCATTTTAGCAACTTTGGTAGACCTCCCGTCCCCGATCATTTATGCCCCAGGGCTTATTTGGTTTTGGAGAAGATTTTTAAAGGCTTTTACCTTATATGGGCATCGCGGCCCTCTTGGTCAATGGATCGCGACCACTTTAGCAATCTATTGTTCCTCTGCAACAAAGAGGCTCCACGTGAAATTTGAGCAACGTTGGTCTGGCGGCCTCAGTGGAGAAGGCGTTTGAAATTCTCAACAGTTTTTCCATACAAACGTATGGGGTCCATAGGAATGCATAGGAAAGCAAACTTTACCTTGCCGTAAAAAGGTCAAACGTCATTATACGACCATCATTTTAGTAACTGGTAGACCTTCCGTCCCCAATGATATAAGCAAAAATTCAGCCTCAAGGGATTTTCGGTTCTGACGTAGAAGATTTTTATAGGTTTTTACTATATATGGGCATGGCGGCCATCTTGGTCAACGGACCGCGACCATTTTAGCAAGCTTTCGTTCTCATAACCTAAGGAGGCTCCATATGAAATTTAAGCAAAATTGGCTCAGCGGCTTTAGAGGAGGTCGTTTGAAAATGTTATCGGACGGACGAAAGGACGGACGGACGGCGGACAAAAAGTGATCACTATAGCTCATTCTGAGCATGGCTCAGGTGAGCTAAAAAGTCATGATCTCGGAACAAGACCATCTTGCACCGCCCCTCTCATCCAATTCAGGTCTTCGCCATCTTTTTAGCACGACATAAGTTTGACTTTTCCATGACGAAATCAAAAGCACCTAAATACAATGAATAGAAAGAAGGATCTTTGTAAGCTGCACGAAAGTACACTAAAGTTTGAGCAAATACGCATACAAGCATGCTTGTTTCATCTAATGGAAATTTTCTCAGGATGTTACATATATACAAGTTACTGAACTACACTTTTAAATTACATCGACAAAATACATTAAAACTTATAGTGCTATGGGCGAATTCAGCAGATGTTAGATTGATGTTTTTCTTAGTTTTCCTGAAAATAGGATTTAGCATTTCATGCAAATTGTCTCCTAAGGAAACGATTTGCATGAGCTGTGTAATCCTATTTTTGGGGAAAGTAAGAAAAAAATATTCCAAAATATCGTCTGCTGAAAATTTTACCCGGCATGCTAAGCGTTAAAACTGAATGTCTCCAAGCTGCGAATCAATACGTTCAGGCTTTAAAGATTTGATAGGCTTATTGTTTCAAAATTAATGTTCCAGTTTTAGACGCTTTAAACAAGGACAATCGCTCTTCGCATGCTGAACAAATTTACAGGTTTACTACAGCTAACAGATCAACCTGTATCACTCTCTAGACAAAGTTAACAGACGACAAAATTATGTGTTTTTTTTTTTTCGTTTTTTTTTTTTTTTTTTTCTTTTTTTTTTTCTAATTTTTCCCCAGAAAATAGACTCTGACATTTCAAACAAATTAAGACAATTCGTATGAAATTTCAAACAAAAAATCTAAAAGGTTTTCTTTTTCTAAAAGCTTGCTTTCTAGGAAAGATAAAAAAATATATATTTCAAAACGTCGTCTCCTGAATTAGTTGACCAGCATGCTGAGCGTAAACAGTATTTCCAACATTCATTTTTTGTACTAAAGAAACATGTGTGTTATAGTTGTGCTAAGTTGAAATGCGCCTTCGGGGATTCGGTAGACAGCGAAGGCCTCTTACAGAATCATTAGGTACACTAGAATAAATCAATGTATAGAATAGGTCTTTCTGTTTTGGCTGCCCTGGAACTTTCCTGTTCGCACAAGCCCAAACATCACGAAAACGTACCTATATAATTTTGACCCCCTTAAACCCCACTTTTATATAGTAAAACTGGGGTTTACTGGAGTATACATTATTTTTCTTATTTCTGCTCAAAAACATAGATTGTGGGTACTCGTTAGAACCGCCTCGCCGAGGCGGTTCTAACGAGTACCCACAATCTATGTTTAGTGCAGAAATAAGAAAAATATCAGAATTTTTAATCTACACGTTTTCTTGTGAAGCAGCTCGTACGCGTATTTAACGCTTAGCATGCTGGGTAAACCTTTCAGCAGATGACAACTTGAAACATTTTTTGTCTGAAGAGTGAAGGTTTTCTTAAGACTGCAATCTGGTCTCTGGAGTCACTGTTCGAATGTCTTTAGTAGATTTTGCTGCAGGTAATCATGTAAACTTATGTCTAGCTATATACGTATCTGAGTCGTGGCATGAGACAAGGAACAAAGACTAAAAAGTGAATCTAATATCTGATGCGCAACGTCATCAAAGGGCCAATATGTAAACAGGAATCATAACAAAAGCTGAAATAAGCCTCGCATCCGTGCATTCTGGTTAGGACATTCGCTAGTCGTCGATATTTGCAACAGGCATTGATTCTGCTTGTATTTGGAGTAAGAGTCCTCTTCCTGTGTTTGGTTTCAGCTATATTGTATAATAACCGGGACACAGCACAATGGGCGCGGCGAATTCCAGGACAGTCAGCGGAAAATGCAAGTGAAAATATGCCTATATAATATTGAATCCCTTAAACCCCACTATAGTAAAACGGGGTTTACAGGGGTATATATTATTTTTCTTATTTCTGCTCAAAAACATAGATTGTGGGTACCCGTTAGTACCGCCTCGCCAAGGCGGTTCTAACAAGTACCCACAATTTATGTTTTGAGGAGAAATATGAAAAATATCAGTTTTTATCTGAAAATTTTCAGTTTTTGGAGGTGAAATTTCCATATATTTGAATAGGCGTGTTTTCGTAATGCGTGTCTGAAATAAAATGTCTTGACAAATCATGCATTTTGATGTAACTTTGATCAAAATTGGATAAACTAAGGACGTTAAAGACGTTTAAAGATTGCAAAACCATTATAAAGGATGCCGCCATCTTAACCCATTGTAGACTGAATAGGTCCTCCCTCACTATATATTGGAAGAATCCAATTTTAATTTAGGTACATCCGGCTGTGAGATTTGGATATTCCTAGAGAAAAATGGCTAAATTATTTGCAAACAGTGGAAACCCTGATCAGACGCCGCGTTCTGCGGCGTCTTATCTGGGTCTGCACTGTTTGCCAATTTGTCTCCAGACTACAATGGCTTAAATATTTAACGAGGTTCTAAACGTTTCAATACATCAAATAAAATTTTCTTTCTGGTATGAACAAATGCGGTTTTAAAGCAAAATCCATAAAAAACCTACAGAAGAAGCTATATACAGCTGACTCGTTATCTCGACCTCGCTTATCTCGAATAACCGCTTATCTCGAAGTGGAAATCTGGTCCCTGCCTAAACATGAAAATCTAACAACAGGTAAAAAACATATTGTGGAAAAGAGGAGAAATTGCTTTCTCCTCCTAAGGAGCAATTTCTCCTCTTTTCCACAATATTTTCAATATATCTCTAACTTCAAGAGTCCAATTACACATATATTTGTTAAATGTGGTTGTTCGAATTATTTTTTTCTCAATTCTGCAAATCTGATATGTCGAGATACGGATATCTCGAAGTATTTTAGAGAGTCCCTTGGAATTCGAGATAACGAGAGTTGACTGTATACAAATTGGTTTGGCATATTTAATAACGGCTTTACGACGCCATAAAGCATCATTAAATATTCAAATGGTGGCGCACATAAAATATGTTTTGGTAGTGTTTGTTTGGGTTGAGGTTTTACGGCCCAGTCAACCCAATGGGGTCATGTCGAGAGCGGTCAGTTTACCTAGCCACACGTTTACTGGACAAGCTTAGTCCTCTAAGCGGTTAACCAGTATTGTGCACATTCTTTCGCCAGAAACTGACAACTGCCCTTCTTGAATCAGCGGAAGGGAGAGAATGACCGTAGAAAATATTTCATGATCAATCTCTACGAAAGAATGTTGCCGACCTCGGCGGGGGTTGAACCCGCGACCTCCTGACCTTAAGCTTGTCCCGCGACCTCCAGTCGGACGGCGCATCCAACTGAGCCACCGAGGCCGGCCTGTTTTGGTAGTGTCAAATCTTGATAATTTACTAATTTTCTATCCGATTGTGATCAAATTTGGATCACAATGCGGTTTGTCAAGATCGTGCATCTCAGATACATTCTTTCCCAACACTGCTTTACCCTTTAAATCTAAAAACATATGCAAATGTCTCGACCAAACTACCTTACTTTATGCAGCTTGCATAACGGTCTAGACATTTGGCATGCGCATGGCTTACTGTACTTTTGCTATATCCCCATTCAAACTGTAGGAGCAACACTGGAACGATTATAAGAATGCATGAGCAAACTTCGTAGAATTAGATACCGTAATAGCCCTATGGTTTGGGAAAGACATGTCTGAGCAAACAGTGAGGACCCAGATCAGACGCCGAAGATTCCTCTTATTGGGCCTAATAACACTTATGTTTGGTACATGGCTATGCTAATACGTTAAACGTCATAAAAGGGTCTTTATCATTACGAAAACACGCCCATTCAAATATACTGAAAATTTTACAACCAAAACAAGAACATTTTCAGATAAAAAGAATTCTGTTATTTTTCATATTTCTGCATAAAACATAGATTGTAGGTACTCGTCAGAACCGCCTTTTTAGCAAAATAAGAAATATAATATATACCCTGTAAACCCCAGTTTAACTATATAAAAGTGGGGTTTACGGGGGTAAAAATTATATAGGTATGTTTTCGTGATGTGTTATATGTGAACAGGGAAGGTCCAAATTAGCCTGTGCATTCACTAAGTCGTTTCTTCGTTCGCCCATATATTCTTCAGTACCCACTTACATGGAAATGGGATATATTTACTGCAGAAGTAACTCAGTCAAAATTGTTTTTTCCCCCTTCTCAAAAGTGAGTCTACTGTTAAAGGAAAGAATTTGTCTCCCTGGTAGTAACTACTTTCCTTATAGAGTACCACCATTTCAGACGGGGACTGGTTTGCAGGAAAGCAAACTGGACGTGACAAAATTTGTCTCCCTTGTGAAAAATGGCGGCTATATCTTCAAGTGTGTCTTTTTGTCAAAGTGAGCGGCGAAGGATCTGATCAGACTGCGCGAAGGCACAAACACAGGTGGTTCTTCGATTTCCACGAGGGCATAAGGACCCTTTTTCTGTTTTAAGCAGCAAGTATAATAGTAATGTTACTGAATTATAATTAGCGTACATACTTTGCTGTATAGAAAACCACATACATAATAGTTGCATGCATAAAAGAACCAATTAAATCAGCGACATGATGTGTGTCAATATTTACAATACAAGATAGTCAAACTTGATAATCTTCACTTTAAACAAGTTAAAACATATTTAGATATATGGATCCATGCCATTCATTGTACAAGAAAATCATACACAGTGAAAAACGTTCCCTATTATCAGAGTGAAAAAACAAATTAAATAAAAGCATAATACGGCAAGCATCACGAAAACACGCCGATATAATTTTGACCCCCTTAAACCCCACTTTTATATAGTAAAACTGGGGTTTACAGGGGTATACATTATTTTTCTTATTTCTTCTCAAAACACAGATTGTGGGTACTCGTTAGAACCGCCTCGGCGAGGCGGTTCTAACGAGTACCCACAATCTATGTTTTGAGCAGAAATATGAAAAATATCAGTTTTTTATGTGAAAATTTTCAGTTTTTGGAGGTGAAATTTTCTATATATTTGTATAGGTGTGTTTTCGTAATGAAGAAGTTGTCGTAATTTGGTTTTATCCATATTCCAAAAAGAGTATACAAACTGTTTACAATATGACTGGGACATGGGCTGTCGCAGAACGATGCTTATAGACTGGCTCCAGTCTCCCAGTGACAAAATAATTTTTCTTATAATCTGTTTAATAATCCACTAAAATAAAACCAAAGTAATATCATGACTATAAAGGCTGGTCACTAGTGACCAGCCTTTATAGTCATGATATTTTTTTGGTTATATCTTAGTGGATTATCAAACAGGATTATGAGTAAAATAGTTAGTCACTGGAAACTGGAGCCAGTACGATGCTTAGTGCAAGGCCCAGATAAATCTAAATCAGCGCACCAACGCAGTCTGGTCGAAATCTACGCTGTCCGCCCGCAAAATGTTTTGTTACTGAAAACCAAAATTGGCAAAAGCGAAGGCTTTAATAAGTTTAGACACTGTGGGCCCTCTCTCCTCGTCTCTACGGCCGCAAGAAATAATTTTATATGTAAACCTCCCTATTAGCTGGATTACCACTTCATCCTAAGTATTGGGACAGATAGACCATGAGCAAACAATGTAGACCCAGATTAGAATCCACAGAACGCCACGTCGATCTGGGTCTAGACTGTTTACCACTCATCCAGCAGAACTTAGACACATCAACAGGTAGTAAAATGGACGTTCAAATTTTAGGACAAGTATGGTAAGTTGCTTGAACGCTTAGGGTAATACGGTAATTAACAGAAGTAACCTATTCATCATCATGAGTACTCCTGGCACAGAACAGAATAATTTGACTGCCCATTAATATTCCTAAATACATTTTAGCTTTACAGCTCCGAATATACCATAAATATTTGGACACCTTAATATTTAGTAATTTTGTGCTAAAATAGGACGGATTCATTTTGCTACATGATGCGCAACGTCGGAAAGAGGCCGTTATGCCATATGCGAACAACGAAGGTCCAGATGAGCGTGCGGATCCGTGCAGTCTGAGCTTGACATTTTCTGTTCTTCGACATATACTAAAGTACCCATTGATTATGTAAGCGGACAACGTAGGTGCAGATCAGCCTGCGCGAATGCGCAGGATTCGCGCAGGCTGATCAGGGCCTGCGTTGTCCGCAATTCGCATACGGGACCTTTTCGTACGTTCCGCATCACACGTTAATGCGTTTAAAATAGCTTCATGGATGGTAAACAGTGTAGACCCTGATCATACACCACATGTTCGCTCAGCACTAAGTCCCAATAATTAGTATAAATACTGTGCATACTTGATGTAGTTCACAAGTTTAGGTCAGTTTGTTTTTAACATATTCGAAAATGTATATGTTTGTGAAACCGGTGTACTAGTTATACCTTGACTATCACTCGAGCCGCACCCTGCAGAAATGTGAGTACCAACATGCAATCAGCAAATTTCATACATGCAGTTCTAGATAAGTCCATTACGAAAACACGCCTATTTAAATATATTGAAAATTATACCACCAAAAAATGAAAATTTTCAGATGAAAAAATCTGATTTTTTTCAAATTTCTGTTCAAAACATTGATTGTGGTACTCGTTAGAACCGCATCGACGAGGCGGTTCTAACGAGTGCTCAAAATCTACGTTTTAGAGCAGAAATTAGAAAATAATGTATACCCCTGTAAACCCCAGTTTTACTATATAAAAGTGGGGTTTAAGGGGGTCAAAATTATATAGGGATGTATTTTGTGATGATTTTGTCAACACAAAAACGTTTACCGTATCTACCTTAAGTATTCGGACACCTCAACTCCAGATCATGCTTGTTCTAAAATTTGAACAAGAGCAGTTTTCTACCAGATGTATCTAAAAATTGCTGGATGAGTCGCAAACAATGTAGACCCTGATGAGACGCCGCGTTATGCGGCGTCTCATCTGGGTCTACACAGTCTGCTCAGGCCTGTCTGTCCAAATACAAACGGTTAATACGGTAAAAAAATTTTTCCTGGCGACTCAATAAAAAATCATGCCTTGGTTATTCGTAAGTGCATATCATATGCATACCCACAACATATGTTTTCCTGAAGAAATAAGAAAACTAGGTATGTGGAAACACCTGTTAACTGGAGCTATGAAAAATGGCAAGCGCGCAGTCTGTTGAGCGCCTTCATCTTCACTAACAGATCGTACCCCTGAAAGCGTATCACTTCCTCTTAAGTGCTGAGACGAGATATTTCTGATGGATCTAGACTATCGTATAATAAGAAACTCTTCAGAACATTAGGAAGCTTCAGTTTCAGAACCTTCTCTGGTCCCTGTTTTCCTTTACCTAAGGCTTTTCTTATCCGATTCCGACACAACATCAACAACGGCCTGGATTCATTCGCCAAAATTTTGACTGTGTCTTTTGTGCCTGTTGTAATCGAAGAAAATGAATCAACGGTTTTCTCCACATATTTCAAGCAATTCTGAGCTTCCTCACAGTACACGTCACACAGGAATTTCAAAGTGTCTGGCATCTGCTTATGAACCGCATGTTCCAATGGGTTACATGGCTTGCAGGAATTACTTAGGGTCGAACGGACCGAAAATCTACTTTGTGTGTTTATCAAAAGTTGAATCATTTCAATTTGGTTACTGTCCACAGCAAACCATAACGGAAGAGTGCCGCCATCATCTTCTATATCACAGTCCGCTCCATAGTCTATTAATAGCCTTACAAGATGAGGGCAACTATAAAATACTGCTTCATTTAACGCCGTCATACCATGTAAGCCTCGGCAGTTTACCTTACAACCGGATTCAAGGAGAAGGAGTGACGTCTTCCGGTGTTTGCTTGTAATCGCGCTTATCAGAGGTGTTAGTCCATCCCTGTTTTTGGCGTTGATATCAAAACCTCTCCGAATGAGTTCCTTACAGCACAAAACATTACCACTAGAAGCGGCATAATGCAAAAGAGTATTATTATTGTTTGGCTTCTTGTTCAGATCTGAACCATTTTGAATAAAATAGATGACTAGTTCGGTGTGTCCCTTGCAAGCTGCCACGTGAACTGGTGTACATCCCAGCGAATCCTGTGCATCTATCTGACAACCTGCATGGAGCAGACGACAGCAACATTGGATCTGGCCTCGTTCTGATGCCAGATGTAATGCAGTCCGCTTATTATAGGCGGCCATGTTGACGTTGCATTTGTTCTCCAGCAGCAGCTCTACAACGTCCACGTGACCATTCAAGGCTGCCATCATTAGTGGTGTAAATCTACGCACCTCCTGAGCATCAATTTCCGCACCTGCTTGTAGCAGCAGACGGCAGCATTCCAGATCTCCATGTTGTGCAGCAAAGTGGAGAGCGGTTGATCCACTATGGCTTACTTTATTTACATCACAACCAGTGTCTAGATACAGCTTTAGAAGCTCAACATATCCTTTCTCAGCAGCAGATATTAATGGACTATTACCAAATGAATCATCTTCTTCGAAGTCAGCTTTAGCATGAACAAGAAGTTTACAAATTTGTAAATGGCCATTTTCTGTAGCACAATGCAATGCAGTTCTCTCTAAATAGCCCCTCCGTCTAACGGCGGCTTGATGTGCCAGAAGATACTTAACCACACTTGTGTAACCATTCCAACACGCAAGGATTAGAGGTGTATCGTCTTGGCCATTTCTGGCATTGACGTCTGCTCCTGCTTCTACAAGCAGACGAGAACATTCTAGGTACCCATTCTCTGCGGCACCATGGAGTGCCGTATTCTGATCTACACTACCTTTAGCTCTGACATTACAATCCCATAAAATCAACAGCTCCACCACAACCGCGTGGCCATTCGCTGCTGCAAGAATTAAAGGAGTATTTTCATCTGGATCAAGAATATCAGGAGAAATTCCCGCTTCTAATATGGCCGCGGCACAGTCGGCACGGCCCAAGCGACTAGCAGTTAGTAGACCATGATGAAGCTCGTCCTCGGTACATGATGCGCTCCGCACTAATTCTCGCACTAACTTTATGTTATTGTCGACAATCGCCTCATCCAGCCTGAAATACACAATATAAACAGTACAGTAAGACGTAAAACATAACTGAGACGCAAAATCAGAAAAGTACCTTTGGACATGTGCGCCCATTCTACAGTCTTATCAGAAACTTCACTGGGCGCATTTTGGATAGCTAAGAATGCAGAGTTTATTCATGTGGACAACGAAGACTGATCAGACTGCGAGTCTTCATTGGGCGTATATCCAACCCAGTAAGCATTTTACATAAATCTATAGCGGGCCGTTATCGGCCCGTCAGGGTAGCTGACGGGCCGATAACGGCCCGCTATAGATTTATATAGAATGCTACCTGGGAAGAAGGTACGTTTTCTCATATTGTGGAACAACTGTTTATCGTTCGAAGCACGCCCGTTATAAAGCTATAAAGATCTGTATGTAGTTCGTTTCTTAGCACTCTCAAGGTATCAATGAAAAGAGCATAAAAAATTACACAATTAAAGGGGCAGGCAACACTGATAATAACTGTATTTGAAATAAAATACCATAACAAGTCATTCATTTTGATGCAAATCCGATCAGAATCGGACAAAAAATACGAAACTTATTGGGATTTGAAGATTTTAAAATTGCTTTTAATGGTTCTTCCATTTTGAAAATGTAATGAGAATCTATAACGTCATAAAACCTTGATTAAATATTAAAAACCTACATAAATAATAAATTAAGCAATATTTTATCTCTTTATTGGTGAATATACCCAGTAAGCATTCTACATAAATCTAAAGCGGGCCGTTAACGGAGCGTAGCTGACGAGGCCGATAATGGTCCACTGTAGATTTATAAAGAATGCTAGCGGTGAGTCTGAAAAGCTGGACATGTTATCAAAATGTAACTCTTTTGTATCAAACACTCTGCAAATCTTAAAATAATATAATAAACACACAGTACAATTTAAAGGCAATGGATACCGCTTTTTTTTTACAAAGGAGGAACTTAACCCTAGTCCTGCTGAACCCGGATATGCCCCGCTTTTGCAGAAGAAGCCAACTGATCTGGATCTGCGTTATTTGCCATTCAGTATGTGAATTTATATCAACAATGGATCAAGTAATCTGAGTGGCTAAAAATTTGAAAAGGGTATGACATCTTTACTTATTCAGCAGGACATGGGTTAAGCATCTGTGGTACATTAAGCAAATTCATGAAAAGGGGAGGCAGAACAATTTTGCCAAAGTTACATCATTTAAAGATACAGTCATTCCCCTTAATATGCTTTATTATATCCCGTCGGAAGTTGACTACAAACACACTGCACAATACTATGTTCTACACTTATGCAAATTTAGGAAAATGGCTTAGCTTTAAAAGTCGTGAATTCCTTCAAAATTTCATTTTTAGAACTAAACGTCAATAAGCAACATACAACGAAGAGAAAATTGTTACAGAAAACTGCCTTAGAACCATCACAAGAAAAAATCAACTTGATTGGGGAGAGCTTATTCTTTATCGAAGCCTCGCCTGCGTTCTGATGCTGCTCCAAACCACAATAATGTTATTGGTCCGCCTACATTACGAAAACAAGCTTATTCAAATATATAGAAAATTTCACCTCCAAAAACTGAAAACTGTCAGATAAAATACTCTGATATTTTTCATATTTCTGCTCAAAACATAGATTGTGGGTACTCGTTAGAACCGCCTCGGCGAGGCGGTTTTAACGAGTACCATAATCTACGTTTTTGAGCATAAATAAGAAAAAATAATGTATACCTCTGTAAACCCCTGTTTTACTATATAAAAGTGGGGTCTAAGGGAGTCAATATTATATTGGCACTTCGTGATGGAATATTCAGCATCATCAGTGAAACAGAACAGGAAAATGCATAATCACAAAACTGTGATGAAATAAAGAAACTCTAAAAGACTGCCTTTAGAAACAAATAATACACAAAAGAAAGAAAATCGGATACTCGTTTTTATTAAACCTATGTATACACATCCAGAATGGGCTCAATGATCCCAAAGGAAATAAAAATATTATCTGCAATATAGTGAAGTACAGGGAGATGTTTTACGGCCGCCACTTGAACAACAACAGCTGCAGTGAAGTAAAAAATCTAAAAAAAACGTTGCCTTTGGAAACAAAGAACAAACAACACACAAAATAAACGGAAATCGGGTTATATGGTTTTATTAAGTGTCTTCATACGCAGCAAGATAGTTTGTGGAACTGATATGCAATCTGAAGCCAAAGCCAAAGTCCTTATCTGATATTGACGACTTGGACACTGCTAATCAAGCTGTATTCTCTGCGATGACTGATCTTGGATTCGCAGGTTACATAATAATAGGTTTCCATCAGCAGATCTTTAACGGAATTTCTCCTGCATGACCCACGGGGGACGTGGGGGTGGGGTGTGGTGGGGGCTCTTAACCTTCGATATGGTACAGACGTGCGGCTGGAATATTTATGACCGTACCCATTCATTTATTCCGCAAATAATAAAATATATACCTATTCACATATTTGTTTGCAAAAAAGTACCCTATTCAAATACTACTATGAGGATTTCATGACTGTTGTTATATATGTTCTTGGTTTTAAAATAATAAATTAACTGCAGTAATCTCAAGAGTCAGTGTTGCCTTTGTATTTGATTTTTGTTGCCAGATGAAAAACAAATAGGAAGGCTTTTCATATACAGAGCTGGAAGAAATATACCTAAACATATTCAAAGTGCATGAAAATCTTACCTATCAAAACAAGGCTGTTCCAGCGGCACACCTGTACCATACCTATTAATGGAACAGCTACCCCCTCCACCTATACGCACCCCGTCCCGCTCTCTCCCTGCGGCATGACCAAGACGAATCTGACTTATGTATCTCTCTGTCATGTACATGCACTGATTTTAACCACGAATCTTGAAAATCAATCAGGAAGAGCATTTCAGGCTGCGGATATTTTAGCTGATAAAATAATATATTTGTGGGAGCATAAAAAAATGCCAAGCATCATAAACGCAATATGATGATAACATTTTTGCAATAAAACAGTGTAACGTAATATCAATTCAGCAGATTCTTCTGTCTGAGTAATTGCTATTGCCACCTGCTACATCCATTACAATTCATACAACAGCAAACCCATAACATCTTTAACATCTCTGGAACAAATGCCAGTCATTTAGATTACTTTTATGGTTAAAAAAAGCACCAGCGATCGCGATAAGAGTCTTGTCAATAGTTCTTATTATTCTGTGTATCCAAGTCACAGCATCACATTAGAAGTGCCGCACAGAGGCGAGACAAAGGAGCACTTTCAGCATAGGAGCAATGAGAAATAAATATTGCTTACACCTTTGGGAATAAACCATTTCTACAGGAATTCTGGTGATCATCTGCAAATATTCGCTGATGATTATCAACAAATACTCGACAAACATTCACTTAAATGCACTCTTCGAATCTGCACCCAAATTGCCAATTGTTTCGCTTTAAAGATAGGTGGCTGTCTATAATTCATGAACAATATAAATACAGTTACCAAGAAAGGTCATCATTACGAAAACACGCCTATTCAAATATATAGAAAATTTCACCTCCAAAAATTGAAAAATATCAGATAAAAATACTCTGATATTTTTCATACTTTTGCTCAAAACATAGATTGTGGGTACTCGTTAGAACCGCCTCGGCCAGGCGGTTCTAACAAGTACCCACAATCTATGTTTTGAGCAAAAATAAGAAAAATAATGTATACCCCTGTAAACCCCAGTTTTACTATATAAAAGTGGGGTTTAAGGGGGTCAATATTATATAGGCGTGTTTTCGTGATGTAATCACTAAGCGCAGTCTTCCCAGGGCATCAACAGAGAAAAGATCTGGAGCTTACTAAGACAAGACAGAACAGTACATCTGTGATAGCAGACATAAGAACTAAATACAAGAGGCCCACGGGCCACAACTCGCTCACCTGAGTGAAACCGCTACTGCAGATATGTAGATAGCATGCAACATTTTTCCAGTACTGTCAAATCTTAAATTTTATGACAAGGCAATGGATTAAACAGTTTTTGAGATATCTTGCTTACACGGTTAAAATGTTGAAAATTTGGTTCATCTACTTATCCTGTCCTTTAAAGGCCTTTTTTCCTATTTTTTTGCACTGGCAGTCATTTTGTTCAGCAGAGCAGAACCATTTTATCAATTTTGGCAAAGGGGCATAAGAGGAACATTGATGTGAAATCGTTTGAAATCTTGCCACTGGCCACGGAGATGTCGTTTAAAGGCTTTTCTATTTTTAGCACTGGTTACAATTTTGTTCAGCATAGCAGAACCATTTTTGGCAATTTTGGTAAAGGGGGATAAGAGGAACATTTTTGTAAAATCATTTTGAAATCAGGCCACTGGCCAAGGAGGACATATTTAAAGGCTTTTTTTTCTATTTTTAGCTCTGGCGGCCATTTTGTTCAGCCGAGCAGAATTTTTTAGCAATTTTGGTAAAGGGCCATAAGAGGAACAATTCTGTGAAATAACTTTGAAATCAGGACACTGGCTGTGGAAGAGATGTCTTTTAAAGGTTTTCTATTTTTAGCTCTGGTCACAATTTTGTTCAGCCAAGCGGAACCATTCTAGTAATTTTGGTTGAGGGCCATTGGTGGAACACTTCTGTGCAAATATTTTTTCAGGCCATTGGCCAAATCAGGCCATTGGCCAAGGACGTTTGAAGATTTTCTAATTTTTGACTCTGGCTGCCATCTTGTTCAATGGAGAAGAACCGTTGCGGCCATCTTGGACTTCCGATCGACACAATTTTAGTTTGTTTCGATCCAGAAGTCATCCTATTGCTAAAGAACAAGTTTCGGCTCTAAGCGATTTAAGGTTTGAGAAGAGATGTCGAAAACTGATTTTCAAGATGGCGGCTGTGGTGGCCATCTTGGATTTTCTATCAGCTCGTTTAGCTATTTTGTGTCTCATAACCGCCCTAATGCTCATCATCAAGTTTCGATTCAACTGGATTATAGAGGAGATGTCCAAAATATGAATTCCCAACATGTTTCCCATATAAATGTATAGGGCCAATACAAATGCATAGGGAAGCAAATCTGACCTCGCCATAAAAAGTTCAAACGTCAATGTACGACCATCATTTTAGCAACTTCGGTAGACCTCCTGTCCCTGATGATTTGTGCAAAGATTCAGCCCCAAAGCATCCTATGTTCTGGAGAAGAAGATTTTTAAAGTTTTTTACCATATATGGGCATGGCGGCCACCTTGATCAATGGACCGCGACCATTTTAGCAATCTTTCGTCCCCACAACCTAAGGAGACTCCACATGGAATTTGAGCAACATTGGCCCAGCTTCAGAGGTGAAGTCATTTGAAATTCTCAACATTTTTCCCATACAAATGTATGGTGCCCATACAAATGCATAGGGAAACAAACTTGACCTCACCGTAAAAAGGTCAAACGTCAAAGTACAACAATTATTTTAGCAACTTTGGTAGACCGCTTGTCCCCGATGATTTGTGCAAAGATTCAGCCCCAAGGCATCCTCGGTTCTAGAGAAGAATATTTTTAAATGTTTTTACCATATATGGGCATTGTTGCCATCTGGGTCAACGGACCGCGACCATTTTAACAATCTTTCGTTCCCCTAACCTAAGGAGGCCCTCCATATGAAATCTGAGCAAAACTGGCACAGCGGCTTCAGAGGAGATGCCGTTTGAAAATGTTAATGGACGGACGGACGGACGGACGACGGACGAAAAGTGATCACAATGGCTCATCCTGAGCAAAGCTCAGGTGAACTAAAAAGGTATGAAGAAAATCCAGGGACTGCCACAATCACAAGCCGCAGCCCATCCCAGACACCAAGAGGAAGACATACTCGACAAAGAAACCACTTGAAATACTCTTGTGAAATATCACCTTTACCATCTGAAGCAGATCCATTTCCTATATACGGGGTGTCTGGTTAGTTTTTATTATCATTATGTTTTGCAGAAGTTTCTGAGCTTAATGCAAAAAGTGTAGACCCTGATCGGACGCCGTATTCTGCGGCGTCTGATCTGGGTCTACACTGTTTGCCAATGTCCTTTTATGGGACGCTAGGCTTAAATGGGTTAACAAAAGAATACAAAATGAATGAAAACACAAAATGAAAGGAAATTGCCAACTAGTGAAGGAGGTGGCAATGTCATTGACCTAAAAGCAATTGAGGGAAATGGGAGCTTGTATCGAATAGAATTTTGTAACAATGCATGTATCTACCATAAGTCAAACTATCAACGAAATCCGTTGAAGCGAGTGTACAGCTTTAAAACCTAAACATAAAACTTAAATATTTGAAGCTGAACCATTCCAAGTCCGTTATCTTGATTGCAAGATTATTTATTGGGACGAAGCTTGGACCAACAAAACCTATGGAATGAAATCTAACAGTAACTAAAGCATCAGCTAAAACGAACACGTTCAGGAAATATAGATTTAATGCAAAAATGTAATAAGATAATTCTACGGTCTGTCACTTTGAAAGCAAGGTCGTGGGCAAGGGTTTGTTGGTAATGTAAACACTTATGCACTAATATCTAGACCAAATATGAACTAAACCCTGCAAAGCGTATGACTAATATAAATTCTTAAAAACATTACCCTTAAGATGCCAAGAAAAATCAATTCTGAAAATGTCATCTGTTTATGTCGTCTCATGCATGTTCTTGCAAACTTGTCAAACATACTTTTTGCATATAGGTAAACAGCATGGATCCAGATCAGGAGCAGTCTGATCTGGGTCCACACTGTTTGCAGCAATGACTTTTAAAAGTAACCGGCAGAAGACTAAGCAGACGACAATTGTTGTGTTTGGCATCTTAAGGGTACACGTAAAAAGTATCACGTGTGGGCGCCGACAGGATATCAACGCCGTCGACAACGTAGACGGCGGGGTAATGTAGCAGTTCTTTCTGGGATTTTGTCCAGGCGAGCCAAAAATAAACAAATAAACAGTATTTTAACCAATATCGGTTTACGAAACGGAAAATAATGCAATCTTCATTTTACGTCTCTTAACAAGCATTAAAGGAAATGCTTTTAGTCGAAAGTAAAGCGCAGTATCATGGAATGTACATACAATCAATCAAGCTGTCTGACATAACTACTCTGAAATCGTAATGAAGGCATTCAGACAAGTACAACATTCAGATGAACTAAGTTTCTCTATAAAAAGCGTATTTTTCCCTGCCTCAGTATATACCAGAAATCTTAAAAATACAACAGTCACACAAAAAACCAAACTACGAGTTTAGCAAACAATAATTCTGTCTCCAAATTAAGAACTTATCTGTAACCCCAGCCTTATACACGTCATCACGTTAAAGCAAAGATGAATGAAGCATTTTAACTGTCAGCCATACTTCTAGATGAGAAGGGATCCATATTTTCTAATCTCTGCATACAAAAAAAAAAAAACGTATTAAGTGGGCATTCATTTGAAGCTCCTAGCCAAATTAGTTGACCGAAAAAGTCCACTGAACAAATGCTTGGTAAATTTCCTAATTACTGTAACATACTATCAAATCGAATTTATTCACACTTCACATGCTACATCGGTTTGTGGAAATTAATCTCTCTGAAAATTATTTTACATGAACCGAGTGCGAAGAGGTAAGTAAATAAAAACTCGAAAACTGAAGCAGAAGTTATTACCACTGACTTCTGGTTTCTAGGAGCGATGCCGGAGAGTGCACAAAGGTAAATCAAGAATGTTGCAGCACTAACCAGTAAAGCTATATATAGAGATATGCGTGCAGATATCCAGGAAATGCTACAATCACGAAGCAGAGACCTCCCAAGGCACCAAAAGGAAGGAGACACGAGGAAAAAATAATGACAAACAATCCATCGAATCTAGCAAAGCGTATGACTAATATGTAATATACACAGCTGAACTTTCGTATACACAATGATTGGACATTTTTTGATACAAAAACACTGTATAGGAATTCAAAATGAACTGCATTTCGACAAAACATATGCATTTTTGCACGATACAAGTTTTCATTTGTGACCAGCAACTGTACCCAGCATAAACATGTACAATAATAGGTAGATACACCTGGGCCCAGTTGTTCAAAGCTTCGTTTGTTTAACGAGCTCGTTAAGGGTCATTTCGTTAACAGTTTTAGCAGATTCAACATACAATATACGATATTTTTTGCTGAAAAAAAAATGTGAGTAGCTTTTGCAAAAGCTACCCACATTTTTCAGCAAAAAATTTCAGCATATTTGCGTATCACTCGATGTAAATGTTAACGAATCGTTAACTAACGACATCGTTAGTTTTGAACAATTATGCCCTGACATGCTATACTCATATCGCAATATTAAATACTCCAAATACAGTTAACGCATGCATTTAAACCTCACTTCGTATACGTTTTTAGTCAACACTCCTAAAGCATTAAAGCATTATATGCTTTTGGAGAGTCTACCTAGAAATTTGAGAATTGACCTGACATGTAATGCTTATGGAAACATTATGTTTTACTATGCTAGGTCTCCAAGCGGTTTTGGCAAAACAACGCTTTGAGTGGTACGTGGCAAACCTTTTACTTTGCACTTTTATGAAATGCTAAATATATCAAAATGTCTTTACGGCGAATAAAACCATTTCATAAAGATTTAGTTCAAATTTTCAAGAAATATTTCTACAAATCAACGAAATCGTTTATAGCAATAATGTAAAATTAAAAAAAAAAAATCGAATGCGTTTTCATCAACGTTAACTCTAGCGGCCTTATTTGATGTAAAATTAAACATTTACCTCCCAAAATGACAAATTTGGTTATCCCCTAATCTTTCTTATAACGGTCGACAGCACAGCTGTTGAGAGGCTTAACCCCTTCACACCCAAGTTAATGAAATGGACTCTTCTATCTCTGAATTTGATCACATTCATTGTTGCCAATGGGGTTCAGTCAGACATCAATAACAAAGTGGCAAACAGTGCAGATTAAGATGAGACGGCTCGTATGAGCCGTCTCATCTGAATCTGCGCTGTTTACAAATGTATATGTATTGGTCTGCAGGGATGAAAGGGTCAAACCTGATTTCACTTAGTTTATCATTCAGGACGTAATTTTAGTCTCAGATTAAATTCCATGTACAAGACAGTTAGAAAGCAATTAATGTTTGTCAGGACATATATGTGTGATTCTGTGTCCTATCAAGAATTCAAAGTCACGCATTTGTGGATACTTATTAAGTAACCTTAGAACAAATAAATGAATTAACTTTCAAATTTATTCCATTCATTATTAAAGTCTGTTTTCGAACACACAGAAAATATTGTTCTTGTCTCTTTTCTCTTCTGTCTGGTTTCTTTGATGATAGCAGACGGTACAAGTATTGCTCTATTACTGTCTATTCACGTACACTACAGATTAAAGGATTGTCCAACTTGTCATTGATTTCAGCCATAGATCTGTCAGATTTTGTCAGCTCTGGGAACCTATCCAAAGTTTCCATTCAGACAACCGTCGCATTTATATGTGCTCCCAAAACAATATGTTTTGTGTACAGACACTCGTGACAGTTAGACGTTCTCCCGAAATGGATATGGTAAGGACGTGGCATACGTTGTTGACCCACATCAGATGCCGAAAAACGCGGATATTAAAGTCAATGTAGATCCGACGCATTTATTTTCTCATTTGGTGAAGTTCACACTGGGGTGACTAAATGGTGGACAAAACTCAAAACAAATTATTGTTGTTATGTGTCAAAAACAACACCTTCAAACGTCTTGAGACAAAAGTGAATGCAGTAACTTATCAACTCATTATGCGCCCCATGAAAGGGGCATTAGCAAACTGAGTAGACGCAGATCAGACGCCACAGAACCAGGTGACCGATCAGGTGTTTGCATACAGGAATTTCTATCAAACAAGGTAATTAAACAAACGAACGAAATAGCAAATGGACCAGTCAAAAAGTTGAGGTAGAAGTCTATTCGGCATAAATGTGTTAATTATATTGATATCTGGAACAACATTGTAGGGCTGCTGTTATTGAAGTATTTCCGGAGTATATTAGCATTAATTTCTAATAGTTTTTTTTCTTCTTTCTGACATTAGTCGTAAGTCGCTGACTTGCACTGGGCTTAAAGATAGCATTTTCTGGTCTGTTCCTATGTAGCAGACACAATGTTGTCATCGAACAGATCCTTAAGCATTCTTGGAATCTGTCATGTTTTATCAGAAACATTTTGGTCTGGCCCCGAGGCTATAAAACATTTTTCATGCTCAACTCAACTGAGCATGACATTTGTCCTACTAATAAATCTCAAATTACTAACAATTGCAAATTCTTTCTTGCTTAACATAGCTAAGCATGAAAATTTCTCTGCTAATAAATATGAAAATGCCAACTATTGTTGGCATTTTCATATTTATTAGCAGCGAAAATTTCATGCTCAGCTGAGTTGCGCATGAAAAAAGTTTTATAACCTCGAGGCCTGGTTTCTTATACTGAGTATAAATCATCACAAAAACATGCCTATATAATTTTGACCCCCTTAAACCCCACTTTTATATAGTAAAACTGGGGTTTACAGGGATATACATTTTTTTTCTTATTTCTGCTCAAAAACATAGATTGTGGGTACTCTTTAGAACTGCCTCGCCGAGGCGGTTCTAACGAGTACTCACAATCTATGTTTGGAGCAGAAATATGAAAAATATTAGAGTTTTTTTTTATCTGAAAATTTTCAGTTTTTTTAGATGAAATTTTCTAATTATTTGAATAAGCGTGTTTTCGTAATGTGGTGACCTTGTAATGTCTGTGTCACAGGTGCCATATTTTAATGAGTGTTCTGGATGTTTCAAACGGACATCGTGCTAGATTATCACAGAGGCAGGCAGGACAAATCAAACGTTACTATGACAACAAACAAAGCAAAATACAAGAAAAGCCCTGCAGCGAGTGAATAGTCCCAAGGCCCCACAAAAAACGAACAACAGAATCACCGCCTTAGAACGGTCGTTAATAATTAAATCTAGTCAAATCGAGGGCAACATTTATAGACTGATTTTTTTCTATTTTTCACCTTTTGTTTTCTGTATTTCCAAAGAAGCCCCTCATCCTTCACCCCGCACCCCTACTCACCCCGCACCCCTCCACCCCCTTTTTGTGATTATTTCATTTTTCTGGATATATTATCGTAATAATGAACAATACGTTAAGGGAAAATCCTACCATGATAAGCATTTACACAAAACTAACTTTCAAAATAAAAGCATCAACATATTTTGCCATTTGATTTTCCTCCACTTACTCGTCTGTCTCAAGACTCTTTCTTTCCTAATATTTTCTCTCTTCTTTACAAAACTAGTACAAGTTAAACGATTTAATCAGTTATGTCCCTTTGTGGAAAAGGCAGAATTCTGGAGTAAAACAGGGAAATGGGATTAAAGAGACAAAATTTGCTACAGCTACAGGAAGTAAAACAAGTGCAGAAACGACTGGAGCCAGTCTATCCACCTACATTTACCTTCCCTGATCGACTCGGATATATGTGCTTAATTAGACATAAATCTCTCCAAAAAGTATCCGAAATAATTATGTCGTTGAAATAACTTGAGACGCAATACGTTTATTTTTACCATCTTTCCCCGATGGGTAATCAATAGACGGCGGATGCTGACAAGTCATTCAGGACATAAACTGTTTGTTGAATTAACAGCAAAGTCAGTTTATTGTCTAGATCAGCCATTAGATACACGAAGTACATTGTAACAAGGATACTGCCATCAGAACTAATTTTTCTGTGGCAAGGATAATCAAGTTGAAAAATAAAACATGTGCCACTGCCATTAACTCTTGCAAACAGTCTCCATAAATCATTGGGTGTAGTATAGATCCTATGGACTAGGTAAAATCCACTGTTTTCCTCAGCTGACAACTGGCGAAAATTCTTAATACTTTGAAGTGGGCTTGCAGACTGCTGGAAATTCCACTGTCACTCTGGGACGAGCTTCTTAAATGAAATCTGGACTAGGTTAGAACATTTTCAGGGCCTGTCTCAGATAAGGTTAGGCTCTGAAGCATTTTTTTTTTGGCATAGGTCATGCATACATTTCGAGCTCTCGTACCGTTTTGCTGCACTGAGTATTCCTCTCCCAGTAAGCATTCTACATAAATCTATAGCGGGCCGTTCTCGGCCCGTCAGGGTAGCTGACGGGCCGATAACGGCCCGCTATAGATTTATATAGAATGCTAGCTGGGTTTCTTCACCCTCCCCACCATAGGCCTATAATTTGCTAACTTCTTTATCTGCTCCATCTTGAAAAGAGTAAGGTAAATGCAGGTTTTCATAGCCTGAATACATCTAAAGAATCACTGTTCTATAAAGAAGCCCCAGTTTCGATTCCCTTTGGAGGTGCAATTCAGCTCAAGAATGTACGGCGATTCACTGTACATCGCATTTCCTTGTCAAATTCACATAATCTTGATTATTATTATTACTTCTGAACTCTTTTTTTTCTGTTGCTTTAAAAAAGACTATAGACAGACTGCTGGACAGGTGTGTGCGCGTTGTACGAAGTACATGATCGGAAATAACAGCAGATGGAAAGCTATATGTTGTTCCTGAAAAAAATTGCGTCACAGCAAAATTCCTACAAGATGGTATGTGCGTCCATCGAAGACTCAGATAAGCCTGCGCATCCTTGCAGTCAGATCAGTCTTCGTAGGGCGCAAGAAGACGCTTTGGATCCTTGGCTATCCTCAGTTACATGTTAAGACTTACCAGACTGCGCGGAGGCGCTGGCAGATCTGTGTCTTCGCTTGGAGCACGTGCAATATTGTAGGAAATACTGTGCCCCGGCTCAAAGTATAGATCAACATTGACCTACATTCCATTTGCATGTTATAGTTATAAAAATTGCGCTGTCTTAAGCAATAAGAAACAATATGGAATTTTTACTTCCGCCAACATCAATAGATGAAAAAAAAAAAAAAAAAAAAAAAAAAACAGAACGAGAAACTCTTGATGAGATACAAGATATCATCTGCGCATCACTTCAAATGCCAAACTCATTACTTATATATATCGTACTTACTCTAAATATTTAGACACCTAATCACCTTACCATACTTGTCCTAAATTTTGAATAAGTTCACTGAATATCTTGGTTTGTCAATAATTGTAAGACGAAGGGCAAACAGTGTAGACCCTGATCAGATGTCGCGTATACACTGTTTGTTAACCCATTTATTTCTAGCGGCCTATAAAAGGGACATTGGCAAACAGTGTAGACCAAGATCAGACGCCGCAGAAAGCGGCATCTGATCAGGGTCTACACCGTTTGCATTACGTTAAAAAATTTCTACAAAACATGGTTATAATCAAAACTAACCAGACATCCTTTATGTAGGAAATGAACCTGTCCAAAGAGCTGAGGTGGAAGAGTCCACATGGCATAAATGGGTTAAAAACTATTTGACAGAATACTTAGGATATAAACGGTAAACCACTTGAGAAACATTTACATTCTAATCCCAAAATGTAACCAATACCGACACTAATCAGAAAGCGCGCACTTGCACGGTTTTTTGACTACTCTAGTACACACCATGTACCGCGAAGTGCATTAGTGCAAGTCTTGATTATCCCATTGTAGTCGGGAGACCCGTAAAAGGGCAACTGGCAAACAGTTCAGACGCAGATCAGACGCCGCAGAACGCGAGAACGCGGTGTCTGATCAGGGTCTTCACTGTTTGCAGATAGGTTAGCCATTTTTCTCTAGGAATACGTAAATCTCCTAACCGGGCGTACCTAAAATTGAAATTGGATTCTTCCAAAATATAGTGTTGGAGAGTCTATTCAGTCTACAATGGGTTATTCTGCACGGATAGGCAAGACTTTTTTGTCTTTGTATATTCCACTGTACGTGCTCTTTTTACGCTGCTACAGCTTTTACTTCGAGAAACTAATTAATATCAAAGATACAATGTAGGAGTGCCTTTAAAATTTCCAGGTGTAAATATTTTAACTATTTCTAGGTAAGTAAGTGAAGTGGGTTAATGATGAAGGCCTCGGTATGTGTTTTTAACCCCAAATTTTTCTCTGCAGGGCGGCAGAATCATACCACTTAGCCAGATACGTTTTATTCTTGCTTGGTAATTCTGTTAAGATTTGCACAAATTGTTTGTTTGTGTGTTGTTGTTTTTTGTTGTTGATTTTTTTTTTTTTTTTTTTTTGGTGCTTTTTGTTGTTGTTTTTGTTGTTGTTTGTCTGTTTGTTTTATTTGTTTGCGTAAATCTGTAAAAAAAACTTGAATAAATCAACAAGTCAAACATTTTAAACATTACTTAAAACCATTAAAACCAAGAGGGCCATAATGGCCCCGAAACGCTCAACTGAGTAACAAAATACTTACAGAACCCATCTAGAAATGATCGATACAAACATTCTGACCAAGATGCATGACGATTACATAAACAACTCAGACAATGTAGCATGCCTATGAAATAAAGCTAGCTATGGATAATTACATTCAAGAGGCCATGCTACAATGTATGAATGTACCAGGTATCACTGGCTGTATGACCAAGTTACCGAGAAACAGACCTACATGCAAAAACATAACAAAGTCAGTGGACCGTGAAATACAGGTCAATGTCAATTATGGATTACTGCATTCAAGAGTCTACCCTGAGATGTATGAAAGTGCAAAGTTTCGCTTCTGTAGGACCAATCATTACTGAGAACCTGATCTAAACGTAAAAACTTAACAAAGGCACTGGGCCGTGAAATGTATGTCATAAGTGACCCGGTTTCGAACTTGACCTAGAAATCATTAAGACAAACATCTGAGTAAGATACATGATGATTACTTCTAAAATGTGACCTCTAGAGTGTTAAAAAGGTTTTCCTTTGATCTGGTTTGGTAACCTAGTTTTTCATCCCAAGTGACCAGTTTTGGACTTGGCCTAGAAATCATCAAGACAAATATTTTGAGCAAGATTCTCCAGAGCTCAAGATAGCGCCTTATTTTACCTCGCAGCTTTTTCTGAAAGCATGGTTTGTAGGACTAAATAGATCCACATCGCCGTGGAAATTCAAATTACGATACGTAAAGCATGCGCATATAGCATGCGTATAAACAGCATACGCATTACATCACGAAAACATGCCTATATAATTTTGACCCCCATAAACCCCACTTTTATATAGTAAAACTGGGGTTTACAGGGGTATACATTATTTTTCTTATTTCTGCTCAAAAACATAGATTGTGGGTACTCGTTAGAACCGCCTCATCGAGGCGGTTCTAACGAGTACCTACAATCTATGTTTTGAGCAGAAATAAGAAAAATATCAGAAGTTTTCATCTGAAAATTTTGTATTTTTGGTGGTAAAATTCTCAATATATTTGAATAGGCGTGTTTTCATAATGATAAGCGTTCGTGGAGATATAAACAGAATATTTAATGCGCAACGCACGAAAAGGATCTTTATGTTTGCTTATTTGCATGCTTATATGCGCGATTGTTGTCCTCTCTCCGGTTTACTGGATATTGTAGATTATTTCGTCGAACAGAGAATGCCTCTAACAGACTATACAGTCCGACCCGGGCCTTCGCTGTCCGTTGGAGGCGTAAAGGCCTTTTCTTGTATACCGGATAAGGATTTCCGCAGATTACACTAGTGCTAGCAAATCTTATCACACACATCCTTATCCGTCCCGTGGGGAAGATAAAAATAGAGTATTTTCACGTGTTTGATATACATGTACACTGGTTGTATAGGACGTCACGATAAGCCATCGTTAAGGTTGACGTCACTGAACGTAATGACGTCACTAAACGTCACGGTAGTGTCCTCACAATATGGCGGACGTCATATCGAAGGGACTGCATTATCAAAAACCCACTTTCAGAAACGACAGGTTTGCAAGAAAAGGAATCTATCACAGGCGTGTGGGACAGACAAAAATCCGTCCCTCGGGATCACTGTCTGACATCACTCGGCAAGCCTCGTGATGCCAGACAGTGACCCTCATGACGGATTTTTTTTTTATCTACCCCTCACACTTATATTCTTGCATGCCGGATAACGATTTCCGCAAATTACACATAGGTGCTAGCAAATCTTATTTCACACACCCTTATCCGTCCAGTGGGAAAGATAAAAATCGAGAATTTTCACACATTTAATATACACTGGTTGTGTAGGATGTCACGGTACGCCATTATTAAGGTTGACGTCACTGAACGTAATGACGTCAATAAACGTCACGGTATTGTCATCACAATATGGCGGACGTCTGCAATCGAAGTGACTGAATTATCAAAAACCCACTTTCAGAAATGAAAGGTATGCAAGAAAAATAATCTATCAGGGGTGTGTGAGACAGACAGAAAAACCCTCCCTCGGGATCACAGTCTGACATCACTCGGCAAGCCTCATACGTGATGCCAGACAGTAACCCTCGGGACGGATTTTTCTACATGTATCTAGGCCCACCCCTCACACCAATGGTAGATTCTTTTAATCTCGCATTATCTATCATTTACCTGGGTACCTGTCCATCATCTGCTGGACTCAAACTGAAGATACCAAATAACGTGCTACACCATATTCACCCTTATTATCAAATCCAGAGCAAACGGGGTGCAGGCCCTGATCAGACGGCGCAAAATTCATCAAGCAATTTTCATACACAATATAAAGCATAAAATGGACTCGTTTATCAATTTCAGTCTTGCGGACAAAATTTTTATTTGCAAACAGTGTAGATCCTGATGAGACGGCTCATAAAGAGCCGTCTCATCAGGATCTACATTGTTTGCATTCTAGTTCCATTTTTTATTCAAAACCCCTATTTATATTTGCAACAGTGGATGTGTCCAAATGCAGAGATGGAAGTGTCCATTTCTGGAGCAAAGGGGGTGAAAGGCTCACTGTGTATGTCAAGTATGGTAAATGGATGTCCTAATACTTGAAGTAAATACGGCAACTGTGAGATGAGCCTGGTCTAATATTTGATCTTCTGTGAACAAGTGACACAATTACAGGATCGGAAAATGGCTGAAATGCGTCACTTCGTTGTTTTTAACCTTAACCACTCTCTGGGCTAATTCAGCAGACGATGAATTGCATGAAATGTCATAACCTGTTTTCTGGGGAAAAAAAATGGGATTTTTTTTTTAATGTCGTCTACTGAAATTTTCACCCGGAATGCTAAGCGTTAACTCGCCAACATCGCTTTCCTAAGTCATGCCTCGAGGGAGGCAGCTCCATGAATGAGTACTAAGTAAAAGTTCTAATGATTTATAATCTACTTTGGTACTTCTAAAGTTTTGCCAGGCATTTCGTGCCCGATTTCGTGTAGGCATTTTATTGTAAGTGCCTTCGAGCATGTGAAAAGTTTGCGGATTCACAACATCCTGTGCATGCGCAAAGTATCATACAGACCTTTGCCCTCCATTTAAACATTCTATAATATCTAATGATTCTGGCAGCGGACAGCGTAGGTCCTGATCAGACTGCGTAGATGCGCAGGCTGGTCTGGGCAGTTACTGTCCGCATATGCCCTAAGACACGTTTTCGCTTGGTGCGGCCCATACGATGAATATTCATGAGGTATAATAAAGTCTGATAAGACTGTTATTCTGTTGTTGTTTTTTCTTTTTTTTTTTTTTTTTTGTGTGTGTGTGTGTGTGTGTGTGTGTGTGTGTGTGTGTGTGTGTGTGTGTGTGTGTGTGTGTGTGTGTGTGTGTGTGTGTGTGTGTGTGTGTTTATTCAGATCCGACTCACTTTGTTATACCTCATTAATATTCATCAGCTAAATTAGAAATCTCTGGTCGAGAACATATCACGTGCAGGGTAATATTCTGCAAAGTCACCCTGTAATATTACCCTCGCAAGTAATGTTACCCTCTGACGTCACTTCGGTAAGCGCATTTCGATGCAAGGTAATATTCTGCAACGTAACCCTGTATTATTATCCTCACGGGTAATGTAACCCTCTGATGACGTCATTGCTGTCAGTGCAGTTGCAGTTGTAAGAACTCAGTACAATAAAACAAGATTTGCCCTTGTACAAGGGTAATATGACGATTTGTTCACCCTCGACACTTAATATTTCCCTGGGGCAAGCCCTCGAGTAACATTATCTGCCACAGGTGAACAAATCGTCGTGCCCTCGCACAAGAGCAATACTTGTGTATTATAATCATAGGACTTTTTAAAAAGAAGTATTTGATGATAATTCTGGGATAATTCTAAATTATTCATAAAAAAAAAACAACAAAAAAAACTTATATGGCGAGTACTCGTTAAAAGCGCCTCGACGAGGCGCTTCTAACGAGTACCCACAAGATATATTTATAGAGAACTAGAGAAAAAAATCACACATAATTATCACCAAATACTCGGTCTTAACAAGTCCCCTGACAATTCTGATTTTATTTCAGCGGTCACCGTATCAATCCAGAGAAGGAATGCTGTATTCATCATCTATTCTGTTTAATACTTCTAACTGCAACCATTTCTATAGACTGGCTCCAGTCTCCGGTGACTATTCTGTTTGATAATCCACTAAAATAAAACCAAAATAATATCAAGACTATAAAGCCTGGTCACTAGAGTGACCAGCCTTTATAGTCATATTATTTTGGTTTATTTTAGTGGATTAGAGTGACCGGCCTTTATAGTCATGATATTATTTTGGTTTTAGTTTAGTGGATTATCATATAAGATTTTAAAAATAATTATATAGTCACTGTTGACTGGAGTCAGTCTACCATTTCTACATTGGAATGTTATGAGTTTTTTTTTTTTTTCCATTTTGAGACAGAGCAAAGTTACTATGATTTATTTCTTGTGATGGTGAAACTCAAAGAATAGTATACAACACGATATTACTGGTCAGTCAATGTATAGGAAGCAGGTTGTTGGTTTAGTTATGCCTATCTAGGATGTAAGTGTGAAAAACGAAACGATAAATACAATAAAATACGCAAAAGTACGAAACAAAGTTGGGAATGCGTAGAGAGTAGATTCGAATTCTCGCTCCAGCCACCATATTTTTAGACCAGAAGGTTGAGTAAAGTGGACAGGAAGGCAGTTGCAGGCGGATGGTGATTCTATATGTGTATGAAAATTACATGAAGCAAAGCTATACAAATGCATGCATACGGTATGACTGGAATATTATTGAAATAGCCATAAAACCTCAGAACAGCAAATGAAGTAGCAAACGTAGACTGGCTCCCGTTTCCGGTGACAAAACATTTTTGTTAACCCTAGTCCTGCTGAACCCGGATATGTCCTGCTTTTGCAAATGGTGTAGATCCAGATCAGTTGGCTTCTGAAGAAGCCAACTGATCTGGATCTGCACTGTTTGCTATTAAGTATGTGAATTTATACCAACAATCTGGATAAAGTAATCTGATTGGCTGAAAATTAGAAGTAGGCGTGGCATCTTAATTTATTCAGCAGGACAAGGATTTAAATAATGTTTAATACATCTACTAAACTAAAACCAAAATAATATCATGACTATAAAGGCTGGTCTAGTGACCAGCCTTTATAGTCATGATATGATTTTGGTCTTATTTTAGTGGATTATCAAGCAGGAAAGTCAGAATAAATAATCAGTCACTGGAGACTGCAGCCAGTCTACAACACGGTTCATGTTTAGCTTCGATACACAAGCAGATGCGCTGTCTGTCTATAAATGGCACTCTGCCAACTTAATTCTCAGCCCAGGGCAGGTCGTGTCTGTACTTGTGCTAACGGTTTAATAATTTCCTAACTGGAACAGATTCAAACCCGCAATCACGAGTCCAACATTTTAACTATTAAGATAGACAGGCCTTTCATCAGTTCAAACAAAGGTATTATTAAGGGAATCCGATACACTTCAGGTGAGACAACTCTGTCAAAATTGTGCCCCCTTTCCCCCCTTCCCCCACCCCTCACTTTCTGAAAAGAGTCAACTTTAGTTCTGTGGGAGCAAATTTTTATCCGTTTTTAGCAGGTCTACTTTCTGAATGCGCTAGGTGTTCAGAAAAGCAAACAGGAAGCCACAAAAGTAACCTTTCTTGTCAAAACATGCCATAATCCTACCAAATGTGTCTATTCACTTTAAAAGTTGTTGTTAATGTAATGCCCTTTAACCTTTGCCAAGTGATCAGAACGCATGTATATAAATTTATTGACTGACAAGGTGCTTACGATTACTTTGATACATTCTGGAGCAATGACAAATAAGTGGCGATATTTTCCACATCACTTTTAACTCTTCAGGCTCGTCACGCCCACTTCTAACATCCAGCCAATCCGGGGTTTTTGACAGAAATTCACATATAATGGTGCAGATCCAAATCAGAAGCCAACTGATCTGGATCTACACTGTTTGCCAAGACAGGGTATATCGTGTTTAGCAAGAGAAGGGTTAATATTATTGTTCGTCGGATCATTAATTCTGGGAAGATTTCATTAATGCTAGATTCAGTCTGTTTGCAGCGATGGTATTTCCATTTTACATTGATTTGTACTATTATCAATGAACGGTCAACACAACAGATCGTCTTCCGCTGCAATTAATCTTCCGCTGCAATTAAGGGAAACTAATACATTTTCATGGGAGACAACCCTTTCACACTGTTTTTGCATCCCTTCTGAAAAATGTTCCCCACTGGAGTAGTCTTTCCTATTAGAGTAGATTCCTTTTCAGAAGGGAGTCGATGTGCAGGAACGCAAACAGGAAGTCACAAAATGGAGGACATATACCAAGTGTATATCATGGCACCTTAAATATAAGTAGCAAGGCTGATCCAGACAACAACATGTCAAGCTGACCTCGGGATTTTTGCTGTTTGGTTAGACACTAGTCTCGCCGAGACTTTAGTTTATGGCTTTGATTACCATCACGACAACATACCTATATAACATTGACCCCCTTAAACCCCTCTTTTATATAGTGAAACTGGGGTTTACAGGGGTCTACATTATTTTTCTTATTTCTGCTAAAAACATAGATTGTGAGTACTCGTTACAACTGCCTCGCCGAGGCAAGGACACACAATCTATATTTTGAGCAGAAATATGAAAAATATGAGAGTATTTTATCTGAAAATTTTCAGTTTTTGGAGTTGAAATTTTCTACATATTTGAATAGGCTTGTTATCGTAATGGCCCAGTGCGTACCGAGATCAGGCTCATACCGAGATTAAGCATTGAGAATTCCTGTAAAAGAAATAATACAAAATATATATCGAATATCCCTACAAGCTTTAAACAACAGATAAAAATTGTAGCAGATGCAATTTTGAAATAATTTTCTTATTTTTCTCCAGAACACAGGTTTTGATATTTTATGCAAAAAGTCTGTTATGAAACGTCAAATACGATTTTCTGTGAAATAAAAGAAAGAAAATAACAGTTGGTCGTCTCCTGTGCTAAAAGCAGAGGACTTGTTAAGGAGGAGTAGTTGTTGATAATTATGGGATACTTTTTTCCAGTTCTCCATAAAATATATGATGCGGGTATTCATTAGAAGCGCCTCGCGTTCTCCATAAAAAACATGTGTTGTGGGTGCTCATTAGAAGCGTCTCAGTTGGGCGCTTCTAATGAGCACCCACAACATGCGTTTTTATGGAGAAACAAGACTAATTATCCGAAAATTATCACTCCTCCTTAACAGATCCTCTGTAAAAGTTGAATCATCATGAAAACATGCCTATATAATTTTGACCCCCTTAAACCCCACTTTTATATAGTAAAACTGGGGTTTACAGGGGTATACATTATTTTTCTTATTTCTGCTCAAAAACATAGATTGTGGTACTCGTTAGAACCGCCTCGCCGAGGCGGTTCTAACGAGTACCCACAATCTATGTTTTGATCAGAAATATGTGAAATATAGAATATTTTTATCTAAAAATTTTCATTTTTTGGTGATAAAATTTTCAGTATATTTGAATATGCATGTTTTCGTAATGTTAGAAGTAAACAGTAAGAAGTAGTGGGTTAATTACGTGTAGATATGTGTGTACAGTTACGGTAATGATTCTGACCCCCATTACTGATGTCTGAGGTATAAGGCCTTAAATCTTGAATGAGCAATAATCCATTTGCTTCCTTTTCAAGGAAGATGCTATTCAACTAGTCGAAGCGTCCGTAACGGCAACCAGTAGCTCTCTTGATCTTGGACCATGACGCCATTCGTTCAAACCCCAACTGGGATGGAATTAAGACAAATTCTCAGAGCATGTAGACACAGCCTGCAAAGTTTCACTTGAATTGTCTGGTTGAACTTTGCGCATTACGAAAACATGCCTATATAATTTTGACCCCCTTAAACCCCACTTTTATATAGTAAAACTGGGGTTTACAGGGGTAAACGATATTTTTCTTATTTCTGCTCAAAAACATAGATTGTGGGTACTTGTTAGAACCGCCTCATCGAGGCGGTTCTAACGAGTACCCACAATCTATGTTTTGAGCAGAAATATGAAAAAATATCAGAGTTTTTCATCTGAAAATTTTCAGTTTTCGGAGATGAAATTTTCTATATATTTGAATATGCGAGTTTTCGTAATGGATGAGACCTCTCTTAAAGGCCCTGATCGGCCTGCGCGTTCTCATATGCCCCGAAGACCCCGAAATAAAACGAAACTGTACAATTAGGAAATGGTGATATGGTGGAATTCGACCTACGCATTACGAAAACATGCCTATATAATTTTGACCCCCTTAAACCCCACTTTCATATAGTAAAACTGGGGTTTACAGGGGTATATATTATTTTTCTTATTTCTGCTCTAAAATATAGATTGTGGGTACTCATTAGAACCGCCTCACCGAGGCGGTTCTAACGAGTACCCACAATGTATGTTTTGAGCAGAAATTTGAAAAGATATCAGAATTTATAATCCGAAAATGTTCATTTTTTTGGTAAATTTTTCAGTATATTTGAATAGGCATGTTTTCGTAATGGACTAGATTCAAAGGCAGTAGATTAACCTATTCACTGCAAAGAAGTGAGAAAAATCATTACACCAAAACTAATCACCCACATTTGTGTATTTTTGGTTTCAAGACTTTTTTCGCCCAAGATGGTTTGTATTCGTTTACCAGCAAAGGACATAGCTCAAGACAAGGCACATTTTTAAGCAAAAAGTATTAGTATCTTTTTTTTTTTATTTCTCCACAAAAACGTATGTTGTGGTACTCATTGGAAGCGCCTTTTTGTGGAGAAATAAGAAATATCTTTATGTGATACCCACTCTTATCTGGAACCATCAACTGTTTTTTTATAAACCGTTCCAGCAACATCAATCCAAACACAAAACTCCAAAACTATTTTATACAAACTCACTCCCAAATTTCTGAGATATACGTAGATGCACATGTGGTACTGCTGGTACTGCTCTCTCTCTCTCTCTCTCTCTCTCTCTCTCTCTCTCTTTTAGATACTATGATGCTATTTTGGGCCCGAAAAATGACTACAATGTCATGTATGTTCATTTTTTCAATATAATACAACGAAAACGCTAAAATCAATGGCATATTCTCAGATCATGTCCAAACATATGTAGAGTTTAAAATTAAATGACCCAGTGATGCATATGCACACAAAAAAGACTGTCAAAACACAAATAAAGTGAGAAAACTCAACACACGAAAATGCCAAAATCAGAGGCATGTATTCTGGCCCTTTCATAAAATATCTGCAATGTTTTAAATCAGTGAATGAAAAATTGTAGGGGAGGTGTGCAAAAAAAGGTAATGTGCCTCCCAAATGAAGTATACCTTAATACATTCTATTGAATATGACATAAAAGCATTGCTGTTACTATATGACATGCAGTTACTGCAGGCAAAACATTTTGAAGGGCAGATATAAGCCAAAAGTCCCTTTAAAGATACATAAGAAAAAGAAAATTCCAGACTCGGAATAACAAGAGTAACATTCCTTGGCCACAATATGTAACCTTGTCCTCAATATACACAATGTATCTATAACCTTTTAAGCTTGATATTCCATATCGTAAATGGACTATAACCGAAAGTTCTTTCTCAAATATTTAAAAGGCAGATAACTGATCTGGGTCATAATGTGAACTTCTATCAAATTTCAAGAAAAGCAGATAACCTCTGCTGTATTCCGCCTACAGGAGCTGTCATTCCTATACGTGACACATGGTGTCGCGCGTGCGTGTAAGAAAATACATCTAAGGACAAATACGTTATGACTCCGCCACGATATTCTATTAACAAAACAAATTACAACTGGCAAAATACAATATCAACATGCTGATGTGCAAAAACTATAAATGGCAAGAGACAGCTTGACATAGAAAAGCCATATAGGATTGGCAATCTTGTTTATGGTATCATCATGAAAACATACCTATATAATTTTGACCCCCTTAAACCCCACTTTTACATAGTAAAACTGGGGTTTACATTATTTTCTGTTTTTTGCTCAAAAACATAGATGGTGGGTACTCGTTACAACCGCCTTGGTAAGGCGATTCTAACGAGTACCTACAATTAATGTTTAGAGCAGAAATATGAAACAAGAGGCCCACGGGCCACAACTCGCCCGCCTGAGTGCAACCGCCACTGCAGGTATGCAGACGGCATGCAACATTTTTCCAATACTGTCAAATATTGAAACTTATGACAAGGCAATGGCTTAAACAGTTTTTGAGATATCTTGCTTACAAGGTTAAGTTGATTTTTTAAAGCGCCATAAGTTAAAAAAGTCATTTGGTTCATCTACTTATCCTGTCCTTTTAAGTCTTTTTTTTTTTCTATTTTTAGCTCTGGCAACCATTTTGTTCAGCAGAGCAGAACCATTTGAGCAATTTTGGCAAAGGGGCATAAGAGGAATATTGATGTGAAATTATTTTGAAATCAGGCCACTGGCCACGGAGATGTCGTTTAAATGTTTTTTTTTTCTTCTATTTTTAGCTCTGGTGGCCATTTTGTTCAACAGAGCAGAACCATTTTGGCAATGTTGGTAAAGGGGGATAAGAGGAACATTTCTGTGAAATCATTTTGAAATCAGGCCACTGGCCAAGGAGGAGATGTTTAAAGTTTTGTTGTTTTTTTTTTTTTTTTTTTTTTTTCTATTTTTAGCTCTGGCGGCCATTTTGTTCAGCCGAGCAGAACTTTTTTAGCAATTTTGGTAAAGGGGCATAAGAGGAACACTTCTGCGAAATTACTTTGAAATCAGGACACTGGCTGCGGAGAAGATGTCTTTTAGAGTTTTTTTTTTTCTCTCTCTCTATTTTAGCTCTGGCTGCCATTCGGTTCAGCCAAGCAGAACGATTTTAGCAATGTTTGGACGAGATTTTGTTTGGAGATTTTCTATTGTTTTCTCTGGCGGCCATCTTGTTCAATGGAGCGGAACCGTTGCGGCCATCATGGATTTCCGATCGACACAGTTTTAGCTCATTTCGATTCAGAAAAATCATCCAGTTTCTAAAAAGCAAGTTTCGGCTCAAACCGACCAAAGATTTGGGAAAAGATGTCGAAAATTGATTTACAAGATGGCAGCTGTGGCAGCCATCTTGGATTTTCTATCGGCTCATTTTGCTAATTTGTGTCTACTAAGCGCCCTAATGCTCATCATCAAGTTTCGATTCAAATGGATTATAGAGGAGATGTCCAAAATATGAATTCTTAGCATTTTCCCATATAAATGTATAGGGCCGATACAAATGCATGGAGAAGCAAATTTGACCTTGCCCGTAAAAAGGTCAAATGTCAACGTAGGACCATCACTTTAACAATTTTTAGGTAGATCTTCTGTCCCCGATGAATTTTGCAAAGATTAGGCCCCAGGGCTTATTTGGTTCTAAAGAAGAAGATTTTTAAAGGTTTTTACATAATGTACCATATATGAGCATGACAGCCATCCTGGTCACCGTTTTAGCAATCTTTCATTCCCCTTCTATAAGGAGGCTCCACATGGAATTTGAGCAATATTGGCCCAGAGGCTTCAGAGGAGAAGTCATTTGACATTATCACCATTTTTTCAATACAAATGTATAGGACTTATTCAAATGCATATGGAAGCAAACTTGACCTTGCCGTAAAAATGTCAAATGTCAATGTTCGACCATCATTTTAGCAATTTTGGTGGAACTCCCGTCCCCGATGATTTGTGCAAAGATTCAGCCACAACGCATCCTCTGTTCTGGAGAAGAAGATTTTTTAAGGTTTTTACCATATATGGGCACGGCGGCCAGCTTGGTCAATGGACCGCGACTATTTTAGCATTATTTCATTCCCCTTCCCCAAGGAGGCTCCACATGAAATTTGAGCAACATTAGCTCAGAGGCTTCAGAGGAGAAATCGTTTGAAATTCTTAACATTTTTCCCGTACAAATGTATGGTGCCCATACCAATGCATAGGGAAGCAAACTTCACCTCGCCGTAAAAAGGCCAAATGTCAATGTACAACCATTGTTTTAGCAACTGTGGTAGACCTCCCTTCCCCAATGATTTGTGCAAAGATTCAGCCCAAGGCATCCTCGGTTCTGGAGAAGAACATTTTTAAAGGCTTTTATCATATATGGGCATGGCGGCCATTTTGGTCAACGGACCGCGACCATTTTAGCAATCTTTCGTCCCCGCCTCCCCCCTCCATCTTCCCTCCCCCCACGCAGCCCCTCCTAATATGAAATTTGAGCAAAATTGGCTCAGTGGTTTCAGAGATAAAGTCGTTTGAAAATGTTAACGGACGGACGGACGACTGACGGACGGACAGATACACGGACGTACGACGTGAAACCATAATACCCCGCCACTATTGTGTGGCGGGATATGAAGATGAAAATTGCCCTAAAATATCCATAAATATTCGTTTTCTTGGGCTATGAAAAAAATTTCCTAAGAACTCAAAAACGAGTTTGAATTAGCCATGGTAAACGAGTCATCGGTGTTCGAGCTTTTGCGGTTTTACTGAATATCGTTTTTTCCCCTGGAATAAGAAGAGAAACAGTATAATCTTGCGTAGATTTACCTAGGTAGATATATCAGTGCCAAAATTCGGATAAATTTCGTAAGTTCCGTTGTAAAAAAAAAAAAAAAAAAAAAAAACGGTGTTCAGATGTATATATACTGCGAACGCCTAACCCAGAAAACGGCCTTACGCACTCTGGTCTGGGTCTAAGCAGTTTGCATTTTTCCATAATCTATGTTTGATAAACTCCGCATGCACTGAGCAGGTTGTTTGTGTATTGCCTCGTGTTAATGCTGTAAAGAATTTATTCTCGCGGTACGGCTTGAGTTTATTTACGGGTTATTTGTAGTAAACATAATAGTGATCAGATTTCAAACTAGAACTAGTTACATCACGAAAACACGCCTATATTATTTTGACCCCCTTAAACCCCACTTTCATATAGTAAAACTGGGGTTCGCAGGGGTATACATTATTTCTCTTATTTCTGCTCAAATACATAGATTGTGAGTACTCGTTAGAACCGCCTCGCCGAGGCGATTCTAACGAGTACCCACAATCTATGTTTTGAACAGAAATATGAAAAATATCAGAGTTTTTTATCTGAAAATTTCCAGTTTTTGGATATACAAATTTTCTGTATATTTGAATAGGCGTGTTCTCGTAATGATGTTTTCTTTCGACTACAGCATAGTAAAAATAGCAAGAGGCTTAGCATACACGTATAAGAATTTAACAGACGACATTTTTAAAATAATCTGAACTTTATTACACTAGAAAGGATTATGTTTTAGCATCAGTCTGTTCTAAACTCTCGTGCCGACATTTACGTTTTTGTCTACCTAAGTACCTATAATATGAAGTCATTATCACAATTTTATTGACGAATATATGTCACTTTAATTCACATAATTCACAAGATCAAGTATGTTTTAATAGAAGTTTTTTTTTTTTTATGGGAAATGGATATCATTTAAACTCTGTTAAAACTGACACTGCTCCTTTTCCGGAAGGGGTCGACCTTAAAAGGAACGTATTTGCTTGAAGGCAAACTCTTTTCTTTGAAAAATAGACTTCAACAGGAATCAAATAAAAATAATGTGGTCTCCATTGTAAGAGATGATAGAAAGTGTACCGAGTGTATCTAGTCCCCTTAAAATGCTTAAAATGTATACACAGTTCACCTTAACCCAAATAAGCCTAATGGACTTTCCCATCATACACTGGGGGAGTCCCGATTTGTCATTTAAGGGGTGTCAGGTGTATTATTGTTTTATTTTTGTTCTGATTTTAATTGAAATTCCTGTAAGCAAACAGTGAAGACCCTGCATTATGCGGCGTCTGATCTGGGTCTGTGTTGTTTGCTTATGTCCCACAAAAGGGACGCCAGTATCTGGGTTAAATTCACTACGTTTATGTATCCCTCGAAAGATGTAGCAAGAATAAAAATAAGTTTTCTTAGAAAAAAGTCTCCCTCCCCCACTCCGACCCCGCCAGCGTTGTAATTCTTGTAGGCGACATGTCGTCTCGTCCTGTTCTACATTTATACCAAGTACCATCAAAATATTCTAAAGGGTGTTCAAGTTACAAACACAAGAAGGGGAGATAACTCCAAAAGTAAGAAAGCCAGAGTCGTCATCCTTGTAGGCAACATGTCATCATATCCTGTTCTACATTTCTACCAAGCAAAATTATAATAATCCAAAGGGTATTGGAGTTACAGAGTGGACACGAAATCAAATTCAAACAGAAGAAGGGGAGATATCTTCAAAAGTAAGAAAGCCAGAGTTGTCATTCTTGTATGCAACACGTCATCTTGTCCTGTTCTACATTTCTATTACGCATCCACAAAATATTCCGAAGGGTGTCCGAGTTACAGAACGGACACGAAATCAATTTCAAAAACACACCAAAGGGAGATATCTCCAAAAGTAAGACAGCCAGAGTTATTCTTGTACTCGACACGTCATCTTGTCCTGTGCAACATTTCTATCAAGTATCTTGAAAATATTCCAAAGGGTATTCGACTTACAGAGCGGACACGAAATCACTAATTCACTTATTTGTTACTGCTCTGCGACATATTATTTTATCGCTGTACCGATAGAAGTGGTTTTCATCCCTTTGGTACACCATACGTTTGTAACCAGATTACAACGAAGAGAATCACTTGAATTCATCTTGTTTTTCTGCACTTTCGGATAATAAATGAGCCAAACACATACGAAAATGTACCTGTACCCTAGCGTAAAATCGTGTGCCAAACGCACAGACCTGAACCTTACTCTTGATCAGCATGCGCCTCCGCGTACTCTGAACACTGCCTGTGCATTTTGTAAACAAACCAAATGGCGCTGACCCTGACTGTACCATGCAAATGCGCATACCAATCTAGGCATGCACAGTTTATGTCTGCAATAATGTACCAGTCTGATTGAGAAACCACTAATTAGATTTTAATGAAGACAAAGATGGCTGTGTAAACCGTCTGCTTATACCGTAATTACCACAAACGTTCGGACAAAGTCTGGGCAAACAGTTTAGACCCTGATCAAACTGCTCATAAGGAGCAGTTTGGCCAGTGTCCACATTGTATGCCATTTCGTCAGTACTTTGTAGACGCATTATCATGGAATCACGTGGACTTTGAAATTCTACAAAAAAAGCATGGGACGAAGTTAGGACGGTCCGAATATTTAGAGTAATAACGGGGCAGTACCATAGCTCTTGATAAGGCGCTTTTTTCAATCAAAAAGTATCTTTTTTTTTTTTCTTATTTCTCAATGAAAATATATGTTGTGGGTACTCATTAGAAGCGCCTCGCCGGGGCGCTTTTAATGAGTACCCACAACATATGTTTTCATGGAGAAATAAGAAAAATATTTACCTGATACTCACTCTTATCTAGACCTATGAGTACACAGCTGCAACGCAATTATTGTAAACTGCACAGATGTAATATGTTTCAAGAGTTACTCTTTTGCCAATGAATCTGTTTTCATCATTGTACTTTCACAAAAACAACATGTTGTGATCTGCCATTAAGTTTTAACCCATTCAATTAGGCAGACCAAAAAAGATACCTGTGCAAACAGTGTAAATCCGGATGAGACGGCTCGTAACGAGTCGTCTCATCAGAATCTACACTGTTTGTCATTCTGTGTTTGATTTTAGACTGAAACCCCTATTTGTATTAGTGGACATGTCCAAATTAAAGGATGGAAGAGTCCACGTGCGAAACTCAGGGATGTGAAAATGGGTCGTCCGAGCAAACGCGAACACCGAAGGCTCAGATCATCCTAGATCAGCCCGCGCATCCTCACAGTCTGGTCAGGCCCTTCGCCGTTTGTTTTCATATATAATACAGTCACGTCATCGGTCATTTTGTCTTTGACAGGTCATCCTGACAGTAAGAAACTCAGCTGACATAATATTTTAATACCCTCAGTTTTTTTGCATATTTATTCATAATTTGAATCCAGTCAATTTGATTTCGAACAGATATCGACATTATTAATCAGCTGCGTTTTTTTTTTTTTTTTTTTTTTTTTAATTCTTGTATTCTCTTATGGGTCCATTTCTATCAAGTTTGCGTGTTCCAGCCTCTCGCTGTATCGAGTGACCCGATATTGGCGACGTGACCTGGAATTGGGATCTGAAAGCGGTCTTATATTAAGGAATCCCAAGTCATAATCAGAAGCCATGTTGAAGACAGCTAATAAGCATTTTGCAAATATTTTGCACACATATAATTTGTCAGTCTAATACTATTAGCTCACCTGAGCCGAAGGCTCACTGGTGAGCTTATAGTATGACTAGCCTCTGTTGTCGTTGTCTGTCGTCTGTAGTCTGTCAACATTTTCAAACATCTTCTCCTCTGAAACCACTGGGCCGATTGAAGTCATGTAAGTCCATATAAGGTCAAAACCCTTTAAAATTTTTCTTCTCAGGAACCAGACGGCTGATTATCATGAAACTTGGTATGTAGCATTGGGGACTCAAGCCAATCATAGTTTGTTCAAATGATGAGCCCTGGATGGCCTTGACCTATTTTAGGCTAAGCTCAACTTTGGTCACTTAGACTTTTGTATGGGAAAAAGTCAAAACTGTGTATTTTCCAGAAACTATTCCAGCCTGTGACCTGAAAATTTGTAGATGCAGGTAGCTACTTAAAAAAATTAAACTACATGAGTATTCAAGGTCATGGTAATTCCTTGACCTTGACCCAAGGTCATCCAGATTTAAAAATTAAAACTTGTTTTTCTCACAAATCACTGGGTCATTTGTAACCAAATTTCATAGGAAAGCTTTTAGGAACAAGGAAATGAAAATTAATAAATATGAGTTTGGTCACATGACAAATATGGCTTCCACACCCGTATATGGTGAAATCATTTACATTTTCAAACATCTTCTCCTCTGAAATCACTGGGCCGATTTAAGTCAAATTTTATGTGGAGCATTCCTGGGATGGGGGAACGAAAGTTCGTTCGCTGAGTCCAGATCACATGACCAAGATGGCCGTAATGCACATATAACGTAAAAACCCTTCAAAAATCTTATTCTCCCGAACCAGTAGGTCGATTGTCATGAAACTTGGTATGTAGCATTGAGGACTCGAGCCAATCATAGTTTGTTCAAATAATGACACTTGGATGACCTCGACCTATTTTAGGCCAAAGTCAAATTTGTTCGCGTAGACTTTTGTATAGGCAAAAGTCAGAATCTTGTATTTTTCAGAAACTATTGCAGCCTGTGGTCTGAAAATTGGTAGATGCAGTGAGATGACTGAGTAAATGAAACTGCATGAGTATTCAAGGTCAAGGTCAATCATTAACCTTGGACCAATATCATTCAGATATGAAAATTAAAACTTGTTTTTCTCAGAAACTATTGGGCCATTTGTAACTAAATTTCATATGAAAATTGTTAGGAACAAGAAAATAAAAATTAATATGACTTTGGTCACATGACAATTATGTTCGCCAAGCCCATATAAGGTCAACACCCCCTAAAAATCTTCTTCTCAGGAACCAGTGGGCTGATTATTATTAAACTTGGTATGTAGCACTGGGACTCAAGCAAGTCATAGTTTATTTAAATGATGACCCCTGGACGGCCTTGAACTATTTTAGGCCAAGCTCAACTTTGGTTGCATAGGCTTTTGAATGGGAAAAAGTCAAAACTGTAGTATGTTTCCGAAACTATTCCAGCTTATGACCTGAAAATCTGTAGACGCAGGTAGCTAAATAAGTAAATTGAACTACATGAATATTCAAGGTCATGGTCATTCCTTGACCTTGACCCAAGGTCATTCAGATATGAAAATTAAAACTTGTTTTTCTCAGAAACCACTAGACCATTTGTAACATAACTTCATAAAAAAGTTTTTAAGAACATGGAAGTGAAAATAAATAAATATTAATTTGGTCACTTGACAAATATAGCTGCCATGCCCGTATATGGTAAAATCAATTAAAAACCTTCTTCTCCGAAACCAATGGACCAGTTGCCTTGAAATTTGGTATGTAGTATTGGGATCTCTTGGCCCATCGTATTTTATTCAAATGATGACTGACTTGACCTTGACCCAATTTACATCAAGGTCAAATTTGGTCGCACATGCTTTTGTATGGAAAAAACGAAAATTGTTATTTTTTGGAAACTATTGTTGCCTGTGAACTTTATTTTTTTATTTGTAAGCAACTAAATAAGTAAATGAAACTACATGAGTAACAAAGGTCAAGGTCGCTCCTTGACCTTCGACCTTAGCACAGAGTTTAACATAATTAGTAAATAAACTCATGCTACAGACCCCTGGGTTCATGTTCCTAAGGAGGGACATAAAACCCCATATCATGAGCCTGGCTTCCAATAAGCATATTAATGGTCCATGGGACAGTCTTCTATAATGACCTTCAAATTCATTCAAAAAAAAAAAAAAAAAAAAAAACACTCAGCACTCAGGTGAGCGGTTTAGGACCATTGGTCCTCTGGTAAGAATATTCGATAGCAAATAGGTTATAACAATCGACCCGGAAATAGTGGCGCGACAGTATAATGACGCATAACAAATGCCCATATCAGACTGTGTCGCTCAGTTTGCTGGCTGATCTAAATATTTTCTATTCGCATATACCCTGAAAGTATCATTTCTCACGGCGTGGTTTATCTTATTTTTTCCCCATTTATATACAACTTTCTATACTCAGTGGATTGGATACACTTCAGAGATTTCCTGCCATTTTTGACAAGAGAGACAACTTTTGCGACTTCCAATTTGCTTTTATATTATTGAAATTTCGTGAAACACGCGTTTAGAAATTATATTATAAAACACTATTGAAGAAATCGACTATATTTTGTGTCTGTGCCTAAATGACCGAATTAATGTCCTATAGATTTGCCGCTAGGTTCTATCAATCAGAAAAAGAATTCTAAATATCGTCGTGTTTTCTGAACAATCGATAAAGATATATGGTCTTTATTGAATATAACATTAAAGAGAAACCCGTTTCTACAAGTTTGATTTCAAGGGCTGATTTTTTTTTTTCTTTTTCAATTGCAGTCCTTATTCTACAATGTTAGGTGTGGTACAATGTAGGCGCATATCTGCAGGTAAATGTAGCTTATGGCTGCTCAGCTGAATCATTTCGTCATCTTACACCAAATGTAACCTGTCAGTACTCATTGGAATCGCCTCAGCAAGGCGATCATATTAAGTATCAATAAGGTATGCTTGAAGCACAAATAACAAAACGATTATAGTCTTAAATTTTCATCAAACTGATCAGAGTTTGCTCTGTTTTATCTACGATATTTACAATTAAGAAAAAGTAAAATAATTGAGGGGACTTGGCTGATATTTCGCCATTTAATATAAAGGAAAAATTATGGCGACTTCCTGCTTTCTTTCCTGCAATCTAAACCATTTTTGGAAAGCGTTCTACTCCAAAAGAAAATCTGAAAAGGGTCTACACTAACATAAAAGAATTTAGGGAGCAAAATCATTTCTCATAGAGCAGATACTACTACAGAAAGGAGGCAAAGCCATTTTGATAGTTATCTCCCCTGGAAATAGTATGCATTCCTCTTAAAGTAATTTCTATACAACGTTCTCTTACATTACGAAAACATGCCTATTCAAATATATTGAAAATTTTACCACCAAAAAATGAAAATTTTCAGATAAAATTTTTGATATTTTTCACATTTCTGCTCAAAACATAGATTGTGGGTACTCGTTAGAACCGCCTCAGCGAGGCGGTTCTAACGAGTACCCACAATCTATGTTTTGAGCAGAAAGAAGAAAAATAATGTATACCCATGTAAACCCAAGTTTTACTATATAAAAGTGGGGTTTAAGGGGGTCAAAATTATATAGGCCTGTTTTCGTGATGTGTAGACAACAGTCACTTCACGTTTACAATACCCGATGAAAGAGCCCGCGGAAGACACAACAAAATGAGTTAAACCGTATCAACTACAGTCGACTCTCGTTATCTCGAAGACCAAGGGACTCTCGGAAATACCTCGAGATATCCGTTCCTCGCCATATCAGATTTGCAGAATTGAGGAAAAAAAATCTAATGACCACATTTCACAAATGAATATGTAATTTGAAGTCAGAGATATATTGAAAATATTTATATCCTTAGGAGCAATTTCTCCTCTTTTCCACAATATTTTGTTACCTGTTGTTAGATTTCCATGTTAAAACAGGGACCAGGTTTTCACCTCGTCATAAGCGGTTATTCGAGATAAGCGAAGTCGAGATAAGGAGAGTCAACTAAACATGTATTAGTTTTAGTCGGCCCTTCTTATAATGTTTGAAAAGTCATCACGAAAACATGCCTATATGATTTTGACCCCCTTAAACCCCACTTTTATATAGTAAAACTGGGGTTTACACGGGTATACAATATTTTTCTTATTTCTGCTCAAAGACATAGACTGTGGGTACTCGTTAGAACCGCCTCAGCGAGGCGGTTCTAACGAGTACCCACAATCTATGTTTTGAGCAGCAATATGAAAAATATCAGAATTTTTATCGGAAAACTTTCAGTTTTTTGTGGTGAAATTTTCAATGTATTTGAATAGGCGTGTTTTCGTAAAGTTACCTTCTTAAACCTTAGGATCCGAACACCTTAACTCCCTAACGTACATTACCTGTTATATCTAATTTGTGTAAACGTGCTGGAGAAGTAGCAAGCAGTAAACCAAGATCAGACGCTGCGTTCTGTAGCGTCTTGTCTCTTTTTAGGGTCAATATGTTTACAATCGAGCCAGTATACAAGCGCCAAAATCTCCTTAGGGTAGTTGTCCACGTGATTATCATTGACCAATGTAACCAAACCGCACGTTTGACGAAATCCAGGTAACGGTTATTTATAGCCGCGCTATTCTTGTCGCTGTGACGTCAGATTGCTGGAACGGAACATTTGGGACATTGGTAAACAGTGCAGACCCAGATATGCAGAACGCGGCATCTGATCAAGGTCTTCACTGTTTGCTTAAATTACAGGAAGTTAAGGATAAAATGAAACAGTCTTACGTCCCCGTTCATTTCCCCATTTCCCCAGCTTACACTCAGAGACAATAGACCCAACAGTGCTGTCAGTGCTTTGATTATGCTCAGACCTCTCTGTCCGAATTATTAAGGTAAATAAGGTAACTGCCACTCACAATTTATGGCTGACTCGTTTCCGCGCAATCAGTACGCAGATCTGAGGTTCGGTCTTGGACAGACTCAGGACTCAAAGAAATGATGGCAATGCCAGATGTCGATGGCAGTGGGCAGGGTGCGTCATGACAGATGTGGTTATGAAGTTTCATCAACGTAGAGGCCGCGTTTTGAGAAACGGAGCTAAACGCACATACTGGCATTGTTCTGCCAAGCGTGAAAAGCAGGTCAAAGTCAGAAACGGTTGCTGGCAGTGGGCAGCGGGGTATCATGGTGGCTGTGTGCATGACGTTTTATTAGCTCGGATGTCTCGGTGTTAGAGAAACGGAGCTAAATGCACAGACTAAATATTACTTAGCCAAGCATGAAAAGTAGGTCTAGGTCAGTGACAATCGATAACTGAGGGCAGGGTGTGCCATGGCGGATGTTTTTATGAAGTGTCATTAGCGTATATGCCTCAGTGTTTCACAAACAGAGCTAAAAGCACAGACTAAACAGTGTTTACTAAAGCCAAGAGATTACAGTAGGTCAAGGTCAGTAACGGACAATGGCGGAGCGCATGGTCATGGCGCACGTGCGAATGAAGTTTCATTAGCCTATATGTCTCGATGTTTGAGAAACGGAGCTAAACGGACAGATTAAACATTGTTCAACCAAACATGAAAAGTAAGTCAAGGTCAGTAACGGTTAATGGCAGTGGGAAGGGTGCATCATGGCGGATATGTGTATGAAGATTCATTAGCCTCGAAGCCTTGTTTTTTTTTTTTTTTTTTTTTTTTTTTTTATTTTATTTTTTTGAGAAATTGGACTGAACGCACATACTTAACATTGTCCAGAGCTAAGAAACGCTGTGCAGTCAATCGTGAAATTTAGGTCAAGGTCAGTAAACGTCGATGGCGGTAGGCAGGGTGGATCAAGGGTATCTAGTAACCTTAACGTCACGTGAATATTCAAGTCATTTTAAGACAATACGGTGATTAAAGGAAGGAATGTGATTTATGTGCACTATTAATGCGTGAACAAAGGTGAATCACAAACTGTCTGAATAAACCCGAATTATAAGTCTGAGAGTGGTTCGCAGGCGTTTAAACATCAATAAAATCGTTTTCTCATAATTCTAACTCGGTCATAGTTGCTTTGAAAACTGAGTTCAATAGCTCATTTTAACAATATCTGTCGCCAGACAGGATAGCTCGCCTGATATTACACATTTTGTTTCTGGATAATTCTAAGTCCGTGACCTTGATTTTGATTTTGACATGACCTGGGTGTGTGAGTGTGTGTGCGTGTGTGTGTGGTGGGGGGGGGGGGGGGCGTTGCTCTGTGCAAAATTTTCATCAAACCAAAGTTGAATCAAATCGGTGGTAAGGATAGGAAATAATGAGGTCTTAAAAACTTAAACGAAAACGTTAACATTTTTAAAATTCTAAGTCTGTGACCTCGACCTCAGGGTCACGGTCATGAGTGCTGATGGTACTGATAAAAACTTTGGGCCAGTATATATCATAATACCAAATATAAATTAAATCCACTGTTTGGTTTCGAAGTAATGAGGTTCTACAACTTTGACGTAAAATTTTAACATGAAAATTTTGACATTACTGTGACCTTCATCTTAACATGAACTAGTGGGGTTGGGATGGCAAAATTTTGGACCAATATGTATCATCATATCAAGGATGAATCAAATCGGTGGTAAGGTTAGGAAATAATGAGATTATAAAAACTTAAACGAAAACTTTAACATTTAAATTCTAAGTCTGTGACCTCGACCTCAAGGCCATGATCATGAGTGCTGATGGTGCTGATAAAAACTTTTGACCAGTATCTATATTGATACCAAATAGGAACTAAATCCATCATTTAGTTTAGAAGTAATGAGATCCTAAAATCTTTGACGTAAAATTTTAACATGAAAATTCTAAGCCTGTGACCTTGACCTTGACATGACCTATGGTGGTGGGGGATGGTACTGCGCAAAATTTTAGACCAATATGTATCATCATACCAAAGATGAATCAAATCGGTGATACGGTTAGGAAATAATGAGGTCTTAAAAACTTCAATGAAAACTTTTAGGACGCCGCCGAGAGTAGTACAACAGCTCTCCGTGAACGTTGTACAGGCGAGCTAAAACTGTACGAAAAGGTTCCTACATAGAGGATTTATCGAAGTTTACATGTCGGTCTGAAATGGCTCACGACCAATCAAATTATAATATGATAAATGCAAAAATTGTATATATAAAATATTTGAGGCACGCCATGCGAAAAATCGGTCTTCGGGGTAAAATAAACAGTAAAGATCCAGACCTTTCTGATACTAAAAGTCTTCTCTATACATCGATATTGTGTTGAGGTTTTACGGCCCAGTCAATCCATTAGTGACATGTCGAGCGCGGTCACTTTACCTAACCTCACTTTTTCCTAGGCAAGCTTGTACATATTCTTTCGCGAGAAACTGACAACTGCCCTTCTTGAATAAGCGGAAGGAAGAGAATGACCGTAGGAAATAATTCATGATCTATCTCCACGAAAGAATGTTGCCGAACCTAGCAAAGGTCGAACCCGCGACCTTCTGATCTCCAGTTCGACTGAGCCACAGAGGCCGGCTTATACATTCGTTATAACATCACGAAAACACGCCTATATAACATTGACCCCCTTAAACCCCACTTTTATATAGTAAAACTGGGGTTTACAGAGGTATACATTAATGTTTTTATTTCTGCTCAAAACATAGATTGTGGGTACTCGTTAGAACCGCCTCACCGAGGCGGTTCTAACGAGTGCCCACAATCTATGTTTTGAGCAGAAATATGAAAAATATCAGAATTTTTTTATCTGAAAACTTTCATTTTTTGGTGGTGAAATTGTCAATATATTTAATAGGCGTGTTTTCGTTATAAGTATCCACTAATTCTCTAAGTGGACAAAAACAAAACCCCTGAACGACCTGCGCTTTCTCATATCATTACGAAAGCAAGGCTATTGAAATATACTGAAAATTTTACCACCAAAAAATGAAAAATTTCAGATAAAAAATTCTGATATTCTCCATATTTCTGCTCAAACCATAAATTGTGGGTACTCGTTAGAACCGCCTCGGTGAGGCGGTTCTAACGAGTACCACAATCTATGTTTTTGAGCAGAAATAAGAAAAATAATATATACCCCTGTAAATCCCAGTTTTACTATATAAAAGTGGAGTTTAAGGGGGTCAAAATTATATAGGTATGTTTTCGTGATGTGCCCCGAAGACCCCGAAATAAAATGAAAACGTACAATTAGGAAAATTCCGCTGGCGATGTGGTGGATTTCGAACTAATGACGACTAGATTCAAAGGCAGCTGCTAAACCTACTCTATGCAAAATAGTGAGAAAAATAATTACCACCAAAAAGGTGGCAGCTGAACTAATCACCCGCATTGGTGTATTATTGGTTTCAAGACATTTTTCGCCCAAGATGGTTCGTATTCGTTTACCAGCAATGGGCATAGCTCCAGATAAGACACCTTTTAAGCAAAAAGTATTGATATTTTTTTCTCCACAAAAAAATACAAAAAAAAAACAACAACATATGTTGTGGCACTCATTAAAAGCGCTTTTTTGCGTAGAAAAAAGAAATGTTTTATGTGATAACCCCTCTTATCTGGAACTATGAACTGTGATTTTTATGAACCGTTCCAGCTACAGCAACATCAATGAAAACACAGAACTCCAAAACTATTTTATTCGAACTCGCTCCGAAATTTCTGCCATATAGGTAGATGCACATGTGGTACACACACACACACACACACACACACGCACACGCACACGCACACACACACACTCTCTCTCTCCCTCTCTCACGGTTAATTTGATTCCATCGTCTCTATTGTTTCACGTTAATTGAATATGTTACAAGTATATGCTTTTAGCAGATTGCTACCGATCATGCAGGCCGGCTGATTCGGCGAAATGTGACTCTGTAACATGATTAGTACAGCCCCCTGGGGACAACGTCCACATTAATGTTACATTACTACACACTCGCTCTAGCCACAACAAAACGCACTTTCATAGATATACTATCGTATTTACGCAAAGTATTCCGACAGAAAGGCCTGGCTGAGCAAACAGTAAGGCCCAGGTCAGATACTCTGTCGGAGTTGGAGGTTTACGGCCAAGTCAACACTGTTAGAGACAATTTGCATAAAATGTAAAATCCCCTTTTCAAAGAAAATTAAGGAAACTATTTAAAAATGTCATCTGAAGACAATTTTACACAGAGTGCTATGCCTTAACCCAGCTAGCATTCTTTATAAATCTACAGCGGGCCGTTATCGGCCCGTCAACTACCCTAACGGACCGATAACGGCCCGCTATAGATTTATGTAGAATGCTTACAGGGAATAAACCTTCTATTCTGGTATGATGTACATATCATCAGGAGCTTGACAATGAAATTTTATTTTTAACAGAAAAAGGGAACAGTCCATTTTAAAGTAGCTATTAGATATACGAGTAAATATTAAACAAAACGTAATACAACTGCATATCATCGTATGAATGTTATCTAGATTTCTGCTGGAAAATCGGAATTCATATGTGCAACAAAGCAACATTTGTAGCAGACAACACTTTTTTCGAGAGAAAATAAGTCTAGACATTTTATGAAAATCAACAGACGACTCGCATAATATGTCAAGACTTATTTTCTTTGAAAAATAAAAATATTCAAAATGCCGTCTGCTGCAGATATGATTGGCGCTTTCAAGGTTAATAGACAATTTTAATGCTGATAAAAACTTTTTTTTCTTTTCTGAACCACGTATATTAACGTAATACATGGTCTAACTGTATGTGTGTGTGCGTGCGTGCGTGTGTGTGTTATTTCGCTCTGACCATACTCGCTGGATGAAAAAGCATTTTGATGACCTGCTTATTAGTTTTGCCATTCCCAACTAACCTTAGAAAAAAGTTATTGACCTAAATAAATAGGAAAGGTAACGATATACTGATAAACTTTATTTAATCAGATTATCTACAGGCTCTTAGCTCTACCTATCAAACTTGGCAGTGGCAAATTTCCAAAGGGTTTTCTTGAACGATCTCTCATTTCTGTCAGAACCAGACATGATTATATCAGTTGGTGAATACAAAGAAACAACTGTAATTCATTTCAACAGCTATATTCTCACTTTCAATACCGACATCTTGAACAAAAAAAAAGACAAATCTGATCCTCAGAGAAAGATATACAGTTGACTCTCGCTATCTCGACCTCGCTTATCTCGAATAACCGCTTATCTCGAAGTGAAAATCTGGTCCCTGCCTAAACATGCAAATCTAACAACAGGTAAAAAATATTGTGAAAAAGAGGAGAAATTGCTCCTAAGGAGCAATTTCTTCTCTTTTCCACAATATTTTCAATCTGTCTCTAACTTCAAGAGTCTAATTACACATATATTTGTTAAATGTGGTTAATCGAATTAGTTTTTCCTCAATTCTGCAAATCTGCTATGTCGAGGTACGGATATCTCGAAATATTTCAAAGAATCCCTTGGAATTGGCAGCCATCTTGGATTTCCGATGAGAATGATTTTAGCTATTTTTGATCTACAAGTCACCCAGATGCTTACTACAAAGTTTCAAGTCAATTGGCCTTTTGGTTCAGGAGAAGAAGCGAAAAAAGGATTTTCAGGATGGCTGCCACGGCGGCCATCTTGGATTTACGATCGGAACGAGTTTAGCTATTTTTGATCTACAAGTTACCCTGATGCTTCCTACCAAGTTTCAAGTCACCTGGCCTTTTGGTTCAGGAGAAGAAGCGAAAAACAGATTTTCAAGATGGCCATCTTGGATTTCCGATCGGAACGATTTTAGCTATTTTTGATTTACAAGTCATCTCGATGCTTCCTACCAAGTTTCAAGTCCATTGGCCTTTTGGTTCAGGAGAAGAGGCGAAAAATATATTTTCAAGATGGCCGCCATGACGGCCATCTTGGATTTCCGATCAGAACAATTTTAGCTATTTTTGATCTACAAGTCACCCTGGTGCTTCCTACAAAGTTTCGAGTCAATGGGCCCAGGGGTGTAGTAGGCTTTTAAAGCAAATTGTTGACGCCGCACGACGGACGATGCACGACGGACATTGACCGATCACAATAGCTCACCTTGAGCACTTCGTGCTACGAGATAGATGCGCGCGTGTGTATGTTTTGCGATTTTGTCATTTTTACGTTCTTTCAATTATGCTCTAGGTCTAGGCATAGCCACAATTAAAGATAATAATCTACCAAAAGGAACAGCAAACAAACAAGCCATAGATCAGAGAAAAACAAAGTAAGTAACCAGCTTCCTCTTCCCCAACAAGATAGTCACAGTGCTAATCAGGATACACTTAACCCATTTATGCCTGGCGTCCCATAAAAGGGACAATGGAAAACAGTGTAGACCCAGATCAGACGCCGCAGAACGCGGCGTCTGATCAGGTGCTACACTGCATTAAATACAGGCATTTCTATAAAAAAAAATAAACCACAAAAAACACAGTAATGAAAAAACTAACCAGACACACCTTCTATTGGAAATGGACCGGTACAAAGGGTTATGGCAGAAGAATCTACTCGGTATAAATGGGTTAATACAACAATTAGACAACTGACAGGACAATGCTCATATCGAGCTGGTAGTCTATCATTAAATTCCACCCTGTCCATTTTAAACACAGTCCAAAACATGCCGAGTACGGGCTTGCTGTATCTATGTTCTAAAAACGTTTTGAAAATAAGAATTCAAACTGTGCCAAGTCACGGGTTCCCATTCAGTCACCCTAAGCCATCGAGGAAACTGCAATTCCAAAACGGTTGAAAATATTAAAACAAAAATCGGATATTCAGCAAGCTTGAAGAAACAGGTTTCAATAAAGCGAAAAATTAAACGTCAATATTCATCTTTTTTTCAGACACATGGGGATCGAGATGCATATTTATTTCTGTTTGGCTCGAGAAGCCTCCTAATGGTCTCGCTGGTATGTTACAACATATATTTCAGTAACATGTATTTCAGAAGACTTAAGGAGGAGTCTTTGGTGATAATTCCGGGATACGATTCCTTATTTCTTTATATAAAAAAAAAACATAATTACATGTATGTTGTTGGTAGTCATTAGAAAGGCTTTCGCCCATAACGTATGTTTTATGTTTTATGGAGAAAATGGGGAAGTTTTTACAGAATTATCATCAAGCACTTCCTCTTAACTCTTTCGGTACCAAATTTCAGACGACATTTGTCGTGTTTTTTGTTGTTGTTTTTTTTTTTTTAACAAACTATCGTTTGGAAAGACGTTTATATGTAAAGTTGAAAGACTGAATGTCAAACAGCGTAGATCCAGATGAGACGGCTCATTGAGCCGTCTCATCTGGATCTATGCTGTTTGCAAAAGCCTATTATTATCGCCTGTGGCAGGGAAAGAGTCAACAAGGCCGATGTATTTTCTTGAGATTTCAGCCCACCTCCTATGGATTTCACAATACCGTTTAATAACTTATCTCGAGTTTCATTCAAGGTCTGTTTATGAGCACTTCAGCATGCTGACTTTAAGTAGGCGACATTTATACCAAAACGCAATATTACTCTTTTTTGTTTTCTTAAACTGTCAAAGCTTCACATCTTTATTTTGGAGATAATTTCGCGTATGAAAATGCCTGTGTCTACTTTCTGTACAAAATCAAAGACAGCAAAACACACATAATGCACTGTTTTCTCATTTCACCTTGACGCTACTAAAGGTATTAAAAGTTGATAAACGTTAGTCACTAAAAACAAGGTTTATCAGCATATGCTCACGAATGTCATTTTTTTTTTTTTTTTTCTTAAACTCAAAGGGCTTGATCATAGCTCTAGATAAGATGTTTTGTTGTTGTTGTTTTTTTTTTTCTTCAGAAAAATACTCCATTTTGTTATTTCTCCATGAAAACGCCAAGGCGCATCTACTGAGAGACAAACACACGTTTGTACAGAAAAATGAAAATAAAATATCATGTGGCTACCTCTCATATCCGGAGCTATGGGCTTCTACAAATATGAAATGCATTGTCAGAAAAGGACCATATGAAGGTTATGAAACCCCAACTTTCGCATTGCCCAAGTATGATCGGAATATTCGCCGCCGGCTTACAAAATCACTGATAGCGAGGAAGAGAGAAGGCCCTGACCAGACTTTACCCGGGCAGAAGCCTATATCTCACCTGACATTATGACAAACAATAGGCGTCATTATAATTGGTGCAGAGGACTTGTAAATGATGAATATAATTCTGGTATACTTTATCCAGTTCTCCATAAAAATCAGGACCCAGCCAATCACAGCATCGTTAGCTTAACGAGCTCGTTAATGACAAACTCGTTAACTATTGTAACTAAGGTATTTTTAAATACATTAATATTTTTCTGCAAAAATGTGAAAAGCAACTCACAATTTTTCAGCAAAAAAATAAAAAAAAAATAAAAAATAAAAAATAAATAAAAAAAAAAGAGTACCCACCACATACGTTTTTTACAAAGAAATAAGAAAACAAATATCCCAGAGTTACCGTCAAATACTTCTCCTTAACAAGTCCTCTGATGAAAAAATGACACAGCTCTAGATAATGCGTTTTGTTTGTGCTAGCGATGATGTTGTTTTTGTTTGTTTGGTTTTGTATGTTGTGATCATAAGGAATATATTTTCATAAAATATATGTCGTGGGTACTCAATGGAATCGCTTCAGAGATAGTTATAACGAATGTCCACAGTATAGATTGTGTCAAAAAGAAATAACATCACGAAAACACCCCTATATAGCTTTGACCCCCTTAAACCCCACTTTTATATAGTAAAACTGGGGTTTACAGGGGTATACATTATTTTTCTATTTCTGCTCAGAAACATAGATTGTGGATCAGTGACAACCTGATCAGACGGCACGTTCTGTCGCATCTGACAAACAGTGTAAACCCTTTGCATAGCTCTTGATAACGATTTTAGTGTGGTCTTTTTCAACCAAAATTTTGATATTTGTCATGTTTCTCAACAAAAACATATTGTGGGTACTCATCAGAAGCGCCTCTCACCGAGACGCTTAAGATGAGACCCCACAACATATGTTTTCATTGAGAAATACGAAAATATTAGCCTGCTACCACTCTTATTTAGAGATATGATTCATGAGCAGCGGAGGCTCAGATCAGACTGTGCTGATACCAAGGCTGAACTGAGTCTTCTTTGAGCAAATGCTATGAAATATTTTGTTTTATTTTGCTTATGCCGTTAGTGTCCACACCAGCAACTGCTTCTGACTAACGTTTTGTTGCCCAATATTAGGCCGTGTTGCAAATGATCCGTAAGGAATAATTTACAAGTTGGGCCTGGTATTACAAATAAGGCAGAAAGAGTTCATTTGGTCTCACTTGGCAACCACTTTTAATTAGAACATCTTAGATGTGTTGTTTCTTTGTTTCTAAAAGTCTGTTGAATTTGATATATGAAATAGAATATTATTTGGTTCGTAAGAGACCTTCTTCCAGTGTTGTACTACACTCCATCTACTGAACAAGAGCTCCGCCAAGCGGGGCATTATACGCCCGTGGCAAGTAATAAGATGCAGCACATTAACTGGCTCCTGTATAATTCAGTGCTCCGGATATAAACTGTAAGTGGAATTACAAAAAAAAATAAAAAAAATTTTAAAAATTCATTGGGGCATAATCTCTGCTGATATTTGGTGAACTGTAAGCTAAGGGTCCAAGCTGGCCAAGAAATTAAGGGAGAAGTTTGCTGCTTCTAGGGAGAAGTGCTTTCTGAAGGAGGACACACCACAGAAGCATGGCTATATTATAAGCTCATATGAGCCTTTGGCACACTATTACCTCTAACCAATATGCTGTGAAAAGTTTACAAAAACTTTCAAAGGGGCATAAATCTGCAAATATTTGGTGCACTGTAACCTAAAAATAATAGGTGCTGCTCCACATCATCATGTACGTATTTATGAAGTTTCAGCTTTAGGATGTAAACTGTAGGAGGATTTAGCTGGAAACAAAAAAATAATAGAAATTTTCAAAGGGGTTTAACTCTGCTAATATTTGGTGGACTGTAACCTTGAAATAATATGCGCTGCTCCACATCATGGTCTTACTACAAATCAAGTTTCAGCTTGATCGGATGTAAACTGTAGGAGGATTTAGCCTGAAACAAAAAATTAATAGACATTTTCGAAGGGGTTTAACTCTGCTAATATATTTGGTGGACTGTAACCTCGAAACAATATGCGCTGCTCCACATCATGGTCTAACTGTACATGAAGTTTCAGCTTGATTGGATGTAAACTGTAGGAGGATTTAGCCATAAACTAAAAATTAATCGAAATTTTCAAAGAAGTATAACTCTGCTAATTGGTGGACTGTAACCTCGAAACAATATGCGCTGCTCCACATCATGGTCTAACTGTACATGAAGTTTCAGCTTGATTGGATGTAAACTGTAGGAGGATTTAGCCATAAACTAAAAATTAATCGAAATTTTCAAAGAAGTATAACTCTGCTAATTGGTGGACTGTAACCTCGAAACAATATGCGCTGCTCCACATCATGGTCTAACTATACATGAAGTTTCAGCTTGATCGGATGTAAACTGTAGGAGGAGTTAGCCGGAAACGAAAAGTCTATTGAAATTTTCAAAGGGGCATAACTCTGCTAATATTTGGTGGACTGTAACCTTGAAATATTATGCGCTGCTCCACATCATGGTCTAACTATATATGAAGTTTCAGCTTGATCGGATGTAAAATGTAGGAGGAGTTAACCGGAAATGAAAAGTTTACAGAAATTTTCTAAGGGGCATAACTCTGCAAACATTTGGTGGACTGTAACCCCGAAACAATATGCGCTGCGCCACATCATGGTCTAACTATATACCAAGTTTCAGCTCGATCGGATGTAAACTGTAGGAGGAGTTAGCCGGAAACGAAAAAGTTTACGGACGGACGGACGGACGGACGCCATACCCCGTAACATAATACGTCCCGTTTTTCAAACGGGCGTATAAAAACGCGAGGTCGAGGCCATAGATTTCAAGTCCTTGATTAAATACTATTAATACAGAACACATACTAGTATGTCTGTATGTTTGTTCTTGCATGCAATTGCTACAGCAACGTTTTAAATAATAGTGAAAAAAAAAAAAAAAAAAGAATTATCACTAAAAGGCACGTTACTTTCTTGTGCAGTTTAATTGCGCCAAGAAAATGGAGTCGGATCACAGCCTTTTCCTACAAGATTATATGTACGCCCTGCGAAAATTCAGATCAGCCTTTGCATTCGTTCAGTCTGATCAAGTCGTCCACGGGCACTGCGGGTAGCCAAGAATCTAAAACATCCTCCGGCAACATCACGAAAACATACCTATATAATTTTGACCCCCATAAACTCCACTTTTATATAGTTCAACGGGTTTACAGGGGTATACATTATTTTTCTTATTTCTGCTCAAAACATAGATTGTGGGTACGCGTTAGAACCGCCTCGCCTTAGAACCGCCTCGGCGAGGCGGTTCTAACGAATACTCACAATCTATATTTTGAGCAGAAATATAAAAAAATATCAGAATTTTTATCTGAAAATTTACAGTTTTTGGTGGTGAAATTTTCAATATATGAATAGGCGTGGTTTGGTAATGAATTGCGAAGACTCTGATCAGCCTCCGATAGCTGATTTGAGTCTTCGCTGGGCGTTCAGGCACTCTTGTAGGACATGCTGTGCCCAGGTCCAGGTATGTTTGGCCTGTTAAGTCGTCTTGACAGTTGCTTTATATTACCAGGACGTTTACAGGACTCTAGATATGCACAGTATTCAGATGAATTATTTACTTATTTCTCCAGAGAAACTTATGTTCTGAGATTGTATTAGGCGGTTGTAGGTGGCAGAATATTTTTCGAAGAGAAATAAATAATGTAAAGTTCATTCATTTATCACCAAATCAGCACTTTGTCTTTCACTGTGGATTATATCTGGACCGCGCCGAACACAGCGGTCATTAAGAATTTTCAAAACAGTACAAGGACATTGGTGTTAAACTTTACATATAATATATTTAAATACTTTTTTCTCGCCGAGCTATATGTATAGCCTAATATCTTTTGACGCAGCACTTAAAGTAAAATGCACTAATTATGTAAAGATATTTCTCTTCCAACGTCTTACTGTGTCTAAATAATATTTTGCAGACTTTCACATATTTCTCCTGACATCGAACTGAATTTAATACAACGCTTTGCATATTTTTGAAGATCATACACCGAACCCTGTCCAAGTATAACAACACTTTACCTATTTTGGTTGACGCCGATGTGTGTGTGTTTATGTGTGTTGGTGGGGGATGGGGGGGGGGGGGGGGGGGCGGGGGGTGGAGGGAAGCGGAGAGGGGAGTAAATTTTTGTAATTTCCTATTTATTTGGTTTCCTAGATACCCACCCCTTTTGAAAAGGGGTCCACTCAACAATTTTTCTCTTTTCTTTTAGAATAGAACCCTTTTTAGAAAAGAGGCATTGACCTGTGTCTAAACCCCACTCTATATGCATACATGTACCTGTACCAAGAACTGTATCAGGCCCAAATAAACAGATCAAATATTTGATGGGTGTTAGGCGGGGTTGGGGCTACAGTAAGACCAAAATGAGATGAATGCCTATATTCTGGGCGGTATTATGTACGAGGTACAGTGTGGAATACGGAAACATTCACGCATCTTCACCTTTTGGTCCTAGCTATTTTATGATTTTTTTAATGCAAACAGTAAACACTGATCAACCAGTCTGGGGTTCGCTGGTCAACCAGTCAAATAGTCTTGATCACACATTTTTTGAACAAGTATTGTAAATAGTTAAGGTGTCCGAACGCATAGGGGAAAGACCCTGCATGTTTTTGATAGTTCATTTTTATCAACTGTTTGAAATAATTGCAAAGGTGCATCCCAGCGGGCTCATGACGTTTATACAACGTCGGCTCAACGTTGATGCAACGTCATGACGTTGCATCGACGTTGAGGCGACGTTGTATTAACGTCATGTGCCTGCTGGGATGCATTGTGCCCTGAATGTCGGACAAAGAGAAAATAATATATCCAATTTTATCTTGCTGCAGCAGACAACTATCGACAACTGGGTGAGATATTCCTTGAAAATATGACTTGGTATTTGAGGTACCGATGTGGAAATTTGCTTTTAAGGTCGCTTCTAACAAACTTCGCAGCGCCCTTAACAACGTTACAATAAGTAATTGACCTAATTAATGTAGCCCGTTATCTCGACCTGTCAGTTCAAATCTAAAATCTTCATGTGAACCAAACTCTATGCAGAAATGTTAATCTGGGGACAGACTAATTATGAATCACCATGACACTGCTGAAACATAACATAATTAAGCTGTAATTAAGTCTGTATTGATTTTTGATTTTCGTCCGGTTCCTGTGTAATATTCACATACTGAACATTTGACAGTTTTGACAGCTCGATCCAACGATAATTAATGAAATTAAAATCAAGGTTTACTCACCTCGACATGACTGAAATCCAGCTTTAAGCAATTGATACTGTATACATTTTTCGCTTCCGCACATTCCAGAGTTTAACTTCTTTGCCAGACAGAGATCTTAAGGCAGATATGTATGCTATATCGAGCCTGTTTGTGTGTGTTTCTTTTCCTGGTCACGTGATCAAAACAATGGAAAAACTAAATTATATGGTAAGATTTGCCTCCCTTAGACTATAGCTCGTTCGGCGGATCCAGTTTGAATTAAATGCTCACATATCAAGATAATAATCTAAACTAAACTAACACGAAGTTGTATTGGATGAATCCTAAAGATTTGTTTATTTATTTATTCATTTTACTATTTTTTATTTTATTTGTTGTTGTTTTTGTTTAGTGGTCGATTTTTATATATCGGCTTTTTACACTTTCCGCACATTTGAAAACAACAACAACAACAAAAAAAAAGAAAGGTCACTTTAGGGCCGACTGAAAATCTGAAGAAATTGGTTGGTTGAGCAGAAATATAATTTTGTTAATGCGCATTAATATCACAAAAGTGTAAGATTGCCACTAAAATCATAGCATGATTACCTCTCGTCGGGAAATCATACTTACACACACACACACACACACACACACACACACACACACACACACACACACACACAAACAAAAAACACCTGATAACCTCGTAAGGGGTAGCCGCTTGTTATGCACTCAAAATCTTTACGCGTATTCCGCAAAGACAAAATTTCTCATAGTTTGGCCCATTTACTTTTAAAATGCTACTGGGCTAATATCGAATGAACGTATATACAAAGTCTGGCTCAGTTTTACCTTACGTGTATTGATATTCTAAAAATTTACACAGTAACCACTGAAAGAATAGGAAATACAGGTGAGTAGGTATCATTTTCCCGACACACGCCCTACTCACCCTACCCCACTATACCTCCCTAAATGTCAGTAAATGGTTAGGATATCATTTTCCCTGGTAAAAAATGAAAATCGCCTTCTCTTTCGAAGTAGTAAAATTGAAATCCTTTCATCTCAGTAAAACAAATACTGCAAGACTGCGGCCAGGGACATTCACCTCGAAAACATGCCTTTATAATTTTGACCCCCTTTAACCCTCTTTTATATAGTAAAACTGGGATTTACAGGGGATACATTTTTTCATATTTCTGCTCAAAACATAAATTGTGGGTACTCGTTAGAGCCGCCTCGACGAGGTGGTTCTAACGAGTATCTACAATCCATGTTTTTGAGCAGAAATATGAAAAAAATATCAGAATTTTTTATCTGAAAATTTTCATTTTTGGGTGGTAAAATTTTCAGTATATTTGAAAAGGCTTGTTTTCGTAATGTTTGAGGTCGACGTAGCTTACCTCTACAGCTTTGTCGCTGGAGTTAAAAAAAAATAAAAAACTTTATCCCAGAAACATCGAGCGGAAAAATATTTAAAATCGTGGTTATTGTTCTCTTGGTAAGTCTTTGCAAATGCCCATGATCTGTCCGTGTGGCCTACATTGTAGCTGGTAGAGTGTCCGCTTTCGGGTCAGGAGGGTATAGGTCCGATCTCCAGCCGGGGTAAACCTAAAACTTTGTAAAATTGGTACTAGTAATTCTTTCTCTTGGCGCTCAGCATTACGAAGAAAATTTAGGACTGATATCAGTATAAAGCAACTGGTGGTAGTATCCTGTCGGGGTCATGATACTGCAGTGAGGCAACTTGCAACAAAATGGCATACTTTCCCATCGTCACAACCAGACAACGTCATAACATGACTGAGCGATGTTGACGGTGGTGTTAAACCTCAGCTCGAATAAACAATTAAAGCATATGCCCAGATCAGTGTGCGCAACCAAGCTGTCTGATCAGGGACTTCGCTGTCGCTTACAGAATCATTGAATAATGTAGAAAGTATCGATTTACGTCCCTTAGATTGTACAGTTTCGCTGGCTGATCTGTATCTTTACTGTTTGCATATCCCAAGAATGCAGATTTTCGCAATGCGTGACTCAAATAAATAAATAAATATATATCAACGTTTTATAGGCGGACCATATTTTATTTACCCTCATATCTACTTGATTGAACGACCATAGCTCCAGTAAAACATGCCAGGTAACATATAAAGTCTGGTCATGTTGTGATAGTTTCCTTGACAAATCTTGCAAAATTGAAGAATGCTCAGCCATTTGGTGTGATGCTTGTGAAAATGAGGGAGCTGGGGCCTTTTAGAGGTTTGCGGAGGTCGCCCGCTACAACTTTGTGTCGCTGAGCAACACATTTGCCAGGATTAATTCAGAGAAAGGCTACGATGAAGAATCATTTCGTTTTTGATCCAGTTCAAAAACGGGAGACAAACTGAAATTTTACAGGCTGTCAGATGCCTCATTTTATGATCGTATAGATCTATCAATTTATTTAACCTTTCTTGGATATAAAAAAAAAAAAAAGAGAAGATTTTTGAGGAATATATCGCATGATATCTCATACTCGACACAAAAACAAAAACATCATCTACCCATAATAATAGAATTAATTAGCCTTCCAGAAAACATTTAGAATTGTTGTTGTTGTTCTTGTTGATTTAGAATGTTAATCTAGATCCGCCACCGGATTTTTTCTTATCTAGGTCCGGATAATTTCTTACTGACAAGTAATTTACTTATACACCGAAGATGGACGATCTTTGTATTTAAAGTGCTTGTTTTCATGCAAAATCTATGTCATCGTTTGAATAATCTTGATCGGTGATACCGCCCTTGATTTTCGCGATTAAAATAATCCGAGCAAGTTATGAGGCCCGACGAGCACAAAAAGCGAAAAAACGCGCAGTATAAAAAGAAACATGGCATCTCGACAACAGAGATCAATTCAGAAAAGAAAGATAAAGGAAGAAGTGCAGCAGGAAAATCCAGTGACAAAGGAAAAGCAGAGGGAGCATCAAAGAAACGAGAAGTCAAAACTATCTCCTCACAACAGGCACTTTTCTTTTTCATTTCGCTTTTTTAATTTCGCTATTTTAGAAGTGTGAAAACAATTAATTTATACCACAGGTCACCTGTATTGCCCTCACATATTAAAAGCACAGGCACCTGACACATGGACAGTGTTTTTTCACTGACTTTTTATATGTTTGGGGGAATCCGGGACTTTTCTCCCCTTGGACGTTTCTCCCCTTGGTCTTTTCTCCCCTGGTCTTTTCTCCCCTAGTCATTTCTCCCCTATATACAGGTAAATAAACTTAATGTGTTTAAACTGATGAAATTGTACCTAAGTTAACAATTGCCTATCATGTAAAATGATTTATGATTTTAAGAAAATAGACTCATATTTAAACAATAATTTATATTATTGAAAATCACTTGAAAATATATAATATCAATTAAAATAAGATCAAAGTGAAAATAAATTACAAAGTTTGATATTTAATTAAAGGCATGATTGCTAAATCCAAACTGCTAATTATTATTGATAATCACTTAAAAATATATCGATTAAAATAAGATCAAAGTGAAAATAAATTACAAAGTTTGATATTTAATTAAAGGCGTGATTGCTAAATCCAAACTGCTAATTATTATTAGGTTGATAATACCTATGTGCTAATTGCAGTTTAGGGCATTACCCAATTAAGAACACCTTAATTGATGCTGATTAGTAAGTTTGCATCATGGCCAAGCCATGTTCATGTATATAAACTAGAATTTTAGCTGCTGTAGTCACAACTTTCTAAGCCTAAAAACTTACAAGTTACAACCATGCCTTCACCACCGTGTATTTTCTGTTCTAAGCGTGTTTATAGTAACTCTCGTGCTGTTTCCTGCGACATCTGTCAGCGTTGGCAACACATCAAATGTGGCAACACTGGTAAGTTTATACTAAATATTTTTACTATCCAGCTAAAATGAGTTAAGTTAAGCAACTAATGAAGAATTTTGTCCCATGATATTTTGGCCTTAAAGTGCATGTCTGAGTGGAAATTTTGATAATACTATATCCCTGACTTATATATTTTTTGCATTGAAGGTAAGAACAATACAATTTTCTGTTCTGCATGTGTCATATATGTAAAACCATGTACTATAATTCTTATGTGAAGAACCTATTATAATACACTTTTATATATTAATTTAAATTAATTATTACACTTATATTATTCAGTCTGGTTCCAAAATGAATTTCAGATTTTAAGTTTGAAGCATGGGTTTATTTAAAAATGAACTTTAAATACAATGGGTCTACATCCATGGGGATTTAATTCAGCATGGGTTTATTTAAAAATGAACTTTAAATACAATGGGTCTACATCCATGGGGATTTATTTTTTTCTGAAATACTATTGAAAGATGTTAATGGTTTTACATAAATGGTCTTAATTTAAAAAATGACTATTTAATTGTTCCCCACATAAAGTTAGTTGTACACACTAATAACTTTCTATAAGACATGAAACTCTGACATAACTGGCACTGGATCCCTGGAATGTTACTGGAATGTAGTTGACACCAGTCACACCACTCAATTAAGCTTGAGCAGAAGATGAGAACTTGATAATTGACAAAAATTTCACAGGAATTTATGACAGGCTGGAATTGGAAAAGAATTTATCACCTGTGACAAATATAGTCAATATATACCAAGCAAATGGTCTGTTTGAATCAGTCTGAGGCATAGCTTAAGGAAATTCATATCAATTCATGCCTATTTTCATTCATTGTTAGTTATAGTATTTGAAAATAATTTTATGGCAAGAATAATTCATTTAACTTTAAGATGTTCAAATGATACATACAAATTATCATTTAAACATCTTAAATACACATTCATGCCATGAAATTATCTTCAAATACTATAACTAACATTGAATGAAAATGGGGGAGAAATGACCAAACAAATAGGTGAGAAAAGACTAGGGGAGAAATGACCAAGGTGAGAAAAGACCAGTTACCTGTTTGGGGCTATCAAGTTTGCCCAAATCTTCAATTTTAAACAAAATATAATATGAATGTAGGCACTGTGTAGAAACGGGCATGGCAATAGCTTAATGAACTGTTATTGTTGATGCAGGAACGATGCAGACGAAAAAAAAAACAAAAAAAACACTAGACTGGCTATATTTTTTATGATTCCGGCTGAATGTCACCATGATTACATATTCCTTTCCAGTGAGCATCTCTTTAACGTTGAACAACATTATTAAAATAGTCAAGAATAAATAATTATATTTTTCAAACGCTTTATATAGCTTTAAAATTTCTGCAGTTGCTTCAGTTAATGAAATGGAAGGTGTAAACGAGTGTAGAAAAAAATGTGTATAAAAATAATTTCCGTAATACAGTGTCAAAATCTGACTGGTTCTATAGCGTTACGGTTATCAGCAGATGCTCTGAGTTATAGTATCTTATATGCTTCTGACAAACTGAGTTGAAAGCGCCAGGTGAATCATTCTGTTTCTTGCCAGTTTTCAATTCGAGAGATTTGGTAACTTTGGCATGGATCAGCTGAGAGACATGGGCAGGACACAGAGGTTAGTTTCATGCGTGTTAACTATAGGTGTGCAGGCCATATAAAATGGTCCCGCCCACTAATGACATAGTGAAAAACACTGTTAATGCATCAGGTGCCTGTGATTAAAAGGCCTCACATGGTTGATTAATTTTGTCTTTCTTTCATATACTCTGAGATGGTCACATCTGACAATAATCTGTTATCTGATGTTGTAGTGGCTTTTCTTTATATTGATATTTGCCACTAAATGCTAAATATCAAAATAAAGAAAAGCCACTTAAACAACAGAAAAGACTCCGACTAATCTGACTATAATCTCCGAGGACAGTAGCTCTATTAAATAGCTTAATAGGGCTCTTGGATTCATACATTCTCAATTTCTTTTGTCATTCTGATGTTTGTTATTAGGCCGAATCCAGACATGAATATCAAAAATAAAAAATGGCTAAAATGTGATCTTCAGTAAACAGAAGTAGGAAGACAGTTTGATTGAACCACTATCCAGGCTGAGTAAAATGAAAATCCAGGACATGGTTGACGATGGATTGCTGAATCTTGATTCTGTACCTGCTGCAGTCATAAGCCCCACCCACCAATGGATGAATTCTGTGAATGCGGAGGGCATAAAAAACCTCTTAGAAAACTCAAACCAGGGAAAGCAGCTGACCCTGACAAATTAAAACCTCTTTTGCTGAGGGAGATTGCAGAAAAGATAGCACCGATGTTTCAAATATTGTTTGAGCAGTCTGTTCAGACAGGCAGACTTCTGGCACATTTGTGCCATGCCCTTGTCACACCAATCTTTGAAAAGGGGACAAATCAGCGGCTGCTAACTACAGACCAACCTTATTCACATGCATCCTTTAGCATATCATGGCATCTCACTTAATTGAGCATATGAACTTGCATAGCTTACTGTAAGACTTACAGCATGGTTTCAGAGAAAAATGATCATGTGAAACCCAGCTCACCATTTTGGTCTAGGGACTTGGACTGCGTGTGGGTAACCAAACTGTTCTGGAACTGTTGGACTTTTCAAAGGCCCTTGATAAGTGATCAAAGGAAAAATGGTCAGACAAATTAACTTACCGAAATGCTGGAATAGTCAATACTAATGAAATACCGGATGTATGTTCATTGACATCTGTCAAACTTTCCAGAAGAATGGCATTTTGTTGTCAGTCAATTCAACAAATAAAAGGGATTTTGTACTATTTATGTCCTATTTATCTATATACATATATCTGACTTTAGATTGACAATTGGTACCCTAACACTTGAATTAGCAGACAGTCAACAATGTTTTCAAAGACATCACTTCAAAGACAATTTAGAAATTATTTGCAGTTACAATACTTTCCCTTTTCCTATATGTTGAGTCGTTGATGTATCTTAATTAATTAGAGCCAGCATTGGTGTCTTCAGTAAATATATTTCACAGGTATTCCATTATTTTTCAAGGGTATTCCAGTAAATCGGTACTGTTCTGGTAGAACGGTAAGTTGTTCGAAAAGCACTTGGCTGGATTAGTGCCTTTTTGGGTAACCAGCAATAGTCAGTAGTTCTGCATGGTGAAGAGTCAGACTGTCCCAGTGAGTTAACATCAGGAGTGCCTCTGGGCTCTGTTCTGGGGCCGATTCTGTTTCTCATTTGTACATAAATGACCTGCCATACCTCGTCACTTCCCAAAAAAGGTAAGAGAAAAGTCCAGGGAGTGCCACAATCACAAACCGCAGCCCTTCCCAGACCCTAAGAGGAAGAGAAAACCGACAAATCTAAACAAGCACAAACCGAACAAACGTACGAAAAGTACTAAGATTAGCTCTCTCTTCCCCAAGCGAGGTAATCGCAATACTAAAAGGACTGAAAAACACAAGAACAAAATGACACACGGAAAGACATACAACAAATCGCCTCGTAGAATAAACCAAAAGCAACAAAGAGTAAGACTAACACCGCGACCACCGCCTTAGAACGGTCGGTAGAGCAAAGCACCGGGGGGTTTAAAGCACTTTTACAGCTAGCTAACTTCACCCTGGGTCCCGATGCTACTCTTATTACAGAAATACATAAATATTAGGTTCGCATAAAGGCTCCCAACTCAGTCAATGCATCAAAGCGAAAACATAAAAATCAAATTAATCACAATAATAAACAAAGACGAGTACTCATGGCTAATTCTACTGTATGCCAGAGTAAATGAAAACCAATAGTTAAACCTCGGCGGGCCAAGCCAAAGACATATCGTCAAGCACCAAACTACTGGTTAACGTTTTACGAAGAGGCCGTCATTGAGTCTGAGGCCCGAACCGCCATCGTGCAATTAAAGAGTGAAGCATAGCCATCAACAATGATTGGGTTGACAACTAGGCATGCAGTCTGCCGCATAATATCCAGGCTATAGCCAATTCTTTTATAACGGTTAATAAGTTTTCTGAATTGCTCCGAAAAGTTAGATTTACCTACAATTTTTCTAAATCTGTACACTAAGTCACCGTAAAATTCGGGTTCCGATATACCTTGTTACAGAAGTGCTTTCAGACTGACGCTATTTTTTTCTAACAAGGCACTGTGTCTGCGATAAAATTTCGAAAACGCCTTACGAAGTTTAAAATAACGATAGCCCTGCCTAAGAAGTTTGGTAGTAAGGGCTTATTACGGTAGTTAAAGTCATTAAGATATGAAGAAGCTCTGGCGAATCTTATAAGTTGAGATATGTATACCCCATATGAGGTACGCCGGGGGACATCGCCATCCAGAAAAGGGAAATTGACTATACCAAAATCAAAATCGTCCCGTTTATCATACATGTTGGTGGAAACTGTACCATTAGATATACATAGTTTCAAATCCAAAAAAGGTGCCTCGATATCGGAATAATTTGCTCTATTTCATTGGAGTTCTGTAGGGTATATCCGGTCCACCATTTGGTTCCCAAGTCTAACTATTTGCTGACAATATGCGCAGTTTACCTAACCGTTGAGAGCCGGGATGATGGCCAAGTTCTTCAAAATGATCTTGACAGCTTGAGTCAGTATGGGACATGGAGTTCAACCCCTCCAAAGGCCAGGTGGTGAGGGTGAGGACCTCTTGGAGACCTATTAATACTTTGTATTACTTACATGGACAGGTCCTGGAAGCTGTGACAAGTGCTAGATGTTGGGAGTTGACTGCTCTTCTGGCCTGTCTAGGAAATCCCACATAAACAGAATTGCTGGAAATGCAAACGGCACACTGGGCTTTCTCAAAAGGAAGATAAAGACAAAACTCTGCAAAGTGAGAGAGACTGCCTACAACACACAAGTATGTCCCCAACTATAGTATGCCTCTCCCATAAGGAACCCAATCACCAAGGATAGAATAGACGGAGAAAATACAGCGCCGAGCCGCACAATGGACTACCAGTGACTATGATACTGGGTCCAGTGTCACATCAATGTCAGAACATCTAGGCTGGAGGACCATTGAACATGGAAGGTCAGATGCTCGCCTGTGTCTCTTCTATTGGATTGATTACAGGCTTGAGGCAATACCCACGCCAGATTACATTCATCCCAAAACCTGGCCATCCGAAAATTTCCACTCAATGACCTGTCAGGTCCACACTCATGGGAACTTTTATAAATACTCCTTTTTCCACTGGTTATAGTCCAGTGGAATGCCCTCCCTGAGTCGGTTGTTTGTTTGCTAACCCTTGATGCATTCAAAGAAGGAGTTTGCAAACTGCACCACTCTTGCCCCTAGGCCCCAAAAGTGATGTTTTTAAGTTTTTTTTATCTCTCTATCTCACCAAGTGTTTTTTTAAAATCCTATTACCTTTGATCTTCTCACTATCCCGTCTTTTACTTTTGTCTACTTTCCACCATCTTTCAGCATGACAGCACACACCTGCATAGAATGCCTGCAAGGGCGTGAGGCAGTATACAGAGAAAGAAAGAAAGTTAACAGTTGTATAGGGACTGGGAATTAACCCTCTGTGAAACCACCACAAGTGGGAGGGAACTTCCTACAACTGAGACAATCACCTCCCTAGCTGGGCTGCCATCTACATGGCAGAGTAGTCTGAAAAAGTTCCGAGGCAAACCTTGCTGCCCATTGTACTATCTCATTACCCGTTGGAAGATAGATAAAAAAAATGATAATTTAGGAAGTAGCATTAGATAAAAAGGCATATCAAATGAAAAACATGCGTGTATAATACTAGAAAGTAATCCATGAAGATGAACACTTTGGTGAAAAATTAATGGAACTTAGTTGAGAAATTACAAGGCTATTGGACTTTAGACAATGCTGTCCAGTAAGTTGCAAGTTTTATGTCCATAACCATCTCTAATTTTACATACAAAAATTACATAAACCATGTCTGCAGATATGTTAAAGTCTCTGTGGAGTGTCCGGGAGGTGTTTGGTATGTACTCCAGACTTCGGATCAGGAGGTCCGTGGTTCAAGTCCAGCTAGAGACAGAAATCAACTCATGACTTTACTGCACTTCATTGCACAGAGTTTTTCATTATTAATTACCCTTTCATCATCTTAATATGACTCAAGTAACTCTGAAAGGGATGTAAAACACCATTATTATCATGTTAAGTCTCCCATATTTTGTAGAAGGGTCTCAAAGAACCAGCATTTCTCCTGCCTCACAGTTTTTCTGAAAAAAAAAAAAAAAAAAAAAAATACATCTAAACTTGTAACTTCATGTTTTTAATTTCATGCTTTCTTTCAAATTAAAACTGTTCTATGAATATGTGAGGATCCCATGATACAAACAGAATGATGCCAGTCCTTTTGTAAAGGTTTCAATGGAACTATTGCTATGTATAACAGTGGTTCCTATTGTGGTTGCATGTCTGGCCTGTGCAAACAGTGTAGACCCAGATCAGTTGCCGCAAAATACGGCATCTGATCAGGGTCTACACTGTTTGCCACTCATCTAGCAATATTTAAGACACATGAATAGGTAGTAAAATTGACCTTTTTCAAATTGTATGACAAGTATGGTAAGGTGTCCCAATAGTGTAAATACGATAATGTGGATAAATGAATGCCAATTGGTTAATTACTTAAATAGGAACCAAAGCCAAAGAATGAAGAGTCAGATGAAGAGAGCCAGATATTTAAGCGACGCAATCTAGTCAGTAACTGGAGTAGATATGATTTACCAATTGACGATGACAGTGACAGTCTACCTCTTCAGAGAGGAGAGGATTTCAACAAACTTCTAGCATCTGCAGGTAGATCAGTGTTTTCTAGAAGAATTTTTAACATTTTATCTATCTTTACCCACGTGTGTGTGTGTGTGTGTGTGTGTGTGTGTGTGTGTGTGTGTGTGTGTGTGTGTGTGTTCATTGCTCGCAAGGATCGTTGCTTTTAGAACCTAATTCCCATAAATCTTCCTAAGGTAATTCTGATGAAAGTATATTATTAGTTGCTCTTTTTGCAGTACAATCTCATGCCGATATTAATATTATGGAAACTCACAAAGTCACAATGTATACTGAATGGTAAATAGCATTTTTAACATACCCTCTGTCTGGAACTTTAGTTCCAGGTAAGTACAATTTTGAAAAGAAATAATATAAAATCTTTTGTAGAGCGCTGTGGTGCAGTGGTAAAGCGTCGGACTCGAGATCGAGAGGTACCGGGTTCGATCCCCACTGACTGCAAGTGTTGTTTCCTTGAGCAAGAGACTATCCACATTGCTTAGTACTGGTTTCCCAGGAAAAAAGAGGGCCACGTGGAAGATTAGTACTAGATTACTAAATGTGTTACCCTCTATAAATAAAGTCGATTATTATTATTATTATTATTATTATTTGTATTAGTTTGTTGTACAACTCTTCATTTTAAAACTGTGCCAGCAAACTAATGAAACTTAGCATGAAATTTCATGCATGATCGAGAGAATTGAATCCTCCGTGAAATCACCTGACCAGTAAATGACACCAAAATCTGACCAACCAAACTAGCTTACCAGTTAACGGTTAATGTTATTGCTTAGACAAACCATTTTACCTATGTACTTTTTCATTGATAAATACAGGTATGAATGCAGTTTTCATTGACAAATACAGGTATCACAATATTGTTTGTCTTAAGGATTTACGCATGGGCGTGGTTATAGCCTTCTGACGGAGGAGTCAATTCAAGGGACTTTGCATTTTATGGCAGCTTTTCAAGAAGCTCTGTTGAACCGTATTTCTCACGGAATGGATTCCTCACACGTGTGAAAAATTCGGTCGGATTTGTCACGCGGCGTGAAGAATTCGACCGAATTTTTCACAGCATCCGAACGTATTCCTCACCTATCTGTGACAAACTCGTTCGGTATCAGTTTTATATATAGCACGCAAACGAATTTGTCACCTTTCAAAAAAAAAACACAAAAAAGTTCCTTTTTTTCATGCACGGATTTCTCACAAACGTATTTGTCACAGCTTATGATATGAAACATACGATTAACCATTTAATACAATTTCGAGGTAATATATTTTTATCATGCATATCTTTTAATCGAGTGACAGATTTATTATTTATTGTATTATTATTTTTAACTTCGAATATTATTGGATATCATAAAATGAAATAAATGAAATGTCATATCTGTTTCTTGATGCCTATGGATTTGTTTGATACCTATGGATTTGTTCAATAATATCAATCATCCCTTATTCTATACAGATTTCGACAATTCTTATTATAAATATAAGATTGTTGGTACTGATATCAAATATTCTAATTGTAAAGATATCTATAAATTATGGATATCTGTAAAGAGTTTTATTGATATCTACTCGTATAACTAATTATGGATATTAATAATTACATATATTGATACCCAATTTGTGAATATTTTATTTCGAAAAATCGATATCTAAAAATCAGTCTTTATATTGTTATCTTAAACTTGATATCATGTAAATTATTGATATAAATCAGCCCGACTTTAATACTTTTAGATATCAATGCGAATTGTTTGTAACAATGGATTAATTTTGATAATTGATAATCGTGATTGTGAAAAGCCACAAATGATCTGAATTATACATTAAGAAAACAAGCCTATGCAATGAATACCCCGGCAAACCCCACTTTAAATAGGAAAAAGTGAGGGTTGCAGGGCTATTCATTATTTCCTAATTTCTGCTACAAAAATATTGGGTATTCGTTCAAACCGCCTCAGCGAGGCGGTTACTGAGGCGTTTCGAACGTGTGACCACAATTAATGTTTTGAGGAGAAATAAGAAAGGTATCAAAATTTTTCCTCTGAAAATCCTCTTCGGCAAAATGCAATGTATTTAAATAGATATGTTTTCCTTATGAGGAAAAAGTGGGGTTTGTTGGGGTGTTCATAATTTCCTTATTTCTGATCTAAAACATAGATTATGGGTACTCAAATGTAAAATATCCGACTTAATAGGTCAAACATGTAGAATTCGATCGAATACTTTACAGATGTGAACAGTTTGACCTAATTCGACAAAGTTATCTCGTATTCAGCAGAATACATCACATGTGAAAAATCCGACCGAATTTCTCACACCTATATTCGCCCATAATGTCTCGTGTAAAATATTCGACCGATTATGTCAAACGTGAGAAATTCAATGCTATACTACACGGCTGTGGAAAAATCGACCTAATTCGTACAAGTTATGACTTATTGGACAGAAAACGTCACATGTGAAAAATGCGACCGAATTTCTCACACCTTTATTCACCGAAAGTGTGTCGCCTTTTTGACATCTGACCAAATATAACACACATGAGTAATTCCATCGAATTTTTCACAGCTGTGAAAAATGTCCACCGAATTCGTCACAGTCATGATATATTCGACAGAATACATCACATGTGAAAAATCCGACCGAATTTCTCACACCTATATTCGCCGAAAATATCACATGTAAAATATCCCACTGAATATATCAAACGTGAGGAATTCGATCGAATACGTCACGGATGTGAACAGTTTTACCTAATTCGTCACAGTTATGACATATTCGACAGAATTTATCACATGTGAAAAAATCCGACCGAATTTCTCACACCTATATTCGCCGATAATGCCACGTGTAATCTACTCGACCGATTATACCAAACGTGAGAAATTCAATGATATACTGCACATATGTGGTAAAAAGCGATCAAAGTCATACAAGATGTGACATATTGGACAGAATACATCACATGTGAAAAATCCAACCGAATTTCTCACACCTATATTTGCCGAAAATATCAAATGTAAAATATCCGACTTAATAGGTCAAACATGAGGAATTCGATCGAATACTTCACAGATGTGAACAGTTTGACCTAATTCGACAAAGTTATCTCATATTCGGCAGAATACATCACATGTGAAAAATCCGACCGAATTTCCCACACCTATATTCGAAGATAATGTCTCGTGTAAAATATTCGACCGATTATGTCAAACGTGAGAAATTCAATGATATACCACACGGCTGTGGAAAAATCGACCTAATTTGTACAAGTTGTGACTTATTGGACAGAATTCATCACATGTGAAAAATTCGACCGAATTTCTCACACCTTTATTCACCGAAAGTGTGTCGCCTGTTTGACATCTGACCAAATATAGCACACGTGAGTAATTCCTTCGAATTTTTCATAGCTGTGAAAAAATTCCACCGAATTCGTCACAGTCATGATATATTCGACAGAATACATTATATGTGAAAAATCCGACCGAATTTCTCACACCTACATTTGCCGAAATATCAAATGTAAAGTTCCGACTGAATATATGAGGAATATGATCGAATACTTCACAGATGTGAACAATTTGACCAAATTCGTCAAGGTCATCACATATTCAGCAGAATACATCACATGTGAAAAATTCGACCGAATTTCTCTCACCTATATTTTACCAAAATGTGTCACATGTAAGAAATTCGACCGTATATGTCACTTGTGAGGAATTCGTTCCAATACTTTACAGCTGTGAAACTATGGAAAAATAGACTTAACTCGCCACACAGTTGTGACACATTTGACCGAAAACTTCACATATGAAAAATATGTTCCAGTTTCTCACACCTATAATTCACCAAAGTTGTCACATGTAACTCATCCGACCAAATATATCTGGCACGTGATAAATTCGATCGAAAACTTCCCTGCTGTAAAAATAATTCGACCGAATTATTCATAGTTGTGACATATTTGACCAAATACATGACATGTGAAAAATCCGACCGAATTTCTCACACCTATATTTCACCGAAAATGTTTCCATTCATTAAAAATTTGTTTACTGGTGTGCAAGCAATAGAAATTCTAATGTTTGACAAACTCGTTTGGGTTAAAAACTCAAAATCCGCAAAACGTATTCTTCACCTTTGTCCGAATGTGAAAAATTCGATCGAATTTATCACACCGGCGTGAGGAATCCGTTCCGTGAGAAATACGGTTCAAGAAAGCTCATTTGCCATGGCAACTAATTTTTTATTGAAATAATCAAATTATAGATATTCAAAACTGATCTCAAATCAGACATTTTTATCACATCAACATTCAGTGTAATAAAGAAGGTCATCGTGATCATATTTTCATGCTCCAGCGATTTTTCCTTATAGCTTGAAGACTATTTCATGGATTAATGTGATACTTGGAATATTGGTTCTGTGTGACACCATGATTGGCAACATAACAAATATAGGTCACATTGACCTATATTTCATGGTCCAGTAATTTTGTCGCATATCTTGAATGTTAATTGATGTATGAACATCATTATTTGGGATTATGAATATGTATGATCCAATAGTTGACCTAAAAGTAAATGTAGGTCACTGTGACCTATATTTCATGGTCCAGTGATTTTTTGTTACATCTTGAAGACAATTTGATGTATTACTATCATATTTTGGGAATATGTGACCTATATTTCACAGCCCTGTGATTTTGTCTTATATCTCCCACTGTTTGATACCTAAATGTCATATTTACATATAATGACACAGTGTGACCCACACTTTCACCTCAAAGTAAATATAAATCAGTATGACCTAAATTTCATGATCTACTGACTTTGCTTAATATCTTTTAGATTATATAATGGATTAACATCATAGTTGGTATAATGCATCAGTGTGACCATCAGATTAATTTCTCAAGTATGCGTAGGTCAGTGACCTATATTTTACGGCCTAGCAAATTTGCTTCATGTCTTGAAGACTATTTACTCCAGGAAAGTTGTACTTCGGATGATAGAGCAGTGTCACTCAGAAAGTGACATTGTAAACAATATAATTGCCTTATATCATTGTCATTAACTTTAAAATATTTTATAATTAAGAAATGGCGCCGGCCAGGGGTATTCGTGACCCTCTGGGCACTTGCTTTAATTTTATTTGGCACTAAGTAACTTTTCTTAAAGTAACTTCAATCATTGGAATTTCAAGCTCTGTAGCTTGTTTGTAGCGTTCTATCTCTGTCTCTGTCTGTCTGTCTGTCTGTCTCTCTCTGCCTCTGTTTGTGGCTAAAATTGTGTTGCCTTTGCTAATCGTGAAGATGGGCAAATTATGGCACTTGAACCTTTTGCTCAATTGCTTTTTATTGGAACAGGTGGCTCATCCGCACAGTTTCGGTTCCGAGACGAGGAAGATTGGGAAGACACATTCGATTATTCCTCTTCTACAACAAATGTACTGGCGATAAACTTGGAAGATCTGCAGCAAAGCTTGTCTTGTTTACCTCTACATCAGAGGCTTGAGATAGCTGAAGACCTATTTTCAGTAAGTAAAATTGATTGATAAATGTTAATAGTCAGAACAATGTGAAATGCACAAAGATAACGCAACTCATCAATAATATAAAAATGAAATTACCACGGAAAAACCAAAACCACAAAGCACAGCTTTTTCTAGATAACCCCAAAAAGTAGAAATGAGGAACAGAACGAAACCGTGCATTTACAATTACAAACGCAGGAAAACTACCACAAGCCATCACACTTACTATCGAATTTAATTTTAAATATTCAGATCGACAGACCTGAGCAGACAGTTTAAACACTGGTCTACATACTGAGTGCCTAGATATAGATTGAGGTGTATACATATCACATCACTTAGTTTGTCAAATGTCTGCTTTGCATATCATTCTGAATCAAGACTGTTTAAACACGAATTTAAGTTTTCCGTCCATGTTACAACGTAGTCCATCGTGGTTCTGTTTGTGTTTTTACTTGAGTTCTGGCTTCAGGTCGCCTTTGAACATTTTGCTTTGTTTCATCACAGGTTTTGAGTTCACTTAATATGTTTGTGATTATATCTATTTCAGCACGGTGTTTTTCGGGTCCCTATATAGACCGAACATATGTTTGTAACTTGGAGATGGATCAGAATTAAGGGTGATGTTTCATGTTTTTGCTCGAATAAAACTGATTTCAGCCTTCCCTCCCCCCCCCCCACCCCCCCCCCCCCCCCACCCTCCACCCCCTCTCCCACAAGAATTTTTTTTCTGCTAACGGCTCCAAGGCATTAGCTCAGTTGCATTTCTTTTCTTTTTTTTTGTGCGTAGATGATTTCTTATATGGCTTTGTTTTTTGTTCCTCATCTCTCTTTTTTTTCAGTGCATCGTACTTCGTGATTGTGTTTTCTGGGTACCTTCACTTAGATTTTTTTGTGATAAGATCAGAGTGTTGATACTGCAAGTACAACGTACATTATATTTGAAACTTTAATATCATGGTCGAGATGAATGGGTAGCGTTAGCGTTTGGAAATAGGACTGAAGTGCATGAAGCGTTCTACAGTATACCTGGGATAAAAATTGTGGAATCCAATTAGAGGCATTTTTGCAGAGCCCTGGGACGATGGAACATCCCCTATTATCACCACCCAATAACAACTATCACCCATTTTTATTTGTATTTCAAAGTACAGTTTTACTATATGTATTTTTATTTAGCCACTGTACAACAAACACTTCATACTACAGGCAGTTTTATTTGTATCCAGCGGTGGCTGTTGTAGGGATATTGCAATTTAATATTTATAAATGATAGAATATACAGTGGAACCTGTAACTAACGACATGCATTGGGACCACAATTATATATTGGATAGGACAGGTAATCAGATAAGTTTTGTTAAATTGTTGACTGGCCTGTCACCTTGGTGCAAGCAACCACTTTTTTTATAATACATTCTGTAAATCTATGGGACATGTGCAATAATAAAAGAACAGAACAGATGACTATTGTCTGCTTTTTTTTAACTACCTTAATCTGATCTGATAATGTGATTTCTAGAATTTTAGGAAAATACAAAAAAAAAAACAAAAAAAAAAAAAACAAAAAAAAAAAACAACATTTTATTCTGCCATTTTAATTCAGCAGTTAAATACATTTATTTGTTTTACATATAACGGTAACCGTCCGTCCACCCGTAATTAAAGACAAAAATAAATGCAAACTTTTACAAAGTACTATAAACGTGTGTACATATTATTTTGGCGGTAGTTAATCAACAAAAATATTGAGCTCCTATTAAATACAGTTCACCTTGTCCTTAATAAACTTTACACCTGTGGGTAATTACCTGTTGGAAGATAAAACAAATATGCTAGTTTAGTGGGCAGACAAAGAAAAGCCGCGCCACAAATAATTGGCATGTTTGTTGATGTTGGGTTTGACAGTGTGGAACTAATGGATTTTAATAAGCTAGGACTACAAAACAGTGTCGTACATTTAGCGATTTTTATCCCTACGTTTTTTAGCTCACCTGAGCCAAAGGCTCAGGATTAGCTATTGTGATCACTCCCCGTCGGTTGTCCGTCTGTCCACCCGTCTGTTCGTTCACACTTTTGAGCGACTTCTCTGAAATCCCTGGACCAAAATTCTTCAAACGTCTGTAAATCTATGGGACATGTGAAATAATAAAAGAACAGAACAGATGACTATTGTCTGCTTTTTTTTAACTACCTTAATCTGATCTGATAATGTGATTTCTAGAATTTTAGGAAAATACAAAAAAAAAAAACAAAAAAAAACAAAAAAAAAAAAAAAACATTTTAGTCTGCCATTTTAATTCAGCAGTTAAATACATTTTATTGTTTTACATATAACGGTAACCGTCCGTCCACCCGTAATTAAAGACAAAAATAAATGCAAACTTTTACAAAGTACTATAAACGTGTGTACATATTATTTTGGCGGTAGTTAATCAACAAAAATATTGAGCTCCTATTAAATACAGTTCACCTTGTCCTTAATAAACTTTACACCTGTGGGTAATTACCTGTTGGAAGATAAAACAAATATGTTAGTTTAGTGGGCAGACAAAGAAAAGCCGCGCCACAAATAATTGGCATGTTTGTTGATGTTGGGTTTGACAGTGTGGAACTAATGGATTTTAATAAGCTAGGACTACAAAACAGTGTCGTACATTTAGCGATTTTTATCCCTACGTTTTTTAGCTCACCTGAGCCAAAGGCTCAGGATTAGATATTGTGATCACTCCCCGTCGGTTGTCCGTCTGTCCACCCGTCCATCCCTGGACCAAAATTCTTCAAACTTCACGTGGAGCCCACTGTTAAGCTAGTGACTTTAATAATCAAAATGCAATTTTAACTGCTGAACGTCATAAGCAAGGGCTCCGTTATCATAAACTACGTAATATATATTTTCTAATTTTTCTCGTCGTTATTCTGAACTAATGTCCAAATATAACGTTGGTTTGAAAATACCTGCAAGGTCTGTCCGAATTTAAATTTTATGGCGATTTAGTCTCAAGAATAATCATTGGCAAAACTGATTTTTCATACAAATTAAAAAGATTTTTACTCGCTACAAAAAAAGATAGATTACAGCATGGATATTCTGTGGCAAACTATATGCATGGTTGTTAACCCAATTATGGTTAATAGCATCGCTTCCGTCTTTAATTGCACAACTCAGACAGCATGACGATTACTTCTTCAATGTTTCAATGGTGGGCGACTGACTGACTGTCAATGTCTGTGGTCGGGCATCATCGTGGTATTGTTTGTGCCGTGGTTAAACTGTTGGTTTTCATTTACTCTGGCATAGAGTAAAATTAGCCATGAGTATTCGTCTTTGTTTATTATAGTGATTAATTTGATTTTTATGTTTTCACTTTGATGCATTGACTGAGTTGGAGCCTCTATGCGAACCGAATTTTTATGTATTTCTGTATTAAGAGTAGCATCGGGACCCAGGGTGAAAATGGCTAGCCGTAAAAGTGCTTTAAACCCCGGTGGTTTACTCTACTGACTGTTCTAAGGCGGTGGTCCCGGTGTTAGTCTTACTCTTTGTTGCTTTGTGGTTTATTCTACGAGGCGATTTGTTTTATGCATTACCTTGTGTTATTTTGTTCTTGTGTTTTTCAATCCTTTTAGCATTGCGATTATCTCGCTTGGGTTAAGAGAGAGCTAATCTTAGTGCTTTTCGTACGTTTGTTCGATTTATGCTTGTTTGGTTTTGTCGGTTTTCTCTTTCTCTTGATGTCTGGGAAGGGCTGCGGTTTGTGATTGTGGCACTCCCTGGACTTCTCTCTTACCCCCTTTTTTTTTGTCTCTTGTGTTCTGGCATCAGGTTGCCATTGATTCCTTTGTTTTGTTTCACCAAAGTGATTTAGATTTCATGTGTTTCACTGTCATGTTACAGAGATGAGATAGAGGACCCTATGCAAACCGAACATATATTTGTAATTTTGAGCTGCATCAGAATTAAGGGTTAGGTTTCGCGCCAGTCAGATGGGTTTAAGCACCCTTTCATTTTTCCTACTAACCATGTAGTATCATTTGTGGCTTTTTTATTGCTGATATTTGATACTCATCTCTGATTTTGTTGCCTCTGGAGGGCTGTGCATTGTGAGTGTGGCATTTCCAGGGTATTCTTTACTTGTATTTTTGTATTTCTCCGTTACAATTTCATCCAAGTCAGACCAATTACGCCAGGAACTCTTAACGTCAACTTAATTTATATGAAGGTTGGAGCATAACCTAGGATATGTTACATGCGGCGGTTGAATATGTATTCATTACCCATTCGCCTGCTGAATGTAAGTCTTTGGTAATGTTAACTGTGAGTGTAGGATAATAAAATTGGTTTTATTTCACTTTAGGGGGTGGTAGGACAAATGTGTCGTGCATCTTACGTCACCGGAGCGTCCAACTGAGATTGGCTTATAGTTGGACAAGGCCTGTTATCCTTGCAGCAGGTAAGGGTAGAGGGGGAATGTTTTTATTTATTCTGTTTATTCACATATTCATTTTCCTCTTTCTCCCCTGCCCCCCGCCCCCGCCCCCCCCCCCCGCCCCCTTTCTTTCTTCTCCCTTGTCCCTCTCTTTCACCTCCTCCACTCTCTCTACTCCCTTTCTGTGGGAGACGACAAAAATGACCCACAAAGTTTGATATATCGTTAAACCCCAACTCAGTCAATTTATTTCACTTTTGTTATCTTTTGTAGGGAAATCAGCTCCAAGATATTGTAAAAACTGCTGCAACTAATGAAACTACGAGGCTGGAAGACACTTATTCTAAAGGAGTAATAAGTGCAATAAACTGGGAAAGTAATTCTTATTCCAAGGGTGGAAATACTGATAAAACTAGTGTCAGTAATGGGAATAAAAAACGAACAGTTGACATGGCAGACAGGAGTCATGATAGAAATACAGCAGCTGATACTGCACAGCAGACTGACTTATTGAAAGATACGAGCTCATGTGATGATAAAGCTAGATCGTTTTCTACTGCAGCTAGTTCTGCATCTTCTTTAACCGACAAAATGATTAAAGAACTTAAGAAAGTGCCTTCGCAAAGTAAAACGAATATCGTGATATCAGATGACAGTAAGACTACACATGTGCTAAAAGATGACACATCTTCTCTAGAAGAGGATCTTGATATGTTACTGTCTCTTGAGGGCCAGAATTCAGCTGTAAACAGTGATTCCGGTAAAAAATGTGAGGCGCAAGATTCTCAGAAAATTAGTAATAAAATCATGTCAGAACATAACACAAGTAACGGTATGTACATTTATTTAACATTTCAAACCTGATTGACATAAAAATATAATTGAGCTCACTAATTTTTATTGCAAACTGACAACTAGGTCTGGAAGATCTAGTTCATGCAGTTAATATAAATATTGAGCTACCCAGTACCCATATCTTCCTTCCGCTGATTCAAAAAGGGCAGTTGTCAGTTTCTGGCGAAAGGATGTGCACAATACTACAAGGTTTGGTTAACTGCTTAGAAGACTAATCCTGCCCAGTAAACGTGTAGTTAGGTAAACTGACCGTGCTCGACATGACTCCATGGGTTGACTGCCGTAAAACCTCAACACAACAAACAATATGTGTAGTATATAGTGTAGAAAAAAACATAAGTAGACGAATTGGGCACATGGAAGTATCTAGATTTGAGTTTATTCATGTTATTTAAAACCTTACCAGAAGTTTTATTGATAAAAAGATCTTTCGTAAACTATATCACAGCATTTCAGTACATGTTTCAATAGCATAAGACAGGAAGTCACTGATTTTGAGAGTTCAGCCATAGTGCGTGAACTGGAGTTTGCAATGAACATGCGTTATATGGCATTTTGTGGCTTATTTGGTAACTATGTATACCCGAATCTCGCAGGCACTAGTACCATATTTACCTAGAGCCTTAATGTTTGGACAGTTGTTCATGAGTGAACAATATAGACCCAGATCTGATTCCACCCGGTCAGGGTCTGCACTATTTGCCATAGCCAGCACTTTTTATGCCCCCACCTCTGAAGAAGATGAGAGGGCATATTGGTTTGGTCCCGTCCATCTGTCGGTCCGTTATGGGGTTACTAACACACGGTAAGAGCTAGAATCTCGAAACTTGCATAGATGGACTCAGCATTAAAAAGTAGGGGAACAAGTATGTTTTTACGTCGCTGTCCGATTTGTCATTGCACTGTTATGGTCCTTTTTCGGACGTGCACTGTAGGAATAGGGAATGCTTGTTAGCAAAATATCTCATGAATAGTGTCCGATACTGGTGGAATCGAACCCATGACTTCCTGGTCACCAGTCGGACCGGCATCCGACTGAACCGCCAAGGCCAGCCGGGAAGGCATGTTAACAAAACATCTCAAGAATTCCAGGAGCCAGGCTCACAGAATTAGGGATACATGTTTATATGACCGGATTTACTTTTGGTGAAATACCGTCAGTATTTGACAGAACTATCGCCCCCTTTGGACTTGTCCATTTTAGGTATAGGGACTGCTTGTTTACAAAATACCCCAAGAATCCCTAGAGCTAGGCTCATGAGGTTTTGTTTACACTTTCAGATTAATGTGTCAGTGACCTGATTAATTTTTGGTAAAATTTGTATCCGCACTAAATCTTGAATAAATGGATGGAATTTTACCAAACAAGCACAGGTACATCATTAGAACACCGAAAAGAAGCGATTGGATTTTGGTGGCCTTGACCTCATTTTCAAGATCTCTGCATTATAAAGACTCTAAAAATGAGTCTTGTGTACATTCAACCTCATGAATCAATAGATGAAATTTGACCAAACTAGCATTAGATACTCCAATGGGGTGCTAGATTCTGGTGACCATGACTTCATTTTCAGGGTCACACTAGCACTTTGAGTCTCATTTTTTTTTTTTTTATAGAAGAAAGCTTGTGTGCACACTATCCCTTTATTCAATGTCACACTGGCACTTTGAAACTCATTTTTGTTTTATAGAAAAAAAAAGCTTGTGTACAGCACACTTTCTCTTGAACCATTGGCTGGAATTTGACAAAAAATTGGTTCTCATTCTGCTACTTGGGTGAACTACAAATCTAACAAATCATCGCCATCCATTTTGAACAATAAGTTGTCTTAAGCCAATTTTCTTTAAAATTGCGGTTGTGCGGGAGGAGGGGGATCTAGTACACATTGCTTACTGACTTTTTTTATTCATCAAGTAGTCAAATGTGTTCGTTAAAATAAATTAAATTTAATTATTGTGGATAGGGAGGGCTTCCTGTGCATCAGCTCATATAGACCATTCTTTTTTCAGACACACCTTCTACAGTTCCACCAGCATCTAATTCAAAGAATAACAACTTGGAGGACTGGCTTGACAGCATGCTTGATGATTAGTCACGAACTGGTTTCAGATACCTTCAAGACAGATATATAGTTTTGAAGGAAATAAACAACATTAGGATTCTAGACTTTTGTTATAATGACACACAAATGCCTATGCATTTTGAATTTAAATACAATTGTTATGGAACAATCTGAACATGACTAGTTATCTTCTCTTCAACAGCTTTTGTGATGCGTCACCTGGCAGTTAAATCAACATTGAAATTTTATTCACTTTATTTAGTTTATTTTCTGGTCCATTAGGCTGATTGAGCTAATTTAGATTTATTAAAAAAAAAATTGAGTATTGCTTATTGCTCACGCATGGGCTAGGAGTCATGAGCACTGTTGCTTTTTACCAGCATCCCCAACCCTCCCCAGGGGAACCTTTAAAAGCTTTAATTTGCTTCAAATCCTTTAAAACCTTTAATGTGACTGAATGACCTATAAAAAACATGTGTTTTAATTAGAAAAAAAAGCTTTAGTTTTGGCAAATTATCATACGGATGGAACATTTAGCAAACGGAGAGATGAAGACTTTGTATCCTCACTGCATACTTTGTATGCCAGGGTATAAAATATTTTTTCTACAACAAAGGAGGCAGTCTGGGTTCAACTAAAATATGGAGACACAGTATGTGACAATTGTGAATTCACTTGGCTATTGTCCATCATAACAGGCATTTATGGCACAGAAACTGGAAACAAGGTGAAGAATGTAACTTTTTTTGCTCTTTATTTTGAATAAAAAACCACCCGGTTAACCTATATTTTCTATATATACGACCTTTATTTTCAAGGCAGCCTGCCTGCTAGTGGGTCTATGTTACATTACCATTCATGAACAGACACAGTGAATATAAGTCTATTTCGTTTGTGTTTCATGTGTTTCTTGCATACAAATGATCCCGCTTTTCAAAACTTATTTATTTATTAAATTAATACTTCAGGAGCTTATGTGTAGAATATCACGTCATTTGGAAATGAGTACAGGACTAGGTATAGGAAATCTTTTTTACGTTTATATGACTGCACCGCAGCTTGTGTTAGTGCCGTGTGGCGGCGACAGAACGTCTCCCCGTACTTTGCCATAGAGCAGATTATATTTCATTTTCTTTGTGATCATTCGGCCCATTGTGGTATATTTGAAAATGGAGTTCTGCTCATGTATACGCTAGAGACATTAGAAGGCGTAAGCAGTGTTGCAAAATTCATTACTGCTTATGAAGAGTCTCTCAATAAAACCGAGACTCCCATTTTCTAATCTGTGGTGTGTTCTTTGTTTCCAAAGGCAATCTTTTTTTTTTACATTTATTTTACTACACTGCAGCTGGTAACTACACTGCAGCTGGTGTTAGTACCGTATGGCCTTGGTAGAACGTCTCACCATACTTTTCCATAGTGCAGGGTATATTCCATTTCCTTTGGGATCATCGGGCACATAGTGGTATATTTGAAAATGGAGTTCTGCTTATGTATACGCCAAAGGGCGTAAACAGTATTGCAAAATTCATTACTACTTATGAAGAGTCTCGATAAAACCGAGACTCCCATTTTCTAATCTGTGAAGATTTTGTTTCCAAAGGCAATCTTTTTTACGTTTATTGCACTTCTGTCACAGGCATTGGCGTCAGCGTCCACTAATGTTATAGGTGTAACAGGTGAAAAAATTCTTAAGCCCCGACCAGGGGTCGAACCCGGTCCGCTGGACTCCAAATCCTACACTGTACCACGTCGCTATAAAAGCCGGCTTGTACCGCAAGGTAGTACAAGTGTAATATGTATCTATACCCGGTGACATAGGTTTGAAGATCGCCTGTATGCACGGATGGATTTGTTTGATACTTGGACTGATGTTAGATATTATTTCATAGTTTTGTTCAGTACAAAAATCAGCCACTCCTCCTTCCCCACCCGTTGTGACCTAGAGGTCAAGGCCTTAGTCTTAAAATTTTTAATACAAATGGATTCTAAATGTTTTAAGTCTTTATAAGCTCACCTGACCCGAAGGCTCAGGATGAGCTATTGTGATTACTCAACGTCCGTCGTCCGTCCGTCCGTCCGTTCACACCTTTGAACGACTCCTCTGAAACCACCGGGCCCATTTTCTTCAAACTTCATATGGAGCCTCGTTTTACAGGGGTAGGAGGGGGATGAGGAGGGGATTGAAAATTTATACAACTAGTCACGGCTCATTCAGTAAGATGGCCGCCGTGCCCACAATTGTTAAAACACTTAAAATCTTCTTCTCCAGAACCGAGAAGGCTTTGAGGCTGAATCTTGTTATATAGCTTCGGGGACTCAACGTATACCAGGTTTGAACAAATTGATGACCGTAGGTTGACCTTTGGCCTTTTTACGGCAAGGTCAAATTTGCGTCACATGCATTTGTACGGGGGAAATATTGAAAAAGTCAGTTTCTCTAGATGTATTAAAGACTAACGGCTGAAACTTAGAATGTATGATCAAAGTAGCAAACCTTTTAGTTACAATCAAAATTTTGTTCCCCGAGGTTATCTGCCCTTGTCCCTGGGCTATATACATGTATAAAATCTCGTAATTTTTAAACGTCTTCTTTTGTGAAATTGTTTGACCAATTTTCACAAGAATTCACATTGGGCCTTCTGTTGAAGGGATATTATCAATTTATTCAAACTGTTCTGTATCATTTGACAAGATGGCCACCATGCCCATGTATGGTAAAAACACTTAAACATCTTCTTCTCCAGAACCAAGAAACCTTTAGGACCGAATCTTGGTATTTAGCATCAGGGACTCAAGGTCTACTGAATTGTTCAAACGATGATCCTATTTTGACATTTGACCTTTTTATGGCAAGGTCAAATTTGCGTCCCTATACATTTTTATGGGGAAAATATTGAATATTCAGCTTCTCGAAATATATTAAAGACTAATGGCTTAAATTTACAATATATGATCAAAGTAGCAAACCATTTCAGTTACAATCAAACTTTTGTCCCCGGTGTTATCTGCCCTTGTCCCTTGGCTATATACATGTTTAAAATCTCGTTATCTGTAAACATCTCTGAAACAGCTTGACCAATTTTCACCAGATTTTCACATTGGGCCTTCTGTTAAAGAGGCATTATCAATATATTCAAACGGTTCTGCATCGTTAAACAAGATGGCCGCCATGTCCTATATGGTAAAGAAACACTTAAAAATCTTCTCCAGAACCAAGAAAGCTTCAGGGCCTTATCTTGGTATATAGCATCGGGGACTCGAGGTCTACCAAATAAACGTCAAAAAGATTGCCTTTGGAAACAAAGAACACACTACAGATAAGAAAATGGGAGTCTCGGTTTTATTGACACTCTTCATAAGCAATGAAGTTTGCAACACTCCTTACGCCCTGTAGCGTATACATGAGCAGAACTCCATTTTCAAAGATGCCACAATGGGCCCAGTGATCCCAAAGGAAATGAAATATAATGTGCGCTATGGTAAAGTACGGGGAGACGTTCTACCGCCGCCACACGGCACTAATACCAGCTGTAGTGTAGTAAAATAAACGTCAAAAAGATTGCCTTTGGAAACCAAGAACACACTACTGATGAGAAAATGGGAGTCTCGGTTTTATTGACACTTCATAAGCAGCAATGAAGTTTGCAGCACTCCTTACGTCCTTTTGCTTATACCTGAGCAGAACTCCATTCTCAAAGATTCCACAATGGGCCCAGTGATCCCAAAGGAAATGAAATATAATCTGTACTATGGTAAAGTATGGGGAGACGTTCTGCCGCTGCCACACGGCACTAATACCATCTGCAGTGTAGTAAAATAAACGTCAAAAAGTGTCAAGTTTGTTCAAATGATGATCCTAGGATGACCTTTGACCTTCTATGGCTAGGTCAAAGTTGCATCCCCATACTCTTGTATCTGGAAGATGTTGAAAAGTCATTTTCAGAAAACGCACTCAAGACAAATGGCTGAACTTTGCAATGTATGATTAAAGTAGTAAAACTGTAAGTTACAATAAAAATTTTGTCCCCTGGTACTTGTACACCCTTGCCCCTTGGCTATATATTGTGTTTGAAATTATGTAATCTTTAAACGTCTTCTTGTCGGAAACCACTTGACCAATTTTCAGTATGATTTTCACCAGGTTTCACATGGAGTTTTCTATCGAAGGGATATTGACAGGTTGTTCAAATGGTTCAACCTATTGAACAGGATTGCCACCATGCCCATGAAAAACAATGCTTAAAAATCTTCTGCAGGACAAGAAATATTTGAAACTGTATCTTGGTATATAGCATTTGGGACTGAAGGTCTACCAAGTTTGATGATCTAAGGATCACTTTTGACGTTTTTATGACAAGGTCAAATCTGCGTCCCCATTCAAAATGTTAATATGTTAATGAAAATGTTTCTAAATATGTATTAAAGACTTATGGCTGAAACTTACACTGTAAGATTAAAGTAATAAAACTTGTTAGCTACAATCAAAGTAGTTTCCCCTTGGGGCATCTGCCCTTGCCATTGGGCTTTTTTGTACATGTATAAAATCGTATATATCTTTAAATGTCTTCTGTGAAACCACTTGCCAATTTTCACCAGATTTCACCAAGGTCTTCTGTCGAAGTAGTACTAACAATTTGTTCAAATAGATTTTAACTACTGAACAAGATGACTGTTATGCCCATATATGGTAAAAACACTTAATTGTTTTTCTTCTCCAGAACCAAAAAAGCTTTGCGTCTGATTCTTGGTATATAGCATCGGGGACGCAAGGTCTACCAAGTTTGTTCAAATGATGATCTTAGGATAATCTTTGATTTTTTACGTCACTGTCAAATTTCTGTCCCTGATTGCTGTGGCAATACTGGAAGAATGTGCAATGGCTATTTTCCTCAGGTGAGTGAATCCGTGGCACATGGCCCTCTTGTTAAAGCTATATGTCTCCAGAATGCCTTGATGGATGTCACTGGTACTTTGTATGATGTTAGATACTGGTCATAAATTTATTCAGTACAAAAACGATTTCTGCCTCGTTGTTTTTGCAGTCAAGAGCACAGACTTTGATTTTTTTTTACATTAAAAATGTTATGTTTTGCATTAAAAGGTTTAAATATCAGCATATCCAGAATGCCAAGATAGCTATAATTGACATAAGGACTGATTTTCAGTGTGTGCTGTTCCCCAGTGATAGACTTTGTTGGCAAAGTAACAGACGTTAACATGTTTCATAGTTTTACATTATCTTTTAAAGATCTGTAGCTCTTGAATGCCTGATACTTGACTGGTGTTAGATACTGGATTTAGATACAGTCCAGAATTTTGTTTATTGAACGTCAAACTTCCTTAATAACCTTGAAGTCAAAAACATGAACTCAGAAATTATTCAATCTCGGAATATACAATATATTGCAGTGAAGTTTTGAAGATGATTGGATGGATTTATTTTATATTTGACTAACATCAGATACTGACTTTTTTTTGTTCTGTGGAAGAACGATCTCTACTAAGTAACCTTGATGTCAACATTATGACTTAATTTGTTTTCATTTGATAGGCAAATGCACTATACGAGCTATACAGTCCTGCGACGGGCGCTGTTTGACCATAACTGTGCATAATACATTCAATCGATTCTAAACAGTGCATAGAGTAATTTGTTAGCTAACCTACATGTAGTAGTATTTTTATTTGAATGTATTCTGAAAAAAAAAATTAATAAAATGGAAATATTTTGAATTGTAGATCGATTTTGATACATTTAATACATTTTTATGTTAGTGTGTTCAGTTAAAGGTATCTCTTTTGTCGCAGGATCTCTTACGTATATGTTTGTTGGTATTTGTAGATTCTGTAAGATTTATGTGATAGAATACTACCCATCACATGCTGATTTCTAATGCCGTTAACTGCTGGTACATTTTCATCATCATTTCATATATATAACCTTTTGTCAATGTCCAGTGTGAGCATTTGCTCGAAGACTAAGCCAAATGGTTATCAATAAATCTGAAAACCTATGGTGATATTATTTTGATTCATTTGTCCTCCTTATTTTAAAATCCTCTTACAAGCATCAGTGCTACTAAAACGTGAATAGAAGATTACATTGGTTTTATACTCTTGAGATGTCTCTTAAGGTGAATGCATGCACTCTCAGGGTAGACAACTAAGTCAGTGCCTCTCGTCTGAAAAGAGTCTGCTCTAAATCGCCAAGAGAAACAATTTCCTTTCTTCTAGAGCAAACGCCTTTTCAGAAGGGGATTGGTGTGCACGAAAAGAAACGGGAAGCAAGGTATTCCCTCAGAGTTTTAAAATGAGAGTTCCAGGGACTCCCTTATGTGGAGTTAAGTTGTCCTTTAATAAGATTTAGTGGTTGTTGTTTGAAGGAGGCACTAATTACGGCTAGAGCAAACGACACTGAAATGTTTTATTTTTCAGAGAAAAATAAGACCTGACAATTCATGTGAATCGCAGACGATTGACATGAAATGTTTGGTCTTATTTACTCTGAAAAACAACCAAATCAAGTTTAAAATGTCGTCTGCTACAAACTTGCTTAGCGCTTTAAGAGTTAAATTTTGTCTAAATAATAATTCTTGCCCTTCAGATCATAAATAGATTAACGATTAACGTACAAAACCATAGATAAATAAACTTAATTTTCGATTGATCAAATATGCATTACTAAGGACCTTTGCCCCTTACTTTTTGAGGGTCCAGAACGAGGTTTTGGTAGAAAAAACTACCAAAATGCGAATCTGGGAAATTTGCCTCCCTTTTGCAATCGGCACAAATATTTCCAAATGTGACCATTCACCTTGATGTAGAAATGACTGTCTATTCAAATCACCAGTCTTGATTCATCTTCATAGGAGCAATGCCATAAACAGGTCCGGTCAACACTATTTAGGTCATATCGAGCCAGTGAGTTTACCTTGTTGAGCTGCCTTGTCAAATAGCTGCACATTAGAGGAATAGCCACAACATATAATCACTACTCCACCAAAACATAACCCACAACATATAATCACTACTCCACCAAAACATATGCTGAGGCGCTTATAATGAGTACACACAACGTATGTTTTCATGCAGAATTAAAAAAAAGGCTATCATTATTTATTTGTTGATCTGGAGCTGTGCTAACGACATGTCTTGTTACTGTGGAGTGGCTGTATAGTTTGTGGGCTTTTAGTGAAAAGAGTACTCGTCAGTATGGGTAAAAACCCTAGTTGGTGTATGATCCATACTGGCTGCGCCACGAGAAATGGGGTATACGAGAACAAAGATCCAGGCAATCCAGTGTAATCGCACGTTGACAAGAGCATTTGTTTTACATAGATATATTCTACAGCATCTATGATTTTGTAAGCGAACTACTTAAGCCCTGATCACACTCAACGGATGCGTAGTTTGATTGGGTTTGCGCGGTCAATGGATACCAGAACATTTTTTTGTCCGTGACGCGGCTCATAGGTTTGTACATGTAGGCACATCTACACTGACCTTCAGACTGATTTGTAAAAACGTAGTTTGTATTTATACAGAGCCATGCATTCTACCAGTCGATCTTGAAAACGCTAAAATTTTGCATATGGTTGCCTCCTCACCACACTAGATAAAATTGACAACATCAAAACTGTTGTATGATGGAGTATAATGGAGCCACGTAACCGTATCTTCATGTAAATAGTATAGAATGTGTCCAGGACGAGCCACGATCACTGAACATAGCTTGCCAATAACACCAAGAGGATGAGCAATCAAAGCATGTCATACAGTACGCAAGCCATACACCAAAGATTTAAATAGCAATGGGGTTGGGCTACAAGTTCTAACAACATTAGTTACAGCCCGCCCCCTACACACTAAAGAAAAGCACAAAACCAGCTCCATCTTCTCCACCGAGGTGATCATGATGCCAGGTAGCATCCACCAAACATGATAAGACAACAAGTAGTACAGAACATGAAAAAAGTCCCATAGCGAGACGCCACAAAACAACACAAAGAAAAAACAAACACTAAACCACCACCTTAGAACGATCAGTAGTAAAAACTACCATAACGTTTTCACTGCCACAGGCGACAATAATAGGCTTTTGCAAACAGCATAGATCCAGATGAGACGGCCCAGAATGAGCCGTCACATCTAGATCTACGCTGTTTGACATTCAGTCTGTCAACTTCACATATAAACTTCTTTCCAAACGATAGCTTGTTAAAAACTAAAAGAAAGGAAAAAAAAAAAAAAAAAAAAAAACAGACGACAAATGTCGTCTGAAATTTGGCACCGAAAGAGTTAAAGAAAAAACGTCTCATATATAGAAGTTGCATGACCTGTTTCTACAGATAATACTAAACACGTCAATAGAGCATGTAGCAAAGCAAAATTTTGAAATGTAGAAAATTCTACAATTTGCGTTGATGCTAATGTGAAATGTAAATATTTCTACATTTCGCGTTAGCATCAACGCAAAATGAACTTTTCTACATTTCACGTTGATAGGTAGGCTCGTTACGATTTAGCTCGACTATACGGAATAAACATCACTGTGTTTGGACGTCAGTCATCTTTATAGCATTTTTTTCCGGTGCCATGAGGTGAGGTCGGCGAAGTTCACGGTGCAGCGATTTGCCTTATACGGACGTACAGACGGACAACTATGACAAAAACTATATACATCTTCCAGATGGGGAAGACATTATACAATCATAGAAAATATCTCTTCATTTGCATCAATATAAATCATATCGACGCAAAGTTTATTTCTACACTTTGCGTTGAGGCTAACGCAAAATGTAGAAAAAATCTACATTTTGCGTTGTCGTCAATACAAAATGCATTACGTTGTAAAGAGCAGATTTCACCTACATACGTAGTCTAGTCTATTTATACTGCATCACCCACTCTGAAAGATTATGTACAGGTGCGCGTCAGTGCGTTATTAGCACGTGGTTGTTAGTGCTTACAGATTATAAAAATAAAAGTTCCGTAAGATCTGCCCAGCTAGCATTCTACGTAAATCTACATCGGGACGTCATCGGCCCGTCAGCTACCCTGACGGGCCGATGACGGCCCGATATAGATTTACGTAGAATGCTGACTGGGTGTTGGCTAAAGTGGAATATCAGATGACAGGATTAAAATATCAAAAGCCAGAAACAAGCTGACAGTGGACGCTCAAGGGATGAAAAAAAATGCACTGGCATTTAGTGCTTTACATGACAGATCTTGCATACTGGCCTTTTGCAAGACTCGGGCGTTGGTATTCATTTTTACACTCTTTAGGCAAATTCAACAAACTGGGGTTTACCGGGATATACATTATTTTTCTTATTTCTGCTCAAAAACATTAATTGTGGGTACTCGTTAGAACCGCTTCGTCGAGGCGGTTCTAACGAGTACCCACAATCTATGTTTTGATCAGAAATATGTAAAATATAGGAATTTTTCATCTGAAAATTTTCACTTTTTGGTGGTAGAATTTTCAGTATATATGAATAGGCATGTTTTCGTAATGTTATCTTTACAAGATATTGACAGTCCTCAGGAGAAAAGTTTATTGAAATGCCAAAGCCTTTTTCTCAAAACAGACTATCAGAAAAAAAAATGTTTCAAATTTGTGTCACCCAGCAAGCTAAGCGTAAAAAGAGAAACAGTGCACTTTAGTTAAGGCATTTACATGGCAGCCACTTTCAATGACCTGAAAGTGAGCATTAATCTCAGCACATTCTTGTTTCTTTTTTTTTTTTTTTTTTTTTTTTTTTTAGATTCTCTGACATTCCATGCGAATCGTTTCCAAACAGAAACACAAATTGCAATGAATGTCATTATATATATATATATAAAGATGTCCGGAATAGCAACATTACGAAAACATGCCTATTCAAATATATACATAATTTTGCCTCCAAAAACTGAAAATTTTCAGATAAAATCTCTGATATTTTTCATATTTCTGCTCAAAACATAGATTGTGGTTCTAACGAATACCCACAATTTATGTTTTTGAGCAGAAATAAGAAACAAGAGGCCCACGGGCCACAACTCGTTCACCTGAGTGAAACGGCCATTGCAGATATGCAGATGGCATGCAACATTTTTCCAATACGGAACGATTCCAAGCTGAACGATTTTAGCAATTTTGGCAAAGGGGCATAAGAGAAACATTGATGTGAAATTATTCTGAAATCTTGTCACTGGCCACGGAGATGTAGTTTAAAGTTGTTGTTTTTTCTATTTTTAGCTCTGGTGACCATTTTGTGCAGCAGATCAGAACCATTTGGCAATTTTGGTAAAGGTGGTTAAGAGGAACATTTCTGTGAAATCATTTTGAAATCATGCCACTGGCCAAGGAGGAGATATTTAAAGTTTTTTTTTTCTATTTTTAGCTCAGGTGGCCATTTCGTTCAGCCGAGCAGAACGTTTTTAGCAATTTTGGTAAAGGGGGATAAGAGGAACATTTCTGTGAAATAACTTTGAAATCAGGACATTAGCTGCGAGGAGATGTCTTTTAAAGGTTTTACTATGTTTAGCTTTGGCCGCCATTTTGTTCAGCCAAGCGGAGCCATTTTGGTTGAGGGCCATTGGTGGAACACTTCTGTGCAAATACTTTGAAATCAGGTCATTAGCCAAGGACGAGATGTCGTTTGAAGATTTTCTATTGTTTAGCTCTGGCGGTCATCTTGTTCAATGGAGCAGAACTATTTTTGCGGTCATCTTAGATTTTCGATCGACACAAGTTTGGCTTGTTTCGATCCAGAAGTCATCCTGTTGCTAAAGAGCAAGTTTCGGCTCAAAGCGATCTAAGGTTTGAGAAGAGATGTCTAAAATTGATTTTCAAGTTGGCGGCTGTGGTGGCCATCTTGGATTTTCTATCGGCTCATTTAGCTATTTTGTGTCTCATAAGCGCCCTAATGCTCATTATGAAGTTTTGATTCAACTGGATTATGGAGGAGATGTCCAAAGTATGCATTCTCAACATTTTTCCTATATAAATGTATAGGGCCTATACAAATGCGTGGAGAAGAAAATTTGACCTTGCCGTAAAAAGATCAAACATCAACATAGGACTATCATTTTAGCAAGTATGGTACGAGTAGATCTCCTGTCCCCGAGCATTTGTGCAAAGATAAGGCCCCAGGGCTTATTTGGTTCTGAAGAAGAAGACTTTTAAAGGTTTTTACCATATATGGGCATGGCATCTTGGTCAATGGACCGCGCCCATTTTAGCAATCTTTCGTTTCCCCAACCTAAGGAGGCTCCACATAAAATTTGAGCAACATTGGCTCAGAGGCTTCAGAGGAGAAGTCGTTCGGAATTCTAAACATTTTCCCATAGAAATGCATGGTGCCCATACAACTGCATAGGGAAGCAAACTTGACCTCATCGTTAAAAGGTCAAACATCGATGTACAACCATCACTTTAGCAACTGTGGTAGAACTCCTGCCCCTGATGATTTGTGCAAAGGTTCAGCCCAAGGGCATCCTCTTTTCTGGAGAAGATTTTTAAAGGTTTTTACCATATATGGGCATGGCGACCACCTTGGTCAATGGACCGCGACCATTTTAGCAATCTTTCGTTTCCCCAACCTAAGGAGCCTCCACATAAAATTTGAGCAACATTGGCAAAGAGGCTTCAGAGGAGAAGTCGTTTGAAATTCTAAACATTTTTCCAATACAAATGTATGGTGCCCATACAAATGCATAAAGAAGCAAACTTGACCTCGCCGTAAAAAGATCAAACGTCGATGTGTGACGGTCACTTTAGCAAGTAAGGTAGACCTCCCGTCCCTGATAATTTGTGCAAAGATTCAGCCCCAAGGCAGCCTTTGTTCTGGAGAAGAAGATTTTTAAAGGTTTTTACCATATATGGACATGGCGACCATCTTGGTCAATGGACCGCGACTATTTTAGCAATCTTTTGTTTCCCCAACCAAAGGAGGCTTCACATGAAATTTGAGCAATAGTGGCCAAGAGTCTTCAGAGGAGAAGTCGTTTGAAATTCTAAACATTTTTCCCATACAGATACAAACGCATAGGGAATCAAACTTGACCTCGCCGTAAAAGGTCAAACGTCAATGTACAACAATTATTTTAGCAGTTTTGGTAGACCTCTCGTCCCGGGTGATTTGTGCAAAGATTCAGCCCAAGGCATCCTCTGTTCTGGAGAAGAAGATATTTAAAGGTTTTTACCATATATGGGCATGGCGGCCATCTTGGTCAATGGTCCGCGACCATTTTAGCAATCTTTCGTTTCCCCAACCTAAGGAGTCTTTACATGAAAATTGAGCAACATTGGCCCAGAGGATTCAGAGGAGGTCGTTTGAAATTCAACATTTTTCCCACACAAATGTATGGTACCAATACAAATGCATGGGGAAGCAAGCTTGACCTCGCCGTAAAAAGGACAAACGTCAACAATTATTTTAGCAATTTCGATTGACTTCTCGTTCCCGATGATTTGTGCACAGATTCAGCCCCAAGGCATCCTCTGTTCTGGAGAAGAAGATTTTTTTTAAAGGTTTTTAACATATATGGGCATGGCGGCTATCTTGGTCAACGGACCATGACCATTTTAGCAATCTTTTGTTCCCCCAACATAAGGAAGCTCCATATGAAATTTGAGCAAAATTGGCTCAGCGGCTTCAGAGGAGAAGTCGTTTGAAAATGTTAACGGATGGACAACAGGTGAGCTAAAAATAATGTATACCTGTAAACCCCAGGTTTACTATCGGGATGGCGATGTTCCCCGGCGTACCTCATAAGGGGTATACATATCTCAACTTATTAGATTCGCCAGAGCTTCTTCAAATCTTAATAACTTTAACTACCGTAATAAAGCCCTTACTGCCAAACTTCTTAGGCAGGGCTATCGTTATTTTAAACTTCGTAAGGCCTTTTCGAAATTTTATCGCAGACACAGTGCCTTGTTAGAAAAATATAGCGTCAGTCTGAAAACACTTCTGCAACAAGGTATGTCGGAACCAGAATTTTACGGTGACTTAGTGTACAGATTAAGAAAAATTGTAGGTAAATCCAACTTTTCGGAGCAATTCAGAAAATTTATTAACCTTTATAAAAGAATTGGCTATAGCCTGGATATTATGCGGCAGACTGCATGCCTAGTTGTCAACCCTATCATTGTTGATGGCTATGCTTCACTCTTTAATTGCACGACGGCGGTTCGGGCCTCAGACCCAATGACGCCTCTTCATAAAATTTTAACCAGTGGGTTGGGGCTTGACGATATGTCTTTGGCTTGGCCCGCCGTGGTTCAACTATTGGTTTTCATTTACTCTGGCATACAGTAGAATTAGCCATGAGTACTCTTTGTTTATTATATTGATTAATTTGATTTTGTGTTTTTGCTTTGATACATTGACTGAGTTGGGAGCCTTTATGCGAACCGAATTTTTATGTGTTTCTGTATTAAGAGTAGCATCGGGAACCAGGGTGAAGTTAGCTAGCTGTAAAAGTGCTTTAAACCTCCCGGTGGTTTACTCTACTGACCGTTCTAAGGCGGTGGTCCCGGTGTTAGTCTTATTTTTTTTTTGTAATTTAAACACTACTGAACATTTAACAAAAAATACCACAATGGAAGTACCGCATTGGAACAGTCAGTCATAATTTACTGAGGAGGCGGGTAGGTCTTAAGCCAGCTGTACGGGATACTAACCCTCACCCTAAGCTTCCATTGTGATAAAAATATTTATTTGTTCGGTCCGCATGGAGGTCTTCAACTCATCCATGAATCATTACGAGCAACAAATAAGTTGAAGTAAGACCTGGTGTAGTGAAGATGAAGTGGTATAATTTTAATGTATCGAATTCATCAATGACAGCAACTTTGACGGAATGTGTTATTATTCATTTAGAAGGACGCATAAAATGTACTTCATGACAGCCTGTGCGGAAGACGCCTCCGTCTTTAAAAACAAGACTTGGGAGAGGATTCCACATCCTAAAGTAAAATATTCTAAATCCTAACTTGTATAAATTCCTGAACAAAGTTAAATGTGATATATATGCTTTTCTACTTGTCAAGTTATTAAAGTACGTATGTATGTGAAATTCTACAATGAGTTGCTTCAAGTCTTGGATACTTCCATTTCGTACCATTTCAGCCAAAGACCTCCACTCTGCCCCTTCTGTGTCAATCTTCAAAATATCAAGCCGTCTCTGTAACAGAAATGTTATAAATAAAGGAATATTTAGCTTGTTAAATATATATTTTTCACACGAGTAAAACTGGTATAAGCCAACCAGTAGTTTTTCGACTTTCGATTCCCAGGCGGTGTTTCTGTTGCAGTTATTCTTTGTTTATGCATCTGTGGTTTCATATATGTAGTGTTTGTTTTGTCATTTATTGTTCCTCAGCTCATGGTGCCTCGGGAAGGCAGTGCCTCGCGACTGTGGCATTTACTGGGTATAATAAGTTATATTTTCGCGCTGCTTACCGTTTTTACTCTAAGTATGGGACCCGATAAGCCTGGGCAAAAACAATGTAGATAAGTATGCATATAACTTGTATAAACCCTCCATTTTATTTCTTTGATGAATTCGGGATCTAACTAAAAGTGCAAATCAACTGTAGAAAAAACGTTTTTACTGGAACCAAGCAAACAACTTCGGAAAAAATGTCGTAAGTTAATTTATTCAAAGAAGTCCAATACCTTCGGCTGACTTTTAACGCACTACATATTTGATCGACGCTGACATCTACAAAAGTCCAGACAAAATGCTCATCACAATATAGCTTAAAGAAAATTATTAAACCCGTATGTAAAAAAGGTAAGAGAAAAGCCCAGGGAGTGCCACAATCACAAACCGCAGCCCTTCCCAGACCCCAAGAGGAAGAGGAAACCGAGAAATCTAAACAAGCACAAACCGAACAAACGTACGAAAAGCACTAAGATTAGCTCTCTCTTCCCCAAGAGAGGTAATCGCAATACTAAAAGGACTGAAAAACACAAGAACAAAATAACACACGGAAAGACATACAACAAATCGCCTCGTAGAATAAACCACAAAGCAACAAAGAGTAAGACTAACATTTTTAAACGCCCGTAAATAGACTCATTGTTCACAAAGGACCAGCAAATACGAATTATACTATACCTTGAAGTACGGGGAGACGTTTTACTGTAGCCATACGGAGTTAACACCAGCTTTAGTGAAAGTAAATAGCTTTTAAAAGTAATGGCCCCTGGGAGCAATGACCACACACACACACACACACACACACACACACACACACACACACACACAAATGACGTGTAAATTTACAAATAATGAAGTACGAGGAGACGTTTTACGGCTGCCAAGTAGCACTGACAACAGTTGTTGTAAATAGGAATAGATTCTGAAAGAAATTATAATGGAGAACAATGAAAACATACACAAAACTGAAAACAGCTTAAATGTAAGATTTTCTTGGCCACTCCAGCCAATTAGGTATCAAAAATCCCGGATGGTGCTCAATGATTACAATGGACCATGAACTATATACTACATTACAATAATACGTACTATACAATGATGCCATTTCTATTAAATCCAGAAGTTTTAGCTGTTTTTTAGATTATGTGAAAGTGTATAATTTTTATTTTATTTATTTGACAATGTAGTATAATACATGAAAAAAATGATATATAGACAAAGTATCAAGATTTGAGTTTATTTAAAACCTCACACGATTTTAACTGACTCAGCAGATTTTACCAGAAGTTTGTTGTATACGGTATCACAGTATTTGATAGTTGCAAAAGAAGAAGGTAGTAATGTTGAGAATTTAGTCGTAGTGTATGACCTAGAGCTTTCGATGAAAGTGCATTTTTATTGCCTACGAATCAAATTTAAAATAGAGAATAGCAGACCCGGGTTGATTGATAGATTGATTGATAGACTGTAAAAGGAATGAATGGCCACACACAAACAATAAATAAAAATTGCTGAAATGACTAAGTTTTCTATGCTAGACTAGCTAGTTCTGGATGTTCATCAATGACCAGCAAATACTTTCTTTAAAATCACAAAATGGTTTAAAAGATCCCAACGGACCGGACATTACAAAATACTTAATAGCGATGTTCGTGGAGACGGTTTACAGCCACCGAACGATACTAACACTAGCTGTAGAGAAAATAAATAGATTCTGAGAGGTTCATGCCTCACACCCCACTCAGTAGCTTTGAAGGGACCGTTCTGAACACAAACACTCCAAATAACAGGTAATTGCTGCTTTGAGTCTGATTATGGATGGTAATGTAACACTGCTCACGCATTCCAGCACATAGCTGAATAGGTCTATTCCCGAATACATCCAAAGAAGTTCAATGATCCCAAAGGACTAATTAAATATGTCAACTGTAAAACTACGCTTAAGTGAAGAACGGAGAAACGGTTAACAACTGCGCTGAATAGCTGAACAGTAGCTGAAGTGACCATAAATAAGAAAATATAAGAAGACTCAGTCTCGATATTATTTGGTCACTTCATTACAATTGTGCATACACATGAAAACACATTGACAGCCTTTACCAAAATCTTCACGAAGAAAAGTTGCATAAAGTATTGTAATATGTTCTAGATGTTCATTCTAAATCTTCTAATTTAGCTTGTGTTCGTGAACTCGTTCGGTTTCCAGTCTATATTGATGTTTGTGATGATATTTGAAAAAAAAAAAAAAAAAAAAAAAAAAGACATTTCTATGCGTCACAAAAGGTAGATGACTTGATTTGCCAAACTCTCCTAACTGATAAGCACTTGCATGAGAAAGGTGAAAAATCATGGTATACAGGCGTTAATTATTCTAAAATAATTGAATTTAAACGAAACTAATTATGATCAGGAAAAGTTGTCTTTCAAGAATATGTATGACGATGTTTGGCTTATAAAATAAGAAAATGAAACTTTGTCTAAAAAGGGCAGATTTAGAACGTTTTACATGTTCATGTCACTTTTTAGGAAGTTTGTTTAGATATTTGAATAATCGGAGTCACCAACAAACTCTCTCAAGAATAAGTGATTAAAAATTAGAAAAAATACAATGGTATAGCAAAAAAAAAAAAAAAAAAAAAAAACAGTAGACGAAAGAATATGTAAAAACTGTCTACAGAATGAAGTAGAAGACGAAATCAGTGCACTTTATTTGTGATTGCTCCTTTTATAATTCTGAAAGTGTAAAATTCTTCGATTACATAAAATATAGAACTCCAAATTTCGCTTCATTAAATGGCTTTGATAGATTTATTTGATAGTCGACGTATTAAAAAAATGATATTGTCAATAAATTTGCTGAAAGCTGTATATACATGCTTCGCATTACGTAAAACGAACTGGATAAAACTGCATAGACAATGTAGATGACCTTTTATTTATCGAACACTTTTGTTTCAAACTAAAAGTTTTACATCATTTGAAATTGCATATTTTGAACTGCCATTCTGTTGTGTTTTATTGTATGTATATGTTTTTTTTTTTGCCTTTTATCATTGAAGTAACGTCAAGATGAAACCTGCCTTATGTCTCATGTGAACAATAAGGGTGTGAATGTAGTCTGATCAGCGCTTTTGTTATTTGCTGCTTTGACAGTTTTGTATGCCTAAAGTTTGATGGCTCTACCGACTCTTTGCAGCTGGTCAAACCAGCTAGAGTCATCATACCTGGTCGCAAACCCCGAAGACAGGTTTTCCCGTGAAGCAGCTCATTTACTTCCATTCAAATCCTTATCAAAGAATTTATTGCATGTTAGTTCTATACCATGTTATGTTCCATAATTGGTGGACAAAATATCTTATTTTATTTTATTTTATCAAACATGAACATGAAAGTACATCACGAAATCACAAAAGCATGCCTATATACCGCTGACCACCTTTAAACTCTACTTTTATATAGTAAAATAGGGGTTTACAGGGGTATATATTATTTTTCTTATTTCTGCTCAAAAACATAGATTGTGGGTACTTGTTAGAACCGCCTATCAGTATTTTATCTAAACATTTTCATTTTTTGGTGGTAAAATTTTCAGTTTATTTGATTAGGCTTGTATTCATAATGAGATACGGTGATACCCAGGAACGCCCACAATCACGGAACACAGCTCCCCGAGACAACCGGTTAAGTGTTGGATGACATAAGACGACTTAACAAAAAATGTCAACTCCGCATGAATGCCCACCCCTCATAACCCATGGTTGAGCATTATTCCATTTTTGAATACTCTGTTTTTACGTAAACTGCTATAATTGAACCAGACAGCCCCACAGCACAAAACAAAGTGAAAACATGAAAATGAATAGTATAATGTCCTTTTGTCTTTTAACGCAAACAAAATGACTCAAAATACATATGTGACAGGGAGAAAAGTACACAGATCATTAATACAGTCTTCCTGTATGAGCTAGCTTTTATAGCGACGTGGTATGGTGGTCTGGCTTTTCTACGAAGTTAAGCAACGGATGTCTTGGTTAGTACCTGGATGGGTGACCCTATATGGGTGGCCACTGCTTAATTTGGCAGAGAACCAAATCGCTCGGTTACGTTTGGCACTGTGAGCAGGGTTATGAAAGCAGGGTAATTCCCTGACCCTGTACGCATTGGCTCCTCGCTCTGGAGATTGCTTCCTTAGCATTCTCAGTTGACTTCGAGGGCGAAATCAAAAGATGAGGGGGAGGAATGTGACAGGTAGAAAAGTACATAGATCATTAATACAGCCTTGCTGTATGAGCTAGCTTTTATAGCGACGTGGTATGGTGGTCTGGCTTTTCTACGAAGTTAAGCAACGGATGTCTTGGTTAGTACCCGGATGGGTGACCCTATATGGTTGGCCACTGCTTAACTTGGCAGAGAACCAAATCGCTCGGTTACACATATACAGTATATGTGTGTTTATTTTTAATTGCATAGAGATTGTCCAGGAAGAGTCACAAAAGCAAAAACAAATCAGCCCCCTCTTCCCCAACAATGTGATCACAATGCTAGACAGGCTCCACTAGACAACGGTGAAATAACGAACAGGACGAAACACACACACACACACACACACACACACACACACACACACACACAACGGCCATATCGGAATACGGGGAATCTAGCCTAGTAAAATTATATTGAATATGAAAGGTAATTTTTCTCCTTTTTTTACCGTTTTGTGTCCAAGGGTTTTTCTTATAGTTCCTAGAGTCCGTAGATGCCAGCCTTTGTCGGTGTCCCTGTTTTGGTCACTTATACCAAAAGTGTGGAACGATACAGTTTTGGAATGTTGATGATCTGGTTGGCCATCTCTGGATAAACAATACAGATACCAGTTATTAATGGAGAAGTTAAAAGACTCTTTGGCGACTTAGTCAAATTCTATGGCGACTTCAGAAAGATTGGTGGCAAAAATGACTTTTCAGAACAATATAAGAAGACGTCACTAGCTACAAAAAGATAGATTAGAACATGGATATTCTGGGGCAATTTGCATGTATGTCGTTACCCAATTACGGTTGATAACTTTGCAACCGTCTTTAATAGCAAGACGCTGCTTCGGTCCTGATTCTAAATGACGCTTACCTCTTCAATCTGTTTCAGATGGTTTGTGCCTGCCTGTCGATGTCTGTGATTGGGCCTATTGTGGTCCTGTTTTTGGTTTCCTTGTGTTCTGGCTTCAGACAGCCATTGAACCCTTTTCTTTATATCTTGTTTATGATAAAATGTGTTTCAATGTGATGTTTCACAAATGAGGACCTATGCGGACCGGACACACGTTTGTAATTTGAAGCGGCATCAAAATTCAGGGTAAGGTTTCGCACGAGTAAATCTGGTTTACAACCTACCCAGTGTTTATACTGCTGTCCTTTTCAAGTGGATATTGTGATGCCAATTATCTTTGTTGTAATTGTAGCGGAGTGGTTATTCTGATGCTGATCATCTTTTTTGTTATTCTAGTATTTGAGTCATCCGCTATACGGCTGCCCACTTTGCCTTAAGCATTTTCTTTTCTGATACAAGCATTGTGGTCACCTTCTTCAACAGCTGCCTACTTTGCTTTCTGTTGTCTATATGTGTGTATTGTTTAAAAGCTAGGGGATAAAGGCGATGTTTCACGCGAGTAAAATTGTTTAAGCACTTCCGGGTAATCGTACTATCGACCGTTTTAAGGCGGTTCTTTCTATGCTTGTGTTTAGGTTGTTTCATATGTGGCGTCTATTTTCTTCTTTAGCTGACTCGGGAAGACTGGGTTTCATGATTGGCTTTTCCTAGGTAGCTCAAATGCTGTTATTACAGTAATTATATTTACAAGCTGCAGTTTATTTATAATAGAGATGGACAAGACAGTGATGGTGAAATGTTTGGTTGGAATATCTTGTCTCCAACAAAGTTCGTATTTTATGGGTTCGTTTTTACAAGTATAACCAGTATAGACATTATTCACACATAACATACATACATACATACATATATATATATATATATATATATATATATATATATATATATATATATATATATATATATATATATATATATATATATATATATATATATATAACAAATAGCCTCGTAGAATAAACCATAAAGCAATAAAGAGTAAGACTAACACCGGAAAACTGCTAATTAACATTTACTACATTTTGCATTTCTGTTGCAATTTTGTTTGAACAAAGTTTAGGATTCTGTCGACCCACTCCAAGATTGTATCTTTGTTGCAGTTCTTCTTTGTTTGTGCGTTGCTTTTTACAATAGTGTGTTGTTTATATATATATATATATATATATATATATATATATATATATATATATATATATATATATATATATATATATATAGTCGTTGGTGTTCCTCTCGTAGTCTTCCTGTACACAGGAAAGGCTGCGCTGAATGATTGTGATCTTTCCTGAATAATTTCATCTATATTTTCCACGTGCATGAAACATACCCTGGATCGAAGCTATGCACTTCACAGCCGAATCTCGCAGACACCGCATCGTCAAAACTAAAATCTCGTCTGATTCTGAAAGAGGAATTTAATACTACAATTATGCTTGTTGTCATGTTATTACTGTAAAAGAGGTGTTTGATTTGAGTATTCGTTTTAGACATGCTTACTTTTTGATGCCTTTGAAAAGGTTGTGCTTGGTTATAATGAAGGACCTCTGAAAGTAGCAATGTAAATTTGCCTACAAAATGATGCATAATAAATTTTCAGTAAACCTTGGACTCCTTATGAACCATCGTTACTCCTGTGAAATAAAAAAACTTTTCTAAATGAAATGTAATTGAACCCTACTTTTGGGTAAAACTCTTCATTTTTGGTATTGATAGGCATGAAAAATGGAAGAGGGTTTACAAAGTACTGGTCCCCCTCTCCCCCGGCCCCCTTGTCAGCTAAACTTTTAGCTGGCGTTTATGTATGCATAGCTAAAATAATATATGTAAGTGGCAACCTGAGGCAAACGGAGGGGGAGCGGGATGATAGCCCAGACACGAAACTACTTATTTTTTCACTCTCTGTTTAGCAGTTTTAAGCATGGAAAAGAATTAAAGCTGTTTTAAATTGAATTATCTAACTGCTGTGTCCTGGCATATTCATTTTAATATACTCTATAATTAATTTGTGCATATATTTAGCCATTTACCTGACTTTTGTTGCAGAAACGCAGCTTCCACTCTTTATCTTACAAATATAATGCCTGATTCAGTAATGTACACTTTGAAGGCAACTGAACAACACCAGATACCTGTGCAGGAACCCAAAGGTAGAAGTGAGGTATACTATAAGGTCAGGTGTATGTTATTTTTCATATTACTGTGCCAAAAATAACCGGGGTTCCAATTCATTAATATTGCCCTGTAGGTCTAATGAGATTCCAACACTTATCAATGTATAGTTGATGCACATTGACATATCTTTCTGACCCCTCATTTGAATATATTAGTTGGCATTGTCTATTTCACGAAAAAGGTGCATGCTGTACACAATGTAAAAGTAAATTTTGTCAAGTAATTCATTGGCTTGACATAAGGTATAGCCGATTAATCGCCGTTTGTAATTTGATGATTTAACGACAGAAACAAGAATGTTTGTTCGATTTGTGCTTGTTTGGATTTGTCGGTTTCCTCTTCCTTCCTCTTGGGGTCTGTGAAGCGCTGCGGTTTGTGATTGTGGCACTACCTGGACTTTTCTCTTACCTTTTGTTTTACTATAGAAACAAATTGGACACGAGTTCTCAGTAAGGTCACGAATAAATAATAAGATTTGTGACTATCATCTTATCATACAGATGAAAGGTTTGGTCAACAAAGGCTAAGCAGTTTAGTTGAGGAGTCTTCAACAACATGTGACTGAAAAAACGTAACTTATAAATTCTACTGTGCGTTTGCTGCAACAAATCTCTGCTGCATTAAAACAAGCAACTGTTAATACCAGCGCGTCTGATTTCTCGATTAGGTGATCATTATCCTGGAACTCGAGTTCTTATATAGCCTGCACGTGAAAAAGAAGTTAACTGTGAAAGTTGTGACAGGTGTAAGGTGTTGCCATCATACACACCTATAAACAACTATTACAATAGTTAATATTGTTCATTTAATTTTCCGTGGTGGAAAATTAAGATTTGCGCCTCTTCAACAGTTCACCGGAGGTGTTTGTTTGTGCTCGTAATTTAATGGCTTGCTTTTGATTTGTTAATAGTGTTCACTGTTTACGGATTGATTACATATCATAATTTGGTGTTTAACATGTAGAGTATCTGAAGCTATTTCAGTGTGATGCAACAGCATGATATTAGTAGGGATAGCAACGAAAGAAGCGTATGTCCGGGATTTGGGAAGTCTACTTATGGCGCGTCACTGGCAAAAACATCAGAAACAATTTTGGAAACTGCCACATTGTAGGGATTGACTAGATCATGATGTCTCCCATAGAACTTCTTAAGTGTTGCTACCAGTTTGGTTTTTTGATACCCCTGGCTCAACAACTTTGTAGTGAGCACTTTCCCACGCTCCACTTTCCATCTGTGAATACCATCTTAATTATACAGATGAAACGTTTTGGTCAGCAAAGGATAAGTGATTTGATTAAAACGTCGTCGACTACATATGACTGAAAAGGGGCGTAACTAAATTCTACCGCGAGATTTCTGCAATAAACCTCTAATGCATTAAAACAAGGTAATTGTTAACTCCAGCGCGTCCGATTTCTCGATCGTCTGACTGTTACCATAGAATTAGAGCTCTAATATGACCTGCACGTGTAAATAACTTTTTCCCGTAAAAGCTGTGACAGGTGTATGCTTTAGCGTTTATACATGCCTGTTAACAAACTTAAGTTACAACTTGACCATATGATTGGCCGAATGATATGATGGCTGGTAGAGAATGAAGAATCACGCCCTTTCAACATTTCACTGGAAATTAAATGTCTTACTGTTCTAATATTGGTTAGTTCGGTTAAACATGATAAAAAAAAACATCGGTTCGATGCTTGAGTATGCCATTGGCAGGGACGGCGACGCATTTTCATTATGCAAGTATAGAAGACAAGAGTCAGACAAAAATATGGGCGAGATACTCTAAATGCCTCACTACTATTGTTTTAGTTACATTCGAAACAATGATAATCTTCTAAGCGAGAGGTTTAGCACACCCGTCGTGCAATAAAATATCCTAAGACCCGTCCGCTGATTCATCTGACAGAAAAAACTTCAATGGATCGGATCGGGAGCCTTTATGCGAACCGAATTTTTATGTGTTTCTGTATTAAGAGTAGCATCGGGACCCAGGGTGAAGTTAGCTAGCTGTAAAAGTGCTTTAAACCCCACGGTGGTTTACTCTACTGACCGTTCTAAGGCGGTGGTCCCGATGTTAGTCTTCCTCTTTGTTGCTTTGCGGTTTATTCTGCGAGGCGATTTGTTGTATGTCTTTCCATGTGTCATTTTGTTCATGTGTTTTTCAGTCCTTTTAGTATTGCGATTACCTCACTTGGGGAAGAGAGAGCTAATCTTAGTACTTTTCGTACATTTGTTCGATTTGCGCTTGTTTGGATTTGTCGGTTTCCTCTTCCTCTTGGGGTCTGGGAAGGGCTGCGGTTTGTGATTGTGTCACTCCCTGGACTTTTTTCTTACCTTTTTATTTCGTTATGGACACATATAGTTAACAAAACGCAGCTACTGGACTCAGGAATGCAGAACAAATCTCAAAGTACCATCCGAACTTGAATAGTGATAACATCCAAATGTTTGTTTATATGGCTATACTATTTGAAGACAAAATGTAATACAGTTAAACCTGTGTTTGTGGTCACCTCTATTAAGCAGCCAACTTGTATTAAGCAGCCAGAGGAAGGCTGCCCGAAAATTCATAGACATATATATTTGAACTGTATTAAGCAGCCACCTGCCTTCAGCAGCCACATTTTAAGCTTCCCATGGGTGGCTGCTTAAGACAGGTTTGACTGTATCATGAGTCCAAATTAAACTTAGAAAGCTCAGCTGGATCGAAAATGTAACGTGAGCTACTTGTTAGGTAGCATTATCCTTATTTTAACTGCTTAGAGTGCAAATCTTATATTACTAAATTTTTATAACACTTTGTGTGTCATTCCCTTGAAGCGATCACTCTTGAATATAAACACTTTGCATGAACTGTCGAACGCGACTTCGAAGATTTAAAGGATAGATTTTCTCCGGATTGATCCTTGAAATCAAAAGAAACACTAACAAAAGTAGAAACACTTTAAGTGTCAATTTTCTAGGGCAGTTTACTAGCTACTTCTGGCCAATTAGGCTTCCTTTGTGGCCTCAAATAAAATTTTCAAAAATCCGAAATGAATTAATGATATCAAAAGATAAAAAAAATATGAACTGCACTATAGTGACACATGACACTGACATCAGCTGTAGTAAAGATAAATATATTCTAAACACATAACCGAGCTTAAGAAATCAGATGCCATAATTTTTGAGAACAAATCGGAATGAACTTAGCATAAGCAATTACTCGATCTGTTAAACGTTTCACCCATCATCTACAATGATTTTGCATTATACAGATTAGGCGAAGAGACACAACCGTTTATATACTGCAAATAGATTCTGAAATGTATTACCTTTGAGAGCAACTGGCCGACACACGAAACTAAACGAGCAGAAGTGTCATGTTTTCTGGGCCAGACTAGCAATGTTCGACAACTAGGCCTTATCAATTACCCTCACATAATTTTCAAAAATCCCGGAAAGGGCTCAGTGATCAGAAAGGATCACCAAGCATATATATTATACTACATGTATAGTGAAGTAGGGCAACTAGAAAGGAAGGCAATGATCAGAATCGATACAAGTGCATAACACCTTCCGTTCCAAGACACCAAAGTGAAAGAAAGACACACTTAAAGTAACGGCACCACAATCAAAACAATACAAGAGGAAAGCCAAAAGGACAGTTTCTTTCCCAAAAATGTCCAAACGGCTGTCCAAAATAAAAATTACACGAATACATACATGCAAAGACATACAATGACAGATTTAGTAAACCACAACAGAAGCACCGCCTTGGAACGTTCTGTAAAAGTAGTACTGGGGAGGGCATAAATCTATTTTACGTGGCCAAAACCCTCGCCTTTAGTTCTGCCGTGGTATACACAAGACATTTGTTCAGGCAAGACGTTTTACGGCACTTACAATAGATGTAATGAAAACATATAGGGTTTTTAAGCCTGATTGTGTGACTGGGCAGCTTGATGTGGCTTATTGCTGTTTGTATATAGCATCGTTACCTTACTTGTACATACCCAAATGAATAAACAAGACAAGGCTTTACTGGCGCCACTTCAGGATCCTCGCAGACATGGTAACCACCATCCACTTCATTTCCAAGATGTATTTGAGAACGGCATCTAATCTGTATTGATTCAACATATCTGAAAATATTACATGTAGTACTAAAAGACAGCTAGTACTAAAATCTTTATCTTCTACGTCACTGAGTAGTCAATTTTGTGTCATCGTAGGTTTGTGAGTATTAGTGTTTTTCTCTGATGTTTCGATGGTGAGAAAGAGGACCCTACCTGGATCGAACACAGTTTAGTAATTGGTAGTTGCATCGGAACAAAGGGCAAGGTTTCGCTCAAGTAAAACTAGTTCCGACCTGCTCCTATCCCCGAGCAGATTTCCTGCTGGACGTTTCTAGGTGATTCATCGGTTGCAACTATCCATCACGAAAACAGGCCTATATAATTTTGACCCCCTTAAACCCCACTTTTATATAGTAAAACTTGGGTTTACAGGGGTATACATCAGTTTTCTTAATTCTGCTAAAAAACAGAGATTGTGGGTATTTGTTAGAACCGCCTCGCCGAGGCGGTTCTAACGAGTACCCACAATCTATGTTTTGAGCAGAAATGTGAAAAATATTAGAGTTTTTTTCCATGAAAATTTTGATTTTTTGGAGGTGAAATTTTCCATATATTTGAATAGGCGTGTTTTCGTAATGTTATTGTTTGTTTGTATGTCGGTTATTGCAGCTGTGTTGTTGTGTCTCTCCAGTGTTTGTTCCTCATCTCTTTCTTCGGCGCCTCAAGAAGGCAGTGCTTCATGACTGGCCTTTCCCACTTCCCTGATACCCTCATTTATAGGTTCTCCTGCGCATATTTTGGTACACTTTGCCCACATAAAACGGCACATATCACATAATATACGGAGAGAGAGAAAGAGAGAGAGAGAGAGAGAGAGAGAGAGAGAGAGAGAGAGAGAGAGAGTTGATTTTTATTATATCTTTGCGCTTCAAGTTTCTTGGAGTGTTTGTATGGCGGCCATAACATATTTCCATATCCTTCAATAAAGTGCTGTTGAAGTTAGTTTAATTGGTCTTTGGGGACCTTTGAGTAACTACATGTAATTTGGAAAACTGGGTAACACACTAGTGCGTTACTCAAGTTTCAAAGTACATATACTTACTTAAGCGTTAGGTATGTTACACTTCCCAGTATCATGAACAGGCATAATCGAACAACATCGGCAAGTCTCTTACTTTGGATGTTCTTTATCGCGTGTTGCAGTTCTTCTTTGTACGTGCGTCGGTGGTTCCATACGTGGTGTTTAACATTCTTTGTTCCTCATCGTTTCTACTTTCGATTGCTCGGGAAGGCTATGCTTTGTGATTGTAGCATTTCCTGGAACTCTTCACTTTTTCCAACCCAGTAAGCATTTTTTTATAAATGTATAGCGGGCCACTATCGGCCCGTCAGGGTAGCTGACGGGCCGATAACGGCCCGCTATAGATTTATAAAGAATGCTAGCTGGGAAGGTATTTCCTTTTATCAGACGTTTTTTTTTCTTCAGAATGTATTATCGAGATTGTATCATCATATCTTCGCCCTGTAATGACCTAAATGCCGGTGATGGGCTATAAAGCATTAATTCATCAGACATCACCTTAAGGCTACATATGGACGGTAGGGGAAAAGACAGCATAATGTCTGCTACAGAACAGGCATGAGATGGTTGCGTTTTAAGAGCTGTAAATTTGATAGCTATGACGTGAGCTGTGTCACATTATGAAAAGAGTAAATAATTTTTAAAATGCCAAATCAGCATGTAAATCAATTGTTTATAAACCGATCTGCAAAAAAAAAAAAAAAAAAAAAAAAAAAAAAAAAAGAAAATAAAAGATAGAATGTTTTTTTATTCCACTGAAGGCAAAATGGCAAAAGAATAAAGTGTTTTGTCCTAAAACTCGGGCTTCCGATTTAATTCTGCCCTTCTTCAAATGTTTGCTACGCTAACGATTAATAAATTACCTGTGATATATTTCTTGTAGAACAGTTTTATCAGTGTTATTCAAAACTTCGTCTTCTGGTATTATTAGTTCTCCTTGGTCATTTACAAATACTTCGGAATTTTGGCTGCTCTGTCTCCTGTAGTCTTCTCTATGCAAGAAGGCATCTCTCCACTTTATCTCTGGTTTTGTGAAAGTGTTTGTTGTACACAGAACCTAAGTAATGCAAATATTTAAAAGACGTTAGCAAGTCAAGACAAATTTTACGAAATAGAGCCTATCAACCCAGCAAACCCACAACGTCGTTACAACGTCGCTGCAACGTCACGACGTTGCAGCGACGTTGTAACGACGGTGTTGCGACGTGGTGTGTTCGCTGGGAAGGCACATAAAGAAGAAGAGGTGAGTAACAAGAAATAATAAAGCAATATAGCACAAATACTATTGCCGACATACAAAAATAGTCCACCTTTCAGCGGGCAGTAGGAAACTTACTTAAAAGTTTAAGGGAAACCTCTACACTCCTTTTAGAGCGGACTCCTTTTCAGAAAAGACTGATGTACCGGAAAGCGAACAGGAAATTACAAACGTTGACTCCCTTGTCAAAAATGATAAAACGTCTTCCAGGTGTATCTATTTACCTTACACTAGTTTAACACGACCGAAACATCGCCCTTAATTTGATGCAGCTCCAAACATTACGAAAACACGCCTATTCAAATATATTGAAGATTTTACCACCAAAAACTAAAGGTTTTCAGAAAAAAAAAAAGAAAAAAAAAAAATCTGATATATTTTCATATTTCTGCTCAAAACATAGAATGTGGGTGCTCGTTAGAACCGCCTCGCAAAGCTATGTTTTTGAGCAGAAATAAGAAAAATGATGTATACCCCTGTTAACACCAGTTTTACTATAAAAAGTGGGGATAAGGGGGTCAAAATTATATAGGTATGTTTTCGTGATGGCACATATGTATTCGGTTCCTCGGTGAAATATTATAGTAAATACAGTCGACTCTCGTTATCTCGAATTCCAAGGGACTCACTAAAACACTTCGTGATATCCATACCTCGACATATCAGAGTTGAGAGAGCGAGGAAAACAATAAATTGAACAACCACTATATAATTTGACTCCTGAAGTTAGAAAATAATGTGAAAAAGAGGAGAATTCTCCTGTTTTCCACATTATTTTGTTACCTGTTGTCATAGTTTCATGTTAAAACAGGGACCAGATCTTCACTTCGAGATAAGCGGTAATTCGAAATAAGCGAGTTTGAGATAACAAGGTTTGACTGTATATACAATAACAAACTCTGTTATGATGAAACAAAATAGAGGGCTCAATAGCGATCTAAAGGCAGTGCAAAGGAAACTACAAGAAGGACAACGATAGACCCAACCATAGAGATCAATAGTCAGGCGTCAGTCTTCTGAAACAGATTGATGAAGGAACCGAAATACAGCTTGAGGCTCGACTCATTATCAAGCAGTTATAAAGGGAATTAAGTTTTCGGCGCGTGTCAAGAATAGTCGACTATTTGTTTGCATTCTAGTAAAGTATTTGCGATGTTAGCTTCACAAGTAGTTTTATAGATGCGAGTGAATTTATTTTACTCTGATTTCCAGTTTTTAGACGGGTCCTCATCTTTATTTGATCATCGTGTCGAAAGCTACTTGATATGTTGATCCACTCCCTAGCTAGGGAACGTTTATAGGAAAATTAAAATTTTGCCTTCTAAAAAACCTGTTTATGACGCTTTGTTAAACAGATAATGTATTCATTTAGCGTTGAGCAAATATGCATATTAAACCCTAGTCCAGCTGAACTCGGATATGTCCTGACTTTGCAAATAGTGTAGATCCAGATCAGTTGGCTTCTGAAGAAGCTAACTGATCTGGATCTGCACTGTTTGCCATTAAGTATATGAATTTATATCAACAATCTGGACCAAGTAATCTGATTGGCTGAACATTAGAAATAGGTGTGGCATATTAATTTATTTGGCAGGACAAGGGTTAACGCATGAGCCGCAACGTGAGAAAACGTACCTTCTGACACGTGCCCCCAATGAAGATTCAAATCAGCTGGTGAATCCGCACAGTCTGATAAGAGTCTTCATTGTCCGCTCGAAGAAATTTTGCATCTATGGCTATACGAAATGCGCCATGAAGATTAAATTCGGACAACGAGAATGCGCAAGCTGATCTAAATCTTCGCTGCACGCACATGCCCGAAGATAAGTTTTCTGACGTTGTGACTTATATGTTTAACCCATTGTATACTGAATAGACTCTCCCACGTTATATATTAGAAGAGTCCAATTTCAATTTTAGGTATGTCTGGCTATGAGATTTACATATTCCTAGAGAAAAATGACTAAACTATTTGCAAACAGTGGAGACCCTGATCAGAAGCCACGTTCTGCGGCGTCTGATCCGGGTCTGCACTGTTTGCCAATTACCCTTGTACGAGTCTCCCGCTACAATGGGTTAGTAGGAGTTATTGTACACTTTTGCTATTGAATATTTTTTTAACGTGATAGGACTCAATGTATTTGTAGGTGACCAAACCGAACACTGTATAGAGTTATTGCACACTAATGCTATTGTATATTTTTTAACGTGATAGGACTCAATGTATTTGTAGGTGACTAAACCGAACACTGTATAGAGTTATTGCACACTAATGCTATTGAATATTTTTTAACGTGATAGGAGACTCAATGTATTTGTAGGTGACCAAACCGAACACTGTATAGAGTTATTGCACACTTTTGCTATTGAATATTTTTTAACGTAATAGGACTCAATGTATTTGTAGGTGACCAAACCGAACAGTATATAGAATGTTTAGGCTGCCGCTGAACATGCTTGAAAGCGTCAATAGAAACAAAGACTTTCTGACAACCTGAAAGAAGCATATGTCCGTTTCGACAACACCTAGCCGAGTCTACATTATATGCAAAATGTGTGTGTGTATGAGAGAGAGAGAGAAAGAGAGATTATCGGAGGCTATGAGATAACGATATGCAGTGTGGACCTGATCTGTGACATCTGAGCGGGGTATGCTTGTCTGTCCGATTGCTTGAGGTAAATATGGTTACTGCATGAGTAGAGGAAAAATATATATTAGATTACCTTGTGTATGAGTAATAAAACAAGGCAAAGAAAGAAAGAAAGAAAGAAAGGAACTGTCCTTCTTTTTTTCAGTCTTCTCATCATTTCTGAACTTTATGGTCTGTGTTAATAGACTGAATGTGTGATGACTGCCACTTTTCTGATATCCTGGTAAAATGCGTATATTTTTTCGCTCAGAGATTTGTCGAGGCTGCGTGTTCTCTTGGTATTCAATGAGATGACTGCTATATTTGTCTAACTCCCAGCAATAAAGGGTATAAAAGTCAAAGGGCAGTATATGAATGGGTCAACATTTTGGACGATCAAGTATATGAATGGGTCTGTTTTTTCAAAGCCAGGTATATGAATGTGGTAGGTTTCGAAATACTGCCTACACACCCGTACCATATTTACCCCAAAGTTACACACCCCTCCACACCCCGAGGTTGACTGATGGGAGTCCAATGCTGTGTCATACTCAATAAACATCCATCGAAATATAAGTACTTGTGTATGTGTAATTTGATGTCTAGTATTTCTGTGGTTACAAATTTTGAATAAAACTGTCTGCAATGTTAAATTATTGATAAGTATGTAGTATGTGTATGATTTTTGAAAATAAAAATAAATCGTAAAAACATAAATATAATCAGGATGCAGAATACACGAGACGGCTTATCCTTCCCACGCGTAATCATTTAAATGCAGGACTCATGATACATGTCAAGTTTCGAATGTGTGTGTGTGTGTGTGTGTGTGTGTGTGTGTGTGTGTGTGTGTTTTATTTTATTTTTTATTTTTAAATTTTGTTTATTTATAGAATATTTAAAGAGGATACACAGTTAGCTTCAAAAGCTAGTCTACCTTGTGGTCCTTTATAACATACTAATATAAAATACATACTATTCATTAAAATGTTACAGCATTGTAACAGCAGAAAGGTACTAATATGCAAATAAATTTGAAAACTATATAAGTAAAGTATATGCTAAATGTTTGGAACAAAATTCAAATTTAACTTCATTAAAGATATCCATAAGTTTTTGCATCTTGTCATAAGCATGTTAGCTAGTAAATAATAATACGTTTTTTTTTAACATATCACTCACGAGTGTCAGGATTTGTAAAGTTGCAAGTATCAAGTTAAAATTGTCGAGTATCAAGTTTAAATTGTCGAGTATCAAGTAAAATTGGTCGAGCATCGAGTTGAATTGGTTGAGTATCAAGTTAAAATTGTCGAGTATCGAGTTAAAATTGTAGAGTATTGAGTTAAGTTGGTCGAGTATCGAGTTAAAATGGTCGAGTATCAAGTTGAATTGGTCGAGTATCAAGTTAAAATTGTCGAGTATCAAGTTAAAATGATTGAGTATCCAGTTAAAAATGTTGAGTTTTGAGTTAAAATAGTCGAGTATCGAGTTAAAATTGTCGAGTATCGAGTTAAGTTTGTCGAGTATCAAGTTAGATTTGTCGAGTATCGAGTTAAAATAGTCGAGTATCGAGTGTAAATTGTCGAGTATCGAGTTAAAATAGTCGAGTATCGAGTTAAAATTGTCGAGCAAAGACTCTGATCATTATGTCTCAGTGTGCAGGCTGGTCCAAGTCATTCCTGGTTGCATATGTCTCAAGGGACGTTGTCGCGACATGACCCATATGTTCTCTCATCTCGAACTTAATCTGTGCTTAGCCACCAAGAACTCACATTTTATTGCTTTTAGCTCTGTTGTTGTCACGACGTCGGCGTCAGTGTCTTGGTCAGTGTCACACTTGCTTTAAAATTTTACGACCAAGTTTTTTAAGCATGCATATCTTGGCAACTAAAGATTAGAACCCTTTCATACTTGGTATATAATCACATATTAGAGTAAAATTCTCGTCCATGATACCATACCCAAGGATCAGGCCCTTGGGTAGGGCCTTGGGTCAAAAACGAGATCACATTCACTTTGAAGTTTTACAACACAGTTATCTCAGCTACCACTGGTCAGAACCCTTTCATTTTTGAAATATAATCATATTACAGAGTAAACTTCTATTCAAAAACATGGCATTCCAGGTCAGACCCAGGGGTGGGGCTTAGGGGTAAAAAAATTAGGTCACACTTACTTAAAAGTTTTATGTCAAAGTTTTTATAAGCATTCAGATCTCAGCAACCACTGGCCAGAACCCTTTCATACATGGAATATAATTCTATTATAGAGTTAAATAATTACTCACTATACAGTTGTACGTCAAAGATTTTCATATGCTCGTTTTGAAAACAAAACCGGATGTCTATCCATCCAATCGTCTGTCCCATCAGTACGTCCATCCTTCTGTCTTGTGTCAACTTTTGGCATCATGACACTGAAACCATTCAAGATAATTTTACCAAATGTGGCTGGTATATGTATCTAGTTGAAGGACACAACCTTATGCAAGAACTGTAATTCTAACTTTCCTACTTTCAGATTTATTATACCCCTGGCACACTAAGTATGTCGAGGGGTATATAGTTTTCGTGTTTCCGTGTCCGTCCATTTCTCCGTGTGTGCATCCGTACAAATGTTAACATTTTGCGTCAAAGTTTTGTATGAAGTTGTTTTTCCTTTTGCTTATATTTTTTAAAGCTTACAGTTTAGGATGTTGATGTATGGTTAGTGTTACTACTAGATGATTACAGAATAGCTGACATCATCTGCTGATGCTGCTGACCCAAGGTCAAGGTCACAGACTTACAAAATAGTTTGATGTTAATGGCAAATGTTTGTGTGAAGTTTTTCTTTTGTATATATTTATACCCCCGGCATACAAAGTATGTCTAGGGATTAATAGTTTTTGTCTTTCCGTCTGTTTGTCCATCCATCTGTCCGAAAAAGTGTAAACATTTTGCGTCAAAGTTTTGCGTGAAGTTTTTTTTTTCGTTTCCTCTATATTTCGAAAAGTGTCTACTTAAATTGTTGATGTGTGGTTAGTATTACTACTAGCTGATTACAGAATTGTTGGCATCATTCCCCTGCTGCTGCTGACCCAAGGCCAAGGTCACGGACTTAGAAAATAGTGTGATGTTAACGTCAAAGTTTTACATGAAGTTTTTGTCTTTTGCTTGTATTTCTTTTTCTTAAAGCTTTAACTTCAGGTTATTAATGTGTGATTTGTACTGCTGCTGGATGATTACAGAATAGCTGACATCATCCTGCTGGTACAGCTGCTGACAAAAGGTCAAGGTCACAGACTTAAAAAATGGTATGATGCCTACGTTATAGTTTTATGCGAATTATTGTGATTATGTTTTGTATCTTTGCTATTACTTGGTGAAACATTGAATATCAGTTCAGTATGATGGGACATGGGAGTCACTGTGACCTACTTTTTACAGTCCTGTGATTTTGCCTTGAATCTTTACTTCTACTTGATGCATTTCCGTGAAACTTTGGATAGAAGTTCAGTTCAACATGAAACATAACTTAGTAAGACAGATGGATCACTGTGACCTATTTTCATGGCCCAGTGATTTTGCCTTGTATCTTTACTGCTACATGATGGATTTGCATGAAACTTTGGATATAAGTTAAGTTCAACATGAAAAATAACCTGATAAGACGTTTGGATCACTGTGACCTACTTTTTATGGTCCAGTGATTTTGCCTTGTATCTTTCTATTATTTGGTTTATTTATATGAAATCTTTAATATACGTTCATTTGAGCATGAAGGGTAACTTAATAGGACATGAGGGTCACTGTGAACATCTTTTCATGGTTGAGTGATTTTTGCTTTATATCTTTGCTTTTACTTGGTTTCTTTGTATGAAATGTTGAACATATGTTCAGCAGGCAAGATAACTTGATGGAATAAGGGAGTCACTGTGACCTACTTTTCACGGTTTAGTGATTTTGCCATATATCATTACTACTTCTAGATCAATTTACTTGAAGCTTTGGATATAAGTTCAGTTCAACACGAAAAGTAACTTGATACATCTGGGGGCACTGTGACCTACGTTTTATGGTCCAGAGATTTTTCTTGTGTCTTGGCTATTACTTGGTTTATGTGTATGAAATGTTTAATATAAGTTGAGTCAAGCATGAATGGTAACTTGATAAGTCATTGGAGTCAATGTGACCTACTTTTCCGGTCAGGTGATTTTGACTCATATCTTCACTAATAATTGATGAATTTGCATGAAATTTGAGATATAAGGTCACGTCATTGTAAATTAACTTGATAGGACGTATGGGCCACTTTGACCTACCTTTTCGGGAGCCGGTTATTTTTTGTTGTATCTTCACTACTACTTGATGGATTTGCTCAAAACATTGGATACTATATTCAATTCACCATGTAGAAAAACTTGATATTGTTAGTACTCTACATAGCACTGTCCAAGCATAAGATATAATTGGCGCATTCAGGTGAGGCATAGCATTCTGCATAATTTCCTTTTATATATATATATATATATATATATATATATATATATATATATATATATATATATATATATATATAGTCATGTATGTCAGCAATCTCACGACACATTCTTTTCATATTTAGTATAGTATATCTGTATACAGTTGCCTTTTGCATATTGTCTCGAAATCCCTCAGTTAGGTCTTTGTGTGGGGCCTAGGGTATATAATTAGGACACAGTTATTTATGTCCAAGTTTGTCTTTCTGTTCTGCTGTTGCTAAATTAACTTACGAAAAGCTGCATGACAAGTGCAAGGTAGAAGAAAGTGCTCCACTGAACAAGATGGCCGCCAGAGCTAAAATAGAAAAAAACCTTTAAATGATTTCTCCTCCTAAACGGGTTGGAGAAGTGAGGGTTTCTTTTTGTCGAGTGTTAAGTATCGAGCTATAAAAGTTGAGTATCAAGTTAAAACTATTTTAACTTGATACTTGACTACGGTATTTTAACTTGACACTCAACTTACTTAACTCGATACTCGACTATTTTAACTCGATACTCGACTATTTTAACTCGAAACTCGACAATTGTAACTCGATAATCGACAATTTTATCTCGATACTCGACAATTTTAACTTGATACTCGACAAACTTAACTCGATACGCGACAATTTTAACTCGATACTCGACTATTTTACGTCGATACTCGACAATTTTAACTCGATACTTGCCTATTTTAACTCGATACTCGACAATTTTAACTTGATACTCGACAAACTTAACTCGATACTCGACAATTTTAACTCGATACTCAACATTTTTAACTCGATACTCAACCATTTGAACTCGATACTCGACAATTTTAACTTGATACCCGACCAATTCAACTCGATACTCGACAATTTTAACTCGCTACTTTACCAACTTAACTCGATACTCAACAATTTTAGCTCGATACTCGACAATTTTAACTTGATACTCGACCAATTAAACTTGATACTTGACAGTTTTAACTTGATACTCAACTTTTACAACTCGATACTTGACACTCGACAAAAAGAAACCCTCATCACTCACATAGGAAGACGTAGCCATAAAGAAGGACACGCACCACCTGCACAAAAGGATCGATAGGTGTACCAGAATGAGCCTCTCATCAACATAATGTGAGCCGACTCGGCCTCGACTATGCTATCTATACAGGCATCACACCGAAACCCGATGGACGAAAGAACATGTGGTTGAAACGAATGTGTGTGTGTGTGTGTGTGTGTGTGTGTGAGAGAGAGAGAGAGAGAGTGAGAGAGAGAGAGAGAGAGAGAGAGAGAGAGAGAGAGAGAGACTTGACTTACTTGATATAATATTATCAGGATGCAGAATACCAAGATTACTGTCACGAGATAGCTTATCCTTCCCGCGCGTGAACATTTGAATGCAGGATTCATATCCGGCTGTTTTAACTACGACTTCCGTAGATTATAAAACTGGAGTATGTTTGGAATGAGCACTAAAAACCAAGTCTCCACCCTGTGGGAAGGTCTTTGATGTCCTCTGCCGTATATACCCTAAATATTCGAACACCTTCACTACTCACTGTACTTATTACTAAATTCCAGTGAACCCCTAACTGAACGAGGAGTCAAAAATCTTGAAACGGAATAACATACAATGTAGACACTGTTCAAACCATACCTTTATTACTCTTTCTGCATTTTGTTTTCAAGTTTATCTTTCCGAATATAAAGGGTAACAATAATATACTAGATAAAGGCTTAGCACTCTGGGTAAAATTTTCATCAGACGACATATTGAAATATTTTTCTTCTTTTTTTCCCAGAAAACAGGATCTGACATTTCATGCAAATTGTCTCCAGCCAATGGAGACAATTTGCATGAATATTGGACCCTGTTTTCTGAGAAAAATAAGGAAAATATCACAGATTTGTCATCTACTGAATTAGCACAGAGAGTGGTAAAGGGTAAAACGTCTAACAGCATGAAACTTAGCCAGACTACGAGAATATTTTTGTTCCATCTTCACAGCGATATGAGCCGAAAATAAGACAACGTACCCTCCGACAGCAAAGATCCACGCAGTCTCATCAGAAAAAATCATCGGGTGCGTTTTGGATAGCCAATTATGCAGTTTCTTCGTGCGGAAACGAAGACTATGTGCATACTGTGCGGATGCTGATTCAAGTCTTCGTTAGGCACATATGTCAGACGGTACGTTTTCACACGTTACGGCTCCTATCGTATACAAACAAACTCGGAACAGCATGCTCGTCAGGAACTTCTCCACACAAAAAAAGTAATCCAGCAATAGTAAATCCTACATAGAGTGAAGATACTGATCTGTGTGATCCGGGTTATTCGCTAATCTCATATGACGTTTTCCAAGCGGGCACAAAACGCTTAACATTTGAACGTCGAAGTAACGCCATGACGCGACATAGTTTAACGCTATGTGCCCGAGCCATGCGAAAATGTGCCTTGGGACACATGCGGACAGTGAAGGCCCAGATCAGACTCCGCGCAGTCTGATCAGGGCCTTCGCTGTCCATTGCCACAATTATTGGGTACTATAGACTGTATCAATGGTTAGCATGCGCAGGATAAATTGAATCCTCATATTTTGCGCATGCTCAATGACACTTTTTCGCTTGACACGGCCCTTATATGCCTACATTACGTAAACACGCCTATTCAAATATATTGAAAATTTTAAAACCAAAAAAGGAAAATTTTCAGAAAAAAAATAAACAAACATTTTTTTTCATATTTCTGCTCAAAACAAAGATTGTGGGTACTTGTTAGAACCGCCTCCGCGAGTCGGTTCTAACGAGTATCCACAATCTATGTTTTTAGCAAAATAAGAAAAATAATTTATAGCCCTGTAAACCCAAGTTTTACTATACAAAAGTGTGATTTAAGGGGGTCAATATTATATAGGCATGTTTTCGTGATGAAAAGCACCACTGCTGTTTTACAATCCGCGACACTCCCAATACAATATTTTTTTTTTCTATTCTTATATTTGTTTAAAGTAGTATGTGTTTTAACAAAAATAATCAATACTTTTGAACCTTCTAGATTTTAACACATACCGTTGATTTATTATGTACATGTATATATTAATGACTTCTTTGTGAAGCCTATCGTATTTCCTCTAAGCCCTGAGCAAAACGGGTAGACCCAGATCATACGCCATAGAACGCTGGAAGGGGTCTACACCGTTTGGCACCCATCAAAAGTTTATTGACACATCAATGGATCGTAAAATTGACTTCCTCAATTCATTGGACAAGTATGGTAGGGTCAAGTGTACTAATATGTAGGTTATATACGGTACCCTTGTTCGGTATTAAGTTATCAAGCGTTTTATACCTGACGTCGCATAACAAAGGAAATTGGCAAACAGTGCAGATCAAGATCAAAGGCTGCGATATGGTGTCTTCTCCATTTGCATTAAATACAGGAATTTCAATAAAGCATGGTAACAACAAATAATAACCAGACATCACATCAGTGGGAAATGGGTTCTCCAACGAATTAAGGTAGAAGAGTCCACTCGGCAAAAAAGTTTTCAAGTGCTAACATCATGAAAACATGCCTATATAATTTTGACCCCCTTCAACCCACTTTTATATAGTAAAACTGGGGTTTACAGGGGTATACATTATTTTTCGTATTTCTGCTCAAAAACATAGATTGTGGGTACTTGTTAGAACCGCCTCGGCGAGGTGGTTCTAACGAACACCCACAATCTATGTTTTGAGCAGAAATTTGAAAAATATCAGAGTTTTTTATCTGAAAATTTTCAGTTTTTGGAGGTGAAATTTTATATATATTTGAATAGGCGTGTTTTCGTAATGAACTCTTTCAGTGCCAAATTTCAGACAACTTTTGTCTGTTTTTATTATCATTATTATTATTTAACAAACTATCGTTTGGAAAGAAGTTTATATGTAAAGTTGAAAGACTGAATGTCAAAGAACATAGATCAAGATGAGACGGCACATTATGAGTCGACTCATCTGGATCTATGCTGTTTGCAAAAGCCTTCTATTATCGCCTGTGGCAGTGAAAGCGTTAAAGGCGTTTTAAGTTGTGCATGGTATTATATCGTTTCCTTGAGTGATCAAGTGTCGGAGACACAATTAGTTCTATCTATCTATCTATCTATCTATCTATCTATCTATCTATCTATCTGTCTATCTATCTATCTATCTATCTATCTATCTATCTATCTATCTATCTATCTATCTATCTATCTATCTATCTTTCTTTCACGATCGTTAAATAATCTATTATATTCGATATAATTACCGTACATACCGATGTAAGCGCAGTCAAGCGATTTTGTAGTCTTCAGATTATAGCCCGAGTACATGTTACCTACGTTGATAAAACTTTTCATATTTGTTGTGGGTACACATTTGCATTGCCTCTCGACAATTCGAGGCAATTTAAATGAAAACCAATAACATACGCTTTTATAAAGAATATCAGATAAAATATCGCACAAGCCTTTCATAAAGTTCTCTGCTGATTTTTCTTTAAAGTGTGACCCTAGTAGGTGGGTATTTTGCTACAAGGTTTCCCAGTAGTTTTGAAAAAAAAATATATAAAAAATAAAAAATAAAAATAAAAATAAAAATAATAATAAAATAAAATAAAATAAAAAAATAAAAAATAATAAATAAATAAATAAGCGCAAGTGCAGTTATTATATCTAATACAGTATTTTGTATTCACACCAACATATTTTCAGAATGCTCCAATATTTCAGCAGTGCCGCGGATGTAGAAGGTTAGATTAGTCTTTGCTACTCTCGCATTCTGCGCTGTTTAAGTCTCTTTTTAGCCATTTCATCCCTGAGTTTCTGAAGTGGACCCTTCCACTCTTGAATTTAGACTTGTCCACTGCTGCAAATAGGGGTTTCAGTCAAAAATAATAATAAGAAGAAAACAAAACATAACAGAATGTCAAACAGTGTAGATCCTAATGAGACGGCTCGTTACGAACCGTCTCATCTGGATCTACACTGTTTTCACAGGTATTGGCTTTGCTTCAGAATTAAGGGCGAGGTTTCGCACTGGTAAAACTAGTTTAAGACCGCCCTTCCCCGAGTAGTTTTCCTACTGTCCGTTCCAAGGCAGTTCCGCTGTTGCAGTTCTTTGTTTGTGCGTCTGTGGTTTCACATCATTACGAAAACACATCCATTCCATCACGAAAACATGCCTATATAATTTTGACCCCCTTAAACCCCACTTTTATATAGTAAAACTGGGGTTTAAAGGGGTAAACATTACTTTTCTTATTTTACCAAAAAGCATAGATTGTGGGTACTCGTTAGAACCGCCTCACCGAGGCGGTTTTAACGAGTACCCACAATCTATGTTTTGAGCAGAAATATGAAGAAAAAAAAAAATCAGAATTTTTTATCGAAAAATTTTCCATTTTTGATTGTAAAATTTTCAATATATTTGAATAGCCGTGTTTTCGTAATGAATATAATGACACTTTTTATGGCTGCAAAAACGAAAAGTTTCAGATGAAAAAAAAAAATGTGATCTTTTTGTTGGTTTTGCTCGAAACAGAGATTGTGGGTACTCGTTAGAACCGCCTCATCGAGGCGGTTCTAACGGGTTCCCACAATCTATGTTTTATATCAGAAATAAGAAAATAATGTATACCCCTGCAAACCCTATTTTTTGCTATAGCAAAGTGGGGTTTGAAGAAGATGGGGCAAAATAACATAGACATCGTGTTTTTGTGATGTGTAGTGTTTGTGGTGTCCTTATTTGTTCCTCACCTCTATTCCTTTTGTGCCTCCGGAAGGCTGTGCTTCGTGATTGTGGCATATCCTGGGTATCTCATCACGAAAACATACCTATATAATTTTGACCCCCTGAAACCCCATTTTTGTATAGTAAAACTGGGGTTTACAGGGGTATACATTATTTTTCTTATTTTTGCTCAAAACATAGATTGTGGATAGTCGTTAGAACCGCCTCGCTGAGGCGGTTCTAACGAGTACCCACAATCTTTGTTTTGATCAGAAATATGAAAAATATCAGAATTTTTCATCTGAAAATTTTCAATTTTTGGTGGTAAAATATTCAGTATATTTGAATAGGCGTGTTTTCGTAATGTTCACTTTGATCTGCCAAACTGAAAGGGTAAGAACACATCATCCCGTTGCACAGAAACTTTATCAAGCTCTCAAGTATCATCACTCTCACTGAAATATTGTTGATGCGGTAGGAGGTGCTCGAACACTGATCTGGAAGTACTACTGATACGGTAAGCCAAAAGTCATCTTTTGGCATAATTAAGTATTACTTGCGCATGTTCGCGAGGTTTATAATTGTCAAAAAAAGTATACTTCTTTCGTCTGGGAGCTGCATGAGTAGCACCTTATGTCACATTAAAACCGCGCATTGTTAATGAAAAAAAAAATAAATAAAATAAATAAATAAAAAAAAAAATAAAATAAAATAAATAAATAAATAAATAAATAAAAACAAACAAAATAAAACTCATGAGGAAGGATTGTTGTCAACCTGAGGCCTCAGTCTAAGATTAAATAAATAAATAAATAAAAAATAATAAAAAAAACAACAACAAAATAAATAAATAAATAAATAAAAACAAACAAAATAAAACTCATGAGGAAGGATTGTTGTCAACCTGAGGCCTCAGTCTAAGATTAAAACAAGTGATACTAATATTAGATGTATTAATCATTACTACTCTCTGGGAGAATTCAGCAGACGACAAATTTGTGATCTATTTTTGTTATTTCCCAGAAAACAGATTTTAACATTTGGAAACTATGTGCATATAATGTCAAACCCTGTTTTCTGGGGAAAATATTTCAGTTTGTCGTCTGCTGAAAATTTTACCCAGAGTGCTTAGTACATGTTTTTAAAGACGTAGGGAATAACTTCTCTGGCAAAAATCATATGGTGGAACTAGATTTCCTTCCCTTTGGTCGGAAATAGGTCGATTGCTCTTTGTTTTTTGTTTCTTTATCTGTATCGGCCCGATCGAGCTCACATTACTTTCCGTATCTACCCAGATCAGACGCCTAAGTCAATCCCCTAGCAGGTTTAGACATATGAACAGGTCACAGTAATCGAAATGCTTAATTTTTTAGGACCAGAATGATAAGGGGAACTCTTTCATCTCTTAGTTTCTGTCGTGGACTCTTCCATCTTTGAATCTGGCCAGAACCATTGTTCCAAATAGGTGTCTCAGTCCAAAATCAAAACAGAATGGCAAACAGTGTAGATCCTGGTGAGACGGCTCATGATGAGCCGTCTCACTAGGATCGACACTGTTTGCAGAACAATTGTTTTCTTCAGCAGTGCTGAAAGGGTTAAGGTGTCCAAATATTGCGGGATAAATAGGATAAATAAGAAAGCCGCGCTTGGCGATCATGGTATTTCCTAGCTGAAAATTTGCCTTAACCCATTGTAGTCGGGAGACCCCTAAAAGGGTAATTAAAAGGAATATCTAAATCTCATAGCCTGACCTACTTAAACTTGAAATTGGACTCTTCCAATATATAGTGTGGGTGAGTTCATTCAGTCTACAATGGGTTTAATATCACGACAACTTAAAGCCTTATCACTGTTATCCTAAAAGTTGAACTAGTCTGTTTTACTACTTGTTGATATGTCTAAAATGGTTCGAGTGGCAACAGTGTATCCTAATTCGATGTCGCATTTTGCGGCGTCTGAACAGGGTCTGGATTATTTGCTCAGGCCTGGGTAAATACAAATGGATTTCGATTCCCTCCGTGTGTTACTAGAATGTATAAGACAAGAGAATTCAACATATAACGGATGCTAATAATGATGTGCTTGATATTTCAGAATTTATTGGACTGGATGAAGCTGAACATTACGTTTTGTGCAAAAGTATTATATTGGTGCGCGTGCTATGCAAAAACATAAATAAAACAATATTTTAAATGTGAAACAAAGCGCTGTGCATATAGTACTAATAGCATTATTTTAACTGATGCCAGGATTGAATGCCAACTTTGTGCTCGTTGAAAACATTTTACAAAAGCAAATCGCTATTCGGGCAAAGGCAAACAGCGTAGACCTAGATTAGACACAACAGAACGCGGCGTCTGATTAGGGTCTACATGTATGTTGTTTGCCATTCATCCAGCAGCTGTAGACATTTTAACAGATAGTTGAATTCCGTTGATCTAATTTTAGGAAACGTATGGTAAGAGTTTTGATGTCCGAATATTTAGGGTAAATACGATATGCTAGTTTTCTTGTTGTATGATTCCATCACGAAAACATACCTTCGAGGGATGTTCGAAATGAATTGCTTATTGTCCTCTAGCTCGATATCCACGTGGGGCACGATAAAAACCAATACATACCTGTATAGGGTTATTCAATATCTACACAATGGTGTATAAATATACATGTTAGACTAAGTGTAAGACATAAAATTTGCCATTTGAATACACCCAGTAATTGACTACTGCAGTAAAAATGGTTGGTAGAAGCGTCGACAAAAAAGATGAAATACGGGCTTACATCAAAGCCCGCTCAAAACTTGGTTGTTCTTTGATGAAGCTGATGACTGAAATTTCTACTGCTTTTGGACCTTCTTGTGTGTCTTATGACACAGTTCGGCGGTGGAAAAAGAAATTTGAGTCTGGTGTAGAGTCCATCAAAAATGCACCGAAATCAGGTAGGCCAAAATCTGCATCTCGTAAAGAAATCGTTTCCAAAATAAAGGAAATCATTGAAGGAGATGCCAGATTTACAGTTCGTGATATTGCACAAAAGATAGGCATATCACTTTCAACGGTTCACCTTATTTTGAAGAAGCATTTGAAATTCAGAAAGATTTCTGCTAGATGGGTGCCACATCTGTTGACTGACGAGCAAAAGAGGCAACGGGTTAAAGTGGCCAAAAAGCTGCTTCAAATGTTTCCAACATATGACATAAAGCAGTTTGCCAATGTCGTCACAGGTGATGAAACCTGGGTCCATTATTTTGAGCCCGTCAGAAAGGTTAGCAATAAGATCTGGGCCACTAAACATAGCAAACGCTTAATAATTGCCAAACGTTCTTTTGAGTACAAAGAAGGTTTTGTATGCAATTTTCTTCTCTGGTGAAGGAGTCGCAATAATAGTGCCAGTGAAAAAGGGCAAAAGCATCACCGGAAAGTACTACAAAGACGTAGTACTGAAGAAACTGAAAAAGTATTATCAGAAACGACGCCCTGCCACTGGTTTTAAACATGTCCGTCTTCTACATGACAATGCCCCAGCTCATACCTCCGCAATAGTTACGGCGTTTTTGAAGAACGAAAAAGTAACTGTTTTGCCTCACCCCCCGTATTCCCCAGACCTTGCCCCATGTGATTTCTTTTTGTTTCCGAAATTGAAAGCATTCCTTGCTGGGCGGAAATACTAGTCCCGACAGGCACTTGGATCTGCCATTCATCAGTACCTTATTACTGTGCCCAAATCAGCGTACCGTGACGCTTTCAAGAAGGGGATACATCGGCTGAAACTTTGCATTTCTAGCCACGGGGAGTACTTCGAGGGCATGAAATGAGTACTTTTGGGCTAACTTGAAATTTGAAGTCTCCAGATAGAAATAAGCAATTCATTTCGAACATCCCTCGTATATAATGTTGACCCCCTTAAACCCCACTTTTATATAGCAAAATTAGGGGTGTACAGGAGTATACGTTATTTTTCTTATTTCTGCTCAAAATCATATATTGTAGGTACTCGTTAGAACCGTCTCGCCAAGGCGGTTCTAACGAGTACCCACAATCTATGTTTTGAGCAGAAATATGAAAAAATTGTCAGAAGTTTTATCTGAGAATGTTTGGTGGTAAAAGTTTCAGTACATTTGAATAGGCTTGTATTCGTAATGGATTCTGATTTGACGGCTGTACGAAACCCTTTTTTAACACGCTTTTCGTTTTTGTTTTAGCAGCTTACTTTATGCACATAGTAGAACATCCGCCTGTTTTATAAGGCAGACAACTTTTGTGATTTCCCGTTTCCTTTCATTTCCCGAGCCCCAACCTACTTCTGAAAAAGTAGTGTACTCTAAACGACATAAATTTACTCTTAAAAGCAGCAGCTTCCTTCATTCAGTGTAGACTGGTTTCTAGAAGGAATGCAATGCCATAAGATGAAACTGATAAGGCGTTGTTTGGGTAAGGCATAAAACTCATGAAATGGAATCGAAACAAGTTCAGGGTTTGCAACTGTCAAAGGGTGTATATCAAATGCTCGAATTTGAAACAACCATCATGTTTTAAAAGCGCGAAAAAGTGTACTTTCAAATTCTCGACTTACCTGTCTATTGATTAACTGGGCTTAACCTACTAAGGCCCACATACTACTGGACTGAATGTCTCATGCTTGATGGATATGCTTACCGGAGAGATGTTTGTTTGTTTGTGTTGAGGTTTTACGGCCCAGTCAACCCAATGGGGTCATGTCGAGCGCGGTCAGTTTACCTAACCACACGTTTACTGGGCAGGTTTAGTCCTCTAAGCGGTTAACCAGTATTGCGCACATTCTTCCGCCAGAAACTGACAACTGCCCTTCTTGAATCAGCGGAAGGGAAAGAATGACCGTAGAAAATATTTCATGATCAATCTCCACGAAAGAATGTTGCCGACCTCGGCGGGGGTTGAACCCGCGACCTCCTGGTCTCCAGTCGGACGGCGCATCCAACTGAGCCACCGAGGCCCGGAGAGATGTCACAATAAAAGATGGATCATTTTCTTGGTGCAAAACTCGCTTGAGGACTGACAATTTCATGAGCACATGTGTACAGATAAGGCAGGATCACAATCACCATTACGAAAACATGCCTATTCAAATAAATAGAAAATTTCACCTCCAAAAACTGAAAATTTTCAGATAAAAAAGTCTGATATTTTTTCATATTTCTGCTCAAAACATAGATTGTGGGTACTCGTTAAAACCGCCGCGACGAGGCGGTTCTAATGAGTACAACGATATGTTTTTTAGCAAAATAAGAAAAATATTGTTTACCCCTGTAAACCCCAGTTTTACTATATGAAAGTGGGGTTTAACGGGATAAAACATATATAGGCATGTTTTCGTGATATGCCAATGACAGTAGAAAAAATGAAAGACAGCATGCTACATCCGTCTTCCCGTGGTGAGCAGGGGCAAACACATTTAAGTTAACATGTGGCTAACAGAAGCGGTAATACCAATTGCGCTTTCGTTAAAAAAAAAGAAAAAAGAAAACATTCGCGCATTTGATATGTAAAAAAAAGTCGCGCAATCGTAAAAATTGATTCACGCTTCTGATATACGGATTCGCGCATTCGTAAATCGCCACATATTTTCACTATTCTTTCACTATAATCCGTTTGTACAATGCGTAATTTGCTTAAGTTAGGCGCTGTGTCTACGTGTAAAGAATATAATGATAGGCAGAGACATTATCTGCAAATTATAATAAAACGTCACGATCAGAATTCGTCATTTTTTTTTTTTTTTTTTTTTTTTCGTTTTTAATGACACATTAAAATGACAAAAAGAAAACAAAATCTGGTATTTTCTCGGTATTGTAGCAATGAAGGAATAAACACACTTTAGTGGCCCTATTTATCCGAATTGTTTAAAAAAAAATCAAGATTGTATCATAGGAACCCGCCTAGCATCGTTAATAAAATTTTGTCAAAACATAGAAGCAATTTTAATTTTCCTGAACAAGAAAAATAAATTATCAGCGCGTCTAGAATTCAATCTAGGCAACTGATCCAGTAAATTTATTTCTTTTATTCATCTTATTTATTTACAATATTTTAAGAGGGTAAAGAAACACATTGAGCACATTGGCTATTCTACCACGTGGCCCTCTATAAAGCATATACAAACTTTAATAAATATACACATAAACAAAATTATCTCACTAAGACTTTCAAACAAACTGCCTATCATAGGCAATTCTCAGCCGAGAACCGAGCCAAAGGCACAGTTAGCATGTGGCGGAGACCAATGTTCAAACATTATGCACCGGCTCTCGAGCTCAGCGGTTGAGGACTGCCAGGCTTACCACCTAAAACTATGACAGTTAAAACACCATTCCTGGGGCATTTACATGTATAATTTAATTAATATGTGTGGGTGCACAAAATCTGTTTGGAAAAGCTTCATAATAATCATTTTTTAAAAGTAATTACTTCATGATTAAATGTTAATATGCTCTATCCCCAATAAAATCATTAAAGAACATCTTTATGTTTTAAACAATTAAGATTTGACGAATTTCTAACAGGGACCGGAAGCGAGTTTTGAAGTCTTGGAGCTGAACATTACCACGATTTGTCAAACAGAGAGGTACGTGGCCTGGGAGCCATCAATTTGCCATTAGCCGACGACCTCAGACTACGACAATGCATTTTAGATATTGGTCTTAACAATTTGATATACATTCAGGCGTTTGGCTATTTAGGGCTGTGTATGTCAGAACAGTTTTATTATATGACAGTCGCTTGTGAATAGGATGTCATCCTAGTTCTTGAAACATTACCAATGATGCTGTAGTGTAGTCAGCATGCAGTAATGTGGGGGCGGCGCGTTTTTGTAGTTCATTACGAAACCACGCCTATTCAAATATATAGAAAATTTTACCTCCAAAAACTAAAATTTTCAGGTAAAAAACTCTAATATTTTTAATATTTCTGCTTAAAACATAGATTGTGGGTATTCGTTAGAACCGCCTCGTCGATGCGGTTCTAACGAGTACCCACAATCTATGTTTTTGAGCAGAGATAAGAAAATAACTGTATACCCCTGTAAACCCAAGTTTTACTATATAAAAGTAGGGTTTAAGGGAGTCAAAACTATATAGGCGTGTTTTCGTGATGTTGAGAATTCGATCAAGATTGGTTGAGACAGTACCTGACCATGTGACATATCCATAGCTATTAGAGGCATAATGTGACCCTGATAGAATTTCTTTAGAGCGTCGGTGGTGACATAGGTAGCTAATTGCCGTAAAAGCGATATTTTGGAAGAGAGTGCCGAACAAAGATGATCTGTATGAGCCAACCACGTAAGCTTGTTATCAATATGAAGCCCAAAGAGTTTTTGTTCAGTAACATTTGAGATGTTATGGCCGTCAATTTTCAAATTCAGTTGAGGTCAGACGTGTAATTCTTGCCGTGTACCAACCACCATGCACGTTTCTGTTTTAATAAAATGTATATGCAATTTGATTGCCCTATGTTTTGGCGATGTCACTATCAGTCTGTAGGTGATATTCAATAGCTGACAGTTTGTCACTGTACGTGTGAAACGTTGCATCATCAGCATAAAAGTTAGAAAACAGAATTTCGTAAAGAAAGGTAGGTCATTTATAAAAAGTAAAAATAATATGGGTCCGTCGCGTAGTCCTTTGCCATTATTACTGGCTTGCTTACAAACACTTAAGTAGGACCCGAACCACTGTACTGATTCATAACCGAATTTGCTTATTGTGAGCTTTTTCAAAAGAATCGAATAATCTACAACGTCAAAAGCGTTACGGAAGTCTATAAATAATGAGCCCACACAGCCCCCTTTATCAATGCAAGATATCCATTGATCTATGAGTTTGACTAAAGCGTTCTGACAGCTGTGCTTTTGACGAAAGCTGGATTGCATTTCATGGATGAATTTATATTTGTTTAAATAATTCATCAAAAGCATTTTTACATGTTTTCGAATATTTTGGAAATTGTTGGTAGATTTAAAATAGGACGGTAAATTGAGGGATCGGACTTAAGATCAACCTTTGTAGACTGGAAACACTTTAGCGGGTTTTAGTTGGCTTGGAAATGTTCTTAAAGAGCTACTGTTATTAATAAGGGCAGCTATTTTCGGAGACAGAATTTAGGTGGCGAGAAACGATTCACAGATGCCTAGGATATCAGGACTCTTACTATGTGAAAGCAATATGCGAATTTCATCTATATTAGGTAAGATATGCCTTATGTTTAAATGTACAGATGTACAGATGTAAACCTTTTGATGCACAGTCTAACACAGTCTGCGATTCGATGCTATTACTAGAATCAGAAGTATCACTCAGTTTAGAATCGTTGAAATGAAGAACACACAAAGCAACAAAAATCGGAGACTCGGTTTTATTAAGTCTCTTCATATGCAATACTGTAATTTGCGAGTCTGAATAATGTAATTTATTTTCAGTGCGAGTCTGGCACGTATATTTATTCCACTAAATCATACTATGTATGTCAGGTTAAGTCAATAATGTAAAAATCTACATAGGAAAAAAAAAAAAAAAAAAAAAAAAAAAAAAACATAAGAAAAGAAAATAACAAAAAAAAAAAAACAACAAAAAACAACAACAACAAAAAAACAAACAAAAACAAAACAAAACAGAAAAAAAAAAAAAAAAACAAAAAAAAAAAAAAAACGAATAATGCTTCTGAATAATGTAATTTAAGTGAGTGCGAGTCTGGTACGTATATTTATTCCACTAAATCATACTTTATATGTCAAGTTTAGTCAATAATGTAAAAATCTACACATGAAAAGAAAAGAAAAAAAAAAACAAAAAAAAAAAAAAAAACAACAACAACAAGAAAAAAAAAAAAAAACCCGAATAATGCTAATATCCCTCAAAAGGGATTTTGGTTAATATGTAGACCTAGTTCAGATGCCACATGACGCGGTATAATTAAAAAAAATATCAAACTAACAAACATAAAAAAGTCTACCAGAATTTCAACTGCACTGAAAACAATTCAGAAATATCGCGGTCCTTTGAAGCATCAAGAAACGATGAGTTAGACAATACATGATCGTGTGAGGTCTTCTGACGGATTTGCGTGACGTTAATGCAGAAAAAAAATATTGAGCACTGCACTATGATATGCATACATGGTTGGAATAAAGGATTTAATGATGAACAATTACATTTCATAATTCAGGAAAATGAGAGGCATTGTGCTTGTGTATCGATTTCTAAGAAAAATGTTTTATTTCTGAAATCATTTGTGTGAAGCATCCAATGGCTTTATAGCAATCCGCGATGTCAGAAAACGTATTTTAGGATATGCGCGCCCAGCGAAGATTCAGATCAGCCTGTGCGTTCGCACAGGCTGATCAGAATCGTCCCTGGGCACATTTAAAATAGCCAAAAGTGCAAAGTTTCATCATGTGGACAACGAATACTGTTCAAACTGTGCGGATTCGGTGACTGATTTGAATCTTAGAAGGGCACACTTGTCAAAAGGTACGCTTTCTCACTTGCGGCTCATTTGATGAACTTAATGGAAACATGACACTCCCATAAACCGTTGAGGACACCCGTAACAATCGGTTATCCTACTGTGTATTCGACCAGACGAAACCATAAGTCTGTAACACTGATTTGTATCTATAGTTTAATCAATAGTCATTATTCACATGAACTGTTGGTATAATGGCTCTGTTTAGAAATAATTTCTGTATTTGTTTCTGTATTATTATGTTAATGAACATTTTATTTGTAACTGAGTAACGCTACTTTCACTGTAGACGGCACCAGCGTTAGGCTTGTGTGGCGTCATTCGAAAATAACAATAGAAAGGAAGGCAATGATAAGGAATCGATACAATTGCCTAACACCTTCCGTCCAAGACACCAAAGGGAAAGAAGGACGCACTTGAAGGAATGGCACCAAAATCAAAACACTACAAGCAGAAAACCAAAAGGACAGTTTCTTTCCCAAACCATTGGCCAAACGGCTAACAAAAATAATAAACCTTGATGATGGCGTCACATAATACAAGTGCCACTCAAAATAAGTTGGAGATTTTTTTTCTGTCGCCAGGAAAATTTTTAAGAAATAGAGCCTAATTCAATTTTATTTTTTAATAAGTTATAGATTCTTTATTCGCATTCTTTTCGCATAAGAAACTGAAAGGTATGTGCATAAAAACGGTTAACTGGAATATAGAATGTTTCTCATTCAGCCAAATCATTACATAATTATGATTGCTTCATTAAGGTGAATGGTTACACTGGATTGATGTTCCGCGATTTTCATAAGAAAGACAAATTTTGTGGCTTCCTGTTTGCTTTTCTACATACCAAAATCCCTTATGCGTCAGATGGTTAATATTAACAATGAATAAACCTACCCTCAGAGTTAATGTATGTACTGTTGATGTGCTGTGACTGGCAGAGTGATGACAAGGTATTGCTATTTTTGCTGCAATCAATATGTTCTGCACCTGTTTTCTATATATTTTGTCACAAGAAAGATCCAGCCTTCAAGAACATGTCAGGCAATATAAATATAGTCTGTTGGCCTTTTATGAATCTTATCGAACGTTTGCTATGTGTCTTGATATTACATTAAGCCTGTGTCCTTTACCAGCATACACCTTGTAATGTCTCATTTACAGAGCTTCACAATTTACCAAGGGGAGCAAATTCTTGTTTTATAGACGGGAAGCAAAGCAACTTGACAGTACCCTCTGCCTCCGTGCACACCTCGCTTGGATTAGCATCTATTGTCTAGCCCGATATTGATGCTGGTTATACAAAAAATTAGCAGTGGCGTTGACAAGATATACACTTCCATACTTATCTGGGTAAAAACAAAACTGCAGCAGAATGAAACGAAAACTTCCTGCTAAACTTCTAAATCAGGGTTATCGGTACCATAAACTCCGCAAAGCCTTTCTTTAAATATTATAAACGTCATTTCGATTTAGTTTTACAATTCAATGTTGAACTTAAACCTCTTCTGCAACAAGACCTATGGGAACCTAAATTTTATGGTGACTTAGTATATAAATTCAGAAAAAATTATATGCTTGCAATGATTTTCGCACTCAATTTCGTTAAATAATTCTTCGAAATATAAAGATTGGGTACAACTTACATGTAATACGACAGACTGCATGCGTGATAGTCAACCCAATCACGGTTAATATCTTTGCTTCCCTCTTTGGTTGCACGCCGGCGGGTCGGGTCTCAGACTATATGATGGCTCCGGCCTAAAGACTTTTAAAATAAGTCAGTTGTTGCCTGATACTCTGGCTCTGTTCGGGACCATTGGAGTCCAACTGTTGGTTTTCGTTTGCTTCAACATTTCAGTTGTTACTTGCTGTAGAGTCCTGACTGTTGTTTCATCTCTGTAATCGTTTGATTTTTATGTTATCGGAGATGTTACACTGATAAATCGATTCGTCTTCAGTAAATCGGTGACCTCGTGGCTAGTGCCCTTTCAGATTGCAATTTACACAACCACAAGCCAATTATATATTTTACCCTGTCGGCTAGAATTTTGTTTTAGAATTATTTTGAAACAAAAACATACGAATATGTAGTATTACTATGACAATATGTTAAGGCTCCATTCCCCTTGGAGCAACAGCATCTCGTACAATCACGTACATGCACACTGTATTAGTAGAATATGTTATTGGGTTATCGCGTGGAAATGAAACACCTGTTTACGCGGATATAAAAGGACTACAAAGGACAAGACACAAAATGTCCACGTATTCTTTCTTCTTCTGCTGTTTTGATGCATGCTTAAACATGTAAAAACAATACATTTACTTACGTTGTAAGTCGTTCAAAACACGTATTGTTAGCCTTAATGATTGTAACAGTGGAATTAGATTAACACAAGTCGACTGACGTTCTTCTGAATCCCATTTGTATACGTTGTCTATGTTTGCCTCAGTTTATACTGTGATATGGAATTTATACAAACAAAATATGTTGAAACCAAGATAAGCTAACAAAACTACAGTCATTTTCTGATCAAGATATTTGTTGTGAATTGACAGATTCTGTACTATAAAATTACTTCTATACATTGGCAACGAACAGCTGAAAAGCAGACACCCTGCTCGACATAGAATAAGATGATATTCATGTAAGTGTAAGCTTTTATGCCAATTTACATTGTAATCGGTACCCACGTGTGACATAATAAATCCTATGTTCCTGATTCTTATACAATAAAAATCTAAATGCCTGCCTTTAGAAACAAAGAACACACAAAAGAATGAAAATCGGAGACTCGGTTTTATTAAATCAGTTACGTAGTTGCGAGAAAATCGGAGGCTCGGTTTTGTTAAGTCAGCTATGTAATTGCGAGGCTGCATACGCCCCACTAGCACCGGCCTACGCGGTATGCGATTTTCAATGTAACCAGAATGGGCTTAATGAATAATGGGCTAAACAACAAACAATTATAATGTGCACTCTGGTGAAGTATTATTATGTCTCTTTACGAGTGATATGTGGTTTGCGAGGCTGCTGTATACTTTTTTTCGATACAGAGCAGGCTGAATATATTGTACAGCTCGTTTTTGGACGTGAGGTTCCTTTTTTTATTGCCCTTTTATTGAACATTTTCGACCTGCAAGTTTAAAGTTCAAATTGTAACAGCATAGTTAAATCATGCGAAGCTATTTTGTCTTATAAAACAGTAAGATATTGATTTTCCGGTGATCATAAATGACCATAAATACACCCCGCTGAAATTATACGACAGAAGGCAACCCATATGAGACACCAAATGTCACAGGTGACCTTTGTCGATATTTTTCGGTTTAGGCACTCTCACCTACATTATTTCCCTGGTGGGATCTTTTTGACGTTTATTCGAATGTATTAGCCACATGGTCGACTAGCCCCTCCTTAGGATCTGTCAAAACAGTATCAAGCCGTAGGATCTGTCAAGACAGTATCAAGCCGTCGTCATTACAAAAAAAAAAAAAAAAAAAAAAAAAAAAAAAAAAAAAAAAAAAATTGAAGAAAGGTACTTCAATATCAGAATACAAATAGATTATTCTTCAAGAATTGTATTCATTATTTTGCCAAACGCGTGAAACAAAATGAAGTCTTAATGACTTAATTTATAGATAGAGAGCTCGATAAAGTATTGAATGTGTTATGGAGTTGCAAAGATGATGCCCCGAGGTTTTCTTATGGTCGCCATTATAAAATAACGCCTCTGTACGAAAGGAATACTCTGTTTACACCTGGTATATCTGCGTGAAAAATATTTCCATCCCTAATACAACTCTTTCCAAACTTTAGATAGAAACTATCGTACTAACCCTAAGTATATGGATAACAAGGTTTGAATAAACAGTGTAGATTCAGATCAAATGGCACACAACGCGGTGTCTGATACGGGTTTGCATTTATGCCACTCTTCCAGTAAATTTTTACACACATTAACAAGTACATGTAATGGACTATACACATTCAAAGCTTAGGACAAGTTTCATAAGAACTTAAGGTGTCCGAGTACTTAGGCAAAATACGATAGCGTTCTAAGGCGGTGGTCCCGGTGTTAGTCTTACTCTTTGTTGCTTTGTGGTTTATTCTACGAGGCGATTTGTTTTAAGTCTTGCCTTTTGTCGAGAGTTTTGATTCAGAATCAATAAGGAATTCTTTGGGAAGAAAAAAAAGTAGTCCGAAACAGTGAAAATTCGAAAGTATTACTTTCATCGTTTATCAGTTTCGAGTTTACCGTGAAATCTCTGTATTTAACTGAAAAAAAAATGCAGCAGCCAAACAACAGCATTCTAGTAACTTTGAAGCATACATAAAGTGTGCGTTGAAACTAAGCGCGAAACATTACAACAGAGACGAGCAAAACACAAACTACTACAAAAGTATAGAAACTGTTAAGGAAGAGCCACAATCACAGAACACGGCCTGCTAATGACACCAAGAGGAACAGCAAACAAATCGCGACAGACAAAACACATGATATTCCGAAGTAGGGATTCTTTGGAAATAGAGAACCAATTAAAATCACACACACACACACACACACACACACACACACACACACACACACACACACACACACGGTTTTATTGAGTCTGGTTACGAGGAATAATAAAAAAAAGGCAACCTCTTACACGTACCCTAGCAGATTTAAGCGGAATGCTATTGTCTCATACACTGTGTTAGCCCGATAGTCCCAAAGGCCCAGAACACCAATGAAAAGCAAAGCAACCAGCTTATTCTTCTCACAGAAGGCGATCCAAATGCCAGGCAAGATCCACACAACAATAAGATGACAAATAGGATCATAGATAAAAAAAAAAAAATCGCAGCGAGCGGCTACAATGTAACAAAGAGAACAAACAGTATTAACCCAGCTAGCATTCTTTATAAATCTATAGCGGGCCGTTATCGGCCCGTCAGCTACCCTGACGGGCCGATAACGGCCCGCTATAGATTTATAAAGAATGCTTACTGGGAATACACTGACTTAGAACGGTCAGCAGTAGAACCTACCAGAGATTTTGAATCTGTGGTAAGTCTTCACTATTGGGCGCATGCTATAAAAATACAAAATGATTGTTCATCTTGAACAGAGGCTTCCTAACTCAATCAGAGAATCCCAACATATTTGTAAAATGATAAACAGATTGGTTTTCAACTATTTACAACAGTTAATACTGCAAAGATTCGGCCAATTAAGTAGATACCAGTTAGAAATCCATAGAATGTCTGTGTCAGCGTTTCGAACAGTTACCTACCGCTTTTGTCGCACCTGCTTGAGCATGGGCGACTTAGGCGTGCAAGTTTCCGTCCGTTCGTCTCTCCGTTCATCCATCCGTCCTTCCGTCCACATTTATCCTGGGTGTCTTGCGAGTGCCACTCCTCTTACAGATTTTTTTACTGATCGTTTTGAAACGCGTTTTTTCATGGTATGATGATGTGCGTGTGGTTTTGATATAATTGTAAGATTATTTTATGTCACTGTTTCGACATTGTAAACTTAATCATTATTCATCCTAAATATATAGACAGTGGGTATCTCTTGTATGCGCAACTCCTCTAACAGTATTGTGCCAATCGTTTTGAAACTTTGCAGTTTTTTTTTTTTTTTTTTTTTTTGTTTTTTGTTTTTTTTTTCATGATATGAAGATGTGCATGTGGTATGGATATAACTGTGAGATTAGTTTTAGTCAATTTTTCCACATTGTGAACTTAGTCATTTTTCACCCTCAATATTTAGCAAGTGGGTACCTCTTGTGAGCGCTTCTCCTCTCACAGTTTTGTGCCGATTGTTTTGATACAATGCATGTGTTTTCTGAATGGTATGAGATTATGCATGTGATTTGTGCTTTTGGCACTCCCTGGGCTTTTCTCTTACCTTTTTTTTAGCAATACTTGTTCGGTCGTTTTCTCACTTTTTTCCACATTGTGAAATTAGTCATTTCTCACCCTCAATATATAGACAGTGGGAACCTCGTGGGCACAACCCCTCATCGAATTTTAAGCTAATCGTTTTTAAACTTTGCACGTGTTTTCGCCATAGTCTGAAAATGTGCATTTGCTTTTGATATGATCCTTGCATTATTTTTTGTCACTTTTTCTACTTTGTGAATGTTGTCTTTTTGTGACCTCAGATGTATTGACAGTGGGTACCTTGTGGTCGCAACTCCTCATAGAATTTTATACCGGTCTTTTTGACACTTTGCACGTGCTTTCTCCAGGGTCTACAGGTATGCATGTGGTTTGGATATAATTTTTATATTTATTTTTTTTACTTTTTCCCACTTTGTTATCTTGTACCTCAGATTTTATGATTTTATGAATGTTTACAGACAGTGGGTACCTTTTGAGCGCAATTTCTCGTGCATTATATGAGAATATGAATGTCGATGAAATACATATATTATTTTCATCTACCTGAAATAAACATTATTCATTTATTTATTTATTTTGGGTGTATGTGTGTGTGTGTGGGGGGGGGGGGGGGTGGGAGGGAGGAGGGTGGGCGGTGCGTGGATGTTGGGGGTGTGCAGCTGCGACATCAACCTATAGTTCGATCTATATTTCTTTAGAGAGATTAGGATGCTCTAAATTAAGATATGAAAGCCGTATCTTCTCCGAAAACCTTCAAGCGTAAACTGAAAGGTCCAAACTGTTGCTCATCAACTTATGTTGATACTAACAGCCTTTCACGGTTTGAACAAGTCTTATACAGAATATTGCGACTTGAACGGTTCCAAGGAGATTCCCCTGTTGCAAATTTTCTTTGTTTCTTTGTTGGTGGTCTACTCGTGATATTCTTTTGTTTGTGCGTTGGTGGCTTAGCATCGGGACCCAGGGTGAAGTTGGGTAGCTGTAAAAGTGCTTTAACCCCCCTCCCCTCCCCTCCGGTGGTTCATTCTACTGGCTGTTCTAGAGCGGTGGTCCCGATGTTAGTCTTACTCTTTGTTGCTTTGTGGTTTATTCTACGAGGCTATTTGTTTTATGTCTTACCTTTTGTTATTTTGTTCTTTTGTTTTTCAGTCCTTTTAGCATTGCGATTACCTTGTTTGGGGAAGAGAGAGCTAATCTTAGTGCGTTTCGTACGTTTGTTCGATTTGCGCTTGTTTGGCTTTGTCTGTTTCCACTTCCTCTTGGTGTCTGGGAAGGGCTGCGGTTTGTGATTGTGGCACTCCCTGGACTTTTCTCTTACCTGTTTTCGATCATATTCTTTGTTTGCGCATCGTTAGTTTAATCATGATATTCTTTGTTTGTGCGGTGTTTAAATTTATATGTGGCTTTGTTTTGTCATTATTTGTTCCCCAGTTATCCTTCTTTTGGTGTCTCGAGAAGACTGTGTTTCGTGATTGTGGCATTTCCTGTATATTTTTAAATGCTGCGCACTAAATTATCATTATACACAAAGGATAAATTGTCCTCTTTGTTGCTGCGGGAAGACAAACATGGCTTTTATATATTAATTTAGAGCCTCCCAGTCTCTCTAATGAAAACAAGAAGGTAACATTTCGAGAGGCTGGCATTTTATAAATTTCGGAGGAATTGTAGAATTGTAAAATTAGTTACAATTTTACAATTCACCCGAGACTTTTTTTTTATTTCATTGACCATCCCGACGTGGTTCCTCATTTGCAGGTTGCGTCAATGTTTCATATATGGCGAGTTGTATAGGCACCATATACTACTGTGGCGTTTGTTTTGTCATTGTGTGTTCCTAATCCCTTCTTCTCTCATTGTAACGCCAAGGGTGTGCGTCGGGATCGTGGCGTTTCCTGGGTACACTGCGAAAAACACGCCTATTCAAATACATAGAACATTTCACCTCCAAAATTGGAATTTTCCAGATAAAAAAAAAAAAAAAAAAAAAAACTATGATATTTTTCATATTTCTGCTCAAACCATAGATTGTGGGTATTCGTTAGAACCGCCTCGGCGAGGCGGTGTGGCGTTTGTTTTTTGATTGTATGTTCCAAATCCCTTCTTCTCTCATTGTAAAGCCAAGAGTGTGCGTCGAGATCGTGGCGTTTCCTGGGTACATTACGAAAACACGCCTATTCAAATACATAGAACATTTCACCTCCAAAAATTGAAATGTTTCAGATAAAAAAAAAAAAAAAACTATGATATTTTCATATTTCTGCTCAAATCATAGATTGTAGGGCGAGGCGGTACAAACGAGTACCAACAATCTATATTTTGAGCAGAAATAAGAAAAATAATGTATACCCCTGTAAACCCCAGTTTTACTATATAAACGTGGGGTTTAAGGGGGTCAAAATTATACAGATATGTTTTCGTGATGTCTTCGCTTACATTTTTTAAGTGTTATATTCCCTGTCAGGCAAAAGCCAGCGTCCAGGGCCCAGTTATTCAAAACTAACGATGTCGTTAGTTACTGTATCATTAAAACCGTAATCATTTGATATGGCATATATGCTAATATTTTTGCTGAAAATATGTGAGTAGCTTTTGCATTTACAAAAGCTACTCACATTTTTTCAACAAAAATACGTGTGAATTAGATTTTGTACGTACTTACTAGAAGAGTTAACATTTTGACCACTAACGAGCTCGTTAAGCTAACGATGCCTTGAATAACTGTACCCAGGTTTTAAGGCAACCCGGTTTAACAGTCGAAATACTATTAAATGGACCCAAGTCAAACCACTCGTTTACAGCGATTTGACCATAGAGTGCCTTTGGTCACGCATCATTACGGAAATGACATGAATATACGATCGATGCAAACTAGGACAATTAAAACTATCGGGGGAATTGCAGAATTGTAACTATTTTATTTTTAATCTCGCTAATTTTTATAAGTTGTAGCGGACGCGACGTCAACGTTTGTGTACCATTTAAGTGACACTGTGACGTCAGCGGTGAGAGTGAACATTCGTAAGAAAGGGAAAAGGCTTTTGGCGGTTTGCATAAACGTTCGCTACCTAGCGTTACGTTAACGTTAGCTGTTTGTGTCGTATGAACTATCATTTAATATTTAAACAAACAGTGGTCGTTACACCTTTATTATATACTTAAGTCAGGTTTCGTATTCGTCTCATTAAGAAAACATGTCTATTGAAATATACTGAAAATTTTACCACCAAAAATGAAAATTTCAGATAAAAAGTCTGATATTTTTCATATTCCTGCTCAAAACATAGATTGTGAGTAATCGTTAGAGCCGCCTCGTTGAGACGGTACTAACGAGTACCCCAAATCTAAGTTTTTTTAGCAGAAATAAGAAAAATAATGTATACACCTGTAAACGCCAGTTTTACTATATAAAAGTGGGGTTTAAGGGGGTCATTGTATATAGGCATGTTTTCGTGATGTGAGAAGACAAAATCCTATAGGCCCCATAGGCTTTGTCTTCTAAGACGAATAAGAAACCTACCTTACGAATATAATCAAGCGCCCCGTACCTGACGTTACTTTAACGTAGCAAGCTGACGGCTTTTGCAAATATCCCTTGGTGTTAATGGAGACTAGACTATAATCTTGTATGTTCGTCTTCCTGAACGAAGAATGAACCTACCTTATGCAAATGCAATAAAAGTCCCTTACCTGTCGTTATGTAAACGTCGGTGAGTGATATCTTAGATAAACGTTATTTATAGTTGAGTTTGTGAATAATGTTGTGGTTGTAGCTTGGGTTCAGTATAGAGCTAAGGAGTACCTTTTTGGATCAGATGTAAAATAATAAACCATGTCATTTGCAGAGAATACCTGCAATGGTTTCCGGGAAAAGGGACCTATGTTTTAGCTAGTAAAACATGATTATAATGGTATTTTGCTGTCTTAGCATTCCAGACGACAATAGGAGGACTGACCATGCCCCAGTGACCTAGAAGAATGGTCATATTCTAATTTAATAATTACCATTGCCAGGACATCCTCGTCACCAACATATATGAGCAGATTCCACAGTATAAGCACTGGCATACAGGCTCGGATGAAGACAGCTAGGAGCTAGGGCGAAGAACTACTCCTAAAGGGGGACGGGGCGGGGGAGGTGATCCCTTGACTGGTCCTTTAGTTACATGTTCTGGCTATCCGCTCTACTCGGTATCGGTGGTAGCATGGAAACGTCTTGAACGTTTTCATTATTTTTATTACAAAAGCTTTGTGTCCGCAGTGTTACCAAATAGAATACACTTCGAGCTTTTGTGCTAAAGAAGTGTCAAACATTGACAATGGTATAATTTAAAGTCTAGCAATACTATAATGACGTATTCAGATGATGAAATATTTCAGCAAAAGAAAAAAAGCTTAACTGAAAGACAGAAAAAGATTTTTCGAGCGCGTTGTGAGGAGATACTCCACCCTAGACAGTATCGGAGGTAAAAGATGTAATAAAACAACAGTTTATTGTCTTCTGTTTGACTGTGGTCAAGGATATTAATATGATTTCATAATGAATCAGCTCATTTTATTAACAAAATGGCATGTGCGCCCAGCGAAAATTCAGATCAGCCTAGGCATCCGCCCAGTCTGATCATAGTCTTCGCTGCGCACTCAATGGGCAGCTAAGGACCCAAACGTTATTCTTGCGGACCGCTAAGACTCTGATTAGAAGGGACGGATGCCGAGTCTGATCTGAGTCTTCGTTGAGCGCAAATGCCATTTTTGTTGGGTTTGCCATTCGCAAGCTTAACTGGTTTTTATTTTCATCTTTTTCATTTGTTTTCTTTCCTTTTCCTTATTTTTCTGACAAGGGGAGGGAGGACGGGAGGAGGGGGATTTGTTTGTGTTGTGCAAATTTGTAATATAATGAGAAGTTAATAACAATGTAATGAATCTACTTGTACATGAGTGAATGTGTGGCTATGACGGGTCTACACAGCTATTGCATGAAGGCGCTGTTGTTTCCGCCGGCGCAAAAGTAGAACTAGACTGAAGCACGGCTAAGAATAAAAAAAAAAAAAAAAAAAAAAAAACACTTAAAGGATTAAAATGAAGCAAACACATGTATAATGAACAAAACGCGATATACTTAACTGTTTTCCAATGGTTTATCATTTGCTATTACTGGAAATGCCAACAGCGTCGGAGTTAGCCATTTTCTAATAAGTTATTGAGGTTCTATGTCACGAAGTCCTGATTAAAGTATCTTATAAAACAGGATTGATTGAGGACCTAAATGTCTTAACCGCGATTTCATTAATTTTGATTTGCTTCTGATGCGACAGCAACGTGTTACATTCTGCCCCATTCGTCTAACGTAGAACTTCTGATGAAGCATAAGTCTGGTTTATATGGCGCTATGATTGATAAGAAGTGTCATCTTTACGACAGAATAATCTGTGTCTTGCCAATACGTGTTTCCTTGTGACATTTATATGACAGACTTTTCGATCCGCTTGTCTCCGGGATGCAGCTAAGAAAATTAACGTCTATCATCGCCTGTGGTCAATGTCTGGAAGATTGCACAAACACTGAAAATAGTTGTTCTTTGGCGCAGACGTTTAACTCTGAAGGGATTGGACATTACGAAAACATGCATATTCAAACATACTGAAAAATTTACCACCCAAAAAATGAAAATTTTCAGATAAAAATTCTGATATTTTTCATATTTCTGCTCAAAATATAGATTGTGGGTACTCGTTAGAACTGTCTCGCCGAGGCGGTTCTAACGAGTAACCACAATCTATGTTTTTGAGCAGAAATAAGAAAAATAATGTATACCCCTGTAAACCCCAGTTTTACTATATAAAAGTGGGGTTTAAGGGGGTCAAAGTTATATAGGTATGTTCTCGTGATGTAAAATAGTTTATCCGCTATTTCTGGAACAAGAAATGGCAAATCTCGTTTACGGAGATATCAGACAAGAGGCCTGATAAAACCGTTGACCAGTATATAAATAAAAAAGTTTATGATAATTCTGATTCGAGGGAAAATCCCATTTTAATAGCTCAAACATTATGGAAAAAAATACGTAATTACGTGTTAAGCGTTTTGCTTACGAAATTCTGAGCACTCATGACAAATTACCATTGCATTTATCTAAATAGTTGGACCAACTATCTGAGCGAAAGGTGTACAGATCAAGCATTGCTACAGGGAACATTTCGATCAGGATCTACACTGTTTAATAAATGACTTTTAGACACAACATCAAGCACCGAAGAGGTTTTCTTCAGTATCCTGGATAATGTTGTATGGAGATACAGTGTGCGAATATTTAGGGTAATAACGGTAGACAAAATTTGTCGGGTAAATCAAAATATACACTGCAGTTATTCAAAATAAACCGCAATGTGAGAAAACATACCTTTTGACATGTGACCCATTCAAGACCCAAATCTGCCTACGCATCCACGCAATCTGATCACAGTGTTCGTTCGTTGTCCGCATAAAGACACTTTGCTTCCTTGTCTATCCAAAATGCGCCCAGTGAAGATTCTGATCAACCTGCGTGAATGCGAAGGCTGATCAGAATCTTCGCAGGGCGGACATGTTCATCACGAAAATATCCCTATATAATGACCCCTCCCCCCCTTTCAAACCCACTTTTATATAGTAAAACTGGGGTTTACAGGGGTATACATAATTTTTCTAATTTCTGCTCAAAAACATAGATTGTTGGTACTCGTTAGGACCGCCTCGTCGAGGCGGTTCTAACGAGTATCAAGAAACTATGTTTTGAGCAGATTTATGAAAAATATCAGAATTTGTATCTGATTTTTTTTTTTTTTTTTTTTTTTGTTTGGTGGTAAAATTTTCAGTGTATTTGAATATGCATGTTTTCGTAATGTTCAAATGTACGTTTGCTGACGTTGGGACTCAAATATTCTGGCACCATATTTCTTTACCATATTTATTCTAAAAACTGCCCAGCGGGCATACAACGCTGAAACAACGTTAATTTATCGTTGATTCAACGTTAAATCGATGTTGTTTCAACGTTGTGTGCCTGCTGGGTTATTTTTCTTAGTTTTCTTATTTTTATGACATGGATTTTGGGTGCTCGTTAGAACCGCCTCATTGAGGCGGTTCTGATGAGCCCCAGAGGTCTGTGTTTGGGGCATGAATGAGAGGAATATCGTAATTTTTCATCAGAAAAAGTGCGATTTAAGGACTATGAAAGAAGGTCATATTTTGCATGGGCGTGTTAACGTAATGACACACTCTTTCTTACAGCTTTATTTGAGCTCAGCACATATGACTGCATGCTAGGTGTTAATAGCTGTACATATCTTGCTGTAGTTTCCAATTTTGATTGCCAACGACGGGGAACGAGGCTTGATGTTTGGACATTGGTCCGCCACATGTCCTCTGTCTCCCCTGACTTGGCCTTACTGATATTATTGTCTTAAAAATAGCACATGCATAGCGTTAAAGACTGGATATTATGTGTTAGTTAATATGATTTAAAGGGCAAATACGAAGGTTTTTTCTTTGTATTTGCCCTTTAATGTTTTAATGTATTAATGTATTAATGTATTTTCTCGTGTCTTTGGAGTCCTCTTGCCAACACCGGGAGACGGGGCATGATGTTTGGACGTTGGTTCGCCACATGTCCTCCGTCTCTGCCGTCTTAGTGTAATAGAAATGTATTAGGATTTCTTCTCTCTTTTTTTTGTCTCTCTGTCTCTCATTTCTTACTTTTTTCTCTACACGATACTTATCATAATGTGATGTTAAAATTCTGTCAGTTGGATAATTTCGTCAGCATACATAAATGTTTACATACATACATACATACATACATACATACATACATACATACACACATACATACATGCATGAATACATATATACATACATACATACATACATACATACAGACATACATACATACATACATGCTGATCTCCCAATGTTCATTATGTTCATTGTGTTCTGATGTTTGATGATGGATATGCCTTTCTCTGTAAAGTGCTGTTTGCTAAGCAGAATAGTTTCAAAACTATTTCAGATTGAAGTCAAACCGCCATGTAATGTTTATATGTTTAGTTAAGATTCTCTTGCTGTTTACTTTTGTAAACCTGAGATAGACGTAATAAATTGGAATTGAAATTGGGTGAATACCTGGTGATGTACCTGAATGAATGTTGCCAACATAATTCAGAATTAATGTTGCTAACATTAATTCAGAGATAGGATAAATAATCATTTCAGTTTTGATCCAGTTAAAAAACGAGACTAACTGAAATTTTACAGGCTGTCAGATGCCACATTGTATGATCGTATTAATACTATATATCAATTTATTAAACCCTTCTTAGATAAAAAAACAAAAAAAAAAAAAAAAAAAAAAAAAAAAAAATCGAAAAAAAAAAAAAAAAAAAAAAAAAACCCATCTATTTTTGAGGAATATGGAGCTTTTAACTCATTTATGCCTGGTGTCCCATAAAAGTGACGTTGGCAAACAGTATAGACCCAGATCAGACGCCGCAGAACGCGGCGTCTGATCAAAGTCTACACTGTTTTCAATAAGAACGGAAATGTCTCTGATAAATGATAATGCTAAAAACAAACCAGACACCCCTGAAATTGGAAATGGATCAGTCCAAAGAGAGAAGTAAGAGTCAATTAGACCATACATCTCCAGAGCTACTAATATGGAAGTCACATGAACATGGCAGTCGTTTTAATAATAATAATAATAACAATAACAATAATAATGATAATAACAATAATAATAATAATAATAATAATAATAATAATAATAATAATAATAATAATAAAAATTACAATAATAATAATAATAATAACTGCATGGATATGATTTCTAGACGTGTTATTGGTATTATTGGATGCGTCTCGGCGAGACGCTTCTAATAGGAGTCTACCCCCACGACACGTTTTCGTCGAGAAATAAGGCAAAAGATTTACTGGATACTCCTCGTGTGTTAAGTTTATGTAATATACTCACTTTATATTTCCAACGCACCACAAAATACCCACACAAGATCAAAACGTTACACATCACGAAAACACGCCTATATTATTTTGACCCCCTTAAACCCCACTTTTATACAGTAAAACTGGGGTTTACAGGGGTAGACATTATTTTTCTTATTTTTGCTCAAAAACATAGATTGTGGGTACTCGTTAGAACCGCCTCGCCGAGGCGGTTCTAACGAGTACCCACAATCTATGTTTCGAGCAGAAATATGAAAAATATCAATTTTTTTTTATCTGAAAATTTTCCTTCTTTAGTGTAAAATTTTCAATATATTTGAATAGGCGTGTATTAGTAATGATACACGCATGTAGTGCTGTTTTCCCGGAACAACGCTTAGGCTTATCCAGGTAAAAGCAGCGATTAACCGAGAACAAATACAGCGGTTATCCCGGAAAATCTATGTTTTCTTTTGAAAGCTTTACGGTAGTCTGCGCGGCTAAACGTTTGGTTGTATCCCAGTAAGCATTCTTTATAAATCTACAGCGGGCCGTTATCGGCCCGTCAGGGTAGCTGACGGGCCGATAACGGCACGCTATAGATTTAAAAAAAATGCAAGCTGGGATCTACTTATGTGTACTGAATACACTTGACCCTTAAACTGCCAATCATTATCCATGTGTTTGCTTTATCTTAATCCTTTAAGCGTTTTTTTTTTTTTTTTTTTTTTTTTTTTTTATTTTTATGCTTAGCCGTGCTTCAGTCTAGTTCTACTTTTGCGCCGTCGGAAACAACAGCGCCTTCATACAATAGCTGTGCATTACGAAAACACGCCTATTCAAATATATAGAAAATTTCACCTCCAAAAACTGAAAATTTTCAGATAAAAAACTCTGATATTTTTCATATTTCTGCTCAAAACATAGATTGTGGGTACTCGTTAGAACCGCCTCGCCGAGGCGGTTCTAACGAGTACCCACAATCTATGTTTTTGAGCAGAAATAAGAATAATAATGTATATCCCTCTAAACCCCAGTTTTACTATATAAAAGTGGGGTTTAAGGGGGTCAAAATTATATAGGCATGTTTTCGTGATGGTAGACTTCCGTCATAGCCACACATTTACTCATGTACAACTAGATTCACTGTATTGTTATTAACTTCTCATCACAACAATTGTCGGCTACTTTGTCATCTGCTTGTGATTTTAAACGTCATTTCTGCAAACAGTGTGGACCCAGATCAGTCTGACCTAGGTCCACACTGTTTGCCTGTATGCAAACATAAGTTTGAAAAGTTTGCAAGAATATTCAGCAGACGACATAAACAGACGACATTTTCAGATGCAGGTTTTCTTGGCATTTTAAGGGTTAAAATATGACACAACAAATCTTTATTATTGTAATTATTATTTATTATTATTTATTTTTTAAATTATACTAATAATTATCATTTTGGCAAATAATTATGAATACGAAAACGAAAACTTATAAGGCATCGGGACGCAGGGTGAAGTTGGCTAGCTGTAAAAAATGCTTTAACCCCCCCGGTGGTTTACTCTACTGGCCGTTCTAAGGCGGTGGTTCCGGTGTTAATTTTACTCTTTGTTGCTTTGTGGTTTATTCTACGAGGCGATTTGTTTTATGTCTTACCTTGTGTCATTTTGTTCTTGTGCTTTTCAGTCATTTTAGCATTGCGATTACCTCGCTTGGGGAAGAGAGAGCTAATCTTAGTGCTTTTCGTACGTTTGTTCGATTTGTGCTTGTTTGGATTTGTCGGTTTCCTCTTCCTCTTGATGTCTGGGAAGGGCTGCGGTTTGTGATTGTGGCACTCCTTGGACTTTTCTCTTACTTTTTTTTTTTTCATGTATCAAAAATCCCGCGTTTCCTGAAAGCAGCTTCCATTTGTGAAGATGTCTCCGACATGGGGTTTGCTGAGAGAGAGAGAGAGAGAGAGAGAGAGAGAGAGAGAGAGAGAGAGAGAGAGAGAGAGAGAGAGAGAGAGAGTCTTATTTGCTTCTTTTCGCTTTTCTATATACAACTGATAGTTTTAACCCACAGCAAAAGCAACGATGTGTTTCACCTCTGCAGTAGATACTTGGATAGAGTATCTTGCGCCAAGTCGTCCCAAAGAGAGCAGTACATAGGGTTTCCTTTTATATGTGTGCATCTGTGCATTGCCTGAGGCTATCAAACTATATTTTCCGGGTTAACAGAAGAATGGTTGACACTATTTATGGTTTAAACGATTTTCCTGGAGAACAGTACTACTTATGTACGCATAAAATAGATATAGAAGTTTCACTTATTGTTTTAGTGTAAGTGGACTAAGCCGTCTGTTTGACCGACTGCTGACTTTCAGGAGCGGGGGCGGTATTATATTTCCTGTCAAAGTTCATTGTTTGATCTGTCTTCATTTCCGGAACTCCTCAGAGGTTCCCATGAAAAAACTTAATAAGTCAGAAAATATACAGTAATGTATAGCCGACAAGTCAACTATTGTGGATAAGCGTAGTCCTTTATGAACTTAATTTGAGACTGTATCATGGTAAAGCTTAATTTATGTTACCATCCTAGCAAACACACAACGTCGAAATAATGTCGTATCGACGTCGCACGACGACATGACGTCGTTGCGACGTCCAAACGACGTTATTATGACGGTGTGTATTTGCTGAGATGTGCAAAAAGCAATTCCACAAAATAGTCGGCATTTCGCGTGGGTGTTAGTTGTGTTTTCTGCTCTTTTGGATCATTGTGCTCATTTGGATGTGTTTTTGAAAACAGAATATACTTCAGCTCTGAGCATGGAGGCTTGAACAGTTCTGCACATTACATTGCAGTTCATGAACAGAGTCTGCGTTTTGCGTCTTTGAAGTGTTTCTGGCTTCCAAATGATCCGTCTTTCTAGATCATACCGTATTTATCCTAAACATTCGGACAGCTCAACTCCTAACCATACTTCTTCTAAAATTTGAACAAGTATGATTTACTGCCCGATGTTGTGTCTAAAAATAGCTTGATGAGTAGCAAACAGTGTAGACCTTGATGAGACGCCGCGTTCTGTGGTGTTTCATCTGAGTCTACACTGTTTGCTTAGGCCTGTCTGTCCGAATACATACAGTAAATATGGTATTACCACGAAGATATTACCCGCATAGTCTGGTCGTTGCATGTGTCTTTACTGAACTGTCCATAAACGAGCACGAAGACCCCCGATCCCTTACGTAGATCAAGCTATATATGCGTATGCGCACAGTTACCAGAATCTTCTGTGAAGACCTAAAGAAACTGCGGATATATAACAATGCGCATAGCGCTCATCGAAGACTGATCAGATGCGAGGACTGGACTGGGTCTTCGCAGGGACTGGACTGGGGCAAACAATACATTTTTTTTGTTCAAATAATGGCTCAAAAACTGAATGTATAGGCTACCTGGGCAATCGCGGTTCGTATTTGACAATCTGTTAGCTTTCCTGTGCTGTGTTTAACAGCACCAAATAAGGCGTTAAAAACAAAACAAAAAAACTATTGATCAATTTTTTTTTTAATTTCCAATGACAATTTGTTGTGATAGTGCTTCGGGAAGGCGCCTTTAATGAGTACCCACACATATATCTTGGTGGTGATATAAGAAAAGTATTTAGCTGATACCCACTCTTATCTAGATGTATGAGTTTTTATTGGAACGTAAAATAGACTCTTCAGGGCATATGTGTCATCACACGAAAAAAAGATCTCCCAGATAGCATTCTTTATAAATATATAGCGGGCCGTTATCGGCCCGTCAGCTACCCTGACGGACCGATAACGGCCAACGATAGATTTATAAAGAATGCTAACTGTGCTGTGACCAGCAAAGACTAAAGTCAGCCTCTACATCCATCCAGTATGGCAAGAGCTCTCGGTTATCCCTCTTTCGATAGCTTGGAGAAAACAGAAGGCACATGCGATCAGCGAAGACTCTGATCAGATTGCGCGGATGCGCAGGCTGATCTAAGTCTTCGCTGGTCGCACGTCTTATTGCAAAATTTGTCGTGCGGTGGCTCATATCAGCTGGTGAAACGCTACAGTTTGCCCAGGGCTTTTCTCTTCTCCGACATAGTGTACAGTAGCAAATGACTGAAGCGGATAGCAAAGACCTTTAACAGACGCACTCAAATACCGTTGTAAGCGGACAACGAAAATTCTTATCACACTTCGAATGTGTAAACTTATCATGGATATTGTGTATCTTTGCCGCGTCTCATTTATACGGAACCAGGAAAGGGGCATGCTGGTTTTTGTTTTTAAGTAGTTGCGACGGTGTTCCATCTTGTTCGGATAACACAATATTTTGTTCCGACAACTTAATATTTTGTTCGTACAAGACAAGTATGTCGTTCGGATGACATAATATCTTGTTCGGACGACTTTTGTTTGGAAACGTATTGGTAGCCACCTAGTATTCTTTCAGCCGCACAAATATATATCGAAAACACGATAATAAAATGTTATGTTGACATAGTTTATATCGATAAATTGGGGTAAATTATGATGATAATAATGATTTATAATACATCGAATTTTGTTTATTGCGTACAACTTTTATTGCGCAATTTTAATTGTGATATACCAGTTACATAACTATAAAGCATTCATTCTTAAAGAATCTCTGTTCTCTTCAAGAGTACATGGTACTAATTATTTTTCTCATAGCGCGCCATAATAACTTCACTCATTTTGGGTGGTTAAGGGTTCTTTTCAGGTTATGGCTGGGCTTCCAAAGTTCGTTTTTATTCAAGGACCAGGCTTATCACAGCGAACTAATTAAAAAAAAAAAAATAAAAAAATAATAATAAAATAAAAAACACCACTCTCACCGACACATTTCTGGGAACTTTCGTAGGCTTAGCATAGCGAACTAAATACATATAAATAAATAAACAAATATTATTAAATAAATAAATAGAACAAAAATCTCACCAGCACGTTCTTTGACCTTTCAGCGGCTGAATGTAGCAGCACCTCAATTGGAAGGTATCAAAATTGAAATTTCACAACTTTTTCGTTTGGCGCCAGAATACAATAAACAGAACCATTACGTAAACACGCATACATATAGAAAATTTCATCTCCAAAAACTGAAAATTTTCAGAAAAAAAAATCCGATATTTTTCAAATTTTTTGCCTTAAACATAGATTGTGAGTACTCGTTTGAACAGCCTCGACGAGGCGGTTCTAATGAGTACCCACAATCTATATTTTGAGCAGAAATAAGTAAAATAATGTATACCCCTGTAAACCCCAGTTTTACTATATAAAAGTGGGGTTTAAGGGGGTCAATATTATATAGGTTTGTTTTCGTGATGAATTTATTGCTTTGAAGCAAACAGGAAGTTACATACAAATATTTATGACTTCAAATTAGAATGATACACATGTCGCCTTACATAAAATAACTACCCCGGGCTTGCCCTCCTTTCTTTTTTTTTTTTTTTTTTTTTTTTTTTTTTTTCACTAATCGGTTGTCTTAATAAAATTGATTCCCAGCAAAATGTTTATCCCCAAGAACGTACATGTATCAAAAACACTTAATATCAATAGAATAAACAGATAAAAGCAAAATTATGTTGTAATTTCTTTTTAGTTTTTACGTATTTTATTAATAAGCAACAGACTCCAGTATAGATAATGGAGAAAGAAATGTGACCAAACACTTTGATTCTCTCTTCCCTTAATAATAATAATAATAATAATAATAATAATAATAATAATAATAATAATAATTACAATAAAAATAAAATGTCTAATCTGACCTGAGATTTTGAGGTTTAATGATTAAAGGCCCTTTTGCTCTAATCAGCAGCCTAGATACAATTGTTTCCCTGTGTTCTTTATCAATAATAAAAGTCTTTGGCCAAGCTTCTACCGAACGGCCTTATGACATCGTTCCACCGATTATTCTTTACGTATTGCAATATAAATATAAATATCTCAGACATGAAGATGTTTAATAAAAGCCAAAATTAATACGAAATACTGAGGTACGGAAGCACATATACGCCACCACTTGCTATATAAATTTGCTAGAAAAAATTGTAATCTCAAGGAAATACCAGAAATAAGTTGTTTTCATGCTATAATATTGACAATGATAATACATTCTGCATTACGAAAACACGCCTATTCAAATACACTGGAAATTTTACCACCAAAAAATGGCATTTTTCGAATAAAAAATTCTGATATTTTTCATATTTCTGCTCAAAACATAGATTGTGGGTACTCATTAGAACCGCCTCGGCGAGGCGGTTCTAACGAGTACCCAAAATCTATGTTTTTGAGCAGAAATAAAGAAAATAATGTATATACATGTAATCCCCAGTTTTACTTTATAAAAGTGGGGTTTAAGGGGGTCAAAATTATATAGGCATGTTTTCGTGATGGCGTTTTGATAATAGTTTTTACGGTTAGTCTTTAATCTTATCTTTGAAAAAAAATAAATAAAAGAACAACACGACAAAAACTTTCCTGAACTGGCAAATAAATATCTGATTAGGACAAATAATTATATATGAAAAATATACACCTTGTAGCAATATTGTTTTTCTTTAATTTCAAGTTACTGGCTTTGCTAAGGTATTTTGCGTCATGACAGATCATTTTCAGTCTTAGGGTAGAATGCCCGTAATAGTTCTTACAAAAAAATATATAATAACAATATGTTCATGAGATAATTCATCACGAAAACATGTCTATATAATTTTGACCCCCTTAAACCCCATTTTTATACAGTAAAACTGGGGTTTACAGGGGTATACATTATTTTTCTTATTTCTGCTCAAAAACTTAGATTGTTGGTACTCGTTGGAACAGCCTCGCCGAGGCGGTTGTATCGAATACCCACAATCTATGTTTTTGAGCAGAAATAAGAAAAATAATGTATACTTCTTTAAACCCCAGTTTTACTATATAAAAGTGGGGTTTAAGGGGGTCAAATTATATAGGTATGTTTTCGTGATGTGTTTTCTCCGTCTTATCGATTTAATAATATGTGATGAAATCAACGAAGACAAATATTAGTTATGATATCTAGATGAAATCAAGCTTTCGTTAAAACCATTGCCCTAAAGCAATAAAATTCAGCTATTTATTGAAACGAAACTAAAAACATTTCTTTGATCACAGTTTTATCGCAGATTCGCCAGGAAGGTTAAGGTATACACATGCATACACATCTAATCACCCCGACGACACACCAAGACACCCACGACATCCTTATATTTGTCAAAAAGTTGTGTTTATTCATGGCTTTATTAGACGACAAAATAGCACTTCATATAATTACTTTTTTCTGTTTAAAAGACTCATAAATTTGTTTCCAGAAATGGTAAACGCATTTTGCCTTTATATTGGCAGGTCGGTGCGAGAAAAACTATTTCAAATTGGTGAGTTTTTTACCCAAGCTGAGTGCCACGATAAAACGAGTCTTTCACGATCTTCAAATTTGCATCGACTGACAAATTAAAATAAAAGTGGTGGAATTGGAACAAAACGGTTCTAGATATATGTTCTTATATATAAGATACAGAAAAAAGCCCATTAATACCAAAATTTATTATTTTCTTAATTTTATTCTTGCGACTGTGAGCGAAATATTTCGGCGACTTGTCGTATATCTGCTACTAGTAGTGAGTCGCAGGCGGGGCACTTGGTGTTTTGTTTTCATCGGGAAACGAATATTGTTTTCACTAATCAGAAAGTAATGTAAATAAATCAGAAAGTAATGTAAACAAAAACATATGATTGTTCCCATACAAACCCTAATCTTTCAGGACATCTAAACTATTTTTCTACAGTTATTCTAAAATTTAAATTCATTTGAATGGCTAGTACTGGGTCTGAAAAGTACTGACTCAATAGCAAATAGCATAGACTGAGATTAAACTGCTTTCAAACTGCTCCTGAATCTACTTAAATACGGTACTCGAACGTTGAACATAAATCTCGCTGGAGATTTGGTTATATTTCATTGAGCACGAGTGGGAGAAAACAATGTATTAACGATGACATTTATAAAAGGTTTAGATTGTTACTTGTCTAATCTGTGCCGATACAAACAAGCATTTGTTTTATAAAACCAAAAATTAAATTTCACTTAAATCAAAACTCGCAAGCGATAAGCACGTTTCCAAGTAGTCTGTATGTTAGCTCGAACAAAAATGCCAATAACACAAACGTTTGCTTCGCTCTTAATATACCAAAGCGTTTTATCTAAAGTCAGATGACAGAAGTTAAACCGTTAAATCGCCAAACACAACTGCAGCAGGACATTTTGAAATGTTTTTGAACGCAAATGTCAATATTATAAATGGAGCTACTCAGGCAGTGCCACAACAATGTAACACTGCCCTCCCGAGGCACCAAAAGAAGGAGAGATGAGGTACAAATAAGGACAGAACAAACGCCACTATGAAATTACAGACGCAAAAAAAAAAAAAAAAAAAAAAAAAAAAAAAAGAATAAATGCAAGAATTATTTTCTGGAAAAAAAATCATGATTTAAATGTCATCTGCTACAAAGTTTGTTTGGCGATTAAGAAAATGAAAATCCTGTGTGCATTCAGGCCATAAATATGAAAACTCTTGCGTAAAAATGGAAAATGTAACAACGTATCGACTCTTGCATGTAATTTGTTCTCTGTACTAAAGATTAACACAAGACAAGAGGACCAAGATGGCCCTGTATTGCTTACCTGATTACCAGACAAATTTCAAGTCATTTGGACTTTTGGTCCAAGAGAAGAAGTTCAATATAGACTTTCAAGATGGCGGCCACCTTAAACATGCGCAGCGGAAAGCCAGCGCTATGACATCACCAACAGAGCTTTCTTCCTCTTTCATAAGCAGTTTTGATTATGTTGTATACCGTCAATATTAATACTGGATAAACACAGAGCAGATGACAAACCAAATATCAAGGTCGTAGAACTAAACAAATTGTTTATGATTCCGGTATTTTTTGATAGATTACCGGAGTCTAACTGTTGGTTTTCTTTTGCTCCAGCATTTCAGTTCTTTTGTGCTGTCTAATCCTCATCGTTGTTTCATCTCTGTAATTACTTGATTTTTTTGTGTCCACGGAGATGTAGCACTGATGCGTTAGGAAGCTTCATGCGGACTGAACAAATTATGTGTCTAAACCGCGGCAGATGTAAGGGCGAGGATTGTAGCCACGTAAAAGTTGATTTAAGCCCCTTCGCCCCCACCCAGTGAAATACTTTTCACTGACCGTTCCAAGGTGGTTCTTCTGTCATGGTTTATTTTTTATACAGTTGATTCTCGTTATCTCGACCTCGCTTATCTCGAATAACCGCTTATCTCGAAGTGGAAATCTGGTCCCTGCCTAAACATGAAAATCTAACAACAGGTAAAAATACCTAAGGAGCTTTTCCACAATATTTTCAATATATCTCTAACTTCAAGAGTCCAATTACACAAATATTTGTTAGATATGCTTGTTCGAATTACTTTTTCCTCAATTCTGCAAATCTGATATGTCGAGGTACGGATATCTCGAAGTATTTCAGAGAGTTCCTTGGAATTCGAGATAACGAGAGTCGACTGTAGTTTGTCTTTGAATGTGTGTGTCGCCTACATCTTTTGTTTTGGATAGCCATTTGGCTACGTCTTTTGTTTTGGATAGCCATTTGGCCATTTTGTGGGAAAGTAACTGTCCGTTTGGCCTTCTGCTAGTGATGTTTCCATTAGGGTCTAGTTATTTCGTGTTTGTGTTTCTTTCTCTTTGATGTCTCTGGTAGGAGGTATGGGATAATTGTATCGATTCCTGAACATTGCCTTCCCTTCTATTTTACATCATATTTGCACTTTTTGTCTGATTATATCTGGCAGTTGAAATGATTAGTATAACTACCAGACGAATACAGTGCAACTGATATCTTGCTGTTGCTGTTAACCCGCAATCTAAGTCACATATAAATGGAAATCTTGTCAACAGCTGAATGAGTGTTTTGTGTTACGTTAGCTTTCGATACTTATATTTCACAACCTTTGCAAAGCGACTGATAAATGTTGACAAACATGGAATAATATTACAAAACACCATTTTACTGAAAATAGAACGAACACATGAAGAGGCATTACAACTGGACAGGATGAGCAATAAAAGTGCTGGTGACTTTAACATGGGTTTATGGAAGCCCAATAAGCATCCATCACGAAAACATACCTATATAATTTTGACCCCCTTAAACCCCACTTTTATGAAGTAAAACTGGGGTTTACAGGGGTATACATTATTTTTCTTATATTTGCTCAAAATATAGATTGTGGGTACTCGTTAGAACCGCCTCATCGAGGTGGTTCTAACGAGTACCCACAATCTATGTTTTGAGCATAAGTATAAAAAATATCAGAGTTTTTTTTTTATCTGAAAATTTCAATTTTTTGGAGGTGAAAGTTTCTATATATTTGAATAGGCGTGTTTTCGTAATGATTTTTTCTAAAGCAGCATCTTATATCCAACAAAGCGGCAGACATAAGCCCAATCATAAATAATAAGATCAAAGTTGACAATTAAAGAGACGTTCACTGGTTAGTTGATTGTCTATATAACAGTTATCAATGGTAAATATCGCGATGATAAACACATGCAACAAAATAAATAAAGTTACCAGCGACTTACGAAACGCATGAACAAAAGATGAGGAACAAACAATGAAAAAATAGTATAATGGCAATAACCGACATACAAACAAATGAAAGCTACCCGTCACCAGACAAAGCATGGGGACAAAGGGCTAGAACTAGTTTAATTCTGAAACCTCGCCCCTAATGCTGACGCAGCTCAAGATTACAAGTATGTGTTCTATCTGCGTAGGTGTCATCTACTTCATCGTATTCCTTGAAATATAATAGAAATGCCCGTGAGTAGAAATAAAAAGAAAAGAAGGGGCATCCTCTCTGTCATTAAACTTTATTACTACCGTCACATAAATTACGCCATATAAATACTATGAAAAACCGGTTTTACATATTTGGATAACTTGGAACCCTCTGCAGCTGACAATAGGGAGCATTGTAAATATTATTAGCACTTTTGTAATTATTTGGTTAGCTTATTTTGCATATATAAAAACAATATTAAACTAGATAAATAAAAATTAGCTTACAACAACTGGTCATGGCAAGACCGCTAATCAAACCACGGACCACCTGCTTGGCCGACAGACGTACAGACGTTAGTTTTGGCATAGCTTACAATTTTTGCGATTGGCGATTTGCCCTCAAGCATACACATATCACAGGGGAACGGTGCTCACTAAAGCCTAACCGGAGTTTCGCTCAGGTGTGTTACATGACAAAGTTCAAAACGTAGCAAAACTGTCTGCACATGAAGCCGGATGAGTGGCGTTTTTTGTTTTGTTTGTTTCTTTCTTTAGAGAGAGAGAGAGAGAGAGCGAGAGAGAGAGAGGACTGTCATCATGTTTCAAAATTTTATATGGACTAACATTTTAGAGTTTTCTTCACATTATATCTTTAACGACACGAGAAACATTATCCTTTCTTCATATTCAGTCATAAGTTTTCATCAATTAATTGTGCTATGCTATTGTGACAGGAAAAAGATAAAAAGTATCGGTCGCAACGTAATTATAGCAGTCTATTATTGAATAGAAATCTTCACTTAAATGAGAAAACGCTCCCTCTGACATGCCTGCCTAAAGAGGACTGAAATAAACCACAGTATCCGCACAGTCTCATCAGAGTCTTTGTTGTCCGCATGCAGAAACAGTGCGTTCTTAGCTTTCATAAATGCGACTAGGGAAGATTCTGATCAGAATGCGCATTTTCGCAATCTGATCTGAATCTTCGCCTGACACAGAAGTTCGAAGGTACGTTTTCTGACGTTGCGGCTCAGGGAGTACTTGAACAAGGACAGCAACCACATGGTAAAGTCAGTTTAAAGGTGTGTCATTAAACAGGCTTAATAGCTCTCCTTTTCTCGTTCAAACAGTTTGGTAAAATCATTTGAAAAAAAAATCTAGCGAAATAATGAATTCAGATGTAAGCCACTTAATGGGTAATAATAATAATAATAATAATAATAATAATAATAATAATAATCGACTTTATTTATAGAGGGTAACACATTTAGTAATCTAGTACTAATCTTCCATGTGGCCCTCTTTTTTCCTGGGTAGAAACCAGTACTAAGCAATGTGGATAAAGTCTCTTGCTCAAGGAAACAACACTTGCAGTTAGTGGGGATCGAACCCGGTACCTCTCGATCTCGAGTCCGACGCTTTACCACTGCACCACAGCGCTCTAAAGAGTTGTTATAGCATTTGCAAAAAGAAAGGTTCTGGCGAGACCCGCAGTCTTGCCAGAACCTTTGCTGTTTGCTCTTGTAAGAAGTAGGCTAAGGGGAACTTCAGTCAAAATACTAGACATGCGGTCTTGCTAAAGGGGCGGGCATACTACATTCATATGCTATACGACAGACTGCACGCATGGTTGTTAACCTAATCGCGGTTAATAACTTTGCTTCCCTCTTTAATTGCCCGCCGGCGCGTTAAGCTTCAGATTCTATGATGGTTCCAGCGTAAAGGCTTACTTGAAATTTAATTTTGGGTAATGTTGGTTGGTACTTGATGCTCTATCTTTGGTCGGGCCCACCGGAGTCTTACTGTTGATTTTCGTTTGCTCTAGCATTTCAGTTGTTTCGTGCAGTCAAGTCCTCATCGTTGTTTCATCTCTGTAATTTGTTGATATTTAGTGTTCTCGGAGATGTAGCATTGATGAGTTAGGAAAAAAGGTAAGAGAAAAGTCCAGGGAGTGCCACAATCACAAACAGCAGCCCTTCCAAGACCCCAAGAGGAAGAGGAAACCGACAATCTAAACAAGCACAAATCTAACAAAGGTACGAAAAGCACTAATATTAGCTCTCTCTTCCCTAAGCGAGATAATCGCAATACTAAAAGGACTGAAAAACACAAGAACAAAATGACACACGGAAGGACATACAGCACATCGCCTCGTAGAATAAACCACAAAGCAACAAAGAGTAAGACCAACACTGGGACCACCGCCTTAGAACGGTCGGTAGAGCTAAGCACCGGGGGGTTAAAAGCACTTTTACAGCTAACTAACTTCACCCTGGGTCCCGATGCTACTCTTAATACAGAAATACATAAAAAGTCGGTTCGCATAAAGGCTCCCGACTCAGTAAATGCATCAAAGCGAAAACATTAAAATCAAATTAATCACTATAATAAACAAAGACGAGTACTCATGGCTTATTCTACTGTATGCCAGAGTAAATGAAAACCAATAGTTGAACCATGGCGGGCCAAACCAAAGACATATCGTCAAGCCCCAACCCACTGGTTAAAGTTTTACGAAGAGGCCGTCATTGAGTCTGAGGCCTGGACCGCCGTCGTGCAATTAAAGAGTGAAGCATGGCCATCAACAATGATTGGGTTGACAACTAGGCATGCAGTGTGCCGCATAATATCCAGGCTATAGCCAATTCTTTTATAACGGTTAATAAGTTTTCTGAATTGCTCCGAAAAGTTAGATTTACCTACAATTTTTCTACATCTGCATACTAAGTCACCGTAAAATTTGGGTTCCGATATACCTTGTTGCAGAAGTGTTTTCAGACTGACGCTATATTTTTCTAACAAGGCACTGTGTCTGCGATTAAAATTTAGAAAACGCCTTACGGAGTTTAAAATAACGATAGCCCTGCCTAAGAAGTTTGGCAGTAAGGGCTTTATTACGGGAGTTAAAGTCATTAAGATTTGAAGAAGCTCTGGCGAATCTTATAAGTTGAGATATGTATACCCCATATAAGGTACGCCGGGGGACATCGCCATCCAGAAAAGGGAAATTGACTATACCAAAATCAAAATCGACCCGTTTATCATAAATTTTGGTGGAAACTGTACCATTAGATATACATAGATTCAAATCCAAAAAAAGGTGCTTCGGTATCGGAAGAATTTGCTCAATTTAATTGGAGTTCTGCAGGGTATATCCGGTCCACCATTTGGTCAAAGTAAATATTGTCAGTATTTAATAAATCGGCAAGGTATCTTGAAGTTGAATTGAAAGCCTCAATAATGTCAGCCTGATTTTCACGTGAGAGAGAAGTCTCTCTCATAACAAAAAAGAAACAAATCCTGAACAAGAGGAGCACAATTAGTACCCATCGGAATACCAATAGTTTGTCTATAAAGTTTAGTTCCAAATCTGATAAAAATATTATCCAAACGATAAACAAGGGCATCACAGACTTTTTGACACGACCATAAATTGTGATGATTGTATACATCAGAAGTGAAAAAAGCACATTCTTTGTTGTAAGCCAAATATTGGGTATTCTCCCGAATAAACGTTTGGTTAATAAAATCAATAAAATTAACTTTTATATGATGATGGGGTAACGTAGTATACAGTGTAGAAAAAATCATATGTAGACAATTTAGAAACCTGAAAGTTTTTTTATTTAAATTTATTGAGAACATCATTAGAATTTTTAATTGACCAAACAGTATCATAGTATCTAATCCAATGGTTTTTAACAGCAGTAAGGCATGAAGTTAGCAGTTTGGACAAAACAGTAGTCGTACAAGAACTAGAATTAGCAATGAAACGTGCTTTATAAGGTCGTTTATGAAGTTTCGGTAACCAATATAACGTAGGAAGTCTGTCTTGCTTTTCTTTAATACTCACTGCAAACTTAGCAGTAATATAGATAGAATGGGTATTGACAATAGATCTCTCGTCAGTAGAAATCCGTTCATATGTTTTGGTACTACCAAGTTCTTGTTTAAGAGTATTAATATAATAAAGTCGTCACACAACAACAACATTATTAGCAGCTTTATCAGCTGGAGCCAAAACATACTTCTATGAAATTCTTGGATACCTTGTTTCAAATATCGAAAAGATAATTTAGGCTTAGGAGGGAGAAGATCAAGGTTATTAGAGTAAAATAACACACGTTCATCAATGATCTTAAAAATCTTTACTTTCCAATTATTTAAAGCATTAGACACATGCTCTCGTTTACACCAACGCGTACAATAATCATTTAAAGCACTGGCAATTGTTTGCCGACATTTATTATAATCAATGTGGGCTGGGAATCTATATTTAGGTCCTTTTGACATAAATGAACGGATTCATGAATCAGTTATAATCTTCAAGTTACCAGTGACAATTTGCCCCTCTGGTTGATAACAAAATTTGGAATCTTTACAATCTCAAGAATCAGGGGAACTAGTTTCAATATCAAGATCAGAAACTAATTTATTGAAATTAAGTATAGTATTGCGGAGTCGGCAACATTCTTTCGTGGAGATTGATCATGAAATATTTTCTACGGTCATTCTCCCCCTTCCGCTGATTCAAGAAGGGCAGTTGTCAGTTTCTGGCGAAAGAATGTGCACAATACTGGTTAACCGCTTAGAGGACTAAGCCTGCCCAGTAAACGTGTGGTTAGGTAAACTGACCGCGCTCGACATGACCCCATTGGGTTGACTGGGCCGTAAAACCTCAACACAAACAAATAGTATTGCCGATAGGTTTGTTATATTTATAACAAATAATAGGAGATTCCGTGTTTTCGAAATATGAAGGTTTAGCTGATATAACATTATTATCTCGAAATATGCTAGGTAAATCTATGAATTCAATACCTTTATTAATGAATGGAATTTTGATGAAGTGTCTAATGTGGTTAATTTTAGAATCAATGTAAGGACGAAGAGCATGTTGAGTATAACATCTAGTAAGGAGAGCTGCTTCATACAAATTATGTTTTCTATCATAAAATTTATTCGCCTCATAATCTAACTTACGTAATGAAGAAACAGACAGTGAAGCTAGTTTAGAAAGCATTTGATGACGTCCAGAATTTAAGAGAATATTTAAATCGAAAAGAGGCCGGCCTCGGTGGCTCAGTTGGATGCGCCGTCCGACTGGAGACCAGGAGGTCAAGGGTTCAACCGACGCCGAGGTCGGCAACATTCTTTCATGGAGATTGATCATGAAATATTTTCTACGGTCATTCTCTCCCTTCCGCTGATTCAAGAAGGGCAGTTGTCAGTTTCTGGCGAAAGAATGTGCACAATACTGGTTAACCACTTAGAGGACTAAGCCTGCCCAGTAAACGTGTGGTTAGGTAAATTGACCGCGCTCGACATGACCCCATTGGGTTGACTGGGCCGTAAAACCTCAACACAAACAAAATCAAAAAGAGATAAAACAGTTTTATGTTTTCGTTTAAAATTGCCATTTTTGCGCTTACCATGGGATCGTTTATTACGTTTTTTAATATCTAAAAGGGAAAAAGCATCGAAATCCGGCTATTTAGAAATATTTCCTTCATGGTAAATATTATCATTAAATCCAAGTGGAAAAGGGTTTGTAAACGCTTAATCCATTTAAGTTCAAGTTCATGTCTTTAAATATTACTGAATCTTTCGGTAGAATTGGACTTGTATATAATTTTTTCAACAGGTTGAACCAAAACTTTACTAGATGATCATGAATGACTAGTACTCCGGAAATGTTGATAAAGAAACATATCAATTTTCTTTTTTTTTTTTTTTTTTTATTTTATTTTAAGCAAATGTTCCTTAAAACTTGTTTTGAGGGCCCGTTTGGTTTGCTCACCTTAATTCGGACTGAACAAATTATGTGTCTAAACCGCGGCAGAAGTAAGGGCGAGGATTTTGGCCACGTAAAATCGATTTAAGCACCGCCCCCCCCCCCCCCTCTTCCACCCAGTGAAATACTTTTCACGGTCCGTTCCAAGACAATCCTTCTGTCATGATTTATTTTTATTATAGTTCGTCTTTGAATGTGTGTGTCGCTTACATCTTTTTGTTTTGGATAGCCATTTGGCCACTTTGTGGGAACGTAACTGTCCGTTTGGCTTTCTGCTAGTGATGTTTCCATTAGGGTCCAGTTATTTCGTGTTTGTGTTTCTTTCCCTATGATGTCTCTGATGGGAGGTTTTGGATAATTGTATCGATTGCTGAACATTGCCTTCCTTTCTATTTTTTATACTTACTGAATATTTGAGCTCATATAGTTACCTTAGAAAATCAAGCCCCGCTTAATCTGGTGCTGTGTGTGTGTGTGTGTGTGGGGGGGGGGTCGGAGCGGGGGGGGGGGGGGGGGGGGCGTGTGGTGTCTACAGCCCTGCGAACTATAATGCTGTCATATGAAGAGTCTAGATGAAACCGAAACTCCAAAGGCATCCGTTTCAAAGGGCAGCCATTACAATTTATTTTATAGCGCAAGGATTTTGCGATCAGCAATACATGATGTTACAAGTTGAAACTATAGTAATTTCATGTAATTGCAGCGAATAACAATTTTTTCCAACTCTTATTGAATATGTAAGATAAACATCATGGAAAAAATAAGAAACTAAATACTGACAGGATGGACCAAGTGAAAGTTATGGATTGTTGAAATATGTTATATCTTAGCGCTTATGATAAAATGAGAAACTGTGAGAACAGTTGATATCAGTTAAACCTAGGTATAGACCGATAGGTGAAACGTTTAAAACTAAACATTAAAATAAACGAATGTTCACACCTGAATGTACTGAGCTTCGATGACCGCAAGATGCACCTTTTTGACAGTATGATCAAAGGTTCCGTTTTGCAACCTCAAGGGAACGTTATTAATATTTTTTTTTCACTAAATTCGGTGGGCCTTGGTAAATTCATGGACGCATCATACACTATAGGACTGACCATTAAAAAGAAACTCAATAATTATAGATTCCATTTATTTCTTATTCTCTTTCTTATTACAATATTTCAAAGTACATATAATTGTTCGTGTCTCGGTATAATACTCGGCCTTCAATGTAAGGAAGACGTATTAAAATACCAAGAAACCCTACACAAACGTCAAACATGTTCCAACAAACAAGGTTATGTTTTATATCATTGCCTGAAATTTTCTCTCGTTATAGGCTTTATTTGTTATTTACTAAATATTCTATTGAACTGGTGCATTAAACCCAAACCAGCCGACCGACTATTACCAACCATTCTAGAAGCGGTTGCTGGTCCAGGCTCTGTTGGAAGTGGTCCAGAATCAGCCTAAAAAGGCAAAATCTTCAGATTTTTGAAATATTATCTATTCACCTAAGCATACTCTATCTTAATATTTAAGGTTTACTACCGAAACGTAACCTTATAAAATATTGAGCTGATGCCTACGACGTACTTGTCTTTTTTGGAAGTGATGCTTCATTGATGAGATAGAGGACACTACGTGGGGCGAACACATGTTTGTAATTTATTGAACTACATCAAAAAAACAGCCAAGATTTTATCGGGTAGTTTGTGCCGCCCAGTACTTGGTTTTGCTGACCGTTCAAAGGCGGTTCCTTTGTTGCAGTTTTTATATTTACAGTCTACTATCCTTATCTCTACTCTGCTCAACTCGAATAACCGCCCTATTTGAAGTGAAAATCTGGTCCCTGTTTTAACATGGAAGTCTAACAATAGATTATAAAACATCGTGGAAAAGAGGAGCAATTGCTCATAAGGAGCAACTTCTCTTCTTTTCCATAATATTTTCAATATATATGTACATCTAACTCTAGGGGTCAAATTACGTATTCATTTGTGAAGTGTGATTGTTCGATTTATTTTTTCCTCAATTCTGAAAATCTGATATGTCGAGGTACGGATATCTCGAAGTATTTTAGAGAGTCACTTGGACTTCAAGAGAACAAGAGTCGACTGTATGTCGGTTATTGCAATTTTGTCGCTGTGCTGTTGTGTCTTGTAATTGTTTCTTTCAATGCCTCAAGATTTTGCTGTGTTTCGCGACCGTAGCCTTTTCTGGGGAACTTCATTAAATTTTGGAAATTGCAGCAGTAGATATGTGTTAATAGTGACAGTAAAAATTCTCTAGAGACGAAACGTCTAATCAACAACAAAATAAATTACTTAAGAAAAAAAACAAAAAAAGTTTGTTTTGTTTTTTAAAGCTAGGTGTTTGTCCCTAAGGCATGAATTGATTCGTACTTTCCGTTGTAAAACTAACCTGCGGTTCAGAGAATATATTGACTTGTAAGATAAAGAAACAGTTTTATTGGGTAACTCCATAGACTTTCTTCATATGTATTATTCCGATAAATAAGTTTTACTCCTTGTAACTGATTTCCATTAAGTTTCTCTTGCCAATTAAAGCGATAAAACATCTATACATGCCCATACTTTTTGTCTTGGATATAAATTTACGAATAATCCTATTTATCGGAAAGATATGCAGACTACACTCAAATAAACAAATAAATAAATAAATAAGTTTGTCATAAACAAAACAACATTCCACGGACTAATAATACTTCCGTGTGTCACCTTTCTCAAACGTTTTGATAATAAACAAAACATTATATAGAATCTACATGTATAAGTACTCTGCAAAAGGAGATATATCCATTGTCGGTAAATTTGACATTAACCTTTGATTTGATTGATGATGTTGTACTAAAATATACTAATCAAACGCGTGCCAAATAAGAAGCACGTGCCCTAATAAAGGTCCCCTTTCGATTAGCGGACTTTATTACCGGAGGCTTTATGAAAGCTCAACACGGGACGGGACATGTTTGCGGTGCCACGTGATTATGCCAGAAAACTGACATGTGTGTCTAGCGATAACTCGGATCAGCTTAGGTATCAGTCCAGCCTGATCAGTTTTCGTTGTGTAGTGAGTTCAGTAGATGGCTATAGCCCTAAACGTTCTTTTTTTTTTTTTTTTTCTTGAGGACAACGATTACTGACTATACGGAAGGGATGATTAGGCTGATCTGAGTCTTCGCTTGGTACACAGGTGATCTTATTAATTTTGAACTAGCGAACCAATAAACGAACAACCAAACGCAATTATATATCTAAACCCCCGCTTTATACTACTTTTGGCGTGCTTCGGCTCACTTATACGTAATGAAAGCACGTTCGTTAATCCTTGAAATGATTGTATGAAAGAGGCAATAATTAAGGACAATACCTGAATAAGGTAGAATAAAATAAAAAGTAAAAATGGATTGCCTTTGGAAATAAAGAACACACAAAATCACGAAAATCGGAGACTCAGTTTGATTCTTCATATGCAACACTTTAGTTTGCGAGGCTGAATACACCCCCCACCCGCATTACCGGCTTATGCGGTATTCGATTTTCAAATTAACCAGGATGGGCTCAATGATCCCAAACGGAAATAAAATATACCCTGCACTTTGATAATGTACGGGGATGCCTTTTATGGCCGCCACATGGCACAACACCAGCTACAGTAGAGTAAAATAAAATTCTATAAAAAGAATGATCCATGCAGAACATGAAAATGCGACACGAAGGTCTGATACATATAGAACTGTTATTCAATGATGATTTTAGATATAATAGTGAAACACTTTGGTTATAAGACGATCACATTCATAGTTCTTAGTATGATATTTCGGGTATAAAATATAGATACAAAAGATCAGCTGATTCTCTTACGTCCTAAATGACATGCATGAGCACGGAAGTTCAGCTTGCGGTGAACGAACGCTTTCTTTTATTTTGTCTCTGAGCAATATTTGAACTATTAATACCACTTTAATGAAGCAATGAAATCCATTTTGACACTTAAAGGGAGACGATTTCATTCTTTTTGTTGTATGTAATTGTTATGTACCCATTTGATGTTATTTTCGAGGACCTGTATTCTATTATGAAGTGTATTGAAGATGACCTTCTCGATTGTAATCTCGCTGAGATAACGCCGATTCGAGACTAATCTGAACAGTTTGGCGCATGCGCACAACAATTTGAAACAAGTGTATTACTGAAAACAGTTAAAAGTAAATTGATGAGGTAATCAGTGAAATCGATTAGTTTAAACAGTATTTATTACTAATAAAGTTCAATATATACATACATGCATACAGGTAGAAGAGCAATTTTCAGAAGCCTCAGGATCTGACGGTAAGCGGCGGCTAAGATTATATTTGTCATCACCTGGAAGAACTTACATTATATCCCACACGGGCGTGCGCGGGGGAGGGAGGGTGTGTGTGGGGGGGGGGGGGGTGGGGGGGGGGCGAAGCGGAGCAAAGGAGCAATCAGAGGAGGTTGACCGACCCTTTATGAGACACAGTGTACACATTAAAAAAGAGAGATACAGGCTAAGGTTAAGACAGAGGCTTTGCAAGGTTAAAGGAATATGCTGTCTTAACAATAAAATCTTGCACCTGTACAAAGAGTAATTCATTTTCTTGCTCGGTGAGGTTTTCCATTCTAAATAAGAAATCTTTGACGGTATAGATATGGAAATCCTCGGGTAAGTTAATTCATTATAGTTTGGGCAGTTGGTTTAAACATATTTTATTTCAAAGTTACAATGATTATACAAACAAACATGACATATACACAAAAGATAGGATTAGAACGGAAGAATAAGCTTATTCACTTATTCTCCTAATACACATATATGAATTGTATTACATCATGGCAATTTATAATTATTAGTTTACAGTTGAAGAAGAAGTGAGCAGCACTTTAAAAATATCCACACTGACAAGAAGGACTTGGAACTACATGCTTACGATATAAGTCAGAATTGAGGGAACTAAAGAATTGAGGGAACTAGGCGTAATTGGTTATATAATAAAGTTTGGTGATGTATTGTGTCGGTAAAATAGAACACATATTTATGCTTAACTCGGAATAGCCAACATATTTCGTAGCAATATTCAAACCATGACCGCAACTACTTTAACATATAGCCGGCCTCTGTGGCTCAGTTGGATGCGCCGTTCGACTGGAGACCAGGAGGTCGCGGGTTCAACCCCCGCCGAGGTCGGCAACATTCTTTCGTGGAGATTGATCATGAAATATTTTCTACGGTCATTCTCTTCCTTCCGCTGATTCAAGAAGGGCAGTTGTCAGTTTCTGGCGAAAGAATGTGCACAATACTGGTTAACCGCTTAGAGGACTAAACCTGCCCAGTAAACGTGTGGTTAGGTAAACTGACCGCGCTCGACATGACCCCATAGGGTTGACTGGGCCGTAAAACCTCAACACAAACAAACTTTAACATATACAACCGAAATGATATTCGGCAACAGTTTTGTCATTGAGAATATGTAGAATGACGGACCAAATATTCGGACAGTCTGGATAACACCACAATCAGTCAGTCCAATTAGCATGCAGTGTATTGAGTATTACCAATTTGAGTGTTCAAAGAAATCTTCCTCTTTTACAAACACCCGAGCAGCGTTCAGTACATCAGAATGTTCGAGAAAGCTTGCCGGCTGTTACAAACAATGGGCTCATTTGAGACGTTTCTGGTGGATGGAAGCGAGTGCATGCGAACCATTGCTGTAGAGGTCTGTCTGTGGAATAAAAATGACTCGTCATGGGGATAAAATATATATGTGTAGTTTTATAATAAAACTAGGATTTGTATTGATGTTATTTACTCGATTCTGCATAAAAATGGCAATTAGTGATATAATTTATTCTATCTACTAAGAAGGCTCGCCTATGACGAGGGTCGTGCAAAAAGTTCTGTCACTAATAGGCATTTGGTCGGGCCCACCGGAGTCTTACTGTTGGTTTTCTTTTGCTCTAGCATTTCAGTTGTTTCGTGCTGTCGAGTCCTCATCGTTGTTTCATCTCTGTAATTTGTTGATTTTTTGTGTTCTCGGAGATGTAGCACTGATGAGTTAGGAAGCCTTCTTGCGGACTGAACAAATTATGTATCTAAACCGCGGCAGAAGTAAGGGCGAGGATTGTGGCCACGTAAAATCGATTTAAGCTCCCTATGAAATACTTTTCACTGACCGTTCCAATGCGGTTCTTCTGTCATTGTTTATTTTGTTATAGTTCGTCTTTCAATGTGTGTGTCGCTTACATATTTTTGTTTTGGATAACCATTTGGCCACTTTGTGGGAAAGTAACTGTCCGTTTGGCTTTCTGCTAGTGTTGTTTCCATAGGGTCCAGTTATTTCGTGTTTGTGTTTCTTTCCCTTTGATGACTCTGATGGGAGGTGTGGGATAATTGTATCGATTGCTAATCATTGCCTTCCTTTTTATTTTCCTTAGATTTATCCCAGGTATATTTAAAAATGCTTCACTGCACTTGAATGGTGTGTTAAATAGCTAACGATACCCGTTTATTTCGTGCAAATTGCTTCCCAACTGACCGAGTTACTTTAAATTGAAATAGATGCAGTCATATACACTGACCAATTTACTTGTTACATTGGAACATGGACCAGAAGACTGAATTCGTAGCTAAATTAAATGCCGCATTAGGCTTAATATAGATTCCAAGCAGACATTTAATGAATTATGTGGTATATACAGACCTCAGACCATTTAAATGCGCACAGTTTTTAGGTGGATTAATGCTTTTAAAGCTGGAAAATTTTCTGTTGAAGATGATACCCGTCCTGGAAGGCCTAAAACCTCTGTTACCAAGGCTAACATCGCTGATGTAAAGATTGATGCGATTGTCTGTCACAAATACAGCTAGTTGTACTGGCATATCAGAAGGCAGTGTGCAATCAATTCTGAAAAAGCGTTTGGACCTGAGAAAGGTTTGCGCTAGGTGGGTACCTCATTTGACACTGCATATGCCAGAAGTGGTGTTAATCAGATGTGGATCCTGAAAAACTCCACAGAGCTCTTAGAAAACCTAAAGGCACAATCTCTTCATTCCGTCAACAGTATAATTTTTTTTTATTTCTTTGCTCTTTACACTACTATTCCTTATGATAAATTGAAATCTAAATAAAAGGCAATTATCAACTAGTGTTTCTTCCACAAGAATGGTAACCGTCGATTTCAGTATGTTATCATTGGCTACAAAGACACATACTTCGTTCGGGATCACTCTGATGCGCCACAAAAATACTCAGATGCAGATGTCATAAAGATGCTGGAATATCTAATCGACAATATTTTTGTGGAGTTCGGCGTTCGGATATTTCAGCAAACAATCGGCATACCGATGGGCACTAACTGTGCACAGTTACTTGCCGACTTGTTTTTATACTCGTATGAGGCGGAGTTTGTACAAAGTCTCCTCCAATCAGGCAAGAAACACCTCGCACAACAATTGAATTTCACCTACAGATATATAAATGATGTATTGTCTCTGAAAAACACAAAATTTGCAGAGTATTTAGAATTACGGCTTTGGTACCATGACCGCAACTACTATCCACGTGAACTTGAAATAAAGGAAACAACGGAGACTGCTGCCTCCTCCTCATACTTGGATTGTTATCTCCACATTGACAATGGAAAGCTTACACAATGAAAACACTTCTGCAACAAGGTATATCGGAACCCGAATTTTACGGTGACTTATTCAATTTCAAGATACCTTGACGATTTATTAAATATTGACAATATTTACTTTGACCAAATGACCGGATATACCCTACAGAACTCCAATTAAATAGAGCAAATTCTTCCGATACCGAGGCACCGTTTTTGGATTTGAATCTATGTATATCTAATGGTACAGTTTCCACCAAAATTTATGATAAACGGGACGATTTTGATTTTGATATAGTCAATTTCCCTTTTCTGGATGGCGATGTCCCCCGGCGTACCTCGTTTGGGGTATACATATCTCAACTTATAAAATTCGCCACAGCTTCTTCAAATCTTAATGACTAACTACCGTAATAAAACCCTTACTGCCAAGCTTCTTAGGTAGGGCTATCGTTATTTTAAACTTCGTAAGGCGTTTTCGAAATTTTATTGCAGACACAGTGCCTTGTTAGAAAAATATAGCGTCAGTCTGAAAACACTTCTGCAACAAGGTATATCGGAACCCGAATTTTACGGTGACTTAGTATACAGATTTAGAAAAAATGCAGGTAAATCTAACTTTTTGGAACAATTCAGAAAACTTATTAACCGTTATAAAAGAATTGGCTATAGCCTGGCTATTATGCGGCAGACTGTATGCCTAGTTGTCAACCCAATCATAGTTGATGGCTATGCTTCACTCTTTAATTGCACGACGGCGGTTCGGGCCTCAGACTCAATGACGGCCTCTTCGTAAAACTTTAACCGGTGGGTTGTGGCTTGACGATATGTCTTTGGCTTGGCCCGCCGTGGTTCAACTATTGGTTTTCATTTACTCTTGCATACAGTAGAATTGGCCATGAGTACTCGTCTTTGTTTATTATAGTGATTAATTTGATTTTTATGTTTTCGCTTTGATGCATTGACTGAGTTGGGAGCCTTTTGTGTTGATCGTTGGTACTGGTGTAGAATCTAATGCTTTAAATAATTGTAAATTAAAGATCATTGATGAACGTGTGTTATTTTACTCTAATAACCTTGATCTTCTCCCTGTCAGTACCCATTCTATCGCTATTACTGCTAAGTTTGCAGTGAGTATTAAAGAAAAGCAAGACAGACTTCCTACGTTATATTGGTTACCGAAACTTCATAAACGACCTTATAAAGCACGTTTGATTGCTAATTCTAGTACTTGTACGACTACTGTTTTGTCCAAACTGCTAACTTCATGCCTTACTGCTGTTAAAAACTTTGGATTAGATACTATGATACTGTTTACGAAAGGGACGGAATTAACTATTTTTGGTCAGTTAAAAATTCTAATGATGTTGTCAATAAATTTAAATCTAAAAACTTTCAGGCTTCTACCGAAAGAGTCAAAAATATTTTAAGACATGAACTTGAACTTAAATGGATTAAACGTTTACAAACCCCTTTTCCACTTGGATTTAATGATAATATTTACCATGAAGAAAATATTTCTAAACCCCCCCCCCCCCCCCCCCGGTGGTTTGCTCTACCGACCGTTCTAAGGCGGTGGTCCCGGTGTTAGTCTTACTCTTTGTTGCTTTGTGGTTTATTCTACGAGGCGATTTGTTGTATGTCTTTCCGTGTGTCATTTTGTTCTTGTGTTTTTCAGCCTTTTTAGTATTGCGATTACCTCGCTTGGGGAAGAGAGAGCTAATCTTAGTGCTTTTCGTATGTTTGTGCTTGTTTAAATTTGTCGGTTTCCTCTTCTTCTTGGGGTCTGGGAAGGGCTGCGGTTTGTGATTGTGGCACTCCCTGGACTTTTCTCTTACCTTTTTTGCATACCACGCTTGTTGTGTTTGTGCCGTATGGAGACCCTAGAAAGTCTTCCCGTACATTCATTTAATGTTGTTATTATTTCAAGTGCCAGAGTTTGCACTGTACAATCACCTTTCGTATTTCTCTTCCTTATGATTCTTATTTATACCTCATTGAAGGTTAGATATTTACCGGTATTCGTATCCCGTTTATAACAATTTCGTACTTTACGTTTCTTTGGACTTGTATTAGACTTAGTTATGTATTGTCGGTTGTTGCTATACTCTGTATGCTTCGGTCGTACCGCCTGTTTGCATCGCTACTTTTGCCTACAATAGCCGGTACGAATACTGCTTTTTATCTAATGGTGTTACTTCCTATACAACTATATGAGTATCACTAACAGATTAAAAATTACTATTTCTCCTATTAAGCTACATTCTGCTTCTTCTTTACAGATTCTCCGTTCTATTGCTAGATTTAACTCTCTGTTACCTACTGTTAACGTTTCACCTTTGAAACCACTCTGTATCATCTATAAATTTATATGGCGCTTTCAATTATAATATTTTCAGTAATCACTTTAGAATTAGACTTTCTCTAATTAAATCTCTTATATTTCTAAAATATAAGAATCCGCATAAAAGGAACAGTATGTACCCTAATATTTCTAAGTGCACTGCCAAGAGTTAAACTTGCTGCAATCATTTAATTTGTCGGTCAACTATAATTTCCTCAGTTAATCATAGACAATTTTCAGTTGTAAACAACTCTGATTTAGACGGAAAATAAGAGGATGTTATATATGTTCTCACTTGCAGCGAAGGAGGCTGAGGAATGCAGTATGTTGGACAGACCAAACGGGCCCTTAAAACAAGGTTTAAGGAACATTTACTTAAAATCAAAAAAGCAAAGAAAATTGATACATTTCTTTATCAACATTTCCGGAGTACTGGTCATTCATGATCGTCTAGTAAAGTTTTGGTTCAACCTGTTGAAAAAATTATACACAAGTCCAATTCTACCAAAAGATTAAAAAATATTTTAAGACATGAACTTGAACTTAAATGGATTAAACGTTTACAAACCCCTTTTCTTCTTGGGGTCTGGGAAGGGCTGCGGTTTGTGATTGTGGCACTCCCTGGACTTTTCTCTTACCTTTTTTTTTCAAAATTGTCTACATATAATTTTTCTACACTGTATACTACGTTACCTCATCATCTTATAAAAGATAAACTTACTGATTAAATTAACCGAACGTTTATTCGGGAGAATACCAAATATTTGGCTTGCAACGAAGAATGTGTTTTTTCACTTCTGATGTATATAATCATCACAATTTATGGTCGTGTCAAAAAGTCTGTGATGCCCTTGTTTATCTTTTGGATAATATTTTTATTAGAATTGGAACTAAGCTTTATAGATAAACTATTGGTATTCCGATGGGAACTTTTTGTGCTCCGCTTGTTGCAGATTTGTTTCTTTTTTGTTATGAGAGACTTTTCATGAAGTCTCTCTCACGTGAAAATCAGGCTGACATTATTGAGGCTTTCAATTCAACTTCAGGATACCTTGAAGATTTATGAAATATTACAATATTTACTTTGACCAAATGGTGGACCGGATATACCCTACAGAACTCCAATCAAATAGAACAAATTCTTCCGATACCGAGGAATTTTGGATTTGAATCTATGTATATCTAATGGTACAGTTTACACCAAAATTTATGATAAACGGGACGATTTTGATTTTGATATAGTCAATTTCATTTTTCTGGATGGCGATGTCCCCCGGCGTACCTCGTATTGGGTATACATATCTCAAATTATAAAATTCGCCACAGCTTCTTCAAATCTTAATGACTTTAACCACCGTAATAAAGACGTTACTGCCAAACTTCTTAGGCAGGGCTATCGTTATTTTAAACTTCGTAAGGCGTTTTCGAAATTTTATGGCAGACACAGTGCCTTGTTAGAAAAATATAGCGTCAGTCTGAAAACACTTCTGCAACAAGGTATATCGAAACCCGAATCTTACGGTGACTTAGTATACAGATTTAGAAAAAAATGTAGGTAAATCTAACTTTTCGGAGCAATTCAGAAAACTTATAAACCGTTATAAAAGAATTGGCTATAGCCTGGATATTATGCAGGCTTGGCCCGCCGTGGTTCAACTTTTTTTTTCATTTACTCTGGTATACAGTAGAATTAGCCATGAATACTCGTCTTTGTTTATTATAGTGATTAATTTGATTTTTATGTTTTAAGAGTAGCATCGGGACCCAGGGTGAAGTTAGCTAGCTGTAAAAATGCTTTAAACCCCCCGGTGGTTTGCTCTACCGACCGTTCTAAGGCGGTGGTCCCGGTGTTAGTCTTACTCTTTGTTGCTTTGTGGTTTATTCTACGAGGCGATCTGTTATACGTCTTTCCGTGTGTCATTTTTGTTCTTGTGTTTTTCAGTCCTTTTAGTATTGCGATTGCCTCGCTTAGGGAAGAGAGAGCTAATCTTAGTGCTTTTCGTACGTTTGTTCAGTTTGTGCTTGTTTCGATTTGTCGGTTTCCTCTTCCTCTTGGGGTCTGGGAAGGGCTGCGGTTTGTGATTGTGGCATTCCCTGGACTTTTCTCTTACCTTTTTTGTGCGAACCGAATTTTTATGTGTTTCTGTGTTGGGAGTAGCATCGGGACCCAGGGTGAAGTTAGCTAGCTGTAAGGGTGCTTTAAACCCCCCGGTGGTTTGCTCTGCCGGCCGTTCTGGGGCGGTGGTCCCGGTGTTTGTCTTGCTCTTTGTTGCTTTGTGGTTTATTCTGCGAGGCGATTTGTTTTGTGTCTTCAGTGTGTCATTTTGTTCTTGTGTTTTCGGTCATTACCTCGCTTGGGGAGGAGGGAGCTGGTCTTGATGCTTTTCGTACGTTTGTTCGGTTTGTGCTTGTTTAGATTTGTCGGTTCCTCTTGGGGTCTGGGAAGGGCTGCGGTTTGTGATTGTGGCACTCACTGGACTTTTCTCTTACCTTTTGTTTTACTACTAGGCTTTACGACAAACGGGATGACTTCAATTTTCCCATTGTTAACTTTCCATTCCTGAGCAGTAATATCCCTTCTGCAACAGCATACGGCGTTTACGTTTCACAGTTAATCCGTTATGCCAGAACCTGTTCAAATTATCAGGACTTCATGGAACGTGGGAAAATGCTCACTACAAAGTTGTTGAGCCAGGGGTATCAAAAAACCAAACTGGTAGCAACACGTAAGAAGTTCTATGGGATACATCATGATCTAGTCAATCCCTACAATGTGGCAGTTTCCAGAATTGTTTCTGATGTTTTGCCAGTGACGCGCCATAAGTAGACTTCCCAAATCCCGGACATAGGCTTCTACCGATATTTCCTTTGTTCAGGCCTATGGGCATGATGGGCGAAGCTTGCTTACCAAGTAATGCTTACTATCTGCGGACGCCTGATTACACCCTTTGTTCTGGGGTCCATGTCTGCTGGTCTGAACATTCTGATTCGTCATTCGTTTATGGATTTATGAGTGTGGATTACGACTTTGGTGCCATGACCGCAACTACTTGCTCACTGAGGAGCAAAAGACACAACGCCTTAAATCTGCCCGAGAACTTTTGAAAACATACAAAGGTTGTAATAGTCGGGTTATTTCTAACTTACTAACAGGTGATGAAACCTGAGTGCACATGTTTGAGCCACAAAGAAGGGCTGATAATAAGCAATGGAAGCGAAAAGATAAAAAACGTCCATGTATTGCCAAGAGAACCATAAGTTCGAAAAAGATGTTGTACGCAATTTTCTTTAATTCAAGTGGGCCAGTCGTTCAAGTGCCTTGTCCATCTGGTCATACAGTCACTGGCCGATTCTACAAGAATTCTGTTCTGAAGAAAGTGAAAGAGTTTTACAATAAGAAACGACCAAGCAAAGGATGGTCAGGAGTCCACCTTTAACATGACAACGCCTCCTCTCATAAGTGTGAGGTTGTTAAGTCTTTTTTGGCTTGTGAAAAGGTGAAAGTTTTAAACCATCCACATTATTCACCTAACCTGAATCCCTGTGACTTCTTTTTACTAAAAAAAAAAAAAAAAATAGAAAAAAGAAAAAAACAGAAATGCTTTCTGGAAATAAGTAAACGTCTAGAAAATCTCTTGGCAGCGCTATTTATCAGTGTATCCAACTGATACCAAAAGAAAACTATTTATCTGCTTTTCGCGACTGGGTACAAAGGTTACAAAAATGTGTTTCAGTAAAGGGGGAGTATTTTGAAGGTTTATAATAAAAACATGTTTGATAATATAGCACTGAAGTAATCCGAACCCAGTGACAAAACGTTTTGCAGGACCCTCGTACATTGAATTAAATAGATCTATGTAATGAGCGCCCGGATATTCACTATAATATTATACAGCAAAATCCAGGATGTGCGGAGCTTTACTTTATAGTGTTTGGTTGTTTGCAATCCGTTTAATATTTGTTTGTGTTTTTCAAATGATGCAAAATATTTAGTGGTTGCGCACATATAAATATATCAATGGAATCAGAGCATACCCTGCTACATGTGTCGAAATGCAATGTTGAATAATAATAATGCATGGATTTATGAAGAAGTCCAGGGCCTGTTGTAATCATACATAGCCGTCCACTTCCCATAAACAGAGGAACACCCCGAGCCAGAGCTTACAACAAACGACGGGACTGACTAAAACGCTGAATTTTCTGCTGAATTCAGAGCAGGTTGCTGATCCGCAGAAATAGACTAAAACGCTGATATGCTGGAATGCTGAATATTAGTTTATTATGGTGTTTTTGGCCATAATACTGGTAGCGCATATTAATACTATATTAATTTGTAATACTTATTTCTTAATTATAATGTTTTACTTTATGTATATGTGTGCTATTACGTTTTAAGGCACAGTCGCTAATACTGTGGTCATATTGAGCTATGTGCATAGAAATAGAGACACTATATTGCTGATCATTGTTGAGTAAAAGTTTTCCTTGGCAAAATACTGGTCGCACTTTTTAAAACATTATTTATTCGTTTATTATAAATATTTATTCGTTTCCGTGATTAACGACCTAGCCCGCAGAATGTATTATATCTATCTATCTATCAGTGGAGACAATTTGCATGAAGTGTCAAATATCATCAGTTTGTAGTCTATTGAATTTATCCAGAGAGTGGTAAAAGTAAAAAAAAACTCGGTACCACATTTAACCTAAATATACAATGCAGACAATGTAGACTCAGAGGAAACATATTTCTTTTAATCTGAGTATATTTAGGTAGATTAGGTTGGCGTTAATTTCTATTTATCATGATAAACATTTTACTACTAAATAAACATTTTGTCATCTTCAACCAGGTAAACGCGTTAAAGACAGTCGATAATCTCTTGACTAGATTATGATTATTGCTACCTACATGCGTGGCTGTTAACTGGATTATCGTCTCTACTTTGAAAGGTGATAAGGATTTGAGTTACCGCGAGCGGCGTTAATTGGATTAAAATATCTTGTTTATTCTTATAATATTACACAATGTAGACGTCCCCTTTGGTCTTCAAATATATACTAGATATTTTGGTTGTACGTTTTTTCTCAGTTTTAGGTGGAATTATCATGTTTTATGAAACATGATAATTCTACCTAACACTGTGAAAAACGTACAACGAGCAACGTTGCATATTCACACTGGTCTAGCTGCCTGTTATTAATGCCAGACCAGTGTGAACATGGGACGTCTAATCAGGGACTATGTTATGATTATTGCTACGTACACGCGTGGATTGTTAACAGGATAATTACACCTAAAACTGAGAAAAACGTACAACGAAAAACGTTGCATATTCACACTGGTCTGGCTGCCTGTTATTAAAGGGGAACGCAATATAAGTCGTAAGTATATCTCGGAGTAAAAGGCCTAACAAGCCATTTATTTTGATGCAAGAGTTCTCAAAATTAGCCTAGAAATAAGGAAGTTATAGTGGTTTGAATATATTTAAAATGGCTTTCCTTGATGCCGCCATATTGTAGGCTTTGTGACGTCACAAAGCCCAAATTAAATATGCAAACCAAACTAATAAAATGGGCTTTTAAGAATAATTTTGCTACAATTTATTTTTATAATCTTTGAATTCTAGTGACATGCAATCATTTCCCCCAAAATTAACCACATTTATGAGAATAACTACCCTTATGAAACGTATTTTAATTTTTATGAAACCTGATTAAATATTCAAAATGGCGGCACCCATTCCACCAATGTTAGAATATTCAATTGTCTATAGCTTACTTATTTCCACCGATTTTGGTCAAATTGGTGTTAAACTTCATTGTTTGTGAAGTTCTTTACTTTAAAGCACAATACCTTTTAAGTTTGCGTTCCCCTTTAATGCCAGACCAGTGTGAATATGCGACGTCTCATCAGGGACTAGGTTATGATTATTGCTATCAACACGCGTGGATGCTAATTGGATTATCGTCTTTACTTTGAATAGGTGATAACGGTGTGCACAAAGTGCATACTTAATCCAACCGTCTGTTTTGACAAAAAAAAAAAACAAAAAAAAAAAAAACGCGCGATCACATTTACTGTCTTGTACAGAGTCTGAATTTCTAACATGTTTCCCGAAAGTTCCTAAACGGCCCATAAAAAATGGAAACAGAAAAAAAAAAAAAAAACAACAAAAAACAAAAAACAAATAATAATAATAATAATAAGTCTATTCCAATAATTGTACATTGTAAATGCCGACTACCAAACTGCAAATGTTGAAATGGTAAAATGGTGAAATGCGAGGGTTGCCAAATCTCTTTTCACAAGTTTTGTGTGAAAGAAACCGCCGACTTTTCCTGTCCGACAAATAAATATATATTCATTCTTCCTCCTTCATTTCAATACTGGCATTTCGTTAATAATGAAATACTGTTGAGTGGGTCGTAAAGTTTGACAAGGAAAAAATACAAGAGTTTTGCATAACACAGCGTTGTAAAACGTCCTAAAATTCCCTATGTTCAAATAACAAGAATAAAGTTAACTAGCCGTTTCTTTATTTTCATTCTGAAGAACGCTCGATATGATTTAAAATATTGCAGCCTGGGCCATAAAATATCAGCAAAATTGTTAAATAGTCAAAAAAAAAAAAAAAAAAAAAAAAAAAAAAGTAAGGTAAATTATACGCGAATAGTAATATGACCAAGAACAGTTTCTTAAATTAATATTCAGCATTTCAGCAAATTCTGATGCGCAATACTGTCGCCCGGGCCATAAAATATAAAAAAGAAAGCAAATATATATCTAAGTAGACAAATAAACTAAGGTGATATATGCGTAACAAGTAATATATCCAATATTACCTTATTTACCTAATATTCAGCAGTTCAGCAGATCAGCAACCTGCTGAATTCAGCGGAAAATTCAACGTTTTAGTCAGTCCTACAATCGACCAATCAGCGACAAACTCTCTAGCCCCCAGATGAGGTAATCACAAAATAAACGACTAACCAGCGGCCAGGCCTCGGTGGCTCAGTTGGATGCGCCGTCCGACTGGAGACCAGGAGGTCGCGGGTTCAACCCCCGCCGAGGTCGGCAACATTCTGTCGTGGAGATTGATCATGAAATATTTTCTACGGTCATTCTCTCCCTTCCGCTGATTCAAGAAGGGCAGTTGTCAGTTTCTGGCGAACAAATGTGCACAATACTGGTTAACCACTTAGAGGACTAAGCCTGCCCAGTAAACGTGTGGTTAGGTAAACTGACCACGCTCGACATGACCCCATTGGGTTGACTGGGCCGTAAAACCTCAACACAAACAAACTAACCAGCGGCCAACATTCTAGCCCCCAGATGAGGTGAACATACAATTAACTACTAACCAGCGACCAACTCTCTAGCCCCAGATAAGATGAATACAAAGTTGTACAAGAAATTTACCGAATGGACATTTTGCGACTGCTACGGAGCTAAATGCACAGACTAAACACTGTTGAGCCCAGGGTGAACAGTAGATGAAGGTCAATAACAGTCGATGGCAGCGGACAGGTACATCATATATAGCGGACATGTGTACGAAGTTGCATTAGTCTAGAAGTCATGTATTTCAGAAGTTGCATTAGTCTAGAAGTCATGTATTTCATGTATGTATTTCAGAAAAGGAGCTAAACGCACAGCGTACATTGCTGATGTCGACAACGACGACGCCAGAAAATGATCCTTATGTCACTCCTACTTGCAGCCTTCCCTCTTAATCAGTGTACCGGTATAGTAAATATTTACATGTATATCAAATTAAGCATCTGAAATAAAACACAGATGAGTCTCTTAACCCAACGTACCATAGCTGGCAGTAAGAGGAACAGAAAACTAGTAGTTGACTAACGGAAGAACGGGACAATGACATAGCTTCTTCTTGGGTAAGATTTAGGTCGGAATCGTCAGTGAGCTCGTCAGGCTATCCACTGTCGTGCAATAACAGACGAAAGCATAACTGTCATTTATTATTAGCTATGATCGTGAATGTGGCCCTGCATGGGTATTTATGAAGTCCGCCGCACAATATCAGTGATCAGTGAAACATCACATAAATTATAATCACAAACTCTCTGACGAAGCAAAGCAAAAGGCTTTCCTAGTTTTCGTCATAATTTTAGTTCTTCTTGTATCACCCTATCCCGTAGGCAATAAAATCGTTTGTAACTGGGCCGCGCCAATCAAACATGTGTCTTCGCGCATATGTCGATAGTGCAGGCCAAGATCAGCCTACTGAGCAGAGCCTTCATTGTCCAATAACAGAATCATTGGATTGGATACAAAATGCATCGAATGATGGGCAAAGGCCCGGATCATCACGAGAACATATCTATATAATTTTGACCCCCTCAAACCCCATTTTTGTATAGTTAAACTGGTGTTTACAGGGGTAAATATTATTTTTCTTATTTCTGCTCAAAACATGTTAAATATCAGAATTTTTTATCTGAAAATCTTCATTATTTGGTGATGAAATTTTCAGTATATTTGAATAGGCATGTTTTTGTAATGTGATACTTCAGATGCACAGGATGATCCGAATCTGTGCATTTTGCTCATGTTCGAAGGTACATTTTCCCTTGATGCGGCCCAACAACTCTGATATTAACGGTCATCGTGGTTTTCAAACATTATACTCTCTCTTTAATTGCACGACGGCGGTTCGGGCCTCAGACTTAATGATGGCCTCTTCATAAAACTTTAACCAGTAGGTTGGGGCTTGACGATATGTCTTTGGCTTGGCCCGCAGTGGTTCAGCTATTGGATTTCATAGTCATACAATAGAATTAGCCATGAGTAATCGTCTTTGTTTATCATATTGATTAATTTGACTTTTATGTTTTCGTTTGATGCATTGACTGAGATGGGAGCCTTTATGCGAACCGAATCTTTATGTATTTCTGTATTAAGAGTAGCATCGGGGCCCAGGGTGAAGTTGGCTAGCTGTAAAAGTGCTTTAAACACCTCCCCCCCCCCCCCCACCCGCCGTTGGTTTACTCTACGGACCGTTCTAAGGCGTTGGTCCCCGTGTTGGTCTTACTCTTTGTTGCTTTGTGGTTTATTCTATCAGGCGATTTGTTTTATGTCTTACCCTATGTCAATTTATTCTTGTGTTTTTCAGTCCTTTTAGCATTGCGATTACATAGAGAGAGCTAATCTTAGTGCTTTTCGTACGTTTTGTTTGATTTATGCTTGTTTTTGATTTGTCGGTTTCCTCTTCCTCTTGGTGTCTGGGAAGGGCTGCGGTTTGTGATTGTGGCACTCCCTGGACTTTTCTCTTACCTTTTTTTTAAGATTTGTCCGCATGAATGCTGCATGTGCAACGTTGATTCGATCAGCTTTGCAGTTTCTGCGTAGTCAATTCAGTGCTGTCACATAAAGACTCTCAATGAAACTTAGATTCCGATGTTTGTTCTTTTGTGTTCTCTTGTTAACGCGGGCAACCATTATAAATGTTATTCAATCATATTTTTTTTTTATAGCGACGTTCCAATATTTTTAAAGTCTTGCCCTGATACAGTCATACCTAATATGCTCTCATTCAGCTTCGCATTTTTCGGTAATTTGATTAAATGTTTTACAATATACATTCATCGTGGATAGACGTTCCTATTAGATTCCAGATGTGGGAAAGCTTTTTTAAGGGAAACTTCATGTGTAAGCAGGAAATATGGTTTGTGAAAAACAGTCACCGAATATCTATTAAAGATCTGTTTATAACAGTTGCATGGTACCATACGCTTACCATGGCTACTAAAACAAATGGTTGACCGGCATAACAAAGGGTAGTATTGAATCCCCGCTCACACCATACTGAAGCAACCTTTACCACACATTTAACAAACCCGTCCAGTGTCCCTGGATTATAGTTTCATATGTGTCATTTTTCCTCATAATTTCTTCTTTTGGATACTCGTATAGCATTGTCTGGGTAAATCCAATCATATTTTGATAGGTGTAATTTAATAGGGTATATGGACGTACGCGGAGAAAGATGGACGGCACAATGAAAATAAGCCGTACAACTCATACTGAGCCAAGTTTTGTTTTGCTGAAACAAAAACAGTGCAAACTGTATTAACAGACAGCAAATAATGCATGGTATGATCTGGTTCTTGATTCTTTGTCTTGGTTTTGAAGGTCACTTTACTCGTGGCACATCTTTGATATCAAATATAGATCATGTTGGCATGTGCTGGAGAGAAAAGAGCGTAATGGGATGATAGCCTACTGATTAAGCTTTCAAAATAAATGATAGAAAGACAGCGATAACGGAAATTACTGCAGAGAAATTACCAATATATGTAGTGAATTTAGATCAAGACATTGGAATTGCTATCAGCTGCTAGTTCCAATAATAAACTATGGTCGAGAAAAAATTATCTTGTACTGCAAGGAGATACTGTCAAAGCTTGTCACTTGTGGAATTCATGCTGCAGATTATAACGATTAGGCGCAATGTAAATTATCTGCTCCAGTGCATGCAGACTAATGTTTTCTAAGATTCTTCTAAGGACTGAATACTTGGTAGATTTTCTGCAATTTTCTCCAAGAGAGCCAACGTTAGTGACTTCATGTTTGCTTTACAGTATGCCCGGCCGCTACTGACAAAAGTTCTTCCCTAAAAGGTAAAGAATACGCTCCTGTTGAGAGTAGAGAAACAAAATATTTTGACAGAGTTGTCTTCGATTAAAGTGTACACATTCTCTTTCAGTAATATTGTAATGTCCAAAAATAAACACTGTGATTTCACTCAAACCATTATGCAAATATTTCTTACTCTCTTGTTGTGCAGATCGTGGTGATTGAGATAGCTCACGTGGCAGGGCCGAGGTGGGGAGCAGCTGCCTGTCTTCATATTTCATGCGCAAGCTACTCCCGTCTGATGTCTTGGGCTGTGTGTTTCGCAGCTCATGCCGGTTAATGTTCGCTTGGTGTTCCATGCTTGTCAGTATCTTCATGTTTTCATTCTACCATCACAATATGGGGGTTGTATGACGTTACAAAAGATAAATTTAGAAATGTACACACCTGGTACCACACAGTTCCTGTGTTTAAGTTTGTTATACAACAGCTATGTCAGTGCCACTGCTGAGGGACTCAAACCCTTGACGGTATCATTCGCTTAGTAATAAATGCTGAGGTGCAATAGTTGTCCACGATTTCTTGCTTCGCGGATGGGTCTTGTTTGTTTGTGTTGAGGTTTTACGGCCCAGTCAACCCAATGGGGTCATGTCGAGCGCGGTCAGTTTACCTAATCATACGTTTATTGGGCAGGCTTAGTCCTTTAAGCGGTTAACTTGTACTGTGCACATTCTTTCGCCAGTTTGACAACTGCCCTTCTTGAATAAGCGGAAGGGAGAGAATGACTGTAGAAAGTATTTCATGATCAATCTCCACGAAAGAATGTTGCCGACCTCGGCGGGGATCGAACCCGCGACCTCCTGCTCTCCAGTCGGAAGAGCATCCAACTGCGCGACCGAGGCCGGCGCGGATGGGTCTGTTGATGTAAATAGTTGGGGTCAGTTTATGTTTCCATATCTAGTGCAGCACTTTCTGCCTGAGGTTTGCATTTTGCATAAGAGCCGATGGGCTGTGCAGTGCATGCCTTTTCAATATTTGGCGTTTAGTCCCTCAACTGTTTCAGAACTATGCATAATTAGGACATAACATTTGATATTCCTATTTTTTATGTTTCAAAAAAAAAAAAAAAAGAGAGAGAACAATCACAAACCGCAGCCCATCCCAGACACCAAGAGGAAGAGGAAACAGACAAAACCAAGCGCTAACACGTATAAAAAGCACTAAGATTAGCTCTCTTCCCCAAGCGAGGTAATCGCAATGCTAAAAGGACAAACAAAAAAAAAAAAAAAAAAAAAAAAAAAAAAAACACAAGAACGAAATAACACAAGGCAAGACTTAAAACAAATCGCCTCGTAGAATGAACTACAAAGCAATAAAGAATAAGACTAACATCGGGATCACTCTCTCGGGATGGAGAGTGGGTGGTGGCTAATATCTGATTTCATGTATGCCCATCCTTCGTACGTAGTCCTGATAATTTCCTGACAACACTAGACATTTTGGTTTCATAATAGGAAGCTGTATGATATTAATTCTGGTTTGATTTACAGACAAATGTACGCAAAAAATTGGTATTAGACACTAAACGTTCACTCCTAGCTGTTCTCGAGATGATGACTATTGATGTGAGCTTGATGGGTGTTGTACAGCGCTGCCAGTTTTCTTTCAGTTTGGGGGTCTAAGTGCATCTGACGCAGATATACTCAGAAATGTGCAGACTGTGCATGCGCAGTTTGGTGTACATTTACGTTTATTACAAAGGTCATAAATTGTAAATGAATTTTCCTAGGTATGACACACCGACACATCTTAGTCTTCACGAGGTATCCAATGAAAAAAATGTAAGGTCAGGTAATTACAAATAAGAACATGAGAAATGTAAAAATTTACAACGTCTTAAGAAGCAAGAACTGCAATACAGCTGTCGCCTTGGAGCGGTCTGCCAATAATAATAATAATAATAATAATAATAACAATAAAACTCTTTTGCTAGTGCTAAACCCCGACCTTACCTTAATTCTGATTAATGCAAATCCAAATTGTAAATGTGTGTTCGGTCCGCATTGGGATCTTCTACCCTGTCAGCGAAATATCACATACAAGTATTCAAGCTCATGAAGACTATAACAAAACAAACTAGGGGTAAACTAGCGATACGACGTCAGGGTCAAATACTCACAATCTATATTTTTGAGCAGAAATAATAATAAAAAAAAATAATGCATACGTCTGTAAACCCCAGTTTTACTATACAAAAGCTGGGTTTAAAGGGGTCAAAATTATATAGACATGTTTTCGTGATGATATTCATTTTCAAAATTCAGGAGATTGACTCAATGAATACGACGTAACAGAAAATATAAACTACGTACAGAATAGAGAAGTACAGGGAGGCCTTTCAAGGTCGCCGCACAACACTAACACTAGCTGTGGTGAAAATATGCTTCGCATTCTACATAAAACAGTGTATAATTTATTTGTACATTTTATTGTCCCCCGCCTTTTCGAAGAAAAGCGGAGGAACACTGTTTTCGGCTTTCCGTGGTGCGTGGTGTGTGGCGCGTGGTGCGTGGTTCCAAATTTTTAGTAGGTACCTTGTCCCCTTAACTCCTCCCACAGTTTTTGTCCGATCCTTTTGAAACTTAACAGGGGCTTTTAAAATGGTCTGAAAATATGCATTTGGTTTATTCAGAATCCTGAAATTATTTTTTATCACTTTTTACACATTTTGAACTTAGACATTTTTTGAGTTCTAATATTACAGAAGTCTATAGGGAGTAGGTACCTTTTCCCCTTAAGTCCTCCCACAGTTTTTGGCCGATCCTTTTGAAACTTTACATGGGCTTTTAGGATGGCCTGAAAATATGCATGTGGATTTTTCAGAATCCTGAAATAATTTTTAGCACTTTTTCTGCATTTTTAACTGAGACATTTTTTGAGTTCTAATACTACAGAAGTGTATAGGGAGTAGGCACTTTGTCCCCTTAACTCCTCCCACAGATTTTGGCCGATCTTTTTGAAACTTTACATGGGCTTTTATTTAGGATGGCCTAAAAATATGCATGCGTTTTTTTCAGAATCCTGAAATAACTTTTATTCCTTTTTCCGCATTTTAACTTAGACATATTTTTGAGTTCTCATATTACAGAAGCGTATAGGGAGTAGGTACCTTGTCCCCGTAACTCCTACCACAGTTTTAAGCCGATCTTTTTGAAACTTTACAGGTGCTTTAAGAATGTTTTAAAAATGTGCATGTGGTTTTTTCAGAATCCTGAAATTATGTTTTATTACTTTTTACACATTTTGAACTTAGACATGTTTTGAGTTCTCATATTACAGAAGTCTATTGGGAGTAGGTACCTTGTCCCCTTAACTCCTCCCACAATTTTTGGCCGATCCTTTTGAAACTTTACACGGGCATTTAGGATGGCCTGAAGATATGCATGTGGATTTTTTCAGAATCCTGAAATTATTTTTTTATCACTGGTTTCCTGCTTCAATACTCAGGTAAGTGATACAAGACCAATGGTCCTCTGGTTATCTTACCCATTTTTAACAGCTCAAATAAAAATAAGGCGGGGACATAAATTCCCCATGGAATTTGCTTGTTAATTTTGCAAAAGTAGTCAATTGTTTATGTATTAAAAACACTTGGTTGAATGCCTTTTATACCTAGCAAATTGTATGTTCTCCTAGCATTATAGTAGATAATAGAAGTCGGCGTCTGGTAATACTTAATTGTGTGCGTGGGAGGCGAAGGAGTGATTATATTAATATTTAATGTTTTCATTGCTCTGACTGATTTATTTCGAGCATTTTATCTTTTTTTTTTTTTAATATGTTACATGCATAATAATCAAACCAAGATGGTTGTTTTTTCTTTTGTCATAAGCTTGTTAAAGTATGTTTTGCAGTGACCGATATAAACTATGTGTACACTGGATCGAATGTCGATCCCTTCAACGATTAACGTTATATACATTTGCTGGAATAAAAGGTCGCCTACGCACGGTATGACTTTTATGACTTTATGACTTTTTATTTCGTGTAAGGTCTATATGATGTCTCATTAATGCAAATTGTTATGTATGAATGGCATTAACCCTTGCCCTGCTGAACCCGGATATACCCTGCCTTTGAAAACAGTGTAGATCCAGATCAGTTGGCTTCTGAAGAAGCCAACTGATCTGGATCTGCACTGTTTGCCATTAAGTATGTGATTTTATATCAACAATCTTGATCAAGTAATCTGATTGGCTGAAAATTAGAAGTAGGTGTGGCTTCTTAATTTATTCAGCAGGACAAGGGTTAAATGCAACAATTACCTAGATCTGTGTCAAACGATCTCAAGCATCGTCTAAACGTAAATTTATAAACGTTATATCTTTTACATATATTGATACGATATAATGGCTTGCCTTCTTAACCAATTTAAGCCTAGCGTCCCATAAAAGGGACGATGACAAACACTGTAGACCCAGATCAGGCGTTCCAGAACACGGCGTCCGATCAGGGTCTACACTTTTCTTAAGCATCGTCTAAACGTAAATTTATAAACGTTATATCTTTTACATATATTGATACGATATAATGGCTTGCCTTCTTAACCCATTTAAGCCTAGCGTCCCATAAAAGGGACGATGACAAACAGTGTAGACCCAGATCAGGATCTACACTGTTCGCATTAAGCTCAGAATTTTTTTTCAAAACATGGTAATGATAAAAACTAACCAGACATCCCTTATATAGGAAATTGGACTGTCCAAAGAGCCAAGGCAGACGAGTATATTCGGCATAAATGGGTTAAAGACGCTTAAAAAGAGCACTTTTTTTTCCCAGGCATTACTACTTCCAGCTGTATTTTCTGTAGTTCTCTCTCTGCGATAGGGCGCAACCAATTGTCATGGTAATTCACTTACCAACCATTTTGTTTTTCTCGCGCGAGATTGATCTGTTCTATTTTTTTTTCATTATGTTTCATGCAAATAGGAATGCTTCGAATCCAACAACGTGGGCGATCTATTTACTGCCATATCATCATGGCAAACTCTTAGACAATTCTTCACTCTGAGTATTGTTATGTAATCAAGATTATAAGAACATGTGATGGGTAATCGCTGTGTATAGAAAAAAAAAACAAAAAAAAAACGTGCTAACGACCACAGGCATCACGAACTCACGGATGTTTACATCACGAAAACATACCTATATAATTTTGACCCCCTTAAACCCCACTTTTATATAGTAAAACTGGGGTTTACAGGGGTATACATTATTTTTCTTATTTCTGCTCATAACATAGATTGTGGTACTCGTTAGAACCGCCTCGCCGAGGTGGGTCTAACGAGTACCCACAATCTATGTTTTGAGCAGAAATATGAAAGTATCGGAGTTTTTTTTTTAATTGAAAATTTTCAGTTTTTGGAGGTGAAATTGGCTATGTATTTGAATAGGCGTGTTTTCATAATGTATATGCACCGAACACCTATAAGATTCCATATTTTCATGCATACCTTTCAATTTCCATTGTTATGCCTCGAACTAAATTGGAAGGGCATATTGCTTTAGGTTTGTCCGTTCGCCCGCTTGTCCGCCTGTACGTGGATCTTGATAGCAAAATAACCACTTAAGTAAGGCTCATGAAATTTTGCAACCAGTTTAGAAAATAATGTATAGATTTTAATATATATATATATATATATATATATATATATATATATATATATATATATATATATATATATATATATATATATATGCAGGTTTTTTTAAATATTAGCTGACCCGTATTTGTTTTCTTTTTGTTATCTTTTCTGTCAGAGTCTTCATGGTGGAGTTAGGCCCATTTTCAGACTAAACATTTTAGCAAATAATTTTTTTAGCAAAATGTCTAAAGAACCACTTGAGTTAACTTTTGCAAGAAGTTTGGAACCAAAGTGTAGATGAGAAATTTTGGTGTACAATTATAAATATTTGATCAAACTATGCCCCCTTTTAAGACTTAGGTAATTAAGCATAGGAAAATATTATAAAATAAATATCTTTAAAACACCTAGAGCTAAATTCACGATGTTATGCTGGCAATCAGGGACAGACTGTGTAAATGAAGGATTAACTTGTGATAAAACTATATGTTTTTACCACTATGGAAATTGAAGGCGAGGGCTGGGCTCCCGAAAAGATAGCTTAAGGCCCCTGTAATTTATTACAGACCATTTCCAAGGCGTTCGCTTCATTTTTGTTAATTGTTCTATAGTGGTTCACTTGAAAATGTTTTTTCTTTTAACAATTATATAAGTTTAAGATATATTCAGTTAAGTTTGGGTAACAGAGTTGCCCCCTTTTTAGGGGAACGGAGTGCAAACTCTGCTTAACATCTGTTCTTTTTGTGGCTTTTTAATTATATTGCTCTGTCTTATCCTTTGTTCAGAACGTGATATGAATCAGCTTTTATCAGGACTCCCTTCGACACATAGTTAAGTTGACGTCCGCTATCTTGAAAGTTGACACAATTGTCACGCCGCGATGGTGTCAGCTAAGCATAAGAGATACGGTACGTTCAAAACAACCACCTAATCGATCAACAACAAGGATAAATATTTTAAACCTCGAATTTCTTTATCAGGTATGCAAGAGATTTTCGGAACATATTATAACAGATAATGCATATTTATGTTCTTGATCACTGTAGTCTGATCAGTGCCTTTGCTCTCTGCAGATATGCAGTATCAAACTGTAATATAGGTCGATATTGCATAACCTGATCAGGCAAGGCAAACACGCAGACTAACCTTGACTTTCGCTGTCCGCATATTGTCCGAAGACATATTTAAATGACGTTGCTCATAGGCAAGAGGTGAAGTAATGAGCCATGTCATTGGGTCAGTCTTCGGGGTATATGCGGACCGCGGTCAACTTCAGCATACGCATTCACGCAGTCGGGCAAGAGCATTCGTAGTCTGCATACACCATACTTAGAAACAGTAGAATATAACGACGCGTCGCAAAGTCCTTGATCTCACAGTATTGACCGCTCACTGTTATGGATCCTTACGACTCATATGTCCGTTTATTATACCCAGTATTCTACTTATTACATTACGAAAACAAGCCTATTCAAATATACTGACAAATGTTACCAGCAAAAAATTGAAACTTTTCAGATAAAAAATTCTGATATTTTTCATATTTCTGCTCAAAACATAGATTGTCGGAACTCGCTAGAACCGCATCTGCGATGCGGTTCTAACGAGTACCACAATCTATGTTTTTGAGCAGAAATAAGACAAATAATGCATGTCCCTGTAAACCCCAGTTTTACTATATAAGAATTGGGTTTAAAGGGGTCAACATTATATAGGCAAATTTTCGTGATGGGGAAAAATGTAATACATATTTGCCAACATTTCTGTATGTTAATTTTTTGATTTTTTTTTTTTTTTTTTTTTTTTTTTTTTTTTTTCTGCTTCTAGTATGTATTATCTTTGCTTCTTGTAGTTCTAATATATTTTGTTATGTTGACAGAATTCCGTTAATCATCATTAGAGAAACGAAAACTTGCAAATTATATATATTGAGCTTCGCTGAGTGGAGCACAATACGCTCGTAGGATATTTTCAGTAACAGGAATATTTGTATCTTATTAGTAAACAAGAGGATCATAACAGTCTTGTATAGCTTTCCTGAGAATCCAAGCAAAATAAGGTCTATTTAACAAAAATATCATGAAAAAAAATTCTTAAAGTTTTAAAACTTATAGAGCGGATACTAAACATTTGAAATTCGACCTTGAATTGTGAGCTTGACCTTCATCAGACTGGGTTCAGATATAAGTTCTACACATCGTCTTGGTATGGTGAACATTTGACCAATGTTTTACAAAAATCCTTCCATCCGTTGAGGAGATATGGAGCGGACATGAAAGTCAATGGACAGACAGACGAACGGACATGATTCTATCCGTTTTTCGACAGGCATATAAAATATCATTGAATCGGCGAAGGAGATACAGAGCGGGCACAACCTCACTATGAAATAAGCCAAGGGGAATAATTACGCCAAAACTGAAAGTAGGGTTATGGTATTTTTTCTCTGCACATTATCTGATCATGCCATATTTGTACAATGCTTCATGAATAAATTTTAAACGGTTTTAAAGTATAGAGCGGACACGAAATACGGACTGAAAGAAACAAAGGAACATAATTACGTCAGAACTGATAATAGTGTTTTTGCTCTGAACATTGTCTGATCATGCCTTATATGTATACAAAGTTTCATGAAGAAACCTTAAACGGTTTTAAAGTTATAAATCTGACATGGGGACACAACCCCGCTATATGAAATAAACAAAGGGGCATAACTCTGTCAGAACTGAAAGTAGGGTTATGGTTATTTTCTCTGCACATTGTCTCATCACGCTTTACATTTGTTAAAAATGTTTCATGAAGAAATCTTAAATGGCTTGAAAGTTACAGAGAGGAAACAACCTCACTAAGTAAAATAAACAAAGGGGCAATTTTCCTTAAGAACTAAAAGTAAGGTTACATTTCTTCTTTCTGCACATCGTCGGATCATGCCTATATTTGTACAAAGGTTCATGAAGAAATCTTTAACGGTTTTAAAGTCACAGAGCGGACACAAAATATTGCCTGAACTAAACAAAGGGGCATAATTACGTCAAATTACGCTAAAGTACGGTTACGGTTTGTTTTCTCTGCACACTGTCTTATCATGCCTTATATGTGTACATAGTTTGATGAAATCTTAAAAGATTTTAAAAATATATAGAGTGGACACGAAATATTGCCTGAAATAAATAATTGGGCATAAATATGTCAGAGCTGAAAGTAGGATTACGCTTCTTTTTCTCAACACATTGTCTGATCATGCCTTATATTTGTACAAAGTTTCATGAAAAATTCTTAAGCGATTTTAAAGTTATTGAGCGGGCATGAACTGACTTTGAGGTGTGACCTTGACCTTATTTGGATGGGATTTATTTATAAGTTCCGCATACCTTTTTAGCAAAACTTTATGTGTGACAAGCCACGTAAGATCAAATTTGTGCCATGTAAATCACATTTTAAACATGACTGACTCCTTGAGTGGCAAAATGTCCAAATTTTAGCCAACATGTACTCTGTCTTGTTAACGGACGGACGAACGGTCAGACGGACGGACAACATGATGACATAATACGTCATCTTTCGACGGGCGTATAAAATACCAAAACATGGCACACCTAAAAGACAAAAACACTCATTTTTGCTTGGTCATTTTTTATTTAAGGTAGAGAAAAACTTTATTTGTAATGTTTTGATTTATAATTGCTTTTCATTACAATATAACCGGAGCACAGCAATTCCTAACAAAAAAAAAAAAAAAAAAATATATGGACGAAGATGCCACAATCACGAGGAACAGCCCTACCCAGGCAGAAAAGGAAGTAGAGATGAAGAACAAATAAGGACACCACAAACGCCACGCATTAACGCTTAGCACCCTGGGAAAAAATTTCTAGCAGACGACATTTTGAAATATTTTTCTCAGAAAACAGGATATGACATGAAATGTCAAATCCTGTTTTCTGGGAAAAATAAGAAAAATATCATCACTTTGTCGTCTGCTGAAAATGCCTAGAGAGTGATAAAAAAAAATCACAGATACACAAACAAAGTAAAACAGCAACAGATGAACCACTTTGGAACGCTCAGTAGGAAAACTGCTTGAGGGAGAGGGGAGGGGTGGTGGCGGGTGGGGGGGGGGGGGTGAGGGGGGGGAGGGGGCTTGAATTTTTTGACGCGAAACCTTGCTCTTAATTCTGATAAAGTTTCAAATTACAAATACATGTTTGGTACGCATAGGGGTCCTTTATCTCATCTATGAAACATCACACTAAAGCACATATAATCAAAACACTGTGAAGAAACAAAGCAAATGGTTCAATGGCAATCTGAAGTCAAATCACAAGAAAACAACAAGCCCGGCCACAGATATTGATATTTATGCACAGATCATCTGAAACTAACTAAGGAGGGAGCCGTCATTTAGTCTGATGACCGAAAAATGTTGTGCAATTCAAGACGGAAGCAAAGATTTTAACAATAATTGGGTTAACAACCACGCATGCAGTTTACAGCAGAATATCCATGTTGTAACGAATTCTTTTGTAGCGAGTGGCAATCTTTTTAAACTGTATAAAAAGTCAGTTTTACCAACACTCTTTCTGAATTTATATATTACGTCGTTAGAAAATTCAGGTTCGGACAGGACTTCCAGCGAAAATATTTTCAAACCAACGTTATAATTGAATATTAATTCAAAATGGTGGCGACAGAATTTAGAGAATGTGTATGATAAGGGTACCATTGCTTAAGAAGTTGAGCAATTAAGATTTTAATTCGGTTATTATTAAAGTCACTAATTTGACTAGACGCTCTAGTGAACTGTATTAACTGAGAAATGTATACACCATAGTATGTAGCATGAGGGACATCGCTATCCAAAATGAAACTTTTACAATATCAAAATCAAGTTCCGTTTGTTTTAACTTTACATCACGAAAACATACCTATATAATTTTGACACCCTTAAACCCAACTTTTGTATAGTTAAACTGGGGTTTACAGGGGTACACATTATTTTTCTTATTTCTGCTCAAAAAACATAGATTGTGGGTACTCGTTAGAACCGTCTCGGTGAGGCAGTTCTAACGAGTAACCACAATCTGTGTTTTTGTGCAGAAATATGAAAAATATCAGAATTTTTTTCTGAAAACTTTCAGTGTTTGGTGGTGAAATTTTCAATATATTTGAATAGGCGTGTTTTCGTATTAAATAAAGATTACGTCATTAGATATTGATACATTCAAATTCACAAACCGTGCTTTGGTGTCAGCTGTATTAGTTTTATTTAACTATTCTTCTTCTGGTTAAATTTTATCAACCATTTGTTCAAAGTAATCATTATCAATATTTATGAAATCATCCACATATCGAGATGTTGACTTAAATGCTTCAGTAAGATTGGCATGAAAAGAAAAAAACGTGGGCAATAAGGGGACGTGGGGTGTGGGGTGTGTGTGTGGGTGGGTGGGGGGCACAATTTGTACCCTAGATGGATAGATAGATAGCAATGTACCTTCTGAGGTATTTGTCAGAGTACACTTACCTTAAAATCAATTACTTATCAATTTGAGCTAATGTAGCCCAACAGCTGAACAATTTGAACTGATTCTTAAGACATGTTTGAATATGCAGTCATACGCTCGCGTCATTTGGTGCAGTTGCTACACTGATTAATTGCTTTTGCAAGCAATGTGACAGCGTGAAATGTGATTTAGTGATGTCCTCATCTTTTGGTGTCTGTAATTGGAATAACTATTTTATTTTATATTATCAATCTCTGAAAGCGGTTAATGTATTTATGACGATTTCGTGACACAATTACTGTACTTTAAGGTGAAGTTACACTTTCTAGATGTTCCACCGATTTCGATAAGAGTGAGTGTGCGTTTTGAGGAGGGGAGGGGGTGGGCGCAACATTTGTGACTTTCTATTTGCTTTCCGCATACCAATTGCCTTCTGAAAGGGGTCTTCTCTTAAAGAAAATAATTTGCTTACATGGGCAGCATGTTCCGAGCAGGCACACGACATTAATACAACGTCACCTCAACGTCAATGCAACGTCATGACGTTGCATTAACATTGAGCCGACGCTGTATAAACGTCATGTGCCCGCTGGGTTGTTTTTGTTTTGTTGTTTTTCTTTTATTTCGGTTTTTAGAGTTGACCTATTTTCAGAAAGGATTAAAGCAGTTTTGACGACGTAGTTCTCTATGTTGAAAGTGTATCGAGTTCTTTTAAATACTTAGATGTACTTTAAAGTTTTAATGCAGCTGAAGTCAAGTTATGTACTCCGTACAAGTGCATATATGCACTGTAAGAATATCTCCCTACTGAGAGAGTATCAGCAAATCGTTTCTATTAAGTATAATACATTGGAATGAATACACTATCAAGGGAATTAACTGTCAAACCTGCTTTACCTCTCTTCCGAATAGGGGTCTATTTGCTCCCAAGTTTGTTCCTTCAGAATGGACTCCTTTTTCAGGAGGCTTTGGTGAACAGAAAAAAAAAAAAAAAAAAAAAGAAAAACAGACAGGAAGTAACAAATGTTGTCTCCCTTGTCAAACATGGTGGAAAACCTGCCATGTGTAGATCAAAATATGACCTTGTCATATTGCCTGTAACTTCTGGTTTCACATTTTCGTTTGACATAATACAGAAAGGAACCAGAAGCCTCAAGTCACCGGATAAAGTTAATTTTTATCGACATATCCATTCACTTAAAATGAAGCATAATGCTGTCTATATGACATTGGATATGCATACAGTCTGGGCAATGTTGTTATTGTGTACGGTTTTAATTATAAAACTGGTACTATTCAACATGAGACTGGTAGAGTTCTCTTATGTGGACCAAACATATGTTTGAAATTTTGAGATGCGCCAGAACTAAGAGCTAAGATTCGCGCGAGTAAACTGGTTTAAGCGAATATTCCACCTCAAAAACAAGGCATTTTTCTACTGATCGTTTCAAAGCAATTCCTCCGTTGCAGTGCTCTTTTGTTTTTACTTCTGTGGTTTTATATGTGGCGTTTGTTTTGTCAGTTTATTCCTCATCTCTCCTTGTTTTCCTACCTCAAGAGAGCTGTGCTTCGTGAGAATTGTATTTTTTCTGGATATATGTACTTATTTTTCTGCCCTTCTTTCTATCAAACTTGTGGTAGACACCAAAGAGCACCCGTCATCTATTCACACAAGTACGCGAACACTTGGAAGATGTTTCCTAAATGAGAGTATCGCAGACACGTCTGCATCCCGGCGATTTTGTTCTTGATTTTGCTTCTCTACAAAGGATCTTATCTGATGGCTGATGTTTTGCACCGCAGACGTCTGATCATTAATATATATAAAGCTATTTAATGAAGTCGAAAATAAACTGATAAGACGTAATAGGTTTAATGTAGACATACTTGGTCATTATAGAGTATAAAAACAAAGCTAGGCATAGGATCTGGTTTGTCTCGCATGGCATAAAGCTTTCAAATCCTTTTTTTCTCAAATGACATCCAAGCTTACATTCAACTTAAATCTATATCGGCCTGACAGGATAACGGCCCGATATAGATTTAGTTCAGATATTTGCGTTTGTCGTCTTTTGTGATAAACTAACTTTCCTACAATGCGTGGAGAAAATATTCATATTAACTCGCGCCTCTGAATAGTCTAGTCAACATATATGCTTTGATGTCACACGTTTTATACATTTTCAATAATATTTACCTTAAATATGTTACCATGTTAACTCTTTACCGTACATATCTGTAATATATAAACAAGACAGTTTACTACCTGTTGAAGTGCTTAAATACCTGTTAGATGAAAGCCAAACAGTGTGAGCCCTAATGCGGCGTCTGATCTGGGTAAAAACTATTTGCTGAGGTCTTCTCTCCCCGATTAATTATGATAAATATGTACATAATTATTATATCGGCAAACAGCAAAGGTCTAGTTTGAACTTGAATATTTAGGATATTGATGATTTTATTTAAAAGAATACGTCACCTTAAAATCTGGTTCCGTTCCTTCTTGCAGACGTGTTTTCAAGCTAACATTTTATTTGAAAGTCAGCCTTTGATTACGGCTATAAATCTCGATAATATTTTATGCAGTTGATAATACCAATACCCCATGTTCATTCCAATGATTAAAATCAATGATTTGACTAGATGCTATTGTCAGTCGAATAGGATGAGGTTTATAAATACAATAGGATTTAACACTTGTGACAGCGCCATCAAGTAAATACAACAAGATCAAACCCAAAGATACAAATTTTAGAAATTATATCCTGCAATTAAATCAGACGTCTGTATCCGAGGCATTAACTTTGTGTCAACAGAGTGCTTTAGGATATATTTTATCTAACTTTAGTCAAAGTACAAAAATATGAATATTTAGTGAGTCAAATAAGGAAAGGTTGAATTAAATGTTTCGGTTACATCGGGGTAATGTTTTTTCTTTCTTTTTGTTTTGAGAAACATCACGAGAACATACCTATATAAATTTGACCCCCTTAAACCCCACTTTTATATAGTAAAACTGGGGTTTACAGAGGTATACATTATTTGTCTTATTTCTGCTCAAAAACATAGATTGTGGGCACTCATTAGAACCGCCTAAACGAGGTGGTTCTAACGAGTACCCACAACTTATGTTTTGAGCAGAAATATGAAAAATGTCAGAGTTTTTTTTGTCTGAAAATTTTCATTTTTTGGTGGTAAAATTTTCAGTATATTTGAATAGGCATGTTTTCGTAATGGGACAGCATAAACAATAACCCAGAAACACATTAGCAACACGGGGACATTAGAACTTGCTCTCATTGTTTTATATAATTTAGTATTAATACAAATAAAGATATTATCAAGGAGAAAGGCAACATCACCACAAAAATAAATATGAGAAAATTCCAGGAAATGCCACAATCACAAACCGCAGCCCTTCCCAGACACCAAGAGGAAGAGGAAACACAAAACCAAACAAGCGCAAATCAAACAAACGTACAAAACACACTAAGATTAGCTCTCTGTTCCCCAAGCAAGGTAATCGCAATGCTTAAAGGACTGAAAACGCAAGAACGAAATAACACAAGGTAAAACATAAAACAAATCTTCTCGTAGAAAAAAAAAAAATAATAACAACAAAGCAACACAAGGGTAAGACTAACACCGGGACCACAAACCTTCTGACAAGATCATAATGTATACTGTTGTTCATCATCCACAGAAATGAAAATAAAAAGAATCGTCACGAAAACACGCCTATATAATTTTGACCCCCTTGAAAAAAAAAGGTAAGAGAAAAGTCCAGGGAGTGCCACAATCACAAACCGCAGCCCTTCCCAGACCCCAGGAGGAAGAGGAAACCGACAAATCTAAATAAGCACAGACCAAACAAACGTACGAAAAGTACTAAGATTAGCACTCTCTTCCCCAAGCGAGGTAATCGCAATACTAAAAGGACTGAAAAACACAAGAACAAAATGACACACGGTAAGACATACAACAAATCTCCTCGTAGAATAAACCACAAAGCAACAAAGAGTAAGACTAACACCGGGACCACCGCCTTAGAATGGTCAGTAGAGCAAACCACCGGGGGGTTTAAAGCACTTTACTTTTATATAGTAAAACTGGAGTTTACAGGGGTATACATTATTTTTCTTATTTCTTCTCAAAACACAGATTGTGGGTACTCGTTAGAACCGCCTCGCCGAGGCGATTCTAACGAGTACCCACAATCTATGTTTTGAGCAGAAACCTGAAAAATATCAGAGTTTTTTTTTTACCTAAAATTTTCAGTTTTTGGCGGTAAAATTTTCTTTATATTTGAATAGGCGTGTTTTCGTAATGGTTTCTCATTAATGCAATCAAGTTTCAATTAGGTTAAACTGCCAAACTATTCAAACAGGGGTATCCATATCATACATATATGAAAGGTTTTTAAGTTTTTTGGTCGACACTACGAATTGATCTCTAGATACGATACTGGACTGAAAGCAATTCTGCTACAAGGCGTATCGGAACCAGAATTTAATGGTTGTCAGTGTATAAGCTTAGAAAAAAAAGTGTGAAAACCTGAATTTTCTAATCATTTTAGTTAGAATGTCATATGTTAGAAATACTAAAATCCCATGGACAACAAGGCTCACCTGAGTTAACCGCTCTAAGTAAATCAGGTCATTTACTCATCATTTTATATCAGCCCGTCAGGGTTCAAGACATGGGTTAAACAGTTTTCGAGATATCAAGGTCAAAATGCTGAAATTTTCAAAGAGCCATAAGTAAAAAAAAAATCAGATTTTTTCAAAAGTTAATTATGTCATCTACTTATCATTCCCTATCAGCACATTAAGTTTCAGTGCAACAGCTCAAATACGTTTTGCGATATCTTGCTTACAAGATTTCATTGCATTTCTTTTTCCAAAGGGGCATAACTATACTAGACAAAGTGCCCTGTCGGGGACACGTATACCACCGATCAGTGCTACCGCCTCATTTTAAAAAGCGCAAAGTGTGTAGCCTGGACTCTGGAGATGACAGTTACATGCTATATTAATACAACGTTGAAAGAATTTAGTCACACATTATGTAAGCCCATCACCTTGACCTCAAAGGTAAGACCGGGATGCAGGGACAATGCTAAATAAAACTTTAGACTTAAAACTATTGGAATAATAGCCAAATATAAATGAAATTCAACAAAATTTCTTGATTATAGCTATATAAACTTAAATACAAACATTTTGACTTTTAAATGAAACTTCTAACCCTAAGGTCACACCCCAGGGTGGGGATTGTGCTGAGTAAAACTCTAGACCTATCTAACATCATGCAAAATATGCATGAAATTCATTAAAGGGATCAGTCTTAATAATTTAGCTATGTAAACTTAAGTGCAAAAAATTTGACTCTTATATGTAAATTCTAAGTCCGTGACCTTGACCTCAAGGTCAGGCCCCGGACTGTCGATGACACTGGGTAAAACTTTGGACTTAAATTTACTATTACGATAAATATAAATAAAATCCATCAAAAGGTCTTTATAACGTAAGCTTTGACGCGGAAACTTTGACCCTTGTTCAACGAAAGTAGCGGAAAGATAAACAAATGAATGAACGTGCGTACAACCAAAACAAACGAGAACGGTTAAAACTATATATTCCTAAACATTTTTCGTTTGTCAGGGACATTACAAATAGCTATGTAAACTTTAATACAAAAAAATAGACTTGTATATGAAAATTCAAAATATGTTTCCGTAACATAAAGGACATGCCCCGGGACAGAGATTTCTCTGAGTAAACCTATATACCTGTATCTACCATCATGCAAAATATAAATGAAATTAATCGAAAAATCTGGATGCTATAGCAATATAAACTTAAATGCAAACACATTTTATTTTATATGAAAACTCTAATAAACGCCAAAAAACGATTGCCTTTGGAGTAAAACTTTAGTACTGAGTAAAACTTTAGACCTATATCTACCATCAGACCAAATATAAATGAACTCCGCTAAATGGTCTTTATAATATAAGGTCTTATAGGTTTTCACGCAAAAAACTTTGACCCTGGTAAAATTTTGACTTTTATGTAAAAATTCTGTCCGTGAGCTTGTCAATATCAGGCTCCGGGATGTGGATGACATTGAGTAAAACTTTAGACCTATATCTACTATCATGCCAAAAATAAATGAAACCCATTAACAGGGTCATATTGTCACTGGTAACTTGAAGATTATAACTGATTCACGAATCCGTTCTGTTATTTCAAAAGGACCTAAATATAGGTTCTTTGATTTCAATAAATGTCGGGAAACTATCGCCAGTGCTTTAAATGATTATTGTACTCGTTGGTTTAAACGAGAGCATGTTGAGTCTAATGCTTTAAATAATTGGAAACTAAGGATTTTTAAAATCATTGATGAGCATGTGTTATTTTACTCTAATAACCTTGATCTTCTCCCTCCTAAGCCTAAATTATCTTTTTGATATTTAAAACAAGGTATCCAAGAATTTCATAGGAAGTATGTTTGGGCTCCAGCTGATAAAGCTGCTAATAATGTTGTTGTTGTGTGACGACTTCATTATATCAATACTCTAATACAAGAACTTGGTAGTATCAACACATATGAACGGATTTCTACTACTTTATTGTTAATACTCATTCTATCAATATTACTTCTAAGGTTGCAGTGAGTATTAAAGAAAAACAAGACAGACTTCCTACGTTATATTGGTTACCGAGACTTCATAAACGACCTTATAAAACACGTTTCATTGCTAAATCTAGTTCATGTATGACTACTGTTTTGTCCAAACTGCTAACTTCATGCCTTACTGCTGTTAAAAAAACATTGGATTAGATACTATGATACTGTTTACGAAAGAGACGGAATTAACTATTTCTATAACCTCTTCCTCTTGGTGTCTAAAAAGGGGCTGTGGTTTGTCATTGTGGCACTCCCTTGACTTTTCTCTTACCTGTTTTTTTTTTCAATATAATATAAGATCTTATAAACTTTACTGCAAAATATTTGACCCTGTGGCGGAAAAACGAACGCACGAACATACGTACAAACGAACGAACAGAAAAGCGAAGACTACATACCCCTCGTGGGTACAAAAAAATAGCTTGTGGAAGTGATGGCGGCATGGCTTGAGATACTGAGAACCATTTTGTTTGGTTGTCATGGCAAAACTTCAATGTAGGAATTTGTTAAACTTCAGCAGGGAAAGAAGGCCATGTGAATAAAAGTCAAAATGGATTGCCTTTGGAAACAAAAACAACAACAACAACAACAACAAAAACAACAACAACAACAACAAAAAAAAAAAAAAAAAAAAAAAAAAAAAAAAAAAAACACACACGCACACAGCCACGAAAATCGGAAACTCGGTTTGACGAGTCTCTTCATATTCAACACTGTAGTTTGCGAGGCTGCATACGCCCCCTTCGCGCCGGCTTAAGCGGTTTTCGATTTTCAAAATAACCAGAATGGGTCCAGTGATATCAAAGGAAATAAAATATAACCTGCACTATGATGATGTATGGGGAGACGGGAAGCACTAGCATGGACAGAAGTCTTCGTGATGTACCAGCAGTGCAAGAAGACGCTGTGAAGCACCAGCAGAAAAAGAAGATCCTGAAGAGCTTGATTTGTTGTCAATTTTTAAGCTCTGGTGGCCATTTTGTTCAGCCAATCGGAACTATTTCAGCAATTTTGGTACAAGGACATGAAAGGAACATGCCTGTGAAATCATCATTAAATCGGGCAACTGGCTGTGGAGGAGATGTCCTTTAAAAGTCTTTTTTTTTTTTTTTCTATTTTTAGCAATGCGACCTTTGTTCAGCAGAGCATAACCATTTTAGCAATTTGGGTAAAGGCGCATAAGAATAACATTTCTGTGAAATTATTTTGAAATCCGACCACTGGCCAAGGAGATGTCGTTTAAAGCTTTTCTAGTTTTAGCTCTAGCGACTATTTTATTCCGTAGAACGAAACCATTTTTGGTAAAGGGGGATAAGAGGACTATTTCTGTGAGAGCATTTTGAAATCAGGCCATGGCCCAGAAGGAGATGTCGTTTAAAGGTTTTTATTTTATGATTTTTAGCTCTGGTGGCCAGTTTGTTCAGCTGAGCAGAACCTTTTTTTTTTTTTTTTTTTTTTTGTCAAAGGGCCATAAGAGGAACATTTCTGTGAAATTACTTTGAAATCGGACCACTTGCCAGGGATGAGATGTCTTTTCAAAGATTTATTTTATTTTATTTTAGCTCTGGCCGCCATTTTGTTAACACACACATACACACACACACACACACACAAAAAAAAAACACTTCTGTGCAAATATTTTGAAATCGGACCATTGGCCAATGACGTGATGTCGTTTGAAGATTTTTCTATTTTTAGCTCTGGTGGCCAGCTTGTTCAGTGGAGCGGAACCATTGAGGCTATCTTGGATTTCCTATCGACACGATTTTAGCTTTCGATCTAGAAGTCATCCTGTTGCTACAGACCAAGTGTTGGCTCAAAGCGACCAAAAGTGTGGGGAGATATCGAAAATTAATTTTCAAGATGGCGGCTGTTGCGGCCATCTTAGATTTTCGATCGGCTCTGTGTTAGCTATTTTGTGTCTTCTAGGCGCCCTTATGCTACTCATCAATTTTCAATTCAATTTGATTATAGAGGAGATGTCCAAAATATGAACTCTCCAGATTTTTCTCAAATAGATGTATAGGGCCCATACAAATGCATTGGGAAGAAATGTGACCTTGAGGAAAAAAGGTCAAACGTCAGTGTAGGACCATCATTTTTGTAGTTTTGGTAGACCTTATGTCCCCGATGATTTGTGCAAAGATTAGGCCCCAGAGCTTATTTGATTCTGGAGAAGATTTTTACTACATATGCGCATGGCGTCCATCTTGGTCAATGGACCGCGACCATCTTAGCAAACTTTCATTCCCCTGCCCCATGGAGGCTCCACATGAAATTTGAGCAACACTGGCCAGACGGCTATTTCATTCTTCTTTTAAGCTTATATTAAAATACACTTGGCCCATAAAACAATATCGAAAAGCAAAACAAAAATAATGTTTCCTTCCCTGCTGATTTTTCAAAAGTGGTTCCTCTTTTGCAATTATCGTACGTTGTTATTGTAAACGTGCCGTTATGTTTGGTCATCAATTGTCACTCATGTCATCTTCTTCTGATGCCTCGGGAGGTCTGTGATTTATTATTATGGCCAACAGACGCATGTGTACATATGTCTGGCTGCGTAAATATTTATCGAGTACTGTTCAAAAATCAGAATATACTTATACAACAATACGATATCTCATACCAAGTCAAACATCATGAATTGTTTCTCATCTGAATATTTTATCATATCTACAAACGCAAGTGACGTTTATGAGAATTGCTATACTACCTAAAACCAAAGACAAATCTAGATTAGCAATTATAAGCTGTGTTTTCAGTTAGTTTAATTTGTCTTTGGGGAATCGACGGACAGATTTGCTAAGCGTTTCCATGCCGATCCTAAATGAAATACTGCAATATTGGAAATCCTGATTAATTTCCAGTTCTTCCCGGTAGAACTTGGTTTAGCAGCAATTTATTCCCATTATCTGCAACAGAAAGTAAAAAAAGAAAAGAAACAATGTCGTTGTGTGTTTCATTCTATAAGAGAAGTGCCTCTTAGATAATTATGTTGTTTTTTTAGTTGTTGCTGTTGTTTTTTTGTTTTTTTGTTTTTTCTTCTTTTTTTTTCTTTCTTTCTTTTTTTTACATAAAAGCTATTAATCATTTGCAATAGTCCTTTGTAGCTATAGCGATACTTAAATGCTTTTCATCTTTTTGCATTGGTTTTAAGACAAGAGTATGTGGTTTTTTATTGCAAACTATCAATATGAAGTAAAATAATTGTCAAAAACACACCTAAAACGCACATTTGTCTGTGAAATCTAGTCAGTACTAAAGAAATAATACATTTATTTATTTCATACCTACCAACTACACTAATCTGATAATGTTACCGAATATGATAATAAATAGAAAGAAAGACGATGGTCAAGAATCGATACAATTACCTAACACCTTCCGTCCAAGACAACAAAGGGAAAAAGGACGCACTTTAAACATCGGCACCACAATCAAAACACTACAAGCAGAAAGTCAAAAGGACTATTTATTTACCAAAAAATTGGCCAAACGGCTATCCAAAATAAGGACATACATGCAAAGCCATACAATGACATAAATTAATAAACCATACCACAAGAACCGCCTTGGAACGGTCAGTGAAAACCTTGCTTGGAGGTTCTCTTCATACTAGAACGCAATTACTGCTTCTCTCACAATAAGGAAACCCCAATATTTATATCATTTGATGATTTTGTGTTCATGGTGTTCATGTAGGTCAGTTGCTCAGCAACTGTAAGGGCTGGGATCTTGATACTTAGTTGGCGGCTCTGGGACACAGTTCAAACGACTGACAATGGAGACCCCTCGCCCCCGCCCCCCCCCCCCCCCTCACCCCCCCTCAAACACACACCCCTCCCCCATGAAACGCCTAAATCGCAGACCACATTTCCCAGGGCATCGGATAAGGACATGAAGTGACAAAATAAGCAGGAATTCATAACCGACAAAACAAGTAAAACAAAAAAGAAACTCATCATCAACAAAACATGCAATCAGAACAAAATGATCGACGAGCAATTTCAATATTTCAATAGAAAATTTGCTTTGGAACGGTCAATACTGAAAAAAAGGTAAAAGAAAAGTCCAGGGAGTGCCACAATCACAAACCGCAGCCCATCCCAGACCCAAAGAGGAAGAGGAAACCGACCAATCTAAACAAGCACAAGCCGAACAAACGTATGAAAAGCACTAAGATTAGCTCTCTCTTCCCCAAGCGAGATAATCGCAATACTAAAAGGACTAAAAAACACAAGAACAAAATGACACACGGAAAGACATACAACAAATAGCCTCGTAGAATAAACCACAAAGCAACAAAGAGTAAGACTAACACCGGGACCACCCTCATTATGAAAACATGCCGATTCAAATATACTGAAAATTTTACCACCAAAAATGAATATTTTCAGATAAGAAATTCTGATATTTTTCAAATTTCTGCTCAAAACATAGATGTGGGTATTCGTTAGAATCGCCTCGGCGAGGCGGTTCTGACGAGTACCCACTATCTTTGTTTTTTAGCAAATCGAGAAATAATGTGTACCCTTGTAAACCCCAGTTTTACTGTATAATAATGGGGTTTAAGGTGGTCAAAATTATATAGTCACGTTTTTGTAATGTTTGGGGTCTTAAAAAATTGCTTAATGGCCCAATAACCGCTTTGAATCATTATACAGTTGCAGCTACCTAAACTGTTCAATCCGCGTAAGAAATAGTTTGGTACATGTCTTGTGACTATATGCGGTATATACCCTATATACCGTAAGTAGTCGAACAAACAGGCCTGGGCAAATAGTTTAGACCCTTGATGAGAGACCGCAGAACGCGACGTCTCATCAAGGGTCTACACTGGTTGCCACCCATCCAGCAAAGCTTAGACACAACATCAGATAGTATATTGTACTTGTTAAAATTTTAGAACGTGGTAAGGAGATGAGATATCCGAATGCTTAGGGTAAACACGGAATGCGTGCGATAACATGGTCCTTCAACTTCACTATAAGTGTATAACCAGAAAAAGCTTTTTAGGCTTCACTTACGTATTTTCTTTTTATTTATTTATTTTTTTTTTTAAGTCTTGGTTTCAGTTTAAACATTGATGATGTGACTACACGTACATTTGTACAGCTGTCACAACCAGTACAAATAATTGTTCGGCGAATTTGTAGGACATATAAGGTATAGTATAGCCTGAAAAAATCACAATCACAGTCCTTCCGAAGCACACGATAAGCTTTGAATAATAGAAAACGGCGTCAAAAACAGTACTTCATCGAAACGGAACGATCAACCGAAGTAAATCTGCAACATAAACACCGTCTTCAAACGTGTCAGAAAGGTTTTAATAGGTGGCAAATAGGTGGCGTTCTCGGTGTCTTAGTGCTTATATCTCTAACATTTGTAATTCTATAAACGGTTTTAATGACTTAACCTTATGAATCCGGGCACCTTACCTTCTTACCAATACTTCTACTCAAAATTGCAACACCCAATTTAATTAAAGATGTGTCCACACTCTATGTAGTGCTGCATGAGTTGCAAACATTGTGCGCTCTGATCAGACGCCCCATTCTGATTTTGGACTACACTGTTTTCCCAGGGGTATCTGCCCGAATAGGGTAAATACGGTAGTCCATACCGCGTCAATTAACAAAAGGTTGTAAGAAGTGCATATACACACCCTTAAGCCGGAGCGCGGCATTTCCTACCAGATTGCACCTAGCGAAGACTCAGATCAGCCTGCGGATCTTTTCAAGGCACTCTGCGGGAAGCCGAGGATAGAACGCATCTTCAAGTGGACTGACGACTCTCAGACTGCGCGAATACGCAAGCTTATCTGAGTCTTCGCTTGGCGCACAAGTTATCTTGTAGGAAATGCTATGTCCCGGTTAATATATTAAATTATTTTAGAATCATAAACATAATTCCTGGACAAACGACACAATTATACTGGCTAAATGATTTTCGACTGGGTACAAATAAACATATAAAAGACGTTACCCAGACCATATTTACAAAACACAGTCTTTCCGAGGCACCGAAAAATAAAGAAAAAACACGGTGGAACCTCAATGGCTCAAACATCTTTGGGACCATGGGAATTCGTTGGAGACAAGGGTAGTTCGAGCCACTGAGGGTTAATCATGGCACCAGTTCAGGTAGCAAATAGCGATAATTTAGGGAAATCTTTTCGATTTTCTACACAATGATTGTATGTTGATTGTACTTATTAGAATCGCCTCGATGAAGCGATTCTAATAAGTACACACAACATACAATTCCATGATAAAATAAGTAAATCCATAAATATTTGTTTTCTTGAGCTATTGGAAGAATTTTGTAGGGACTGAAAAAAGACTTCGAATCATCCACGGTAAACGAGCCATCCGGGTTCGAGCCATTGAGGTTTTACTGTAGGGAATAAATAAGAAACCACAATGGCACAGTTGCAATAACTGATATACAAAGAAAGAACTGCGACAAATTAACACCTTGGAACGGTCAGCAGAAACAAGAAGAAGAAAAAAATATATATATATATTATTGGAATTCGTTTGACAGGTGCTAGGTCGCACTGTATTTCTCATAACAATTCTTTTTTCTGTTCATTCACCTCCTAGCCAGTTACCGTCTAGGTCGTTAACACATTTCTTGTGATTTAAACATGTGAGTTCAGCCTCTATCTACAAGTCATCATTATAACATCCCTGAGGTACAACTTCTTCCTGTGATTGTAACATGTTCCTTAGTTTGATGGCAACATTCTTTATCGCAGCGTATAACACAATCACTCGGATATAAAACACACACCAAAAGCAATTAGAGAGTTATCGTCGGAATATCCTGCGGAAGAAGAGTGAAAAGCTAGGGAAATTAGCATTAGTGAGCCAAAATTTATGGATGTCTCTGTTGAGGCCTAATTGACCGAAACTATCTGTTCAGGTCTAGAAACATTGAAACATTAGGGGTTTCCGACTTAAGTGTGAGTATCTTCCCTGCGACAAGCTATCATCATACCGTACAAGATAGCCAGTACATGCCATAATTACGGTATACAACTCTTCCAAGTACCAGACGGATTGAATGATACAACAAAGATATCACAAGCACGGTACTTTATTGAAAATAGAATCAACAAACGAAAGAACTTGGTACAGAAAAGTCCGTTTATCTGGGCTTTAGCAAGGTTCTTTTCAATCATGGTTAACATTTTTGTTTTTCGCACAGAGTAGCAAATGGAGCTCAGTCCTAAATCTTTTCTAGACATTTGTATCTGATATCATTTGCTTAGGTCAGGCTTAATGTAGTTCTACTATTACTTTAGTCTTTCAGTTTATACACAATGTGTGGTCACGCTCTTTATTTAAGTGTGAGTCTCTTCCTTGCTAACAGCTATCATACCGTACACGATAATCAAGGCATGCCGCAATCACGTTATGCAACTCTTTCAAGTGCCGGACTTGGGTTAAATGACACAACAGACATCAGAAATAGGGCTCTTTATTGAAAACAGAACCAACAAACGAGAAGAAACAGCAATAGGAAAGTCTGTCTATCCATCACGAAAACATGCCTATATAGTTTTGACCCCCTTAAACCCAACTTTTATATGGTAAAACTGGGGTATATAGGGGTATACATTATTTTTCATTTCTGCTCAAAAACAAAGATTGTGGGTACTCATTAGAACCGCCTCGCCGAGGCGGTTCTAAGGAGTACCCACAGTCTATGTTTTGAGCAGAAATATGAAGAATATCAGAATTTTTTATCTGAAAATTTTCATTTTTTGGTGGTAAAATTTTCAGTGTATTTGAATAGGCGTGTTTTCATAATGCTGGGCTCTAGCTGATTCGTTTCAATATAGTTAACAGTTACTTTCCGCGCAGAGTAGCGCATGAAGCTCAATCCTGAATCTTTTGTAAACGATTTTTGTCTGACATAATTTGTCTAGCTCTGGCTCACAGTAGTTCTTTTATTACTTTAGTCTTTCATTTTATACAAAATATTTGATCACGCTTTTTACTTCGATGTTGCACTAATTAGGAAGAGGACACTTAGCGGGCCAAACAAATGCTTGAAATACGAAACTGCATCGAGCTTAGGGTGCAAATTTTATATAGACACACACAAAAACTCAACAAGCACGAAGCGCAGACCTCCCAATGTACCAAAAGAAGGAGAGATTAGGAATAAATAAGGACAACAAAAACGCCACATGTGAAACCACAGACTCAAGAACAAAGAAATACTACAACAGAAGAACCGCCTTGAAACGGTCAGTAATAAAACAACTAGGGTGCATAAACGTTTTGTTTTTTTTATTCGCCCGAAACCTCATCCTTAATTCTGATACAGCTCCAAATTACAAACAAATGTCCGGTCCACATACCTCGTCTGTGAAACATCCTAATGAAATACATTATCACAAAACATAACACTGTGACGAAACAAAGCTAAGGGCTCAACGGCAATCTGAAAAAAGCTCCCTTAACTGTAATGCACAAAAGATGCATGTTCTATTGAGTTCTTTCTTACAAATTATACGCGCTTCCAAAGTAACTATTATAAAAAAAAGACAAAGTCCAGGGTGTCCCACATTCACAAACCGCAGCCCTTCCCAGACCCCAAGAGGAAGAGGAAACCGACAAATCTAAACAAGCATAAACCGTATAAACGTACGAAAAGCACTAAGATTATCTCTCTCTTCCCCAAGCGAGGTAATAGCAATACTAAAAGGACTGAAAAACCCAAGAACAAAATGACACATGGAAAGACACAACAAATTGCCTCGTAGAATAAACCACAAAGCAACAAAGAGTAAGACCAACACCGAGACCACCGCCTTAGAACCGTCGGCAGAGCAAACCACAGGGGGGAGGGGGGGGGTTAAAACAAGGTAAGAGAAAAGTCCAGGGAGTGCCACAATTACAAACCGCAGCCTTTCCCAGACCCCAAGAGGAAGAGGAAACCGACAAATCTAAACAAGCACAAATCGAACAAACGCACGAAAAGCACTAAGATTAGCTCTTCACCAAGCGAGGTAATCGCAATACTAAAAGGACTGAAAAACCCAAGAAAAAATGACACACGGAAAGACATACAACAAATCGCCTCGTAGAATAAACAACAAAGCAACAAGGAGTAAGACTAACACCGGGACCGCCGCCTTAGAACGGTCGGTAGAGCAAACCACCGGGAGGTTTAAAGCACTTTTACATCTAACTAGCTTCACCCTGGGTCCCGATGCTACTCATAATACAGAAATACATAAAAATTCGGTTCGCATAAAGGCTCCCAACTCAGTCAATGCATCAAAGCGAAAACATAAAAATCAAATTAATCACTATAATAAACAAAGACGAGTACTCATGGCTAATTCTACTGTATGCCAGAGTAAATGAAAACCAATAGTTGAACCACGGCGGGCCAAGCCAAAGACATATCGACAAGCCCCAACCCACTGGTTAAAGTTTTACGAAGAGACCGTTATTGAGTCTGAGGCCCGAATCGCCGTCGTGCAATTAAAGAGTGAAGCATAGCCATCAACAATAATTGGGTTGGCAACTAGGTATGCAGTCTGCCGCATAATATCCAGGCTATAGCCAATTCTTTTATAATGGTTAATAAGTTTTCTGAATTGCTCCGAAAAGTTTGATTTACCTACAATTTTTCTTAATCTGTACACTAAGTCACCGTAAAATTCTGGTTCCGATATACCTTGTTGCAGAAGTGTTTTCAGACTGACGCTATATTTCTCAGCAAAGGCACTGTGTCTGCGATAAAATTTCAAAAACGCTTTACGAAGTTTTAAATCACGATAGCCCTGCCTAAGAAGTTTGGCAGTAAGGGCTTTATTACGGTAGTTAAAATCATTAAGATTTGAAGAAGCTCTGGCGAATCTTATAAGTTGAGATATGTATACCCCATATGCGGTACGCCGGGGGACATCGCCATCCAGAAAAGGGAAATTGATTATATCAAAATCAAAATCGTCCCGTTTATCATAAATTTTGGAGGAAACTGTACCATTAGATATACAGAGATTCAAATCCAAAAAAGGTGCCTCGGTATCGGAAGAATTTGCTCTATTTAATTGGAGTTCTGTAGGGTATATCCGGTCCACTATTTGGTCAGAGTAAATATTGTCAATATTTTATAAATCGTCGAGGTGTCTTGAAGTTGAACGGAAAGCCTCAATAATGTCAGCCTGATTTTCACGTAAGAGAGACTTCATGAAATCTCTATCATAACAAAAAAGAAACAAATCTGCAACAAAAGGAGCACAATTAGTTCCCATCGGAATACCAATAGTTTACCTATAATGTTAAGTTCCAAATCTAATAAAAATATTATCCAAAAGATAAACAAGGGCATCACAGACTTTTTGACACGACCATAAATTGTTATTATTATATAAATCAGAAGTGAAAAAAGCTCATTCTTCGTTGCAAATAAGGTAAGAGAAATGTCCAGGGAGTGCCACAATCACAAACCGCAGCCCTACCCAGATCCCAAGAGGAAGAGGAAACCGATAAATCTAAACAAGCACAACCCGAACAAACGTACGAAAAGCACTAAGATTAGCTCTCTCTTCCCCAAGCGAGGTAATCGCACCACTAAAAGGACTGAAAAACACAAGAACAAAATGACACACGGCAAGACATACAACAAATCACCTCGTAGAATAAACCACAAAGCAACAAAGAGTAAGACTAACACCGGGACCATCGCCTTAGAACGGTCGCTGGAGCAAACCACCGAGGGGTCTAAAGCACTTTTACAGCTAGCTAACTTCACCCTGGGTCCCGATGCTACTCTTAATATAGAAATACATACAAATCGGTTGGCATAAAGGCCAAATATTGGGTATTCTCCCGAATAAACGTTCGGTTAATTAAATCAATAAGTTTATCTTTTATAAAAAAAAAGTAAGAGAAAAGTCCAGGGAGTGCCACAATCACAAACCGCAGCCCTTCCCAGACCCAAAGAGGAAGAGGAAACCGACAAATCTAAACAAGCATAAACCGAACAAACATACGAAAAGCACCAAGATTAGCTCTCTCCCCTCAAGCGAGGCAATCGCACCACCAAAAGGACGAAAAACACAAGAACAAAATGACACACGGTAAGACATACAACAAATCGCCTCGTAGAATAAACCACAAAGCTACAAAGAGTAAGACTAACACCGGGACCACCGCCATAGAACGGTCGCTAGAGCAAACCACGAGGGGTTTAAAGCGCTTTTACAGCTAGCTAACTTCACCCTGGGTCCCGATGCTACTCTTAATATAGAAATACATAAAAATCGGTTGGCATAAAGGCCAAATATTGGGTATTCTCCCGAATAAACGTTCGATTAATTAAATCAATAAGTTTATCTTTTATAAAAAAAAAAAAAGGTAAGAGAAAAGTCCAGGGAGTGCCACAATCACAAACCGCAGCCCTTCCCAGACCCCAAGAGGAAGAGGAAGAGGAAACCTACAAATCTAAACAAGCATAAACCGAACAAACATACGAAAAGCACCAAGATTAGCTTTCTCTCCCCCCCCCCCCCCCGCTCCTCCCGCACCCCCCTCCCCCCCCCACCAAGCGAGGCAATCGCACCCCTAAAAGGACGAAAAACACAAGACCAACACCGGGACCACCGCCCCAGAATGGCCGGCAGAGCAAACCACCGGGGGGCCTAAAGCACCCCCACAGCCAGCCAACCCCTTCCGAGCCCCGATGCCACCCTCAACACACAAAAACCCGGCCCGCACAAAGGCCCCCAACCCAGCCAACGCACCAAAGCGAAAACATAAAAATAAAACCAATCACCACAATAAACAAAGACGAGCACTCATGGCTAATTCCACTGCATACCAGAGCAAATGAAAACCAACAGTTGAACCACGGCGGGCAAAAGCCAAAGACACACCGTCAAGCCCTAACCCACTGGTTAAAGTCCCACGAAGAGGCCGCCACCGAGCCTGAGACCCGAACCGCCGTCGTGCAACCAAAGAGCGAAGATGATGAGGTAACGTAGTATACAGTGTAGAAAAATCATATGTAGACAATTTAGAAGCCTGAAAGTTTTTAGATTTAAATTTATTGAGAACATCATTAGAATTTTTAATTGACCTAAAATAGTTAATTCTGTCCCTTTCGTAATTAGTATCATAGTATCTAATCCAATGTTTTTTAACAGCAGTAAGGCATGAATTTAACAGTTTGGACAAAACAGTAGTCGTACAAGAACTAGAATTAGCAATGAAACGTTCTTTATAAGGTCATTTATGAAGTTTCGGTAACCAATATAACGTAGGATGTCTGTCTTGGTTTTCTTTAATACTCACTGCAAACTTAGCAGTAATATCAATATATGGTTTGGTACTACCAAGTTCTTGTTTTTGAGTATTGATATAATAAAGTCCTCACACAACGACAACATTATTAGCAGCTTTATAAGCTGGAGCCAAAACATACTTCCTATGAACTTCTTGGATACCTTGTTTCAACTATCGAAAAGATAATTTAGGTTTAGGAGGGAGAAGATCAAGGTTTTAGAGTGAAATAACACACGTTCATCAATGATTTTAAAAATCTTTAATTTCCAATTATTTAAAGTGTTAGACTCAACTTGCTCTCGTTTACACCATCGCGTACAATAATCATTTAAAGCACTGGCAATTGTTTCCCGACATTTATTGAAATCAATGTGGGCTGGGAATCTATATTTAGGTCCTTTTGAAATAACTGAACGGATTCGTGAATCAGTTATAATCTTCAAGATACCAGTGACAATATGACCCGCTGGCTGATAATAAAATTTAGAATCTTTACAATCTCAAGCATCAGGGGAACTAGTTTCAATATCAAGATCTGAAACTAATTGATTGAAATTAAGTATAATATTACGGATAGGTTTGTTATATTTATAACAAATAATAGGAGATTTCGTGTTTTCGAAATATGAAGGTATAGCTGATATTACATTATTATCTCGAAATATGCTAGGTAAATCTATGAATTCAATACCTTTATTAATGAATGGAATTTTGATGAAGTGTCTAATGTGGTTAATTTCAGAATCAATGTAAGGACAAAGAGCATGTTGAATATAACATCTAGTAAGGAGAGCTGCTTCATACAAATCATGTTTTCTATCATAAAATTTATTCGCATCATCTATCTTACGTAATGAAGAAACAGACAGTGAAGCTAGTTTAGAAAGCATTTGATGACGTCAAGAATTTAAGAGAATATTTAAATCAAAAAGAGATAAAACAGTTTATGTTTTCGTTTTAAAATTGCCATTTTGCGCTTACCATGGGATCGTTTATTACGTTTTTTAATATCTAAAAGGGAAAAAGCATCGAAATCCGGCATTTTAGAAATATTTCCTTCATGGTAAATATTATCATTAAATCCAAGTGGAAAAGGGGTTTGTAAACGTTTAATCCATTCAAGTTCAAGTTCATGTCTTACAATATTTTTAAATCTTTCGGTGGAATTGGACTTGTGTATATTTTTTTTTCAACAGGTTTAACCAAAACTTTACTAGATGATCATGAATGACCAGTATTCCGGAAAAGTTGATAAATAAACGTATCAATTTTCTTTGCTTTTTTGATTTTAAGCAAATGTTCCTTAAACCTTGTTTTAAGGGCCCGTTTGGTCTGTCCAACATACTGCATTCCTCAGCCTCTTTCGCTGCAAGTGAGAACATATATAACATCCTCCGATTTTCAGTCTAAATCAGAGTTGTTTACAACTGAAAATTGTCTATGATTAACTGAGGAAATAATAGTTGACCGACAAATTAAATGATTGCAGCAGGTGCAACTCTTGGCATTGCACTTAGAAATATTAGGGTACAAACTGTTCCTTTTATACGGATTCTTAAATTTTAGAAGTATAGGAGATTTAAATGGAGAAAGTCTAATACTAAGGTGATTACTGAAAATATTATACTTGGAAGCGCTATAAAAATTTATAGATGATACAGAGTGAAGTTTCAAAGGTGAAACGTTAACAGTAGATAACAGAGAGCTAAATCTAGCAGTAGAACGGGGAATCTGTAAAGAAGAAGCAGAATATAGCCTAATAGGAGAAATAGTAATTTTTAATCTGTTAGTGATACTCATATAGTTATATAGGATGTAATACCATTAGATAAAAAACAGTATTCGTACCGGCTATTATAGGCATAAGTAGCGATGCAAACAGGCGGTTAAATCTAACTTTTCGGAGCAATTCAGAAAATCTACTAACCGTTATAAAAGAATTGGCTATAGCCTGGAGGTTATGTGGCAGACTACATGCCTAATTGTCAACCCTATCATTGTTGATGGCTATGCTTCACTCTTTAATTGCACGACGGCGGTTCAGGCGTCAGACCTAATGACGGCTCTTTGTTAAACTTTAACCAGTGGGTTGGGGCTTGACGAATTGTCTTTGGCTTGGCCCGCCGTGGTTCAACTATTGGTTTTCATTTACTCTGACATACAGTAGAATTAGCCATGAGTACTCGTCTTTGTTTATTATAGTGATTATTTTGATTATTGTGTTTTCGCTTTGATGCGTTGACTGAGTTGGGAGCCTTTATGCGAACAGACTTTTTATGTGTTTCTGTGTTAAGAGTAGCAACGGGATCCAGGGTGAAGTTAGCTAGCTGTAAAAGTGCTTTGAACCCCGCGGTGGTCCCGGTGTTAGTCTTACTCTTTGTTGCTTTGTGGTTTATTCTACGAGGCGATTTTTTGTATGTCGTTTCATGTGTCATTTTGTTCTTGTGTTTTTCAGTCCTTTTAGTATTGAGATTACCACGCTTGGGGAAGAGAGAGCTAACCTTAGTGCTTTTTGTACGTTTGTTCGATTTGTGCTTGTTTGGATTTGTCGGTTTCCTCTTCCTCTTGGGGTCTGGGAAGGGCTGCGGTTTGTGATTGTGGCACTCCCTGAACTTTTCTCTTATCTTTTTTGTCATAAAATTTTGGTTTCGATAGCCCTTGTAGCAGAGGTGTTTTCAGTCCGGTATCGTATTCAGAGACCAGTTCGTAGTGTTGCCCATAAAACGTAGAATAAAGCTTTCTTAAGATACCGATACCCCTGGGGAAAAGTTCGGCAATCAATGTTTTGTTACAAGAATTGAAGTCAGCCAAATGACTATACTAAATTAACAAGGTCAATATCAAAATCACCGCGTTTGTTACAAATTTTAGATGTAACAAAACCGCCAGATCTTTCCAAAACTGCTCTTGCTGTACCGCCTTCATAATCACATTTTTGAACTCTTCGAAGCTCTTAAGAGTCTTAGATTTTCGCAGATATGTAAGCTAGAGCAATCTTCATTAGTGTGACGGGATGCTTTATGCTTCAAGAGAGATACAGCTTCCACTATTTCATTTCCTTTGGAATCATTGGGCCCATTGTAGAATCTTTGAAAATGGAGTTCTGCTCATGAATACGCTAGAGGGCGTAAGCAGTGTTGCAAACTTCATTACTGCTTATGAAGAGTCTCAATAAAACCGAGACTGCCATTTTCTTATCTGTAGTGTATTCTTTGTTTCCAAAGGCAATCTTTTTGACGTTTATTTTACTACACTGCAGCTAGTATTAGTGCCGTTAAGCGGCGGTAGAACATCTCCCCGTACCTTACCATAGCGCATATTATATTTCATTTCCTTTGGGATCATTGTGCCCATTGTGGAATCTTTGTAAATGGAGTTCTGCTCGTGTATATGCTAGAGGGCGTAAGCAGTGTTGCAAACTTCATTACTGCTTATGAAAATTCTCAATAAAACCGAGACTCCCATTTCCTTATCTGTAGTGTGTGATTTGTTTCCAAAGGCAATCTTTTTGACGTTTATTTTACTCCAACTTGACAATGCCTCAAACTGGGAACAACCTCATACTGTAGAATCCTGACAGCAGGTCTAGCTTACATTTTATCCTCTGGACTCCCAAAAGGAAAAAGATAAGTTTTGAGATTCATTTGTCATCTGACCTTCAGGTCCATCAGCATTTCCAATTAAATAAGATGGACTAACAAGCCATTTGGTTTCCTGCATGTTTGATGCAGCCAACCCGTGGTGGCAAAGTCTTGTCAGTAGGGACATAGGACCATTGGCCAGAACTTGTCACCTTATGAATGCGTTATACCCTATTTGCGATATAGACAAAGAATCGTTTTGACTGATGTATATGTAACCTGAACAATAAACGTCAAAAAGATTGCCTTTGGAAACAAAGAACACACTACGGATTAGAAAATGGGAGTCTCGGTTTTATTGAGACTCTTCATAAGCAGTAATGAAGTTTGCAACACTGCTTACGCCCTCTATTGTATACATGAGTATAACAAACATCAAAAAGATTGCCTTTGGAAACGAAAAACACACTACAGATAACACAAATTGGAGTCTCGGTTTTTGAGACTCTTTATAAGCAGTAATAAAGTTTGCAACACTGCTTACGCCCTCTAGCGTATACATGAGCAGAACTCCATTTTAAAAGATTCCACAATGTGCCCAATGATCCCAAAGGAAAAAAATTGCACTATGTAAAATACGGGGAGACGTTCTTCCGCCACCACACGGCACTAATACCAGCTGCAGTTAAGTAAAACATCACGAAAACATGCCTATATAAAAAATTTGACCCCCTTAAACCCCATTTTTTATAGTTAAACTGGGGTCTACAGGGGTATACATTATTTTCCCTATTTCTGCTCAGAAACATAAATTGTGGGTACTCGTGAGAACTGCCTTGTCGAGGCGGTTCTAACGAGTATCCACGATCTATGTTTTGAGCAGAAATATAAAAAATATCAGATTTTGTTGATCTGAAAATTTTCATTGTTTGGTGGTAAAATTTCCAATATATTTGAATAGGCATGTTTTCGTTATGAGTTTAGAAATATTGTAGGAAAAACTGAATTTTCTGATCATTTTAGTAGAATTGTCATAAGCTAGAAACTAAAGGGGTAATACATTGATGCCATAAAAGAGTCTGCTTGCTAAGAGGTAAATCCAGACACGGTTGACCACTTCGCTTACCTCTTTAATTGCACGCCTGTGGGTCAGGGTTCAGACTCTATAATGGCTCCGATTTAAAAACTATTCATTAGAATACCTAGGTCGGATCATTATATGTCTGCTGTTGGCACATCGGGGTTCTAGGGCTGTTCTAGGGCGGTGGTCCCGGTGTTAGTCTTTGTCTTTGTTGCTTTGTGGTTTGTTCTGCGAGGCGATTTCGCAGTCAGCATTCTACGTAAATCTATATCGGACCGTCATCGGCCCGTCAGTGTAGCTGACGGGCCGATGACGGCCCGATGTAGATTTACGTAGAATGCTAGCTGGGTTGTTGTATGTCTTTCCGTGTGTCGTTTTGTTCTTGTGTTTTTCGGTCCTTTTGGTGTTGCGATTGCCTCGCTTGGGGAGGGGAGGGCTAATCTTGGTGCTTTTCGAACGTTTGTTCGGTTTGTGCTTGTTTAGATTTGTCGGTTTCCTCTTCCTCTTGGTGTCTGGGAAGGGCTGCGGTTTGTGATTGTATCACTCCCTGGATTTTTCTCTTACCTTTTTTTCAACTGGTGGTTTTCTTTAGCTCAAGTATTGACAATCAAGGGATCTCCAAATGTCTCAACACGTTTTGTCTGTTGGGTCCTCATCTGTGATTCATTATAACCTTTATCTGTTCCCCGAAATGATTCGTGGATGAGTTAGACCGCCAAACGGACCGAACAAATATTGTTTCTTACCACTATGGAAGCTAGGGCGAGGGGTTGAGATCCCATAAAGCTAGCTTATGCCCCTCAGTAAATTATAACTGACCACTCAAGGTACTATCATTGTGTTACTTTTTTGTTAATTGTTATGTTGTGTTTCACTTTATAATGATTTTTTTGTTGTTGTTTTTTTCTTTTCTTTTCTTTTCTTTTAACGATTATGCAAGTTGATTTCATATAATCACTTACGTTTACGTAACAGAATTACCCTCTTTTTTTGGATAGAGTTGCAAACTCTGCTTGTCATCTGTTCATTTTGTGTCTGCTTTATTTTGTCTGTCTGATCCTTTAGCGTTGGGAGCTTGATGTGGATCATATTGTATTAGTTCCTGAGTTCTCTTATTCACTTTATTCCTGAAAACGTGTCATGGTTAGAGAGCAAGGGTGCATATGTTTTATCTTCCTTTGCCGACTCTCTCTCTCTCTCTCTCTCTCTCTCTCTCTCTGCAAGAAGATCTGTTAGTCATAAAGCCTCTGATTGTCATTGACAGAGAGTTGAGGAAAATTTGCAAGTTTTGTTGTAAGAGCAGCTTCCTCCCTCTCTGCGCAGCCATACCATTCATCTAACTGTTCTCGCAATCTCGTTAACCCTCTATTATGGGAGTTTGGATTTGACAAACGAATGCTGGTAGCATACGTCTGGGATTCTAGCCCGAGCAATTTCACCAGGAGGTCATGTTTTTCCGAATTCTACCATAATGCGTTTTGCTCATGTAAGCGGTAGGCAAACGAAAAAAGAAAAAAAAAAAAAAAAAAAAAAAACATCCAAAACGACATGGACACGTACTCTTGCTAAAGGACCGGGCATGCGCACTGAAATATTGATTGGACTGAAAGTCCAAAGTGCCGCTTTTCTCACAGCACGCGTCTCACATCATGTGCTAGCGGCCAGTTAAAACCCTGATTACAAAGCCTTGTCGTGCGATTTGGGTCGTCGCATTTAGGAGCTTAGTTTTGTCTTGATGTTTCCCAATTATAGTCTGAGCCTGTCGTAACGTTGAAAGTGACAATCAATCTTGAATTCCAATAATATCACCTTTCGGGGACTTTCACTCTGATATATGTTAGCTTTGATTCCCAAAAGACTAAACCTCTATTAAAGCATGGACTAGTAAATAGCAAGTCAGAATGGTATCTGTTTTGTCTTTAATGTCGAGACATATTGTTAAAGATCACATAGGGTTTCTTAAATAACTCGGCTGTGATTGTCAGGACTCATATCATTTCAGATGTATATTAAAAGGAAACACTTTTTGCGAATTGTATCGTCGTTAGCGGCAATAAACTTAAAGCATTGATCTGAATATTGTAAAGTGCTGATGTTGTCAAGCACTGCATACCCCACACCTACCCCCATCCTCTCAGAACTCATCAGTTGTTGATATAATCCACGAAATAAATAAGTTGTTTTGCCAAACCCACATTTGCTTCCCTGAAAAGGATCCTATTGGGAGCAATTTATTTGTTATTTTCAGAAGTGGATAGAAGGGACAAAACTCAGAAAAATTAATGGAAGAAAACTTAGCAAGTGTATAAAGCTCCCTAAATATATATTACATCAGTCGCCCCTAGCAAAACGTTGTCTTCAGGGCACGCGCGTACAGTAATGGCTAGATCAGACTACGTGGAGGACTTCTCTGTCAGTTGCTATTGGGTATTAGAGAATGTATCGATGGAAGTCAAAGGCCCGGATGAGACTGTGCATGCGCAGGTTGATGTGATTCTGCATATTATGCGCATGATCGAAGGCACTTTTTCGCTTGATGACTTGCATAGTAATTAGGTGATTGTAAGCCGACTGTTAAAGGAAAAATGATTAGATTTTTGTGAGACGGTAATTTTAAGCTGCAGTTAAAGGAAAATGCAATATTCCTAAATAGTGTATCTAACATAATAAATGCTTTTGACAAAACATACAAATCGATGCAACTTTAATAAAGATCGATTGAAGAATAAGACAGATATTAAGGTTTAAAAGTGTCAAAATTCTTTTTATAGGCGCCGCCATTTTGAATATTCAATGAAACGTTATGACGTCGTAAAGCCTTGATAAAATATGCAATTAATAGTACCTGCAGCAATATTTTACTTCCATATTTCTGTATATAGCTTCTTCTTTAGACATATATTGATTTTTGTTGACAACTGCACGATGTCCAAGCAGAAAGATTTTATTTAATATTTTAAAACATAAAGGCCTCCATGAATATTCTAAATGGCAGCGCATTGAAAAAAAAAACTTTAATCATCATTAACTTGCATAACTGTTATCCGACTTTGATTAAACATTAGCATCAAAATGCATGGTTTGTCAAGACGGTTCATTTTTATGCATTTTTACCAGCATGTTTTTTCCAATAAATAGACAGCGTCAAGCGTGATATTTTTTTCTGAAATTATTTGGCATGTGCTTTTTGTTTGAAACACGAATGTAAAATTTTAATCCTTAAGACGCGTGAACAAAGAAGAACGACAACAGAGGAAGCTTACTTATATATGTTTAGTATTGCTACAAGTTTCTGCATTTTGACTGCATATATCTATTTGAATGCTTAGTAGCCTTTTTTTCCATTTTATAGAGTTAAACCAAGAAAAATCACATACAGTCGACTCTCGTTATCTCGACCTCGATTATCTCGTCGAATATCTGCTTATCTCGAAGTGAAAATCTGGTCCCTGTTTTAACACAGAGATCTACCAACAGGCAACAAAATATTGTGGAAAACTGGAGAAATTGCTCCTATTTCTCCTCTTTTCCACAATATTTTCAATGTATCTCTAACTTATGAGTCAAATTGCATATTCATTCTGTTAAAGTGGTTGTTCGATTAATTGTTTTCCTCAGTTCCGCAAAGTACGGATGTCTCGAAGTGTTTCATAGAGTCTCTTGGATTTCAAGATAACGAGAGTCGACTGTAGTTGTACTTACATTATGTATTTTTAAACATCAGGACATATGATAATATTAAACTTGAGCAGGAGAATCGTATTTTCTACAAATTTGAATATGCGGCTTGTGAAAATTCAGATCAGATTGTGTGTCTGACGCTGCTTTGTATCATTGGCTAACCACAGATTGCACTTCGAAGACTAAGCACACTGGACGCACATTCAGTCTTGTAGAAATGTTGTACGCCGGCTCATTAAACTTTTAAAGATACTTGTGGCGGAATAAAAGTGCACATCGACTGTCATAGGCGTAGCGCTCATTATGCAAATACGCATGTGCGTAACGTACGTAAGAATCTTTTTTACAATAAAGTGGCATTAGCATAACATATTTGGCTCTTTACATTAGGGATTTCTCTTAAGGGAAAGAATTTTGCTCCCTCCTCCGGGAGCAAATTCTTTCCTTTAAGAGTAGCCCCTAATTTAGAAGTGTTTCCAGGCATACTTTTTAAGATTTTCCTGGATTTGCGTACAAATTCCGTTCTAGCTACGCCACTCATCACAAAAACATACCTATATAATTCTGACCCCCTTAAACCCCACTTTTATATATTAAAAATGGGGTTTACTGGGGTATACATTATTTTTGTTATTTCTGCTCAAAAACATAGATTGTGGGTACTCGTTAGAACCGCCTCGACAAGGCGGTTCTAACGAGTACCCACAATCTATGTTTTGAGCAGAAATATGAAAAGTATCCGATTTTTTTTATCTGAAAAATTGCCATTTTTTGGTGGTAAAATTTTCAATATATTTGAATAGGCGTGTTTTCGTAATGGACTGTAACCACAAAACACGGAAGCAGACAAATATCGATATTTGCACAAATCAGTGTAATATGGGTATGTTATGCTTTCTTTCAAGAGACGAACATGAAAACATGTAGATATAATTAAATAATTCGTAGGGAAAAACGAGTGCTGGTCACTACACTTTTTTAGCTGTACTAAAGATACAAAATGGTCGTTTGAAAAGAGAAATTCATTTATAGCAATGTTTGCCATCAGTAGCAATGGTTGTTATCAAGTTTCATGTAACGACGCGTTCGGATCATAATTATCATAATTACCTGTACGCCAGTTTGCTATAGAGGAAATAGAAAGCTCTTGACAAAGCAAATTATATGAGGGGACTGGATACACTGGGTATATCCTGCCATTTTTTGACAACCTCGATATTTTCAAACTTCTTTTCTTACTTGCACGTCAATCCCCATTTACAAACATCCGTTTTTAGAATGGAACTTAAGCGATAATGACAGTTGTTTCCCTTGAAAGAGTATCAAATACCCATATTAAATAATAAATGTTGGGTCATATGTGCAAAGACACATTTCGTTTATGCTAAAATGTCTGATCTTTGAGAAGCAAGACACAAATCGCTCAGTTGCTATTCGGCACTATGGCCATACCGCTTCTGAGTTTGCATTCAGCATAACCAAACAGCCAAAATATAAGTGAAAATACCCGGAATATGTCACGAGACGCATAGCCTTTCTCGAGGAATAAACGCAAGAGAGATGTGGAACAAACAACAACAACAAAGCAAATGCCAAATATTCCCAGCGACGCATGAACAAAAAACTGTAGCAAAAGAACCACCTTGGAACGGTTAGTATAAACACTACTAGGGACTTACCACCTGCATTACTCGCACGAAACCTTACCGTTAAATCTGATGCAGCAAAACACATATTCTGCGTACAGATCCTCTACTTCATTAGCAAACGTCAAATAGAAACAATAGAAACACATATAATCACAAATACAAGCATACGGGCAATCATACAAGCAATCAGTTTTTTTGGTTGTTTTCGTGGCTTTGTTGATCTTTTTTTCAACTGTTATGTCTGTCAAACTGAAATGATTCGAACGATTTCCAGTTTATAAAAAAGAGACACATTAGCTACTTTCGAGCATTCAGATCATCTTTAGCATGCGCAAAGTATCATCTGGGTCTTTGCTCTATATTCATACATTTTGTAGTATCCAATGATTCTGTAAGCGCACAGTGAAGACGCTGATCAGACGGCCGATATATTATCAAATGTAGCTCGCGGAATGCGGCAATTTTGCCGACTATGTGTTGTTTATTCTACAGCTGATGTTTGTGCCGAGTTTCAGCCGTTAAATGTCTCTCCGTACTTACCTATAATATAGTTTATCTATTTGGTCCTTTGTGATCATTTAACCCATTCCGTAATAAATATGAGGTTTATTTGGCTAACACTAACTAGTCTGGTCCGAAAACCTCGACATTTCAGCCATGTTCCTTGTGTGTGTTCGTTACTCTCACAGGTCATTCTATTTAGAATCTACGCTTTTAAGAATGTTTTTTTTTTTCTGTCCGACAATTTGGATAAATACGATAAAAATAGCATCTACGAAGAAAAGTATGACAACTACAATATCACCTCTGTGTAACAAAGTTAACAAAATAAACCGCATAAACTACCAGAAACATTTACAATGAAAAGGCTGTGCATCCTGAAAAAGTATTATGCACGTGCTTCCGCAATCCATTATTTGCACCACATGATACCATAAACTAAAGCTGAACTGCCAGACGTCTTGTTTTAAGATGTACGAGTATCTAGTTTATTGTGCTGTCCTGAACTCTGATATTGTAATCTACAGACCAATTCAATACAATTGAGTTTCAGAAACAAGAGACCGATGAAGAACTATTGTTACTTGTGCCACATTAAATGGGCACGTCAAGCAAAACAAAGCGCGCATATTCAGAAAAAAGGTAAGAGAAAAGTTCAGGGAGTGCTACAGTCACAAGCCGCAGTCCTCCAGGCACCAAGAAGAAGAGGAAACAGACAAAACCAGACATTCGCAAATCGAACAAACATACGAAAAGCACTAAGATTAACTCTCTTTTCTCAAAGCGAGGTAACCGCAATGCTAAAAGGACATAAAAGAAAAATAAATAACACAAGCCAAGACTTAAAAAAAGCGCCTCGTAGAATAAACCACAAAGCAACAAAGAGTAAGACTAACACCGCGCCACCAGGTCATCCTGCTAATGCGCAAAAATACCATCCGGGCCGTTGCTCTCCATTCACACATGTTTAATAACGAATCATTCTGTTAGCGAACAGTGAAAGCCCTGATCAAACTACGCGGATGTGCAGGCTGATTTGAGCCTCCCTTAGCCGCATTTGCTCGAAGAAAAGTTTCTTTTGCGGGCCAAATAAGTAAAAAAGATAATTAGGGCAAACACAATTTGCGTGCATACGTCTGAGGCTGCCATTTCTAAAAAACGCCTATTCAAATATATTGGAAATTTTGTCACCAAAAAAATGAAAATTTTCAGATAAACAATTCTAATATTTTTTATATATTTCTGCTCAAAACATAGATTGTTGGTACTCGTTAGAACCGCCTCGCCGAGACGGTTCTAACGAGTACCCACAATCTATGTTTTAGAGCAGAAATAAGAAAAAGCACGCAAATTGTGTTTCCCTAATTATCGTGTATACCCCTATAAACCCCAGTTTTACTATATAAAAGTGGGGTTTAAGGGGGTCAAAATTATAGGCATGTTTTCGTGATGGCTCACATGCGTCTGCGAATGAATGTTCCTTTTTTCTTACAGTACCGATCCGTCTTCTCGAATCCGTTGCATGACAATTTTTTTTTTAAATATACGGCAAGCAGCCGTTTATGACAGATGCAACAGAAGATGTGCCAACAGTTGATAAGATCTCATTCACATTTATGAATTCAGCATAATTGCAAATACTAGACGATTTTTACACACATTATATAAACCATGTCAAGGGTAAAGGTGCTTTGAGGAATGTGAGTAAAGCGAAAACTTGACCAGTCTGTGCATCCGCTGTTCAATTGCAAAATCATAAGGTGCTGTCGAATTGGACGTAAGACAAACTATCTGAACGCTAAATGACTTTGCTGGTTGATCGAGACTTGTTGTAATACCATATGTCAAACAAGCATCTTTAATGTTTTCATCCCTGAATGTCTGAAAAAGACATTCCCATCTTTGAGTGTCTATTGTTGCAAACTGTGGTCAGTCAAAAATTAAAAGCTAAATGACAAACATTGTAGATCCTGATGAGTTTACTCATGATGACATTCCCATCTGGAGCTACACTGTTTGTAGTGGCACCCGTTTTGGTCTGCAGGAATGAAAGATTTAAGAATAGAAAAGAGACAAATCCACATAATTTTAGGTTTTCCTATACTTCTGTAAACTAAAATATTCAATGGATCTGTAAACGGATAGCGAAGGCCAGACGATTTGCAGAAGAACAGGTCAATCTGTGCATTTTCTGTCCGCATATGCCAAGAAGATAAATAATTCCATAATGCAGTCAATTTGAACTTTTTTGATTCTGAAAATGGATGGCTCGGCTGAAGATGCTGATGAAGGTACGAGTAGTTGCTTTAACTTAACATTATTTAGGTTTTCATCTTTGCTTCGTCATATTGTTTTGGTGTTAATTTACATGTTTGACTGTGTTGATTCACTGACGGCAGATAAAATCAGAAACAAAACTTTATATGAAGCTTCTAAGGGACGACTACAGTAAGGGACACAATCTTTGTCTCGAAAGATGAAGATGATGAAAAAAAAAGAAAAAAAAAAAAAAAATTAAGACCAACAAATTAGCACACGTGCAATAACCGACATACGAGCGTAGACCCATTTAAGAGTACATCCATTTTCAGAAGGGTTATATGTACAGAAAACCAAACAGAAAAAAAATTATAAAGATATCTCCCTTGTAAAAGGTGTCTTAAAGTCTACTAAATGTGTCCATTCACTTCACGTGGCTTGCCCCAGTATTTTTAATTCTAATTACCATTCCAAGGCGGTTCTCGTGTTGCAGTTCGTCTATTTGTGCGTTGGTGGTTTCATATGCGGCGTTTGTTTTGTTATTATTTTGTTAATATTTTTTTATCTTATCTCTCATTTGTCTGATGTCACGGCATGGCTGTGGCATGTCCTTAGTATAGTTTTGCAAGAGTTTTCCTACTGACCGTTCTAAGGCGGTTTCTTCTTTGCAGTTCTTTGTTTGTGCGTCTGTGTTTTCATATGTGGCGTTTGTTTTGTCGTTATTTTGTCCTCATCTGTCCTTTGGTTTGGTGTCTCGGGAAGGCTGTGGCAGTTCCTTTGTCTCTTCACTTATATTTTTGCAGCAAGAGTTTTCTACTAACCATTCCAAGACATTTCCTTTGTTGCAGTACTTCGTTGTGCGTCTGTGGTTTCATATGTGGCGTTTGTTTGTCAATACAGTCGAACCTCAATGGCTCGAACATCTTTGGGACCATGGAAATTCGTTCGAAACATGGGTAGTTCGAGCCACCGAGGGTTAATCATGGCACCAGTTCAGGACGCAAATAGTTCAGGACAATTTAGAGAAATCTTTTCGATTTTCTACACAATGATTGTATGTTGAGTGTACTCATTAGAATCGCCTCGATGAGGCGATTCTAATGAATACACAAAACATACAATTCCATGATAAATAAGAAAAAAATCCCTAAATATTTGTTTTCTTGAGCTATTGGAAGAATTATATAGGGACTGAACAAAGAGTTCGAATCATGCACGGTAAACGAGCCATCCGTGTTCGAGCCATTGAGGTTATACTGTATTTGTTTCTCTTTTCTGCTTCTTTTGGTGCCTCGGGAAATTGTACTTCGTGTTTGTGGGTATCTTCAGTTATGTTTTCGCAGCCATCATTACGAAAACACGCCTATTCAAATATGCAGAAAATTTTACCACCAAAAAATGAAAATTTTCAGATAAAAAATTCAGATATTTTTCACATTTCTAATCAAAACCTAGATTGTGGGTACTCGTTAGGACTGCCTCGCCAAGACGGTTCTAACGAGTACACACAATTTATGTTTTGAGAGAAATAAGAAACTTAATGTATACCCCTGTAAACCCCAGTTTTAATATATAAAAGTGGGGTTTAAGGGGGTCAAAATTATATAGGCGTGTTCTGATTAAAACCTAGATTGTAGGTACTCGTTAGAACTGCCTCGCCGAGACGGTTCTAACGAGTACACACAATCTAAGTTTTGAGCAGAAATAAGAAACTTAATGTATACCCCTGTAAACCCCAGTTTTAATATATAAAAGTGGGGTTTAAGGGGGGTCAAAATTATATAAGCGTGTTCTCATGATGGTAAGTGTTCACTTAGAACCGATAAATGCATCCTTATCTACAATGCATCTGCCCTGTATTAGTGTTATATCACTCAATTCTATCTATAAGCAGTCACAGAAAAAAAAAAAAAAAATGGTGTGTACAGACATCCTTCTTTAAACCGACACTCGATACAACGACAAACTTCGTTAAAATGACAATTTGACTGTCATGAAACCTTCGCTTAAGAGGTAGAAATTATTAACAAATTATGTAAGAAGATTTTATCTGTGAGGCGATTCTAACAAATATCCAATATATATGTTCTCTGAGGAAATGAGAACAAAACAAAACCTTTCGTACATATCAATCTGCTCATTACGTGTTCTGTACAACAGCAAATTCATTTAAAGGCAACGTCTTTGGGAGCAAATGTTGTCGTTGTAACGAGGGTTCCATTACGGAAACAAGCCTATTCAAATATACTGAACATTTTACCACCAATAAAATGAAAATTTTCGGATAAAAAACTCGGATATTTTTCGTATTTCTGCTCAAAACATAGATTGTGGGTACTCGTTAGAACCGCCTCGCCGAGGCGGTTCTAACGAGTACCCACAATTAATGTTTTTGAGAAGAAATAAGAAAAATAATTTATACCCCTGTAAACCCCAGGTTTACTATATAAAAGTGGGGTTTAAGGGGGTCAAAATTATATAGGCATGTTTTCGTGATGAATGTATTTCAAGGCTGACCTGTGCAGAAAAGAGCTGACTGATTAATTCCATTCTCGACCAGTATTTGCAGTAATTAAGGGCAAAGAAGAAGCTGGTTTCCTACAAGTATTTCATTATCTTCTATCTGTGCAGTTTAGACTTAATTACTTTCCTTTTAAGAACATACCAGTTTCGTTAGTGTTCTAGCCATAAAAAAAGCCGCTGCTATGGCTTGGATATGTTGCTTCGAAAGGAAATGACATGTTAATGGTGAAATATCAGACCTTGATTATATTGTACATTAGCACGTTAGAAGTTAGGTAGGCTTGCTCGTTGTTTATCTCTGTATTCGTTTAGACATTTATGTTCTCGGAGAAGCCGCACTGATGAGTTCTAAATTCTTCACGAGGACTGAACAAATGTCTTGTGTATATCAAGGCAGAATTGAGGGCGAGGGTTGTGGCCATGTAAAATCGATTTAAGCCTCCTCCACCCTCTCCCCACTCCCGTAAGGTTTTCAATGGCCGTTCCAAGGCGGTGTTTTCTGCTATGGTTTACTATTTTTGCCATTGTATGTCTTTGCATGTATGTCCTGGTGAAATTTTTATTTTGGACAGCCGTTTGGCTAATTTTTGAGGAAAGGAACTGTCATTTAGCTTCCTGCTTGTAGTGTTCTGATTGTGGTGCCGTTGCTTTAAGTACGTCCTTCTATCCCTTTGTTGTCTTGGACGAAAAGTGTTAGGTAATTGTATCGATTCCTAATCATTGCCTTCCTCTCTATATGCGGATTCGCAGAAACAATACAAAGGCAATACAAAACATCTACACAGAGAGTGCGTCCGTGATATCAGCTGTCGCAAGCGAAATGGCGTTGGAAAGGTATACATTTTCAGAAGAAAAAGTTATGTTCAAGTTGTCTAGTAAAGGGGTCCAATCTAAAAAGAAAAGAACGCAACAATATAGCAAAACCATTCCTTTCATGGAAGACAACCATTAATAAATGGCGTAACAAAACTTGGCTTTTGAGTAGACACCTTTTCAAAATAAATCAGCATGAAGAAAAGCAAACAGGAAGCTACAAGGTTGGTCGTACTAAAAAATATGACGGCCAATTAACAAGGTGTATGCAGTCCCACACCACACCTGCCTGAACAAAGCCAAGACAAACCTGCTATTTCTATCTTTTGTGGTGTACATTATTTCTAAAGGACGCCATACCTACTTTCAAATTATTTTGTATACTTTTTTTCCGACAAGGCAGTTAAGGTGCCCGAGTATTCACGGTAAATACGGCAATACACACGTAATATTCAATAAGAGTATGATTTGTTTCCTGATTATTTATTGTAATGTAGTTTGCATTTTTACGTCATAAAATATTTTTTGCCACGTGTGCAAATTACGCAAAGTCAACGAGAGTATTTTTTTTCAAGTTACTGAGGTTACATTAAAAAACGTAAGTGTTAAAACTACTCTTACAATTTTTACCTATCTAGATCAAATTATATCACGCAATTAGTCCGCAACTTTCTTAGCAATCTTGTATATCAAAATTTAATATTTCAAAATTTATTTGGAATATATGCTATAGAGCTGCTTTGTATCAAGTCGATGAAATGCTTAAAAGTAAATATGTGACCTAATACAATCAGATCAACATCAAGCCTCAAACACAAAAGCCAAAAGACACAGACAAATACAATAAAGCAGCCACAAAATGAACAGATGACAAGCAAAGCTGGCAACTCTTTTCCAAAGAGGTGAGAACTCTGTTGCCCAAACTTAGCTGAATATGCAATCAACACATAATTGTTAAAAGAAAGTGAAACTTTTTTTTATACCTTTTGAAAGGAAAAGTTGCTTCCTGCTAAGGGAAGCAAATTCACAAAATGACTACTTTCTAATATAAAAGTGAGACGCAATATCAGAAAACGAACCTTCGGAAATATGCGCCTAGTGGATTTTCAGATTAGCCAGACGCTTTCGCGAAGTCTAATGAGAGTTTTCACTGGGCATATTTTTGATAGCCAAGGATCCAACGTTTGATCATGTGGACAACAAAGTAAATAAGTGAACTCAGGAACTGATACAATTAGATCCACATCAAGCTCACAATATCAGAGAAATACAGACCAATACAACTGAACGGTCACAAAAAAAATAAATAAATAAAAATAAAAGATCTGATGGCTAATAGAATTGGCAACCTTTTTTCCGAAAAGGTGGCAATTCTGTTTTTCAAACTTAACTGAAGATCTTTAACTTACATAATTGTTAATAGAAAAACATTTGTAAGAGAAACACTACAGACCATTCCACAATGAAAGTACCGCCTTGGAACGAACATTGATAAACTACTGAGGAGATTAAGCTAGCTTTACAGATCTCTACCCCGGCCCTCAGCTTTCATAAAAGTAAGAACATATATTTGTTCGGTCCGCATGGAGACCTTCTAACATATCCTAGAATCATTTTTGGCTACAAATAAATCATAATTCAAACCTATAATAAAGCAAAGATGCGGACTCAACAGATAGAACGTGTTGAGACACTTGGAGATCCCTGGGTGTTAAACATTACTGCGCAGGCTGATTTGAGTCTTTGAAATTTTATCGCAGACACAGTGCCTTGTTAGAAAAATATAGCGTCAGTCTAAAAACACTTCTGCAACAAGGTATATCGGAACCCGAATTTTACGGTGACTTAGTGTACAGATTTAGAAAAATTGTAGGTAAAACTAACTTTTCGGAGCAATTCAGAAAACTTATTAACCGTTATAAAAGAATTGGCTATAGCCTGGATATTATGCGGCAGACTGCATGCTTAGTTGTCAAACCAATCATTGTTGATGGCTATACTTCACTCTTTAATTGCACGACGGCGGTTCGGGCCTCAGACTCAATGACGGCCTCTTCGTAAAACTTTAGCCAGTGGGTTGGGGCTTGACGATATGTCTTTGGCTTGGCCCGCCGTGGTTCAACTATTGGTTTTCATTTACTCTGGCATACAGTAGAATTAGCCATGAGTACTCGTCTTTGTTTATTATGGTGATTAATTTGAGTTTTATGTTTTCGCTTTGATGCATTGACTGAGTTGGGAGCCTTTATGCGAACCGAATTTTTATGTATTTCTGTATTAAGAGTAGCATCGGGACCCAGGGTGAAGTTAGCTAGCTGTAAAAGTGCTTTAAACCCCACGGTGGGTTTGCTCTACCGACTGTTCTAAGGCAGTGGTCCCGGTGTTAGTCTTACTCTTTGTTGCTTTGTGATTTATTCTACGAGGCGATTTGTTGTATGTCTTTCCGTGTGTCATTTTGTTCTTATGTTTTTCAGTCCTTTAAGTATTGCGATTACCTCGCTTGGGGAAGAGAGAGCTAATCTTAGTGCTTTTCGTACGTTTGTTCGGTTTGTGCTTGTTTAGATTTGTCGGTTTTCTCTTCCTCTTGGGGTCTGGAAAGGGCTGCGGTTTGTGATTGTGGCACCCCTGGACTTTTCTCTTACCTTTTTTGTTCGGTGCATACATCAGAAGATATATTTTCTCACGTTGCGGCTCCAAATGTATTCCAGGGGTAGATCCCTTTCAGAAAAGGGTGACTATTTGTTCTGACCGTGCAAGTGTATTAGATTACCTTAAGTTTTAACAATGTTAGTTGGGCTGCGTTGATTCATGAGCATCTGGTTTCATTTTGGAAATAACAGTCCCACATTCCTAATGTTATTTGAGCTGAATTAACCAAGTCTAGCCTAACATTTAAGATTAATCGGTGTCGACAGTTCAGAACTTTAGCCTTAATCAATTAGAGTTTCAGACTAATTATTCACTAGGAATATTTCGGAGGAAGACGGCTGACCTCTTTCAACTGTTTGACGATGGTATAAACTTGGGCTAACTAGATCATTCAGATATCGTAGACGGGTAACTTCCCAAACAGCTACGACATTATCTATATTCCGATTTTGGACAATTATATTTACCATCCATTACGAAAACACGCTTATTCATATATACTGAAAATTTCACCACCAAATACTGAAATTTTTCAGATAAAAAAATCTTATATTTTTCATATTTCTGCTCAAAACATACATTGTGGGTACTCGTTAGAACCGCCTCAGCGCGGCGGTTCTAACGAGTACCCATAATCTATGTTTTCGAGCAGAAATAAGAAAAAATAATGTATACCCCTGGAAACCCCAGTTTTACTATATAAAAGGGGGTAAAAATTATATGGGTACGTTTTCGTGATGAGTATTCCGACATTCAAAAATAGAGGTTAAAATGCCAGGAAATGCCACAATCATGAAGCACGGTCTTTCCGAGGCACCGAAAGAAGGACCGAAGAAAAGGAGGAACAAATAAAAATAATAAACAAAACGCCTCATATGCATACTCACAAGAAAGAACTGCAGGTCTTAACAGTTAACTCATATTGGACATCACAGAATGCGGCGTCTGATCAGGGTTTATAATATTTGCCATTCAGACAGGTCAAAAGGTAATACAGTGGACTTGTTTTGTCGTTTTGTTTCTTCTGATATTCTTACAGAGTCTCAGGAAGGCTAAGTTTTCGTAATTGTGAATTAGCCTGGTAACGTCTTTGACTTCAGTACCCTATTTCGTAAAATAATTTTTCGATATAAAAAGATTGGGTACAACATAAATGTTATATGACAGACTGCATGCATGGTTGTTAACCCAGTCATGGTTAATAACTTTGCTTCCCTCTTTAATTGCACGCCGGCTGGTTAGGCCTCAGATTCCATGATGAATCCAGCGTAAAGGCTTTCTTGAAATTTAATTTTGGGTAATAAAGGTAAAAGAAAAGTCCAGGAAGTGCCACAATCACAAACCGCAGCCCTTCCCAGACCCCAAGAGGAAGAGGAAACCGACAAATCTAAACAAGCACAAACCGAACAGACGTACGAAAAGCACTAAGATTAGCTCTCTCTTCCCCAAGCGAGGTAATCGCAATACTAAAAGGACTGAAAAACACAAGAACAAAATGACACACGGAAAGACATACAACAAATCGCCTCGTAGAATAAACCACAAAGCAATAAAGAGTAAGACTAACACCGGGACCACCGCCTTAGAACGGTCGGTAGAGCAAACCACCGGGGGGTTAAAGCACTTTTACAGCTAGCTAACTTCACCCTGGGTCCCGATGCTACTCTTAATACAGAAATACATAAAAATTCGGTTCCCATAAAGGCTCCCAACTCAGTCAATGCATCAAAGCGAAAACATAAAAATCAAATTAATCACTATAATAAACAAAGACGAGTACTCATGGCTAATTCTACTGTATGCCAGAAGGCTGAAAGTTTTTGCTCTTCGTCCTTACATTGATTCTGAAATTAACCACATTAGACACATCATCAAAATTCCATTCATTAATAAAGGTATTGAATTCATAGATTTACCTAGCATATTTCGAGACAATAATGTTATATCAGCTATACCTTCATATTTCAAAAACACGGAATCTCCTATTATTTGTTATAAATATAACAAACCTATCCGTAATATTATACTTAATTTGAATAAATTAGTTTCTGATCTTGATATTGAAACTAGTTCCCCTGAATCTTGAGATTGTAAAGATAATTTTGTTATCAACCAGCGGGTCATATTGTCACTGGTAACTTGAAGATTATAACTGATTCACGTTAATAAGTTTTCTGAATTGCTCCGAAAAGTTAGATTTTCCTACAATTTTTCTAAATCTGTACACTATGTCACCGTAAAATTCTGGTTCCGATATACCTTGTTGCAGAAGTGTTTTCAGACTGATGCTATATTTTTCAACCAAGGCATTGTGTCTGCGATAAAATTTCGAAAACCCCTCACGAAGTTTAAAATAACGATAGTTCTGTCTAAGAAAAGTAAGAGAAAAGTCCAGGGGGTGCAACAATCACATACCGCAGCCCTTCCCAGACCCCAAGAGGAAGAAGTTTGGCAGTAAGGGATTTATTACGGCAGTCTAAGTCACTAAGATTTGAAGAAGGTCTGTCGAATCTTATAAGTTGAGATATGTGTACCAAATATGAGGTACGCTAGGGGACATCGCCATCCAGAAAAGTGAAATTTACTACATCAAAATCAAAATCGTCCCGTTTATCATAAATGTTGGTGGAAACTGTACCATTAGATATACATAAATTCAAATCCAAAACAGGTGCCTCGGTATCGGAAGAATTTGCTCTATTCAATTGAAACCACAGACGCACAGACAAAGACGAATTGCAACACAGAAGTCACTATGAACACTACTTGGCAGTGATTGGTGGGAGCGGGGTAAGTGGTTTTAATTGTATAACCCTGTTTCTCCACAATATTTAGTAAGATACGGGTAAACAGGGGTCTACATTAATTGTTGGATTATATCAATATTTCCGATTAGATAATTCAGTAAGTTTAACTTTTTCTTTCAATATTTTAACTGCATAAATATGTACAATAATTATACACAATAACCAAATATATTCCATTGTGTCTCGTACAGATTTTTTATGAATTCTGGGGAAATGACTGAGATTAAGAACATACAACACTGTTATCTGTAGTACTATTTTTTTCATATACAAATGCATCAATAAGCTCACAATGTACACTAATCTATCTCTTAGTACTACATAGCTATAGAGTTTATATGTCATTTAATATACTAGGATTCTTCAATCTAATACATATTGAATAATCTAAATTATAAATGTTGTTGACATTTGTCGTAAGTTACTCAACAGTCTGTCGAATTTCGAAATTTTTCTACTAATGACAGATGCACTACTTAGCTGACACAAAGATCCACAAAGATAAATTGTTCCACTAAGTTGGTAATATATACCAAAGTCAATAAATATACACTCAGTCATCCATTTGTTTCTCCATTGAGTTTACAACTAACATCTATTATTATAACCATAAGACTGCTTTATAAATATCAATCTGCATTCTTTCCATCTTAGAGTAATCCATAAGTAGATACAGGACTATATAATTCTTCTTGTATTCTATATATCAGTATATGTATAATTTAAAACACATACTGTACACCATACTACCTATGGCACACCACTAATTAAACGCTATACATATGGTACACCACACAACGCTATATATATATTCTAATTGACACCATATATATCCCTTATAGCACTGATGGTACACCATATAACACCAGTCTGTTTGTATCACTTTAGTTCAATATCTGCTGCATTTCATGATCGTCTGTTACTGTCATAGTAAATATCCATGTTAACATCATCTGCTGATCTCAGTCTACTCAATGTTTTAGAAGCCACCTAAATGAAAGCGTTAAGGTATACTCTGAAGTAATTCACCAACCAATTAGTCAGACATTTATGCAAATCAGCGAAATGTAAATCGCACTGAATTTCACCGATAAAATTCACAAAGATCAGCAGAAAATGTGTGCAAATGGAAAATTGATAACTTACAGTTTTGTCCCACCATCATTCAATATCCATCTATATAAGTAAAAATATTCTAACAGACGTCTTTACTCTCTTTTCTTTGCTACAATTTTGACTAGCACATTCAAAAATCACTGCATTATAAAGTGCCTTATAAGAATGTTCCATAACTAGCCACTTTTTGTATAGTATGGTTATCATTTTTAATATGTCTCAATATATGAGTCAATAACTGGTCAAACAACTCACTCTTGCATAGTACAGCAATTAACTTTTAAATATATAAATACCTGAGTTTATCTGTATAAATTATTGAACACTTCTACCTGTAAGTGTACAATTAAAAGGTCCCTTCTCCTCACATGCTATACAAATAAATCATAAGGACACCATGTCAAATATCGGGACTGTAAAAATTAATTAAAATACAATTGGAACAATGTTAAATGTATCTCCATATGTTATAAAGCAACCACCATGATCTACATAGCTCTGTATAAGAGGGATGTCCAGATAGTGTTGTATTTTTTCACGAAAAATATAGGCCGCAAATATAGGCCGCATCAAGCAAAAATAAAAATGTACCTTTAAACAAGCACAAATACGCACATTCAGATCATCATCCGCATGCGCAAAGTATAATCCAGGGACCAGTTGTTCGAAACTAACGATGTCGTTAGTTAAAGGGGAACGCAACCTTAAAAGGTATTGTGCATTAAAGTAAAGAATTTTACAAACTTAAATTTTTACTCAAATTTGATCAAAATCGGTGGAAAATTAAGTAAGTTATAAACAATTGAATATTTTAACATTGGTGGAATGAGCGCTGCCATTTTGAATATTTAATGAGGTTTCATAAAAGTTAAAATTCGTTTCATAAAGGTAGTTATTCTCATAAGTTGGTTTACTTTGGGGCAAATGATTGCTTGTCACTAGAATTAAACGATTATAAAATATCTGTAGCAAAATTATTCTTAAAAAACCTTTTTAATTTGGTTTAGCATATTTAATTTGGGCTGTGTGACGTCACAAAGCCTACAATATGGCGGTATCCTTGACAGCCTTTTTAAACATATTCAAACCACCATAACTTCCTTATTTCTACTCGTAGGCCGATTTTGAAAAAAATCTTGCACCAAAATAAATGGCTAGTTAAGCACTTTACTCCAAGATATATTACAACCTGTATTTCGTTCCCCTTTAACATATCGTTAAAACTTTGATCATTAAATAGGGCATGTAAGATAATATTTTGCTGAAAAAAAAATGTAAGTAGCTTTTGCATTTGCAAAAGCGGCTCGCATTTTTTCAGCAAAAATTCCTGAAAGTTAGATATTGTACTTACTAGAACAGATAACATTTTGACCACTAACGAGCTCGTTAAGCTAACGATGCTTTGAACAACTAAGTCCGGGCCTTTCTCTCTATTCATACATTCTGTAGTATAAAATGATTCTGTAAGCGGATGCGCAGGCACATGGTCCTTTGCTCTCTGTATGTCTAAAGACATGTTTTCGCATGGCTCGGCCCACATATTTTCAAGTCGGGACTGCAAATTACTTCAAAATACAAAAAAAAAAAAAAATCATAAATTCTATCACAAGGAACCGAAAAGAGGAAGAAATATGTAACAAATGATAACAAAATCAAACAGTTTATACTATAGATAGTAACAGACATAGTGATATTATAGAATTGCAAGGGTCAGCAGTCAACCATTCTAGCTCAGGAAGCGGTCGATACTTGTTAATTGAATACATCCACTTAGACACTTGGTTTGAATTTGGCGATTCAACACAACTGTGCAGTTCAAAATAAACCAGTGTAATGGAGATTATAAAATCTTGTAGCATTATTGAATTTTCTGGTCTTTTGGAACAACTGAGCTCATCCTTGTTTGCAAAAATAGGACTCCGCATAAGACGAAACAGACTAAGCAAAATCGAGTTTGCTATTTTGTAGCTTTTACTTTGTTCTGTATTATCTATTTAGAATACGTTGTGATAGTAGCAGCGGTCCTTGAGTGCTGGTTATAACACTGTAAAATATCCCGTACATAGAAATAATAGTAATATTATTTAACTCTTTCATGCCTAATGGGCTATTCTATAGGTTCATTTCCAGTTCAAGGAATGTCTGATTCTTTATTATTGTCATGATTTATAGAAATTCCGGTATTTAATGCTGACAGTGTAAACCCTTATCAGGCGCTGCATATGAACTGCGTCTACACTGTTTGCCGACGCTAGGCATACATGTGTTAATTTTTAGCTCACCTGGAGCTTGGCTCTATGTCAGCTTATGCCATGGCCTGTTGTCCGTCGTCTGTTCGTCCGTCGTCCGGCCGTTGATAGCTTTTCACATTTTCGACATCTCCTCCAAAACTGTAAGTTGGATTAAGCTGAAACTTAGTGCGAGGCATTGTGGCAACATGGAAATTCATAATTGCTTACACTGTTCCGTTCCGATGTCCAAATTCTTCAAACGACATCTCCTCCCAAACTGTAAGTCGGATAGAGCTGAAACTTGATAGGAGGCATCATAGTGACAGAGAGATTCAAAATTACTAAAATCGTTCATTTGTTCAAACGACATCTCCTCTCAAACCATTAATCAAATTGAGCCGAAACTTGATGGGAGGCATTTGAGCGACATAGAGATTCAGAATTGCTAATAGTGTTCCGTTCCCATATCCAAGATGGCCGCCATCTTAAAATTTTTCAAACGATATCTCCTCCCAAACCGTAAGTCGGATTGAGCCGAAACTTGATCGGAGGCATCACAGTGACATACAAGTTCAGAATTGATAAAATCGTTCCATTCCTATATCCAAGATGGCCGTCATCTTGAAATTCTTCAAACGACATCTCCTCCCAAGAAAGGTAAGAGAAAAGTCCAGAGAGTGCCACAATCACAACCGCAGCCCTTCCAAGACACCAAAAGGAAGAGAAAACAGACAAAACCAAACAAGTGCAAACCGAACATACGTACGAAAAGATTTGCTCTCACTTCCCCAAGCGAGGTAATCGCAATAATAAAAGGACTGTAAAACACAAGAACAAAATAACACAAGGTAAGACATAAAACAAATCGCCTCGTAGAGTAAACCACAAAGCAACAAAGAGTAAGACTAACACCTGGTCCGATATCTGAGATAGCCCCCAAGGAGGCCATCTTGACAATGGTAAATCAGATTGAGCCAAAACATGGTGGGAGGCATTAGGGTGATATGCAGATTCAGAATTGCTAAAAACTTTTAGTTACGATGTCCACAATGGCCGCTTTAGCAGTATTTTTAAAGATTTTTAAAAACTTTTTATACATTTAGAGAACTAAGATAAAAAAAAAAATTTAGCCTCCACAGAATTTCTAAGATACTTAAACATTTTGAACAGTATACTAAAAGAATGGAAACTGAAGATACGACATGAAAGTAAAAATATTGCACCAAAAAATGATATCGATATTAAAAGAAGGCAAATTGACAAACAGAGTGTTATACAAAGAATTCACGAGAACACCGGAATTTAAAGTTTTAAAAGCACAACAACTGGATTGAACTGGACAAATATATATACTACATTACAAAAGTCAACTAATGATATTAAACTAAAATACTTTCAGTACAAATTTTTAATGCGCATTATACCAACCAGTCAGTTTTTAGCTAAATGTCAGTTAGTTAGTTCAACACTCTGTGATTTCTGCAACATGGAAATAGAAACTATTGCTCATCTGTTTTGGGAGTGCATACATGGTCAAGAGTTTTGGACCTCAGTATCAAGGTCTTTACAACACTGCCAAAGAATCAGTGATGTAAATTTCAAGACAATAGTTTTTGGGTTGTGCTACAAAGCTAGCAATAAGAGTATACAAGTGATAAATTTTATTCTGTTTCAAGCAAAATAATTTATATTTTTAAGTAAGTACCGTACGACTATCCCTATATTAGGTCATTTCCAGCATTACCTTTCATATAGGATCCGAACAGAGAAAGAGATAGCTTTAATACATGACAAACTTGAAATTTCCGAAGACAAATGGAAAATTGTTTTAGAAATTCTTTAAATTAGGTAAGTGACTAGTGCAGCACATCTTTCTCTCTCTCTCTCTCTCTCTCTCTCTCTCTCTCTCTCTCTCTCTCTAATCCTCTCATCTCGCTCTAATCCTCCCATCTCCTCTATATCTTTCTCTTTCCCTTACCTTACCACAAATATATTTATTATTATACATTGTATAAGGTCTTACATAGCAGTAGTATAGATGTTTAATAAGTTAAGTTGGCAGCCATGGCGGGCATCTTGAAAGTCTTCAATTGTTATCTGCTCCCGAACAGTAAAAAAAAGGTTAGAGAAAAGTCCAGAGAGTGCCACAATCAGAAACCGCAGCCCTTTCCAGACACCAAGAGAAAGAGGAAACCGACAAAATCAAACAAGCACAAATCGAACAAACGTACGAAAAACACTAAGATTAGCTCTCTCTTCCCCAAGCTTCCCCAATAGCAATGCTAAAAGAACTGAAAATCACAAGAACAAAATAACACAAGGTAAGACATAAAACAAATAGCTTCGTAGAATAAGCTACAAAGAGTAAGACTAATACCGGGACCAACGCCTTAGAACTGTAGTAGAGTAAACCATCGGGAGGGTGGGGGGGTGGGGGTGGGAGGGGGGGTTAAAGCACTTTTACAGCTAGCCAACTTCACCCTGTAAGTCGGATGGGGCGGAAACTTTCAGTTCCAATATTCAAGATAGTGGCAGTCTTAAACCCTCCAAACAACATCAGATTCGAAATTGCTAAAGGCTATGTGATCTGACTGCCGAGATGGCCACCATAGCACAATGTAACATATCATATATGATGATCAACCTAATCAAAGTGAGTGATACTGGTCCATTTGGGCCTCCAGTTTCATGTTGGAACTGTTTTAGCTCATATATTACTCGTGATGATAATGCTCCTGCTAAGGCGCTTCTAAGGGGCTGGACGAGGTTAATGTTGCGGTTTTACATCATCCATCATAGAAAGATTCAGTGAAACAGAGTCTGCTATTGTTTTTCTTTTGTTTTTGTTCTGTACTCCCAAAGGATCAAATTTCCAGAATATTTTGTGAATTTAAAAGCTGTTGTTAAGTGCCTGTGGGGAGGTTGTAAAACTTCGCCCGGATTTCGATAAAGTGTCTAGATTATTTAATTTTCAGGTGCTTTGGGACAATTGAGTTCGAACATTATACGCCTAAGGAAGGTGCTGCTAGTGGCATAAAAGATACTGCAATTTTCGACATTAACCGTCTTGAACAAACTCAAAAATATAATTAAATAAAAGTAAGAGAAAAGTCCAGGAAGTGCCACAACTACAAACCGCAGCCCCACACCCACCCCCCCACCCCCAGACAGCAAAAGGAAGAGGAAATAGACAAACACCAAACAAGCGCAAATCGAACAAACGTACGTAAAGCACTAAGATTAGCCTTCTCTTCCCCAAGCAAGGTAATCGCAATTCTGAAAGAACTGAATATCACAAGAACAAAATAACACAAGGTAAGACATAAAACAAATCGCCCCGTAGAACAAACCACAAAGCAACAAAGAGCAAGACCAACACCGGGACCACAATGACGAAGTAAGCCTTCCATATGCACAGAAAAAAAGAAGGAGAGACGAGAAAGGTACTGTGACAAGACAAAAACAATAAAATTACAAAAAACGGACATACAAAGGACTACCAAACAAACCGCTTTCAAGCGTTCAGCAGGAAATAAGTCTTCATGGGTGCTTAAACCAAATTTACTAGATCGAAACTTCGCCCTTCAATCTGATGCGACTAAATTTTAAATATGTGTTTGGTCCGCGTAGGAGCCTTTGACCTTATCAGTGAAACATCCAAGTAAAATACATATAATCACATACACTATAACATAACAAAGAAGATGCGCCCAATGGCGATCTAAAACATAGAATACAAAAGAACAATTAGGCCAGCGGAGGACCTGACATCATGTAGCGATAGTCATACGCATATCTTTTCAAACAGATTGATGAAGGAGCTGTCATTCAGTTTGAGGCTCAAAGTAAATAAGTAAAGTAAGGAACGCATACCTTTTCAAACAGATTGAGGAAGAAGCTGCCATTCAGTTTGGGGCTCAAAGTAAATAAGTGAACTCGGGAACTGTAACAATCAGATCCACATAACCTACAGATCCGCTGATCTACTTGTTCTTTTGTTTTGCTATGTTTCAGATAACCATTGATCAACTCGTCGTCGTGCAGTTAAAGATGGAAGCAATGTTATCAACCATAATTGCGTTAGCAAACAAAAAGTGCTGTTTGTCGCATAATTTTCGTTTTATAATCTATTTGCTTTCAATGTCTGTCGTCTGGCATATCGTATTTATGTGTGTGTGTGTGTGTGTGTGTGTGTGTGTGTGTGTGTGTGTGTGTGTGTGTGTGTTGTTCTGGCCTCAAATCACCTTTGAGACCCTTACTTTGTTTCACTCCAATGCTTTTGGTTATGTACGAGTATGTGCTTAGTGTAATGTTTCACAGATGAGGTAGAGGACCGTATGCAGATCGAACATATATAATGTAATGTAGAACAAAATAATATGGTCTAAGCCCCAAAGATAGTTTCCTACTGACCGTATCAAGGCAACTCCTCTGTTTCAGTTCTTCTTGTTTGCGTACCGGTGGTTTCATATGCGGTGGTTGTTTTATAATTGTTTGTTCCTCGTCTCGTCTTCTTTCGCTTGCTTCGTGATTGTGGCGCCTACTGAGTACCTACACTTATATGTTTTGTAACCAGTGGGAACCCTTTATAAATGTTCTGAAAATCAATAAAACCGAGTCTGCTATCGTCTATATTCCCTTTCGTTCTGTATTTCAGATGAAACCTTTTTTGAAATAAGTTTATACACGTCATGCGGAAATATTACAATAGACGACAAATAGTCTGCCATTTGTACAATATTTTGTCAGTCTACGTATTACGTCAATAGAATTATTTAAGCTCTTGCATTAGAAAACATATCTTCGGACATGAGCACTCAGCGAAAATTCGGATCAACTAGCGCATTCGCACAGTCTAATCATAATCTACACTGGTCGCTTTTTGGATAGCGAAAGATGAAAAATTTCACCATGTAGATAACGAAGACTGATCAGACTGCATAGCTGTGAGTCTTCTTTGGTCGCATATATTAGTAGGTACGTTTTCTAAAGTTGTGGTTCATTTTGTCCCTGCAATACAAAAGGCCATGGGCATAAGTGATTATATCAGTGAATAATTACATAGTACTGTGATTTAATGATGATAGATATAAACGTCAATGCTCCTTCCGATGAGGGTGCGGGTCAATTAAGCGCGACGTTCAATTATGAGTGTTAGCCCCTAGGATAATGGTTTTGCTAGCTGTAAATAGACTTTACGATGTGTATGAACGTGTACAAAGCGTAAGTAAGTGGGATGGGCAACTGGATTTGGTTTTATTTCGTGATTAATCATAATCTATTCCAAATCCTGTTGCTAGAGCTATACTTTTAAACATGTCGGATTAATGTAGCTGTAGAGCGAATCCACGACCTCCCTCATGAGTAGCGAATGTTCGACCAACTAGGCACTCGCCCCGAGCAAGTCGTCTAGGTCTTAATACGCTTGGTAGGTTTTCTGTCAGTTTTTTATCAGAGAGACAACTATTGTGACCTCCTATTTGGACACCACGATATTTCTAAACAGCGGTCTATTCTAAACGGAAAACATTAGTAACGACTCCGATCAGACAGTATGGATAAGATGCTGAAGATAAGTTTCTTTAGTTACCCAGAATGATAATATAACTATTTTAAACTGTGCTCCAGAGACTTTATCTAATTTTAAAGCTGTATACAATATCTGTCTCACCAACGATGTTGCAGTTGTTTCAGAACAATGACAGGGTAATATTATGCCAAACCACTTATATAGAAGATGTCCAGGAAGTGTCAGAATCATAACATAGCCTACAAATGACACAAAGAGGACGGGCAAACAAACCGAGACAGAAAGTACATACAAGCCACAAACCAAAGAAAGGCCAAGGGACCAGCTCTCTCTTCCACAACAAGGGGATCATAAGGTAGACAGGATCAACTAAACACACCAATAAGACGATTAACAGGACAAAACATGGACAACGCGCCGACGCGAGTGTGTATCCATTGCCTTTGATGCTGTGTGCATTAAAAACTATCAACCCAAATAGACTGGCAAGTGTATCTAATGACAAACATATTCTACATAAAAAAGCAGTTAATAAGATTATGATAATATGAAATATGTATGTACTTACTTTACAAATGAAGTGAGTGTTAAGGACCTTATTAGCGTGAAGCAATTGCCCTTCATTTGACAATGTTTAGTAAAGAAGCATGCAGTCTGTCGCAAAACAGGCTTATATATAGCATCAGTCTGAAAACACCTCTACAACAAGGTATATCGGAACCCGAATTTTACGGTGACTTAGTGTACAGATTTAGAAAAATTGTAGGTAAATCTAACTTTTCGGAGCAATTCAGAAAACTTATTAAGCGTTATAAACGAATTGGCTATAGCCTGGATATAATGCGGCAGACTGCATGCCTAGTTGTCAACCCAATCATTGTTGATAGCTATGCTTCACTCATTAATTGCACGACGGTGGTTCGGGCCTCAGACTCAATGACGGCCTCTTCGTAAACCTTTAACCAGTGAGTTTGGGCTTGGTGATATGTCTTTGGCTTGGCCCGCCGTGATTCAACTACTGGTTTTCATTTACTCTGACATACAGTAGAATTAGCCATGAGTACTCGTCTTTGTTTATTATAGTGATTAATTTGATTTTTATGTTTTCGCTTTGATGCATTGACTGAGTAGGGAGCCTTTATGCGAACCGAATTTTTATATATTTCTGTATTAAGAGTAGCATCGGGACCCAGGGTGAAGTTAGCTAGCTGTAAAAGTGCTTTGAACCTCCCGGTGGTTTGCTCTACCGACCGTTCTATGGCGGTGGTCCCGGAGTTAGTCTTACTCTTTGTTGCTTTGTGGTTTATTCTACGAGGCGATTTGTTGTATGTCTTCCGTGTGTCATTTTGTTCTTGTGTTTTTAGTCATTTTAGTATTGCGATTACCTCGCTTGGGGAAGAGAGAGCTAATCGTAGTGCTTTTCGTACGTTTGTTCAGTTTGTGCTTAGATTTGTCAGTTTCCTCTTCCTCTTGGAGTCTGGGAAGGGCTGCGGTTTGTAATTGGACTTTTCTCTTACCTTTTTTGTTATATCTCATCCTTTTATTACGTGTAATATCTTGGGAATCCGTTTAAAAATTAGAATTCCAAGCAATTGTCTTAAAATTATAAACTAGGTCACGGTCAAACTGTTTCAAGCTAACTTTATATTTAACAAGCCGTTTTCTGAGTGTTGGAATTAATGTTTTAAATTGCTTTACGATGTTTATGATACCAATGTCCCTGTGTAAGGAGTGCAATCATATTTTCTTCTGCTAAACATTCCAAAAAGATTTTATTCAATACAAAAAAAAAAAAAAAAAAAAAAAAAAATAGATATCATGCGACAGATTGCATACATATACCGAAACAAGGTTAACAATTTCGCTGGCCGCCTTTCATTGATGCTTCAGTCCTACACCTTTAACTGATGATTTAGGCTCACTGTGGTTCTACTAGTGGTATTCTTCCGCTCTGACGTTCGGTTTTAAGTTCAGCTCTGATCTGTGTTTTATCATAGTACTGAGACGTCAAGTCGGCCTCGTTGGCTCAGTGGGATGCGCCGTCCGACTGGAGACCAGGAGGTCGCGGGTTCAACCCCCGCCGAGGTCGGCAACATTCTTTCGTGGAGATTGATCATGAAATATTTTCTACGGTCATTCTCTCCTTTCCGCTGATTCAAGAAGGGCAGTTGTCAGTTTCTGGCGAAAGAATGTGCACAATACTGGTTAACCGCTTAGAGGACTAAGCCTGCCCAGTAAACGTGTGGTTAGGTAAACTGAACGCGCTCGACATGACCCCATTGGGTTGACTGGGCCGTAAAACCTCAACACAAACAAACTGAGGCGTCATTTTATATACTTCTGTCTTGCTACAATGATAACCTAGGACATCTATGCGGACTGAACAAGTGTGTGTAGCTACAAAAGTATTATGATAAAGGGTTACGATTAAGCGCTCGTAAAAGCCTCCCGAGAATTGTACTTTTGACCGTTCCAGTTGTATTTCTGGTACCATTCCCTCCGCTTTACTGTTCTATGGTGCCGTTTTGTGCCATTCTATCCGCCTTCCTATGATGTATATATTTCTTAGCCTAACTTTTGCATTAAAGCGTCTAATTAAAGCAGTGAATTAAACAGGCAAACTAACTGCAAAACGTCTAAAACAGCGGTATCGGTATCATAATATGTCTAAATTTATTCTTGTAATTCTGAATCAATATCCAAATATAACGTTGACACATTGTCACAGATTTCACTTGAATGATATGCTGCGAAATGTACGCATGATTGTTAACCCAGTTATAGTTGATAGCTTTGCTTTACTTTTAAAATTGAACGTTGGTGAGTCGGACTTTAGACTGAGTCACGGCTTTGTCCTTATATGTTTAGACTGCTAGCGCCTGACTACTGACATTTCTACTGCGTGGGTTATGGCATTGTTCGCTCTTTGTATTATTGTGTGGCCTTGGCTACGGAATTAAATTTGTTCCATTCTATTTGAGGCATAGTTTTTGTCTCTGTTCTGTCCGATCTAACTTTAGAATCACCTCCATCGACACAAGGAAAGCTGATCGTTTAGCTATTCATTTATTTAGCTAGTCTGGCCGTGAATGATCCTCTCAGTTGATCTTTCTCTCGGTATCGACAGACAGACGGCGATCCTTGATTGTTGCACTGCCAGAGCTTCTTGTTTGTTGTTTGTTTTATGTTTTGCTTTTTGCTGTTGTTTGTGTGTGTGTTTTTATCATAACGTATTCGTAGAATAATGTTGTCAGAAATGAAAATGACACATCGTTTTCCAGTCGAGTTATTGAAGCGGCATATCTGTCAGAATTAATTTCAGTTACATTAGTTTTACAATTAGAATTATTCATTTTGCTCTTGATAGCGCCTGGATTTTAAAAACTTGGGCACAGTTTCTAAATGGTTGAAGAAATTATGTATTAGTCAAATTAGTATCAGCATACACTCGTCGTGACAAAGCCACAACACGTTAGTAAGTTCTATATACGGTCGCTGCAAGGTCATCGCTGTCCACAAAATATACAGGTGAATGATATATTATTTATAGTTCACTATAGCTTAAAAGACAGTAAACATATGTGTGCCTTTTGAATGAGAAATAAGGCCTATAACTTACCGGAATTTCGTTAGGAAGTGCGTCAGACATGAAGTATATAAGAGAAAGTATGTCAAGATCGCCTTTCATTCAACAAAACATTTAATGAGGAAAACGAAATTCAAGTAGATAACAAAGTAAACATCAAAGTGTCTACATAAGGAAAAAACACTATAAAAAAGTATTTTTGATGCCTTTTTAACATAAAATAACGTTTAGACAAGAGAAATTATAAATAAACTATAATAGTGTAAAGTAGAAAAGGGAACTAAGGAACTGATACGACCAGATCCACATCAAGCCCCCAACACCAAAAGGAAAGACAGAAAAATACAATAAAGACGCCTGAAAATGAACCGACGACAAGCAGAGTTGGCAACTCTTTCCAAAAAAAAAAAATGAGAACTCTGTTACCCAAACTTAATTGACTGTATAATCAACTTATATAATTATTAAAAGAAAAGCACTAGAAAGTGAAACACTACATAACAATCAACAAAAAGTACCACAATGAAATAACCGAAGTTCTATGTATTTTATGAATTTCTGTATTAAGGGTAGCATCGGGACCCAGGGTGAAGTTGGTTAGCTGTAAAAGTGCCTTGGTAGAAAAATATAGGGTCAGTCTAAAACACTTCTGAAACAAGGTATATCGGAACCAGAATTTTACGGTGACTTAGTGTACAGATTTAGAAAAAAGTGTAGGTAAATCTAACTTTTCGGAGCAATTCAAAAAACCTTATTAACCGTTATAAAAGAATTGGCTATAGCCTGGAAATTATGCGGCAGACTGCATGCCTAGTTGTCTACCCAATCATTGTTGATGGCTATGCTTCACTCTTTAATTGCACGACGGCGGTTCGGGACTCAGACTCAATGACGGCCTCTTCGTAAAACTTTAACCAGTGGGTTGGGGCTTGCCAATATGTCTTTGGCTTGGCCCTCCCTGGTTCAAATATTGGTTTTCATTTACTCTGGCAAACAGTAGAATTAGCCTTGAGTGCTCGTCTTTTGTTTATTATAGTGATTAATTTGATTTTTTATGTTTTCGCTTTGATGCATTGACTAAGTTGGGAGCCTCTATGCGAACCGAATTTTTATGTATTTCTGTATTGGGAGTAGCATCGGGACCCAGGGTGAAGTTGGCTAGCTGTAAAAGTGCTTTAAACCCCCGGTGGTTTACTTTACTGACCGTTCTAGGGAGGTTGTCCCGATGTTAGCCTTACTGTTTGTTGCTTTGTGGTTTATTCTACGAGGCGATTTATTTTATGTCATTTGTGTCATTTTATTCTTGTGTTTTTCAGTCCTTTTAGCATTGTATTATTAGTTCCAAATCGAATGAAAATGTTGTCTAAAAGGTATGATAATTCATCACAAATGTTTTTACAAGACCAAAATTTAAACCTTCTTTGGTCTTAAGAAGAAAAGAATGCATTCCTATTACCACAAGCAAGATAAGGAGGACACCCCCTTTCAAACGTACTCTCAATTAAGAGAAACTTACACCCAATTTAATTTGTATCTGGCTGGCTGTCTGTCTGTCTGAATGTCTGTCTAAAACTTCTTAATTTTGCCTTTGTATCTATCGACTTTATGATTTTTCGAAATATGATTTTTGTATGTTGACATCAGACTCGATTTGATTGAATCATGTGGCGAAATTATATAAAGCGTAGAAAAAAAATCATATGTTGACAAACTGACACACAAAATCCTCTTGACTTTAGTCTGCTTATTTATATAAAGTATTACGTCCAACAATTTAAGTTTCAAAACGGGATGGAGCATTGCGTATGCTAGTGTTCTGCGAGCAGTTTTCGCACCGTCGTGCATTTAGAGAGGGAAACAAAAATATCAACCATAATTGGTTTAACAACCATATAACTGGTGTGAAAGTAATCGTTCCGGGTTGTTTCTGTCATGAGTAGTTTCGGCCCTGAGTCGTTTCGGTCCTGAATCGTTTCGGCCTGGGTTGTTTCGACCTGGGTCGTTTCGGCCTTTGGTCGTTTCAGCCCTGTCGGGTTTCGGCCAATTTCGGTGGGTCGTTTCGGCCTGATGTTTTCGAAGGTTATGTATGATAGGTTAAACATACATTTGGTTGTTTAATGATGTCTAGTGGTGTCATAGATCGAGGTTGATAGGTATTAGCCCTTTTTTTGTTAAGTCAGTTTTGTCTTAGATATCCTATGTTGCTTATCAAGCAATAAAATATCTTTCTAGAGAAAATGAGGCTTGACATTCCATGTGATTGGGCTGTCTAGCAGACGATTCACACGAAATGTTAAGCTTTTCATTGATTTTACTTTACTTTAATTAAAAATATGTCTCAATAAGGCTAATTAATGTGTATCATGCACTTAGCAAATTCAGAAGACGACAAACTGATGAAAGTTTTGATATTTTCCCCAGAAAATAGGCTTTGACAGTTCGTGCAAATTGTTTTCCTAGAAATAAAATGTTAAAGCCTATTTACAAAATGTACTTGGGAAAATGAGAAAAATATTACGCTGTTGTCTACTGAAATTTTTACCCAGCATGCAAAACATTAAGGTATGTTATTGTATTATTGTATTAAGTATGATAACTCTAAATGTTCAAAAACAATAATTTTTATTTGATAACAAGACAAACATAGTAAAAGCAAATCTAAATGCCACAGCCATGAAATATACAATCCCTTAAAGCTTCTGTACTGTACTAATGAGGGAATTACAATATTTGAAAATAAATATGAACAGTTTGTTATTAGTTAGGAAAATTTCTCGCATGCAATTGCCTTAGTAATTTTTATAGTTATTCTTAATCAGCAGTAAAAAAAAAAAAAAAAAAAAAAAAAAAAAAAAGAAAACTCATATCAGAGTGACAGAATCATTTTTTTTAACTTATCTCTCCAAACTCAGATGTACACATAATAACAAGTAATGCTGATTATAAAAACAATATTATATAGCATATGTGCATGTAACGTGGACAACAAAGTGAGGAATGGAATTTTATTCATGCACTATACATGTACTATAGTAAAATGGTACCATCTTTGCCGGAATAAAGGGCTCGAGATTAATTTATGGAACTTAAAAAAAAGTCTAGCATATCATTAAATGTATTTATTAGCTATTTTTCAAAGAACTGGTACGTCTGTCCAGACGTATATGGTATAAATGGTAAATATCCTCACTGCTGGATGGTCTTGATCTAGTAGCCAGGTATCAGCAGCAGTGAGACTTAGCATGATATTGCTGAACGATTTTCAATTGCTAGATTAATATATTGTACTGTACAAATGAATTATTGCAAGGTGTGTTGGTAGGATGGCCCGCCCAGACCCACTACACAGCAGATGAACAGAAAGAATAAATTAATTTCGAAAAACCAAAAAATAAGTTTAACTATGCAGTTTGCTGCAGAATATTCGTGTTGTAAGCTTGTTTATTGTAGCGAGTGACAATCTTTTTTAAATTGTTCCGAAACATCAGGACTCTTATGTGGACGGTGCATGTGTTTGTAATTTGGAGCTGCTTCAGCCGAGGGTTTGCGCGAGTAAAACTGTTTCAAGCCCCCACGCTAGTTTTTTTTTTTTTTTTTTTTTTTTTTTTTTTTACTCTTATGTAGCTGGTGTTGTGTCGTGTGGCGGCCGTAAAAAAATTCTCTCCGTACATCATTATGTTGCAGGTTATATTTTATCTTCTTTGGGATCACTGAGCCCATCCTGGTTAATTTTAAAATCGAATACCGCTTAAGCGGGCGGTAGTGGGCGTATGCAGCCTCGCAAACTACAGTGTTGCGTATGAAGAGACTCAGTCAAGTCGATTTCCGTAATTGTGTGTGTTCTTTGTTTCCAAAGGCAATCATTTTTTACTTTTATATCTTTCTGACTGTTCCAAGGCGGTTCCTCTTTTGAATTTATTCATTCTGGGTCGCTAGTTTTATTTGTATCGTTTGTTTGTTTTGTCATTATTTGTTCCTCATCTCTACTTCTTTTGGTGCCTCTGGAGGGTTGTGCTTCGTGCCTGTTGCATTTCTTGGCTTTTTACTGATATTTTTGCCAACGATCTTTCGGAAGTTATAGACCAAGTTGCCATTAAAGCCAGATTCTTGTAGGCCTTCTGGCAGACGTGTTTTTAAAAAAAATAAAAGTGAAGATACCCAGGAAATACCACAAGGGACAACACAAACACCACATATGACACCATAGACGCACAAGCTAAGAAGAACTGCAACAGAAGAAGCGTCATGGAACGGTTAGTAGGAATACTACTGAGATATATTTGAGCATTGCATTCATTTAGACTGATGACGATAATAACTATTAATTATATCCAATCAAATACGACAAATCGAAATGTATACATATATATAGTGTTTGTGTGTGCTACGTTCGGCTGCAAACAAATAACAATCTATAAAATCGTTCATTTGCTTTTATAATTGATTAAATTTTAACAACTGTTTTCTTTTTTTTTTTTTTTTTTTTTTTTTGTCATTATTCGATTACCAACATCCCGGGCAATTATAATGGTAGTGGTAATTAATCTGTTTTTCATTACAGTTATCAAAGTAATTATGTGCAGTATTCAGTTAGGTTTGTGCAAATTACATGTAATGGTGATGTAGTTGATTAAACCAACACTGAGAATGTATTTTTCATTGGCTTGCGATTATATAGTTAGTTTGCACTTAATTTACACATTCAGCTCTCTTTATACCTTTAGTTCTTTGTTTTATATTCTGCATACATATGACGTTAAATAGGAAGTGGAAGTCAAAATTCGATGAGTCAAGGAAATATGTTTATATTTGTAATATTCTAACAAATAAACGATGTATTTACTATACCTGTGCTATTGTTTGAAACCTCAATATTACAACCTGTACCATTCTCCGCCAACTTTCAAAAGACGGTTAACTTGATCATAAATAACAGGAGACGACATTATAAAATAGTTGTTGTTTTTTTTTCAATTAAATAAAATTGAGATATTTCACACCCGGTAATCTCTTAAGGGGTAGCCGATAGTTACGATTTTGCGATTAGTTGTATGTCTTTCCGTGTGTCATTTTGTTCTTGTGTTTTTTCAGTCCTTTTAGTATTGCGATTACCTCGCTTGGGGAAGAGAGCCAATCTTAGTGCTTTTCGTACGTTTGTTCGGTTTGTGCTTGTTTCTGTGGGTCTGGCAAGGGCTGCGGTTTGTGATTGTGGCACTCCCTGGACATATTGCTAAATATGTAAGCTCTTGGCCTCATGGGTTCAGAGGAAAATATGTTGTTTTTTTTCCATTACAAGTCTATGAGAGCTAATGACCCCCGGGATGTGGTCAGTTTGGACCCCAGGGGCTTTATTGGCAGGATTTATGTTGGGGACCACTAAACAGTGCTACATACTATATATACGCTCTGGACCTCATGGTTTTAGAGAAGAATATTTTTTGTTTTGTTTTTCCCATTATAAGTCTATGGGAGTTCACGACTCCCTTGGGCGAGGCAAGTTTGGACCCCAGGGGTTTGATTGGCCGGCTTTATGTAAGGGTCCAATGAACATTACTACATACAAAATATATAAGCTGTGGGCCTCATGGTTTCAGAAAGGAAGATTTTTTTAAGTTTTCCCATTATAAGTCTATGGGAGCTATATCGATGCATGGCGGCAAACTTGATTTACGAACCGTGATCATTTTTATAAATTTTCAATCCCTTTTAACATAAGGCTCCACATAAAGTTTGAAGAAAATTCGCTTAGGGGTTTCAGAGGAGAAGTCGTTCAAATGTGTGAACGGACGGACAACGGACGAAGAGTGATCACAATAGCTCATCCTGAGCCTTTGGCTCAGGTGAGCTAATAATAAAAGTCAAAAAGGATTGCTTTTGGAAACAAAAACACACAAAAATCACGAGAATCATAGACTCGGTTTGACTGAGTCTCTTCATATGCAACAATGTAGTTTGCGAGACTGCATACGCCCCCCTCCCCACCCACCACCCGCATCCCCTCCTAGCGCCGGCTTAAGCGGTATTCGATTTTTAAAATAACCAGGATGGGCTCAATGATCCCAAAGGAAATAAAATATAACTTGTTTGCCTCAATTACGACGCAGTCTTCCCGAGGCACCCTGAGAAGAACAGCCGAGGAACAATGACAAAACAAAAATACAAATACAATAAAGCAGCTACAAAATGAACAGGTGGCGTGCAGAGTTGGCAGCTCTATTCCAAAAGGGTGGGAACTCTGTTACCCAAACTTAGCTGAATATATTATCAGCTTACATAATTATCAAAAGAAAAACATGAAAAAGTGAAACTTTACAAAACACTTAACAAAAAATACCGCATTGAAGTTGCGCCTTGAAATGGTTAGTAATGAAATACTCACCGCCGACGCACGAACAAAGAAGAACTACAACAGAGGAACAGCACTGGAATGATCAGTAGAAAGGAAGGCGATGATCAGAAATCGATACAATTACCTAAGACCTTCCGTTCCAAGACACCAAAGGGAAAAAAGCACGCACCTAAAGCAACGGCACAACAATCACTACAATCAAGACACTTCAAGCAGAAAATTGCTAGGTGGCTTTACCTGTGCAATACTCCACTCTTAAAACTGAGGCAGCTCCGAATTACAAACGTTCGATCTGCATAAGGTTCTACAGTCATTCTCTTCCTTTCGCTGATTCAAGAATGGCAGTTGTCGGTTTCTGGCGACATAGCATAAGGTTCTAAGTCATTCTCTTCCTTTTGCTGATTCAGGAATGGCAGTTGTCGGTTTCTGGCGAAATAATGTGCACGTTCTTGTTAACCACTTAGAAGACTAAATCTGCCCAGAAAACCAAAGTGTAGGTAGGCTAACTGATTGGATCGACATAACCTTCATACTCTTGACTGAGCGTTAAACTCCAAAGCAATCATCATGTAACTTCGTAGTTATGTACTAACATTGGATGATATGCACATTGTAACAACCGTAACTCTTAGATGTGCTTTTTGACTCATGTACATTTGAAGATGTATGTACAATATAGTATGACACCAAAAGGGGGTAGACTTTTGTTTGTTAAAAAAAACGAAAAAAAAAAAAAAAATAAAACATAAACGTTCTATTATGTCTCGTCTTTTCAGGGTAAGGATATATATATATATATATATATATATATATATATATATATATATATATATATATATATATATATATATATATATATATATATATATTATATATATATATATATATATATATATATATATATATATCTGTCTGTCTGTCCGTTATGCAATCGTATCCCCTTTACAACCTAAAAATCATTCGATATATTGTCTTTAATCTTCAGAGAAATATTAACTATTAACCAACATTGGGCGTTATGCCGAGCGCAATATCGTAATTCTTGAATATGTATTTGTTTAGTTATGCACCTTTGTCCTTTGCCATTTATGTAACGAAATGGTGTCTGCTTTATAACTAAAGCCATTCAGGACATCATCATGAGACGTCTTATAATTATTAACAGCACTGTATTACGAGCAAAGTGCAGGAACCGTAACTATTGGATATGTATTTTGGTTATATCCCTTTTAAAGTGAGTGTGCGATACCGTATAACTCCAAAACGGGTTGTGCATCTGTTTTTTATTAGAAAAACAATGTGATTAAATGCATGGAGAAAGAGCGAGTACCGATTGCCTGCAGATGTTAAACTAATAGGGAACACAAATATATTACGTCACATGATATGGCTGTTTGTTTATCAGCATGGACAGTTAAACTATTACAAACTGGATTTCTTTCCAAACCAGTGACCATACTGACTTGCAAAGTAGGTTTGCTTGATTTGTTATTATTCATCAGTTACTTCATATCAACAGTTGGAAAAAAATGATAAAAGTAACAAAATATTAGACAGCATGCACACGAGTTTCCCTTTTTACACAAGCACTATCTTTAAGGCGTAACGTGTGCAACTACTACTATTGCATACATTTTTCATCTTTTCAAGATATTTTTTTTTCTGTTATTCCTTGCTTAGCTTACTAACGCTTTATGGCAGCTGCACAGTTCTGTTTCATTTAACAGCGTCAATATTGAAAATATGATCACTGCCACAATTGCATCGATGATTTATAACAAAATCCATCATTTCATTACGAAAACACGCCTATTCAAATATATAGAAAATTTTATCTCCAAAAACTGAAATTTTTTAGATAAAAAACTTAGATATTTTTTATATTTCTGCACATTCACATAGATTGTGGGTACTCGTTAGAACCGCATCGACGAGGCGGTTCTAATAAGTACCCACAATCTATGTTTTGAGCAGAAATAACAAATATAATGTACACCCCTGTAAACCCCACTTTTACTATATAAAAGTGGGGTTTAAGGGGGTCAAAATTACATAGGTATGTTTTCGTGATGTTGTTTAGATATGTTCTGTTCGACACTGTTTGAGCCCATTCTTAGAATTGTGAAAATATATATGAGGGTCACTTATGAGACGTCATTGGTCGAAACTAACTAGTCTGATCCAGAAAACCTGAAGTTTTGGCTGTTTTAAGTTTGTGAGTGTCTTGATTTCTCTCAGATGTCATTCCTCATTTCACTCCAATTTACTTATCATCACGAAAACATACCTATATAATTTTGACCCCCTTTAACCCGACTTTTATATAGTAAAACTGGGGTTTACAGGGGTTTACATTATTTTTGTTATTTCTGCTCAAAAACGTAGATTGTGGGTACTCGTTAGAACCGCCTCGATCAGACTAGTTAGAAAAATATCAGAATTTTTTATCTGAAAAATTGCCATTTTTTGATGGTAAAATTTTCCGTGTATTTGAATAGGCGTGTTTTCGTATTGTTATTTAGCTGCCGTTTTCCTGTTTAGACATCACTGCATTTTCCATCTACGCTTTGTGGAACTGAACGTTTCTTCAACTACTTGATGCTATACAGACGTTCATTATTCTTGGTTTTGAATGACAGAAATTCAGAATAATACGGCTCGAACAAAAAATACGCAAGAGAATCCGCATTTAGCAGGAAAAAGTTTTATTTTCCAGCAGATTCACATCACGAAAACACGCCTATATTATTTTGACCCCCTTAAACCCCATTTTTATATAGTAAAACTGGGGTTTACAGGGATATACATTATTTTTCTTATTTCTGCTCAAAACATAGATTGTTGGTACTTGTTAGAACCGACTCGCCGAGGCGGTTCTAACGGGTACTCACAATCTATGTTTTGAGCAGAAATATGAACAATATCAGAGTTTTTTATCTGAAAAATTTCAGTTTTGGGAGGTGAAATTTTCTATATATTTGAATAGGCGTGTTTTCATAATGAGTTTCAGAGACAGATAAGTACATTGAATACGTACAGCTTCCAATTCATTAAAGACACTATTACCATTATTGTTGTGGTTTTCTTATTATTACAGACGCTTTCAGCAGCTACTCAGTGGTGCCTAGTCAGTTTAATTTGATACGTCGTATTGTTTTGAGGAAAGTCGGTTTTGTATGAGTGTACGAAAAACTATACACTTGTTATTCTTGCTGAGACAAACATAACTCGTATTTATACTAGTCGCGTTTTCAAATTCCTGTACCTTGCAAAACAAACGTAATCCTAGCATCGGAAAGATATACGGCTGAAGTTTTGTATATATAAAGCTTGGATATCGGTTCATACAAAACCACTGTATAGCAATGCGAAACTTGTTGCATTTTGGAGAAAAGCATGCATTTTGCATGGTACTGGTTTAGAGTTTTGCCAAGCAACTGTAAGTTCTATTAAGCGTATAGTACACATGTATATACTAACCGGTAAAATATACCCAGTATACACCAGCTCGCGATAAATTAATCTGTACAGTTGATGTCTGAATATAAATTAGCACTGATTGTTTAAAATTCTTGTCGTGGTTTGTAAAATGGTGTGTATTTAATGGAATTTTGATGATTATTTTAGTTTGTGGAAATAACGTCAATTATTATGTTTGGTCTTCATACATTCTTACCCAGTACGGTTCGTTAACAAAGGTTTTGAAATTATAGACATGAAGAAATGCGCGGCGATTCCCCTTAACATATATGCTTAAGACTTACATAAGATCAATATAGTGTTCCATACGAATATTTTATTTCAAAAAGCATAAGCACGAACGCCAGTAAGACGCCTAGTAAAATTTAAAATGTGTTATTTCAAATGGTGTTATAAAATTTGCGGTCAAAAGTTTTTTTCTCAGGTTTATTGTAACGGCCATATTGGACGAAAAATCGAACATTTTTGGTGTTAGTCCATGTCTGTGTACCTTCTAATAAAGGCTATAGAAAACGGAAGACGTTTTTTTTTTTTTTTTTTTTTTTTTTTTTGAAACGCTGTTTGCATGCGAAATTTAAAAATTGATGTCAGACATGAAAACGGGGTACTCTCCCTTAAGTGCGGAAAACAACCGGGGTGTCACTAATGACATCATGTTTTCATATATTAGTTTCATGTGCATACGAAAATAAGCATTCTACTTTCTGTTTTGAGCATTTACTTTTCTTTCTTTTTTATGAGTTTAACCTGAATATACAAGGTTTTGTATACTTAGAATTTGGTAAGTATCAACTAGACCTCCATAGAAACGTGCAGGTTTTCGCAAAATGAAATCTATACAGTTGTTTTATATACAGACATGTCCAGGCTTTCTTCCTCGGAGAAAAAGCGAGTTTACCTGTCTATATAAAACTAAAGGGGTAGTAGAAAGCACTACGTTACATAATGTAGCCGCTTGTTTATCAAAATGGCCTATTTGAGACCATTAAACTGAAAGACAAAGGATTTCTACCTAAAATAGTCACCATACTGACTTCTAAAATAGGATTGCTTGGTTTGATACGTTTATTGTTTACTTTATTTGGGCATAACATGCATCACGAAAACACGCCTATATTATTTTGACCCCTTAAACCCCACTTTTATATAGTAAAACTGGGGTTTACAGGGGTATACATTATTTTTCTTATTTCTGATCAAAACATAAGTTGTAGGTACTCGTTAGAACCGCCTCGTCAAGGCGGTTCTAACGAGTACCCACAATCCATGTTTTGAGGAGAAACATGAAAAATATCAGATTTTTTTATCTGAAAATTTTCATTTTTTGGTGATAAAATTTTCAGTATGTTTGAATAGGCACGTTTTCGTAATGCTGGGTAAACTTTTCAGCAGACGATATTTTAAAAAGTTTTTTCTTTTCTTATTTTTCCCAGGAAACAGGATTGACATTTAATGCAAATTCTGCCCAATGGAGACAATTTACACGAAATGTCAAGTCCTGTTTTCTGTGAAAATTATAACATAATTTGCACTAAATTCCAAATCCTGTTTCCTGGGGAAGAAAGAAAACTATCACTAATTTGTCAACTGCGGACGTAACCCAGAGAGTGGTTACGTTTTCGCAGTATATTCAATGGAGTCTCCATTTCCTTACTCTTCTTACTAACGAAAGATTAGCTTTCTGGCAACCGCACAGTTTGGTTTAATTGCATAGGTCATTGATATATTTGAAATTTTAATAACAGTATCAAACACGATCTCTACCACAATTGAATCGAATATTTGAAATGAAATCCGTCATTTAATCTTTATATATTCTGTTCTAAATTGATTTCTAGTTTAGTTACATTCAGCAGAACTATTATCTGACATTTGGCTCGTCTGTATTAATCCTTGTCATGCTGAATCCGGATATACCCTGTCTTTGCAAACAGTGTAGATCCAGATCAGTAGTTGGCTTCTGAAGGGGCCAACTGATCCGGATCGGCACTGTTTGCCATTAAGTATGTGGACTTATAGCAACAATCCTGATCAAGCAATCTTATTGGCTGAAAATTAAAAGTAGGCGTGGCATCTTAATTTATTCAGCATGACAAGGGTTAATTTGTAGGAAAGGCAATTGCCATAAGTGGAATTACCATCGCTAACCAAACATTTTACTGTTTTATGTTGAATGTCCAAGTTCTTAAAAATAAATATGAGCCCAATCATATTGGCGGATTCAGGTAATGTCTTGCGAGATGATAGATATTGCAAGATTTCGAAAACTTTAAGCTTTCAGTTTTGTGAGTATGTTCATTGCTCTCATAGGGCTCTAGCATTCCTGTCGCTGATCTAATGAAGGTCATGGTCACGAACTTAGAATTAGTTCGACACTTCTATATCTCTGCATTCCTTAATTAATTTACTTACGTATTTTTAGCTCACCTAAGCACGAAGTGCTCAAGGTGAGCTATTGTGAGCGGTCAATGGCCGTCGTCCGTCGGACGTCGTGCGTCGTGCGGAGTCAAAAATTTGCATTAAAAGCCTACTCCTCCTACACCCCTGAGGCAATAGACTCGAAACTTGGTAGGAAGCATCAGGGTGACTTGTAGATAAAAATATATGCAATCGATTCGATCGGAAATCCAAGATGACTGCCATGGCGGTGACTTGTAGATCAATAATAGATAAAATCGTTCCGATCGGAAATCCAAGATGGCCGCTGTTGCGGCCATCTGGAAAATCTATTTTTCGCTTCTTCTCCTAAACTGAAGGGCATATTGACTTGTAACTCGGGTGAAAGCATCGAGGTGACTTGTAGATCAAAAATAGCTAACTTGGTAGGAAGCATCGGAGTGAGTTGTAGATCAAAAATAGCTAAAATAGTTCCGATCCGAAATCCAAGCTGGCCACCATGGCGGCCATCTGGAAAAATATATTTTTCGCTTCTTCTCCTGAACCGAAAGGCCAATTAACTTGAAACTTCGTAGGAAGCATCGGGGTGACTTGTGAATCAAAAATAGCTAAAGACGTGCCGATCCGAAATCCAAGATGGCCGCCACGGCGGCCATTTTGAAATTCTTTTTTTTTTCGCTTCTCCTGAAACAAAAGGCCAACTGACTTGAAACTTGCTAGGAAGCATCGGGGTGACTTGTAGATCAAAAATAGCCAAAATCGTTTCGATCCGAATTCCAAGATGGCCGCCATCTGGAAAATTAATTGTCGCTTCTTCTCCTGAACCGAAATGTCAATTGACTTGAAATTTGGTAGAAGCACTGCGGTGACTTGTAAATGAAAAATAGCTAAAGGCGTGCCGATCCGAAATCAAAGATGTGGCGGCCATCTTGAAAATCTATTTTTCGCTTCTTCTGCTGAACCGAAAGGCCAATTGGCTTGAAACTTGTTCGGAAGCATCAGGGTGACCCAGGTTGAAGTTGGCTTGCCGTAAAAGTGCTTTAACACCTCACCCCCCCCCCCCCCCGCGCCCCCACCGGTGGTTACTTCTACTGACTATTCTAAGTCTATGGTCCCGGTATTAGTCTTACTCTTTGTTGCTTTGTGGTTTATTCTATGAGTATGAGGCGATTTGTTTTTATGTCTTACCTTGTGTCATTTTAGTCTTGTGTTTTTCAGTCCTTTTAGCATTGCGATTACCTCGCTTGAGGAAGAGAGAGCTAATCTTAGTGCTTTTCGTACATTTGTTCGATTTGTGCTTGTTTGGATTTGTCGGTTTCCTCTTCCTCTTAGTGTCTTGGAAGGGCTGCAGTTTGTGATTGTGGCACTCCCTGGGCTTTTGTCTTAACTTTTTTCTTCTATCACGTCATAAATTCGTGTCACATTTTAATATTCCGTTTCATTTGGTCTTTTTGATAGATTTTACCTTATTTCAGGTATTGTTTTAAATAATTGTCTCTTTCATACATTCATTTCAATCATGCGCACCTAGTGAAGACTCAGATCAGCCTATTCAGCTGTTCCGTATGGCCAGTAAGCGCTGTCCGCAAGAAAACAATTCAAACTTTTGGGGTAATAACATCCACTGAACTTACAATGAAAACTCTGATCAGGCCAGAGCTGATCCGAGTCATCGCTACTCAAACATGTCCCGTCCCATGTTGAGCTTCTATAAAGCTCTCCCACCCAACCCGCGCCCACCTCTCTCACACACACACACACACACACACACACTCGGGCTTGCTTTAAAAAGCCGCTTAATCGAAATGGGGCCACTATCAGGGCGCATGTCTCTCCTTTGGCAGGCATTTAATTAGTTTATTTAGGTGCTAACACATCCATTTTACTTAAAGTAAGTGTCATAATTTACCGAAAATGGATACACCCACTTTTGGTATGCGCTCGTGATTACAGAGGTTAAGTAATGTTTTAATTATTATGAAAACATATGAGAAAAATGACACATGAAAATATTTTTAATCCGTGGAATATTATTTTGTTTGTGACAAATTTGTTTATTGATTTATTTATTTAACTGATGTCTGCATGTCTTTACCAAAAATTGCATGATTCGCAAAATATCCAAGACAAAACTATGGCTGCGTAAAGATGTTTTATTACTCTAACAGCCATGAGAAACTTTAAGGAAATCAGTTACAAGGTGACAAACGTATTTATCGGAATTATACACGTTTTAAATTGACAATCAGTAAATAAGAAAATACTTCAAAACGTCAAAAGGCCAGTTCAAACAACTTTATTTCATCGTAACGTATTTTATCAGTGTATCAGATCGGGCTACTTGCCAAATCGCTTGATTACATGTATACACTTTATCGTTTTTATTTAATTGAAGAGCGCCCGGTAGGGGAGATACCAATGTGAAAAGGGTCTATTACCAATAAGATGTGCTTAATTTAATATTTTTATCGACATCCTTGCAGCATCTAGTTGAAAATTAATAGTAAATTATTATTTATTTATCTATTTATTTATTTATTTATTGTCTTTTTTTTTCCTTTGAAATGAGGGGCGGCGTGAATTAACGCATTTAGATGAACAGATAGGGACAATCTGAGCAATCTTTTAAAATTCTTCTCTATCGCTGAAAACGTCTTGAAATTCAAGGCTTCGATACCATTTTTATGACATATTAGATTTCACTACATCTGGTGTCATGTGCTCTGTGTCGGCCGTAAGACGTACTCCCTGTACTTTCCATAGTGTAGATTATGTATTCTGGTCTTTGTACGAGGGTCCTGCAAAACGTTTTGTCACTGGGTTCGGATTACTTCAGTGCTACATTTCATCAAACATATTTTTATTACAAACCTTCAAAGTATTCCCGCTCAACTGAAACACATTTTTGTAACCTTTTTACCCAGTCGCGAAAAGCAGATAAATAGTCTTCTTTTGGTATCTGTTAGAGACACTGATAAATAGCACCCACCCCACTGTTTAGCTTACAGAGGAAGATCCCAGCTAGCATTCTTTATAAATCTATAGCGGGCCGTGATCGGCCCGTCAGGGTAACTGACGGGCCGATAAAGGCCCGCTATATATTTATAAAGAATGCTTACTGGGGAGTGTAGGCAATGATATTACATGTGAAGATGGGGATGCACGGGCAATGTTCACATGTATGAACATGGACGGGCAATGTTACTCGTACTTAAACCAGAGTTTTGCAAAAACCCAGAGATAGAAGGCATGCAACGGTGCCGCATACTCCAACACCGCAAAAAAAAAAAAAAAAAAAAAAAAAAAAAACGTCGTAAAACGGAGCTTATCGTTTCATTTTTTTTTTTTTTTTTTTCTGTAGGATTCGTTTTTTCAAACAGTTCCTTTTTTACAAAACATATTCCTCCCAAACAGCAATGGCGATGTCTAATAAGAGCCAAGAATAACGGAAACATAGCGTGTCAATACCACCACGAGATGGAATATACAAACAGCGGCGGACACCACAACCTTCTTATGGCTGGAAATATCAGGCAGTTTGCTATTCTTAAAGTTCCTTCCTAGTGCAACATGGTGCAAATTAATGAATCCAATTCTACTTTTAAGGACGAAGGCCATTACTGCTAAATGTGGAACATTAAAGAAATTTGGCTCCCATTCAATTAAATTTTCTTAACTAATACTTTGCTTAATTCCAGCTTTTTAGAAGTTATTATTTCTCAATATTGTCAGCCTGTTTGGCTGCACGTCGGCTACACTATGTAAACGTGTATTTAATAACCAAACACCATGCATGTTGGTGCTTTGAAATTTCACATAGTGTTATCTATGACATCACGAAAACACGCCTATATAATTTTGACCCCCTTAAACCCCACTTTTATGCAGTAAAACTGGGGTTTACAGGGGTAAACATTATTTTTCTTATTTCTGCTCAAAAGCATAGATTGTGGGTACTCGTTAGAACCGCCTCATTTAGGCGGTTCTAACGAATACCACAATCTATTTTTGAGCAGAAATAAGAAAAATATCAGACTTTTTTTTCTGAAAATTTTCATTTTTGGTGGTAAATTTTTTAGTATATTTAAATGGGCGTGTTTTCGTAATGAAGATCAAATGACCTTGTTTTCGTTTCGTTTTTGTCAGATATGCACTTAAGACTCATGCCCCTTGAAAAGTAAATGCAATCTCATCAGCAACTAAGAACAATTTATTCAAAATGACCCAGGAAATACCGCTGTGACGATACACACAACCTTCCTGATACATCAATATAAGAAAATGGGAAGCAAACATTGACAAAATAAACGCCACGTATGAAACAAGCAGCACACGAATAAAGAAACATTAAATAATGAGAAAGTTGGACAGGTGTGAAGATAAATTACTGAGGGCACTGGGGAGCTTAAACCAGTTTTACTTGCGGTAAACCTCGCCCTTAATTCTAATGCAGCTACAAAACCTATCCTCGGTTTTCATAGGGGTCCTCTATCTCAACAGCGAAACGGCACAGACAAACACAATTGTGAACCAAAGCAAAGAGCTCCCTGGCGATCTGAAGCCAGACTACAAGAAAACCACAAACAGGGCCATAACGGACCCCGACTACAAACGGTGATAGTCAGGTACCAAGCTTCTGAAACAAGTAGAGGTAACCGTCATTTAGTCTTAGGACCAAAGCGGTTATCGATTATAATGGGGTAAAGATCCGTCTATGCCGTTTTCCGCATACTTGCAATGTTGTAATCCATCATTTTGTACTGAATGACAATCACGTTTTGAATTGTTATGAAAAAAAGTGAGTTCTACTTTTTTTGTTCTTAATTTATAAACTGTGTCAATATCAAATTCAGGTTCCGAGAAACCTTCTAGCAGAATTATTTTCAAACTAACGTTATATGTCGACATCAATTCAGAATGGAGGCGATAAAACGCAGAAAATTGACTTCTTAGTGTATGATACTTATAGCCCTGCTTTAGAAGTTGAGCAGTTAAAATTACAGTTATAATCAATTCACTGACTAGACTAGATAATCTAGCAAAATGGATCAACTGAGAAATATATATAACACGAGGGCTATCGCATTGAAACAAAAAACAAACAAAAACATGTTGACGATATAAATTTCAAAGTCGTCCTATTTGTCATAAATTTTAGTAGAGATTATAATATTATATACTGATAAAAATCCTGAAGAGGGACTCGGTATAAGAAGTATCAGTTTTATTTAACGTTTGTAAAAGACAAATATCAATCGTTATTTACGATATTCAGTAAGTGGTCCAAATAGTGGAACGCCGCAGTATTATTTAACTGATTGTAGTGAGAAAGGGACATCACAAAAGTCTTTTTCACAACTAAATATGCTAAATATGTGACGTCGTGACAACGGTGTGTATAACATCTGTATTCAAAATGGTTGACAGTATTAATAAGAAGATGGTGTAGCACTGAAAGAACTTAACTCTCTTGAAAAAGGCTTTAATCAGCCGAAACGTTGAGATTTAATTGTGAAATAAACTGTGCAAAAATATATGTGTAAAAAATATTGTGCGCTTATGAGATTTAAATAGAAACAGATATTCAATAAAGGGGTCACAATTCGCACTCATCGGTATTTCCACAATTTATTGATATGATTTATAAACTAAATAATGATACTATCGAGAAGAAACTAAAGACCTCAGCAGTACCACAAATTATTAAAACCTTGGTTGATTCAGTTTTTAAAAAAACATGATTTATATTTACTATATCGAATTTCAAATATTTGAAAGTCTTTTGACATTTGCAAAAAAAAAAAAAAAAAAAAAAACAGAAAAAAAAAAAAAAAAAAAAAAAAAAAAAAGTCAAACTTCAAGGTAGTGTTATAATTAGATTTTCTGGTCTTTAAATAAATAAATATTTATTTAATATTGAGTTCGTACGATTCGCGATTTTGGTATTTCCAGGGTATCTTTACTTTTATTTTTCTATTTAAGGCACTGTTAGATGGCATGGCGGATGTTAAATTTCAGTATCTCCTCTCCTCAAGAATCATTGAACATATTAGTTTACGTTCCAACTTCAAAACTAAATCTAGTCTTGAGGTTTTAAAACGCATGTTAAATTTCCATATTTGAGATCCTTAAATTCGAAGTATTTGCATGGAAATCATTTTATTTAAAACATTACATTTACAAGCCTTTGTAGTGGACCCAACTTTTGCTCTCTATGATATACAGTTAATTCATTATATTACGAATATTCTGCAGATTGTCATCATTATACATCATATTTGTTATTTCATTCAGTCTCTTGCACTGCATAAATATGTCTTGCCGCACTAATAACCATATTCCTCCTGCTTTCCATATTCTGTAGTAGAAATATGACATTCGTAGCTCTAGATGTGGGGGGAGTGGGGGGGGGGGGGTGGGGGGAGTGTCAAGATAACCATATTTTACATATGCTTACGTGTTGCGCATCTTATTCATCGCAAAAGCATGCCTATATAATACTGACCCCCTTAAACCCCACTTTTATATAGTAAAACTGGGGTTTACAGGGGTATACATTATTTTTTTTTCTTATTTCTGCTCAAAAACAAAGATTTTTGGTACTCGTTAGAACCGCCTCGCCGAGGCGATTCTAACGGGTACCACAATCTATGTTTTGAGCAGAAATATGAAAAAAACCGGAGAATTTTCCGTTTTTGGAGGTGAAATTTTCTATATTTGAATAGGCGTGTTTCCGTAATGAGTACTTAAAGTATATTTGTTGTGAATAAAAAAATGGCATCAGCATATTACGGCTGAAAAAGTGCGCCTATCAATTTTACATGTTTATGTACGGCCTAAGCACTTCAAATGCACATGTTCGCAGTCTGGCTTGGCCAGAGAGTTACTTTGAGGACGCCCTCAAGTTGATTCTGTAGACTTTTCTAACGAAAAGGAACGGCCGTGGGCAGAGTAAGCGGACCAAGGGTGTTCGCATTTCAGCTAAGATCCCTTTTTGTTGTACAGGGCGGAAATAAGCTACTTAATTTATCGTCTGTGAAATAGCTAGCCAACCGTTATTGTCTCTCGCAATTCAGTGTCTGATTCTTTTCATCGACACGCAAGTGTTGGTATCCAATAATTCTACATGGATGTTATCTGCGACATTAAACCAAAAGTCGTGTAGTAAAACAGACACATCAACGGATATGAATTTTTAGTTTAGTGTCAGGTGAGGTTCGACATGGCCAAACGAAAAAACACCGTTATAGCATATGCAAATAGCAAAGGTTTAGGTGCGCCTGCGCATCCGCACAGTCTCGAAAGAACCTATGTTGTTAGCTAGCGTAAGCTCTAGGCCAAAGAGCAACTTCAGACAAAGAACCCGGCACGTAGCATCGTTTAGGAGCCGGGCATGCGCACAAGATTGATTCGAAGGGACCTCCGAAGAGCCTTTTTTCGCAACGCGGCTCCTTTCAATTTGACTACAAATGCCAATTACTGTCATACTAAAATGAAAACACAACATTGGTTTGATAATTTTATCGCTGCTTTGTTAACAATATAAACTTTAGAATAGAAACAATGCACTTCGTTCCAAGCTTTTAATTTATGTTCAGTGGCTTAGCCATAAAGGATTTTTTTTCACAGGAAAAATCTAGAGAAAAATCTTTCTAGTGTCCTTTGTTAAAGAGGGCAACTCTTGAAGGAAGGAATTTGCTCCCAGAGCAAATTCTTTCCTTTAAGAGTAGCCCCTACGATGAAGGATACAAATATATTTTATATCGGGTGATCGCTATGCGTAATAAGTGTAATGAGAACTTTACAACGCCTTTGAGGTTGTTTTATAGATTTAAAAATAAATCTTGTTAGACCTGTGAATTCTACACTCAATTCTGAACGTTATAAACTCATCCATAACGCTAGATAAGAGGGGTATCGGGTATGTACTTTTCTTATTTGTCCATGAAAACATATGTGATGGGTACTCAGTAGAAGAGCCTTGTCGCCTTGTCGAGGCGCTTCTAAATAGTATCATAAAAATGTTTTTGTGGAGAAATAAGAAAAATATGGACACTTTTTTAAAAAAAAACAAAAAGCGCCTTGTCAAGAGCTAAGCTTCCCGTTATGGTGTTTGTTTCTAGTGAACTGCACTATACATTACGTGATGTGGCTGAGCCCAGCTACTTGTCACAGACCAGAAAGTCTGCAACTGTCACACAATTATTACCAAGGTGCTGCGCATGAAGGCGCTTGTTGATCGATATCATTGGATGCTTTGTAGCCGCTTATGGAATCATGTGACTGCAAATTTGCTCATGCGCCTTTTAAATGGTTGGCTGTAACAAAATAATATTTCAATGACAGAGTAACTATCTGAAAGGAAAACTAATTAGTTGTTGTTTTTTTTCTCTCTATGTTTATGTGCTGAATAAAATATACATATCTGTGAAAATGTAGTTACATTACTATGTTAGGTAGGATTTATTGTCGGCGCTGTTAGAGCACTCTTACAAACTATTATATTTGGATAATTCCTACCCTAGGAAGAGGGGTTTATCAATATAAGCTATAAAAAAGGTTGAAAATGGGTAGACGAGGTAAGCAACGTATTTTACCCTTTCAGCCCTCTCCCGTATGTTGTGCTTGTGTAGTCTTTTTTGAAAATATACACCTTTCTCGATGCAGATTTTGTATTGTTTTTCACATTTCACAATTACTATATTTTCGTTCATTGCGGTAATAAATTTATCCGTTTGTTGCACAAAGGCAAACTAGCTACATTTCAATGCGTATAGGTAATTGAAATGCAAATGCTCATTGTATGAGGAAAAATAGGTTTTCCTTTATAAAATAATTTAATATTTAATATTAACATGCGAACCAACCTTATTTAAAATATACTGGGGAATATTTCAGATACAGGTTGGACATAAACCAAGACGGGTGAATTAACGTTGCATCACAATATTCAAAAGGTATGCGCACACTCTGATTAGGACCATCGCATTAATATCATATTATAGCATAGTGTGGAACATAGCGAGGAATAAAAGCCATCCATCACGAAAACACGCATATATAATTTTGACCCCCTTAAACCCCACTTTTTATATAGTAAAACTGGGGTTTACAGGGGTATACATTATTTTTCTTATTTCTGCTCAAAACACACAATCTATGTTTTTAGCAGAAATATGAAAAATATCAGAATATTTTATTTGAAAATTTGTCATTTTTTGGTGGTAGAATTTTCAGTGTATTTGAATAGGTGTGTTTTCGTAATGCATAGAATAGCACAAAACTGATTCGGATCATCATATAACTGCATAAAGACTGATTTTGGCGTTGGATTCGCAAATCACATAATGATGCATTTTGTTCGAATCGTGTGTAGTTCACTGAGAGTATTTGCGGATCAACAAAATAATTGTTATGGTTTATCCAATCAGATCATCCTAATTGTCAGTTAATACTTATATCTACCATTACTTTAACATGCCGTATTTACCGTATGTATTCGGACAGACAAGTGAGCAAATTGTGTAGACCCAGATGAGACCCCGCAGAACGCGACGTCTCATCAGGGTCTACACTGTTTGCCACTCATCGAGCAATTTAAGACTCAACATCGGGTAGTAAATTGCACCTGTTCAAATTTTAGAACAAGTATAGTAAGGCGTTGAGGTGTCCGAATACTTATTGTAAATACGGTACCTAATTATGAGCTGGGCCCCGTAGCCTAGTGGATAGGAGAATGGACTCTTAATCCAGCAGGTTTCTCAACGCTCGGTTTCGAGCCTCGCTCGGGTCACATGTGAGAAAGCCAAGTTCTGCTTACGGATGGTCAGGTGGTTTTTCCCCGGGTTTTTGCCCACCTTTAATGAATGATCGGCTCGATATGTGAAATATTCTAGAAAGGGCCCTAAAACCCAAATCATAAAAAAAAAAAAAAAAAAAAAAAAAAAAAGGGACTAATTATGTTATGTGTAAACTTCTCAAAATATTAAAAAAAAACTATTGTTATTTTTTTCTTATTTCTCCACAGAAGTATATGTACTGGCTACTCATTAAAAGCGCTTTATCATTACGAAAACATGCCTATTCAAATATACTGAAAATTTTACCAGCAAAAACTGAAAATTTTCAGATAAAAAGTCTGATATTTTTTTCATATTTCTGATCAAAACATAGATTGTGGGTACTCGTTAGAACCGCCTCGCCTCGATGAGGCGGTTCTAACGAGTACCCACAATCTATGTTTTGATCAGAAATAAGAAAAATAATATATACCCCTGTAAACCCCAGTTTTACTATATAAAAGTAGGGTTTAAGGGGGTCAAAATTATATAGGCATATTTTCGTGATGTAGAGGCGTAACCATAATATATGTTTTTGTTGAGAAAACTATTTATCTTGATACTGTCGTATATAGTAAAACTGGGGTTTACAGGGTATACATTATTTTTCTTATTTCTGCTCAAAAGCATAGACTGTGGGTACTCGTTAGAACCGCTTCGTCGAGGCTGTTCTAACGAGTACACACAATTTATGTTTTGAATTGTGAAAAAAATCCGAATTTTTTGTCTGAAAATTTTCATTTTTTGGTGGTAAAAGTTTCAGTATATTTGAATAGGCATGTTTTCGTAATGATATATGCAAGATGAGAAATTAGTTTGATTTTAAGCGCAATTAGACAGATTTACGCAGCAAAACATGTTACTAAATGTTATAAAAAAATTGAAAGCTTGTTTGAAACTCCAAATTCTCAAAATTCGCCTGGTAATGTAGACCCCTGTATACCCAAGTTTTCACTATATATTATGAGATGGGATACATTTGGATGTACGTTACATAGATTTGTTAACGCAATGTTTTCGAAACAATGTTGCTTTGGAAATCGCATTACTTTCCGCAGAGTTTAAATAATGGCTCATGATAAAATTTATGACTATCATTACGAAAACACGCCTATTCAAATATATTGAAAATTTTACCATCAAAAATTGAAAGTTTTCCGATAAAAATTCTGATACTTTTCATATTTCTGCTTAAAACATAGATTGTGGGTACTCGTTAGAACCGCCTCGCCGAGGCGGTTCTAACGAGTACCACAATATATGTTTTAAGCAGAAGTAAGGCAAATAATGTATATCCCTGTGAACCCCAGTTTTACTATATTAAAGTGGGGTTTAAGGGGGTCAAAATTATATAGGTATGTTTTCGTGATGACTCGTATGAAACATTTGATTGAATAAACAACACTTTCTCTGTCAGTTCGTAACATACTTATTATGTCGCATGTTGCAGTTCTTGCTAACTAATTACCCCCTTGTGGTGAATCTTAAAAATAGAATACCTTGTTTCCTCTTAATATTCTGGCTTATCAGCTTCTTACCATACTTTTTTCTATAATTTGAACACTTTTATTTGTATACCTGATCTAATAGTATCTGTGATAGAATCGAGCAGACTCATCTGAGTCTACACTGTTTGCTCAGGTCTGCTTGTTCGAATAGTTCGTGTAAATACGGAAATTTTAATATTATATGCAAAGACACTTGAGCAGTCGTTCATCATTTAGAAGAAAACTTCAAATTTTGTTTCCTGAGTTGCCTTTAATGGCTGCATAAGTGTACAGCATAAACTACCGAAAGACATGCAAGATCAGCGCAGCAGAGTGTAGTTCAGGTCAAAATTACTCCACAGAGCGAAAAAAAAAAAATGTATTCTGAAAGTAGCGCGCTTTAAGAGTTAAATTGCGTGAATCAAAGTTGCCAAGGTAATAGAGTGGAAAGATAAAGATACACTTAGTTTTGAAATCAAATGATTTTCTCTAATCACACGCATTACATGTACAATTATAAGATAGATAGATAGATAGATAGATAGATAGATAGATAGATAGATAGATAGATAGATAGACAGATAGATAGACAGATAGATATTTCCTGTGGCAATATCTCAAAATATGAATATCGTGGCAATATGAATGATGGTGAACCAATAAGAACAACGTGCGTGCTAGTACTAATGCTAATACTTCTACTACACTACAATAACAACAAAAACTACTACTGATACTATTACTACTACTAAATAATAATGAAAGTAATAATACTTATGATAATAACAATAATAACATTAATAACAATTGTAATGCTATAGGCAGAAATATAGCGCCACCCTGGACCTCAGGAAAAGAGGACACATATTGCCGGTGGACAAAGTTATATTTATACGTGTATCATTATTATTATTGTCCAGATATCTATATGATTAGATTGGTGTGCGTGATTTTTTTTCGTCTCTTAATTTGATTTTCAATGTTAAGAATATTTTCCTTGAAAACAGCCAGTGGGTAACAACGTTAAAGTAACTGCAAGTAAATTATTGGATACTGTGCTGAACATCTGTGGGATTTACATGAGTACTTGCACGTAGTTGTGCTAGCAAACAGTAGCTTGTTCTGCTTGCATATCCCAAACTTATCCTTTATTTTAAATTCGTGTACACTGGATTCTTTTTGTGAATGAATATACAGCATGGCAACAAAGGCAATCTTATTTATCATCACGAAAACATGCCTATATAATTTTGACCCCCTTAAACCCCACTTTTATATATTAAAACTGGGGTTTACAGGGGTCTACATTATTTTCCTTAGTTTTGCTCGAAAACATAGATTGTGGGTACTTGTTAGAACCGCCTCGGCGAGGCGGTTCTAACGAGTACCCACAATCTATGTTTTGAGTAGAAATAAGAAAAATATCATAATTTTTTATCTGAAAATTTTCAATTTTTGGTGGTAAAATTTTCAGTATATTTGAATAGGCATGTTTTCGTAATGTTGAGGAAATTCTCATATATGTTTACAAAGGGTCATCATTAAATATAACAAAAATGTTTCTAGCGTTTCCCTGATACAATTTAATACTACATCTACCAACAAAAAATAGGAAAGATAACCTGTCAGTTCAGAGGAATCTACAGACTTTCCAAAGGCAACCGTTTTGATCAATATATTTGAATAGGCGTGTTTTCGTAATGAGACTTGATAAAACTCCAATTTTCCTTTTTCTATGTGTTTTTGTTTCCAAAGACAACATTTTAGATTTTTGTTGTAGCAGACAGAACTCTGTCGAAAATGCTTTTGTCTCCTAGTGAAAAGGGATGGGGTCTACTCTACTAGGAAGAGCTTGCTGCCAGAGGGAGAAAAAATATTTTCCTAATGGAGAAGACTACTTTTCAGAAGGGCTTTGACATGCGGTAAAACAAACAGGAAGCCACAAAAAGTGTCTGCCTTGACAGAAACCGCGACCAGTCTAAAGAGAGTAGCCAAATAATCTAAAGAGAGACCACCCAGCAGGCACACAACGTTAAAACAACGTCGATTCAATGGTGATTCAACGAATCAACTTTGAATCGACTTTGTTTCAGCGTTGTGTTCGCGTTTGGCATGCAATGAATATTGTCAACTGCTTTCGTGAAAATAAGGGTATAAAAGCAGTACCACATTTTCTGTATGAATCAGTTTGTGTTATCTTAACTCTATCAAAATTCGTTCTCCTTCCTTCTGAAAGGGTTCTAATGACATGCAGCAATGCAAACAAGAAGTAACAATGTTTATCTCCCTTGATCGAAACGCCGAAAAATCTACAAATTGTACCTTGACGCTTTAAAAAGTGATTTCATTAGTGATTAGCGCCCAGAAAGCACGTTACGTTGTATTCTGAAAACGCATATTTAATTTATGTGCCCATCCATTAGATAGCGCCTGTATTATATAACTTTCTAATTAAGCGTCTCGGAAATGTAAGGCCAGATAGGGAGAAGTGTATGTTAACCCTTGTCATGTTGAAAAAAATATGATGCCACGCCCATTTTTAACTGTCAGCCAATCAGATTCCTTGATCCAGATTGTTGATATAAATTCACATACTAAATGACAAACAGTGCAGACCCAGATCAGTTGTCTTCTTCAGAAGCCAACTGATCCGGATCTACACTGTTTGCAAAGGTAGGGTATATCCGGGTTCAGCAGGACAAGGGTTAACAACTGTAAGATTGTAACCAATGCAGTGTTCACTCTGTATTCGTACAAGTAGATCTGAGCAAACAACATATATGATAGGGTCTACACTGTTTGTTTCTCAGCATGACGTTTGGAAACACACCAACATCCCAGCTAGCATTCTACATAAATCTGTAGCGGGCCGTTATCGGCCCGTCAGCTTTGTTTGTTTGTGTTGAGGTTTACGGCCCAGTGAACCCAATGGGGTCATGTCGAGCGCGGTCAATTTACCCAACCACACGTTTACTGCGCAGGCTTAGTCCTCTTAGCGGTTAACCAGTATCGTGCACATTCTTTAGCCAGAAACGGCCCGTCAGCTACCCTGATGGGCTGATTACGGCCCGCTATAGATTTATGTAGAAAGCTTACTGGGATCTACTGAAATAAAGTTCTTTTTAAAATATCTTATATAGCGCTATGTAAGATGGCTTAATAAGGAAGGGTAAATACGGTATCCCCATAGTTGTTTTGTTTTCGCGAACACATAAACTCATTATTAAATTGAAGATACATGATATGTTAGAAGGCTTGTCAAGACCATTTCATTACCATGATTACAGAATACGGTCACGAAAAAATATGACATATCGTATTGCAGTTTATTACATTTATCAGTCTTATAAAGATTCCTAAAAAAACAGTTTTGTATATAAAACATCGAACTTATGCGTTAATTGCAAACCACTGTCAAAACAATCATGGATGAGCCATAATATCGCAAAGATACTGTATTGAGATACACTTAGTATTTTTTCCGCCGTTTTTCCGACATTTTTTGTAACGCTGTTTTCTTTCCTGCACACCAACCCCCTTCTGAATAGGGATCTACTCTAAAACAAAAGAACTTGCTTCCAAGGAGAGCAAATCCGAACCTTATAGAATAAACAGCCGTAATTCCATTCAAATTAGCAGCAAAGGAAAACTGACTGAAACGTCAAGCCTTATACAGTCGAATCTCAATAGCTCGAACACCGATGGCTCGTTCACCATGGCTAATTCGAACTCGTTTTTGAGTCCTTACGAAATTCTTCCGATAGATCAAGAAAATAAATTTTTAAGGTAGCTTTCTTATTTCATAATGAAATTGTATGTTGTGTGTACTCATTAGAATCTTGTGTGTACTCAACATACAATTATTGTGTAGAAGATCGATAGATTTCCCAGAATTAGCGATATTTGCTTCCTGACCTGGCGCCATGATTAACCTTCATTGGTTCGAACTACCCATGGCTCTAACAATTTTCCATGGTCCTAAAGATGTTCGAGCCATTGAAGTTCGACTGTATTCTGTGATAAATAAGAATATATATCACTTATTCTCATCCGCTGCTGTAGCTCACAGAGTGCTAAAGCATTATCCTTTAGTACGTGCAGCAAAAAAGATACCTTTGCAAAAAGTGTAGATTTAGATGAGACGGATCTCAACGAGTCGTCTTATTTAGATCTACGCTGTTGGCTATTTTTTATTCGATTTGTGCTAACACCCCTATTTTTAACGATTGACATGCCAAAGTTTAAAGATGGAAGAATCCAACTCAGAAACCAGGGGCAGTGTAGCCACATCAATCGAAACCGTCTCTTAGCACATTTGCGAACAAAGCCTTTGCTGTTCGCTCTCTAAGGGATTCTTCGATTAGCTAAAAAAGTGCCCATGGGACACGAATGCCCCCGCAATGTATCCTTTGTAACATACACGGCTTAAATTTTAGACCAAGAATGGTGATCCAGAGAGATAATACAAACAACAAAATAGAGATTTTCTAGATAAGATAATAGAATCCACCAATGATGTTCAGTGGGGACAGGAAAATCCCAACCTGAGGGTCCAACGGTCCAGTGGAAGATGAGGTTGTGAAGTTTCATGAATAAATTCCATGTGGATTTTTGACAAGGGGAGTTAATTCAAAAACCGGATTAGTCAGAGTTGTCTTCCTTATTCGCGACACATCGTCTTGATATGATTAAGTCATCTGTGAAGTTTTATGAATATATTCCATACAGTTTAGCAGTTATAAGCCGGAGACCAACTTTCAGCATTTCACTACATGGGTTTTGGAGGGATAATTCTAAAACCAAAGCAGATAGAGTTCTTTTCATTTTTGCGACACATCATCGTCTTGGTATGATAAGTTCATCTGTGAAGTTTTAAGAATATATATCATACTGATTAGAAGTCATGAACCATACACTACATCAATTTTAAGCAAGGAAAGTTAAATCAAAAACCAAATTAGCAAGGGTTGTCTTCTTTGTTTGCGACACATCATCTTGGTATGATTTAGCTATCTGTGAAGTTTCATGAACATGGTTTAGGAGTTATGAGCCGGACAGGAAGAAAGATTTTAAGAGTTATGAGCTGGGCATGAAGAAAGTATTACACTACATGGATTTTCGGCAAGGGCGTTTAATTCAAGAATTGAATTAGCCAGAGTTGTCTTCCTTGTTTGCGACACATTGTCTTGATATGATTAAACCATCTGTGAAGTTTCATGAATATATTCAATATGGTTTAGGAGTTATAAGCCAGACACGGATTTTCAGCATTACACTTTACGGATTTTAGGCAAGGGGGCGGAGAGGGGAGATGCGATAATCGTAAAACCAAAGTAGCTAAAGTTCTCTTCGATGTTATCGACACATCATCTTGATATAATAAGGTCATCTGTGAAGTTTCCATGAATATATTCTATACGGTTAGTGGAAGGGGGGGGGGGGGTAGGAGTTATGCCTCGGACATAATCTTAACATGCACTCACGCACGGACATAGTAACGAGTAAAAAGAGTGACCCGGACACAATTCAAAAATCCAATTAGCCAGAACTGTCTTTCTTGTTCGCGACACATCGTCTCGATATGATTGAGCAATCTGAGAAGTTTCATGAATATATTCCATACTGTTTAGGAACAACATGACGAAATCTACTATATACCCATTCGGTATCGTATGCCCTAGGGAAAAAATATTCCCCGTACTGGTGTTGCATCAAATTTCCATTTTACACACATTTACTTGTTTCAGTATTCGTGAGATAAGGTGCCTCGGATTATATCATCTGTTTGCGTTAATCTTTTACTCTTTGTTTACTATGAACAAAACAACCCGTACATTAATAGAAAATTACATGTCTCCATTAAAACAAAACACAATATCAACATTCATAGAATTCACAATATCAACAAAACCATTTAACTTTGAACAGCCAATCTTTTTTTTTTTTTTCCAAAGAAGTAATCATATTGGAGAAAATTGACAATTATCTGTACAGACTGGGTACATGTATCATTGAAATATTTGTGCACGCGTGGAACAAATGACGCCAGGTGTCATGTCGCAATTGCCAAGAAATAAGCTATATTTGCATAATCTGTTACGGAAACAAAAATACCGGCTTATTTGGTAGTCTGTATTGTAACAATTTGACACATAACTTGTATCAGTAAAGCATATCAAGAGAGTTATTGTGTTTTTCTTGTTGTTTTATTTTTTTTTTTGTTTTTTTTTTTTTTTTGCTTTTGTTTTTTTTTTTTTTTTTTTTTTTTTTTTTTTTTTGTTGTTTTTTTTTTTTTTTTGTCGCAAAAAAAGCATACCTATCCGGAGTAACGATATTTTACCCAAACCAAAAACGTGTTCATAAGGGTTTTGTCAAATAGAAAGGAAGGTAATGATCAGGAATCGATACAATTGTCCCACACCTCAAGTCAGAGACGTCAAAGGGAAAGAAACACAAACACAAAATAACTGGACCGCTAAATAAATGTCAAAGACATTTTCCTAGAAAGGACTCATGTGCAATGATCAAATGGCGTTTGTTCCGTATTTGTTGATGTTTGCTCTACGATGAAGCCAAAACTTGCGATTTTCTGTTTTTACACCTTGTGACTTATCCTCCTTAACACTGTTTTTCTCGACAATTACAGTATTCCCAGTGAATTGTATTTTATTATTTTTATATCTTAAATGATATGAAGTGTTTTATACATGAGAAAAGATTTTTATACTGTAAAATCTAAGGAAAAACAAACATATAAGCTAATTTTATTAATTCCGTAACGCCTTACTTCCATAACGATTATGTTGTAACTAATACTTCCCCTGAGACAAAATCCTGGACCTAGTTCAGTAGTGCAAGTTACTTGCTAGTGTTTTGCCCTGGACCCTTCTACTATTCGTCATTAAGTACAGGGATCCAGCAGAAAACGTTCGCTATCACTTTGCATTAGTCAACGAAGCTCTGATATAGTTATATTTTATATGATTACCACCAACTGTTCTTGCTTCCAGGGCAAAATTTAATTGTCTGCTAGACGCGGATATTAGATTTTTCGGTAAATATATACGTATTTCTAGTATTAAGAATTCCTCAACATACCATTCAGCTTTGATTAAATAACAGCGGCCATATCCGCATTATTTATATGCCGGTTTTATGTAACAGCCATATGATACATTTGCAAACAAAGATACATTCAGTCGATGTTAACGGCGAAATATACCATTACGAAAACACGCCTATTCAAATATATAGAAAATTTCACCTCCAAAAAAACGAAATTTTTCAGGTAAAAAACTCTGATATTTTTCATATTTCTGCTCAAAACATAGATTGTGGGTACTCGTTAGAACCGCCTCGGCGAGGCGGTTCTAACGAGTACCCACAATCTATGTTTTTGAGCAGGAATAAAAAAATAATGTATACCCCTGTAAACCCCAGTTTTACTGTATAAAAGTGGGGTTTAAGGGGGTCAAAATTATATAGGCATGTTTTCGTGATGTGAAGCAGACTTATGAAGAGTTCACAAGTGAACAAATAGTCATATTCTGTGCATATATATGTCTATAACATGATAAAATCTAATTAGTGAGTGAATAAACTAGTGATATCGGGCATTTCGGAGGACAGAAAATATAACTGAGGACAGCACAAAAATGATCTTACTGTATCATTCAAAGATGTACATTTTATTCATTTATTACAGAATGATTATGTCTAACGCTGAAAGACAGAAGCTATGGAAAGAGCGACAGAAAGACAGAAATTAGATTTAACTTGTCTTTGCTAACCTGCGTAGCATGTTTAGTTGTTATTTGATTATTCAAAGTATCGGATATCAATTAATATAAGCAGCACAATACGTGCAGTTTCATATTGCTAGATGTTCGCAGTTCTAATTCAGTTTAAATGCAGTGGATTCTCTTCTTTTAGTGGTTGAAAATAATAAATGACCCAAGAGAGATTTTAATTACGTTTAAATTTTAAAGACCTGGTTTAAGGATCATTACAGATACAAACAGTAAAAGTGACAAACTATTCTGTTCTGATATATTTGTCATTATATACTACAGACACCACATGTTTCAATGAGTATGTGTTGGTGTTCGTTCAGCTTAATCCCAGTTTAGAACAAATTTGGGTGGCTTTCTCTCCCCTGTAACAAAAGATAGCACATACATGTATCACAGTGATAATACTCGTAGATGGTGAATGTTGTCACATCTCATTAACAAAATCTGGATTGTTCAGAAACATAAAATTTAACACGATTATGAACCATTATTTTTCAAATATCTTTGTGTGTGTGTGTAATTGTAAGGATTTTGGACGATCGCTGATAAGCGCTGGTTTAACAAATATTTAACACCGAAGTCATGCTATCAATGTTTGAGCTAAATTTCTGACCAACTGGGAAACTGATATTTGTTGTTGAAAAATAAGGTTGACAATTGAAACGGGGTTGTTCATCTATCGTTACATTTGATAAGCGTTTGTCTATAAGAATCCATTTAGATGCTACAATAACTTACACATTAGATGCTACATTATTACACTCCAGATTACCATCAGAATTAACTAACTAAAACCATAACAAAGTAGTGTTGGGGATCGGCCAGAATTTCATAGGCGGTCATCGGTTTTATAAAACCGACTGATCATCGATCAATAATTGATTTGTAGAAGATGTATTCACTCTTAATTAAGCCCTGTTCCAGATACTTATTGAATGCCCCAGTTCAGTAAGAGGGCTGTCCAGATGATATTTTTATTTTTTCTCCATAAAACATATGTTGTGGGTACTCATTAGACGCGCCTCTGCAAGGCGCTTCTAATGAGCATTCACAACACATATTTTTATGGAGAAATAGAAAAAAATACCAGCAGCGTTGGTTGACTTGTTTGGGGCTATTTTATCAAATTTCCTCACTTTTATTGGCCACAATTTTCATTTGTATATAAGCTGCCATTACAAAAAATAAAAAAGTGAGAAAAATATGTTCTAAAAATAGATTTTTCCGATTTTGTCGACTATCAAAAATCTTTCCGATCATCAGTCACAAGAGGCAAGAATGACTGACGATCGATCGATCTTCAGTGGCAACACTATAATAAAGGCAAGAACTTGCATTCAGCACTGTAGCAGAAATAGTATTTTATTACCATACATACGATATACTTAAAGTGTAGGTTATTGGTATGTTGGTTAGCCATATATTACGCGATCAGGTGCCTAAAAATTAAGGAATGAAAGGGCCATTTTGTTGATACAGGATTTAAAGGACAAATCTGATAAAAAAAAAAAATTGCTGGGCCTTTAGGTAGGTATAGAACAAACCAAACCTGTAGAAATTCAAAATGTTTTAACTACAAACGAAATCATTACTTTGTTAACTCAACAGAGAAAAGTGATAGATCTCAAGTTATTCCACTTATGACTTGATTTTTTTTTTTCTTTTAAATTTCTACAAATAAATTTAAATATAAGTTCCAGAAGAGTTTAGATTTTTCAGTTATATTATGATGTACATGTACAGTTTAATATTAATATTTTTAGACCAATATTTACTGCAGCTGGAAAAAAAATATGTTACTGACGAATTGTTTTGTACCCTTATTCGATAGTCATTGTTTACAATTTAATTCTTACCTTCCAATATACCTAGTTACACCTTATCCTTTTGGATCTTTTAGGACTTATGCCTGTTTGTCGGAATGTCATGCTGTTTGCCATTTGTCTATCATTAGTTTACTTTATGACTATGGTACTCTGACCAAACACTTCTTTTAATCCAATTACTCGTAATAATGTAGCATATGAAATTAACGTTTTGGTGTGTAGTAAAGGAAGTGTAAGGTGACTTAATTTAGGTAGGTTAGAATGATAGAGGAGTGTGGTATAAAGAATATGATTATGTTCTTAGAAAAGGGGTGCGAATGTTATATAAACTAACATCTGCCAATGTTGATATTCTTTTAAACTAGTGAATAGAAAATAATGCAATGGTCAGGAATCGATACAATTACCTAATACCTTCCATTCCAAGACACCAAGGGGAAGAAGGGCGCACTTAAAGCAACGGCACCACAATCAAAACACCACAAGTATAAAGCTAAAAGGACAGTTTCATACAAACAAATCACCAGAACATACATGCAAAGACATACCATGAGAGAAATAGTTAATCACAGCAGAAGCACCGCATTGGAACAGTCAGTAAAAGTTTTACTGGGGGTGAGGGGGCGGGGGGGGGGGGGAGGCTTAAGTCGATTTTACGTTACCACAACCTCGCCTTTAGTTCCGCCGTGGTACACACAAGAAATTTGTTCAGTACGCGTGAAAGGTTTCTGACTCATCAGTGTTATAAAAAAAATACAAACGAATACAGAGATGAAATAACGATGAGGACTCGACAGCAAGACATAAATGAAATACTGAAGCAAACGAAAACCAACAGTTGGCCTCTGACAGGCCCGAAAAAAGCCAGAGCATCATGCATCAACCGACTTCTGCTGTGGTTTACTTTTTTCTGTCATTGTATACCATTTCTGTCTGTCATTATATGTCTTTGCATGTGTGATCCCAATGATTTTTTTTTTTTTTTTTTTTTTTTTTTTTTTTTTTTTTTTTTTTGTGGGGGGTGGTGGGGGAGGGGGGGATGAAATAGCCGTTTGGCCATTTTGGGGAAGAAACTCTCCTTTTGGCTTTTTGATTGTAGTGTTTGAATTGTGGTTGCCACTAACAAGACTGACTGCGTTAAGGTGCAAGACATTTATTTGAATTTGATGATATAGACTGACTGACGTGTTGCACGGAGAGCAGTTGAAATGAGCTTATAATTCAAAGCTAACAAAACACACAAAAATTATGAAATGTGAAAATATCCGTAACGAAGCTCAACTTTCCGGAGGCACCAAAAGAAGACAAGATGAAAAAAAAAAAAAAAAAAAAACACCACATACGGACCCAGCGATGCAAGAACACTGTAGAGCTACAACAGAATTAAAACCGGTACTCATTACGAAAACACGCCTATTGAAATATTTAGAAAATTTCATCTCCAAAAACTGATATTTTTCAGATAAAAAACTCCGATATTTTTCATATTTCTGCTCAAAACATAGATTGTGGGTACTCGTTAGAACCGCCTCGGCGAGGCAGTTCTAACGAGTACCCACAATCTATGTTTTGAGCAGAAATAAGAAAAATAATGTATACCCCTGTAAACCATCGTTTTACTATATAAAGTCGGGGTTAAAGGGGGTCAAAGTTATATGGGCATGTTTTCGTGATGTTACTTCAGCATAGTGTAGTTTTTACTTTATTTTCCTTGCGATCGTTAAGCGCTCTGTTGTATCTTAAACATTGAGTACCGTTTAATACGATACAACCCTGCAAATTACATTGCTGTCGTATAAAGAGTGCACATGAGGCCAGCTGATACTCCTATTTTGTTCTTTTATGAATTCTTTATTTCCTAGGCAATCGGTATAGACTTTTTCTATTTCTGGATTGTCCAGCAAACACCAAATATCGTAACCAGCATATGCTCTTGCCACAAAACATTTTTTTTCTATTTTGTGTTTCTTTGTGTGTGTGTGTGTGTGTGTATGTGTATGTGTGTGTGTGTTTGTGTGTGTGTTTGGCGCTACCGTACATACCCTTAGTATTAGGACACCTTAACTCCTTACAATATTTTTCCTTAAATGAAAAAGTCCAATTTCATTTTGAAAACATGCCTATTCAAATATACTGAAAATTTTACCACCCAAAAAATGAAAATTTTCAGATAAAAATTCTGATATTTTTAATATTTCTACTCAAAGCATAGATTTTGGGTACTCGTTAGAACCGCCTCGCCAAGGCGGTTCTAACGAGTACCCACAATCTATGATTTTGAGCAGAAACAAGAAAAATAATGTATAGCCCTGTAAACCCCAGTTTTACTATATAAAAGTGGGGTTTAAGGGAGTCAACATTATATAGGCATGTTTTCGTGATGTTACTACCAGTTGGTGTGTCTGAAATATTGCTGGATGAGTGGCAAGCAGTGTTGAACTTGATCAGACCCGCGTTAGCGGCGTCTGATCTAGGTCAGCACCGTTTGCCCAGGTCTGATTGTCCCGATACACAGTTAGGTTATGGTAAATTCAGTGACGTTATAAGCCCGTTATAAGTAATCCAAATGCCAGACAGATCATGAATTTGTAAAACAGTAATGGTGTGTAATATTACAAGGGTCACAACATAACAACTTTGTGTCTGCTTTAATGTACTTCACCAGTTTTCTGTTACTCTAGGAGTCCCTATAAAGTTTCTTATTAATGAACATACGAAGATCTGCCAAAGAAAACTGATCTTATGATATATGTGACCAGAGAAACCTCAAATCAACCCATATAATCTGATCAGGGTCTACACTGTTCTCTAATAGAACCAGTGTTTAGGGTCTATGCATTTTGTTAGCGACCATTGCAGATACTGATCAAACTATGTGGATACGATGGCTGATCTGCGTCTGCGCTGGTCGTATGTGTGATACGATCGTTTCTTATTTGACTCACATGTCTTCTTCGGTTTATTAACTTCCTCTGGTGTCTTGACAATGATGAACATTTACATAGGAGTCTCGACATAAAACAAACACTACATTATGTAATATGCGAACAGACAACAATAAGACCAGTCTGCCTTGGCGACATCTTCTTTACTTGTTTTGCTTTTAAGTTTCTTCGCCCAAGGCTCACAAGTCTTTCTACAAACATGTTGAATAGACATTGTATTTTCACATGCGTCAGTACATTCATTGTGACGTTTTATATATCTGGGCCCGGTTGTTCAAAGCGTCGTTAGCTTAACGAGCTCGTTAAGGGTCATTTCGTTAACTGTTCTAGCGGTTTCAATACACAATATTCTGATATTTTTTGCTGAAAAAATGTGAGTAGCTTTTGCACTGCAAAAGCTACTCACATTTTTTCAGCAAAAAATTTCAGAATATTTGTATATCACTCAATTAAAATTTTAACGAATCGTTAACTAACGACATCGTTAGCTTTGAACAACTGGGCCCTGATTAGTGCATCTAATTATGAATTTTGAATAATACAAAGTAAGAAGGATTGTCTTTGGAAACAAAGAACACACAAAATCAAGAAAATCGGAGACTTAATTTGATGAGTCTCTTCATATACAATACTGTAGTTTGCGAGGCTGCATACGCCTCCTAGCTTAAGGGGTATTCGATTTTCAATATAACCAGGATTGGCTCAATGATCCCAAAGGAAATAAGATATAACCTACACTATGATGATGTACGGGGGGACTTTTTACGGCCGCCACACGGCAGAACACCAGCTACAGTAGATTAAATAAAATTCAAAAAGAATTGCCTTTGGAAACAAATAACACACAAAATCACGAAATTCGGAGACTCGGTTTGATTGAGTCTCTTCATATGCAACACTGTAGTTTGTGAGGCTGCATACGCCACGTAGCGCCGGCTTAAGCACTATTTGATTTTCAAAATAACCCGGATTGGCTCAATGATCCCAAAGGAAAAAAAATATAACCTGCACTATGATGATCAGTGTACGGAGAGACTTTTTACGGCCGCCACATGGCACAACACCAGCTACAGTAGAGTAAAATAAAAGTCGTCAGCAAAAGGCAAAAGAAGGCTAAGTTTGCTTTTGGTGTCTGCTACACCATTTTTAAGACCGTTAGTTGAAAGTTGATACTCGGACTATTTATGTATAATAAAACACTGTTTAAAAATGGCATACAGGTACTTCGAGTTTAATATTACGTGCTTTTGAAAACAATTCTGTTAGGTGACAGATATAAGCCGTCTGAACTGAAAGTATATACAATAACGGTTCTATTTGTTTTTACTACGGCTGTTGGTGCCCGTTTTGTAACTGTCATTACGAAAACATACCTATATAATTTTGACTCCCTTAAACCCCACTTTTAAATAGTAAAACTGGGGTTTACAGGGGTATACATTATTTTTCTTATTTCTGCTCAGAAACATAGATTGTGGGTACTCGTTAGAACCGCCTCGCCGAGGCCGTTCTAACGAGTACCCACAATCTATGTTTTGAGCAGAAATATGAAAAATACCAGAATTTTTTATCTGAAAACTTCCAGTTTTTTTGTGGTGAAATTTTCAATATACTTGCGTAGGCGTGTTTTCGTAATGGTCCATTGTATTTTGTGCAAAAAGTGGCATAATTGCAGTGGCGTAGCCAGAACGGAATTATTTTTACACACACTAAGGAAAATTCTTGAAACAATTATACATAGAATCACTTCTAAAATAACGGCTGCTCTTACAGGAAAGAGAAGCAAAATCTTTCATTTAAGAGCAGCTCCTACTATAAAGAAGCAAACTTTTATGCCAACGTCACTTTATTGTAAATATTTTTCTTACACGCAGATGTATAATGTGCTTATTGAGCGCTGCGCCTGTTAAATATGCATTTAATTCGAGGTGTCAGTGTGACGCTGTCTACTGCACTTTTGACATCCCTCGGTTGGACGTTTTTCGCATGGCAAATATGGATTTCTGATTGACAATAAAGTTAAGAGAAAAGTCCAAGGTGTGCCACAATCACAACCCGTAGCTATTCCCAGGCACCGAGAGGAAGAGGAAACAGACAAAACCAAAAAAGCGCAAATCGAACAAACGTACGGAAAACACTAAGATTAGCTCTCTCTTCCCCAAGTGAGGTATTCGCAATGCTAAAAAGACTGAAAAACACAAGAACAAAATAACACAAGGTAAGATTTAAAACGAATCGCCTCGTAGAATAAACCACAAAGCAACAAAGAGTAAGAATAAAACCGGGACCACCGCCTTAGAACGATCAATAGAATAAACCACGGGGGCGCGGCGGGGGGGGGGGGGGGCGGGGTGAGGGGAGGGGGCGGGACCGTGGTTAAAGCACTTTTTTTTACAGCTAGCCAACTTTACCCTGGGTCCCGATGCTACTCTTAATACAGAAAAACATAAAAATTCGGTTCGCATAAAGGCTCCCAACACAGTCAATGCGTCAAAGCGAAAACATAAAAATCAAATTAATCACTATGATAAACAAAGACGAGTTCTCATGGCACTATGATAAACAAAGACAAGTATACAATTTCATATCAGAGGTATTTGTGTTTTCTGTTTATCTGCTTTGTTTTCAAATATTTGCCGTAAAAATTAATTTTATGGACAGAAATGGGTCTGACCTATGTAATTTTTATAGCAAATTGGATTGTTGGTAAACAAAATTAGTAGAAAACAGTTTTCTTTGCTTTTTTATGGATTTTAAATGATTCATCATGTTCCATAACAATATTCTGAAAATTTCAGAATTTTTTAACAAGGGGATAGTTTTGCAGACCTAACTCAAGTTCTACTGCTTACAAATTTCTGCATATTTTGCAGTCATTCTTACTATGAAAATAAAGGAACATATTTGTTTTGTTTTTTATCAATGAATAGAATAATAAAACATTTTTGTGTATATATACGAGTAGTTACGACAAACAGTTTTACATTAAATCATAACAAAATTTTACAAATTAACTTCTTTGTAAAGCGCCAGTCAAAAAAAAAAAAACGATTTTCCGAAAGATGTTGTAAGGCCAGTAGGCAAACTTACGTGTCTTCTGAATTGGTGCAAATCATGTAATGCCTAAACCTACCTGTACTAGCAGAATTTCTGCTAAAGCTGACAATATATACTCGAAGAGTGCATCATGTTAACGTTTTTACAACTGCTACGCAAAGTACTAAAGAGCACTAATACCACACACGATTTGCGACGTTTTCCGAACAGGACTATCTCTGTTAAATTTCATAATAGTCACTGAATTTAATGTATCAACGACTGCCTTGATCAGGCTGCGGAAAAATAAACAGGCTGATCACAGCAAACACACAACGTCACAAGAACTCGTTACAACGTCGCTGGGCTGTGGTTTTCAGCAATTGCCAATAGCACTTTTGTTGCGGATGAATGGCATTTCCAAAAACTATTTTTGTTATCCCATCTGCACTTTCTGAATATGAACTGAGTAATAAACATGGCTTTTACCATACTTATGCTAATTTTTTGTATTCCTTATAGAATATTGTCCTAAATTTTGAGCAATTTCATTACAATGTGATACTTCTTGAATACTGCTGGATGTGTGGCAAACAGTATAGACCCTGCCGTTCTGCGGCATCTGATAGGATCTACACTATTTGCTCAAGCCTGTCTATCAGAATAATTAGGATAAATACGGTAGTCTCTTTTTGATGCAATCATAAATTCTTATATTCAGAAAATTGATTTCCCGGAAGACGGCGCCTAATTTGCAGTACTAAGATGTTTCGCCCGTCGTATTTTAAATTATGTTCGGCGCAAATTATATTTTAATGTCTTCACTAGTTCTCTGCGGAATGTAGCGCCATCATGACATGAACACGGTCACACCAAACGTTATCTTTACGGCAAACCGGGTTGCAAGGATGTCCACATGACTATGAATTTTGCTGTCCGCATACCGAAGGATCAATTGATTTTGTTTTGACCTAATTCCTTACCCTGAGTGTACAGGTGCGCGGGCTCATTTGTGTCATCGCTCTTTGAAAACGCTTTAAGTTTCGTACTTTTAGCGTGGCTAGACTCATGTGATTTGCAGTCTTCAGATATTGTGATACCGTATTCCTCCTCAATATTCGCACATCTTATTTCCTTTCCATGCTTGTACAAGGTACCAATATTTCCACAAGTTTTAGCACTTTTTGATCTGTCTAAAACTGCGTAAAGATTGATAAACGAGTCCTCGTCGTTGTGTCATCTCTGTATTCATTTGATTTTATGTTTTTTGGAGATGTTGCTGAGTTAGGAACCCTTCACGCGGACTGAACAAATGTTCCTGATCATGCCTGATTAATTATTGACTTCCTTTCTATTCCGACGTGCCTGTCCATAGACTTAGGGTAAATACGGTACATTTTATGCTGATCTCAATGCTTTCAATCGAAAAGACGTTATTGGAGTCCCTTTTGGGACAAACCAACAATTTCACACATGCGACCGTTCAAGAAGAGCGAAAAATTGCTTTTGGATAATATGCGAAAGGAAAATATCCCGACCATCAGATAAGATTCATTTAGAGCTGGCCCTGAAGTTGTGAAACTTTTTTCATGCTCAACTCAGCTTAGCATGAAATTTAGTCTGCTAATAAATAGTTGGCATTTTCATATTTATTAGCAGAGATATTTTCGTGCTCAGCTATGTCGAGCAGGAAAGAATTTGCAATTGTTAGTAAGTTGAGATTTAATAGCATGAAAACGTGCATGCTCAGCTGGGTTGAGCATAAAAAAAAATCATAACCTCGAGGCCAGAGCCTTTGCTATTCATTCATAAATCATGTTATATCGGTTACAACCCTGGGAGGAATGGACAGTTGAGTAAGCAGATCTTCTCTGTTCTTGAATGCCACGATTATACATTTTTCGCACAGCATATGCGTGTTCGTACACGCACAATATATGTATGAAATATAGCTAGGATTCTTTCCGTTCTCCGGTACAACATTCGAGTTTATATAAACCAACGATTAATATATATATATATATATATATATATATATATATATATATATGTGTGTGTGTGTGTGTGTGTGTGTGTGTGTGTGTGTGTGTGTGTGTGTGTGTGTGTGTTGCTGCTTATCTTCACTGATTTTTATTTTTTTAAATATGATATTTTGAAGTAATATGAAAATTTCAGGAATTTTGAACAAGTGGAACTTGTTGAAACTGTGCCTTCAAACTACCCTATCGAATTTTGCATACTTTGGGAAAATATTCAACGCTTTTTAAAACCAATGAATAGAATAAATTATTTGATGCATATTGGTTACAACAAATGGTTTTGCAAATTTACTTCTGATTACAGCGCCATGTTAAAAAAAAACAAATCAATAAGAAAGAACAAAACTTTCTGAAGTCTGTCGGCAGGAGAGTATTCAGCTTTAACATATGTTGATTGGTGGTTTGAAGTTTAGTAGGAGGAAAATACTCAGAAAACAATCATAGAAAAGATTCCCGTTGAGCACCATATCTGAGGATTCAACCCAGGATCTCTTGATCACAAAGTAAACATACAGCTACTGGGATAAACATCTGAACGAAACTTGTTTGACTAGTCATCTATGCATTATACATACCTGACTGTACACACACCTATGTACAATCTATTGGTCATTTTACTGCAGTTTCAAGACAAATATGTTATATCTTTTGTGATTCTCTTATTGTCATTTACGCCGCTATAAAGATGTCAAATGGTTGCTATTGTATTTGCACCTCATATTGTTATATATATGTAACCTTAGAGTATCAATAAATTCGAAACTAACGTTAGGACACGTATGGTATATAGTGTTAAAATGTCCGAACAATAAAGGTTCGGTTACGTGTATGTATGTATGTATGTATGTATGTATGTATGTATGTATGTATTAGACTAATGCACCCAGCTAGCAGTCTTTATAAATCTACAGCGGGCCGTTATCGGCCCGTCAGCTACCCTGACGGGCCGATAACGGTCCGCTATAGATTTATGTAGAATGCTTACTGGGCACAAGGGTACAGTGACATTGTATACAGGTAAATATTATCAGAACTGTAACATACCTAAATATACGAGCGTATTTAGATCAAAATATGGTAGCGCGGTAGCGCAGTGGTGCGTGCATTGGTCTCTAAGCTAGATCAGTGCACCAGGATGGATCCAAGGCATAGGCAAAGGAATTTTTGTGTCCGAACACGCTTTTCCTCGTGTTATTTACCGGGATGACATGAACACAGTGTGCCGTCCTACGGATCGGGACTGGAAACCCCTTATGCATAATTCAACATGGTTACTTGTTGGCCTTCATCCTGCACCCCGGAGTATACAATGTGCACTCTCTGTGAGTCCTCCTAGGTGGTTTATACGTAATGGAAGAAGAAGACATATACTATTGTCCGGCGACCCGAAGTTTCTGGTTCCTAGCTGTATTGCGTTAAATGGAAAATTGAAACCAGAAGTCACAGTTCACCAAACAATGTAATATCTATACCTATACCTAAATATATACAAGAGTGTACAACTTGAAACATGCACGAATATATCTCCCACTTTACTATTACAAAAGGACCAAGTGTAAATATAATCATAAGTTCTGTGCACTTAGTGTTCACATCTTTACTTAGATGTGGAAACAAATAAATAAATACAAAGTAAAGAAGATGTCCTGGAAGAGACACAATCCCAGAACATGGCCTACCAAAGAGGAAATGAAAGCAGACCATGTCAAACAGCATTCATACCACAACCAAAGAAAAGCAAAGCAACTAGTTCCATCTTCCTCCACGAGTTGATCGCATTGTCAGACATGATTCACTAAATACAACAATACAACAACAAACAGAACAACACATGTAAAAGCCTGGCCCCAGTTGTTCAAATCGTCATTCATCACGAAAACATGTTACATAGTAAAATTGGGGTTTACAGGGGTATACATCATTTTTCTTATTTCTGATCAAAAACATAGATTGTGGTACTCGTTAGAACCGCCTCGCCGAGGCGGTTCTAACGAGTACCCACAATCTATGTTTTGAGCAGATATATGAAAAATATCAGAGATTTTATCTGAAAATTTTCAGTTTTGGAGGTGAAATTTTCTATATATTTGAATAGGCGTGTTTTCGTTATGTCGCTTAACGAGCTCGTTGGTGGTCAAAATGTTTACTGTACTAGTAAGTACAATATCTGATTCACAGATATTTTTGCTGAAGAAATGTGAGTAGCTTTTGCAAATGCAAAAGCTACTTACATTTTTTCAGCAAAACATATTAGCGTATATGCCATATTTAACATTACGAAAACACGCCTATTCAAACATACTGCAAATTTTATCACCAAGAAATGAAAATTTTCAGATGAAAAATTCTGATAATTTTCATATTTCTGCTCAAAACAGAGATTGTGGGTACTCGTTAGAACCGCCTCGATACCAACAATCTATGTTTTGATCAGAAATAAGAAAAATAATGTATACCCCTGTAAACCCAAGTTTTACTATATAAAGGTGGGGTTTAAGGGGGTCAGAATTATATAGGCGTGTTTTCGTTATGATGATTAAATTTTTAACGATATGTTAACTAATGACATCGTTAGTTTTGAACAGCTGGTCCCTGGAGCGAGCAGCCACAAGGCTACACAATGAATAAACAAACAACATCAGGACATTCGCCTTGGAAACCATATTTTCTGGGAAAAATAATTGTCCCACACACTAAGGATTGACTGTTGTTGTTACGTAAATTGTTTCCTTCATTTCGTGCGAAATTGCCTCCTAATTGATACAAAATGCTTTACCCCATTTAGGACAAAAATAAGAGAAAGATTTTAAAAGGTCGTCTGTCTGAAGTGTTACAACGTGTATTATGTACAGCGCGGATACCAAGAATTGTTTCAAATAACTTAACAGCAAGCAAATTGCATGCCATAATCATACAAATATGAAGGTTTTACATACATGTTTTTGAACTGCGACATGGGAAATTGGACTTAACGTAATCGCGGACAGATCAGCCTTTTTGACAGACACTTTGGGTATGGTAGAAATCATTCTTCATTCAGCCTTCCTCGATACTGTTGACTGCTGCAATCGATAGAAAGAACTCGGTTTCACTGGGCGGAAGTATAGATTTAGATCCTTGTGAGACCCTTACATGCTAAAAATACCCTTATCTCATGACATAGCTCATTTGTTGCCATTTGTTGTGTCTTAATAAAATTTCATTATAGTGTATGTATCCTATGTATTCAGTCGGGTAGGCTTTTACCAAACAGCGCAGATCCCGATCAGATTCCGCATTTTGCGGCATCTGATCAGTTTCTATACTGCTTGCCATTTATCCAGCGATTTTAGACAGCTGGCGTAGTCATGAACGGACAATGAAGTTTAGGACGAGCATGGTAAAAAGAGTTAAGCTATCCAAATATTTGAAGTACATACGGTAATACAAGACTCGCAATATACTGTCTCGACAGATTTGCAGCCGCTAGGTGCTATCTTTTTGTAATTATCAAACGAAAAGTGTCTGGACTCAGTAATTATATTACATCTTATAGATTGAATCGGCGACTTGGGGACTGAATATTATGAGCTGTAGAATATTCCAAGCTATTCCGGTAACATTACAGTACATCTCAAATAACGACGTAATTACAACCAACAGGACTGGGAGCTTGTAGAGTTCTAGAGAATCCATGTTCTCACGCTTTAAGTCATAATAGTCTTCTCCGGTAATGCGAACATTACCGGTACAATCCCACCTGTAATGAGAACACTCCTCGTGCGTCTACGTCTGTAATGATAAAATTGCTCGTGCACCTTCATCTGTAACGTAAACATTGCTCGTGCATCAACATCTGTAATGTAAACAATATCCGTGCATCTACACATGTAATGGGAACATTGCTCTTGCATCTTCATATATAATGGGACAATTGCTCTTGCATCTTCACATGTAATGGGAACATTGCTCTTGCCTCTTCACATTTAGTGTGATCATTGTCCGTCCATCTTCACATGTAATATGAACACTGCTCATGTAATGTGAACATTTCCCGTGCATCTTCACATGTAATGTGAGCATTACCCGTGCACCTACACATGTAATGTGAACGTTGCCCATGCATCTACACATGTAATGTGAATATTGCCAGTTTATCTTCACATGTAATATGAACATTTACGTGTATCTTCACATGTTATGCGAACATTGCCTGTGTATCTATACCTGTAATGTGAACATTGTCCGTGTATCTTCACATGTAATGTTAACATTGCCCGTCCATCTTCATACATGTGAACAGTGCCCGTGCATCCCCATCCTCGCATGTAGTGTCATTGCCTACACATCCCAGTAAGCATTCTTTATAAATCTATAGCGGGCCGTTATCGGCTACCCTGACGGGCCGATAACAGCCCGCTATAGATTTATAAAGAATGCAATCTTCATCTGTAAGCTAAACATATAAGGAACGTTCTATGAATCCATCTAAATACAGCAGCGAACTGGATAACTGACGGTGGGGTGGCTGCAGTTGCTATAAATACACAACGAACACATACCGTACGTAATAAATTAATAACCCTTAATCTCCGGGCACCTCAAATCAAATTTGCACCTGACTTGTCTTAATATGACTAAATACATTTGGTAAATGTCCGCATCTATACAAGGGAGATAACTTTTGTGACTTCCTGTTTGCTTTCTATGTACACACTCCTTCTGAAAAGGGACATGCTTTAAATGGAAATTCATGAGGAGCAAATTAATCTCGTTTAAATTTATGCCTAGCCTCCCATAAAACGGACAATTGCAAACTTCGTAGACCAAGATCAGTCACCAGAGAACGTGGCGTCTGATCACGGTCTACACTGTCTGCATTACACCTAGGAATTTCTAAAAAAAAAAACCTATCGTAACAACTAGCCAGACACCCTCTTTTTGGAAACAGACCGGTCCAAATAGTCACTGCAGAAGAGTCGACTTTACATAAATGTTAAAAACAAACGCGTATGTGAATACCCGATTGTACGCCAAAAGTATGTGCTGTTTAATCACCAAACAGTGTACTTATTGAAACTACAGGCATGTCTGTCCAAATACTAACGGTAATACGGTAGTTTACTTCACAGAGAATATATATGCAGCTTAAACATTACGAAAACACGCCTATTCAAATAGAAAGTTTATAGAAAGTATATAGAAAGTTTCACCTCCAAAAACCGAAAATATTTCAGATAAAAATTCTGACATATTTCATATTTCTGCTCAAAACATAGATTGCGGTTCTAACGAGTACCCACAATCTACATTGTATGTTTTTGAGCATAAATAAGAAAAAATAATGCATACCCCTGTAAATCCCAGTTTTACTATATACAAGTGGGATTTAAGGGGATCAAAATTATATAGGCAAGTTTTCCTGATGAAGCTGTACTTTTCATTTTGCAATAAATTGCCGTTATCGTCGTTAAAGTTATCAACTACTGTCATAGTTTTTTACTCCAGGAGGGTTATTAAATGGAAGTAAACCAATAAATGAACTGCAATACTTCATCATATTTTCAAACCTAAGTTTGTATTATATTTGTCAGAATTGTAAAATCTCAGGCATGTGTCAAATTTCTTTATCAATAATAGTTCGCATTTTCATATTTATCAGCAGAGAAATTTTCGTGCTCAGCAATGTTTAGCAAGAAATAATTTGCAGTTGTTAGTAATTTGAGATTTACTAGCAGGTCAAATGTCATGCTCAGCTGAGTTGGGCATAAAAAAGGTCTTTTACCTTGGGGCTAGGTAGTCCAATGAACCTGTTCAAAATTTTGGTAAGTATGAGACAAAGGTAAAAGCGAATGACTTGTTAAGGAGGAGTATCTTATAATCTATTCTAGTTCTCCATAAAACATTTTTCGTGGTTAGCCTACTCAAGCGTCCAAGTTTTTATGAAGAAATAAAATAATATGTCATAATTATCACCAAGTACTTCTTCTAAAGCCCCAGTCTCACTGTCACGTATTGATATACGCGCCCAGTGGGCACACAACGTTAAAATGATGTTGTATCAACGTCGATACGACGTGATCACGTCGCATCGACGTTGATACGACGCCATTTTTATGTTGTGTGCCTGCTGGGGTATTTTACTGGGTTTCCAATCCCTTTGTTTCGCCAACATTTTGCCCTGTTTTGTAGGGATTTAGGTTTTGCTCCGTTTCTAATATGTTTCTGATATTACTTCGTATAATCCTGTTATTTATTTCTTCTTTATGATTTTGGAAGGATTTATGATTTTGGATTACGGCTTTGGTACCATGACCGCAACTACTTATCAAACGGCTTAGTGTTACGCGTTCGCTAGGGATGAGTACTTTTTACTAGGCACCATCTACGTTTCGATACGTTTTACTAGGTGCCTGTAACGTTTCGATACGTTTCCCTACGATTCAGTACGTTTTAATAAGAATCATTAGGTAGTGTCCGGGATGGGTACTTACTAGAAAATACCCTTGACGAAATCATTCGAACTGGTAGTCACAAAAATAACCAAAGGTGATCAGCTGTTTTGACCTGCCTTCATGTCGAGGTGGAAGTAAAGGGAGCAAAGGAAGCACAAACGGTGCCATACCAGAACATCCATCAATTGCAGTTGGCCTACACCCATCGTTATCAGAATGTGTACATGTATGAAGTAATAGTCAATGTTGTCATCTAGTTCATGATGCCACCATAAACATTGTCAAACGTAGTGAAACTGAGCTACTCATACTAGTGCGTACTAATACGAAGTGATACCAAGCAATACCTATCAAAACCTACTGAAACGTAATAAAACGTAGAAAAAAAAAACGAAGCAAAGCGTAGTAAGACGTAGGAAACCGTAGAAAAGCGTAATAATACGCAGAGGACATCCAAGTATATTGCTTATTACTATGTTTTACTCCGTGCATTGCCGTTCTGTTACATTTTAAAAAGGTAATACAACTTAGTCCTCATTATGTGACAGTGAGACTGTGGCTTCAATAAATCCTCTGGTAAATATGCCCAATTATTCTTCCATTCAACATGGAAAAATAAAACAAATATAAAACAAATCAAATTGTAATCGATAAATCATTAACTATCCAATAATGAAAAACATCTTATGGAATTAAACTCTTTCAGAAATTTAAGCCGGACTGGAATTAACCGTAATCGCACGAAGCAAAAATATCTTCTGGCAATTAGTTGTAAACACAACATTAAAAGCGGTTGCGCTACCTCGTAGTCTGATGAAGGCCTTCGTTGTCGACTTAAAAAAAATCAAGGTATACTATGGAATGTGTCAATGTAGGAAGAAAACATTGATAAAAACACTGACATGCCCTAAGTGCTGATAAGCTATGTGCATTGCATATACCCTAAGTCACGTTTTCGCTTGACGTAGCGCATAATATTCTGTGTGATTAATCAGAGAAATTCGATTATACCATATTTGCTCAAAGTATCTAGACAGAAAAAAACGGAGTAAACAACGAACGGATCAGGATTTATACTGTTTGTCATGCATAAAACAGTTTTAGACACATCGGTAGAGTCTGACATTAAGAAAAAAAAGGTAAAAGAAAAGTCTAGGAGTGCCACAATCACAAACCGCAGCCCTTCCAAGAGGAAGAGGAAACCGACAAATCTAAACAAGCACAAACCGAACAAATGTACGAAAAGCACTAAGATTAGCTCTCTCTTCCCCAAGCGAGGTAATCGCAATACTAAAAGGACTGAAAAACACAAGAACAAAATGACACACGGAAAGACATACAACAAATCGCCTCGTAGAATAAACCACAAAGCAACAAAGAGTAAGACTAACATCGGGCCCCACGCCTATTCAAATATATTGAACATTTCACCTAAAAAAAAACTGAAAATTTTCAGATAAAAACTCTGATAATTTTCATATTTCTGCTCAAAACATAGATTGTGGGTACTCGTTAGAACCGCCTCGGTAAGGCGGTTCTAACGAGTATCCACAGTCTATGTTTTAGAGCAGAAATAAGAAAAATAATGTTTTATATAGGCATGTTTTCGTGATATGAACCATTTATGGAACAGAAGACATATAGACATTCTCCTAGAAAGGAATTCTATACATAAGATATGAAAATCCAAAAGAATGCAGATAGAAAATAAAATAGGACTCTTGGTTTTATTGAGACTCTTCATAAGCAGTAATGAAAGTTGCACCTCTAGCGTGTACATGAGCAGACTCCATTTTCAAAGATACCACAATGGGCTCAATGATCTCGAAAGACATAACGAAAACACGCCTATTTAAATAAATTGAAAATTTTACAACCAAAAAAGGAAAATTTTCAGATAAAAAATTCTGTTATTTTTCATATTTCTGCTCAAAACATAGATTGTTTTTGAGCAGAAATAAGAAAAATAATGTATACCCCTGTAAACCTCAGTTTTACTATATAAAAGTGGGGTTTAAGGGGGTCAGAATTATATAGGCTTGTTTTCGTGATGAATAAAGATATAATCTGCACTGTGGTGAAGTACGGGATGACTTTCCAAAACTGCCACACGGCACTTAACACCAGCTGCAGCGAAGTAAAATAAAAATGCCTATAGAAGCGGTAATAGATTTCACAGTGCATTTTGTACCAAATTCAATTTTACCATTGAAATGTTGTTGTTGTTTTTTTTGTTTGTTTGTTTTTGTTTTTTTGTTTTAGTTTAGTTAGTTTCAAATTTTTGACGATTAAAAAAAGATATAGGCTGCGGGCATCAGAAACTGTTACATTAAAGCGTTTACAGGTTTTTCCGATCTAAAATTAATTTTCTTTGATGATTCGATTGCTTCTACTTAGCATTTGTCATTGCCAGAAAAATATTAGTTCGTCGCTGAAACACTACTGAAGTAACCAGAAATGTGTCTAAAGAACACAGATACCCTCGCCTGAAAAACTTAAACGCAAATTGCTAACGCCGGACGAGGACGGAGACGTGCGGACGGATGGACGGAAAGGGGTAACACTATACACTATATGCCCTTTCCACCATTCTTCGAATTATGGGGGTGGGGATGCGTGTGTGTGTGGAGGGGGGGGGGCATAAAAAATATGTTTCTTATCTTTGAAAACTGAAAACGAGAAGCATTGTGCAGATGGAATCGCGCATTATTAATGAATACCGATATTTCACTTCACTAAATATAACATCACCGCATGAACAGATTTTTTTAATGATTTATGACGTCATCATACATGATTTCAGTCCAACTGACGATGGTCTCCAAACTGCTAAACCATTTCGTTTTAAAACTTAGAAGCACGAACAAGTCTGCCGGTTTAGGTGATGGCTGTTACGTATTTAATTTTCCACTGAAATACTATCTTTGTACAGTTTGTTTTTCTTCTTTTTATTAGTATTTACAATGCCGAGGCGGTTCTAACGAGTACCCACAATATATGTTCTTGGGTACAATAACAAAAATAATGTTTACCACTGTAAAACTTAGTTTTACTATATAAAAGTGGAGTTTAAGCGGGTCAAAGTTATATAGGCATGTTTTCGTGATGTCAGATTTGCAGGTCTAGCGGCATTGTTTAATCAGCGGCCCTATTGCTCTTTAACCATCTAGCATGTTTAGGACATATCAGCACTTATCAAATTTAGAAGAAGTATGTGGAGTTATTAAAGTGTCCGAATACTGAAGTACTCGTATATATAGCATATTTTCTCAAAGGAATATCTAATTAACTTTTTGTCCTATTGACTGGTCCACTGCTCGTGGGGCTACATGCAATAAGTAGGGTGACAGAGGTTCAACATGATTAAAAAGCACGTCATATGCAACTACAGTCGAACGTCAATGGCTCGAACACCTTTGGGACCATGCAAATTGTTCGAGCCACAGGTAGTTCGAGCAAATGAAGGTTAATCATGGCGCCAGGTCGGGAAGCAAATATCGCTAATTCTGGGAAATCTATCGATCTTCTATGCAATAACTGTATGTTGAGTGTGTTCATTAGAGTACACAGAACATACAATTTCATAATGAAATAAGAAAGCTTAACACTTGTTGAACCGTATTTCTCACGGAACGGATTCCTCACATTTGTGAAAAATTCGGTCGGATTTGTCACGCGGCGTGAAGAATTCGACCGAATTTTTCACAGCTGCCGAACGTATTCCTCACCTATCTGTGACAAACTCGTTCGGTATCAGTTTTATATATAGCACGCAAACGTATTTGTCACCTTTCAAAAAAACCCTCAAAAAAGTGCCTTTTTTTCATGCACGGATTTCTCACAAACGTATTTATCACAGCTTATGATATAAAACATACGATTAACCATTTAATACAGTTTCGAGGTAATATATTTTTCTTATCATGCATATCTTTTAATCGAGTGATAGATTTATTATTTATTGTATTATTATTTTTAACTTCGAATATTATTGGATATCATAAAATGAAATAAATGAAATGTCATTTCTGTTTCTTGATATCTATGGATTTGTTCAATAATATCAATCATCCCTTATTCTATACAGATTTCGACAAATCTTTTTATAGATATGAGATTGTTGGTACTGATATCAAATATTCTAATTGTAAAGATATCTATAAATTATGGATATCTGTAAAGAGTTTTATTGATATCTATAATTAATTATGGATATTAATAATTATATATATTGATACCCAATTTGTGAATATTTTATTTCGAAAAATCGATATCTAAAAATCAGTCTTTATATTGTTATCTTAAACTTGAAATGTAAATTATTGATATAAATCAGCCCGACTTTAATACTTTAAGATATCAATGCGAATTTTTTGTAACAATGGATTATTTTGGTAAGTGATAATCGTGATTGTGAAAAGCCACAAATGATCTGAATTATACATTAAGAAAACAATCCTATGCAATGAATACCCTGGCAAACCCCACTATATATAGGAAAAAGTGAGGGTTGCAGGGCTATTTATTATTTCCTTATAGCTGCTATAAAAATTGTGGGTACTCGTTCAAACCGCCTCAGCGAGGCGGTTACCGAGGCGTTTCGAACGTCATGATATATTCGACAGAATACATCACATGTGAAAAATCCGACCGAATTTCTCACACCTATATTCGCCGAAAATATCACATGTAAAATATCCCACTGAATATATCAAACGTGAGTAATTCGATCGAATACGTCACAGATGTGAACAATTAGACCTAATTCGTCACAGTTATGACATATTCGACAGAATTCATCACATGTGAAAAATCCGACCGAATTTCTCAGACCTATATTCGCCGATAATGCCACGTGTAATCTACTCGACCGATTATACCAAACGTGAGAAATTCAATGATATACTGCACATATGTGGCAAAAATCGATCGAAGTCATACAAGATGTGACATATTGGACAGAATACATCACATGTGAAAAATCCGACCGAATTTCTCACACCTATATTTGCCGAAAATATCAAATGTAAAATATCCGACTTGATAGGTCAAACATGAAGAATTCGATCGAATACTTCACAGATGTGAACAGTTTGACCAAATTCGACAAAGTTATCTCATATTCAACAGAATACATCACATGTGAAAAATCCGACCGAATTACTCACACCTATATTTCACCGAAAATGTTTCCATTCATTAAAAATTTGTTTACTGGTGTGCAAGCAATAGAAATTCTAATGTGTGACAAACTCGTTTGGGTTAAAAACTCTAAATCCGCAAAACGTATTCTTCACCTTTGTCCGAATGTGAAAAATTCGGTCGAATTTATCACACCGGCGTGAGGAATCCGTTCCGTGAGAAATACGGTTCAAGCTTCCTTAAAACGTTGTTTTCTTGATATATCGGAAGAATTTCGTAGGGACACAAAAACGAGTTCGAATTAGCCATGGTGAACGAGCCATCGGTGTTCCAGCTATTGAGATTCGACTGTACGTATAAAAGACCTAGATCAGCTTATGGATCAGCAAGTCTGATTATGATCTTCATAATGTCTATACAGTAGAACCTAGGCTAACAAACACCTCTCAATAACAGCTACCTAACTTCCTAAAATACTATTCTCTTTATTATGATACACATTTTAACAAAGACAATTCCCTCAGTGTTTTCGCATCTCTTCTGAAAAGTAGTTTACTATTAAAATAAAACTCCCTTTGGGAGCCTTTTAGGAAAGGATTTGGTGTGCAGTAAAGCAACGAGAAAGTGGCCGATATTGACGCCTATGTAAAATATGGTGAAAAATCTAACACTGTCAATTTTTCTTTACCTTTGTCCTGCTGAGCCCCGATATGCCCTGCCTTTGCAAACAGTGTAGATCCAGATCAGTTGGCTTCTGAAGAAGCCATCTGATCTGGATCTGCATTACTTGCCAATCAGTATGTGAATTTATACCAACAATCTGGATGAAAGAATCTAACTGGCTGGGAGTTAGAAATAGGCGTGGCATGTTAATTTATTCAGCATGACAAGGGTTAACCTCTCTACAACAACTAATTCTGTTCGATTTCAAGAATGGCTTTAGTAGAGAGATTGCACTATACATGCTGCAGTATCCAATGATAATGCAAGCGGGGAACTACGTCAACTGGTGATAAAGTCCTTTTTCTCATGTTTTGGCCAACATTACATATAATGGTGTTTGCCGCCGTAACGCATACATTGCTAATCACAACTGTAGCCGACGACATTTTGATTTTCTTTTTATATTGTTTATAGAAAAGATAACACTGGTTCAACCGTATAAAACTCATTCAATAAACTCTTTCACTGCCATAAACGATAATACATGTAATAGGCCTTTTCAAACAGCGTAGATCCAGATGAGACGGCTCAGAATGGGTAGTCACATCAGGATCTACGCTGTTTGACGTTAAGTCTATCAAAATTTACATATAAACTTCTTTCCAGTCGATAATTTGTTGAAACAAAAAAAAAAAAAACAAAAAAAAAAAAAAACAAAAAAAAAAAAAAAAAAGCAGACGACGAATGTAGTTTGAATTCGGCGCCGAAAGAGTTAAGCTCCAAGAATTTGTTTCTACTGACCGGTCTAAGGTTGTTCTTGTGTCGCAATTCTTCTTTGTTTGTCGGGTATTGCAACTGTGTCTTTGATGCTCGTCATTGTTTGTTCGTCGTCTCTTCTTCTTTCAGGACCTCTGAAAGATTCTGCGTCGGAATTTCGACCTTTCCTGGATGCATGTTACTTCATTTATATTTTGACATTTCATGTGAATCGTCTGCTGGGGTAAAACTAAGTGTTTTAACTAAGTTATCCTGTAAAGCGCTTTACAAGCATGTAGCAGTCTGCATTTTCCTGGTTTAGATTTTTTTTCATTTTATATGCAGGGACAATGAGTCTTGGAATGCCATCTGAATTGTTTGCCTATGTTAAAGGAATTTGGTACACCTACATGAAATGCTAGCTCTTTGTCTCCGAGAAAAAAAAAATAAAAAGAAGAATGTTGTCTGCTGCAGTTGTGAGTGGCACTTTAAGGGTCAATATGCTTAAACTGTCTAGACAAGATAATTGTTTTAGACGCAATATTTAACCTTTACAACGCTCTAGGCTATTTCATCAGACGAAGGATTGATGATAATTTCATACATTTTCCAGAAAATAGGCTTCGACATTTCATGCAAATTTTCTCCTAATGCATGAAATATCGAAGCCTATTTTGAAACAAATATAAAAACGATATTTCAAAATGTCATTTGTGGATTTTTTATCCAGCGTGCTAAGCATTTAAGGAGTCTCAAGAAAGTAGAGGTTTGTTATTGATAGAGTTTGGATAAGTGATCAGTTTTCTCCATGCATATCCATCTTGCAAGGGAAAGATAGAAGATAGTTTAATCCCAGGATGCATGAGATGGTATCTTTCAGCGTCTTTGTGCAGAACATTTGTCGAAGACAAAGGAGTTTAATTTCATTTTATATAATGCCCATCACGAAAATACACCTATATAATTTTGACCCCCTTAAACCCCGCTTTTATATAGTAAAGCTGGGGTTTACAGGGGTATACATTATTTTTCTTATTTCTGCTCAAAAACATAGAGTGTTGGTACTCGTTAGAACCGCCTCGCCGAGGCGGTTCTAACGAGTACCCACAATCTATGTTTTGAACAGAAATTTGAAAAATATCAGAGATTTTTATCTGAAAATTTTCAGTTTTTGGTGGTGAAATTTTCACTATATTTGAATAGGCGTGTTTTCGTAATGAATAAATATCTATCAAAATTGCCTTCGAAAATACCGAACACATAAAAGGACAAATATCAGAGCAGCAATTTAATTTATAGGGCTGCCCATTCACTCCCTTCCCGCTTCCACACACACCCACATCAACCCCCCCCCCCCCCCCACGCCCCCCACACACACACAAACACGTGCACTCTAACACTCACACCCTAAAGAACCGGTTTAAATGGACCTTGATTCTCCAAGATAGTCTTTTATCGTCAAGTGGGTAGGATACTTTAATTGTGGCATGTTTTAATTAACTGGTCACATGTAAACTGTTTCATATGTAAATGTTAAACTTATTTTGGAAAAATAAGAAAAATGTAATCAATTTGGCGTCTGAGCCTGCGCAGATAGTGATAAAGGTTAAAATAAGGTCTTTCATAACACATGGAAATAATTCTGTGTCGAAAAGGCATATAATCTATTTCTCTTGAGTATAAAACATATGTTATAAACTGTTAATGACAAAATTTGTTTCTCTCTCGGGAGATGTTCTCTACGCTTCTAGAACGGATAATTGTGTTTATGTTAGCATTGTGACAAGATCAAATGCTGATATAAAGTAGTACGCCTTCCGTTAACCATTATCTGGGCGTGTCAAGCGAAAACATGCCTTCGGATGCGCATGCGCAAAGTATCACCGGTTCTTTGCTCGCCATTCAGACATGTACATTCTGTAGTGTCAAATTATTCTATTAGCGGACAGTGAATGTGTCTGATCTTGGCTTTCGCTGTCCGCACCTGACCCGAAGGTATATGTTAGCTTTGTGACACTTATTACTTATTACTCTAAAAATATGGGTAGAACTAAACTCCTTAAGATACTTGTTTTAAAATTTGAACATCTCTGTTTGAGCATCTGTTGATATGTCTTGTTGCTTCAATAGTAAGTAAAATATAAATATCTTGGAAATTATTTCAAAACGTGTTTTATGGGGTCGCATAAACTCTAGTCAAACGTGTTCTATAAATGGTAGGAAGAGTCCTTTTTGGAAGATGCATGGGCTAACGTAACTTCTACCTAAATATCTGCTTTGAAGCGTCCTGGAAAGGTTGAGCTTTGTGGTTCTTTCTGCGGATATTATTTAGTTTAAAAATATTCTATCTCAATACTTTGATGAATTAATACATAAGTACCACCTGTTATACGATTAGAACAAATAGTCTGCTTGTTTGGGTCCTCTCCCTATTATGAATATTATTTATATAGATTGACGGAAAATTCTGTATGGTCAAGCATTGAAATAACTATTGCAGTACACATCAAACAAAAACAAAAGCATTGCATATCATGCCATGGCTGTTCGGTAGATATGATAGTCGAGGAACAATAATATGCATGCAATTCTGACAAGAGAGAGAGAGAGAGAGAGAGAGAGAGAGAGAGAGAGAGAGAGAGAGAGAGAGAGAGAGATTCGTAATGTTTGGGCATTGAGTCGTAAATAGGGACTGGATAGCTTTTTTTCTGGCTGACTAAAGTGAAGCAGTGAAGCATAAAACACTCTTAGTTCTTTTGAGAGTACTTAGAAGGAAAAAGAATACGTCAACGGGCAAATGACAGCTTTGTAACAACGTAAATGCAATGTCATGACGTCGATTTGACGTTGGTCTAAACGTTACGGGCCCGCTGGGCTTTCTGGCCAAAGTTACCTCCCTTGAAGGTGTATGCATATACCTTAACTTGTTTCTCCAACACAGGAGATGAAACACGAAGGTACTTCTGGTCATGTTTTCTTTCAGAAAGGCTGACATATTTTAAGAACTGGCTCTTCGAAACAGTGAAATAATTGTTTAAATGCTGCATTAACTTTGCAATGTGACTTGAAACTAAGCCTTTAAACTCTCCCTTCCGCCGATTTCAAGAGAAAGGTCAGTTTCTGGAGAAAGAGTGTGCACACGTACTTGTTAACCGCTTAGAAGACTAATCCTGCCAAAAACACGCGTGGTTAGGTAAACTGACCGGCTTGACACGACCCTAATTGGTTGACTGAGTCGTAAGACATGAACTCAAAAGCCTTCAAACTGGACAAGCGACTGCAAGAATTGGGTCATAATGCAACTAAAGAAGAAAATGCCGTTCTCTTTAGAAACAAACCATCTTAATCAAAATTTTAGTGGGCCAAACAACTGTTTTCTTTCTATTTATCACGCCATTGCGAGAACTGTTGGCAGTTTGTGAATGTAAATTGTTGAAGGCCAGCAAGCATCCAGGCTCTCGCGCTATCCAAGAATCCTTACGCAGATTGTCAATCCGCTTTTCGACAAGCGTGCGTGTGTGTGTGACGTCGGGTGCTGGTAGTGCAAACCGATACACTAACAGACAGATTGATTCGAATGTTTCATCATCATCATCTTTATTCATAGTAAAACAACTTCATAAACATGTTGCGAACGACGAGTCTGTCTCACCTTGCAGTTCACAAGATACATCAATTCTGACGTTCAAGAATATTGTGCGTTGTGTTGTATTTTGTAATCTAGTCCGTCTTCCTAAATCACGAGACAGCGAAGTCAAAAGCAGGAAATGATGACATGCTTAATGTGAGAAAATGGTTCTAACTGCATATCCGAGAAATAAAGTCTCGGAACAGTCCGATCATCCGCACAGTTGATCAGGACAAGGATATTCATTACGTACCATTTATCGACAAACACATTACGAAAACTCGCCTATTCAAATTTTTTGAAATTTTCACCACCAAAAACTGAAATATTTTTCATATTTCTGCTCAAATTATAGATTATGAGTACTCGTTAGAACCGCCTCGCCGAGGCGGTTCTAACGAGTACCCATAATCTATGTTTTTGTGAGAAATAAGAAAAATAATGTATACCCCTGTAAACCCCAATTTTACTATATAAAGTGGGGTTTAAGGGGGTCAAACTTATATAGGTATGTTTTCGTAATGAAATAAGGTGGATGCACATACTGATCTGGTCCTACGCTGTTATTAACGTTGCATGAAATTTTGTACGTTTTTTTCCGAAAGGATCAAACTCTGTCGCTTAATGTGAAGAGGTGTTGTTTTCTCTAGGAAGAATTATCTCCATTTAAAGTTCATCTGTTTGCCTTAGATTCGTTTACTTGTCTCCCCTGTGTAAGTAATTGTACAGTTGGAATATTAGCTCATTTCACTGCTTAAGTATTCAGTGTGTTCACACACTCAATATTGTTCCATGACTGATCTAACTGAAGCTGTTTCAGCGGGCAAATGAGGGTTACTATACTATAAAGTTATTAACCAAGTAATTTCATATTGGCCCTGTTACAGGTCCGAGGTCTGCTGTATTGGCCCGAGGATTGGCCCTGTTACAGGTCCGAGGTCTGCTGTACTGGCACGAAGCCGAAGGCCTCGTGCCAATACAGTAGATCGAGGACCTGTAACTGGGCCAATATGAAATTACTTGGTTAATTACACTTTTATTAATTAATAATAATAATTATAATAATAATAACTTAGGGGAAGGGCATATAACTTGATTCTTGGCAATTTAATTAAAATTCTGTTTTTATTAGTGATGTCACTAATGTAATGATGGATGTCCATTAATTAATAGCATTAATTGGAAACAAAACTGTGTCCAAATATTTAGAACATTTACTGTATTTGTGACACAAAACTACCCATCTGAATGACAGCCAGAGTACCAACTGACACTGAAATTGACACATCAGTGAAATGGAGTGAAATGGACATAGTTTTCCTTAAATAACTCAAAGAGCAGAAGACAACATTGCACCAAATGTCTTCTCTTTAAATCGTGCTAAAATTGATTTAAATATAGGAAAGGGACATCATTTTCAGAATTTTACAATAAGGTTGGCAAAACTAGGTTCTATTTCGTTTCAGTCAGTTGGACTGTGTATACGCTAACATGGACCATGTACCATTTAACATGGACTATGTACCATCGTACATTCATATACATAATACAGATGGCAAACAGGGCCAATACGAAATAAACAGGGCCAATATGGAAAAAAATCCTATATTGGCCCTGTTTTTTCTCGTATTGACCCTGTTGGTCATCCGCTTGAGTTTCGAGTGCTCAAATGCGTACTACCCAAACTCAACTTTGTTTTATCTTGGGCGTTTGAGCACGGTTCGGAATAATTTATTTCTTTTCTAACACCACTCATTAAGCGAATGTTTTGCGTAAATGAGATTTTTTATTGATTTTTATTATTATTATTATTCCCCTTTGGTAGTTGGCAATACCTTTCAAGCATAACGTCACACAGTTACGTAGTTACAAGTTTCGATGACGAATATTCAAAACGGCGGACAACATGCGAATCAACTGACATTGTAATATATAATAACGATGTAAAATATAAAAACTTGTATCCTGTGTTCAAGAAAGAATTGCAAAACGTATAAAATTGGAGTGCCCCGATGGACCTAAGAAGGACAGATACACAACAGCAAACCGACTTACTTTTGTTTTCGGACATGTCAACAAATACAAGATGGAAACAAGAAGTAAAACGAATATGTTTGAATGGTATAACCTGTAGAGGAACTCATCAGGTAAAAAACAAAGTCAAAGAACTGTAGTGTTCATAGATCATTTTCTGTCTTACTAATATAATTTATGAAGCAGGCTGTTTTGGCTGTATAAATGCAATATTATCATAGTTGATTAATAAAACGTCATATCAACGTAATTGCTATGTCATGACGTTACATTGACGTTGACGCGACGATGTATAAACTCAATGTGCCCATTGGGGGTGTGTGGGATAACAGTACGCGTTCTCACAACAACACGGATTCGTGTACATGTCCTTCATGAAAACTCTGTGGGAGTCATTTATTGTTTAATATTGTTTACGTTACATCTTTTGTTCAAAATAAAAACAACATGAGCCGGTGCACAGCATTTCCTATATAAGACTACATGTGCTTTCGTAGAAGATTCAGACCAGCCTGTAAATCCGCGCAGTCTGACCAGAGTCTTCGCAGGGCTCTCTGTAGGTAGCCTAAGGTCCAAAGCGTCTTCAGGTGGACATTGAACTCTAGTAGGCCTGTGCAGATTGATCTGAGTCTTCTCTTGGCGCACGTACAATATTGTATATAATGCTTTGCCCCGGCTCATACGAGGGTCGTGAAAAAGTTCTGTCACTAATAGGCTTCCTCAGTTTTATCCCAGGTATTTTTTAAAATGCTTCACTGCACTTGATTGGTGTGTTGAATTGCTAACGATACCCGTTTATTTCGCGCAAATTGCTTTCCAACTGACCGAGTTATTTTAAATTGAAATAGATGCAGTCATATACATTTGTTAAATTGGAACATGGACCAGAAGATTGAAATTCATAGCTATATTAAATGCCGCATTAGGCTTAATATAGATTCAAAGCAGATATTTAATGAATTGTGTGGTATATATGGACCTCAGACCATTTCAATGCGCATAGTTTTAGGTGGGTTAAAGCTTTTAAAGCTGGGAAATTTTCTGCTGAAGATGATACCCGTCCTGGAAGGCCTAAAACCTCTGTTACCAAGGCTAACATCGCTGCTGTAAAGATTGTGGTCGAACAGGATGCGCGATTGTCTGTCAAAGATATAGCCAGTTATACTGGCATATCAGAAGGCAGTGTGCAAACAATTCTGAAAAAGCGTTTGGACCTGAGAAAGGTTTGCGCTAGGTGGGTACCTCATTTGCTCACTGAGGAGCAAAAGACACAATGCCTTAAATGTGCCCGGGAACTTTTGAAAACATACAAAGGCTATAATAGTCGGGTTATTTCTAACTTACTAACAGGTGATGAAACCTGGGTGCACATGTTTGAGCCACAAAGAAGGGCTGATAATAAGCAATGGAAGCGAAAAGATCAAAAACGCCCATGTATTGGCAAGAGAACCTTAAGTTCGAAAAAGATGCTGTACGCGATTTTCTTTAATTCAAGTGGGCCAGTCGTTCAAATGCCTTGTCCATCTGGTCATACCGTCACTGGCCGATTCTACAAGAATTCTGTACTGAAGAAAGTGAGAGTTTTACAATAAGAAACGACCAAGCAAAGGATGGTCAGGAGTCCACCTTTTACATGACAACGCCTCCTCTCATAAGTGCGAGGTTGTTAAGTCTTTTTTGGCTTCTGTAAAGGTGAAAGTTTTAAACCATCCACATTATTCACCTGACCTGAGTCCATGTGACTTCTTTTTATTTCGAAGGCTTAAGAAAATGCTTTCTGGAAATAAGTATACGTCTAGAAGTTCTCTTGACAGCGCTATTTATCAGTGTTTCCAACAGATACCAAAAGAGGACTACTTGTCTGCTTTTCGCGACTGGGTAAAAAGGTTACAAAAATGTGTGTCAGTAAAGGTTTGAAGGTTTGTAATAAAAATATGTTTGATAAAATGTAGCCCTGAAGTAATTCGAACCCAGTGACAAAACTTTTTGCAGGACCCTCGTATAGAAATTCCCTTTCTAAAGACAGTGATCCCAACACGTACAACCTAAATACCTGAATATAGAGAGTTTCTAATATTATTCTTATCAGTTTGATCATATTTTGATAAGTCAAGCTTCATCTTTGGTTTACACACAGAGTTTTCTAAAAAATGAAGGAATCAAAATATATATGACTATGCTGTATAACCAAACTCAAGAGTATAGGTGTTGATTACAGGAATGAATGTCATTTATTTATTTATTTATTTATTTATTTATTTATTTATTTATTTATTTATTTATTTATTCGATGTATAAACTCCGGCTAACCACTCACAAACTCAGTTAGCCAATGTTATAAAACTTTTTTCATGCTCAAGATAGATAACATATTTGTTTTACCCTGACTGCACTGAAAAGCTTTGTCTTTCTCTTCAGAAGCATTAGAATTTATCAGACACAGAAATATTTTTATCCTAATTACGATAATTTAGATTCCTTGAAAATACGATTTCTAAAGCGTGCATCGCAGAAAAAGGCACTTTCATGTCAGTTATTATAAGAATCCTGTTGACTCAAAGTGTCATAACTAGCCGCAACATCGAACGTCCCGTTATTATATAATGGTAAAGGGTTAATTGGCAGGTTGTTCAGTGTGTTCTGGCAGACTGGGCCCAGTTGCTCAAAGCATCGTTAGCTTAACGAGCTCGCAAGTGGTCAAAATGTTAACTTTTCTAGGAAGTACAGTATCAAATTTATAGGTATTTTTGCTGAAAAAATGTGAGTAGCTACTCACATTTTTTTCAGTAAAAATATTAGCATATATGCCATATTTAATGATCAAAGTTTTAACGATACGTTAACTAACCACATCGTTAGTTTTCATCAACTGGGCCCTGGTCTGTCTTCACATTTTCAGATATTTGATAGAATCCACTTATTTCTTGCTGCGTATCTCTTAATTCAAAACTTACGGTTGGGTGATTACTCCTTTTTGGGTCACTAAGTAGTTGTTTAGAGCATAAAATGTTACAGAAACACACGTTACTTTCTATAAATTATTGCCAGTAGCAAGGCAAGTTTTATTACGAAGTCGTTAACATAACCACCACTTGTTAAGAAGTTTATCCAAGAAAAAGATAAGCCTTAAGACAGCGCTGCTGATGATGTTCCGAATGTGGATGCGATGTTACCGCTTTGGGCTGTTTATAACATTTGAACAGCGCAAAGTTACTATAATTAAATACGAAGTCGGGGAGACTGGCCTTAGCAAACAGTGTAGACCCAGATCAGACGCCACAGTATGTGGCGTCTGATCAGGGTCTTCACTTTTTGTCATTGATACAGCAGTGGTTAGACACATCAACATGCATTTCAATGGACCTAATCAAATTTTAGGACAAGTATGGCAAGGCGTTAAGATGTCGGAATATTTGGGGTAAATATGATATTCGGTCATGTAAATGCTTATAACAATATACGAACGGGGTAGAGATAATTCATCAGCGCATCAGCATCTGATCTAAACCAGTTTAGTTCGCTGAATATGGTTTCACCATAAAGTACACTCAAATAAGCATGCGCGCTGGGCGTGCCGCACAGGATGTCCGCTGTTCGTTTGTGTGGTAAGGTCTGTTATAAAGTGACAAGAATCATGTTGTGCCTTGGGATGTTTTTGACATTTAATGTTTCTCAGAGTTTATTGGAAGTCTTATTTAACTGAAATAATATCCAATATTTTTTTAAGAAATTGGGATTCTTTCATTGAGAGAATCTCTGAGAGCGGACGTAATTAAGCGGAAACGTGTGGTATACATTCGAGTCTGTACTCCGTGCGAAGACTCAGATCAGACTGCGCATCCACTCAACCTGATATTAGTCTACCATCACGAAAACATACCTATATAATTTTGACCCCATTAAACCCCACTTTCATATAGAAAAACTGGGGTTTACAGGGGTACAGCTTATTTTTCTTATTTCTGTTCAAAACATAGATTGTGGGTACTCGTTAGAACCGCCTCGCCGAGGCGGTTCTAACGAGTACAACAATCTATGTTTTGAGTAGAAATATGAAACATATCAGAGTTTTTTATCTGAAAATTTTCAGTTTTTTGAGGTGAAATTTTCTATATATTTGAATAGGCATGTTTTCGTAATGGCTAGGCACTCGGTGGATAGCTAAAGATCTATTTTTTCTTTTTTCTTTTTTTTTTTTTTTTTTTTCTTTTTTTTTCTTTTTTTCACCGGGACAGCGGATACTCTGATCAAATTGTGTAGATGTGCAAGCTGAGCTGAGCCTTGGCTGGGCGCACGTCATTGGCCTATCTTCTCATACTATGACTGAATTTGAAGTTTCTTGAAAAGGGCTTATTCTCTGCCACTTAGCTTCTGCACGAACGGATTTTTGTGTCGGTTGTTTACAATCGAGCCGCAGGATACATACACCAAAATTTCCATAAGGTTGCTGTCCACGTATAACCATTGAACAAAATCCAGGTTACGGCTATTTATAGCCGAGCCAGTCTTGTCGCTGTGTCTTCAGAGTGCCGTCTAAAGAAGGTTATCTATAAAAGCTGGACTAGGTCATTGAAAAACAGTGCAGACCCAGATCAGACGCCGCTGAAAATGGCTTTGCTTAAATAACAGGAAAATAAGATTTAAATGAAGCAGTTTTAAGCCCCCGTTCAGAAACATTTTCCCAGTCTACACGCAGAGACAATCGACCCACCAGTGCTGTCAGTGCTTTGATTTTTGTATTTAGTAGTGTCAAATTATATCACTGTGCTGTTTTTGAATGGTAAATTCAATAATAAGCCACACAGTATACGTACATGACATAAACGAGAATCTTATTTTGCTCAGTTGCACAACCCAACAACCCAACATGCATGTAAAGCCATATTGAATAGCAATAGCAACATTTGATACGCACACGTTTGATAAGCTACGTGAAACCGCGATGAGTCTCTAACAGCATGTATACAGGGAACTAAAATATTAAATGAAATAAAGCATTTATAGCGTTCATTGAAAATATTCAAAATTTGCTCTAAATCAAATGAAAATAGTGCAAATTACCATTCATAATGCAGAGTAAGGACACACAGATCATTACGAAAGCACGCCTATTCAAATATATATAAATTTCACCTCCCAAAACTGAACATTTTCAGATAAAAAAAAACACAGATATTTTTCATATTTCTGATCAAAACATAGATTGTGGGTACTCGTTGGAACCGCCTCGGAGAGGCGGTTCTAACGAGTACCCACAATCTATGTTTCTGAGCAAAAATAAGAAAAATAATGTATACCCCTGTAAACCCAAGTTTACTATATAAAAGTGGGGTTTAAGGGGGTCTATATAGGCGTGTTTTCGTTATGTGGAATAGTGGATTAAGGGGAATCCATACACCCTCAAGGAAGATGACCCTGTGAAATTGCTTTTGCCTCCCTTCTAAAATTAGAAAAGAAAAGAATTTGCTGCTAGGGAGAATACTCACAAAACTTGCCTCCCATACAGACAGTAGCGGAATATCAACTACCGCCAGTCTTTGGCAATTAAATGCCTTTTAAGAATGCGACTAAATATAAAAGCAACTGATGTAATGACCATGGTCAAACTAGACTGGACTTAAACCGACGCAGATTCGCTTTGACACACAAACACATGCTACTGTACCTTGATACACCTAGACCCTGGGGTTTCATCACGAAAACATCCCTATATAATTTTGACCCCCTTAAACCCCACTTTTATATAGTAAATCTGGGGTTTACAGGGGTATACATTATTTTTCTTATTTCTGCTCAAAAACATACATTGTGGGTACTCGTTAGAACCGCCTCGTCGAGGCGGTTCTAACGAGTACCCACAATATGTGTTTTGAGCAGAAATATAAAAAAAATATCAGAATTTTTATCTGAAATTTTTTTTTTTTTTTTTTTGGTAGTAAAATTTTCAATATATTTGAATAGGCGTGTTTTCGTAATGTTGATCCGATCTGCACTTTCATTGTTCAGGAATGTCATTTAATGTAACAGTGTCCATATTTGTACAAAAAATAGCGCCTAAAATTCGGTTTGTAGTGGAACTAAGTATTCCAAATGTAGCCCTGACATTTGATGGATTCGATTTATTACTGGAAATTGAGTACATTAGAATGACACTTTCTCTCAGTTACTTCATATTTATTTATTTAGACCTGAAATATCTGCTTTACAACCTACAGGATACACCCTTAATAAAGCAAAGTGATAGATATTAAGGATTAACTTTTTACAGTAGACAGATATTTTTTAATTTGTTACAGTATTTGACGGAAAATTTAAATGTTGGCATATAGACAATAATAATTGAGAAATTACTAATAATTGCCATAGTCACAAGGCAACTTAGGTGATCTACCGCGCCGGTGGTCATAAATGATCAAACCCCCGACTGCAATGTAGTTGCATCGTACAAGGTAAATTTAGATTTTTTAATCCAAGTACAGTTCCCATCCTAGGGCGACCACTCTGACCTGAAAGTAATGCCTCCTTCTAAAAGTCTGTTCTTCACGGAAAGACTTTGTTTCCGTCTGGGAACGAATTCTGTCTGCCACAAGTAACCCACTTTTGACAAAGTTTTCTCATTTCAAGGAATGGTTATCGAGTCTGCTGGACTGGTCTCACTTTGAAAATGGAGGACAAACCATCGGTTCAAAAGGCTTTTATATTAAATGTTGTCGTTTTTCTTAAGTGAGATAATTAACATATCAACTCAAATATGACGTGTAAAGTCATCTTGAAATTCTTGTAAATCTTGGTGGCATTAGTAAACGTCAAAAACACGAATACTGTGTTTAAATATAAGCATCCAGGGCCCAGTTGTTCAAAGCTAACGACGTCGTTAGTTAACGATTCGTTAAAATTTACATCGAGTGATACGCAAATATGCTGAAATTTTTTGCTGAAAAAATGTGAGTAGCTTTTGCAGTGCAAAAGCTACTCACATTTTTCCAGCAAAACATATCAGAATATTGCGTATTGAATCCGCTAAAACAGTTAACGAAATGACCCTTAACGAGCTCATTAAGCTAACGACGCTTTGAACAACTGGGCCCAGGCTGTCTGATCAGGGCCTTTGTTGTCCGAATGAAAAAACAATCTTTGCATCTTCGTCTATCCAAAAATCGTGATAAAACATCACGAAAATACGCCTATATAATTTTGACCCCCTTAAACCCCAGTATTTTATAGTAAAACTGGGGTTTACAGGGGTATACATTATTTTTCTTATTTCTGCTTAAAACATAGATTGTGGGTACTTGTTAGAACCGCCTCAATGAGGCGGTTCTAACGAGTACCCACAATCTATGTTTTCAGCAGAAATAAGAAAATATCAAAATTTTTTATCTGAAAATTTTCATTTTTTTGGTGGAAAAATTGTCTATATATTTGAATAGGCGTGTTTTCGTAATGCATACTTTCCGACATGTAAGTCAAATGAATATTCAGGTCAACTTGCATTTCCACACAGTCTGGTCAGAGCCTTTGTTGTCAGCATGAAATAAAAAGACTTTGCATCGTTGTCTATCCAAAATGTGTCCAGCGAATATTCTGATCAGAATCTGCGAATGCATAGTTTGCAGGTTGCACACGCCACTAGCACCGGCTTAAGCGGAGCTCTTTTTTTCAAACTATCAGGATGGACTCAATGATCTTATAAAATATGATGCACTATGATTTAGTACGGCATGAGTTTTACGGCTGCTACACGGTACTTAGTAAAGTCTAATAGAATCTATAAAAGTTGTCCTTGGAAACACAGAACACATAAAAGAACGAAAATTCATCACGAAAACATGCCTATATAATTTTGTCTCCCCCCCCCCTCCCCCCCCCCCCCCCCCCACACACACATTAAAACCCCCTTTTTATATAGTAAAACTGGGGTTATTATTTTTTCTTATTTTAGCTTGAAAACATAGATTGTGAGCACTCGTTAGAACCGCCTCGGCGAGGCAGTTTTAACGTATACCCACAATCTGTTTTGAGCAAAAATATTTAAAATATCAGAGTTTTTTTATATCTAAACTTTTTTGAGTTTTTGTAGGTGAAATTTTGTATATATTTGAATTGGCGTGTTTTCGTAATGCGGAGTCTCGGTTTCAATAGTCTCTTCATACATGTATGCAACAACGTAGTTTGCAGTACTGCATTCGTCCCTACATTGTAGCACCGACTGTGGAACTCGATTTCTAAACTAAAAGAATGACTCAACGATCCCAAGGAATATAAAACGTAAAACTGCACTATACTGAAGTCAGGGCCCAGTTGTTCAAAGCTAACGACGTCGTTAGTTAACGAGTCGTTAAAATTTACATCGAGTGATACGCAAATATGCTGATTTTTTTTGCTGAAAAAATGTGACTGCTTAAAAGCTACTTATAATTTTTCAGCAAAAAATATCAGAATATTGTATATTGAATCCGCTAAAACAGTTAACGAAATGACCCTTAACGAGCTCGTTAAGCTAACGACGCTTTGAACAACTGGGCCCTGGTCAATAACTTTACACTATTTCTAAAATGCTGGCAGAATGACAAAGATTATGGACCTTAATCGATCGGACTGCTCCTTTAGGTGAGTTTTTTTTTTTTTTTTTTTTTTTTTTTTTTTTTTTTTTTCTTTTCTTTTCTTTTTCTCGGCCTACACGTTTTTATTCGTCTGTTTGATTACTTAGGATGAATACGGTAAAACAATTTTCTGCTGCTTGTCGCAATCCATAATAAATCTTTCGCTGAGATACCAATTATAAACACGTGAAAATGACAGTTTCCTCCATTATCTACCGCCATGAATATTATTACTCCAGGCCAAGATTGTAGAACCATCTTTCCTCATGCTGTTAATATTTGAATTATTGCTTCAAAACAACTATTCTCTTGCGTTGATGCAATCTTAAATCTAAACGCGTAAGCAAATTAACGCCCAAGGCGATCGACAAGGATTCTGAAATCGGTTTGGAATTCTGTGGAACAAAACTGTAGGTCTAGCAATATGGGCGCATAGTGTGCTGCTATTTGGCGTCAAAATTGTTATGTGTTCTTACCGTATTCGCCTAAGAGTAATGGGCTCAGTTTCAGAGGAAGCAATTGTCAACATTATTTACTTTCCTTCTAAAAATGGGTCTACTCTAAACGGAAAGAATTTGCTCTCTTTTGGAGCACATTCTTTTCTCTTATAGTGGACCCATTTCAAGAAGGGTTCCTCGTGCAACAAATGGCGATAAAACAGCCAGGGATTCCAAGTTCCCTTAAATATTCGGTCACCTGAACTCCTTTCCTATTCATAACGAAAACACGCCTATTCAAATATATATATAAAAAAATTCACCTCCAAAATCTGAAAATTTTCAGATAAAAAACTCTGATATTTTTCATATTTCTGCTCAAAACATAGATTGTGGGTACTCGTTAGAACCGCTTCAGCGAGGCGCTTCTAACGAGTACCCACAATCTATGTTTTGGTTTAAACATATTTTATTTTCCAAATATTACATAACACTATACATTATAGCACATAAGAAATAGGATCAGAACGAAATTATGATTACTTATTTAGTTCTTCTTCTTAACAATTACAGTTGTACAAATAGTGACGGAAAAAATGTTAAAAAATATGGATCTCAATTTGTGAATGTGAATTAAAGATGCAGAATTAAAAGAAGAAAAAAAACACACATTCAAACAAATATAAAAAATAATATAAAGAGCAATGATAAGGTAACGAAAGCCAAAATAAAAAAAAAATAAAAAAAATATATGGAAATGACAGTAAGGTCAGATTTTCAAATAAAGAGCCATAACTGTTAACTGGTTCATACTAATGCCACTTCTAAGGCTGATAATATCAGTCGTAGAAGTCGCTTTAATATATCACAAGACCTTAAGGGATCGTTCCATTTTCTTACCACAGATGGTAGAAAAGACTGAAAATATAGATTAGTTCTAGCGTGGATAGATTGTAGGTTATCTGCATTTCGGAGGCTGTATTGGGATAGATTGTTTATTGACTGTGGTACTAAAGAAGAAAGATAAGACGGAGTTAAGTCATTATACATTATAAAGAACATGACGAGTTTATAATTTTCCCGTCTCTTTTCTAGTGTAACCCAGCCAGTCTCTTGGTACAGGGCATTGAGAGATACAAATTTTGGTTGTTCCAGTGGCAATTCAAGCGGCTTCGATTTGGATTTTCTCAATTTCTTGTTGTTTTTTTTTTTCAAATTGTGTGCAGTTGTTCCATATTATATCCCCGTATTCAAGTAAGGGCCTTATAAAAGTTGTAAATATTATTTCTAGAGAACTCCTGTCCAACTTAAACTTGAGTTTTCGCATAATATTAATCCTGTCCCATGCTTTTTTAGTTATGTAATCAATATGTTGGTGCCAAGTGCAGTCGTTGGACAGAACCAAGCTTAAGTGTTTATGAGATGACACTTCAGCTATTTGTACTTCTTGCATAAACAGGGGTGGGTGAACAGGCTTGTTTAGTTTTCGAGATATCAACATTGATTCGGTTTTGATCAGATTGAAGTCAACTAACTAGTTGTTTGCCCAGACAGAAATTTTTGAAAGGTCTGAGTTAAGGCAAACAGCAGATGTAATAGGATTTTCAACAATAATGGTGAGACTAGTATCGTCAGCGAACAGGCGAATGTTGGAGCTAATTTCAGCGACTATATCGTTAATGTAGATTAAGAAAAGTATTGGCCCGAGTATGGAGCCTTGCGGCACTCCAGCAAGAATATACGTCCAGTCTGACGCGACACCAGGAAGTATAACGCGTTGTTTTCTTTCATCTAAATAATTTGTAAACCATTTGAGAAGTTCTCCCTGAACACCTGCTGCCTTAAGTTTGTGTAAAAGCCCTGCATGCCATACACGATAAAATGCTTTCCTGGTGTCGCAGAAGACAACTCTAACTTCTTTGCCCATGTCTAAGGCTTGACAGAATGTATTGGTCTATGTTTTCGAGCACAAATAAGAAGAATAATGTATACCCTATAAACCCTACTTTTACTATATAAAAGTGGGGTTTAAGGGGGTTCAATATTATATAGGTATGTTTTCGTGATGTTTACCATAAAACTCGATCAAGTATTTATTACCTAATAATGTATCTAAAATACCGACGGAATGACAACAGTGCATTTCAGACCGTGTACCGACACCTTTGGGGCAGTTCGACCTGATCCTTTGTTGTATGTTAGGGACCTCCTGTATGGATACTTAGGGTAAATATGTTACAGTAATCTATGTACTGACGCAAATACATGTACATGTAGTTGCATTTTTGATAATAGACAAACGATTAACTTATAGTGTTTAAACACTAATTTCGCAGTGATGACAGGTAACTGCGAAGAATATTCGAACTGATGTCATCGACTTGGTGACGTACCAATTCGTTAACCCACCAATACCTTGTGTTCGAAACAATGAACATTTATTTGGCAAACTGTTTAGCTGTGTCAGTGATGAGTATGCACTATTTGCAACGAAGTAGTTAGCACTTTGCGAGTATAGACGACCCTCTTTATACCGACACCCGATACAACGTCAAAATTCGTTATAATGACAATTTGACTGTCACGAAACCTTCGCTTAAGAGGCAACAATTAGTCACAAATGATGCAAGAATATAGTATTAAATACTTTAAAGAAACATATGTTTTGGATATTTGTTTGAATCGTCTCAGTGAGGCAATTCTAACAAATATGCAAAACGTGTTCTATGAAGAAATAATAACAAAAGAAGACCTCTATTACATATCAATATGCTCAGTAAAATTCTTTTCAACAGCAAATTCATTTTAATGGCAACGTCTTTGGGAATAAATGATGTCGTTGTAACGAGGGTTCACTGTATTTATTTTGAAGTTGTGCGGCCTAGTCAGCACTGTTAAAGTCATGTCGAGCCGGTCAGTTAACCTATTTACACTTTTTCTTGGGCAGGCCTAATGCTCTAAGCTCTTAAAAAGAACTTGGTTTACATACTTTTTCCAGTAACTGACAGCTGTCTGTCTTGAATCAGCGGAAGTGTGAGAATGGCCGTAGAAATGATTTCAACTTTACGATACAAAAAAAAAACCGTTGCCATAGAATGTCAAAAAGAAATGTGAAAATATTTTGAAAGCTTCTTCATAATGGAAGAGTTAATTATAGAAATATGGGCATGATTTGGTTAATTATCTTTGGGGTAAGGTTTTTAGTTTATTTTCATCTTGGCACAAGTACATCTCAAGTACAAGTTCGTCTGGCATTTGTCAGCAACACAAGTATACCTACAATATATATCCCTTTTACACTAAATTTGAATATCACAAGATAACATTTTAAGACACTTTCCTCTTTTCTACCAGAAATATTGCTTGACATTTCAAGCCGTTAGTCCTTGAGACGACGTATGAAATGTAAAGCCCCAATTTCTTGGGTGTTTGGTATTCAAATCGCTAATCAGAAAACATCGTGTAGGCAGAGGTTTAAGGTTGCTTGTATGAAACTTAAAACAAAACTGACTTGGAAAAAATAAGTTGTAAGTTCGATTTCACTGTCTGGAGTTCTTCTACAAGAGTATACTAAAGAACTAGGTGACCTGCCATAATATAATTTATGAGCCGGGGTACAGTATTTCCTGCAAGATTTCATGTCCGCCCGCTCAGCTAAAACGCAGATCAGCTTGTGCATCCACACATTCTAAGAAGAACCTCTGCCGTCCATCTAAGGTACGCTTGGGTGTTTTGCTACCCTCGTAGAGCTAAACAATGAATCTGGTCAGCCTATGCATCTGGGCAGGCTGATCTGAGTCATTAAATGGCGCACATGCGACCTTGTAGGAAATACTGTGTCCCGGCTCATTTCAGACACTTGTACTTGAAGAGAGATTGGTCATAATTATTCAAATACCAAGAAACGTCACAATCACGGAACACCACTCTCCGAAGCATTACGAAAACAGGCCTATTCAAATATATAGAAAATTTCACTTCTAAAAACTGAAAATTTTCAGATAAAAAAAACTCTGATATTTTTTTCAAATTTCTGCTCAAAACATAGATTATTGGTACTCGACGGTTCTAACGAGTACCCACAATCTATGTTTTTGAGCAGAAATAAGAAAAAAAACTGTATACCCCTGTAAACCCAAGTTTAACTATATAAAAGTGGGTTTTTAAGAGGGTCAAATTTTATATGGGCATGTTTTCATGATGACACCGGGTAAGTGTTTAGTGAAATGAAATAACAGCACAATACAACACATCCTTGACAACCTCACAATGACTAAGCATTTACGGGAAACTGATACACTTGATAGTCGTTTCGTTTTGTTTCTACATGGGAGGTGACTTTTGTGACTTCCTGCACACTAAATCCCCACCTTCTGAAAAGGGGTTTACTCTAGAAGAAAATATGAGCGAATGTTTTTCTTTAGAGTCAAAGCAATTTTGAGAGAGCAGACTTCCCTGAAGTGTATTCATTCCTCTTCCAATGCTTAGGATAATTGTGTTAGTCTGAAATGCGTATGCTTTAAAACATGAAGCTTTTACATAAAAAGCGGTCTAGCAGAATCCTGATTGAAACTAAAACGATGCACAGACAAGAAGGATCCTGACATATCCGAGAACGGCTGGATCGCCTGTGCATTTGCACAGTCTAATCATTCCTTCGTTTCTACTTGCAGAATTAAGAGCTGCTGAATGCTGAAGAACATGCTTACGCACAGACAAGACTCAGGGCAGACTATGCGTATGTGCAGTCAAATACGATATAAAGGCATTTTCTAGTGTCTAATCCTAATATTGCTGCGCTTAATACTTAAGAGGAATCGATGCACTTCAAAGAGAAATAAGTCCTTCAAAATTGTTTTGCCTCCTTCTTGAAAAGGGGCCTACTTTACTAGGAAAGAATTTGCTCCCTTTCAGAAAGGATTTGATATGCAGGAATGCAAAACAGGAAATTGCAAAGGCTGTCTTCCTGGTAAAATCATCACGAAAACATTTAAAATTTTGACCCCCTTTAACCCCACCTTTATACAATAAAACTGGGGTTTACAGAGGTAAACATTAATTTTCTTATTTCTGCTCAAAATCATAGATTAAGGGAGTACCCACAATCTATGTTTTGAGCAGGAATATGAAAAAATATCAGAATTTTTTGTCTGAATATTTCATTTTTAGGAGGTAAAAATTTCAGTATGTTTGAATAGGCATATTTCCGTAATGTGATGGAAATCTACCTAGCGTCGCCAGTCTGTTTTCATCTTTTTTATGTTCGGCGTCTGACATTAATAGTAATTACATGTAACACAATATCAGTTACATGTAGCAATCAGTAAATAATTAATATAAGTGAAAGCGATTTAGAATGCTTACATTACAGAGTTTTAAATGAAAATCTTAGGAATCTCCTCTGGGAAATATAATACTATTTTACATCATATTGATTGCAACATTAATGTTCGCATTTCATACTTTCTCAATAAAATGCCATTTAAAGGAGGTTTTAATGAGATAGCTGTATAAAGTGCTGATCAATGTTGTAAAATAAGAAGAGAAATACTTCGAGATCAGCAAAATATCTTCTGTGATAAATGAGGGGAAAGAGTGTCAGAGACGGAAACGTATGACAAATCTCTTAGCTGGGAATAAACTATGAGAATAAATTCAGAATAAATTCAGAATTGTAATTTGCAGAATAGAAGCGCTTAGCCATATTTTAAAATAATTTCATCTATATAAGTGTACTTATTAACTGTTTCAAAGTAAACAATTAACTTTACTCTCTACGTATGGCGTCATCAGCATTATGGTATTTCTTCTTTTCATTTGCATCATGAAAACATACCTATATAATTTTGACCCCCGTAAACCCCACTTTTATATAGTAAAACTGGGGTTTACAGGGGTATACATTATTTTTCTTATTTCTGCTCAAAAACAGCGGTTCTGCGGTTCTAACGAGTACCCACAATCTATGTTTTGAGCAGAAATGTGAAAAATATCACAATTTTTTATCTGAAAATTTTCATTTTTTGGTGGTAAAATTTTCAGTATATTTGAATAGGCATGTTTTCGTGATGCTTTATATGCTGTACGTTGTACATTTGTTCTTGGTGAGCGCATATCTTTTGCACAAGACTCTAAAGTGCTTGTCCACAAAAATGACGAGTAAGATTATAGTCCAAGAGGAGTAGGCGATGGCGAAGCTTACCGAGGAGCACACTGGCCATATCGACTTCTATTTACCTTCCAAACACTTAAACCTAATTCAGTTTCATCTAAAGCATTAGCTACCAATTTACGAAAGCGGTGTATTTATCTAGTGGTTCTTTAACTGTAAGAAAGTATTTTTCCACTAAAAAATCAACGGATATTAGACATAGCGTAAATATGTAAGACAAACAAATATAATCAAAGAGATCCCGCATAAACAACGGCTTTGTCGTATAAAATTCGATTTATGGATCTAACAATAAGCTTTGATTTGCCAACTAAACCTGTTGAATCGTTTCACAGAATTCTTCGTAGGTCAATCTTTTCAGTCCTGCATACCAGACAGTGTTGTTCCTAAAGTGCTTAACGCTTAGCACACTGGGTATGTTTTTTTCAGCAGACGATATTTTGAAATACTTTTTTTATGTTTCTCAGAAAATGAGCTTTGTCATTTCATGCAAATTATCTCTTAAGGAGACAATTTGCTTGAAATGCATAGCTTATTTTCTGGGAAAAATAAAAAAGATTTCATCATTTTTTTTTCCCTTTTGTCTGCTGAATTTACCCAGACAGTGGTAAAGGTTAATGAGCTGTCTCATGAGGCTGTACAGTTGGCTTTTTTTTTTTTTTTTTTTTTGGTGGTGGGGCGGGGGGGGGGGGGGGGCACCCGTATTTGCAAAAACTGAATGTATACGTATTCCTAAAATGCAATACTTATGTTCTTGATTTTCATTACAGTGTCTCTACAAAAAAGTTTGTTTTATTGCAACCATTTTGTGCCAAACCCTTCGCACATATACTACTTATTTCAAGAGTTAAAGGTCAAGATCCCCATTTGATCAAGCGCCCAAATTCCATGGTAAGTTGTGGGGTCCAATGCCTTTTTAATGGACATGGGAAGCTGCGGTAGCTTTGTTAATTAGCAGATGTGAGCAGTCAACCTATTAGTCGAATATGTGCAAGCATGTTTGTATTCGTGTATTCGTTTTTACGGAAAAAGTGCATTTTAGGATTTATTGCACATCCAGTTTTGAAAATACGGATGTCAGTACAGAATGGTAAACTTTACATTCTCAGTGTATACCGTTTGCTATATCTGGACTTCTGGAACAACATTGTTTTGCATTAGGTTCTTCTGTTGCAGTTCATTCTTTGTCTGTGCGTCTGTGATTTCAGATGTGGCGTTTGTGTTGTCCTTATGTGTTCCTCGTCTGCTTCTTTTGGTGCCTCGGGAAGGCTGCCTTTCATGATTGAGGCATTTCCTGTGTATATTTACTTATATTTGTCCTGCTTGCATTTACTGGTTATCTTCATTTATATATGTTAAGTTCATCTATCCACAACTAGTGTTTACTTCTTAACTGTTAGTTAAATCAATTCCAGTTTCGAACAAGATGTGAATCCCAGTCCAGGATTTGTACATCGAGATTGCTTACGACCAGGCCAACGGTCGCACATTGTAAAAAAATGAAACATGTCCCATAGCCTTATGACGATAGGTGTGGTGCGAAACAAAGATCAACAGTGTCGTGGATTCAACATGTGAAAGGGGACCCAACCTTATTCTTTCTTATATCTGCCTTCAGCCTTTACTTTTTCAACTGAGTGCATCCATTCACTACTTAACTCTTTCACTGTCACAGGCGATAATGATAGGTTTTTGCAAACAGCATAGATCCAGATGAGACGGCTCAATGAGCCGTCTCATCTGGATCTACGCTATTTGACGTTCAGTCTTTCAACTTTACATATGAACGTCTTTCCAAACGATAGTTTGTTAAAATAAAAAAAAAGCAGACGACAAATAACGTCTGAAATTTAGCTCTGAAAGAGTTAATCACTATTGGGTAAATACTCGTAGAGGGCATTGTTCAGTCGTTGTTGTACGCGGATGCTCAGTCTGATCAGTGTCTACGCTGGGCGCACATGCAAAATTGTAGGAAATAATGTGCCCCGGCTGATGTTTCTAAAATCATTAGGTGTCCTGGAACTGTTCAATCAAGTTTATTTTCTAGTTTCCATGAGATTAGAAGGATTTTTGCAGCAGCTAATGCAGGCAGTATTGTGTCATTTTTCATTACGAATACTTAGTTAAAAGAGAGTTTAACGCTTATCGAACAGTGACTATAAGTACACTCGTGCATTAACATAGGTTTGTCAGAGCCGTCGCTTTTCAATATCCGAATCTAAGGTACCTTACATTATGCGATGACGTAAACTATTCCCGGACTGGGCAGACCCGCAACATAAAGTTGATGATCATTTTTTGCATATACATAAAGTGTCCTTTTATTTTGATATATGTCAAATGAGAAGAGCTACGAGATGTATTCAATTCATTAGGAAGAACTGATTAAGGGGTCTGGATACACTCGAAAGATTTAACGTCAGCTTTACAAGGGGAACAACTTTTGCGACTTCCTGTTTCCTTATCTGCGCACAAAGCTCTCTTTCCGCAAATTAAATTCTAAATGCATCACGAAAACACGCCTATACAATGTTGACCCCCTTAAACCCCACTTTTATATAGTAAAACTGGGGTTTACAGGGGTATACATTAATTTTCTTATTTTTGCTCAAAACATAGGTTGTGGGCACTCGTTAGAACCGCCTCGCCGAGGCGGTTCTAACGAGTACCAACAATCTATGTTTTGAGCGAAAACATGAAAAATATCAGATTTTTTTATCTGAAAATTTTCATTTTTTTTCATAATGAGCAAGCGCATAACATAACCTACAAAATGGCATGTGCGCGCAGCGAAAACTCAGATCACCCTTGGCTTCGCCCAGTCTGATCAGAGTCTTCGCGGTACTCTCATTGGGCAGGTAAAGACCCAAGCTTTCTTCATGTGGACAGCGAAGACTCTGATCAGACTGAGCGGATGCCCAGGCTGATCTAAGTCTTCGCTGAGGGCACATGCCGTTTTGTAAGTTTTGTAGTGCGCTGGCTCAAATGGAAATAATGTGCTCCAAAGGAAAGTCAATCTTTTCTATGCAGTAGTGACATCTTTCGAAAACGGAGGCAAAACAGTTTTAAAAGAGTTCCTTCGCCTGAAAGTTTATCAGTTTCCTACGATAATGAAACAGCTAAAGAGACATGTCTGTTTCAGCACTAATAAACTGTAATTGAGTCCGCCATGTGATGATATGAGCTACCAAAATGGAAATAATGTGCTCCCAAGGAAAGCAATCTTTTCTATGCAGTAGTGACATCTTTCGAAAAAGGAGGCAAAACAGTTTTAAAAGAGTTCCTTCGCCTGAAACAGCTAAAGAGACATGTCTGTTTCAGCACTAATAAACTGTAATTGAGTCCGTGAGCTACCACGTGGGAAAACGTACCTTATGACGTGTCATTACGAAAACACGCCTATTCAAATATATTGAAAATTAAACCTACAAAAACTGAAAAGTTTTCAGATAAAAATTCTGATATTTTTCATATTTCTGCTCAAAACATAGATTGTGGGTACTCGTTAGAACCGCCTCGCCGAGGCGGTTCTAGTTCCCACAATCTATGTTTTTAAGCAAAAATAAGAAAAATAATTTTAATCCCTGTAAACCCCAGTTTTACTATATAAAAGTGGGGCTTAAGGGGGCAAAATTATACAGGTATGTTTCCGTGATGTGCGCCATCGAAGACTCAAATTAGTTTGATCAGAAGCTACCTTGTCCGCATGAAGAAACTTTCTTAACTGCACACACTGAATATTCTGAGCAGATTGTACGAGTACGCATGCTGATCTGAATCATTGCTGGGCTAACATGTCTGAATGTGCATTTTCTGACGTTTCAGCTCGTATGCATTCGATGCATGTACGGGCAAGGAACACCAAGAGCAGCCTATGAATCGGCAACTCTTCATCACGAAAACACGCTTATATAATTTTCCCTTACACCCCCCTTTTATACAGTAAAACTGGGTTTTACAGGGGTATACATTAAATTTCTTATTTCTGCTCAAAAACACATATTGTGAGTACTCGTTAGAACCGTCTCGGCGAGGCGGTTCGAACAGGTACCCACTCTCTTTGTTTTGAGCAGAAATATGAAAAAAATCAGATTTTTTTAATCTGAGTTTTTTTTTCTTTTTATGGAAGAATAATATCCACCTACAACAATGGTCCCGATGTTCTTGCTGGGTGTAATGAATCTTTATTGTTCTCAAAGGTCTCTGATACAAAGTCTTGCTTGGTCGGGTTAACAGAAGTTTTCAGTTTTTGAAACAGAACCACGTTTCCACATAAGCAAACTTAGTTTCTTTTTACAGTATCAGGCGCAGTTTCAGACAACGTACCTTTAGACATGTGCGCCCAGTGAAGATTCAAATCAGCCTGTGCATTTGAGCAGTTGGATCAGTCTTCGGCTGGCACATTTGGATGGCCAAGGATCACGTTTCCACATAAGCATCATTTCTCCCTCAGTGTGTGTGCTTGTGTGTTACTGTTTTTCTTTTCCGTTTGTTTTATTAGTTTGTACGACTCTGTGCAAGTGCAATGAAAAAGGTTCTTTACTTTTTAGACGCGCCGGTGCGTGAGTGTGGTGGTGCTGGAAATGAAAGCTACAATCCCTTGAGCAATAATCACAGATCATACACTCTGGAAAATATACTGATTTTGACGAAGCAAGGATGTGTTCAGTAAAACACACGAGTTTTCTTTCTTTCTTGTTTTTCATTTTTTTTTTTTTTTTTTTTTTTTTTTTTTTTTTTTTTCATCTGAACGATTGTACTGTAAACCTGTCTCATATCACCTCAAATTACACTGTATCAAACAATCTCGCTGATGAGACATATACAATTCACTATGATGTTTTACAGTTGAGGAACAGGACCTCTATACGGACCCAACCTATACTTGTAATTTGGAGCTGCATCAGAATAGAGAGTAGAGATTCGCGAGTAAAACTAGTTTAAAGCCTCCATGAGATTTTCCCACTGACCGTTCCAAGGCGGTTCCTCTGTTGCAGTTCTTCTTTTTGTGTGTCTGTGATTTCATATGTGGCGTTTGTTTTGTCATTATTTGTTCCTTATCTGTCCTTCTTGTTGTGTCTCGGGCTGTTGTTTGTGATTGTGATATTTCCTGGGTATCTTAACCTATATTTGTTTATGTTAAATCAAATACATTATGTCAATAATTATCAATAATTATCAATTTTATGTATACTTTCAAATAAAACCATTATTTTTGTACAAAAATATGTTCATATTCTTAAACAGTGACTGCTCTCCTGGTCTGGGATGATCTTTGGTGACGCAACGGTTATCATCCAATCAGATTTTACTTTCCGCTTACATAGCAGCCTGTTGAACTTTTCTGGCTTGGAACAGCAATAGGTCATTTTGGAAAACAAACGTTTTCGTGGAAAATATCTACTCTGTACACAGATTTCATCATCAGTTCTTGATTTAAAAATGCTTTGGTTATGTATTGATAAATTTGTCTTTATTATCAATAATTAGCTTTAGATTCCATTGCATTTCTTGCCCGCTTCCTGCATCACTCGTCTCTGTGTGACGTTCCCTTTTTTACATGGTCGCAGCAGTTGTGCCTGACAGGTTAAATGTTATAATTTTTGGGGACTCCTTTGTTCGAAGGCTCCGGGATGGGGCATTCTCCAACTGTCATCTTAACTTAAATTTGACTTCCTCACGTCTGTCTGTATACTGGCATGGTTTGGGCGGTGGTGTGACCCCACGAAGCGCACAAATCTCTCTGGCCAGATAGGCAATTGCTACATGACCTGGATATTGACATCCTTGTGTTGCAGGTTGGCAACAACGACCTGTTGCACGCCTGGTAATCTCGTAAGGGGTACCCGCTGGTTAAGCACTAAACATCTTTACGCGAATTTCCGGCCATGACTTAACTTAAGAGACATCCAAATGTCAACAAACGGATAAATTCTCCTTATTTATTGATTTTAGTCAATTTTATAGACATATTTTGAAAAATCGGACAATGCTATTCACAACAACTTTCATTTCTACGTCGGAAAAGATAGGTATGTGCGTTGAAAAACAAGCTGCTAAGATTTTGATTGCTTAACCAGCGGCTGCCCCTTACAAGATTACCAGATGTGTGTTGCTGTCATCCACTAAGCAGCAGATTTACGGGCGTCTCTCTCCGCCTTTACAGAGCAGTTGTTGCAGAATGGGGTTTGTTATGTTCTGTGAAATACTTAAAAGGAGAAACCGCCAATATTATAATGCACTATATTGACTGTACCTGTATGTGTGTATATGTACATACAATTACCTTGATATTTAATTTCGTAACGTTTGGAGAGGAAATTGGCATTCACAGTTTCCCTTTCAGAGACATTGTGTAAGTATCTGCTTGCTTGCGAGATTTTTTGAGATGACATTGGGATGTGTCACATCAAATCTTGATGTATTTTTACATTTTAGCCCTTCTTATGGGTTTTCAACCTGGCAGGTTGAATATGTACAAAATACACCTTTACAGACGAGTCCTCTGTGCTTTCTCTTTTAGGTTGGCCTTTATTGGGTTGTGTTTTGGCTAACTGTTTCGTTTCGTGCCAAATTAAACTGACATTGTTAAATGTAAAAATACACATGCATTTTCTATACAGTAATTTAATATGTGATTTGTAAGAAGACTCTTAGGAAATAAAAACAATTAATTCTGTACAAAAATATGTCTTTATTCTAAAAAGGAGACTGCTCTCCTATGTCTAGAATGATTTTTGCCAAAACCTATTACTTGTTATCATTGATATTCGGTGACGCAACGGTTATCATCCAATCAGATTTTACTTTCCGATTATAAAGCAGCGTGTTGAAATTTTCTGGGTGGAACAGCAAGAGATCAGTTTGGAAAACAAATTTCCCTAGCCTCCCGTACCACCCTCCGCACTTATACTGTAGTATCTTCCAGGTCTTCTGGGACAGTCGTTTTTGTCGTATGCTTTAATTTGTAATAGCTTATCAAGCTTGTTTTAAGTTGAGTTCTGTTTTGGCCATTTTTTTTCGTTTCGGACCAAATTAGGCTGAAATTGTTCTATGCAGTATTTACTATACAGTATTTTGTATCAATTGTTAAATGTGGTTAGAACAAGTCAGTAATAATGATCTAGTCTGGGTTTCATACCAGACTTATCAAACATATAAATATTTCCATTTTATTTGTTGCCCCTCAACTTAAAATAGAAAAAAACAACAGTTTTGCATGTGAGGCCTGTTCTGTAAACATGTGATTAGTTAGATGACCTTTGGAAATATAAATAATATCATCTCAGTTAACATTTCCATAGTTTTGTTTAAAAACAGGCATCTCCTAATCGGGTGCATTAACTGAGTCGGAAGCCTTTATGCGAACCGATTGTTTTAATGTACTTCTGTATTTAGAGTAGCATCGGAACCCAGGGTGAAGTTGGCTAGCTGTAAAAGTGCTTTAACATCCCCACCCCCACCCCCGGTGGTTTATTCTACTGACCGTTCTAAGGCGGTGGTCCTGGTGTTAGTCTTACTAGGCGATTTATTTTAGTTTTGCCTCGTGTTATTTTGTTATTGTGTTTTTCAGTCCTTTGAGCATTGGGATTGCCTTGCTAAGGGAAGAGAGTGCTCTTCGTGCGTTTATTCGATTTGAACTTATTTGATTTTGTCTGTTTCCTCTTTTCTTGGTGTCTGGGAAGAGCTGCGGCTTGTGATTGTGGCACTCCCTGGACTTTTCTCTTACCTATTTTGGAAGTGATTTGTATCTCCCTATCTTTACTTTTCTATGAAGTCTCAATCCTTACCCTATCTAGAATATCCCAGCTAACATTCTACGTAAATCTATATCGGGCCGTCATCGGCCCGTCAGGGTAGCTGACGGGCCGATGACGGCCCGATGTAGATTTACGTAGAATGCTAGCTGGGATGTGTGTCTGATCTGACTTGTCTGTTGCTTGGCTCACCGTGGTATTACTAGTGAGCTTGTATTGCATGGACGTTCGTGTAATAGTCGATCCCGCATCTTGTTTCATCACAACATTGCTTTATACGCTTTTTAATCCACTGACAGAAACACTATGCACTCTCAATAATTACATTTAACACTTTTTATACCGCCACTCAATACAACAATAAAACTTGTTGTTATGATATTTTGACTAGCACGAATCTTTTGTTCAAGAAGTGACAATTAATTAGATATTATGCAAGAATTTTGTATTTAACGATTCCAGAAACATATATTTTGTATGGTTGTTAGAATCGCCTTAGTGAGTCAATTGGAACGTTGTCATGCCTGTGTACAGTGTTTCTTCCTTTCCTGGGTATCTCTACCTCTAATTCATACATATTGAGACGATCACGGTTGTCTGCTTTGTATAGTTTCAGGCCTGCCCTAGGAATTTGTGATGTGCATCATTTTTATTTTAATAATAATCTTAAATGGATTGATATACTTGATAGTATTCGCGCAAATTTCACAAGGAACTATTTCTGAGAATTTTTGTTTGCTTTCTAGCTAACCGTTTTCCTTCTAAAAGGGAAGCCAATTCTTTTCATCACGAAAACATGCCTATATAATTTTGACCCACTCAAACCCGACTTTTATATAGTAAAACTGGGGTTAACAGGGGTGTACATTATTTTTCTTAATTCTGCTCAAAAACATAGATTATGGGTACTCGTTAGAACCGCCTCGTCGCGGTTCTAACGCGTACCCACAACCTATGTTTTGAGCAGAAATATGAAAAATATTAGAATTTTTTATCTGAAAATTTTCATTTTATGGTGGTAAAACTTTCAGTATATTTGAATAGGCATATTTTCGTAATGCCTTCTAGAGTAAACAAATTCTTTTCAGAAGGGAGATAAAAACGCTTTTGATAGCACTGACAATGTATCCATTCCCCTTAAATTGTAATTGTGCAGTCTATTTGTTAGTATTACAACTAAGCCGATTTCACTGCTGATGATTATTAGTCTCCAAGGAAACTCTCTAAGTAGGAGAAAGGAATTGTGACATGTAATCACAAAACGCAAACAAAACCTGGACAGTTAACTACAAAAGAAATAAATTCTAAAGGGGGGAGACTCTTACGAGCAATGGACCACCATCAAACCTTAATACAGCAGGTGTTGTTCTCTGGGCCAGAATAGCTAATTTTGCCCGATTAAGCCTCATCGGTGACACTCATATGAATTGTCGAATTCCCGGAAAGGACTCAATGATCACAAAGGACCAGGGCCCAGTTGTTAGCTTAACGAGCTCATTAGTGGTCAAAATGTTAACTGTTCTAGTAAGTACAATATCTAATTCATAGATATTTGTGCTGAAAACATGTGAGTAGCTTTAGCAAATGCAAAAGCTAGTTACCTTTTTTCAGCAACACTATTACCAAATATGCCATATTTAATGATTAAAGTTTTAACGATACGTTAACTAACGACATCGTTAATTTCGAACAACTGGGCCCAGAAGATATACATTTCACTATAACATTTTCATTACGAAAACACGCCTATTCAAATATATTGAAAATTTCACCTCCAAAACCTGAAAATTTTCAGAGGAAAAACTCTGATATTGTTCACATTTCTGCTCGAAACATAGATTGTGGGTACTCGTTAGAACCGCCTCGCCGAGGCGGTTCTAAAAAGTATCTACAATCTTTTTTTTTTTTTTTTAGCAGAAATAAGAAAAATAATGTATACCCCATAAACCCCAGTTTTACTATACCGAAGTGGGGTTTAATGGGGTCAAAATGATATAGGTATGTTTTCGTGATGATGGCCGCCACACTGCACTAACGTCAGCTGTAGAGCCTTACAAAACGGTCAGAGGTGGAACTATCCGATTTAAAATAGTGCTCAATAAATCTAAGTAAATGAAATATTAAAAAAATAAAAGGATTGAATATGGATGCACATAACTGTGATTGTTAGTAAGTGAGCCACAATGTAAGAAAACTTACCTGTCGACATGAGCGTCAAACGAAGACTCAAATCCACCTACACACCCGTGCAGTCTGGTTAGAGTCTTCATTGTGTGGATGGAGAAACTTGTAAGCCTGGCTACCCAAATGTGCTCAGTGACGAGTCTGTTCAGAGTGCCCGAATATATCTGATTCTTCAACTACATTAAAGGTAATCATATACACCTGGGTCCAGTTGTTAAAAGTGTCGTTTGCTTAACGAGCTCGATAATGGTCAAAATGTTAACTGTTCTAGTAAGCACAATATCTAATTCAGAGGTCTGTTTGCTCAAGAAAATGTGAGTAGCTTTTGCACTCACATTTTTTTTCAGCAAACATATTAGCGTATATGCCAATTTAATGATCAAAGTTTTAACGATACGTAAACTAACGACATCATTAGTTTTGAACAACTGGTCCCAGGAGATTTAGTAGTCAGGTTTTATTTTGACTAGCCGTTTGGACAATTTTTGAAAAAGAAACTGTGATTTTGACTTTCTGTTTGTTGTGTTTTGATTGTGGTGCCGTTGCTTTAAGTGCGTACTTTTTTCCCTTTAGTGTCGTGGACAGAAGATGTTTGGTAATTGTATCGATTCCTGGTCATTGCCTTCCTTTCGATTTACAAGGGGGACAGCTAGTTTTGACTTCCTGTTCGCTTTCCTGCATAGTTATCTTCTTTCTGTACACCAGTTTCTTTCTGCAAATGAGTCTACTCTATCAGAAGCAAATTCTTTTCCTATAGAGTTGACCCCGTTTCAGTGAAAGACAAAACAATTTTGACTAAGTTACTACCCGCATACCTTCCCTGAAATGTTTCACAAGGAAGACAACTAGTTTTGACTTCCTGTTCGCTTGCCTGCATAATTATCTTCTTTCTGTGCACCAGTCTCCCTCTACAATGTAGTCTACTCTCTAAGGAGTAAATAGAGAGCAAACTCCCTTCTTATAGAGTTGACCCCGTTTCAGTGGAAGACTGCGTTACTATATTTATTCACCTGAATCGTGATTAGATTTGATTGGCACTTTAATTTTTGTTGTTTTTTTTTATTTATTTATTAATTTCTATTTTTTTTTTTTTTTTTTTTTTTTTTTTTTTTTTGTATTTTGCCCTCGTTAATGGGCTATCCTAAACAAAACGGACATTTAGATATAATGTAGACGCTGATCAGTGTGTGCGGATGTACCTGCTAATTTTGGATATTCAACGCCCGCACATGAAATAAGGACTTCTTTCAAAGCTGTGCATGAAATTTATTGATACCGGAGTTCCAGACGCCGAATCTCATCACGAAAACACGCCTATATAGTTTTGACCACCTTAAACCCCACGTTTGTACAGAAAAACTGTGGTTTAAAGGGGTATATTTCTGCTCAAAAAACATAGATTATGGGTTCTCGCCGAGGCGGTTCTAACAAGTACCCACAATCAATGTTTTGAGCACAAATAAAAACTACCAGTGTTTTTCATCTGAAATTTCATTTTTTGTTTGTTTTTTGTGGTAAAATTCTCAATATATTTGAATAGGCATGTTTTCATGACGGATACTTTTATACGTACGATTATCCTCAACACAGGCCATTAACTTTGGATTGAAGGACTATATTGGAAAATAGTTCGCACCATCTGTAGAAAGCACTTGACTCCAGTATGCAAAACAAAGGCCACGGACTGCTGCAAATGACACTAGCTGGAATGCTGTTCACTGGAAAACGTCAAAGATAATGAGCTGCTGATCTGAATATAGTTATAAATGAACCTCGCCATGCGAAAATAATTTTTTGATGTGTATGCGAACAGTAAAAGTTCAAATCACCCAGTGGATAACAAAGACCCTAATCAGACTGCGCAGAGGCAAAGACTGATCTAAGCCTTCATAGTTCGTATATACACTGATACAGTTTTCAGACAGCGCGATTAAAAAAAAGTACACTACTATGAGTCTAGGTTTATCGCATAAAAAATGTTGATTTTTTCACGGCAGGTCTTGTTTTGCGTCTAAGCTTCCCTTATACTCGTAAAAAGAACCCTAAAAGGATTATGTGATATTTTCTGTCTGAAATGACGTATGTGGCTTTCTTTGAAGCGGAAAACGTGCTTAGATTCACAATACACATTTTGTTTGACCGCTAAAGAAAAGAAATGACACATAACAAAATAAACTCTATTTCATGCTAATTAAAACTCGGAAGAAAACTATTCATAATATATACGTAATCAAGATATAACCCTTTCGTTAGTCAATATATTCAAGCAAAAGTGCAAACGTGTTTAATCTGAAATTAACGATTCTTTATCAAAGTCGGTCAGTACATTCATGGCAATCACGAGTCTACAATAGCTATGATTAGGTCAGGTGTAGCATGAAACCTACCTCTTACCTTACAATTTCAAGGTGGCTATGTCACGAGGTTTTTGGGAAGGGTGCACACTTTTTCGAACGCTTGATTTTGGCTGCATTTGCTTCGAATGCTTGCAAATACTGCATTCAGAATATGAATACGCTGTATATTAATGAATAGTGTTCATATTCGAATATGTGATGTACTTTGTTTTATAAAAATCGGTGGGATATAACCTGAGAAAAATGCAATTCCCTTACCTTGAATTGAGCAATTTTAAAGTTGGAAAGTTGTGCCCCCTTCCAAGAAAAACACGTGACATAGCCACCTTGAAGTAATACCTGTCGTTTACTAGGAAATATATATGTTTGGGGCACCTGATCAAACCTTGAAGAGTAACAAGAAATGTGCATAGCTGTTCATAACGTCATAAAATATCCAGAACCTATTTTCTGAATGGAGAGAACTTAAGCCACCAGTTCGCTTTATGGCTGCAGCCTACAGTTTTTTCCAGGTCAAACCAGAGCCAAGTTTAGGTTGCGTTGTTTCAATCACGTGACTTAGACCTTCTTATAGTAGACCTTTATGTCTACTATAAGAAGGTCTAAGTCAAGTGATCTAAGCTTAATGTTGTCCTTAAAAACACTGAACAAGAAGACAAACAGTGCAACCTTAACTCGGCTCTGGTTTGACTTGGAAAAACTGAAGGCTGCAACTATGGTAGCCGCCGTCCATGCAAATAATTTGCCCAGCAGGCACACAGCTGAAACAACGTCGGTTTATTGTTGATTCGACGTCCAGACGTTCAATACGTGGAATCGACGTTGTGTCCATATTATATGCTCACTTGGTGGTAGATAAGAACCGCATTAAATGAAGATTTCATAAATTTGGACCGTACTTGGATTCCCCAGCTCACAAAGGAACGGAGAGGATTGGCTTAAAAGGGTAAGAAGTACTCTCAAAGCTAATCATGTTGTCCTAACGACAAACTCATTTAAGACGATTTGATACACGATTTGATACACCTGGTAGAATTTCCACCATTTTTTAAAAAGGATTACGACTTTTCAGCGTTCCTGTTTGCTTTCCTACAAACCCAGCCCGTTCTTAGAAGTAGTCTACTCTCCCTGTAGAAGCAAAGTATTTGCTTGTGGAGCAGACCCCTTTTCCAAATATTTCGATAGAGTCTCCCTTAAAATTTCATCAGTTACTCTTAAGGGACTGAAATGAAGTGAAGTGAAATAAAGTGACAGTATACGAGCTGACAATCATTGTGTGTGTGTGTGTGTGTGTGTGTGTGTGTGTGTGTGTGTGTGTGTGCGCGCGAGTGTGTGTGTGTGTGTGTGTGTGTGTGTGTGTGTGTGTGTGTGTGTGTGTGTGTGTGTGTGTGTGTGTGTGCTTTTCTGAATAAATGCATGTTTGACCTATTCTAAGCCTCGTCATAATAATTAACACAAAATATTTCATTACGAAAACATGCCTATTCAAATATACTAAAAATTTTACCATCTGAAATAGAAAATTTTCAGATAAAAAAAGTCTGATATTTTTCATATTTCTGCCCAAAACATAGATTGTGGGTATTCGCTAGAACCGCCTCCACGAGGCGGTTCTAACGAGTAGCCACAATCTACTTTTGAGCAAAATTAAGAAAAATAACGTATACCCCTGTAACCCCAAGTTTTACTATATAAAAGTGGGTTTAAGGGGGTCAAAATTATATAGGCGTGTTTTCGTGATGCGAAACATCGAACCTTTGGAAATTCAATTCAAATCAAATCAAAATCAGAAAATACCATACTCAATTTTAATGTGTCTGTTCATGAGGAATAATGACAAAATACAACATCCATCACGCCTCTAGCAGCTTTCAGCATTATTTGTTCAAACGCAAATTCAACCGAATATGTGAGATATACAAAATTGTGAACTGTTCTAAAGATTACCCATACAGGCTACACAACTGATTAAAATTAAGAAGAAAATAGATATCTTCAGTTAGGTGTAAATTAAATTTTCTCCATTTGTTCTGTTCTGATGCCAAGATTTTATCCCTGGGTAAATGTCTTGCAATTCTGTAAAGTGTATATAATGCGTTCTTTGTATATCGATTGAACCGTCAGCGTTTCATTCTAATAATGGAAAGACATTCGGAGAGCCTTTTGATCATAATCATAATAGAGAAATTAATGAACGGATGGATATGTATTTGAAACCAAGGATAATATAATACCACCATGTTGCTTTCAGCGAAAGACGTTGCTTAGTGATATATCAATTATTATTTATATGAGGTTTTCTTGTGTGAAAAATATTCTTGTTAAATTGAACACAGCTTTAGATAAACCCGACCTGACAGCAACAAAAACAGAATGAAATATAAGGAAAGAATATAAGAAAGCTCTCTTTATTCCCCAGCCGAGGCAGTCAGAATTCAAGATTTGTTACAATATCTAAGATACTAAAGTGTATATATTTTCTAACATAAACTTCTCCAGCTAGAGCACATTGATGCAAATGTATAAAGCATCTTTCATGCCATATGCGGATAGCAAAGCCCCAGATCAGGCTATGCATACGCCGTCTGATCAGGGCGTTCGATGTCCGCTTATGTCTCATTGGATTTTTTTTTTTATTATTCGACAAACAGAGATGGTACTGATCAAACTGCGTAGGTCAACATTGTGCGGATGCGCACGCTTCATACAGGCTGAGCTCGGCCTTCGCTGTTCGCATATAACATAAGGAGCCTTTTCCCACGTCGCGCATTATAAGCCGCGATCTCCTTAGATTGACTCCTTGTCGAGACAATTGCCAGGACATTCCAGGAACACATTGTTATCGCAAAACAAACGTCTTGATGGTTATCTCAGCTGGTACCGTGGGTAAGGTTCTTGATTACAAATGATTTTTTTTCCTAATCAGCTATTTCTATTTTTGATCAGACGAGGTTTTTATTTCAAATAGAGGTCATCAGGTGCAATATTTCAGTACGATTCTCTTTTCTAAGACGTTTGAGCCGCGTCACACAACACGAAAACATGCCTGTATAATTTTGCCCCCACCCCTTAAACCGCACTTTTATATAGTAAAACTGGGGTTTACAGGGGTATACATTATTTTTTCTTATTTTTGTTCGAAAACATAGAGTGTGGATACTTGTTAGAACCGCCTCACCGAAGCGGTTCTAACGAGTACCACAATCTATATTTTGAGCAGAAATATAAAAATAACAGAGGTTCTCGTCTGAAAATTTTCAGTTTTTGGAGATGAAATTTTCTGTATATTTGAATAGGGGTGTTTTCGTAATGAAGAGTGGGGCTATTTCAAACCGCATATGGTGAAAACGATGTGTAGATTGCACAGTCTAGATGAGGAATGTCTGTGTTTTGAGAGGAAAGGCTACACCTGGTAGAGTTTTAGTCACATTTTTTACAAGGGATATGACTTTTGTGACTTCTAGTTTGCTTTCCTTCACTTCTATTCCCTTCTGAAATGGGATCTACTCTAAAGGGAAGGATTTTCTCTCAAGCAGAGAACATTATTTCCCCTTAGAATATATCATTTTTCATAAGAAAGCAAAAACAATTTAGTGATAATATTCTTCTTTGAAAGTAAGTTGATTCCATCTTACAGTGAGAACGACGTATGCTGAGTCGCACTGTATGTGTTCGCAGCCTGTATCAAACTGGTAGTGAAGAAAAGTTAAGTAGTGAGGAGTCTTTTATATATCAGTATTACTCAGTTAAACCCATTTATGTCTAGCGACCCTTAAAATGGACATTGGCAAACAGTGTAGACACAGCTAAGACTCCGCAGACCGCGGCGTCTGAGCTGTATCTACACTATTTACATAAAATACAGGAATTTCTATAAAACATGGTAATAAAAAAGTAAACCAGACTCCACCTACTGGAAATGTACCAGTCTAATGAATTAAAGTAGAAGAGTCCGTTCGGCATAAATGGATTAAAAGATCGCCGAACACAGCTTTTATGCGGGCAGAAATTTGCTAGTCAGGCCCAGAAGAAAATGACTTTAGCTGTTTGCGGTTTTATGAGTGTCTGCTTCTAAGGATTATTCCTTTTAGACTCTGTTTATTAAGCTAAAACATCTGAATGCTACTCTGATGAGGAGACGCCTGTACAAACTATGAAAATAAGACGTAAGCGCTCGCTTACAGGCAGTTCTACAAGTGGGACTGTCGACTTGAAGTTAGAAGAAGCATATTAAAATGTGTATGATCGGCAGTACAACATTAGCTGGCATAATCACTTACTATACTTGGTATGCAAATTAGCGGATAAAATTTAAATACAATGGTGCTTGTTTTAAAAGGCAGAGCCTCGCCTTTCATGCGAATCGTTTTTTGAAACGTTTCTTATGTAAATCTATTAAGAAACGAATAGATTAAGAAACGAATTTGACAAATTAAGAAGACATACAGCGCAACAGTTCCATCTGACACTTTGTCACGAAATACACAGATAAATTATGACAACAGCAAATAAAAAAGATATTTTCTTGAATGCGGTCCTTTTCATATTGAAAGTAAAAGTGATTGTATCCATGAAGTACATATAGTGACTATATTTATGTTAGTATTGACGTGTAATTTTGAAAAATAAGGACAACAAATAAACAATTACATGTGTCTCATTAGGAAAACAAGCCTATTCAAATATATCGAAAATGTCCCCACCAAAAACTGAAAGTTTTCAGATGAAAATTCTGATATTTTTCATATTTCTGATCAAAACATAAATTGTGGGTTCTCGTTAGAACCGCCTCGACGAGGCGGTTTTAACGAGTACCCACAATCTATATTTTTGAGCAGAAATAAGAAAAATAATGTATACCCCTGTAAACCCCAGTTTTACTATATAAAAGTAGGGTTTAAGAGGGTCAAAATTATATAGGTATGTTTTCGTAATGAATAGACTTTTACACAATACTGTGAGAGAATGGGGAATGTGGATTTACAAACATGGGCAAACTGTCTTGGACATACAGTCGAACTTCAATGGCTCGAACATCTTTAGGACCATAGAAAATTGTTCGAGACATTGGTACTTCGAGCCACTGAGGGTTAATCATGAAGCCAGGTCAGGAGGCAAATAGCGATAATTTAGTAAAGTATTTTTCGATTTTCTACACAACAATTGTATGTTGAGTGTACTCATTAGAATCGCCTCGATGAGGCGATTCTAATGAGTACACACAACATACAATTTCATGATAAAATAAGAAAATTTCCCTAAATATTTGTTTTCTTGAACTATCGGAAGAAGTTCGTAGGGACTCGAAAAACGAGTTCGAATTAGCCATGATAAACGAGCCATGGGTGTTCGAGCTATTGAGGTTCGACTGTACATGTAATTTATTGTATTCCGTAAGCGGACAACAAAGATACTGTACCAACCGCGCGGATTCACGTACTGATTCTGAGTTTTGCTGTCCGTGTATGTCCCGAAGTCACATTTTCCGTGGCGTGCATCACGAAAAGATGCCTATATAATTTTGACCCCCTAAAACACCTCTTTTATATAGTAAAACTGGGGTTTACAGGGGTAAACATTATTTTTCTTATTTCTGCTCAAAACATAGATTGTGAGTACTCGTTAGAACCGCCTCGATGAGGCGGTTCTAACGAGTACTCACAATCTATGTTTTGAGCAGAAATAAGAAAATATCAGAATTTTTTATCTGAACATTTTCATTTTTTTGGTGGTAAAATATTCTATATATTTGAATATACATGTTTTCGTAATGGGTCAGTATGTCTGTGAAAGTGTATCTCTGACGCATAATTGATGAGGAATACTAACATGTCTTATTCCATTTGGGGCCAAGTAAGGTCCATATCACCCCCCACAACCCTTCATTCCAATCAGGGTAGTATTTCGCAGAAAATTGTTCGGAGACGTGTATGCAAAATCTGACTTCTCCTGTTATCTTTGGAGAAATTTGAAATAGACGTTCTGTTTAAAGAAATTTTGAAAGAGGCAACCGAACTAGAAAGTAGTTTTGCAAGTTGATTCACTACTTACAGCAGAAGGTAGGAAGGACTAGTAATATTTATTAGTTCAATTGTGAAACGATTGAAACTGTCTACATTTCGACGGCTTTATTTGGGTGATATATTATCAAGATAAAACGGAGTTAAGTCGTTACACATTTTATAGAACATGGCGAGTTTATTAATTTCTCGGCTGTGTCCAAGTGTAACCCAGCCAGTTTTTTGATACAGGGATTGAGAGTGGTTCGTCCAGTGTTGCTTCAATTTGAATTTTCTCAATTGGGTGCAGTTATCCCATATTATATCCCATTATTGAAGTAATATCCTCAAAACACCATTTTTTTTTTTCAAGAGATTTTCTGATTAATTTTAATTTACGTTTATGCATAATATTGATCCTGGCTCATGCTTTTTAAGTTAAAAAGGGTAAGAGAAAAGTCCAGGGAGTGAGTGCCACAATCACAAGCCGCAGCCCTTTCCAGACACCAAAAGGAAGAGAAAACAGACAAAACCAAACAAGCGCAAATCGAACAAACGTACAAAAACACTAAGATTAGCTCTCTCTTCCCCAAGCGAGGTAATCGCAATGCTAAAAGGACTGAAAAAAAAAACACAAGAACAAAATAACACAAGACAATACTTTAAACAAATCGCCTCGTACAATAAACCACAAAGCAGAAAAGATTAAAAACGGGTAAGAGAAAAGTCCAGGGAGTGTCACAATCACAAACCGCAGCCCTTCCCAGACACCAAGAGGAAAAAGAAACCAACAAAACCAAACAAGCATAAATCAAACAAACGTACGAAAAGCACTAAGATTAGCTCTCTCTTCCCCAAGCGAGGTAATCGCAATGCTAAAAGGACTGAAAAACACAAGAACAAAATAACACAAGGAAAGACATAAAACAAATCGCCCCGTAGAATAAACCACAAAGCAACAAAGAGTAAGACTAACACCGGGGCCACCGCCTTAGAGCGGTCAGTAGAGTAAACCACCGTGGTGTTTAAAGCAGTTTTACAGCTAGCCAACTTCATCCTGGGTCCCGATGTCACTCTTAATCACAACTAGTAAAACAGAAAGCAAAATGAGCAGCTGTTGAAGGTGACCAAAATGACCACAATGCTAGTATCACAACACATGTAGAAAAAACAGAAAGCAAAGCTAGCAACAAAAAGCTACAAAGAGAAAGAACAACACCAGGACCACCGCCTTAGAACTATTAGTAGAATAACCTACCTGGGGGTTTAAAACACTTTTACAGCCAGCCAATTTCACCCTGGGTCCCGATGCTACCCTTAATACAGAAATACATAAAAATTCGGTTCGCATAAAGGCTCCCAACTCACTCAATGCATCAAAGCGAATTAATACAAAACAAATTAATCACTATAAAAAACAAAGACGAGTACTCATAGCTTATTCTACTGTATGCCAGAGTAAATAAAAACCAATAGTTGAACCACGGCTGACCAATCCAAGGACAATCGACAAGCCCCAACCCACTGGTCGTCATTGAGTCTGAGGCCCGAACCTCCGTCTTGCAATTAATGAGTGAAACATAGCCATCAACAATGATTGGGTTGACAACTAGGCATGCAATCTGCCGCATGATTTCCAGGCTATAACCAATTCTTTTATAACGGTTAATAAGTTTTCTGAATTGCTCCGAAAAGTTAGATTTTCCTACAATTTTTCTAAATCTGTACACTAAAAAATGTAGGAGAAAAGTCCAGGGAGTGCCACAATTTCAAACTGCAGCCCTTCCCAGACACCAAGAGGAAGAGGAAACCGACAAATCTAAACAAGCACAAATCAAACAAACGTACGAAAAGCACTAGGATTAGCTCTCTCTTCCCCAAGCGAGGTAATCGCAATACTAAAAGGACTGAAAAACACAAGAACAAAATGACACACGGAAAGACATACAACAAATCGCCTCGTAGAATAAACCACAAAGCAACAAAGAGTAAGACTAACACCGGGACCACCGCCTTAGAACGGTCGGTAGAGCAAACCACCGGGGGTTTAAAGCACTTTAACAGCTAGCTAACTTCACCATGGGTCCCGATGCCACTCTTAATACAGAAATACATAAAAATTCGGTAAGTCACTGTAAAATTCTGGTTCCGATATACCTTGTTGCAGAAGTGTTTTCAGACTGACGCTATATTTTTCTACCAAGACACTGTGTCTGCGATAAAATTTTGAAAACGCCTTACGAAATTGAAAAATAACGATATCCCTGCCTAGGAAGTTTGGCAGTAAGGGCTGTTAAAGTCATTAAGATTTAAAGAAGCTCTGGCGAATCTAATAAGTTGAGATATGTATACCCCATATGAGGTACGCCGGGGGACATCGCCATCCGGAAAAGGGATATTGACTATATCAAAATCAAAATCGTCCCGTTTATCATTAACTTTGATGAAAACTGTACCATTAGATATACATAGATTCAAATCCAAAACAGGTGCCTCGGTATCGGAAGAAATTGCTCTATTTAATTGGAGTTCTGTAGGTACATTTGGTCAAAGTAAATGTTGTCAATATTTAATAATTTGTCAAGGTATCTTGAAGTTGAATTGAAAGCCTCAATAATGTCAGCCTGATTTTCACGTGAGAGAGACTTCATAAAATCTCTCTCATAACAAAAAAGAAACAAATCTGCAATAAGAGGAGCACAATTAGTTCCCATCGGAATACCAATAGTCTGCCTATAATGTTTAGTTCCAAATCTAATAAAACTATTATCTAAAGATAAGACTAATACCGGGACCACCGCCTTAGAACGGTCAGTAGAATAAACCACAGGGTCGCAGCCAATGCCTGACACTAAGGCTTGACAAAAATATTACAGAGAAAAGGTAGTTGATTTACAGTGGAGTCTTCTGGAATGAAACCGGACTGTAAAGATGATATATAGTAAGTAATGATTAGGTAAATAGTATTACATTTGGTCTTTATACTTTAACATTATTGGATTACGATTCACCATGTAACTAGATATCAAACATTAGCAAGCAAGTCATCAAGCATGCCATAGGGTAAATTGTCCTCGATCAGACTGATTGTGTTGATCGATGTAAAGATATTTGTATTATGCTGTTCGAAATCATCAGACCCTCAGCATTTGCATGTAATCAAAGAAGAAATGGACATTTTATATACTTCACTCTTTGAATATAATGATCTAATTACCGTTGCATTCACTGAGAATGTTTTCTATAAGGTACTCATATTAAGTTATTCAGTTATATTATGTGCAAATACTAAAATACAGTTTCACATTAGATGATCGTCATTATGGCATCACTGTTCATAACTATAGCAATATTGACTATTCAACTAGCATAACAATCAATTAATAAAGATGGAATTAGATTTTTCGTGAAAAATTACTCACCCGGGAAGAGCCCGATTAAAATGGCTGGTATTCTGACTAGGCGATGAGCAATATAAATAGTCAGTCTCGCTTCCTCTCGATATTCCAACGTATGCAGAATCGAATCAAGCTGCATACAACATTTATCATCAGCAATTAATAATTTGAAGGTTTAAATTTACCAGTCTCGATATGCTTGCTACTATTTCGGAATTTGCATTGATTGCCAACCAATGAATAATTATAATAAACTAATATACCACTCACCGAAAAAGGTCTCTGGGGACGTTTAGCATCGTATATTGGTTGCCCTCTGTCGTATTCTTTCAGTGGGGCTTCTTTGTAGTCAAAAGTGTGTATCACTTGCAAAGGCACGGGGAAATCGATATCTGGCAGTTTCATAATAAAACTGTGAATCATGTATGATGCGACGTTTATACTTGCAGGTAGAAATGTCTTTAGGCAGTAAAAAATGGACTTCGCGTCTTAAAAACGCTGTGCAATATATTCTATCGTAACAGTTCCTCTTTGTATGTCAATTTTGTTTTAGATAGCGTGTTCTTTGTGTTGTCATTTCCCATAAATAAACCGGTATCTGATGTTATGGGAAGTTTATTTTGTGTAGTACGGCATTTCCAAGCATCACCATATTTCTGTGTAGAATTACTGTGACTAGTGATGGTATCAGAACGTGTAAATTTTCAAGCCGACATATCTTGAAATACTAAGAAATCAACTAATCTACCAACTAATCTACCAGAGCTAGCAGAATGAAAAACAGCAGGAAGATTGATCAAACTAATCAAATTAGGAGCAGTCAATGCTGGGTACCCAATCATTGCGACTATCTCTGTTATAAGTCTAGTGAAGGCGCCATTTTATATGTAAAAATATATAAAAGAAAATGATAGCGAAGACTAGGCGATAACGTGTCTGCATTACAGGAAAGCGATGCCCCTATACATGAATCATCATTTACATATAGTGAATATTAATCCGTCAAAAGTCAGTTTACATCCTTTGGCGTATTGACACCAAACGAAAATAGAGTTCTCTAGATACATGCGGTCAGAAAATATTTAAATATAAACTTTTACAAGGTCTGAGTGACATACCAAAGCTCAACAGTCTGATGATCTAAAGGACCAATTGCTTGTGCAAGAAATATCCTAATCTATCAAATGTAACTGGGCCACTTCAATTCTGAGAACTTCGTAACGATAAATTTTCTCAGAGAAATTTCTCTGTGCATCTAAAAGGAGGAATTCAGGCTGCCAGAATGAATGTACCATTTAAATTTTCAGGTCAATTTAGGTCAAGACAACAGACAATATACTTACAATATACTTACAACCCAGTAGTGGATGTAGACTTAGAAATGTAGACAAAGAAATGTGCATTCTGCTACCCAGTTTGACTAAAATAATTCCTACTGTGTAGATGGGGCCAAGTGAAGAAAATGTTTTAGTACACGTGCAAAATTAACCGACTGCGCATTCACGTAGTCTCATCAGAGAAGTTACTATTCTTTGATACATTTTATGTAATCCGTATATGAATTTTAAGCAACGAAGCCCTTATTAAAACTGCGTGGATCCGCAAACGTTTCTGGACTAAGATACAATGAAGCCTCACATGACAACGAATAAAGAATGCACGAAGAAAGAATAACTGTAACTGATAAACAGCCTCAAGCTCGATAACGACCTCGATACGTAGATTCGTCATAGACTTATACCTTTATATTTGGTTACATTATCCACATACTGACCAGAAAAAGATGTTCATATGTGGTTACCACATTGGTACAGTGGTTATGCTGAAAACCGTACGTTTATTACAGCAAACATGTTTATTGTCATTATCATTACTGTTTTCATTATTATTTCAATAGTTAGTAGGAGTAGTAGTAGCAGCAGTAATAGTATTAGTAGTAGTTTTAAACAGTATGGTGAATTGTTTATTCGCTGTTCTTCAACTGTCTACCGGAACACAATTTCCTACTTTCACTTTCTAATGTTCAACAGGTTAGGATGCTTGCATCAATTTTCGCTAACAATTGAAGAACAATCACATCACGTGAAGAATCTAGTCCGCTAAATGTTACCTCAGTGTCAACAACCACAAACGTTTTTGTCTTGAAGAACATTATTAATTGACTGAAAAGCGTCGATCTAATAAAATGTTAACAGGATTTGCTGCTGGTCGTTACGTCCGATTCTCCTCAGCCACTCCCGACTTGATTATTATTGGTTTTGCATTTGTCGTCTTATATACCACATATCTTCTTGTTTTTTTGTTGCCTTGGAAAGGTGTTTTCTTTATTGTCTAACTTTTTAACTTTGTTGGTAGGTTTTGATATGGATTCAGTAAGGTAGAGGCAATTACAAATTAAGGCTAGTTACCCCATTGTGACGGTGGTAATGTTACATGTTTTCACAACATTTTTGTAATGGATATACTGTTAATGATTTATGCTGTCTCTTTCATTTTATCCGAGTCCATGTTATTATATACTTTTTTATTCGCCGAAGAATTTTAACAATACAAAGTAAGAATTACAGAGTCTGTCGCTTTCAGTAGTGTTGAATTCAATTGTGCATTCAGTAATGTTTGTGATTGATTGCTCAAGGCTGTTGTTAGATTGCTTGCCAGACTTTAAATTACCTATATTACACAGTTTTGTTATTGAAACTGCTTTATTATATGTCTGCAATAAGGAGTTAATAGTTTGCAGTTAGTAGTGCTATATATCCCTCTATAGCTTGTGTATGATAATTTAACCGGTGCGCTGAATGAACTATTTTCTGTTCACTGTCAAACTGTTCTATCGTCTTTCTGACAAGGCGATTGTTCTACAAGACAGGCAAATTATTAACTTTCGTAAATGGCTTGGCGTACATGAAAACTAACTGGCAGTTATGAAAGTTGACTCCCTCTTAAAATAGTAGAAAATCTATCACATGTATCCTGTTACCTTAATGTAGATTTGAACATACTTTCTTATATATAAAGACAGCTTGTATATAGGACAGAGAGCAGGATGATATGGAGTTAGGTTTGCACTCTCAAATATCACGTGCATACACATAGCTAGTAATAAAAATGGATATGTTCTTCTCACACAAGCTCAAAGCGTCCTTAATTACCACAGCCATTGTTATCTGGTGTGCTCTACCATCTGAACTATTGAGGTGAAAAATCTGTAGACAGATGTATTCTAAAGGTCTAATTATCAAACGCAAACAACAAACACGCATGCACTCACGCATGCACGCAAGCAGGTACAAGAAAATAGCTGATGTTGCCATTTCAAGTGTTTTGATTCTATTTGCTATAACGTATTTCCATTTGCTGTCCTTCTCTTTCAGATGTATACTGTTGGAAGGTTGATATTTCTTATTCGTTTTCTGTCTTTATTATCACGCACATAGGCACGCAGGGATAAGAAAATAGCTAATGTTGCCATTTCAAGTTTTGATTCTATTTGCTATAATATTTTTTCCTCTGCTGCCCCTCTCTTTCAGATGAGTACTGTTGGAAAGTTGATAGTTCTTATTCATTTTCTGTCTTTATTGCAGACATGATTCCTAACTTGTTAAAGAAACCAGAGTGAGCAGCATATATTTGCTAGCATCTCAATGAAAATCAATGACAAGCTTCAATTTTGCCTTAATTTGTATGATTTAGACATGCTGAGTTGTGTATTTGCAACGTGATTATTTCTATGATACTGTCAGTCTTGTAAGATTTGTCTCCGGGGCTGCTTTTGAAATTTCAATCAGCACTGATTAATGCTAGGTACCAGATATTCCTTCCAACGGATACACGCAAATACAAACGTCTTTATTAAACACGCAATGGCGTAGTCTAATAGTGGCCTGTATCTCGTCACAGTCCGAACATATTATATGAGTAAAATATTAAGAAATGGATATAAACTGAAAAGTACAGATCAACCGATGCAGCTACACATTTTGTTTTGGGCTTTTTTACCTATATATAGAATAAGTTAATTCAGAAGACTATATCGGCTTATAGTGACCTGATCATACTGCGGGTACAAACAAGCTGATCCATGCTTTCGGAGTTCGCATACCCTTCTGCTCCACCCCAACGCCCCCCCCCCCCCCCACCCCGCCGTGGATGAAGATACCCTGGCCTGGGCAACTTAAACCACCCCATCCCACGCCCCTACCTCCTCCCCAGGAAACCTGACAGCGCTTAATTCAGGAAGATCCTTATACAAGAAACATGAAAAATACCAGAATTTTTATCTGATTTTTTTTATTTTTTGATGGTAAAATTTTCTGTATATTTGAATAGACTTGTTTTCGTTATGAAGATAATATTTCACGCAGCCCGGTCTGCATACTCAGAACTCACCATATACATCCTAACACATCCCTATATCATTATGAAAACATGCCTACTGAAATATTCTGAAAATTTTACAACCCAAAAATGAAAATTTTCAGATAAAAAAATTTGATATTTTATAACGAGTACGCACAATCTATGTTTTTGAGCTGAAATAAGGAAAACAATGTATACCCCTGTAAACCTCAGTTTTACTATATAAAAGTTGAGTTTAATGGGGTCAAAATTATATAGGCATGTTTTTGTGATGTTATGTTGCCGGACTTGGCTGCAAATGTCTTGGCACCACTACGTTTTGCTATCCGCGCCGCCTACCATAGATGCTCATACTCGTTGCTCAGCGGACAGACTACCATATGTATATACTTTAAATATTTGGACACATTACATCTCATAATTAATGTCTTATATTTAGAATTCCATGTTATTATCTGGTGCTGTGTCTACAAAGTCTAAATAGTGGCAAATACTAGTGTAGAAATTGATACAGTGGTGACAGCGTTTTTATGTCAACGGAAACGCATGCAAAACGCTTGTTAACGGTTTGGAAACGGAGCGTTTGGACCACGCTTAAACGATCGTTTACAGTTTTAGCCAATCAGATTATCGTTTCTGAAACGTTTCAAGCGTTTCAAATATTAACCAATCACATTAGCGTTCGGAAAACGCTGTCATAGACACCATGTCTGGTTTCAAACGTTTTAGCGTTTGCAGAGTTAGCCAATCAAAATCCCGCGGACTCAATTTATTTTATTTTAGATTTTTTTTTCCAATTTCACTTAATTATAATTGTTATAGAATTAATTAAAAATTAATAAAAAAAATAGTCAAATAATTTTATGGAGTCGGGTATCTGATGCAATAAACAGGAAATGTGTTCTGACGGACAGTGATAGTGGCCGGACTCTTTAGCTCAGTCGGATGCGCTTCTGACTGGTGATCAGGAGTCGCGGGTTCGATGCTTGCCGGTGCAGTCAGGTAATAGTTGTTTGTTGCACACTATTTTCTCACCTGAGACAAACACTGGGTACATAGATATTTCGATTATGAATTATATCAAGTGGCATATAAGCCACTTGATTATATTGAATGCAATGATTAGACTCACATCAATGAATGTAATATGCGTAATAATAATAATAATAATAATAATAATAATAATAATAACTAAACATATATTTTCAAGTCACGGTTTTGCAGATTAACATTTCACTGTATCAGCGTATACGGGAGTTCCCTGTCCAAGATTGCGGCTAAGTAGCGGTAGGAAAAAATCTAGAGTAAATACATGTATTTCGTTATATTTTCCTTCCGCGATGATTTAGGATGTTAGATGGTGGCAATTAGCTATTAAAGACACAATTTAGATTGCATAACACGCTAATGACCATAAACAGATAAAAATAAGAAGTTCTTGGTGACTTTGGCCAACCTTATAGGTAGGGGCCTAATAAGGGGAAATTATTGACACTAGTAAAGTTTATGATTAAAACATAGAAACAGATAAGGTCGGTAATTTGGCGAAAGGTTGGTGTGCATTTTTTTGTTTCTTTTTATTCATTAGAATATAGCTGGTTGTTTTTAATAAAATCGCCGCGCAAAGGCAGTTCTAATGAATATCCACAACATATTTTATGGATAAATACAAACCCTTATGTCTTAATATGCTAGTTTATCATCAAATTCCCTCTTCAGTATAAATTTCCACTAGCACAATTTCAAAGCTTCGTCAAACTAAAAGATAATCACTAGGAAGGGTATAATAAATAAATCCACTGTTCAGGAAAAGCATAATTTTGGAGCTTTTTTTTCGCAAAGACATTTAAGAATTATTATTTACCACGCTATGGGCAGTTTCAGCAGACAAGAAATTAATAAGATTCTGTTTTTATTTTTCCTGAAAAATAGGATTTGAAATGTCAAATGCCATTTTACGGGAAATATAAGAACAAAGTCTTTATTTTTCTTTCATTCCCAGCAATGAATAATAATAGGAATGCCTTTCAACTTCCAGTTAAGAATGATTGATTATTGACTTTTGAAAGTACTGGAAAACACGTTGTGTCTTAAAATGCGATATACAACGGAAAAGGAATTTAACAGTTTTTGGCAGAATCACTTTAATTCCTGCAAAAAAGAATGTACTTTCAGTGAATATGTGGATCAGTCTGCGCATCCCGCAACCTTATCAGTCTGTGTTTTCTGGACGAAGAAGCAGTATATCTTATAGAGCGTGTGGTGAAGACTGATCAGACTGTGCAGACGTACAGGCTGATCTAAATATTCACTAAACATACAGAGTTTGTAGAAATAACTGTTACAGACAATTCTGTTTGCGCAATTGCAGAAAGTAAATATTCACATTTTATGATACAATCATTTTTTTTTTTTTAATTTCCTATCAGACTTATTATACAGTTCTCCATCAGTAGAATTAGGATCCAGTTTTTGAAGTCTTCTTATTTACTTAAAAAAAATAATAAATAAATAAATAAATGAGGTTCATTTGAGAAACTTTATAATCGATTTATGATTATTATCATATCTTGTATTTCTATGTTTCTCCTCCAGAAATTATGTACTCATTAAAATTACCTCTGTGAGGTGATTCTAATAAATATACACAACAAAATTATTTTAGTGGAAAAATGAACACACATCAATTATTATCAAATACTCTATGCTACATGAATTTGAAGTACTGTGCAATTAATGCGTATAATATCATGATATTTTCCCAATTTTTATTTACTTACATATTTTTTTTTTATTTATACTATCTCCTTTTTGATCTTTCAAATGTTACATAATATTAGCTGTGTACTTCTTAAAGAGGGTGAGGTATAGGAAATAATTATTCCATGTATTGTTTATTGGAAGTTTTATGATATGCAGGTGCACTTCCAAATCTGTTTGGATGAGAAAAAAAAGAAACATCATGCATAAACAGATAATGCCATAAAAGGATATATTGCTCGTATTTTTGAAATTAAGACAACACCAGACGTAATGTAAAAAATATATACTGAAGAAGACTTACTTAAAAACTGCTATGTCAGTTTTGATCAAATAAAAAAAAAATCAATTTCATCCATTCACCTTTGATATAAAGTCATTTTCATTTAAAACTATCGAATACATGTAAATACAAAGTAATTTTACCAATATAAAAAAAAGGAATACATGAAAATATGTGATAAATATAGGGCATCCGCGCACTCTGATTTGCTTCGTACTGCTCATCTGTACATTCTTATTCGATACGATTTGCCAATAGGCTTGCACATCATCTTCTAGTATTTAACCTATTGTAACTGAATGAACTCACCCACCCTATATACTGGAAGATTCTAATTTCGATTTTAGGTATGTCAGGCTATGTTATGTAGAGAAACAATTGGTTGAACTATTTGCAAATAGTGGATACTCTGATCAGACGCCACGTTCTGCGGCATCTGATCTGGGCGTCCACTGTTTGCCAATTACCCTTTTATGGGTATCCAGACTACAATGTGCTATAAATGCAACATTGATTAGTATGTTCATCCGTGCATTTTGATCTGATTCGTTGCAGTTCGTCTGTACATTTTTATTATCATTATTATTCGAAAGGATCTTCTGTTTATCCAGTGCATCGTCTTCTAATATTTAAATATAGGTTGCAAATGCAAAATACAAAATTAGAATGTGCATCCGCGCACTCTCTCTGGGTCATTGCTGCTCGACCATACATTTGATCTGTTTATCCAGCACATCGTCTTCTAATATTAAAATATAGCGTTCTTAAGGTTAACAGCTTTGCATATACATGCCAAAAATGTTTTCATAGTGAGAATATACTTTCATGAAAGCCCTCCAGCAAGATATTTGCCGACTGTCCATATAATTGCCATGATGTGCACAGTGCATCGTATTCGAAAAATAATGGCCCAAGCAAGTAAAAATGGACCTATTTATATTTTACAAATCTGATCAGTCTGTGTATTAGATGGATACTGAGCGATTCATGTATTACAGTATTTTATACTAATGACCGGATCAGTGAACTGAGTGGACACCATTATGCACCAGACTGATCCACTCACTTTAATCTGAGTACCTCCTATGCTCAGAGGGACGTTTTTACTGGATAAGGATCTGATGAAAGGATTAGTATGGATGACACATAATTCTAACAATAAATTTCAGTAAAGCAGATCATCTGTTCCAGCACCATTTATCTAAACGACAGTGTACATTTCATTTTAAAAAAGGGTGGGGCGTGAGGGGGAGGGGTAGAAATATTACTCAAAACAATAATGGCAATTCACAGGTTCGACGTAGTTCAGACTGGTGCAGAAAATCTTTGATCTTGATCCCGCTGCGCAAGCTGATCTGATTTGGTCGGCACTGGTTGAATATATATTAGCCCCTTTGAATAGAAATAAGAAACGACCTTATGGTATTTGAGACCAGCTTAGACCAAGGTGAACCGGCATTTCCGCGCAGTCTGATCGTGGTCTACACATATCACCAACAGAATGGATTATGTCAACGATTCATTGTCCAGTTGAACCTTTATCACTCTCTGGGCTAACTCAGCAGATGGCAAATTCATGACCTCTTTTCTTATTTTCTCCCGTAAAACAGGTTTGACATTTCACGCAGATCTGCACTGAAGACAATTTGCAGGGAAAGTGAAGTCCTGCGGAGATAATATGTATGAAATGCCGACACCTGTTTTCAGGATAACATAAGAAAGATACTTCAAAATGTCATCAACTGAAAATTCTGTACATTTCATGCAAATTGTCTTGAATAAAGACAACTGGCATGAAATGTCAAATCCTGTTTTCTGGAAAAACGAAAAAAATGTCATCACTTTGTTGTCTGCTGAATAAACAGCGTGGTAAAGGTTAACATTTAACCTGCTTTGTTTAGATATAAGCAGATGATATTGTCTTTTTGTTGTTGTTTTTTGTTGTTTTTTTTTTTTTTTTTTTTTTTTTTTTTTTTTTTTTTTTTTGTTTTGTTTGTTTGTTTGTTTTTTATGTTGTTTTTTTTATTTGTTGTTTTTTGTTTGTTTGTTTGTTTTTTTGCTGTGAGAATTTTTAATTTGGAGACCCAAAACAGTGCATATCCAGATAAGACACTGCAAAATGCGGCATTTGATCAGGGTAGCAATTGTTTGCAGTCATTTTTCGCTAGGATTATCTAAATCACATAACCTGACATGCCTAACATTGAATTAGACTCTTCCAATATAGAGTGTGGGGGCGTCTATTTGGACATATATACTCTTTTGCATCTTTTCACCTTTTCCCATGATGCTGTCAAATTGTGCTACAGGGAAGACAACTAAAGAACTTAACTTGTATAAGTTTTATCTCTGGCAGTTTTACTTATGGGATTTTTTCCTATGACATTTTACCAGGTAGCCTCTGGCATTTTTACATGTTGCATTTTTCCTCTAACATTTTTGCATATGGCATTTACAGCTCTGGCATTTTTACCGCACACCTTAAAAACAAAATAAGTGAGAAAAGCCTGCCGATTTAAATGGCAAATCGTAGCCATTTACATACATCTAAAATTATGCAATAATAATAATAATAATAATAATAAAATAAATAAAATAAAAATAAAATATAAATAAAATAAAATATAAAAGTAAGATAAATAAAATAAATAAATATTTTCTTAGTTATGGCATTCTGATATTGTCAAATCATTTGCAGACAATTTGTATGAAATGCCAAAATCTGTTTTCAGGGAATATATATAAACATCAAAATGTCATCTGCTAAATATTTTACACCGAATACTATGTGCTAAAACATTTAATTGTCAAAAGACGTTGACTGTCATGATTGCAGTGTAAAAATAATAGGCTTCACAAAGTATAATAATTAATCATGTTAATTCTTTCGAAAATACCAAAATATATTTTATAAAGAAAATATAAATAAATAAAATAAAATAAAATAAATACAATTTTAATACGTAGATACAGATTACTTTAGTTGTAAAAAACATGGTTTAATACGGTCCAACAGGTATTTATGATTCGATTGGTCTAACATACAAACGGTGCGAATCGGTCAAATGATTGGCCGAAACGGAAAAAGCGTTTCGATAAGGCAAGCTGATTGGCCGAAACGGTGAAAAGCGTTTCGAGAAAACGTTTGTATCTCCTCAGTGCGCATATGCAAATTAAGCGTTTGAGTGAAACGCTTTGCTCTGTAATTTGATTGGCCGAAACGATATGAAACACTAGAAACGTTGTCGAAACGCAAACGTTATGCCACGATTTTAAAACGCACCCCAAACGCATAAACGGACAAGAAAAAAAAAAAACGTTATCGCTACTGTACAACACGCCGCATTCTGTGGGTCTAATCTGGATTTATAGTGTATGCTCAGGCCGGTTTGTCCGAATACCTAGGTTTTATACGTACGGTTTATTGTACGAGTGTCAGATGGTTGGTACATGATTGCTTTGACCCACGGCTTTGACCTACTGGTGATTTCATTTAACTTTGACATCAGACTACCGTTGATCGTAATTGAGCCACGGAATAGCATATCCTACAAAACTGCATGTGCGATCAGCAAAGACTCAGATCAGCCTGCATATCCGAAATGTCTGATGAAAGTCTTCGCCAATATTCTGACAATAGACAAGGCTCAAACCCCAGTCAGCATTCTACGTAAATTTATATCGGGCCGTCATCGGCCCGTCAGGGTAGCTGACGGGCCGATGACGGCCCGATGTAGATTTACGTAGAATGCTAGCTGGGAAGCGTCTTCATTTTTCTTTCACGTTATAGCTGTTGTGTGATTGTGTAGTTCTTTGGTAACTGTATATGGCTTTATTGCGTTTTGTACTTACCTGACTCACATTTTCTGCTTTTAAATTTAGTGCTTTGGAAATTTGTGATATGGGATTGTCGCCTTCTGGATAGTTTTACTTCCATATTATACAATGATGCCTGGAGATTCTACATGAAACTTTTGCAGAAGGGCAGGAGATCAACTTTAATATTCTAATATTCGATTCATATTCAGAAATTTGATCAATATGAAACAGTGCCAATTTTAATTTGAGCAAGAATCGGTTTATTCCAGACAACGGTCTGCAATCCATGGATATTTAGCGTAAAAGTCGGCAAAATGAGATTAACCCATTCATGCCTAGCGTCCCATAAAAGAGACATTTGCAAATAGTGTAGAGCCAGATCAGACGCCGCATACTGCGGCGTCTGATCGGGATCGGGATCTACACTATTCGCAGTAAATACAGGGATTTCTATAAAACATGGTAATAATAAAAACTAACCAGACACACCTTCTAATAGAAATGGACATGTCCAAAGAGTTTAGATGGAAGAGTTGATTCGGCATAAATGGGTTAAGGAAATTTAATGCACTTGGTAGAGTTTCTCGCAACCTATTTCAAAGGAAATAATGCTTGTGACTTCCTGTTTGATTTCACAACCAGCCCCACTTAAAAAGGAATTACTCGAAGCAAACAAATTATTTCCTTTTAGGGTAGATCCTTTTTAGAAGGGATACAAATGTGTTTTGACACTGTTTACTACCTGACGGTGTATACATTTCCATTAAGAGGATATGCGACTAGTGACGTACCATTTTAGCGATCCTTTGACTAGTCATGCTTCCTTCTTGAAATTGGACTAACCCATTTAGTGATTTAAGAATGCATGTTTCCTTTTTCCTCCAGACTTTTAGGCTTTTCTCGAAAACACGTTAAAAATAAATGTTGAAAATAATCATTAATCATCCGACGTTCAACAGAGGCTTCTTGGTCACTATGTGGAAAGCAAATGCTGGTAAGGACCTTTGCTATTTGGATAGGCCAAAATATGAAAAATTTCACTGACGCATGTCAACTGTTCATTAAACACACACCATCAACTGAACTTCCTAATAATTTCTGATCCGAACAAACACTGATTCACCCTTTTTACTATGTACCCAGCGGGCACTTTACGTTTATATAACTTTATGACGTTGCATCGACGTTAATGTGACGTTGTATAAACGCCATGTGCCCGCGGGTAGTTGTGGGTTTACCTGACTTCTGATAAATGAAACATTTTTTACGCTTGTGTTGAAAACCTCAGACATAATTGAGGGAACTTTTATTTAAGTCACCAACTGAAACAAGCATATTAGAGAGATCCCGATGTTGAAAGCTTGAACTTAATTTTGCTGTTTATCAATTAAAGCAGACAAGATTTTTTTCTTATTTTTCGTAGAAACTAAGTATTGGCAATAAGAAAAGCTGTCACTAACTTTCAGCTGATGAATTACCCTACAGAGGGCTATATTTAAAGCTTAAACATATTTAACATATACATGAAACAAAAACCTAATACAATCTACCGAACGGACATATAACGCTGAGCCGAAATCATATTAACGTCCGTGTAACGTTCAAACGATGGATACCTGCTGCATCAACGTTCTTTGTCTACTGAAAAAAAAGCGAACAGCGCTGGCACTTTCTCCTGCTACCTTGGATACAAATGCTGGCCCGGGGATGTGCTGTTTGCATCAGGTAAATCGCCTCCTTCCTTGGCATAGCGGTAATTAAGTACAGAAATGTTTTCGTAAATGCAATTTTGAGGATTTGCTTTCCAAGATCACACCATCCGTACAGCGTTAACGACTTACAGACGATACAGATACTTCGATAATCGACTTTCCTAAATAAACACTAAGTGATTTTCATGGAGATGCATACTGCCTTGAGTATGGCTCAAGCCTTCTTTCTGACTTATATTAGATAAAAAAAAAATCATCCATATAATGGCTGTAAGAAAATACTCCACTTGTAATGATCCCAATCAGAATATGAATAGCTAAGCTATTATAAACACGTCCCTTCTGAAAAAAAAAAAACAATAAAAAAAAAAAACAAAAAAAAGTCTACCCGAAAGGGGAACAAACAATTACTCTTTCCTTGTAGATTAGATCCCTGTTCAGAAAAGAGAGACAGAAATAATTTTGATAAAACTACCTCTGATAACTTGTATCGGTTCTCCTTGAAGTTGTCTGATGGATACGTTTCGTAACACGCTACGTTTTAAGTCTTTTGTATTTATTTTACACCACATCGTGCGATGAAACTAACGATATAGAGGATATTTATTCTTTTGCTGTGAATACCATAAATATTGTCATCGAGTGAAATGAAAACATCAGTATTTTCACGAGTGCGAAGCACGAGTGAAAATTTGAATGTTTTCATTACACGAGATGAAAATTTTTATGGTATTCACTGAAAAAGAGTAAATTTTCTTTTTATTTTATTGTTCACACGTCAATGCGCGTTTCTGACGTCATAAGTAACGTCACCAAACAAAACATGAACGTCATGGCGTCGACGCTCAGTGCTTAACATGTGAACCGCTGGAGAGACAAAAAAAAAACAAACAAAAACACAAAAGTTTCGGCGAATCAAAATAATTTTGATACCATAATGTTCCTTACATTCTAACTAAGAAAATGCATACCAACACTTGATAGTTTAGTTCAGAAAGAAAGAACTTATAGGTGTTCAAAAATCTGAAGTGGAGGTAACATCCACTTCTGAAACAGTGAAGAAAACCGAAGTCGTCCAAAGCGAAGAGTGAAAATATAAATCGTATCATTCACTATAGTGAAATGATACGATATCAATTCACTAGTGATTGATACCACTTTTATTTTCATCAGATATACACTGATTTCACCGCTAACAATAAAATAATTAGAGTTTATTCGATACAACAACCGGAACTACGAGAGTACCACACGAATGCCAAAACACGAAAAAGGGCCGAGCGTCGGTATAAGCGTCTTTGTGAAAACATTACTATATATGTGTTTGTGAAGAAAAGAGAAAATATCAATAGATATTAAGAAAATTCTTTACATTGAGCAATAGCTAAGAAATATACATGTATGTTTGACTTTTACAGATGGGCTGACGTAATGTTGCCACCACTGTACATCCCGTATCTTTCAACAAACTTAAGGCATTCATATACAGTAGACTCTCGTTATCTCGACCTCGCTTATCTCGAATAACCGCTTATCTCGAAGTGGAAATCTGGTCCCTGTTCTAACATGAAAATCTAACAACGGGTATCAAATTATTGTGGAAAAGAGGAGAAATTTCACCTCTTTTCCGCAGTATCTTCATCTCTTAACTTCAGGAGTCAAATTACATATTCATTTATCAAATGTGGTTGTTCGATTTATTGCTTTCCTCAATTCCGCGAATCTAATATGTCGAGGTACGGATATCTCGAAGTATTCCAGAGAGTCCCTTGGACTTCGAGATAACGAAAGTCGACTGTATTTGTCTAACCAGTCTCGTATAATCGCATATTAAAGACAATTTTAACATAAGCCAGATTTACCGTGAACTAAAATGATATGCTCCTGGAAACAATAATCTATTGTCGAAAAAGATTTAAGCAGAATGGATAACATGATAGATTTGTCACCATTTCCGCCAAGGGAGACACTTTATGTGACTATCTGTTCTGAAAAACGGTCTCTCTGTGGGAGCAAATGCTTTTCTTTTTAGAGTTGATAACATTTCAGAAAGAAGGCAAAACAAGTTTGAAACAATTACCTCCTCTTAAGATACTTCAATGATATCTAAGCGACAATCCCACAATTAACATAGATTCATTTCAGATGCAAGTCTAATTATATATTGAAATCTTAATGAATACAGAAACCTTACTAACTGCAGTCCTAATCTACAAAGAAACCACTTTGGAATAAACGCCTTCTTGTAAACTCGTATGCTGAAATATTTACTGAATTGTAGATTTGAGCAAACACATAGCGGAATTATTAACTCTTGTCCTGCTGAACCCGGATATGCCCTGTATTTGCAAACAGGTAGATCCAGATCAGTATGCTTCTGAAGAAGCCAAATGATCTGGATCTGCAATGTTTGTCATTCAGTATGCAATTTGTATCAAAAGCCTGGACCGAGAAAACTGATTGGCTGACAGTTAGAAGTGGGCGTGGCATCTTAATTTATTCAGCATGACAAGGGTTAAAAAGAGTCCTTAAAACAACCAACAAACGCTCGAACAACTTTAGAAGATTAAAAAATGTGCGTTTTGAATTACACGCACGGTGAAATCTCCGATCAGTCTGCGCATCCGTGATGTCTTCTTGTCGCTCTTCGGATGGCCAAGACTCCAATGCTTCAGCAAAGAGTCTGGTCAAATAGACAGGTTGATATGAGTCTTCGACGGAAGCACGTACAATTTCACATCTTGCGGCTAAATTTAGCGGAAACATACTTATGAAACAAAAACAATTTACATTAATAATGCTACCCAGAAAGTGCAATATTCTAGGACAGATTACAAGTACAAGCAAGATTTAAAGGAGCTGACTACCATTTTAGGGATTGTATGTCTGTCAAAACACCCCCCCCCCCCCCCCAACACACACACACACACTTCTAAAAGGAGGTCTACTCTTAAAGGAAAGAATTTGCTCTCCTTTTGAGCAAATCATTTCCTTTTAGAGTAGATCTATTTTCAAATGAGACTTTGTGAACAAACAAAGAAGAAACCCCAACATTTATGTCCTCAGTACGTCTAAATTTTCTCCACGTGTTTCTTGTTACTTTAAGTACTGAAATGAGCGGCAAAAAAGAATATAGTCGAATCGTAAGAACAACCAACAGCAACAAAATACTGAAACGCCAGTAGATATCGACAAGACGACGAAAGCAGAAGTAGACATTCATTTATGCAACAATAACGCGGCTGCACGTGCGCGTCTGTATATAATTTAATGCAAGTTTTCCAAGGCTGCTCGTGAGCCTCTATATATAATTCAATGCAAGTCTTTGAAAGCAAACGCGATATGTTTTCCTATATTTCCCATCTTTTATCATATAAGCAAAATAGGCTTAACACGTAACTTAATCAGAGGCCAGACAATGGCTCATAATTCAATTCCGATCACAGGATAAAAGCTTTTAAACGCCAAATATGGTCATTAATTATGTTTCTACGGGAAAAGTCTGACTTAAGGGAATATGTACACCACCAGGAGAGGCAAATCTGTCAAAATATTTTGCCACCTTTCTAAACAGTAATCTTCTATAAAAGGAAAGGCTTTGCTTTCTTTGGAAACCTTTCCTTCTTTGTATCAAAGATTACTTTTACAAGTGACTTGGTTATAGGATAGTAAACACGAAGCAACAAAATTTGTCTCTTGTGAAAGTGTCGTAAAATATATCGTGTCGATCCAGCCTCCATAATTGACATTCTTCTGGCAATAGACAACTTAGCGCACATATTAAGAATGACTAACTAGATCAGCATGATTATCCACGCATATCAAAAGGGAATTTGCTATTTGCCAGTAAGTACGACTGTATAGGAGAGTCATCGAGAGCTAAGAACAGACTACACTAACCCTAGCTAATACAAGCCTTTTCTGTTCACACTTGTGGATCACATACGGAACGAAAAACTGTTTTGTCGTTCGTATGATCGATAAGCTAATTTGTGTATTAGTATCGTCAGCTATTAACAGTCTGCATGGCTTGGATGGTTAGGAGAACAGTGGCGACATTTATTATCTGAACCGGAGTACAGTATTCCATACAAGACTGCGCATGCGCCTAGCAAAGACTGATCAACATGCGCGAGTCTAAGCATGGCACTCTGTAGCTAAGGTTCCAAAGCGTCTTCAGGCGAACGGAGAAAACTCTGATCAGCCTGCGCGGCTTATAATCTACTGATAGCATATGAAATACTACTTACACGTTCCAAGCTGCAGCTGCAATTATGGTGATTGGTTTGGTCCTAGGATGTATTGATCCAAAAGAAGCATCACGAAAACATGCCTATATAATGTTGACCCCCTTAAACCCCACTTTTATATAGTAAAACTGGGGTTTACAGGGGTATACATTATTTTTCTTATTTCTGCTCAAAACATAGATTGTGGGTACTCGTTAGAACCGCCACGGCGAGGCGGTTCTAACGAGTACCCACAATCTATGTTTTTGAGCAGAAATAAGAAATATATCAGAATTTTTATCTGAAAAGTTTCAATTTTTTAGTTGTAAAATTTTCAGTATACTTGAATGGGCTTGTTTTCGTAATGAAAAAGAATACAGTATCAAATATCAAACAAGTACAGTTTGTTTAATGGATTACATATACTCTTTTTACTTTTGCTGACTGTGAAAGTAATATGTGTGAACACTTGACATAGTATACCACAGACTGGCTCCCTCATCTCCTTTTGACATCTTTAGGAAGGTCGTTTCTTGTCTGGCACTTTACACAGAAGAAGTAAATTTGCAAACTTTTAGCATGATTTGATGCAAAAACCATTTTTCGTAACTTAGCTGTGCACAAAACTCTATATTCTAGCCATTGCTTTAAAGATTCTAATATTTGTACATTACCACAGTAAACATGGCTGCAAAATATGCAAAAATCGACGGGGTAGGAAGTTTGGATGCAGGTTTTAAACACGTCCCACTAGTTCCAAATTTCTGGATTTTTCACAATATTGTTATGGAACATTAATGATTTCAAATTAGTGAAAAAATGCAAATAAAATATGTTTGGTCGACAAAATTAATTTTGCGGTAATTATTTGAAAACAAAACACAGGAACAGAAACGACAAATGGTTTACGATAAGATAATGTCAATCACAAATCAATGTTTTCTATTTAGAAAAAAAAAACGAATAGAATTGTTTTGCTGAAGTATGTGGAAAGCAGTAGTGACTGAATATACTATTGGTTTGTTGTGATTCTCTTTGATATGGACACTAAAATGAATCAAGATACTATTAACATACAAAGTCATGAAATCCTGGTAATGTCAGTGCTTCATAATAAGCGTGCTATTATCGTCTTTATTGTATTTTAGTGTCTGTATCAGACAGACTATATAAATTAATAAATTTAGTCGCTAGGGACTGGAGCTGGTTTAAGCATACCAATACGTATGTTAACGTGTACTTGTTCCTTCTCGAAACCTACGATGTGGTGGAGGAAATAAAATATCTAGTTAATAGATTCTTGTGAATATTTTACTGAGCTAGATTCCAGTGTAATGCAATAAGAATCTTGTATAAAATAACCAATTACGTTGTTGTAGTAAGAAACATAACAGTGCCCACAATAAACTTACCATCCCAGATGTGTTCATGTATAAACAGTGACCACAATAAACCTAATATCTCAAATGTGTTTATGAATAAACAGTGACCACAATAAAATTACTATCTCAAATGTGTTCATGAATAAACAGTGACCACAATAAAACTACTCAAATGTGTTCATGAATAACAAAGTAAAATGTTATATTGCTACCTCTTTCATGGCCACATGTTGACCGGCTCTACTTCAACAGACACAAAACGGGCTAAACCCTTTCAGTCCGAAAGAACAAAACAGATAACTGTGTAAACAGAGTGGATCCAGAAGAGAGGGTCTCACCAGGAGTTACACTGTTTGCCATTCAGATTTTGGTTTTAGACTGAAACCCCTATTTGCATCACTATCCAAAATCTCGGATGGAAGAGTCCACTTCAGAAAATCAAGCGTGAAAGTGTTAATGATTCCAAAGGACTAGAAAATACAAATGTATAATCTAAGTCGTGTTATGTATTTATAGTCTACTGTAATGTATTGAATTCAGTTAAGAGTGTTGAGTCCTAAAATCTTTTTCACACTCGCTTGGCAAATTCAGCAGATTACAACTTCATTATATTTTTTCGTGTTTCCTATAAAATAAGCTGTAACATTTCCAGCAACTCGTCGCCTAAAGGGAAAATTTGCATGAATGCCAAAGCCCATTTTCTGGAAAATATATAAAAATGTCTGCTAAATCTTTTATTAAGCATACCAAGCATGAAGAAAGATTTATCTTAGGACATCATCCGACTTTATAACGCTTAATAAACTAATGATGAAGTAATAGACAACAGATAAGTGGTCTGAGTCGTAACATGAAAAGAATAGGATCTTCGAACATGTGCACCTAGCAAAAACTCAGATCAGACTGCGTACCTCTAACCGGGGTTTTCGCGTTTCACCTGAAACCGCCATAGATCATTTGCTCTCCTTTGAACGACTCTAGTTTGTCAGACTGTGCGGTTGCTCAAGCTGGTCTGAAGCTTTGCTAGGCGCATTTGGTCTAATGGTCATTCGCATATTTTGCCATTTGCTATTGCAAAATAAGTCTTTTGGGTGTATGCGAACCATTAAGATCGACCTGCCATCGATGTCATATAATCTCATCAAGGATCACTTTGAAATTTAAATACCACCTACGCCAACGCCGAAGCGGGATGCGAGGTGGAGGGGTGTGCGTGGGGGTGGGGGGGGGGAGGGGGAGCGGGGAAGTATGCACCCTAACAAACTATATTACTGTATATGTAGAGACTTAATTAAACCGAGTCTCCGATTTTCGTTCTTCTGTATATTTGTTTATTCCAAATGCAGCCTTTAAGATTTTTAGCATTACGTCTTTATATTATATGGTATTTAATAATTCGGTAAGCAGAGAGCGAATGCTCTGATTAGACTGCGCAGAAGTGCAGGCTGATCAGGGCCTTCGCGGTCTGCATAAACACAGTATACAAGATAGGCAGAAATAGTCACAATCACAGAACATAGCCTACCAATCACACCAATAGGAAGAGCAAACAAACCATGACAGACAGTATACCATGAAAAATCCTTTTTCTCATGACGATACTGACTTCATATTTTCTCATCGCAGCTATCTTGATGTATCAACAAATTCGTCTACTACCATGACGATGTGCATGAAATGTCATATTCTATTATGAAGAAAGGCTATATAATTATCGTAGGGTCGACAGAGAAATATTTTATAAGCTAATATAAGGAAATATAATATGCATTAATGAAACAAGTTCTGCTGCAGATCTAATTAATTGAGCCGTAACGTCAATAAACGTACCTTCAGACATGTGCGCCAGGCGAAGATTCAGATCAGATTGCGTATTCGCCCAGTTGGATCACAATATGCAGTGAATCAATTTGGGGTAGCCAAGGATGCAAAGTTTCATTACGAAAACACGCCTATTCAAATATACTGAAAATTTTACCACCAAAACTCGTAAAATTTTCAGATAAAAAAATCTGATATTTTTCATATTTTTGTCCAAAAATATAGATTGTGGGTACTTGTTAGAACCGCCTCGACGAGGAGGTTCTAACGAGTACCCAGAATCTTTGTTTTTGAGCAGAATATAAAAAAAAATAGTGTATACCCCTGTATACCCCAGTTTTACTATATAAAAGTAGGGTTTAAGAGGGTCAACATTATATAGGCATGTTTTCGTGATGTTTTCTGCGTACAACGAAGACTCTGATTAGAGTTCGCTGATGCGCGGGCTGATTTGAGTCTTCGTTGGAAGCAAATGTCAGAAAGTACGTTTTTTCACATTACGGTTCAATTTAGTTACATCACCAACATTTTGTCTCATATATCAGAATCGAGCTGGCTTCACTTGCAGAAATTGTGTTTTGTCTTGCTTAGATATTTTTAGAAAGTCAGACACTGCCAGCATCAAAGGACCTATTATCAAATTACAAGAAATCGGAGATATGCATTTAAGGCTTACTATTGTAACAACCTTTTGTCTAGCCGGTTAACAGAGAAGCAGACAGACTCCGCACGAAAGAAAAATAGACGATACACATCAGCGGAAAATAGACTTTGTGCCATACACAAATACCAAGGCGAGCCATATTCATTCGGCCTGTTTGGCGATCTTTCTGCAGCATTCATTGAATGTGACTGTAAACATCACGAAAACACGCCTGTATAATATTGGGCCCCTTAAACCCTACTTTTATATAGTAAAACTTGGGTTTACAGGGTATACATTATTTTTCTTATTTTTGCTCAAAAACATAGATTGTGTTTTCTCGTTAGAACCGCCTTGACGGGGCGGTTCTAACGAGTACCCACAATCTATGTTTTTAACAGAAATATGAAAAATATCAGAGTTTTTTATCTGAAATTTTTCAGTTTTTGGAGGTGAAAATTTCAATATATTTGAATAGGCGTGTTTTCGGAATGAATATGCAGGTTGATTAAGGTTCATTGCTCGTATACGATAAAAATATTCCGTTCTCGCGTTGCGTTACGAATATGGTTTATGTTGATTTTATTATGACCACAGAAACTCAAACCTCATTGTATTTAGACACGATGACTGTGACCCCAAGTACTAACATGTAAGCCTACCATTAGCAAATATTTTGTATATAAAAAAAAGGTAAGAGAAAAGTCTAGGGAGTGCCACAATCACAAACCGCAGCCCTACCCAGACACCAAGAGGAAGAGGAAACAGACAAAACCAAACAAGCGCAAATCGAACAAACGTGCGAAAAGCACAAAGATTAGCTCTCTTTTCCTCAAGCGAGGTGATCGGAATGTTCAAAGGACTGAAAACAATTTTTTTTTATATATTTTAACATATTAAAGACACATTTCGAAGTTTTTTGTACCTAGTATTGTTGAGATTGTAAAATGCTCTCTCTCTCTCTCTCTCTCTCTCTCTCTCTCTCTCTTATTATATATAACAATCTCTACGAGCGTACCATTCACATATGTATTGTGCATTGTTATATTATTCAGGACCTTTAAGCTTACGAGACCGTCTGATCCTGACACATTATACGCTGTGAAATTTATAGCTATGCAATTGAAAGATTAAAATATTGTTTAACCCTTCTCTTGCTGAACACGACATGCCCTGTCTTAGCAAACAGTGTAGATCCAGATATTGAAGAAGCCAACTGATCTGGATCTGCACTGTTTGTCATTAAATATGTGCATTTTATCAAAAACTCGGATCAAGTAATCTGATTTGCTGGAAATTAGAAGTGGGCAGGCATCTTAATTTATTCAGCAAGGCAAGGGTTAAATCAAAACTAAACATTTAAAAAGATGTGGTTAAAATAAATTCTGAAAAGAAAGAAAAAGCATTTTACCAATAAAATTATAAAATATTAATGCCACATTTGTTGTTTTGATGACTTTTTTGTTTTCAACAAACGATCAAAAATGTCATAAAACCGTAGACACATACCCAAGTGGACCAGCATTTCAATCTCGTGCCTATCAGCTTATTGACCTATCAAGGAACAGGCACCGGAACCTAACATACGTCTCGTGTACCGAACCACGTATCTCAAGGGACAATGTTCCCATAGGTGGCTAGACAGATATGGGTCTGTATTTATCTCTCTTTTTTTTTTTTTTTTTTTTTTTTTTTTTTTTTTGTTTTGTTTCTTTTGCCAATTGTATTCCAATCCCAATACCTGTCTGAACAAATACTGCAGACCCAGATGCTGTTTCCTAAAGTGGCTTTTACTATACACTCTGTACCACATTGCCATATCAACTAATAAAAGACAGAGTTCTGGATTTAATTGACAGAACGTTCACAATAAAAAAAAATTCTCTTTAACTAGTTTGAGAGGATTATAAACGTTAAACCTGATGGTCTTATCAGAAAGATTGTGGTACTTTTTTCATGTCTTCTTGATAACATCTTTATTCGGTTTGATACAAACAAATAATGTGTACATCGAAGGGCACTTATTGTACTTCCTTTGTTGCAAATTTGTTTCTGTTTTGTCACGAAAGAGACTTTATTTTTCCCCTTTCTCATGTAAATCAAGACATGTTATCAAAATAGTCAAGTCAACTTCTCGATATCAAGATGACTTACTTAATATTGATGATTATTTTGACTTAATGATACGTATAAAAAGACATGACCAAAACAACTTCAGCTAAACGAAGCATACAGTTCTGTATTTAAATTGACCACTCTCTTCTGCTATAATCTCATGAAGGTCTATCGGAGTGACTGGTTTATAAATTCAGAAATATCACTGGTAATACTGATTTAACGGATCAATTTAGGAAGTTTACTAATCTAAACAGAACGGACGTTGTGCGTTTTCCACCTTTGAGTTCCATATCCAAGGAATAGAAACCTACACTTGTTCATACAGAAAACATTTACCATAGAAAATTGGGGTTCCGGCATTTATCATTCTTAATGCTATTGCAAAACGTAAAATATGTTTCTATAACATTGTCTCTGCTTATGCCTGGCAATAAGTATAAAACAGACACTCATTAAAAGCCGTCTATACATGTCTAATGTCTAATGTGCAAAAGTAAATGATTTATGATATGAGACATTTCTGCGCGTATGTTCCCAAAACATCAGACAATACATGAAAACAGGTTATGCGTATTTAAATTTCTGAAATCTTACGAGTTCCTTGACATCAATATAGAATTTCAAGTAGTTTCATGTGGTAAGTCTGATATCATAAACAAATAGTGATTATTACTATTAAGATTAGTATAATTAAAACTTAAGACGGCTGAATACACACTGGGTAGATTTAAAAGGAAGACATTTTTTGTAATTTTCAGTTAGCACACCTGCACGGCAATAGAAAAGAAGGCAATGATCAAAAATCGATACAGTTACCTAACACCTTCTGTCCAAGACACCAAAGGGAAAGAAGTACGCACTTAAAGCAACGGTACTACAATCAAAACACTACAAGCAGAAAGACAAAAGGACAGTTTCTTTCCCAAAAATTGGACAAAATGCTATCCAAAATAAAAGTTTTACCAGTACATACATGCAAAGACATACAATGACAGAAATAGTAAAAAAACATATTATAGAAAAGTCCAGAAAGTGCCACAATCAAAAGCCGAAGCCCATCCAGGACACGAAGAGGAAAAGGAAACAGACAAAAACCAAACAAGTGAAAATCAAACAAACACACGAAAAGCATCAAGATTAGCTCTCTCTTCCCCAAACGAGGTAAAAGGACTGAAAAATACAAGAGCAAAATACTACAAGGCAAAACAAATCGCCTCGTAGAATAAACCACAAAGCAACAAACAGTAAGACTATCACCGGGACCACCGCCTTAGAACGGTCAGTACAATAAACCACCGCGGGGCTTAAAGCACATTTACGGCCAGCCAACTTCACCCTGGGTGCCGATGCTACTCTTAATACAGAAATACATAAAATTTCGGTTCGCATAAAGGCTCCCGTCAGTCAATGCATCAAAGCGAAAACATAAAAATCAAACCACAGCAGAAGCATCGCCTCGGAACGGTCAGTAACGTTTTTTTTTTTTTTTTTTTTTTTGGGGGGGGGGGGGGGTGGGAGGGGGGGAGGTAAGGGGAGGCTTAAATAGATTTTACTGGGCCACAACCCTCGCTCTTAGTTCTGCCATTGTTGAGTCCGCGTGGAGAGTTTCTTAGCAAGCCCTTTCTTAAAAGGTTCTTTTCTAAAACGAAGGAATTTGCTTTTTTGGGGATGCAAGTTCTTTCCTTTTAGATTAGAACGTGCTTAAAAACGATGGCAGACCAATTTGGTGCGACTCGCCACCCTGAAAATGTATCTATTCCCCTCAATTTCAATTCACATAAGTGGCATTTATCAGGTTAATCATAACGTGAGGCAAAGCTTTCTTGCATTATATAAATTGGCTACGCCAAGCGAAAATGCGTCTTTGAGCATGCGCAAAATGCACGGATTCAGATTCATTCCACGGGTGCACAAAGTCTCATCCGGGTATTTGCTTTCCATTGATACATTCTATAGTATTCAATGTTTCTGTTAGCAGACAGCAAAGGCCCCGATCAAACTGCGCGGTTGCGCAGCCTGGTCTTGGCTATCGCTGTCCGCATATGCCCGAAGACACGTTTTCGCATGGCGCTGTCCGAATAGCTCAGTGTGTTTCATCCTTCTAAGACACTAGCACGTCTCTGGCATGGGAATACATTTATATGGGCAAACTGAAATGAACAGTAACATCATTAGCCAGAGTACCTTCACAGAGAAATTTCAAGGAAATAAACTACAAACAACACGACAAAAGAGGTTTATACTGCTAGACTGTCTTTTGAGGTGAAACAGAATGCCAGTGGGAAATTGCCGATAGCATTTTGAAAATTCTTAGACAAACGACAATTTGGTCTTGAGATTTAGCTGTAACTTCTTTATCACCGTTTAACTCTTTATCAGCTTTGTGTACTACTTTGTCAGTTTCAACATTTTAATATGATTACTCATTTTATCATTAGCTTTAAATACCTTACGTGGGTTGTGTAGCTCGTCAGTGGCCTTTCGTTTCCTTCCTGATACCTTATGTTGTATTTGAAAAAAAACTCCAAAATGTCTTTTTAGTTCCCTTTGGACGACTCTTGCGACATTTTACATTGGTACATCTTTACATTGGTTAGTTCCTCAAAAATATTGAAGCCTTGCTGAGTGTTTGAATCAACTGAGTTTAAAATTTCAGAGTTTTCATCGTAAGATGTTTTCAGTTGTGAATCTGTGTATACGGGTAGTTTAAAAGTGGAAGCAAGTTCGTCATTAGCAGCTATTGCTGAAACTTCGAGTTGTTTGCCTCTTACCAACGGGATTGTTCGTAATCTCTGAATACTGCCATTCAGTTATAAGATTTTGTAGGAATGTTAGTTTTTCTTCAAATTCGGATTGGCCACAAGTTGATAATAATTTGCCCTATTGCGGCAGACATTCTTTTTTTATTTCATTTTTTCGGCCGAGATTTCTTGCCTTTTGAAACTGTCACGGACGCTTTAGGAGTAAGTAAAAGCTCTTTGTTACTACCCGACTTTTCAAATTCTTTTACCCATCTTTAAGGAATCAAGGTTTCATCACGAAAACATGCCGATATAATTTTAATCCCCTTAAACCCCACTTTTATATAGTAAAACTGGGGTTTACAGGGGTATACATAATTTTTCTTATTTCTGATCAAAACATAGATTCTGAGTACTCGTTAGAACCGCCTCGTCGAGGCGGTTCTAACGAGTACCCACAATCTATGTTTTGAGCAGAAACATGAAAAATATCAGATTTTTTTATCTGAAAAATTTTCAGTTTTTGGAGGTGAAATTTTCTATATATTTGAATAGGCGTGTTTTCGTAATGTCATCAAACACTGATATGTTTTTCTTACGGCGACTGGAAATAGCCAATTTACGTTAAAATCGCTATTACCAGTCGACTGGTAATATCCATTTTCACGTACATCGGCTATTGCCAGTCGACTGGCAATAGCCACTTTGATTATAAATCATAAATCTGTCAGAGTCAATGTAAAAGGGGGATTTCAATTTAAGCCTGCTATCCGAACAGTTCGTGCTATGTGTTTCTGACATGATAATTCAGTGAGGGAACGCTCTAAAAGCAAACCATAGGATTGTGTGAAGAAATAAGAAGTGTATTTAGTGTGTACCTTCTTATAAAGAGCTATTTAACCCTTGTCATGCTGAATTAATTAAGATGCCTTGCCCATTTCTAATTTTCAGCCAATCAGATTACTTGATCCCGGTTGTTGATACAAATTCACATACTAAATGACAAACAGTGCAGATCAAGATCAGTTAGCTTCTTCGGATCTACACTGTTTGCAATGTCAAGCCATATCCGGGTTCTTCAGGCCCAGAGTTAAGCCATGGCGTTTTCATCATCATCACGAGAACACACATATAATTTTGACCCCCTTAGACCCCACTTTTATGTAGTAAAACTGGGGTTTACAGGGGTATACATTAATTTTCTTATTTGTGCTCCAAAACATAGATTGTGGGTACTCGTTAGAATCGCCTTGCCGAGGCGGTTCTAATAAGTACCCACAATCTATGTTTTGATCAGAAATATGAAAAATATCTGAATTTTTTATCTGAAAATTTTCATTTTTTGGTGGTAAAATTTTCAGCATATTTGAATAGGTGTGTTTTCGTAATATTAATACCGAAAATGAGGAGGATTTGGGATAATAAGCATATTCAGACTGATTTATCAATTGACATGTTTGCAAGCAGTATGAACCAATTGAAACGGTGTTTAAAAACTGCGAAATTCTGATAATGTAGATCCCTGTTGAGTCTATATGAGCCTGGGCAAAACAAGATTGCATAAGCGCCCAGCGAAGGTTTTATCAACCTGCGCATGCGCACAATCTGGCCAGTCTTTGGATGGCACTTTGTTGATAGTCAAGGATTTAAAGCGTCTTCACATTACGAAAACACGCCTATACAAGTATATAGAAAATTTCATCTCCAAAAACTGAAAATTCTCAGATGAAAAACTCTGATATTTTTCCTATTTCTGCTCAAAACATAGATTGTGGGTACTTGTTAGAACTGCCTCGATGAGGTAGTTCTAATGAGTACCCACAATCTATGTTTTTGAGCAGAAATAAGAAAAATAATATACGAGCGTATACCCCTGTAAACCCCAGTTTTACCATATAAAAGTGGGGTTTGAGGGGGTCAAAATTTCATAGGCGTGTTTTCGTGATGAGAAGGAAAACGAATATTCTGATCAGCCTGCTCGTACACATTGTAGGAAATGCCCTGTCCCGGCTCATATTATGAGAGAACATGGACATACATCTTACACACTCTTTAACGTAACATTCACAATCTAATCAGATCAATACATCAAACGATGGAAAATGCCATGACCGTACCGCGCGGACGCAGTATTAATTACATTTATTATACAAGGGTGGGGTGAGGTTTTATCTTCTACCATCTTAATTTTATTATAATCGCTGAGAATTGTTTTGACTGACTGTCCCTGTGTTTTTGACCGCCAACAGTTTTGCTGTTGACCTTTTAAATGCATTTCTGTTTCGTTTCTTTCAAGTTTTTTCCTTGCAAAAAGCTTGTTTTATGCTGTCTTCCCATGTCAATCAACAAATGACTTGTTATGGTTGTGTTCCATAACTGGGGATCGTACTGGGTATCTTCATATCTGAAAAAAAGTAAGAGAAAAGTCCAGGGAGTGCCACAATCACAAACCACAGCCCTTCCCAGACCCCAAGAGGAAGAAGAAACCGACAAATCTAAACAAGCACAAACCGAACAAACGTACGAAAAGCACTAAGATTAGCTCTCTCTTCCCCAAGCGAGGTAATCACAATACTAAAAGGACTGAAAAACACAAGAACAAAATGACACACGGAAAGACATACAACAAATCGCCTCGTAGAATAAACCACAAAGCAACAAAGAGTAAGACTAACACCGGGACCAGTTTCAGAGGTTACTGGCCAGTGGATATGATATTCGTGGAATCAACTCTACTGTGTTTGTATTTCTTTAATGCATTTAAGCCTAGCGTCCTATAAAAGGTACATAGGCAACCAGTGTAGACCCAGATCAGACGCCGCAGAACGCGGCGTCTGATCTGGGTCTACACTGTTTGCATAAAGTTAAGAAATTTCTAAAAAACATGAAAATAATAATAAAAAAATAAATTAACCAGACAACCCTTATATAAGAAATGGACCTGTCCAAAGACTTGAGGTAGAATCCGTTCGGCATAAATTGGTAAAGAAGATTGGCTTTTGCATTGTGAACATCCAAGACATGTTTACAAAGAATATATCTTATCTCAACAGCATTTCGTTTTAAAAAAAAACAACAACAAATCACGAAAACACGCCTATATAATTTTGACCCCCTTAAGCCCCACTTTTATATAGTAAAACTAGGGTTAACAGGAGTAAACATTATTTTTTCTTATTTCTGCTCAAAACATAGATTGTGGGTCTAACGAGTGCCCACAATCTATGTTTTGAGCAGAAATAAGAAAAATATCAGAATTTTTTTGTCTGAAAATTTTCATTTTTTTTTTTTTTTTTTTTTGTAGTAAAATATTCTATATATTTGAATAGGCGTGTTTTCATAATGGTATATCAAACCGCTATTTGACGCTCAGATATTTAATAGAACTTGATGTACATAAATCAGCATATGCTGACACATAACAAGAATTAACATTACTGTGGTATGTCAAACGTTGCATTATTCGATCTTTTTTTATATTTCTATTCGATCTTCTTTCATTTGTATTGTATATTTGTGTATTTGTATTCAATATCTGATCATTTCTATTGTATATTTTTTGTTCTAATTCTATAGTTTATCATTTGTATTCAATATCTGATTATTTATATTGTTTATGTTTTGCTTTAACTCTATAATCTATCTTTTGTAATTAATATCTATTCATTTACATTGCATAAGTTTGTTGTATTCTATATTTAATCATTTTTATTTGATAAGTAATGGTTTGTATGCTACTATGTTTCATTACTATTCAATGACTCCCATTTAAATTGCATATGTTTCATTTATATTCTATTTTTTGCTATATTTTCATTGTATAATAGTGGTTTGCATTCAGTATTTTCATAATTGTAATAAATGTTTGTTCATTTCTATTCTATATTATTTCTTTTTAATTGCATATGCCTTCGCTTGTATTCTATATTTCGATATTTACATTCTATACTTAGTGACTTATATTTGATATTTTCGTATTTTCTTGCAATCTTAGTGGATTTATATTATACATTGTTTCATTTCTTTTACATATTTTTCATTTCTATTCTATATTGCTAGATTTGTATTTAACAACTATTGTTTTCTATTTGATGTTTTCCGTTTATATTTGTAAATTGCTTCATTTATATCCCAAACTCATTGATTTCGATTGTATATCATCACTAAAACATGCCTATATAATATTGACCCCCTCAAACCCCACTTTTATATAGTAAAACTGGGGTTTGCAAGGGTATTCATTATTTTTCTTATTTCTGCTCAAAAACATAGATTGTGGGTACTCGTTAGAACCGCCTCGCCGAGGCGGTTCTAACGGGTACCACAATCTATGTTTTCAGCAGAACTATAAAAACTATCAGAGTTTTTTATCCGAAATTTTTCAGTTTTTTGATGTGAAATTATCTATATATTTGAATAGGCGTGTTTTCGTAATGATAATGTCACATTAGCATTCATTGAGACGACAATTTATATTCAATAAAAATCTTACATTTGTATTGTATAATTGCAATCTGGGATAAGTTTATATATATATTGTTATTTATATTTTTGTTGCACGGTATTTCATTGGCTGAGAAAAATCGGGTAGCTCTGTTTACCAGAACCTGTATACCACTACCTACATACCAGGGCCCAGTTGTTCAAAGCGTCGTTAGCTAAACGAGCTCGTTAAGGGTCATTTCGTTAACTGTTTTAGCAGATTCAATATACAATATTCTGATATTTTTTGCTGAAAAAATGTGAGTAGCTTTTGCACTGCAAAAGCTACTCACATTTTTTCAGCAAAAAATTTCAGCATATTTGCGTATCACTTGGTGTAAATTTTAACGAATCGTTAACTAACGACGTCGTTAGCTTTGAACAACTGGGCCCTGACGGTTTAAATCATTATAACAAGAGGACCCACAGGGCCGTAATTCGCTCACTTGAGTGTCACTGCCTCTAGTATATTCTAAAAGACTATGGTTTCTCTTCATAGGACTATTTATGTTTAAAATTTGTTGAAAATGAATGTTTTCAGATGACAGGCTGGCGGTTTAAGAACTGTGTTATACAGGCCTTTGGAGGAATGTGATGGTGCTTGGCACAGATAAAAGCCACAGTATTGTAAGCCTAGGGAAACTGAGGCCGGTGAAGCAAAATGCCTTGGGGATTTTTGTTGATTTTGTTTCTTTTATTTTTAGCTCTGGCGGCCATTTTGTTCAGCAGAGCAGGACGGTGTAAGCAACTTTGGTAGAGGATCACCAAAGGAACAATCTTGAGAAATTATTGAAAAATATGTCCAACAGTGTCAGAGGAGAAGTATTTTAAAGCAAAAGTTGCAATGTATGCATGTTAACTTTTATGGAAAATCAGCTCCTCATAAGGCGTTTGAAGGCCTGATGAACAAAGGGAAAATGGATGAATGAATAAACAAACAAACGGAGGGGAATTTGTATACTTTGGACTGATATCTAACATCATACCAAATATTAACTAAATCCATCATTATGTTAGAAAATATGAGCTCTTTAAATATTTCAACATACTAGTTATAACAAAACAACACAAAGTGTGTTTCGTAGACCTTAAAGTCATGGGCATAGGTAATGATAATCTATGGCATTTTTTCTTATTTCTGTTTATTCTGTAGAATAGAGCCATCCTATATAAGTCTATGTAAAACCAGTGGGCCCCGGGGACGGGCCATTTTTTACCCCAGGGCTATAATTTGAAATATTTTGGTAGAGGTCCATTCGACGAGGCAAAAAAAAAAACAACAAATATTAAGGACCTGGGCCTTCCAGTTTTAGACAAGAAGGTTTTTAAAGGTTTCTCTATCTGCATTTATGAAAAACATCTGGGGCCCAGGGCGGGACTATCTTTGGCCCCAGGGCTATAATTTGAACAATCTTGGCAGAGGTCCATTAGGCAAAGCTGTGTACCAAATATCAAAGGCATGGGCCTTATGGTTTCAAACAAGAAGATTTAAAAGGTTTTCCTTATATAAAGCTATGTTAAACAAGTGGGCCCCAGGACGGAGCCATTTTGGGCCCCAGGGCTACAGTTTGAACAATCTTGGCAGAAGTCTACTAGATAAAGCTACATATCAAATATCAAAGACCTGGGCCTTCTGGTTTCAGTCAAGATTTTAAAAGTTTTTCCCTATGAAAGTCTCTGTAAAACATGTTGGCCCCTGAGCGGGGCCATTTTTGGCCCCAGGGCTACAATTAGAACAATCTTGGTAGAGGTCCACTAGATGAAATACATATCAAATATCAAAGACCTTGGCATTCTGGTTTCAGTCAAGAAGATTTTTTAAGGTGTTCCCTATGTTAATCTATGCAAAACATGGGACCAATTTTGGCCAACAGGGCTATAATTTGAACAATCTTGCTAGAGGTTCTCTAGATGAAGCTAGATACCAAGTATGAAAGACCTGGGCCTTCTGGTTTCAGACAAGACGTTTAAAGGTTTTTCCCTAAAAGTATCTATGTATAACATGTTACCCCAAGAGCAGGGCCAATTTTCACCCCAGGGCTATAATTTGAACAACTTTGTTAATCGTCCATTAGATGAAGCTACACACCAAATATCAAAGACCTGTGCCTTCTGGTTTCAGACAAGAAGAATTTCAAACGTTTTGCTTATTTTCACCTATGTGTTGTCATAGTAACCAAAGTTCTCATTGGATTCCAAACAACTTTCAAAGTTGAGTTCTGTTTATGTATATGCTAGAGGGCGTAAGCAGTGTTACCATAGTGCAGATTATATTTCATTTCTTTTGGGATCATTGGTCCCATTGCGGTATATTTGAAAATGGAGTTTTGCTAATGTATACGCTAGAGGGCGTAAGCAGTGTTCATTACGAAAACACACCTATTCAAATATATAGAAAATTTCACCTCCAAAAACTGAAAAATTTCAGGTAAAAAATTCTGATATTTTTCATATATCTGCTTTAAACATAGATTGTGGGTACTCGTTAGAACCGCCTCGGCGAGGCGGTTCTAACGAGTAACCACAATCTATGTTTTTGAGCAGAAATAAGAAAAATAATGTATACCCCTATAAACCCCGGTTTTACTATATAAAAGTGGGGTTTAAGGGGGTCAAAAGTACATAGGCGTGTTTTCGTAATGGGAAACTTCATTATTGCTTATGAAGAGTCTCAATAAATCCGAGACTCCCATTTTCTAATCTGTAGTGTGTTCTTTGTTTCCAAAGGCAATCTTTTTGACGTTTATTGCAAACTTCATCACTGTTTATGAAGAGTCTCAATAAAACCGAGACTCACATTTTCTAATCCGTAGTGTGTTTTTTGTTTCCAAAGGCAATCTTTTTTAAGTTTATTTCAGTTAGTACCTCCCAAAGATCATTCTGGATAGCAATGTAGAATATAAATGAAACAATATGCAATATAAATGGAAGTTAATGAATAGTAATGAAACATAACAGCATACAAATCATTAATTATTAAATAGAAATGGTCAAATATAGAATAAAACAAAATTATACAATAGAAATGAATAGATATTGAATACTAAAGATAGATTATAGAATGAAAACAAAAATATACAATAGAAATAAACATACATTGAATACAAATGATAGATTATAGAATTAAAACCAAAAATATGCAATAGAAATGATAAGATATTGAATACAAATACACATATATACAATACAAATGAAAGAAGATCGAATAGAAATATAAGAAATATCGAATTATGCAACGTTTGACATGCCATACATTACCGGCGATATGTCCTTAATTTTTAGTTCATGCGCTTGAAATTTTGCACATCAACCATTATGTCTTGACATAGGGTGTACTCAAAGTCAAGATCTATTAGACGGTGAGCTAAAATTTAAGTGTTTTTATTATTCGAGTGTTACATACTTGTGCATCTATTTGCTGAGACTATACCTGTTAACCCTTAAAGCGCCAAGCAAACTGTAGCAGACGACAGTCTATTATTATTATTATTATTATTATTATTATTTTTCAGAGAACGTAAGACTTGATACTTCATGTGAGTTTTCTTCTAGGCAGACGATTCACATGAAATGCTAAGTCTTATTTTATCTTAAACAATATTAAAACGTATTTCGAAATGTCATCTGTTGCAGTTGCTACCGGCGCTTTAAGGGCAAAGTATGAGTAAGTATACATGTCAGAAAAATTAGTTGGCTTAATGTGTTTGCATCAAAGGTAGTGCCTTTATTTCATTTTATTTTGAGAGACTACAAGGAAATAAATACGGGTTTACCCATATTTTTTACATCAGTACCAGATGTTGAAGGGGCACAATAAAATGACAACGCCAATCGAACAGTAAGCTGAAAAACAGTTTATGTGTAAAACGTGGGTGTATTCTTATACAAAAATGTATGTCCGGCACGTTTGAAAAAAAAAAGTACTGTTAATACAACAAAAAGAAGTAATGTTTTTACGGGAAAGAGTTACATAACAAATACAGCCCTCCTATTTTCGTCGAAAAAAGGAAGAACGATTCTGCGTCACCTAAGCACAAAACGCAAACAATACACTGTGGGTACGAAGAAAAAAAAACATCTTGGAACGTTAAATAAAACTTACGTTAAATAATAGGTTTTCTGGTTCTTTGAGCTTAATACGCTCTTTTGGATTTAGTTGAGAATACAAAATCGCTCAACCTTGGGCTACGAGGAGTGAGCTGTATGTTACATTATGCAACACTTCTCGCGCTCTCTTGCCACATGTAGAGCAGAACTTTATGTTTTGAAATTTCACAAAACATGCCAACTGATCTCAAAGAACAAGAAAATATAATATGCATAATGTTGAAGTACATATACACCATTTACTACACTGCACTTACCATGCGTGTCAACTGCAGGGGGATCTTATTATAAATTCATTTAGCGTGTAAAGCATTGCAGTGAAGTCACACAGGAAATGCTATAATTATACCATATTTACCCTAAGTATGAAAATAGTTCCGGTGTCCGAATATACAGGGTAAATACACTAACAAACAAAGATTTTTCCAATGCATGGCAATAAAGAATGTGAAAATAAAAAGAAAAAAGTGAAGATACCCAGGAAATGCCATGTTCACGAAGCACAGTCTTCCGATGCACCAAATAAAGGAGAGATGAGGAACAAATAAGGACAACACAAATACCACAGACGCACAAATGAAACTGCCTGCTACAGAAGAACCGCCTTAGAGCGGTCAGCAGGAAAACTACTAGTACAAAGCAGGAGTAATCGCACTACAACTGCTATTATCTACTAGTACAAAACAAGAATAATCGTACTACAACTGCTATTATCTACTAGTACAAAGCAAGAGTAATCGCACGACAACCGCTATTATCAACTAGTACAAAGCAAGGGTGATCGCACTACAATCGCTATTATCTACTAGTAAAAAGCAAGATTAATCGCACTACAATCGCTATTATCTACTAATACAAAGCCAGAGTAATCGCACTACAACTGCTATTATCTACTAGTATAAAGCAAGAGTAATCGCGCTACAACTGATATATTATCTACTAGTACAAAACAAGAATAATCGCACTACAACTGCTATTATCTACTAGTACAAAGCAAAAATAATCGCACTACAACTGCTATTATCTACTAGTACAAAGCAAGAGTAATTGCACTACAACTGCTATTATCTACTAGTACAAAGCAAGAGTAATCGCACTACAATCGCTATTATCTACTAGTACAAAGCCAGAGTAATCGCGCTACAATCGCTATTATCTACTAGTATAAAGCAAGAGTAATCGCACTACAATCGCTTTTATCTACAAGTACAAAGCCAGAGTAATCGCACAACAATCGCTATTATCTACCAGTACAAAGCAAGCGTAATCGCACTATAATCGCTATTGTCTACAAGTACAAAGGCAGAGTAATCGCACTACAACTGCTATTATCTACTAGTACAAAGCAAGGGTAATCACACTCCAACCGCTATTATCAACTAGTACACAGCAAGCGTAATCACACTACAATAGCTATTATCTACTAATACAAAGCAAGAGTAATCGCACTACAATTGCTATTATCTACTTGTACAAAGCAAGAGTAATAGCACTACAACTGCTATTATCAACAAGTACAAAGCAAGAGTAATCGCACTACAACCGCTATTATCAACTAGTACAAAGCAAGTGTCATCGCACTACAATTGTTATTATCTACTAGTACAAAGCCAGAGTAATCGCACTTCAAATGCTATTATCAACTAGTAAGAAGCAAGAGTATTCGCACTACAACTGCTATTATCAACTAGTACAAAGCAAGAATAATCGCACTACAACCGCTATCATCAACTAGTACAAAGCAAGCGTAATCGCTCTACAATCGCTATTATCAACTAGTACAAAGCAAGCATAATCGCACTACAATCGCTATTATCTACTAGTACAAAGCCAGAGTAATCGCACTACAACTGCTATTATCTTCTAGAGTAATCGCACTACAACTGCTATTATTTACTAGTTCAAAGCAAGAATAATCGCACTACAACCGCTATTATCTACTAGTACAAAGCCAGAGTAATCGCACTACAACCGCTATTATCTACTAGTACAAAGCAAGCGTAATCGCACTACAATCGCTATTATCTACTAGTACAAAGCAAGCGTAATCGCACTACAATCGCTATTATCTACTAGTACAAAGCCAGAGTAATCGCACTACAACTGCTATTATCTACTAGTACAAAGCAAGAGTAATCGCACTACAACTGCTATTATCTACTAGTACGAAGCAAGAGTAATCGCACTACAACCGCTATTATCTACTAGTACAAAGCAAGCGTAATCGCACTACAATCGCTATTATCTACTAGTACAAAGCCAGAGTAATCGCACTACAACTGCTATTATCTACTAGTACAAAGCCAGAGTAATCGCACTACAACCGCTATTATCTACTAGTACAAAGCAAGCGTAATCGCACTATAATCGCTATTATCTACAAGTACAAAGCCAGAGTAATCGCACTACAACTGGTATTATCTACTAGAACAAAGCAAGAGTAATCGCACTACAACTGCTATTATCTACTAGTACAAAGCAAGAGTAATCGCACTCCAACCGCTATTATCAACTAGTACACAGCAAGCGTAATCGCACTACAATCGCTATTATCTATTAGTACAAAGCAAGAGTAATCGCACTACAACTGCTATTATCTACTTGTACAAAGCAAGAGTAATAGCACTACAACTGCTATTATCAACAAGTACAAAGCAAGAGTAATCGCACTACAACCGCTATTATCAACTAGTACAAAGCAAGCGTAATCGCACTACAATTCTTATTATCTACTAGTACAAAGCCAGAGTAATTGCACTTCAAATGCTATTATCAACTAGTACAAAGCAAGAGTAATCGCACTACAACTGCTATTATCAACTAGTACAAAGGAAGAATAATCGCACCACAACCGCTATTATCAACTAGTACAAAGCAAGCGTAATCGCACTACAATCGCTATTATCAACTAGTACAAAGCAAGCGTAATCGCACTACAACTGCTATTATCTACTAGAGTAATCGCACTACAACTGATATTATTTACTAGTTCAAAGCAAGAATAATCGCACTACAACCGCTATTATCTACTAGTACAAAGCCAGAGTAATCGCACTACAACCGCTATTATCTACTAGCACAAAGCAAGCGTAATCGCACTACAATCGCTATTATCTACTAGTACAAAGCAAGATTGATTGTGTTGGGGTTTAACGACACGTCAACCCTTGAGGGTCATTTTGTGTCGTCTCCCAGAGAAAGGGAGAAAAGAGATAGAAGAGATAGTAGAGATGAAAGCGGGGGACAGCGAAGAAAGAGGAACAGGAATGAAAGTGAAGAAACAGAAGAAATAAAAACATTCCCCCTCTACCCTTACCCACTACAAGGATAGCAGGCCTTGCCCAACTGTAAGCCAATATCAGCTGGACGCCCCGGTGATGTAAGATACACAGCACCTTCGCACCACCCAACCACCCCATAGTACAAAGCAAGAGTAATCGCACTACAACTGCTATTATCTACTAGTACAAAGCAAGAGTAATCGCACAACAACTGCTATTATCTACTAGTACGAAGCAAGAGTAATCGCACTACAACCGCTATTATCTACTAGTACAAAGCAAGCGTAATCGCACTACAACCGCTATTATCTACTAGTACAAAGCCAGAGTAATCGCACTACAACTGCTATTATCTACTAGTATAAAGCCAGAGTAATCGCACTACAACCGCTATTATCTACTAGTACAAAGCAAACGTAATCGCACTACAATCGCTATTATCTACTAGTACAAAGCCAGAGTAATCGCACTACAACTGCTATTATCTACTAGTACAAAGCAAAAGTAATCGCACTAAAACCGCTATTATCTACTAGTACAAAGCAAGCGTAATTGCACTACAATCGCTATTATCTACTAGTACAAAGCCAGAGTAATCGCACTACAACTGCTATTATCTACTAGTACAAAGCAAGAGTAATCGCACTACAACTGCTATTATCTACTAGTACGAAGCAAGAGTAATTGCACTACAACCGCTATTATCAACTAGTACAAAGCAAGAGTAATCGCACTACAATCGCTATTATCTACTAGTACAAAGCAAGAGTAATCGCACTACAACCGCTATTATCTACTAGTACAAAGCAAGCGTAATCGCACTACAATCGCTATTATCTACTAGAACAAAGCAAATCGCACTACAACTGCTATTATCTACTAATACAAAGCAAGAGTAATCGCACTATAACTGCTATTTTCTACTAGCACTACAATCGCTATTATCTACTAGTACAAAGCAAGAGTAATCGCACTAAAGCTGCTATTATTTACTAGTACGAAGCAAGAGTAATCGCACTACAACTACTTTACTAGTACAAAGCAAGAGTAATCGCACTACAACTGCTATTATCTACCTGTACAAAGCAAGAATAATCGTACTACAACTGCTATTATCTACTAGCACTACAATCGCTATTATATACTAGTACAAAGCAAGAATAATCGCACTACAGCTGCTATTATTTACTAGTACAAAGCAAGAGTAATCGCACTACAACTGCTTTACTAGTACAAAGCAAGAGTAATCGCACTACAACTGCTATTATCTACCTGTACAAAGCTAGAATAATCGCACTACAATCGCTATTGTCTACTAGTACAAGCAAGAGTAATCGCACTACAACTGCTAATAGCAATTGTAATGCGATTACTCTTGCTTTGAAAAAAAGTTTTTCTGCCAAATCTTATGAGGTCGCAATACTGGCTGCTGTAGGGATGCGGCTGTTGCATAGTGGTTAAATATATGGGCAAATAAGTCGTTTTGAAACAAATCAAGTGGCTGTTATAGTGAAATGGCTGCTTTTGAGTAGTTATCGATCGTGGTATATAGACAATTATCGTAGAAGTGAAAACAGAGAAGCCACAAAAGACCAACCTGGAACGGTCGGCAGTAAGATTAATGGGATCTTAAGGGTACCTTTCAGGGGACACAATTCTGCCAAAAATGTTTCGAAACCCCTCTTATAAGGTCTTCTTTAAAACGAAATAATTCACTCGCCTCGGAGTCGAACGTCTTTCGGAATGGGCTTAGTATGTAGGAAAGCAACGACATTACAAAATATGTACCCTTTGTAATAATTTGACAAAAATAATACAAATAAGCTAGCCCCTTAGACCGATTTTACTTGTCAGAACCTCACTCTTAATTCTGATGCATCTCATAATTACAAACGACACCACTCTTCAAGTCATTCTTGGGCACCCAGCTATATATGTGCATTTAAATTCTGGATAACATATGCATGAAAGCAAGTGGCATAAAAGCTAGAACAAGAAAATATAGTAGCGAAACAATTTTATACAGTGTTTGAAAACAAGTGGTATGACCGCAATGACTCCATGATTCAATATATCTACAGAAATGTAGAGTCATAACAAACACAACCAGCACAGTAGAGCCAAACGGTTGGGTAAAATAAAATTCTAAAATTTGCCTTTGGAAACAAAGAACACACAAAAGAATGAAAATGGTCGGAGACTCGGTTTAATCAAGTCTCTTTATATAAAGTCTGCCTAAAGATACCCTGGTGAGAAGCAATGACATTAAGGTTCTTGCCAATTCTGCCATATCGATTCATTTACAATACATTGACGCTACTCTCCCGTCTGTTTGATTACAGAAATCGAACAATTTACAATTACATGGCCTATGTATTGTATGGCAATGATAAGCTAATGATTGATGCATTCCATATTCCATAAATGGTAGTAACTCTTTTTAAATTTGATGCGGGAAGCAAGAAAATGGCTATTATGCAATGTACGGACAACACAGGCCCGGATAAGACTGCGCAAATGCACAGGCTTATTCGGGCCTCCGTTGTCCATTCACAGAATCAATACCTACCATGGTATGTGTCGACGAACAGAGAGTGACCAGATCAGGTGCACGAATGCACATGCTAAATTGTACATCCGCTGTTCGCATTTGACATAAGAGCTCTTTTCATACATTGTGCGTTATTTGATAACAGTATCAAAAGGGTTTATCTTTACATATACGGCAAAATACATTAGCCAGTCCTTAATAGAATATACTAATCTTGTACCTGAACATTAGTTTCCCGTTTCCACTTGTTATTCTGATCAGCTTGCTTTATAAAAATAGTTCCGTCTGACGATATCGTATTCTAAGTTTGATAAATGAATCAGAAATGAATAGCTGCACTTAAAATAGCCATGTTCTATTTCTCCTAGTAACTAATTAATAATATTCCATTTGCTTGTTTATTTTTAAGGCAATTTACCCTAGCGTATTTTTTTTTCTAATTGATCTTCTGACTTTGGTGTTTATTGCCCAGCTAGCATTCTACGTAAATCTACATCGGGCCGTCATCGGCCCGTCAGCTACCCTGACGGGCCGATGACGGCCCGATATAGATTTACGTAGAATGCTGACTGGGTGTCTACATACACCAACTGTCTTTGATTTACAATGGTTTGCCCAATCGGAACCAGTATTAAACATTTTTCTACCTCTTCTGTATTAATGGTTTTATGAAATTGTCTCATAAAATGCACTTTGTCCGATAGCTTGTCACTGTGTGCTTATTGTGTGCAATAAAAAGTTAACAACTTTGATGTTTTTGTTTAAACTGAACGACGGAGGGTCAGGTCGATCTGGTCGCACACTCATGCGGCTGAATCTAATTTTGGTTTCTTGACGCTTTGTGTCATTGGGATCATTGAGTCCATTCTGATTACTTTGAAAGCTGGTTGGTGGGGGGGGGGGGGGGGGGGGGGGGGGATGGGGGGGGGGGGGGGGCGGGGGGAGCATATACAGCCTCGCAAACTACACTGCTGTATATGAAAAGACTTAATAAAAACGACCCTCCTATTTTCGTTCTTTTATGTGATACACAACTTGGGCAAAAGGCCCTTATCCATTTTGCGAACAACGTAAGTCCAGATCAGTATGCGCATCCATGCAGTCTGATCTAGACATTGTCTGTTCGAAGACATATACTACAGTATCCATTGCTTCTGTAAGCTGATCTTGGCCTGCGGTGTCCGCAAAATTCATAATGGGCCTTTCAGTTCGTTGCGCATTATAAGGTCTTTGTTTCCAAAGGCAACCTTTTAGATTTTCAATTTTATACTTATACATGGGTAAATTTATGTCTGCTCAGTGATTTGAATTTCGCATTTGTATTAGTTGGAGAGCTGATTATTTAGTCTTCACACTTATTTGTGGATCCATGTTGTATAAATAATATGTAACTATCCTTATTACGGTTATGTATCTAAACAAACGTACATGTAATACAATTTACACTTCACTCAAAACATTTAGACATATTGTGAAACATGAATATGTAGTGTAGAGTTTTACCGTATTGAGGCTTCTAAGCCAGCTTGCACGTGTTCCTGATCTTTCCGCAATATCTCTTTTCAAGATTTTCAATCCTGCCTAACCAACAGTAACTTGTTTCATCCCTGTAGACCAAAACTGATAACTTTGCAAATAGTGTAGACCCAGATGAGATGGCTCGTAACGAGCTGTCTCATTCGGATCTACACTGTTTGCGATTCTGGATTTCGTGCTGACAACCTTATTTTTAATAATGGACATGTCGAAATACAAAAATGGAAGAGTCCAACTCGGAAACTTTGGGTTGAAAGGGTTAACCTGTTAATGTCTAAATGTCGTCAATGGAGTCGTCCTTCGTGTATGACGGAAAGATTTACTATATCTTTTGAAGAATGTTATATAGAAATACCCTAATTGCTTAGATAATATTGCAAACAGACATTACCAAAGCGAAAAGTGTACAACAAGGTCTGATCTGGATCTACACTGTTTGCTTATTCCACGTTGTTGGAGAACAGACAATTATGGGAACGCATTACGAAAACAGGCCTATTCAAATATACTGAAAAGATAATCACCGAAAAATTGAAAAAAATTCAGACAAAAAATTCAAATATTTTTCATATTCTGCTCAAAACATAGATTGTGGGTACTCGTTAGAACCGCCTCGCAGCGGCGGTTCTAACGAATACCCACAATCTATGTTTTTGAGCGGAAATAAGTAAAATAATGTATACCCCTGTAAACCCCAGTTTTACTATATAAAAGTGGGGTTTAATGGAGTCAAAATTATATAGGCATGTTTTCGTGATGGTTTTGAGCAAGCTGTTTTATACTCCATAGTCTAAGTGTGCCATAAGCAAGCTTGACAGCAATACCATTAGTTTGCAGCAGGTGGAGGAAGTAGCCACGTCAGTATTTCTTTCTGTTTATGGATTTTCAGTCTCTTTTTCCCTCACCTTCCCCTATTTCTCTCCTTCCTCTTTTCTACTAAATCGTTTTTCCCATTTCTTCATTTCTCTAGGAGACGATACAAAATTACTCTTCGCGGTTGACGTGCTGTTAACTCTTTCGGCGTCAAATTTTAGACGACATTTGTCGTCTGCTTTTTTTTATTTTAACAAACTCTTGTTTGGAAAGACGTTTATATGTAAAGTTGAAAGACTGAATGTCAAACAGCGTAAATCCAGATGAGACGGCTCATTGAGCCGTCGCACATCTATGCTGTTTGCAAAAGCCTATTATTATCGCCTGTGGCAGTGAAAGAGTTAACTAAGAACTCAAATACAATTTTGACGCTAGGAAGCAAGTGAATTCCTTTCTGGCTTTGGCATTCACTATCCCACGTTTTATTATTATTATTACTTTTATTATTATCATCATTATTATTATTATTATTATTATCATTTAAGCAATGTGGATATTGTCAACGCCTCCATTCGCCCGTCTGTCCGTCCGTCCGTCCGCTCGTCCGTCAGTCACGTTATCTCTTCCTAACTCAGTAGGCGGAATTTTACCAAAGTCGATAATGACTTCTCCACTAGGGTGTGCGAAAGCAACATTAATGTTCCGTCCGGTCAGTCCATCCGTCCGTCCAACTGTCCTTCATAGTCCTCCTTAACCTATAAGCGGAATTTAACCAAACTTGCTGCATGACTTCCCCACATGTTAAGGGTGTGCGTGAGAAATATTATTTTCTCTTCCGTCTGCTCTCCCATCTGTCCGTCACAATATCTCCTCCTAAATCACTGGGCGGAATATAACAAATGTGCTACATGCCTCTCATGTGTATTTTCCGTTCGTCCGCCTGTCCGTTCGTCCGTTCATCACTCCGTTACGCTATCTCCTTCTAAACTTCTGGGCGGAATTCGACCAAATTTGCTACATAACTATCCCGTGTGGTAAAGCTGTGCTACAGCATCATTATTTTTCATCCGTGTATCCATCTGTCCGTCACCCTATTTCCTCCTAAACCACTGGGCGAAATTTAACCAAAGTTGCTACATGACATCCCCGCGCGGTAAGGGTGTGCGACAGCAACATTATTTTACACTTATCCCTGCTTAATGGTAAAAGCGTGGGGATTTGCGATGGCGTTCCATCGACTGAGAGATCTTGTATGTCTGCAGGAGATCAAATGGCCGGATGCTAGGTGTGTTGTACTCCCGGGACAAGTGACCTTACTTTCAATTTGTGAATGTTCCAGATTTCCAATGAGTGGCCAAAATCAACCAAGGCGTTCACATTGTATAAATATTGGTTATTTCGCTTACATTTGTGGCCTTGACGTTTAAGCCTTGTGTTTATTTTTCAGTCGTTGTGGGTGTTTGTTGATTTTTCCTCAATTCTTCTAAGATCTCCGCACCTTCTTCACCAACACAAATCACATTATGAATGACATTTGCCCATTAGAGATAACTTACACTTGCTACAAAGGACATTATGAAGTTTGTTTTCTTTTTATCCTTTGAAACAAAGAATAGAGCAATAGAAGAGTCTATAGCTCAACTTGAAACATCAAGCCTCATTTTATGGGATGGGAGATGTATTGGCGGCCCGCCCATACATTTACATCGACCATTCTATAAAAGCTTGATATTTGGCAGGATGGTGCGAGGAGAAAATAAATTAAAAAGAAAGAGCTGTCACGTCGATTAAGGTAACCTTGGGTATGCGCGCCCAGTATAATACGATAACCAGTCATCCCTGTGCGATCTTTCGATAACCAGGGATCCAGTCCAACACGAAGGCTTTTATCTAGCTGGACAGGCTGATATGCGTCTTCGCTGAGCGAAATATCCCAAAGGTTCGTTTTCATGCACAGTGGCTCAAATAAATCCATCACGAAAACATACCTATATAATTTTGACCCCCTTAAACCCCACTTTGATATAGTAAAACTGGGGTTTACACGGGCATACAATATTTTTTCTTATTTCTGCTCAAAACATAGATTGTGGGTGTACTCGTTAGAACCGCCTCATCGAGGCGGTTCTAACGAGTACCCACAATCTATGTTTTAAGCAGAAATATGAAAAATATCGGAGTTTTTTTATCTGAAAATTTTCAGTTTTTGGAGATGAAATGTTCTATATATTTGACTAGGCGTGTTTTCGTAATGGATCATTCTGACTGATAATTTACCCTAAGAGTTCTAAAGGTCGCGAAAATAGCATATACTATAAGGAAATGAGACAACTTGAAGAGTTGAGACTGAACAAAAGACACTGCTAATTGAAATGTCAGTCTGGTTTGTTTGTTAGACGGGAGCAGCTGTTTTAGCACTAATTATTTAAATTTTATCTGGCTCCAGGCGAAAAGTAGCAGACTATAGTCTTAAATACATTTACGTTTATTTTAGTCCCAAAAGTTTGCATTTGTAAACATTTCGAGATATTTTAGCGCTCATCAAGAATTGATTTCTGCCTATGGTTCAGAGAAGAAGTTGTGTGAAGTTCCATTTACATCGAAAAATAATGACGTTAAGGTCACATGAAGTTAAGAGCAAAGAGGAGAATAAATTACAAGACAAAATATTTAGACGTAAAAGTCTAAGTACCGACGCAAATTTTGTTCGTGTTTACATAGAGACATGGGACAAGGGTGTACTAAAGTTTAATATTTTTTCAATGCAACAGGTGAAAAAGAGAAAACAATGTGATTCTTTAATTTTTGCTTTTATTAAGTTTTATAAAATTTCTTGATTGAAATTAAAATAAAATAGACATTAATCTGTTTATAACACAGTTTGATATAAGATTTTTTTTTATATTTGCCGGGATTGTCACAAAACGACGATCCCGGCAAATATAAAAAGTCCTTAGTGAGCTAATCGAATGGTCTACCATATATAAAAATCCAAAGCTATATTAAGAGACCGGCGCTTTCAACCCTGAGTTTCTGAAATAGACTCTGCCATCTCTACATTTGGACACATCCATTGCTGCCAAAAGGGTGACAGTTGTAAATCATAAACATAATGGCAAACAGTGTAGATCCTGTTGAGACGTCTTATAACTGCAAAAGTATATATCTTGGTCTACAGGACTGAAAAGGTTAATTGACAGATTTATTTCACTTGATCACAACTTATAATTACTTTTTCAGTTGTGCACTTCTGGTATTAAACATCCAGTATTGCTTACTCCAGCGTTGCCATGACGTCAACGTCTATTGTAACGAAGTTATAATGTTGCAATAAAAATTGTGTAAACCAAAGTAGCATGTGCATGCTATAATAAAATAATTTTGTAAAATAATAACTTTGGTCTAAGTAAGTTAGATTCATAGTGAATGCATAATAATAATAATAATAATAATAATAATAATAATAATGATAATATTAATCAGTATCTATGAAGCAAAGATATCATCACATCTGCAACAAATGCACTGCCAATCAAAATATGCTTAGTTGTATAACTCTATATATTTGGTTAATTGTCCATTTAAAAAAAAAAATAAAAAAATAAAATAAAAGAGAGACAACATGTTGACTTCCTGTTTGCATTACCGCAAAGACTCTTCTGAAAATGGATCTACTCTAAAAAGAAAAAAAGCTCCCTACTGGGGGCAAATTCATTCTTTAAGGGTAGTGTCCGTTTCAGAAGGGAGGCAAAACAATGATGCCAGTGTTGCATCCTCTGAAAGGGTATCCATGCCCCTTTAACCCTTGTCATGCAGAATAAATTGAGATGCCAAACCCACTTCTAATTGTCAGCCAATCAGATTCCTTGATCAGGATGTTGATACAAATTCACATACTTAATGACAAACAGTGCAGATCAAGATCAGTTGGCTTCTGAAGAAGCCAACTTTGGCTTCTGAAGAAGCCAACTGGTCTGGATCTACACTGTTCGCAAAGGTAGGGCATATCAGGGTTCAGCAGGACTAGGGTTAAATAGTTCCCCTTCTTGATAAATGGAATAAGAATGCAGATGTATGCATATGATAATTTCTGTCATTCATGCACCAAAACTTTTTCCGCCCGTCACCCAGTGGTATCGCCTCCATGACACTTTAACTCCCTAACATGCTTGTCCATTTTACTAATTGTTGATTTTTTTTATTTTTAAACTGTTTGATGAGTGGCAAACAGCGTAGACTGTGATCAGACGCTGCAGGTCTACACTTTTTGCTCAGGTATGTTCGTCTCAACACCTGATGTACGAGTTAACACGGCTTAACGCTCAATGTGTAAGTTATGGAAGTTTGTTTTTGCTAGATTACAGAGCAACTACAGTTTAAGGCAATTGACACATTTAAATGGTAATAACTCTGTCAAAACTTGGTTGCCCCATCTGGAAAGGAGCAACTACAAAAAGGAGAGAGAATATCATCCCAAGGGGTGCAAAAGCTGACCTTTTAGCGTAGACCTAAATAAAGCGAAATCCATCATCCCATGTTTATCCATGCTTCTGTCAAAATTGTTTTCGACTCCTGCTGAAAAAGGATCTACTCAAAAAGGAAGAATTTGCTCCCCTATGAGCGGTCCTTCCTTTCAAAATATACTCCTTTTCAGCAGAGGAAAGGTTCACAGGCAACAGGAAGTCACAAAAGTTGTCGCCCATATCAAGAATGGCGAAACATCTACCAAATGTGTCCAGTCATAATTTGTACTTTTCTCATTCAGTCAGGATTTTGTCATATCGACAGGTTGTTACATGTTTCACGTTACTTCCCAGTGGGCACACGTCTTGAAACAGTCATGTCAATGAAACGACTTTGTGTCAACGTTGTGTGCCTAGTGGGTTTATTCAATGTTTCATTTACACAAATATTACGTAACAAGATCCTGGTCAGGTCCGACTTAATTCACAACGAAGAGCAGCGGATCCCGATTTAGACAGAAAGGTGGTTTCTATTTGTCTATACAGGTGTAAGAAAATCTTTGACATATGTACTCATATTTTATGGCTGTACTCTTAAACCGACCCCGACTTAAATGAAACAAAACGAAACCGTGTCACGTAAAATTGTCGCTGAGAAATTTTGCAGAAGTCCTGATATATATTTACCGATAAACTTAGTAATAAGCAGTGAAGAAAAATAAATACTGAAATACCCTGAAAAGACCACTAACGAAATACACCCCACCAACTGCACAGGAAAAGGATTAAATTGAAATGGCACACAGAACAGCACTTAATCCAAAACAGAACAAACTAACGAAAACAGAAAACAAATAAATGAACAGGAAACAAAGTAAAACTTGATAAAAACAAACCTATATTGTCTGACATTTTATAGTATGCAATATATGTACATGTATTGTCATTGTATTATGTGTGTGTGTGTCAATCATAATAAATTATAACATCACGAAAACATACCTATATAATTTTGACCCCTTTAAACCCCACTTTTATATAGTAAAACGTTTCTTATTTCTTCTCAAAAACATAGATTGTGGATACTCGTTAGAACCGCCTCGTCGAGGCGGTTCTAACGAGTACCCACAATCTATGTTTTGAGCAGAAATATGAAAAATATTTGAATTTTTTATCTGAAAATTTTCATTTTTTGATGATAAAATTTTCAGTATATTTGAATAGGCGTGTTTTCGTAATGGCCTTGAACACCGATGGTCCGTTTACCGTGGCTGATTCAAACTCGTTCTTCAGTTCCTGTGGAGTTCCTCCGATAGCGCATTACGAAAACTCGCCTATTCAAATGTATAGAAAATTTCATCTCCAAAAACTGAAAATTTTCAGATATAAAACTCTGATATTTTTCATAGTTCTGCTCAAAACATTGATTGTGGGTACTCGTTAGAACCGCCTTGCCGATGCGGTTCTAACGAATACCCACAATTGATGTATTCGAGCAGAAATAAGAAAAACAATGTATACATCTGGAAACCCCAGTTTTACTATGTAAAATTGGAGTTTAAGGGGTCAAAAATATATAGGGATGTTTTCGTGATGGCAAGAACACAGATATTAACCCATTTAAGCCTAGCATCATATAAAAGGGACAGTGGCAAACAATGTAGACCCAGATCAGATACCGCAGAAAGCGGCGTCTGATCAGGGTCTCCAATGTTTGCAATAACAACAGGAATTTCTATAAAACATAGTAATAATACAAACTAACTAGACATCTTTCTATTGGAAATGGACCGGTCCAAAGTGTTAAAGTAGAAGATTCCACCAGGCATAAATAGGTTAAGGGGTGTTTTAGGGAAAATTTCTTAATTTATCATGAAAATGTTTGTTAAGTGTACTCCTTGGAGCGATTCTAATTACACTCAGTATGGCATTATTTTATAAAAGATCGAAAAGAAATCCCTGAATTATCCTCATTTGCCGTCTGACCTGTCGCTGAAACAAAGATGAGGGTTCGACTACAAAAATATAAGTGAAGATATCCAGGAACCGCCTATAACGGTCAGTATGAGAACTAAGAGATCAAACCAGTTTTATTCGCGCGACATCACGAAAACATTACTATATAATGTTGACCCCCTTAAACTCCACTTTTATATAGTAAAACTGGGGTTTACAGGGGTATACATTATTTTTCTTATTTCTGCTCAAAACATAGATTATGGGTACTCGTTAGAACCGCCTCGCCGAGGCGGTTTTAACGAGTACCCACAATCTATGTTTTGAGCAAAAATATGGAAAATATCAGAATTTTTTATATGAAAACTTTCAGGTTTTTTGGCGGTGAAATTATTAATAGATTAAAATAGGCATGTTTTCGTAATGAAACCTCACTCTTAGTTCTGACAAACCAAAAGACAGAGGAAAAGTTGGTAAGCTTGCAGAGTACCTACAATATGTTTTGTGGAGACAGTTTTGCACGTCCACTAATGCAAAAAAGGTTTTAATCTAAACAAAAAGCAGAATGGCAAACAGTATAGATCCTGATGAGACGGCTCATTACGAGCCGTCTCATCTAGATCTACACTGTTTGCACAGTATCTATATTAATTTGCAGGCTGAAAGGGTTAATGACAGTGCCATATTATTTTTACTGTAATTAAGTCATTTATTATTTCAAACACGACACAAATGCTATGTCCAAGTATTCGAAGGAAATGCATTCAGAAATAAAAGCACTCAAACACAAAGAGCCAAGGGACTAAAACACCTTCATATACAAGACATATTGATTAGTTTCCATGCATTAAGGTTCCAACATCTTGTATATGTTTGTCGCCACAGTGACAAGAAAATTGTCTGTAATTCGTTTGCATATAATTATGTTACTTACTCGCATAGTCATAGAAAAAAGGTCCCCCAAATAGAATCTACCAGCGTAGACCTTTTTGTGTTAAGCGAAACGTAAAGAAAAGGAGAAAAAAGAAGGATGCCCATGTGCCCTGAATCGCTTATCTCTGTTCCACAAATTATTAATATGCCGTACCCCCAAAGATAAAGTGATGACATGTATGTAGCTCAGGGTACTAGTGACAAACATGCAGTTACGACATGTACGTAGTTAAAACAGTTTAGGATTTGCCACGCTCTCTGACATCTGATCTGGGTTTATTATGTTTGCTTACCCATCAAGAAACACGCCTATATAGTTTTGACACCCTTAAACCCCACTTTAATACAGTAAAACTGGGGTTTACAGGGGTTTACATTAATTTTCTTATTTCAGTCAAACACATAGATTGTGGGTACTTGTTAGAACCGCCTCGCCGAGGCGGTTCTAATAAGTACCCACAATCTATGTTTTGAGCAGAAATATGTAAACTACAAGAATATATTATCTGAAAGTTTTCATTTTTTGGTGATAAAATTCTCAATTTATTTGAATAGGCGTGTTTTCGTAATGCTCTGTCTTTTCAAGTACTAAGGATAAGTACGGTATACAATTTGTGACACTTCTGATTCTATGTAGATTAAATGTCTACAGTAGGAAAGCCATCAGCTAATCCTTTCCTATTTCAGCATGACGATGGTTTTCTTGTTGCATTTAAGCGATGATTTTGATAATAAACAAACTACGTCCTGCCTTATTTTAGTCAGACATTTGCTTCTGTCCAACCCTATACTGGACCTAATGTAAATCTGGTCCTTGTTCGTTTAATTTCATACTCTGTTTTCTAGATACCTTCACCAGTAAAGACACAATAACAAGAAAACAACATCAACTGGCATCCACTGCGCAAATTCAGCTGACGAAACATTGGTTTTAATTGTGTTTTCTGTTTTCCGCGGAAAATAGGGTCTTACTTTTCATGCAAATTGTCTCCTCTCCAGCCACTTGGCATAAAAATCCAAACCCTATTTTCTGGAATAAATAAACAAAGAAATAATATACAATTTTGTCTGCTGAAGTTTGTACCCAGCGTGCAATGCGCGCAAATCGTTGTTATGACATAGTAAAACCTCTAATCTTGGCAAAGAAGATTGCGTCCGATCACGCTGTTCAAATTGCCTTTGTAATAACAGTCAATAAATCTCTTGCGGATAAGAATCGGCTTGGGTGTAATTGACGAGAATTGCCTTGAAATGTTGGAAAATGTTGATAAGTTCTCGCCACGTCCTCTCTCGCGAGACGTTAAACCTTGTCAATAAATATGCTACATAACTGAACGTAGATGAAATATTTAACAGTTTTCATCCTGAGGGACACTGAATTCACTGCTGACTATGAATGAACAATTGATGGAGCGCACTTATAAATCTAGTGTCACCCAGACAAATTAGCCGTTACATTCAGAATGGCCACTAAACGAATAGGCGTGATCAGAATTCGCAATTACGCATGCCGATCAATGTCCTTCAGTTTTGTAAGGTCGAAATGTGCCTGTGTATCCAATATTTATTGAGTAACCAAAGACGGTTCTGATCACCAAGCACATCCGTAGCGGACTGATTTAGGTCTTCGCTATTCGCAACCATATTTAGCCCTTTTTGTTCATGGCGCTATGTCAATATAATTGATGTTCAAATCGAGATAAGGGCAACGGAGCCATATGCTGATAAATAAGGCCCAGACCAGTCTGAGCATTGGGGGAGGTGAGGGGCACAAACATATAGAACCGTTGATAATTACAGAATATGTCGACAAACACAGAAGGCCCTGATCAGCCTGCTATTCTGGGTTTTCACTGTTCGCAAATTTCAAAATGTGTCCTTTTGGCTTTGTACATTAAATGCAGATAGTAGATGCAGATTCCTTATTAACATTCAGAAAGGTTCTCATCAGACAGTTTTCGATCAAAGAACGAAATTAGGGAAAATAATGTGAGCCTCAACATCCGAAAACGTACCTCTTTATAACACTACTCATGAAGAAAACACGTCTATTCAAATATACCGAAAATTTCACCTCTAAAAGTAGAAAATTTTCAGATAAAAAAACTCTGATATTTTTTTATATTTCTGCTCGAAACGTAGATTGTGGGTACTCGTTAGAACCGCCTCGGCGAGGCTGTTCTAACGAGTATCCACAATATATGTTTTTGAGCATATATAAGAAAAATAACGTATACCCCTGTAAACCCCAGTTTTACTATGTAAAACTGGGGTTTAAGGGGGTCAATATTATAAAGGCATGTTTTCGTGATGATTGTAGTTAAACAACCGTGTTATATCCAAACAAAAATGTATAGATTATATTGAAAAAAAGCAATACACTTTTGGGATCCATATTTGAAACGTGTTATATCCAAAACCGTGTTATAACGAACCGTGTTATAAAGAGGTTGTAGTGTATACGCCTAACGAAGATTCAGATCAGCATGCGCATCCGAGTAGTCTGGCCCCGAGGTTATAAAACGTTTTTCATGCTCCACTCAGCTGAGCATGAAATGTGTCCTGCTAATAAATCTCAAATTACTAACAACTGCAAATTCTTTCTTGCTAAACGTAGCTGAGCATAAAAAAAATTCTCTGATAATAAATATGAAAATGCCACCTATTGTTGGCATTTTCATATCTATTAGCAGAGAAACTTTCATGCTCGGCTTTGAGCATGAAAAAAAGCTGTAACCCTGGATTAGAGTGGTCGTTGTCCGCATTAAAAAAAAACAAACAAAAAAACTTAGCATCATTGGCTATCGAAAATGCGCCCAATAAAGACTCTAATTAGTGCATGAATGCAGAGGCTCATCTGAATCTTCGCTGGGCGCATATTTCGGAAGGTATTTGTTTGTGTTGAGGTTTTACGGCCCAGTCAACCCAATGGGGTCATGTCGAGTGCGGTCCGTTCACCTAACCACACGTTTACTGGGTAGGCTTAGTCCTCTAAGCGGTTTACCAGTATTGTGCACATTCTCTCGCCAGAAACTGACAACTGCCCTTCTTGAATCAGCGGAAGGGAGAGAATGACCGTAGAAAATATTTCATGATCAATCTCCTCGAAAGAATGTTGCCGACCTCGGCGGGGGTTGAACCCGCGACCTCCTGGTCTCCAGTCGGACGGCGCATCCAACTGAGCCACCGAGGTATTTCTTTTTTTTTTGTTTACCTTGTGGTTCAATTTGTCTCTCTTTAGCATTTTGAGGTTATAAATTTTCACAACTGTCCCACAGATTACGTTTGAATATCTTGTTAGATTTCAAAGTTCAAAAGTGCGTACACGTACTTTAATTATTGTATAAGTATTTATTATTATTCTATAAGTTGGGAGAAGGAGGGTAACATCTAACAAAAAAATCTTTTTGGTAGCACTAGATCCAGAAAGGATGCTGAAATGATAGGCGATAAACTATATATTGAGAGTTAATCATTAACAGTGCAAATGATTTGACTTGAGGCCTTTCGACTTTCGCCTTCTTCAGAGGTTTTTTATTTTAAAAATGACATAAAAAAGTAAAATTTACAAATACAAGTTGCATAAGTTGAAAAACCGATTATGCCCTTTTCGGGCTCATGTTATCTGGTCCGCTGTGACTTGATAACTGATCGTGTTTAGATATATGTGAAATATAAACAATACGTGTAAACACAACGTGCAAAAAGTATAAAGCTTATCTTCACTATCAACACAACGTACAAAAGATATAAAAGCTTATCTTTACTATCAACACCACTGTGCCCAATGTGTACAATGCACATAAACCTTACACCGAAAGGGATATACACCAAGCTGAATGTTTTTCATCAATACGTAAGGCAAATGGGCCCAACTTACGTAAAATCACATGAACAAAACGTTCCACATAAGCTGTCAGATGCCCTGACTTAGGAACGATGATTCCCTCTACTGGACGCCCTTGTTGATCCCATATGGCCGTAGAGTGTTCAGACGTCGGATCCAATAGCTCGCTCTTGCTTTCCTGATTCGATCTGTTCACTCCGGGATATGGTCTAAGCAACAAAGCGTAGCGTGGTTGAAGAAATCATGTTCTGGTGAACAGAAGTGTTCTGCGACAGGAGACCTCTCGAACCACTTGTGTTTCCAATCATCTTGGTGTGGCCGTTCATCCGTTGGTTCACATGATCACCGGTTTCACCAACATATTGTATATATATGATACTGTTGTATGCGTTTTGCTAGCTTTACAAGAAGGCAGCTAAAACAGCAAACAGACCGTTTCGGTCTTAGAGAAACGACGTCTAGCATAGCATAAGTATGTAAAATGCATAAAAAGCGTCACTTTAAACTATACATCAGAATTTAGCGCAAACCCATCGTCAGAGTATATCCGTACAGTAGTCCCATGTCAGCCTGCTTATCCTGGCAGTATGTAAAAGCCCTACACAGGCTGGTCTAGGCCTTCTCTTGTAACATATGCTTTGAAGACTCCATATGGCTGGGGCAAGACTTATGAAGAGATACAGTAAACACACCATGTCGCAACAACGTCACCGCGACGTAGAAAATTATGTTGTAATATTGCCTGTTTACTGTTGAACAGCGTAGATGTGGTCGTACTGCGCGAAATAGTCCAAGGTAGGACAGTTCTGTTTGCATATTCTTGTATACCCTTTTATACCGGATTGAGTTAATGCAATAAATCCACACATTTCTCTCACTTCCTTCTGAACACGCTCTTTCCCTGTCTGCTCAACCGGAACTAGACAGTTTATGTCATGCTAAATGTCATGTAGATTTAATTGGCATAATGATTTGTAAATCACTTTGTTGCTTAAATGTGTTTTACCATCAGGCTGTATGTCTTCTTTCCTTTTAGTTTCATATCCGTTGCATTTTTTTTTTTTTTTTTTTTTTTTCTTGAAGCAGCGATGCTTTTTGCGTACTTAGCTTAGATGTTGAAATCCGTTTAATGCATTGAAGGAAGTAATAGAAGAGTTATACTCTAATGTATGCCAGCCAAACCTACCTTTTCAGATACAGTCGACTCTCGTTATCTCGAACTCCAAGGGACTCTCTGAAATACTTCGAGATATCCGTAGTTCGACATATCAGGTTTGCAGAATTGAGGAAAAAATAATTTGATTAACCACATTTAACAAACTGATAGGTAATTGGACTTTTGAAGTTAGAGATATATTGAAAATATTGTGGAAAAGAGGAGAAATTGCTCCTTAGGAGCAATTTCTCCTCTTTTCTACAATATTTTCCATCTGTTGTTAGGTTTTCATGTATAGGCAGGGACCAGATTTTCACTTCGAGATAAGCGGTTATTCGAGATAAGCGAGGTCGAGATAACGAGAGTCAACTGTATGTAACTATTGTGCCATTTGCGAACAACTAATGTCCATACCAGACTGTGCTTCAACAAGTCTTCCCAAAGGCATTCTTTTTGTCGATATATTCTAATAAACATCAGTAATAGTTTTGCTAAATAAACAATATGTCAGCCGATCATCTACGCCATCACGAAAACAAGCTTGTATAATTTTGACCCCCTTAAACCCCACTTTTATGTGGTAAAACAGGGATTTACACGGGTATACATTATTTTTATTTTTTCTGCTCAAAAACATAGATTGTGGGTACTCGCTAGAACCGCCTTGTCGAGGCGATTCTAACGAGTACCCACAATCTATGTTTTGAGAGGTGAAATGAAAAATGTCAGAATTTTTTTCTGAAAACTTTCAGCTTTTGGTGTGATAATTTTCAATATATTTGAATGGGCGTGTTTTCGTAATGCAATTTCGTAGAAAGACTTATTTTACTGTTTATTTTCTATTTCAGTTTTTATTTTTATTTTTAGCTCACTTGAGTCGTAGGCTCAGAATGAGCTATTGTGATCATTCCCCGTCCGTCTGTCCGTCCGTCTGTTCACATCTTTGAACGCCTTCCCCTCTGAAACCCCGGGGCCAACTGTCTTCAAACTTCATGTGGAGCCTTGTGTTAAAGGGAGATTGAAAATTTATACATATGGTCACGGTCCGTAAATCAAGATGGCTGCCATGCCCATATATGGCTCCCATAATGCGAAAAACAACTTTAAACTGAAACCATGAGGCTGCCAGCTTATATATTTAGAATGTAACAATGTTTCCCAGTAGACACATGACTTCTATACAACGTCGCCTCAACGTCGATGCAACGTCATGACGTTGAATCGACGTGAGACGACGTTGTATAAACGTCATGTGCCCGCTGGGTTAGTGTTTCCCTATATAATTCCTACCAATCAAGCCCCAGGGGTCTAAATTGGCAACGCCCCGGGTGTCATTAGATCCATAAGCCTTATAATGGGGCCAACTTTCTTCAAACTTCATGTGGAGCCTTGTGCTAAAGAGGCATTGAAAATTTGTATACATGGTCACGGACTGTAAATCAATAGGCATGGCGCCCATATATGACTCCCATAATGCGAAAAGAACTTAAAAAATTTTCTCTGAAACAATGAGACCCACAGCTTATATGTAAAGTATGTGACAATATTTAGTGGTCTCCTAAATCCTGCCACTCAAACCCCTGGGGTCCAAACTGGCCACACCCAGGGGGGTGGGGGGGTCATATGTTTATAGAGAGCTATATAGCTAAAGAACCTTCTTATTTGAAACCATAAGGTCCAGGGCTAATATGTTTAGTATGTAGCAATGTTAAGTGGTCCCATACTAATTTCTGTCAGTGAAGCCCCTGGGGTCCATACTGGCCAGGCCCCATGGGGTCATTTGTTTATACAGATTTATATAGCTAAAGAACCTTCTTATTTGAAACCATAAGGTCCAGAGCTAATATATTTAGTAGGTAGCAATGTTTAATGGTCTCCTACATAAATCCTGCCAAACATGCCTCTGGGGTCCAAACTGGCCACGCCCCGGAGGACGTTAGCTCCAACAGACTTATAAAAAAATTAAAAATGTTCTTATTTGAAACCATAAGACCAATAGCTTATTAGCTCACCTGAGCACGAAGTGTTTAAGTGATGTATTATGATTGGTCAATATTCGTGGTGCGTCGTCCGTCATGCGGCGTCAACAATTTGCTTTAAAAGCTTACTCCTCCTCTATTCTTAGGTCAGTTGACTTGAAACTTGGTAAGAAGCACCGGGGTGACTTGTAGATCAACCATAGCTAAAATAGTTACATCAGAAATCCAAGATGGCCGCTGTGGCTACCATCTTGAAAATATATGTTTTACTTCTTCTCCTGAACCAAAAGGCCAATTGACTTGAAACTTGGTAGGAAGCATCAGGGAGACTTGTAGAGCAAATATAGCTAAAATTGGTCAGATCAGAAATTCAAGACGGCCGCCATCTTGCAAATCTAGTGTTCGCTTCTTCTCCTGACTCGAAAGGCCAATTGACTTGAAACTTAGTAGGAAGGGTACGAAGTCAATTCGTTCTCAAGTCAATTCGTACTCAGGTCAATTCATTCTCTGTTTAATCAACTCGTACTCAATTTTCAGTCAATTCGTACTCATAGACTGTTTCTTCGGTCGATTCGTACTCATTTTGTTAATTCGTACTCATTTTGGTCAGTTCGTTCTCATTTTGGTCAATTCGTTCTCACACTAAAATTGACTAATTACGAAAGAAATATAGAAAGAAAAACAAACAGAAAACATCCAACTATAACAGAACAGAAATATTACATGAGAAATTCGCATCAATTCACTTTTCTATATTTCAATCTTTGAAAGAAAAATAGAAAGAAAGAAAAACTTCAAAATATAGCATAAAATGTAACATAAAAAAAAAACAGAACATAAGTTATTGAACAGTAGACATTTTCATTAATTGCAAATTAAAGTTGTTTTCCTTTGATCTTACATTAAAATCGACTTATTCCAAAAACAAAATCAAGAAAGAAAAACTTCCAACTATAACGGAAAATTAAGATTGAGAAATTCGAATAAATTAACTTTTAAGAATTAATGTAATTTAAGGATTGACAATTAGAGTTGTTTTCCTTAGATCTCAGATTAAAATCGACTTATTCCGAAGAAATTCAAGTAAGAAAAATTTCCAAATATAACGGAAAATAAAGAAATGAGAAATTCGAACTTAAAGAATTTATATAAGAAGAATGAAAGAAAGAAAAACAGTAAACATTTACTTCCATTATATACCAATTTATTTTGTTTTCTTTTGACTGCGTCACATAATTATCTTGTGCACAGAAATGTAACAAATGTTCATGTATTTAATACATGTAAATTCCAACTACTTTGCATTAAATGGGATCTGAAATAGTGGCCTTTTCAGACAGGTGATTGCTTCAAACAGGTGGTCTTTAGGACATGTTTGTATATGATTTACAATTCGCATTGAACGTATATATTAACAGTCTGAAAAACTCACATTACAAAATGCGTATTGTGTTACGAGCCAGGCGTAACAAGAAAGAAATAAACGTATATATTAACAGTCTGAAAAACTCACATTACGAAATGCGTAACAAGAAAGAAATAAAAGTGAAACCAGCAAAAGCTTTAAATTATTAACACTATTTATTCACAAAAAAGGAGACAAGATTCAAAACAAAAGAATGTAAGTAAAGAGTACCTTTCAAGTTTATGTCACAAAGACCCTCAGAAATAATCCACAGAATTTATAAAACAAATCCTTCGGATAACAGTTTCTGATCCCACAATTTAAAGTTCCTGAATTCAGAATTTTAGTCTAGAATGAGTAAAATATTAAAATAATCCAGTATAGAATATTTTCCGATGAAAGTATACAAAAATGCCCATATGAAAATCTTTTCTCCTTATATAATATCAAAGAACGTTCTAGAAAAAGAATTTACGACAAGCATCCCTTATTTTCCAGGTTCAGTCAAGATAGTTCTAAATTTTCTATGACATGCGAAAAATAACTCAGTCCAGACTCAAGGACATAAACAACATGTTATTGTAAACATGCTGTTCCAGAAAGTTTTTTTTTTTTGGAAACGTAGTAAATAAAGCTATATATGGAAATATAGTAAACAGGATGCGTAAGATAATTAAACACCCTGTATATAACAGATTAGATGGACTAAAAATCGTCCTTATACAAAATATATAATTACTTTTATTAATGTTTTTTTCTTCACTTCTTAATCGTGAATTGAATGGATAGATGGACTGACGGACGGACCATCCATCACTGTATTTTAAACGGATGTAACCTAGAAATTTTGTCCAAAATAGCCTCTCTAATTCTGCTTTGGCTCTATAATGTGCTAAATATTGTATCTGTAACCCAGATAGCATTATTCTAAACTTTATATCGGACCATTATATACCCGACAGGATTGCTGTTGGGCCGATATCGGTCAGATATAGATTTAATGCTAGATGGAAATAGTCTGTTTATCGTGAACTGCGCAAAGTTTGATTAATGTGTGGCGTCTAAAGTGTGCTAAATTATGCATATGCAACCCAGATAGCATTCTTTTTAAATCTTTATTTCACCGTTATCGGTCCGACAGGATTGAATTGCTGTTGTGCCGATATCGGACAGATATAGATTTCATGCTAGCTAGGAATAGTCTGTTTATCGTGAATAAGGAAACGTTTGATTACTTCAGCACCTACGTGTAATCCAGATAGCAATCTTCTTAAAACTTTTGCACCATTATCGGCTGATATTGGTCATATATAGGTTTTAAAAAAAATGACTATCTGGGGATACCCATTTAACTTTTGTACTGATTGTATTAAGTTGTATGATTCGTGTTTTATTTGTTATATAAACAACTTGTTGTTGAAACAATAATAAAACAGTGTAAATCAAAGATTGTGGTGTTTATTTTCAACACTTTTATAAGCCGACCTAATTGACCTGTCGCTTTGATTGTTTGATTGTAATATTTATAAGTTTAGACTTCCTGTGTCAACACGTATCACCTGTATAGGTGTACGATTGTACATTGGACGCATCCTGATGAATAGTAAATATAAAGGTCAACACGACAGGTGAATTTGGTCCGTCTGTACACCCGAGATATGCAAAATTTAAATTTTCTTGACGCCATTTCTTCTGCAAAAAAAATCCAATTTGAGCCATGTCTCTGAATATAACCAAATAACTAAGAATCGTGTCCGACCTAAAACCTCTAACTCAATGCTCTTAATTTTGCGTTTTAATGGCGTTAAGTATGTTTTATTTTGCTTCCGTCTGTTTGCGTCCCCAAATAGAGGTCCTAAAATGGGCACGAATTGACCAAAAAACATGGGTACGAGTTGACCAACATGAGGATGAATTGACCAAAATGAGTACGAATTGACCAAACAGTGAGTACGAATTGACCAAATGAGTACGAATTGACCAAATCGATGAGTAAGAATTGACCAAAATGAGAACGAGTTGACTTGAGTATGAGTTAACTTGAGTACGAATTGACTGGGAACCGTAGGAAGCATTGGGGTGTAAATCATAAAGAGCAAACTTGTTCCGATTGGAAATCCAAGATGGCCGCCATGGTCGCCATCTTGAAAATCTATTTTTCGCTTCTTCTCCTGAACCGAAAGACCAATTGACTTGACATTTTGTAGGAAGCATTGGGGTATCTTGTAGATCAAAAATAGTTTTCAATCGTTTCGATCAGAAATCCAATATGGCCGCCATCTTGGAAATCTATTTTTCTCTTCCTCTCCTGAGCCGGAAGGCCAACTAACCTGAAACTTGGTAGGAAACATCGGGGTGTCTAGTTGATTAAAAATAGCTAAAATCGCTCCGATCGGTAATCCAAGGGCTGCCATCGCCGCCATCTTGAAAATTATTCTCTTCTTCTCCGGAACCAAAAGGCCAATTGACTCGAAACTTGGCAGGAAGCATAAGGGTAACTTGTAGATAAAAACTAGCTACGAGAGTCCTGCAAAAAGTTTTGTCGCTGGGTTCGGATTACTTCATTGCTACGTTTTATCAAACATATTTTTATTACAAACCTTCAAAGTATTCCCCCTTTACTGAAACACATTTTTGTAACCTGTTTGCCCAGTCGCGAAAAGCAGATAAATAGTCTTCTTTTGGTATCTGTTGGAGACACTGATAAATAGCCCTACCAAGAAAACTTCTAGATGTATACTTATTTCCAGAAAGCATTTTCTAAAGCCTTGGAAATAAAAAGAAGTCACAGGGACTCATGTCAGGTGAATAAGGTGGATGGTTTAAAACTTTCACCTTTTCAGAAGCCATAAAGGACTTAACAACCTCAGACTTATGAGAGGAGGCGTTGTCATGTAAAAGATGGACTCCTGACATTACTTTGCTTGGTCGTTTCTTATTGTAAAAGTAAATTGGTCAGTGCATATGACTGCATCTATTTCAATTTAAAATAACTCGGTCAGAAATAAACGGGTATCGTTAGCTATTCAAGCATTTTAAAATATACCTGGGATAAAACCAAGGAAGCCTATTAGTGACAGAAATTTTTGCAGGACCCTCGTAAAATTGTTCCGATCGGAAATCCAAAATGACCGCCAAGGCTGCTATCTTGGAAATCTGATTTGAGCTTCTTCTCCTGAACCGATTGACTAGAAACTTGTAGAAAGAATCAAGAGTGACATGTAATCAAAAGTAGCTAAAATCGTTCCGATCAGAAACCCAAGATGACCGCCATGTCCGCTATCTTAGAAATCTATTTTTCGCTTTTTCTCCTGAATCGAAAGGCCAATTTACTTGAAACTTGGTGGGAAGTATCTGGGTGACTTGTACATCAAAACTACATACTGTCCTTTCGACATCACCCGGAAAGACGTTTTTGCTTGGCGTTTTATTTAAAAGGAAAATATTTTGTTCTGATTGACCAATCTTATCAGAAACCATTTGTCTTTTCTGTTTCTGTGTTTTGTTCTCAAGTATGTACCCTAAAATTAATTGTACGGCCAAAAATTGGTCTGACCTATGCAATTTCTATAGTAAAGTGATTTTTTTTTTTTTTTTTTTTTTTTTTTGAATTTTTGTCTATGGAAATATTTTTTACTGTTCTTTGCTAAATTTGAATTATTGTTTCACAAAAATAGTGTGAAAATTTCAGAAAAATGAACGAGCAGAACTTGTTGAATATTTGTCTCAAAGTTACCTACCCTACAGATTTCTGCATAATTTGCATTCATTTTTACTATGGGAAAAAGTGAAAATATTTATTTTTTTTAAAAACCAATGACTAGAATAATTTTTTGTGCATAGTTTGTTACGACAAATGGTTTTCATTAAATCATGACAAAAGTTTGCAAATTTACGTCTTGTGTGTAAAGCGCCAAGCAAAAAACGACTTTCTGAAAGATGTTTTACTTTTATTTTATTCAGTAAGTGGAGTTTTAATACAGCAGACTGGTGCAAGTCTTAATATACCATTGCAGTATAGTTACCGCGAGCACTGTCATGATAAGGCTCACATGAAAACTGTTGCCAAGATAGGACTCACACAAAGTTGTTGCCATGATAGGATTCACACGAAAGATTTTGCCATGGAAGTATTAACATGAAACAATTACATGGGTAATTATCAAAGTGCTTCTTTTGCAATACAATTGACAAGCATAACATATATATTAATTATGTGTAAGGTGTCTGTACTTTGATGCATCTGTTCTCTGTAATACAATTGTGCTACCAAAATGCAAATAGATTTCTTGGCATAATATAACCAACGCGATTATTCTTCCTTAAACCTTAAGATTAGAGCCTACAATATTTTCTTTGAAATTATCATCAATGCTTTGATAAAGCCCTGCTTTAAATGACAAGTTGCGACCTAGATGTAACAATGATGTAAAAGCTGTCATTGAGGGCATCTCCCGTGTGATATGAATGATTTTAACTACGTGCTGAGATTTCTTACCTAAACAAAATCGCGTATCTTGGACGTGCTGTGATTTGTAGCTTCATCATTTTTATGTAATTTGATGGATGAAAACAAGAAAGGTCTGAAAGTTTGTTTTGCTTAACAGTAGAGAATTAACAGGTCTCCTGAATATAATAGAAACAAGATGTTTAAATGGGACTGAATCGCCCACTCTAGCACTATGAGACCAAATGTTTGATCGACGGAAACAGTGACAGTCACGGGAACTAACTTGTATATTATTATCCAACATATTTTACAAGGGAGTCAACACTTTTGACTTCCCGTTCGCTTTCCTGCACACTAACCCCTTCTAAAAAAGTGAACACATAAACAGGAAATAATGTTTTCCCAAAGAAAGAAAACTCTTTCCTTTTAAAGCGGGCTCCTTTTCAACAGAAAGACAAAAACATTTGAAAGAGTTACCTCCATTGAAAGGTATCATTTCCTTTTAAAACAATTTGACACTTAAACCACTCAGTTTGGTGCAAAACTTGCAGAACTTCAGGACAATAGCGACAAATCTTATTATATCTATTTTGTTTTACTGTGTTTAACCTTTACCACTCTCTGAGCAAATTCATCAGCTGAAAAAATGATGATATTGTCTATTTTTCTAATAAACAGGATTTGACATTTCATACAAATTGTCTCCATCGGAGACAATTTGCATGAAATGCCAAATCCTGTTTATGAAATCTTGCATGAAATGTCAAAACCTAAAGGAAATAAGAAAAAAAATACAGTATGTCATCTGCTGAAAAATTTTCCCAGAGTTTAATACGTTATGTAAATAGTCTCAGAACAGGGCCACATATATCTCAGTATACTCAGTATAACAGATTCTGATGTTCAAGGAAAACACTAACCGCTTTTCCTACCACTGCATACACCTAAGTATTCAAGAAAAGTCTCGACGAAAATGAAGCAAGCCATTTCACACGTAAATAGCCCTACACTCGGTAGTTCAGTTCTTTGACAGAATCCAATATGTTGTACAACCACGTTCGGTAGATTTTTGCGTTAGGTTACCAGTCACATGTATTTATCGCGGCTAAGAAAATGTTGTCTTAAGCATCGAAAGTCATGAATATGGCGATCATGCTGACACATAAAGTAACGTAGTCACTTACTACGACGAAGTAGATGATATTTTTTCATAAGTTGCATGGAAAATAAGGCGTTTTCATAGGCTTATTACAAATGGGAAAATGATAAAATCACATTTTCCGTGACAAATGAAACGATTTGAATAAATGTTCCTTGACTGTCCCGTCTGCCAAGTTTGAGTTGCTTCGATTAGTTGTCATGATAACCAAAAACCAAACATGTTTTAACCAACAACCTTTCCCTTTCTGAAATTCGTAAAGTGTACCCATTCAGCATGAAAAAGTGTCTTGAAGTATATAGGAAATACATCACGAAAACATGCTTATATAATTTTGACCCCCTTAAACTCCACTTTTATATAGTAAAACCGGGTTGTGTGTGTGTGTGTGTGGGGGGGGGGGGGGAGGGGGGTATACATTATTTTTTCTTATGTCTGCTTGAAAACATAGTTGTGGGTACGCGTTAGAACCGCCTCGCCTAACGTGTAGCCATAATCTATGTTTTGAGCAGAAACATGAAGAATATAAGAATTTTTTATATGAAAATTTTCATTGTTTGGTGGTTTAATTTTAAGTATATTTGAATAGGCATGTTTTCGTAATGGCAACTATTTAGATCATCCTGGGTATCTGTGACGTCTTACAGCAGATTTGCTCTATATATAAACCGCAACGTGAGAAAGTGTACCTCCTGACATGTCCACCCAACAAAGATCAAAATTAGTCTGCGCATCCGCGCAGTCTGATCAATGTCTTTGTTTTCGAAATGAAGACGCTCTGTATCTTCGGCTATTCAAAATACGTCTGATGAAGATTCGGATCAGACTGCGCATGTCCAAATGTACGTCTTCGGAGGTTGCGGCTCATACGTTTCTCAGATTGCAGTGACTCTGCGAGTGGACAGTGAATAGATCTTGGACCTCATTATCAGCAGTTTTCTCTAAGACACATCTTTGCTTGGTGTGATTATTATGTTCCGATGCTAGTTCCTGCCCGACTTCCTTCCCATAACCCTTGTCCATCCCCGTCTCACAGAGAGTGGAACTTGGGCGTCAGTACTGCCTACCCAGCTAACACACAACGTTGTTATAACGTTGTTTCGACGTCGCTGCGACGTCATGACGTCGCTGCGAGGTCAAAGCAACGTTATTCTGACGTTGAGTAACCCTGACCAAACTGTTCTTTGGATTTAGGTTTACAGTTCTCGTTATTTTAGTCAAATATTAGATGTCAGTATGGTAATACAACATTAGTTTTCTTATTAATTAGTACTTGGTCAAGCGGAACAAATTCTATTACAAGCAATTTGGTTTTTAAGCAGACATACATTTGCGAAATCAATATTTTTTCATGTCATTATTATTGTTGCGTGTTTGTAAAACGGAAATTAAGTCGAGGCAATATGACAATGATATAGTGTGTATAGGGTTCAATTATATATAATGAAGCAATGACCTTGGTTATGATATGCTAACCATCTTAATCGTTTGCCCTCTATGGCTAGAGACTATTGATTTTCTTTATAATTGTATATATTTCTGCAAATGTTTTACAATCTGCAACATTTCTGTTAAAGTGCAAACGGGCATTATTGGTTCTTGCATTATAACAGTCACTCAACAAGTTTCAAAACAAAAGATGGAATAGTAGGTTATGAGGCATGCAATCAGCTTCCGCCTCCTCGAAGACACTGACACAGATCTTCCTACACTCACATTCAAAGCAACACATCTTTTTGCAAATACCGGTATCTGAATTAGCATAATTAAACAATTTAACCAATTCAGGCAAAACAAATCTTTTTAGAAACATACCAAAAACGGAACTATTTAACATAGAACTATTTTCGTATGGAATCCATTACGAAAACACGCCTATTCAAATATGTTGAAAATATTACCACAAAAAAAAAATTGAAAATTTTTATATACAAAACCTGATATTTTTCTTATTTCTGCTCTAAACATAGATTGTGGGTACTTGTTAGAGCCGCCTTGACAAGGCGGTTCTAACGAGTCCCCACAATCTATGTTTCTGAGCAGAAATAAGAAAAATAATGTTTACTTCTGTAGACCCCAGTTTAACAAATGGGTTTAAGGGTGTCAAAATTATATAGGTATGTTTTCGTGATGAGCAGATTCAGCAGAAAACGTATTCATGCTATTAAAGGGACTGGATACACAAGTAAGATCTTCCGTCATTTGTAACAAGAGAGACAAGTTTTGCGACTTCCTGCTTGCATTATTGCAATGGCAACATTTCTTTCCTTTGAAAATAGACCCAGGGGCTTCAGTTGCAGAAATGGAAACAGAGAGTCATAAAAGTTGTATCTCTTGGCGTGAGAGGCGATCTTCCAAGTGTATCTAGTCCACTAAATTCTATCGGAGAATTACCGTTCTTACTGCATTTAACCCATTTATGCTGAGTGGACTCTTCTACCGCAACTCTTTGTACAGGTACATTTCCTGAAGAAGGGGTGCCTGAAAGGTTTTCATTATTACCACGTTATATAGAAATATCTACATTTAATGCAAACGGTATAGACCCTGATCAGACTCCGCGCCTTGCGGCGCCTGATCTGGGTCTACACCGTTTGCTATTGTCCCTTTTATGGGATACCAGGCATAAATGGGATACTCAAATATTCAGATACCTTACCTATATTGTCTTAAACTTTTAATAAGTCCATTTAACTACCTGGTTGTGCGTTTAATAAAAGTCAAATAGGATTGCCTTTAGAAACAAAGAACACACAAAATCACGAAAATCGGAGACTCGGTTTGATTGAGTCTCTTCATATGCAACACTGTAGTTTGCGAGGCTGCATACGACCCACTAGCGCCGGCTTAAGCAGTATTCGATTTTCAAAATAACTAGGATGGGCTCAATGATCCAAAAGGAAATAAAATATAACCTTCAGTATGATGATGTACGGGGAGACTTTTTACGATCGCCAAACGGCATAACATCAGCTATAGTAGAGTAAAATAAAAGTCAAAAAGGATTGCCTTTAGAAACAAAGAACACAAAGAACAGACAAAATCACGAAAATCGGAGAATAAAATTGGTAGCAAACAGTGCAAGGCCTGATCAGACGTCGCGTTGTGCGCTGTTTGTTTAGGCATATTTGTCCTAACACTTATGGTAAATATGGTATTTTTTTATAGACAAATTTAAATGCAATATCAAGCCGTATTTTCTGTGCAGTCTGATCAGGGTCTTTGCTTGGCATCTCTTAAGCCAAAAGAGCCCGGGCTTAAGTTGTACAGTGGAGACCAAGCAGCGGGCTATGCAGCCTGACAGTGTCTTAGTTGGGCATACTTGTCACAAAGTACTTTTCTACATCTGTGGGTAAGGAAATAATCTGAATCAGGCTCTTCTTAATGTCTAGTCTATCATTATAGCCATGCTAAATAATCAGAAAATAAGAATAAAAACTTTTCTTTCCAACAAGGATCCACGGAAATTTAGGACTACTAGGATATATGGTTCGAATCAACATTACACAATTATTGACCATTAAATTAGGTATTGGATTCGACGTGATATCCACCAGAGAATACCAATAGTGACCGAGGCGATTGCCGAGGTCATTATTGGTGTTCTGTGGTGGACATTAACGCCATATCCAATACTTCAATAGTCAATTATTGGTTTATTATATAATTTGTGTTTTCTCTTGATAACTGTGGCATAAGTCTACACCAGACCCCACTGATATAGAAAGCACGCGTAGACACCGGCGTTACTACTGGTGACGTCACTAAAAGTTGATATTCACTGGAAGGCACGCGCAAGCCGGTGAACATCAGATATATTAACTGGGCTGAAAAACAGCTCCAGTCAATGAAAGACCGTTTATTGTAGATTATATAATATTAATTATTGATATCTAACGATCATGTTATTAGGTACACAGTTATAGTTGTTCTGAATGTAAATCTATCTCTTTAATGATTAATGCTTCCAGCAGATATAGAATATTAAATGTACGTGAAAATTAAAGAGCAGTTACGGTAACAATATGTGTTATTTTCTCTCAACGAAACACTTTAAAATTATTTTATACATTTTACTACATTTAATAGCTTTAATACTTAGACACATTTAGCCTAAAGATCAAAGACACCATCAAAGTATGAAGTAAGTCATCATCAGAATACAAAATATTAAAGTAATTTTTTTTACCATTTCCCCATCTCTCCTTGTGCCTCGGGAGGGCTGTCAGTGTCCTTTAGCAGAATTATATGAGAGTGGAGAATATAATAAGAAACAAAGAAAGCTTTGATCAACCTAAACAGACCAGCACACAGATCTGGGTTTTCGTTGGTCACGCCATACAACGGCCATTTTGCACAATTTCGCTGTGTTTATAAGCATCGGCACTGCAGTAACAAGTAAACAAGAGCTAAACATTTGTTCTGCTTGTACAATTAAATATGAAAAATACCTTTCCTGGCGTCAAACCATCTTGTCCTTAAGGCATATTCTCTTCTCTTGTCTTAACCCTTGTCCTGCTGAATAAATTAAGATGCCACACCCACTTCTAATTTTCAGCCGATCTTGTTACTTGATACAGATTGTTGCTATAAATTTGCATACTTGATGGCAAACAGTGCAAATCCAGATCAATTGGCTTCTTCAGAAGCCAATTGATCTGGATCTACACTGTTTGCAAAACAGGGTATATCCGGGTTCAGCAGGACAAGGGTTAACATTTGCGGATGGAGCCTTGGTAGCTCAATGAGCTGCCCACTTTGCTTTTTTTCTCTAGGGTGACGATTTGATGCCAGTAAAATCAGTTAACACCCTGCTACAGCTTTTTTTTTTATTAATGTCTGTTCTAGGACGGTGGTTCTTGTGACTCCTTCATTTTTTGTGGGGCCTTGTGGTTGCTCGCTGAGGGGCACTTTACGAATCGTGTCCTACTTTTTGTCTGATTGCTGTGTTTGGTGGTTCCTGATCTTCATTGTGATCATTTCTTTGCGGAAGAAGGAGCTGTTGTTTTTTGGTTTTTTTTTTTTTTGTTTTGTTTTTTTTTTTTTTTTTGTTTTGTTTTTTTTGATGGTTGTTGTGTTTGCGTTGTCCATCGTATAGTTATTCCCCATCTTCATGTAATTTGTAGGCTATCTTTATGATGCTAGCTCTTCCTAGACATCTCCTTCACTATTTAGTCATCACGAAAACACGCCTATATAATTTTGACCCCCTTAAACCCCACTTTTATATAGTAAAACTGGGGTTTACAGGGGTATACATTATTTTTCTTATTTCTGCTAAAAAACATAAATTGTGGGTACTCACAATCTATGTTTTGAGCAGAAATATGAAAAATATCAGAGTTTTTTATCTGAAAATTTTCAGTTTTTGGAGGTGAAATCTTCTATATATTTGTATAGACATGTTTTCGTAATGTGTTCACACAAACACACACACGCACGCACGCACACACACATCATGCTTTTTATTTCATTTTTCCTTAGAAAGTGTCGCTTTGCATTTTGATTGATTCGCTTATATTGTCTGCGAATTAGCAGTAACATGCGTTGTAAATCTCATAAATCACTTTTCCATATGAGTTTATAACGACGTTTCCCCCCGCGTGCTATTCAGTAAAGATTATTGTATACGGAATTGACTGAATCAGTTTCTGACATGAAATATGGAAAAGCCTTCTTTTAATGTCATTTCCTGTCACGAAAGGTCTCGTAGACTTATGTTGCTCAAAGATAGCTGACTATCATTTTGCACACTGTTTGCAATACAAATAGCTATTTCACCATCCACATAGTTCCCTGGTCAGTCGTTGATACAAGTAATGATATATATCACTATTAAAAGCAGTCTCCGGTTATCTCTTGTTTACACACTAGTACGAAACCATAAAAAATGCTTTATTTATTCACCACTTTAATAAGCAAAAAAAACGACAACTGGTGTGTTCAGAAATTATGACGACGTTCATATGATATGTCACACCTGATGTGAGGGTTTTCTAGAAGGTGGTTTCCAGGCATTTGTACAGGTTTGTTCCTCTGCGTTTCATTACGAAAACACACCTATTCAAATATATTAGAGATTTTACAACCAACAAAGGAAAAAAAAAAACAGATAAAATTCCTGCTCAAAACAAAGATTGAGGGTACTCGTTAGAACCGCCTCTGTGAGGCGGTTCTAACGATACCACAATCTATGTTTTTAGCAAAAATAAAAAAAATAATAAATACCCCTGTAAACCCCAGTTTTACTATATAAAAGTGGGGTTTAAGTGGGTCAAAATTATATAGGCGTGTTTTCGTGATGATTACATTAAAACTTCTTAGTGCATTCATGTCTCATATTCATGACTTTTACTTTCGATATGATTCGAAGGCTGTACTTTGTGACTATATTCTTTACTTCTTATCCCGATGACTTGCTAAAGCTTTACTTTGTGACTGTACTGAACGTCTGCTTTCGGTGCTTTGCGAAGTTTGTACTTCGTGATTGTATTTTTACTTCTACTTCCGATGCCTTCTTGAAGACTGTACCTTTGTGTCTATGTATTCTTTACTTATATTGTCGATGCTTAAGAAGGTTGTACTTTGCGACTCTATTCTTTACATCTGTTTTGGATGCCCAGGCAAGCCTGTATTCTTAACCTACGTTTGATGCAAAAACTGTACTTTGACATCCTAGTCTTAACTTCTATTTTCGATGCCTTGGAAACGTTGTACTGAGTAATTGTACTGTTTACTTTGAACTTCGATGCCTTGGGAGGCTGTAATTTGGTATTGTATTTTAGCACTTTGGTTAGATGTATTGCTGTACTTTGTGATTTTGACACTTCTTGAAAATTTCACTTCTTGTTGAATATCGATATTAAAACATAGTTAACGTTTCATCTGGGTGGATTTCAATAAAATGGTAAAATCATGAAGCATCTCACCCTTGTACAGAATTAGTTTATCCAATCATAGTTCGATATAAGAGATCGTATCAGGTAAATAGTTTTTCTTATTTCTCAACGAAAGTATAGGCTGTATGTACTCATTAGAAGCGTCTTGCGAGACGCTTCTTATGCGTTCTATAGAATATATTTTCTTGGAGAGAGAAGTAAAATGTTAAAAATACTTGACTGGAAAAAAGTGCTTTACTTACAATTATGTTCAATAATCAATATTTTATACATAGATTCTTTCATTCTATGTGAGCACTATATGGGCCTCATTGACTTTATGCGAAAAGCTAAGGCTCATCTTTACCTTCCAGAGTCGCTCAAGACATTAACACAATACTTTAAAATAACTGAACGTACAAGACAGAAAGGAACAAACCGCTAGACAAGTTATGAGGGACAATAAAGAAGCTACTACAATACTAGCATGACAATAGTGAAATATAACACATAAAATCAAAGCAGACAGCCAAGGTAGCAGCTGGAGAATGGGTGACCACAATGGTAGACTTACATCAACTTGGCTCCGCATCAAAATAGATTTTGGAGGGAACAGCAATATAAACTACTGAACAATTTAAGCAATATGACCATAAACCTGTGTACTTTTTATGTTGTAAATCTACAAACGGTATAGATAGAGATCGGGTTTACTTACTCGTAACACATGTGTGAATGAAAACGAGAAACAGTTATACCCCGCCAATATCGAGTCGCAGGCAAATAGCTCTGTTATTATCAATGCACTTGTCAAGTTTTGTATGAATCCATAGAGGTTTAAGTTATTGTCCTGAAAAGAAAATACGGACGTGTTGCGGGCAGACAACTCTGTCATAAAATAGACGAAATTTGCCCATCAGCAATGCCAAACTAGATCTCAGCAATATCAATGCACATACCAAGTTTTGTCGAAAATCGACTGATATTTGTCGTCCGGAAATGAAAATACGGACGTGTCGCTGGCAGATAGTTCTGTCAAAATTGACGAAATCTGCCCACTAGCAATTCAAAACCAGATATTCACAAATGTCATGGTACTTACCAAGTTCGGTGAAAATCAAGTGACATTTACTAAAGTTATGGTCCGGAAACGAAAATACGGACGTATGAACATACGACAGATGGACGGACGGACAAAAGGACGGACACATGGACAACCAACGTGATAACATGATACCCCGTTTTGAAACTATTGTTGTGGTGTTATGTTGGAAAAGAGGGTGGTGGGCTGGGGGAGGGGGAAGAGGTTTATGATTTAATTCTGCACGATTACTGCAAGACAGGTGAGGCTGTCCTACGCATGTCTCATTTGTTTGCACTTTCATCATTCATATCTGACTGTTTGCTTTTGCACTGGAAAAGGACAATGTATTGAAAAAGACAATCTGCTTACACTTTGACATTTAGCTGGACTAATATAGAAGTTGTATTGGCATGTCTCTGCTAATGACAGACTATTGCACAATTTAAATAAAACTGACGACGTTGCTTTGGAACAAATAATGCATTTTCATGCACGTGCACAGTACAAAAAAACACGAAGCAGATATAATAATGTTTTTTGTTTTCATTGTCTGGAACTATTCATTTCAGACAATTTCCTATTCTCAAGTTTAATATTTCAAATTTATTTCCCCTGTAGTCTAATTGCTTTCTTGATATTACATGCAGCATACGTGAGAGGTGAAATGCGTTCATCTACAGTCGACTCTCGTTATCTCGAATTCCAAGGGACTCTCTGAAATACTTCGAGATAAACGTACTTCGACAAATCAGGTTTGCAGAATTGAGGAAAAACTAATTCGAACAACCACATTTATACATATATGTGTAACTGGACTCTTGAAATTAGAGATATATTGAAAATATTGTGGAAAAGAGGAGAAATTGCTCCTTAGGAGCAATTTCTCCTCTTTTCCACAATATGTTTAACATGTTGTTAGATTTTCATGTTTACGCAGGACCAGATTTTCACTTCGAGATAAGCGGTTATTCGAGATAAGCGAGGTCGAGATAGCGAGAGTCAACTGTATTTTCATAATTTCTAAGGCATTCTGAAGTGACTATTTTGCCAACGTCAGGAAACCAAAAGATTACACAACCTATAAGCAAACAATAAAGGCCAAAAACAACATGCCAACTACACTGGACAAATCGTGACCGTCATCTTGATTTTGCCAGTAAATAAATGAACACACCAGTAAACAAAGCGCTTTCCAAAACTTCGGGAGCGGCCAAATTGTCCTTCGCTGATCATTACGAAAACACATCTATTCAAATATATAGAAAATTTCACTTCCGAAAACCGAAAATTTTTCGGTAAAAAACGAGGCGGTTCTAACGAGTACCCGGCGAGGCGGTTCTAACGAGTACTCACAATTTATGTTTTTGAGCAGAAATAAGAAAAATAATGTATACCCTCTGTAAATCCCAGTTTTACTATATAAAAGTGGGGTTTAAGGGGGTCAAAATTATATAAGCATGTTTTCGTGATGTGGTATTTGTGTCAAGTTCCATGTTTGCACTAAGCATGCTATTTTTAATCGAAGTCACATATGCGGACAGCGAAGACCCAGATCAGCTTGTGCGTCCGCGCAGTCCAATTAGGGCCTTCACTGTCCGCTTAAATATCCATTGGATGCTTCAGAATGTATGAATATAGAACAATAGGGAGCAAAGGCCCGGATAATTCTTTGCGCATGCACAGAATGCTCTAAATCTGCACATTCTGCGCATTTTTGAAGGGACTTTTTCGCACGACGAGGCCCAATGGACATTAACTGGCCTATATTGAAACTACATTACTTTCTGTACTGGAATTGCTTTAAAATCTGAATGTATTCTGGGCTGCTGATATCAGGTCATAAGAAGACAGCACCAAACTTCAGTTAGAACATAGTGTTCTGTTTATATGTAGCGCAGTATGTTTAGTCACCAATGTGAGACCTATGGTAGAGGACCTTATGCGCACGGAACTTAAATTTGTAATTTTTGAGCTGCATTAGTTTTAAGGGTGAGGATTCGCCCGAATATAATTGGTTTAAGCCCCTCCCCCCCCCCCCCCCCCCACACACACACACACACAAACACACCCAACACACTACGACAAACACGTAGTTTCCCTCTGATGCAGTCCGGCTTTGTTTGTGAGTCTGTTGTTTCATGTGATACTTTTATTTTTGTCCTTATTTGTTCCTCACTTCTCCTTTTTTGGTTCCTTGGGAGGGCTGTGTTTCGTAATTGTGGCATTTCCTGGGTATCTTCAGTTATATATTTTCTAAGCCGTCGCGCTAATTCTAAAAGTGTTGCTTCACTTGAATGCGTATTCAGTCCCCTCCATTAACCTTAAACTGAGATGTAGAAATGTGAAACAGGAGAAGCTTACATCACACAACTGATTTTTAATTCGTTGTTAGTTCAAGCGAACTTCTCGTTTTGATCTTTTGTTACAATAAATTATAAGACAAAACCCAATATTTGATTTGCGGTGGTAGAATACCGGTGTCGAACTTCAGTACGTTTGATTTTCATATAAGTACTTTAGTTTACCTGGAAAATGCATGTATAAAAATAGTAATCATTATTATGATAATTATTTACCGTTGGAAGGTGAAGGAAGAAGATGAAATGACAACATCTAGGGCTGGACCGGTCTTAGCTTCGCTATCTCACAAAGGGCACTTGAATCTCAAAGTTATCAGTGGTGCCCAAACGATTGACAAGGTTACGGGACAGAAATTAAATGAAGTGATTTGATGTGAATTAAGATAGGCATTTAAGCCTAGCGTCCCGTAAAAAGGACATTTGCAAACAGTGTTGACCCAGATCAGACGCCGCAGCGGCGTCTGATCAGAGTCTATACTATTTGCATTAAATACAGGACTTTCTACAAAACATGGTGACAATAAAAACTAACCCGAGACCCCTTCTGTTGGAAATTGGCCAGTCCAAAGAGGAAAGACGGAAGAGTTCATGTGTTAAGTGGACATTCGTAAATATTCCATCATAAATGTTGTAAACAAGAGCGTTTGATAATAGTTGCATCCAATACGTTTGATTTTCACAAATGCTTTCTGTACGTATTCACGAAAGCATTTGTTATACGTCCGTATTAACACATTTATGCCAAATGGACTCTTCTACCTTCACTCTTCGGACCGTTCCATTTTCAATATAAGGGAGTTTTGTTAGTTTTTATTATTATCATGATTTACAGGAATTTCAGTATTTAATGCAAACAATGTAGACCCAGATCAGACGCCACATTCTGTGGCGTCTGATCTGAGTCTACACAGTTTGTAAATGTCCCTTTAATGGGACGCTTGGCTTAAATGGGTTAAAAGTCTTTTAATGACGTTTTGTATTGAGCGCTACACAATGTTAACTTGTAGATACAAGAAGATTAGCAATGCTTTTGCGTTTTCTCCATTTCGGAATATTTTTGTTTGAACAGAGCACGTTATCTAAAGCTATGGTAGATCTAATTTAACGCTCAGCATGCTGGGTAAAATTTTCAGCAGACGACATATTGTAATATGTTTTCTTTTTTCTTTTTCCAAAAAAACAGGTTTTGACAATTCATGCAAATTGTCGCCAGTGGAGACAATTTGCATAAAATGCCAAATTCTGTTTTCTGGTTATCTGGTTAAAATAAGAAAAAAATATTAATTTCTCATCTGCTGAATTAGCTCATAGATTTGTAATGGTTAAATCCAAGTAACATACCACTTGTTAAACCGAATACCCAGATTAATCGTTGTTGGTTCTTTCTGTCGTCATTTTTCATGCAGATAATTTTCTTGTCTTCTTACCTTCTGTGAAAAAATAACGGTTCATCGCCTTCACATCTTGATCGAGAATATTCAAGTTTATAGTATTACATTATCCGGACATTAAGGGGTGTATCCGGCACTCATGAAAACTGACTTAGCATATATGACGAAAATAAATATTGACCTGTATAGTTGCAGAGAGAGAGAGAGAGAGAGAGAGAGAGAGGGAGAGAGAGAGTAAATTATTGGACTATCTTTTTGTCCCTAGCTGATCATCATACTGGCTCTAAATTTTGAGCAAATTTATTCATCTGCTGTTATATCCTAAAACGGCTGGAATTAGAATCTTTCGGCCATTTACCTACTCTAGCATACGAGTCTGTACATCCGTTAACTGCACAAAGACATTGGGTTCAGTCAAAGCTACGTGACTGGTAGTTAGGAGTCGTTAGTTGAGGGACCACGTTTAGCATTGCTATATCTGGAATATTAACAGAAAGCTTAGGTATGATTCAGTGGCGGACATAAATAGCAGGCCTGCCTGTCCCAGTAGTGATAGCAGGCCTGCCTGTCCCAATATGTAGGGTTATTACGGTACCTGCAATATTCGGACAGGTAGGTCCGAGTAAACGGGGTAGACCTTGATCGTTAGACATCATCATGTAGTGACATACGTTCGCTCAGATTTCAGGAATATTGTGGTAATGCATTTCTCAAGCCGAAAACATGATATTTAGAGCAAATACGGCAACTGACATTAGTGGAGAACAAAGATCTTGGCAAGACCATATGTATGTACAAGCTGGTTCGTTTGTTCCACCATCTTATACATGTATGTGTATAGTACTTACCCTTAATGTACGAACCTATTAATTTCTTGGTCTTCTTAAAGTTTGAGCATGCCCGTTTGTCAGCTCCTTGAGACGCCTAAAATGTGATAGAATTACACATTGTGTTAGTCCTGATAAACTGCAGTTTTTATTTGGGGTTTGGCCAGTACTATTTGCTAAGGGACATTTAGGGTAAATACGGTAAACCCATTATAGTGTGATACAGACATACAGATTCTTTTGAGCACTTATAGTTTGGTATTAAATTGTTTTATGTTCCCGTGTAAGCTAGGTTTCCACAGTCACATTAAATGTTTGGACAACTTATCTTCTAAGACTTCTAACATTTGATTACAGTTTTGTTTAATTTATTACCTGTTGATGTGCCTGAAATTGTTTGATGAGTGATAATAGTGCGACAAATAGTGCAGACTCAGATCCGACGCCGCGTCCCGCGGCGTCGGATCTGAGTCTACACTTTTTTGCCTTGGCACACATATTCGAATAATATGGGTAAGATTTGTCTGTTCGAACACTTAGGTCAACATACAAAACTCGTATTCCGGAAAAATCATGAAGTCTATATACACAAGTGCAAAAATAGGCTGGTTCTGATAGACAGATATGAACCACAATAAATGGAGTGTTATCAGACGTGGAATTAAATGGAGTGGAATTCTACAAGATGCAGACAAAACCACAGGAACAGTTTCCTTCAGCTGAAGCACGCTGCTCTAGCATGATGCAAATCTATAATTGAGAGTGTTTTCTCCAGCGAGGCAATTAATTGGCTTCTAATTTTGTCTTTTAATGGCACGTTAATAAAACACACATTTTATGAATGACATTGTCGGGTAATTGTAAACCTAAGCGCCTCTAGACATGGTAAATTATGAAGCAGCTGGATCCAATTCCTTCCAGATTTCTTAGCTCAAGTTTTGCTGAAATTAAAGTTTTAAAGATGCAAAGTCTTTACAAATACCCATCAAATAACCGAAATATTGCCGTAAGGCATATTTTAAGAAAATAGGAAATCAATGTGGGACAAATTATATTATCAAATCGTCATAAATGAGAATTTACAAAGCTTGAAGATTCCTTATTCTGTTCTACTGATCAACTTTTAGGAAGGTCACTGCCACTGTCTGAATAGATCACCTCGATGCCTGACAAATTATCTGAATCCTTAGTAACAGAAAACACACATACACCATGGATCATTTATATATTATCAGAGTACATGCATTGCTAAAAAGCTTCTGAAAGATCACAAATAAAAACGCATTATAATAACTTGCTTTGCCACAGCCCATCACGAAAACATGCCTATATAATTTTGACTCCCTTAAAGCCCACTTTTATATAGTAAAACTGGGGTTTACAGGGGTATAAATTATTTTTCTTATTTCTGCTCAAAAACAACATAGTTTTTGGGTGTATGTTAGAACCGTTCTAATGAGTACTCACAATCTATGTTTTGAGCAGAAACGTCGGAAATATCAGAGTTTTTTTATCTGAAAATTTTCAGTATTTGGAGGTGAATTTTTCTATATATTTGGATATGCGTGTTTTCGTAATGCTTGGTTTCAGTCTGTGGAATGTATCACAAGCAAACATATGACCCCGGGGCCGGTGTTAGTGATCAAGCTCTAGATGTCTTTCATGTGTTTTTGGGGTGATACGTGGATGCATGTGGATTTAAAGTCTTGCGACATTATCCAAAACATTGGTAGTTGGTGGGCTTAGAAAACACGACACTGGTTTACAAAGCGAGTAATACTCCACATTATTTTAAAACAAATATATGCGCTTGCATTTACGTTTCACAGACAGAGCCTTCTTATGTTATCCCTGACAAATCTGGACTCCTGGAGCCACCAAAATCCTGTGGTCTGTCTGGAAATGGGGTTGATGTGACAGCAAGGTTTTTAGTTTTCTCCGTTTGGGTTTGTGCTGGCATCTCATTTGCATTCTCGTATTTGTATGAAGAACAACTGTTAAAAACAGATGAAATTATTTGTTAACCCTAAACCTTTACCACTTCACTTTCATTTTCAAAAGACGCCAAATTCACGATTTCTTATTTTTTCTAAAAAACGGAATTACACATTTCATGCACATTGTCTTCCCTAAGTAAGATTTGGCATTTCAGGCAAATTGACATTTCGGGCAAACAGGCGAATTCGCATGACATGTCATATCTTGTTTTCTGAAACAAACAAGAAAGATGTTACCAATTTTGCGTTTGTTTAGTTCCAATGAAGACAGTTTACATGAAATAGCAAATCATTTTTCCTGGCAAAAATAAAAAAGACATTCAAATTTTACCAACTCTAATACGATAATAAGGATCTCCAGAGTCGCCTGAACATCTTCTTTCTCTAAATTTCTTACTACTCCAACCCCGCCTTTTCACGAATTCTTACAATATACAGTGGTGAACCCTGATTAACTGAATGATTTCTTCTAATGATTTACTGTTAACTAATTTAACTCTAGCGTTCCAGAAAAAAGGACATTGGCAAACAGTGTAGACCCAGACCAGACGCCGCAAAACGCGGCGTCTGATCAGTGTCTACACTATTTGCATTAAATACAGGAATTCCTATAAAACATGGTAATAATAAAAACATCCCTTATATTGCAAATGGACCGGTCCGAAGAATGACGGAGGAAATTCCATTCGGTACAAATATATTAATACTTCAGAAACAGTTTAAATAGTCCGCTGAAAAGGCGGAGCCTTCAATAACGCAAGCATATTAGAGAGATCCGTTGAAAGCGTAAGCTTTAGCTTATTTGAAAGCCTATATAAAAAGCAGACAACAATGAAAAAGATATCAGTAGATAGTTTAAAATAAATTACAAGTTTTCTTTTCTAGGAAAAAAGAGAAAAATAGTATAAATGTTCACCTGACAGCCTACAGAGTGTTAAAGCTTAAATGTATATGAGGAGGAAGTCTTATACATAATGGCAAAGTGCGGCCAAGTCTTACGCATCGATAGTGTAGTATGTGTCGGCTTTATCTGAGTCTTCGTTACCGGAATACACTTTGAGGGCTCTTTTCATTACACCGTACATCATATATATTTTCACTCTATCATGCCAAGCCTAATTGGTCTGAGACTGCATACGTATCTACTAGAGAGACTATAAAGTGTCTATGTTTATCCGTCATTACAGGGACTTCCTACGGAAGCAGTTTTATAATATTTCATTTCTACAAACGTCTGTCTCAATAACGAAGAGCGCAGCTTGTGATTGGCAACCTAAACTAGCGTACACACCTGTGGCTACTTTGTCACTCACTGTACGTACATTTGTATCTATAAGTCGAAATGTTATATATACCCAGCTAGCATTCTACGTAAATCTACATCGGGCCGTCATCGGCCCGTCAGCTACCCTGACGGGCCGATGACGGTCCGATATAGATTTACGTAGAATGCTGACTGGGTATGTAAACGTAAAGCTCATATGGACTGGTGTGGCTCGTATGCAGACTGCACTTTTCAGTGTTAGGTTATACAAATGTGTTAACCCATTTATGCCTAGCGTTCCATAAAGGGACAGTGGCAAACAGTGTATACCCAGATCAGACGCCGCAGATGGGTAGATCAGGGTCTACACTGCTTGCACTGAATACTGGAATTTCCACAAAACAGGTTAATAATAAAAGTAAACCGGACACCCCTTCTATTGGAAATGAACCGGTCAAAGGGCTGGTGCAGAAAATTCCATTCGACATAAGTGGGTCCATCACGTAGTTGGCTTTTCTAGGCGCTTCGTTGAGATAATTGTTCATATCCAGATTAATACCAAACACATTTTCATGCAGGAAGGGACAAATATCCTTGCTAATGCAAGGAATTTTGTTAGCCTGTTTTAATGTATTTGGTCTAAAAATGGTTTATCTGGTTGGGAAGTATACAGTTTACAGAGGTGTGGTATCCAAATGGTGGGGCGATGCTTTAATGTGATTTCTAGTTCTACGACCACCAAGTCCTTACCCTATCTCACGAAGCAGTTCCAAGCATATGCACAAAACACAAAACTATCGATAACATAAAAATGGACTGTGATCGAAGGGGTGGTGACTTTTGCGCTATATGAAAAGCTTATTGGAGAGATCGGTAGTCCTGTATGTGTCCTAATTAGTCAGAGGTATGAGACGGACATATCAAAGTAAATACGTGAATTGATACAATCAGATCCACACCCAGTTCTAAGCAACAAAGGACAGACAAATACATATAATAAAACAGCCACAAAAAGATATCTGCATCACGTAAACATGCCTATATAATTTTGACCCCCTTAAACCCCACTTTTATATAGCAAAAACTGGGGTTTACAGGTGTATACATTATTTCTCTTTTTTTTTTTTTTTTTTGCTCGGAAACATAGAAATGTGGATACTCGTTAGAACCGCCTCGCCGAGGCGGTTCTAACGAGTATCCCAATCTATGTTTTGAGTAGACATGACAAATATCAGAATTTTTTTATCGGAAAATTTTCACTTTTTGAAGGTGAAACTTTCTAAATATTTGAATAGGCGTGTTTTCATAATGGTAACTGACATACTTATTAAAATAAAAACATTTGTAAGTGAAACATTACAGGGCGTTTTACAAAAAGTACCATAATGAAAATACCGCCTTCGAACGGTCAGAAATAATTTACTGGAAGGCTAAGGCTAGATTTACGGGATCCCCTACCTCACCCTCCGCTTCCATTTAAGCTTTTCGAACCTTTAGGTTTGCCCTGTGTCAGTTTTATTACCTTCCAAATATTGACTAAATTTGCTTTCCTCTTTGTTTTCTTTGAATATCTTCGGTGAAAACTATAATAAATAAAGTTACCAAGGAAGCACGAAACATAGCTGTCTCGAAGCACCGAAAGTAGAAGGGATGAAAACAAATACGAAAAAAAGCACAACAAACGCCTTTGCAATACCTGGCACATTAAATAAGAACCGTCTTGGAATGGTTAGCATGAAATCGACAGAAGGGATTGAACTATAACAATCAGCAAAACAAGACTGCTGAAGTGTTTTAACAAGTACTATTCGCGTATACAGTTGATCCCACTCCAAATTTTGCTCTTAAGGCAGAGTGGGGTGTTTTAAGTCTGGATACTCTGCATATTTGCATATTCAAGAAAACTGATTTTTCAGTTTCCATTTTTGTTTGCGTCTATAATTACCGAAGATTTTTATTTTCAAATTAACTTGCATATATGTAAAATGAATTGTTTTCATTAACATTTCGTGGCTTATGTATCGATTTGTTCTCAAAAAAAAAAAAAATAAAAAATAAAAAAACACTTTTAAATTCAGCGTCAATTCTATTTAAGTTAAACACGTAGTTTAAAATTTAACAGCTGGATTGGTCACAGAGAATGCATTTACAACGCACGGACTTTTATCATCTATCTCCACATTATAAAATGATAAAACGTAAGGCGAACAAAGCATAAAAATACAGAATGCTTTGACGGGACTCGCTTAAATCTTTATGTAGACCGCAAGATACATTTGTAATGGCCGTTATATGCGATCTGAGACGTTTACCATAACATACCTGAGTAAAATGCATAATTCTCAGCCAAAGTTCTAAATTAGCCAATTTAATAATTTAATGTATTGATAGTTTTCTCGTTTTCTCGACAGAAGTACATATGTTGTAGGTACATATTAGAAGCAGGCGCCTATGTAAGGCATTTTAATGCATACCTACAGCATATATTTTGTGAAGAAATCAGAAAAAAAAATATTTTCATACCGGTCTTTTCAAGAGTTATGTACGTCAAAGCAGTTTAATCACATACTGAGGAAAATGGTGATAACTTTGGTTGTTAAGCACACTAAGGGAAATTTACACAGTATGAAAGGTTATTAGAAGCAATTAAGAAGTTGTAAAGTAAACAAGAGAACTCAGGAATGATACAATCAGACATACATCAAGACCTCAACCTAAAAGGGAAAGACAGACAAACACAACAAAGCAGACACAAAAATGAACAGATGGCAAGCAGAGTTCGCAACTCTTACCCAGAAAAGTGGGAGCTCTATTACCCAAACTTAACTAAATATATAATCAACTTACAAAATTGTTAAAACAAAAACATTAAAACATAAACTACATAACAGTTAACAAAACGTACCGCAGTGAAAGTACCGACTTGGAATGCACAGTAATGAATTACTGGTGTAAAACCGGTTTACAAAATAAAAAATTCGAGAAAAATCCCTGAATAATGTAGACGTCTACATATCCTTGTTTTGACTAAATGTCATAGGGCTACATGGAGGTGCACATTACAGCAACTTGTTAACACATTGTTTACATACCAGTCTAATCATCCTCACTTCGATCACATTCTACACTGTTCCCCGATATAATCTACAGGGTCCACTGATACAGTAAGTGGGCAAGAAAGGTGTTGAAGATATGAACGGCAAACGCTGTTGGGCATGTATTGCTCATTTAAATTCGACAAGGGATTCTATTCTACGCTAAATATTACTTGTTTCATATAAATGTAAAGGGACTAGATATACGACGTTGATGTTCTGTCACGTTTAACAGGGAGGCAATTTGTCGAGTTCCGCTTAAGCCAATTCGGGGTTAGGCAAGGACGTTTGCACCCATTTTCTAATCTGTAGTGTGTTCTTTGTTTTAAAGGGCAATTTCTTTGACGTTTATTTTGCTATACTGCAGTGCCGTGTGGCGGCGGAAGAACATCTCTCCGTCCTTCACCATAGTGCAGATTATATTTCGTTTCCTTTGGGATCACTGGGCCCATTGTAGTATATTTGAAAATGGAGTTCTGCTCATGTATACGCTAGAGGGCGTAAGCAGTGTCGCAAACTTCATAACTGCTTATGAAGAGTCTCAATAAAACCGAGACTCCCATTTTCTAATCTGTAGTGTGTTATTTGTTTCCAAAGGCAATGTTTTTGACGTTTATTTTGCATACTAATGCTGACACCGTTGCCATATGAAACTTAAACTGCAATTTTCGATATTTTAGGTGTTATTGGTTTCCAAGGGCATCTTTACAGGTATTTTAGGTGACTTGGAGGTTTTTCCTCAATTTCTTCAAGGAAGACACATTGTTGGGTGTTGGGTCTTCATGCTTGCAATTTTTCACTTATTCTTCTTCTTGCACGGAGTCTGCTTTACCGGGAAAAATGATACCATAGAGTTAAATCCTTTTATGAAGGCATGCAAAACTAAATATGCCATAGGTGCCTCAAATTAAAATTTATCTGGTCGTCTTAAGCTGCATGAGTGGGTATGCTGATCTGGTTCTTCATTGTTCATATATACGCAGTGGCCTCCTGTGATGCAACTTATGTTTGAAAAGTGCTTGCAGTGGCCTTAAGTTATTCTCTGTGTCTGTATCCTCTATATTCCGAGGTAATAAAATGCACTACTGACACTTATTTATTTGTTTTGTCTGGCTTTGGTATTTATTAGGTTCAACATTAAAAGGTGCCACAGAACGCTTTTGTCTTACTAGTGTTTAAAGGTTTTGCTAAAATAGTTATAATGCAAAACTTGGCTGCAATTTTGAACTGATATACTCAAACAAAGATGGGTATCAGTGGGAACATCAGAACATGTAAACTTGTCATTTATTGATAACCTGATGCACGTTTACTTAAAGAGAAAATATGTTCATGAATGTGAATGAGAATCAACGTAACATACATCTAAAATTTTCATATCACAATCCGATTTTATAATGTTCATAGTTAGACTTGAATAGTGATCGTTTATAACATTCAGGAGTGTGAGGAACATCAATACAGAGCTATTAATATAGGGATTAAGCATGGTTTCTCATGCATTAACATTCGCCAGGTCCCGTGGGAGGTGTTGAAAACAGAGGCCGAAGGCCGCGGTTTTCAACACCTCCCAAAGGACCTGGCGAATGTTACTGCATTGAAAAACCATGTTCGATCGCTATTATTGCATAAAAATTGAAAACATTTGCTACATTTTGCGTTATTTCTTGGACTATTTTGTTTCGCCTTTTCACTGATGTCTCGCGAACGCAATTTCCACGGACTATGCTCATTCTAGGACCGAGAACTACACATCTCCTGACGGCAGCAATTCTGTGGCCCCGGAACCGGCATATTGAAAGTTGCGTATCCGTGCATTAACAGCGCGTGAATTGCCTTGTTAATACACGGCTTTTCACCGGTTAATGCACAGCTGTTAATAATGTGCGGCACTGCTTTTTATGCAATAATGCTGTACAAAGATTGTATAGATATTTACAGAAAATGCCATTCTATGAGTGGTATATGTACAAATAAACCAGGAGAATCTCGAAGACAGGGACCCGAATACACTTCGTCGACGTGAAACACGTTAAATGTCTTGACTACGGCTTTTTAGACTCTCGTTCTTGGGGAATATTTGTGTATTACTTGTAACTTGCGCCGCGTCACATGAGATTATATTACTTTGATAACGCTAACTTCATAAGTGCGTAACAGTAAACTGTATTAAATGTTCGATGTTGTAGACCTGCTAATTTTATTACCATTGAAAACCATACTGCCGCATGTGAATCATCTGCTTAGTATTACGCATCTTTATTTGAAGTTTAGTTTAAACAATATGTAATCCTTATTATCCGTATAATACTTCGTACAGAAACAATCATAGTATATCTAAATGACAGTCCTATACAAAAGGGCTTCAGGTGAAAACCAATTGAATCTGTGACAGTTAAATATAAAGATACCCAAGAAAAGCATCAGTGATGGAATAAAGCATTGAGTAAAGGTTTGCGAAACTTCACAAAACGCTGTCGTAGTCGATTTCGGAATCATCGCCACATTTACAATTTCCAGTGTTTCTAAATTGTGTCGCCTACTTTTAAAATATATCGTCATTACGGGGTCGTTCTAACATACGAAACTGACGAAATTAAGCCAAAGATGTTACTAATATGCGAAATGTACGTAGTGAAATAAAATTATTAAAATGCAAAATGTAACGACATATTTGGTGTCATTTGATGAAACACATAAAATAATTATATAGCCAGGGTAAACTGGATAATATACGTTGTAAATCGGGAGGAAATAGCCAAGGTCGAGGTTTTAGTGCAATATGCAAAATGTAGCTTTGTTCAAACAGGGTTTTTCGTTTTTTTCTAACTTATCTGTGAACCAACAGAAAAAGAAAACACATATGAAGGAAGTTTTTATTATAAATATGAAACAAAAATGTGCATAGTACAAACCAAACATCACAGTGAAAGGAAACCACTAGTAGAACTACGATGATTCGCTCATAGGACAGCAAGATCAGGCTCACATCTTTTATATTCAGACACAGAGAATAACTTAAGGCAACTGCAAGCACTTTTCCAACATAAGTTCTATCACAAAAAGCCATCATTGCGTCTGTAGCCCGACCTATCTTCGTGCAATAAAGAGGGAAGCAAAATTATTAATTTTGATTGGGTGAGCATGCATTTTGTTGCAAAATAAAATAGATTTAACTGCATCCAGGTAATCTAGACCTTGTATGTACCTCTTCCAAGTTTGTGATTTTATGCTCACAGCTTCAGCATATTGGTTTTGTAGCAATAAATGTTATTATGGAATTTATCATAGAGATTTTCAAAATCAGTCCATAAATATGTAAATTTGTTGAAGTAAACAATCCATATATGTCGACTGGCAATTGTCAGCAATCAGCTTGCAGAAGCAATTTGTTCAAAAGTGGGTAAAGGTTGGAACTTCATAAATAAAAGTGCAATTTTGAATATGTACTTTTCACCCAGCTCAGTAAACCATACCGTGCTTCCGCCTGTGGTAGGGACCTATCTAACATATTAACCCTACGTATTCGAACAGAGAGGCCGAAACAAACAGTGTAAACCCTGACCAGATGCCACGAATGACCGATCATCCAGCAATTTTAGACACATCGGCCGGCATTAAATTGAAATTGTTCAAAATTTGACAAGACGTATGGTACATGTTAGGAGGTAAGGCGTCCGAATATTTGGGTAAAAGCGGTAGAGGGATAGTATTTCTTCTCTACCGCAAGTATTAAGAAATGTACATGAAGTGGACAATGAATACACTCATGTCGCTTTAGAAACAGTTCATGATGACACAGTTAAATTCCTTAAAGCCTTAGGAACATTTTTTGATAAAAAAAAAAGTCATTCCTTAAAGCTGAGTACTAATAATATAGCCTTGGGAAGTTTGCAGAGGCGTTGTTTTGTCAAAATACGCGCATTGCTCACAGACAGAAAAAAGTCAGAGTAGTTTATTATGATTGATTCTAATCCCCCTTGAGTTACGCTGTAAGTCGTTGGTAGTTCCTCGTGATATTATTTCCAATAAACACTGCAATACGTCTTTCTGACTGAAGGTCCAGAGTTCAATATACGATATGTGTTGATATGATTGTGTCTTTTGTTCTCTGCAATAGAACCACTATATGTATTGTGGGAACAAACTACATAATTATTGCTGTTTAACCAATCAAATTATCTGAACGCTTCATTAATTAGACTTGATACAGTCGGTAGCTGTTCTGTCATTGTTCACTTCTGTGACTTCTTATATTTTCCTGCTTGCATTCCTGCTGAAAAGGGGACTACTCTAAAAGAAATTTGAATTTGCTCCATAAGCGGTTCAGCAAAGTTTTCTTTTTTTTTCTGTTTATTTCTTTTAGAGTAGTTACCTTTTTTGAATGGATAAAATCAGTTTCACTGACAGTTTGTGAAATATGCTTTGGCGGATTCTATTTTCTATTTTTTGTGGAGGGGTGGAGGAGTCAGAACCGCAACACTTTCACTAACAAGATCTAAGTGAAAATATACGAATAGGGTTGTGTAATCAGCACCTATTGTTTAGATGATTCGCACTACGCTCCTAGTGAGAATCATTTTGAAAAAGTACCCACAATATATGGTTTGGTGGAGAAATACGAAAATAATGCCGAACACTCTTGAAATTTATAGTTGATCTAGAACTCTCGTAAACAATTACTTTAAAATATACAGCCGAAGGTCGCCAAGACACAATAACTATTTCATGTAAAATAAGACAAAAAATAACAATTTCCACAAAATTAAGGCATTTAACTCTTTCACTGCCATAGTCGATAATAATAGGCTTTTGCAAACAGCATAGATCCAGATGAGACGGCTCATGATCTGGATCTACGCTGTTTGGCGTACAGTCTTTGAACTTTACATATAAACTTCTTTCCAAGATATAATTTGTTTAAAAAAAAACAGACGACAAATGATGTCTGAAATTTGATAAGAAAGAGCTAATCCGTGACAGTAGATATCCTAAATGTTAATAAATCCGTTTTGTCTAAGTTGTAGCTGAATAACATACAGTGCAGGCACAGGAGCAATGTGCGCTGGCTCTTCACGATTTGTTTGCTCAGGCATTTCAACTGAAATATTTAGATTTATACGGCATTTACTTCACCAAATGGCGCCAACTTTCTTTTATGTAAGAAATACCGTTATTACATTGAATAATCGACATATAAACAGCTTACCGCAGGTACTCTACTTTGAGAACATGAAACAGCTTGTCTCAAAGCTATATTTTGAGATATTGATTGCTTTCTTAAAAACTAACTATAAAATGCCAAAACATGCCTGGGCAACATAGTGAACTTATGAGTAACAACAATGATTACACAGCTCTTTGATTTTCAATGTTGGACAATGGGTAGTTCAATGTATGTCGCCATGCTAGTAGGGCAAGCCAGGGCGGCAGCCTTTGGCTTAACGAGGATCTAATATGTTTGTTTTTTGTTGTTGTTGTTGTTTTTATTTATTAATTTATTTTTATTTTATTTTTATTTTTATTTTTTATCTATTTATTTTTTTGCACTGTCTTTAAGTGCACGGGCGTATGCATGTATGAATGGCAATATCATGCGCCCGTTTTTTTTATATGTGTGCACGTGGTTTGTACGCATGTACACGTTTACGCATATATATGTGTAGGTAAGTGTATGTGTATGCGTATGTATGTATGTATGTATGTGACTTCAAATGCAACCTGCACAAAAAGATAATATCTAGTAGATGTTGTATATATAGTGGTGCTACATGACTGTGACAGTACTCCTATGGAAACAACATCTATAGTATATAGCCTCGACAAGACTCCTGTGGGTAAATTCTGCGTTTGTTGTGTTCCCAGTGACAATACTGGTTTAAGTAAGTATGATTAATGCAGAATTTTAGATGGTATTTATTATCTTATGTCCATGTAGCTAACTACATATACTGAATGTTATAACCGCCATGGTGTCTATTCATATATGCTCATATATATTAGTGTGTCCTCTTGTTGTTAACTACGGTTACCTAGAGTGAAAAAAAAATCTTAGTTTGTCATCCAGTCCTCTTTGCATTGATACACAGATTAGTTAGAGAACACCAGCCCACTAATATTTTCACTGTTGATCGTTCCAAGCGACATTTGCGTCAAAGTATCATTTCGTATATTCGCTCAAATTTCGTGAGTGTATTATTTTGTCATGTCCTTTCAAGTTATTCTACCCTTATCCCGTGTCTTATGTGGGCTGCGTACAATGATTGTGGCCTTTCTGAGTATCAATATATTTATTTTATGGTCCTACAGTTAGATAAAATTGAAAACACATACAGTTTAAAAATACACATGTATTTGGCGAAGAAAGGTATTTTTTTACACTAAAGACAATGTTTTTGATATGAATTTTCATCTGTTCAATAATTACGAAAAACATACAAGGGATTAGTACAAGAAGATATTCCTGTTGTAACACGTTTGGTTTCGCAAAATGAAATATTGAAACCTACTGTTATTAAGCATACTTATCATCACATGTTTTAGCCTCGGGTAAAAATAGCCAGCAAGTGCAGCGGCTAACCCTTCCTTAATGTACAGATATCTCTCTCTCTCTCTCTCTTGATTGATTGATTGACTGATTGAGTGATCGATCGATCGATATCGATCGATTGAATTTTATTGCTTAACTCATTAATGAAAATGAATTCATTTTTTCATATTTTCGTTTTCGTATTTGTCCTTAATTGGACATATATTTAAGTAATTGGGTATCCCTCGTATCCCTCTGTTACGTCCGTTTGACAACATTAAGATAAGAATTCTTATACTACAAATAGTGTTTCGATGTGAAAGTGCATGCTAGTTTGCATACCATATGTATCTAAATAAGGTATACTTTAATCTCCGGTTTCAATATTTCTCTTCGAAAAGAAAGAAACGCATGCGATTATTCAAGTTTCTTGTAGCACACGTTCCATTATTTATAGCGTAATCACTTAATAATGTATTGTAATTGTAGAAAACCGTGCTGTTTTAAAAATCCCGCAGTCGACATCAAAGCACTAACATTAACCCATTTATGCAGAGTGGACTCTTCTACCTTAACTCTTTGAACCAGTCCATTTCCAATAGAAGGGGTGACTGATTCTTTTTTATTATTACAATGCTTATATAAATTCCTGTTTCAATGCAAATAGTGTAGACCCTAATCAGACGCTGCGTTCTGTGGCGTCTGCTCTGTGTCTACGCTGTTTGCAAATGTCCTTTTATGGGAAGCTAGGCATAAACTCAACAGTAAAATATTGGGTTTCGGATAATTAAAGATTAAAATATGACAGGAAAACAAATGTAAGTCAAATTCAAGATTCTGTTCCTACAAAAATATAGAAATTATAGGTATAATGTAAGTAGATCATTGCAATGTCATGTGTGGTCGGGTGGTGCGAAGGTGTCGTGCATCGTACGTCTCCGGGGCGTCCAGCTGATGTTGGCTTACAGTTGGGGAAGGTCTGCTATCCTTGCAGCAGGTAAGGGTGGAGCGGGAATGTTTCTATTTCTTCTGTTTCTTCACTTTCATTCCTGTTTCTCTTTCTTCCTTGCCCCTCTCTTTCATCTCTTTTACTATCTCTTCTATCTCTTTTCTCCCTTTCTCTGGGAGACGACACAAAATGACTCGCAGGGGTTGACGTGTCGTTAAACCCCTACACATTCAATTGCAATGTCATGCATTTTGAAGTAGTATGCTAATGCAGACATCTCAGAACAGAAACATAATGAGGTCAGTAGTGTCATAGGTTCTAATAATTAATTAAGCATGCACCTTAGGTCTTCTCAGCAAACAAATGAAGATTACATCAGAATTCATTTTCATTTAGCTAATGGAACTACAAAGCATAACTCCATGTTTACACTAAATAACGTGATAATAAGGCATGAGAAACCAGTGTAGATTTAGGTGAGACGCCGAAAAATACGACGGCTTATCAAGGTCCACGCTGTATATGTCACTCATCCAGCAATTCGCAGATAATTCAGCGGGAATTAATTTGAACTTGCTCCAATCCCATTTAAGGGCAAGCATGGCAGGGCGTATACGTTTCGGAATATTAAGGGTTAAATACGGTAAATTTTTATCTACAAAAAAGAAAACAAATCCACCTTTGCGGAAGACTTAACTAAAGGCAGATTCCCTAGAAATTAAATGAGGTCATCGGCGATGGGGATTTGCCAGTTTCAATTACGTAAACATTCAAATTCAAATATATAGAAAATTTCACCTCCGAAAATTGAAAATTTTCATATAAACACTTTGATATTTTTTTTTAATATTTCTGCTCAAAACATCGATTGTGGAAACTCGTTAGAACCGCCTCGGCGAGGCGGTTCTAACGAGTACCCACAATCTATGTTTTTGAGCAGAAATAAGAAAAAAATAATGTATATCCGTGCAAACTCCAGTTTTACTAAAAGTAGGGTTTAAGGGGGTCAAATTATATAGACTATATAAAAGTAGGGTTTGAGTGGGTCAAATTATATAGGCGTGTTTTCGTGATGACGTACTCTTTGCGTGAAGTTCCAGATCAGCCTTCGCAGCCACAACGAAACGAATAATATCTTCAGTCTCCTGTATCCCAAGAATTTGGCTAAGTATATTATTTATACATGTAGCGATCAAAAAGGACGGAATAGCCCGCGCAGATGCACAGCCGGCAAGGGTTTTCCTATGGCCCGCATCAAATGCAATTCCACTTAGTTTGCACATTTTATTTGTTTTGTCACTGGTCTATAGTTTTTCGCATCGATAATAATCTGAATGGAGTTCTGCTACATTAGTGTCCAACATGAAACTACACAACATTAGTCTGTGTCATTAGGAATCGTTCATCATGCAATATGATGAAATTAAAGGTCTTAGAAGACGTCTATCTCATGCAGACTACTCTGTACATATTTTCTCCTAACATACATACCATGTTTATGCGAATTGCTCGCGATCCTACCACATGGTTCTGGCCGAGCTATAAGAAATTTATCTTTCAAAGTCAGGTTTGTCTAGGCAAATAGTGCTTGCTGGCTTAGAATATGTCTTAATTTCCAAAGGTAACTTTTTATTTATTTATTTATTTTTATTTTACTTCACTGCAGCTGCTGTTAAGTGCTGTATGGCGGCCGTCATATGTCTCCCTGCACTTTACAAAGGTGCAGACTATATGTTTATTTCCTTTGGGATCGTTTAATCCATTCTGGTTACTTTGCAAATCGAATATCACTTAAGCAGATGCTAAAAGGGGTGCTATGTAGATTTAAAACCTACACAGTTATATGTAAAGAGACTCAATAAAACAGGGTCTCCAACTTTCGTTGTGTCATGTGTTCTATTTACATATTTATTAGCAAGGGTTTTGCACGCTTGTGATGGCCTCGATCATATAAATCACATGGAAGCTTGCTGTTATTTGCTGTTTCTGAATAGGAGAATATTATTTGCTGCTCCTGAATACACTTGCAAGATAAGCATTTTATGGAAATTTCTCCAAGTTCAACCTACAAGATCGTTAATTACAAACGCACAAAAAAGGAACATTTAATCGAAAAGTGAAGTCTCAGATAAAACGGCACTTTCTGTTGACTGATCAGTTTTATCTAGTTCCGCCATTAGCTTCTATAGTATCAAATGATTTATCAGGAGAATGCGCAACCGATTTGAGTCCTTGCTATAGGCATACGCGTTAAATTGCCTCTTTGTGCGTGACAGAATTTAAATCATTTAAGCTGCGTCGTGATAGACGGCTCCTCGGACTTTTCGTCCAATCAATCTTTCACTGCGCATGCCCCCAGCATATGCTATTATGGCATTTTTCACATGACGCGACATATTTAGTAATGTTTGTGGATTGGCATAGATCGTTGCAAGCTAGAATGTTACAGAAATAATTAGCTCGTTCCTTCATTGTTCATTTCAGTTCACATTAACCAAATACTGTAATTTAATTGCTTCTATTCGCACAAATATTGCAGGTTAAAGTAGTAATGCACTTTATTAATATGTTGTACTTTATGACAGTGGTTCTGTTCTTTTGTATAAACATGACGCACAACGCACATAAATGGTTCAATGTCGTGTGCAAACAGCCTTTGTTTAACCCATTGTTGTCTTGAGACCCCTAAAAGAGTAACTAGCAAACATTGCAGACCCAGATCAGACGCCGCAACAAGCGGCGTCTGATCAAAGTCTCCGCTGTTGGCAAATAGTTGAGCCATTTTTCTCCACGCATACATAAATTTCATAGCCGGATGTATCTAAAATTGATTCTTCCAATATACTCGTACAGTGTGGGGGAGTTCATTCACTCTACAATGGGTTAAATCAACATTTGTACTCCCACAGTCTGACCGGAATTCACTGTTCGTCAATGTATTCTAAATAAACATGATTTAATAAGTGAGAAACGTAGGCCTGATCAGACTGCGCAGTGCAAAATCTGCGACGGGCCTCGTTTCCCGCATATTGCTTAAGGGAATGGGCATAAGTTCCGGGGAGGCAACTATATATATATATATATATATATATATATATATATATATATATATATATATATATATATATATATATATATATATCAGCTTGACTCTGCCCACTTCTCAGATGGGGTCTGCTTCAAAAGGAAAACAAAAGAAAATACCCATCTTAGTAGCAAATTGGTGCCTTTTAGAGTGAATTATAAATCAGTCATTCTGTTGCACAATTCGGAAAATGTTTACGTTTTTTCGAGTGATATTCTGACACTGACTATCTTTATAGTCATTGTAGTACTAGAAGTATTAGGGGTAGGATGGGATTATTCCAATCAGATCTTTGTAGAATAAACAGTTTAACGATTGCTTTCCAGTTTCGCCATGGAATCGTATTTATCTTATCCATTCGCCATACTTCGCGCACACCACATGAGGAAATCCTGGATTTCACGTGGGGTAGAAATTCTTATCCTACCCAGGTTATCCTACCCAGAGTAAGATAAAAATTGAGAATTCTCACGTGTTTGATATGCACTGGTTGTAATGAGCGTCAAGTACGCCATCGTTAAGGTTTACACCACTGAACGTAATGACGTCATTAAACGCTACAGTAATTTCATCACAATTTGGGGACGTCAGCAATCGAAGTGACTGCATTTATGTGCAAGAAACATATTATATCATGGTTTTTAAGGGTAGATAGAAAAATCCGTCCCTCGCAATCACTGTTTGGCATCACTCGGCAAGCCTCGTGATGCCAGACAGTGATTCTCGGGACGGATTTTTCCATTTACTCCTCACACCAATGATAGAACTTTATAATTATTATCCTCAATTTGAAAAAAAAAGAGCTCATTTTACTTCTGTTGATGTGTCTACATTACGCTTGAATAAGTAAAAAACATGTAGACCATGGTTAGACGCACCTTTTGCTCGGGCATATTTATCCAAATAGTTAGAAGGAATATCGCACCTTTTGTGACAGACATTGTAACGTATCACGGAGACAATATTTTGTTCTGTGTTGCACATGACTAATTAAAGCACCATGTATCATTTTGGATAAGAGAGATAGAGATGCGAGTCACTGAAGCCGTGGATACAATACAATGTATCGAAATAGTATAAACAACAAAACGGACTAGAATAATCTCAGTTACACCAGTAAGGAACAATAACAATATCTCTACCAGCTGTCTGGATAAAATCTCTGGACAGTGATACCGCATTGAGGGCAGTTGCTACATTCTCAGGGGAAGATACCTCTTTGAAAATTGTTTTGTCCCCTTCTAAACCAAGGCCCAGTTGTTCAAAGCGTCGTTAGCTTAACGAGCTCTTTAACTGTTTTAGCGGATTCAATATATAATATTCTGATATTTTTTGCTGAAAAAAATGTGGGTAGCTTTTCACATTTTTTTTAGCAAAAAAATTCAGCATATTGCGTATCACTCGATGTAAATTTTAACAAATCGTTATCTAGCGACATAGTTAGTTTTGAACAACTTGGCTCTGATCTGCTCTTTAAGGAAGGAATTTGCTCCACGAGGCAGCAAATTCTTTCCTTGTATAGCAGATTTATTTTCAGAAGGAGCGTGACGTGCAGTAAAGCAAACAGGAAATCACAAAAGTTTTTTTTTTCTTTCTTTTGTCTTTGGCGGAATTGGCTAAAACTCTATTAAATGTATCTACTCCCCTTAAATCTGAAAATTCAACCTTCTCATGTATTTCTTATACGAAATGAGCCTACAATAAAACCTGCGTGACCAGTAAAGACTCAAATCAGCTTGTACATCCAACCAGTATGGCTAGGGTTCTCATGCGTCACTCTTTCGATAGCCCGGAGGCTGTAGAGGGCACGTGCGATCAGTGAAGACTCTGATCGGACTGCGCGGATACGTAGGCTGATCTGTCTTCGCTAGTCGCTTTAATCTTATTTTAGGTTTGTCGCGCGCTGACTCAAATGGTTCAAAACATCGTTATCATTTCATACTCTTCAGCTGACTTTTTTAACACAATTTAACCCTTGTCCTGCTGAACCCGGATATACACTGCCTTTGCAAACAGTGTAGATCAAGATCAGTTGGCTTCCTCAATCAGTTGGCTTGGAAGCCAACTGATCTGGATCTGCACTGTTTGTAATTCAGTATGTGAATTTATGTCAAGAATCCAGATTAAGTAAAATGAATGGTTGTCAATTAAAAATGGGCGTGGCATCTTAATTTATTTAGCAGGACAAGGGTTAAATATATTGTGTTTACTTTCTCTGAATTCGTTGCTGTTTTTGTCGACACTTTTCCTGAATAAAAACGTACGAATTGTGGATTTGAAAGATCTCTGATAATAATTTATTCACTATTACTGCATAACAAACACAGTCATCCACATGTACAGTTTAATTCTACATGTATAGTTTAAATATTTAGTATGATGCAAATGAGATGGAATATCTTGTACATAAACATAAGTGCACAAAGCGTATTCGCCTGCGAGAGTACCAACACGCAATTTAACATGAATTCATCCTTCAGAAACGGTTACAAAACATGCAATCCACAAATTAACAACGGTATATATTGTGTAATCATTTGAATAATCTTGAGAGTTTGTTATTAACAAATTACACCTTTTCGCTACCACTAATACATGCAAAAAAGAAAAATACCTTTTCATGTTTCTATTAAGGCTTAGCACTCGGGGTAATATTTTCAGCAGACGACATGTTGACATATTGTTCTTCTCATGCGAATTGTGTCCAGTGGAGACAATTTGCATGAGATATCGAATCCTGTTTTGAAACTATTCACATGCGATATCTGGGAAAATAATAAAACATCATCAATTTGTCGTCCGCCGAATTAGAAACGTAAAAGTTATTTTTGCATTTTTGTTTTTGTGGTTTCGTCAGCTATTCTACGAACCTTTTCTCAGGTTCATTGTAACAGGAAGTCTATGTCTTGTTAGTGTATCTCCAGTGATCGGCTTCATTTCCTTTTAAAATATTAATAAGCAGTTAATTATTTCCTGTGAACGGCTTCCCTCTTTATAAATTTTCTGCACATTTACATTATTTAAGCAGACATATGACCTGTAACGAAAGAATCAAAGTACCTTCTGATATGTGCACCCAGCGACGATTTAAACCAGCTCGCGCAGTCTGATAAGAGTCTTCTTTGTCCACATGAAGACACTGTGCACCCTTTGCTATCCAAAAAGCGCCAGGTAAAGATTTTGTTTAGATAGCGAGAATGCGCAGGCTGGCCCCGAGGTTATAAAATGTTTTTCATGCTCATCTCAACTGAGCATGAAATTTTTCATGCTAATAAGTCTCAAATTGCTAACAATTGCAAATTCTTTCTTGCTAAACATAGCTGAGAATGAAATTTTCTCTGCTAATAAATATGAAAATGCCAACGATCGTTGGCATTTTCATATTTGTTAGCAGAGAAAATTTCATGCTCAGCTGAGTTGAGCATGAAAAAAGTTTTACAACCTCGGGGCCTGATCTTAGTATTTGCTGTACGCACATGTCCGAAAGTATTTTTCTGACCTTGCGTCTCAAATACACCCTACCGTATTTATCGTATGCATTCAGACAGACAGGCCTGAGCAAACAGCCCAGTAAGCATTGTTTATAAATCTATAGCAGCCCGTTATTGGCCCATCAGGGTAGCTGACGGGCCGATAACGGTCCGCTATAAGTTTATAAAGAATGCTAGCTGGGAGTGTAGCGGCGTCTTATCAGGATCTACACTGTTTGCCACTCATCCAACAATTTTTAGACACAACATCGGGTAGTAAATTGTATTTGTTAAAATTTTAGAACAAGTACGGAAAGGAGTTGAGATGTCCGAACATTTAGGGTTAATACGATAACTAATCACTATAAATTGGCATACAAAACAGAACTGCAACCGTACTAATGAATGGGGCATAGATAGACTCTCAGGGGAAGTAACTCTGTCAAAATTGTCATATTTCTGAAAAGGGGTCTATGTTTAATATAAGAAAAAAAATACTCCTGGAGTGACCGAACTATGTGCGAACAGAGTAGACTCTTTTTCAGAATGTTGTTGGAGTGCAGCAAAGCAAAGAAAAGGTCATAAGTGCTGTCGCCCTCGTGCAAAATGGCAGTTTAATCTTCAGATGTAGCGCAAGAATTTAATATCCAGCTGTAAAAACAATATAGGTTACACACCCCTATTAATTTCTCCATAGGCTACAATGCTAAGAAATCAAAAGTGTCTCACCTGCTACAGTTTCATGGGCCTAAATCAGATCCAGGTTTCGGTGGGATGTGACAGCCCCTGGAATCAGCAACAGATCCTGGGATTTTCATGTCCTCTTCATCACTTCGAAAACACATGACATTGCCCGCCATATGACATCCCAAAAATTCTCCTGTTCAGGGTCACAAACTGGAATGACCGACCGACCGACTCGTTGTAGCACTCCATCCAGCCAAATAGTTCCTTACAGAATATTTTACTGTCTGGAATTTGTCTCCTCCAGGAACCTCCTGTGGCCTTACACTGTATACAGCATCTATTCCGTTCACTCTATTTTTAGATAGGACTAGTTTTCAGGGTACCAAAACAGTGGGCCTCGGTGGCTCAATTGGATGCGCCGTCCGACTGGAGACCAGGAGGTCGCGGGTTCAACCCCCGCCGAGGTCGGCAACATTCTTTCGTGGAGATTGATCATGAACTATTTTCTACGGTCATTCTCTCTCTTCCGCTGATTCAAGAAGGGCAGTTGTCAGTTTCTGGCGAAAGAATGTGCACACTACTGGTTAACCGCTAAGAGGACTAAGCCTGCCCAGTAAATGTGTGGTAAGGTAAACTGACCGCGCTCGACATGACCCCATTGGGTTGACTGGGCCGTAAAACCTCAACACAAACAAAAACCAAAACAGTGAGAAGTCAGTAGTAGTCTGGTTCCTATATTGCTTCTGTTTGAAAACGTACTATGCTGTATATTTATAGTGGAGTATTCGATAAGCAGTTTCGTAGCAAATGTATATATACTATATTACACTTTACTGATACACATCTGTAGAAAACATGTAATTACAACTTAATGTACTGTCATCTGTCTATATTATGAAATCAGGATTATAGTGGCAAATGAAGTAGAATGAAGGCGGAAACAGTACGCAGATATCGATGACATGCTATAACGTTTAGCTTATCATCACGAAAACATGCCTATATAATTTTGACCCCCTTAAACCCCACTTTTACACAGTAAAACTGGGGTTTACAGGGGTGTGCATTATTTTTCTTATTTCTGCTCAAAACATAGATTGTGGGTACTCGTTAGAACCGCCTCACCGAGGCGGTTCTAACGGGTACCCATAATCTATGTTTTGAGCAGAAATATGAAAAATATCGGAGTTTTTTATCTGAAAATTTTCAGTTTTTGGAGGTGAATTTTTCTATGTATTTGAATAGGCGTGTTTTCTTAATGAATGTTATTTATTACAAACTCAGTATAACGCCATGGAAATGTACAGCCAAGGGATATAAAATAGAAATACAAAGAATTCAAACATACACACAAACCTCTTTATATCGACACTAGATAGAACGACAAAATTCGTTAAAATGACAATTTGACTGTCGCGAAACCTTCGCTTAAGAGGTAACAATTGGTCACACATTATGTAAGAATATTGCATTTGATACTTTAAAGAAACATATGTTTTGGATATTTGTCACAAATATCAATAACATATGTTCTATGAAGAAATAAGAACAAAAGAAGACCTTTCTTACATATCAATCTGTTCATGAAGCATTTTGTACAACAGCAAATTCATTTTAATGGCAACGTTTTTTGGAACCAATGTTTCGTTGTAACGAGGGTTCACTGTATCACTAATGCGTAGCTCCATATAAGATAGGCCTCTGAGGTGCTTCCATTGAGTACCCGCAACATAGTATCAGTACTCTTTGGTTGATAAAATATCTTCTTCGGAGCTATGAAAATGCTTGTACCGTATTTACCCTAATTATTCGGACAATTCAACTCCGTTCCATACTTGTTCTAATATTTGAACAAGTACAATTTACTACCTGGGCCCAATTGTTCAAAACTAACGATGTCTACAGTTAACGTATCGTTAAAATGTTGATCATCAAATATTGCATATACGCTAATATTTTTGCTGAAAAAGCTACCCACATTTTTCAGCAAAATACCTGTAAATTAGATATTGTACTTACTAGAACAGTCAATATTTTGACCACTAACGAGCTCGTTAAGGTAAAGACGCTTTGAACAACTGGGCCCTGATGTTGTTGTACGCATTACGAAAACACGCCTATTCAAATATATAGAAAATTACACCTCCAAAAAAGAAAATTTTCGGATAAAAAACTCTGATATTTTTCATATTTCTGCTCAAAATATAGATTGTTGGTACTCGTTAGAACCGCCTCAGCGAGGCGGTTCTAACGAGTACCCACAATCTACGTTTTCGAGCAGAAATAAGAAAAATAATGCATACCACTGTAAACCCCAGTTTCACTACATAAAAGTGGGGTTCGAGGGGGTCAAAATTATATAGTCATGTTTTCGTGATGGACTGAAATGGGGTAATAGACAAGCGCTTGACCTGAAATCTTGACACAATAACAAGTTAGTAAAGAAATGTAATTTTCTTCGTTTGAGTATACGAATTAGAAGAAAATTAATTTCCCTTTGTTAAACGAAATGAGCGCTAGGTGGCGCTATTTCGTTTTGCCTGCACGTGAAAATCGTGATTAAAGTCATTCAGCTTTGGACAGTTCGACAGTTAACACCTATTAATTTTTATTGCTTATTTAACTTTGTATTTGGGCGCTAGCGTGCTTTCTTTGTTATGGAAGAACACAGTAATAACAGTGGACAACTTGACATTAATTCACAATCCACTAGTACTGATATAAGCTCTCAGTTAAAGGTAATTTTGTCAGAACTGAATTGTTTAAAACAGGAGGTTCACGGCACAAACGTTAGTGTTGCTTCTGAAGTTAAAAAACTGAAGTCTGAGAAGGATTTAGTGTGGCGTTTTCAAGGGAATAAAATACAGTTTGATTTCAACAGTGATTTAGAGGACATTGTAAAACAGTCTATCTGGGCCATTGATAATGGTAAAACTGATTATTGTAAAGAACAGTTAGATGACCTGGCTGAGAAGCTTCATAAGCGTAATAAGCTCATACGTATTGCCGATTCTTCTAGTGGCGGTTGGGAAACCGTACGACAATACGAATCGAATCCGGTTGCAAGCGACAGCGAAGATGAAAGCAAAATACACAAGGCAGAAGGTAGAGCGCTTAAACGTAAAAGGTCTAGTTCTCGTGGTAGGAGCGCTCGCGGTCGTGATTACGGCGCTGGTGTTACCGGGACTCGGTTTTGGGGTACTTCAGCGGCGGCTCCGCCTCATCAGTTTGGCTTCCAGCCTGCAAGTCGGGGTCGGCTTTTTCGCCCCCAATATGTTCCAGCATACGGTACAGCAGTCGGAACAGGTTTCGTCATGCCCGGGCCCTCTGTCTCTCCAGGACCATGCTTTGCTTGCGGCGAGTTCAACCACCTCCGCAGAAATTGCCCCAACATACGATCAACAACAGCACAAGCCGGGGATCAATCGACAGGCACCAGAAAGTGAGCAGGGTACCAGTCATCAACTGAGCAATGAGCCAGTTAACGATGATTTTATGAAAGATGAGTATGATTATACACGTTTTACTCACGAATTTTATGAGTATGAACAAGGGCAGAAAAATATCTTAGTAAAGGGTAGACTCAAGAAACATTTATCTTTTTGGCGCAACATTGGAGCCAGCGCATTTATTCTTGATGTTATAGAAAATGGTTACAAAATCCCTTTGTTTTCAAATCCATGCAGGTCATTTTGTAAAAACAATCGATCTGCTTTAAATGAATCGATATTTGTCTCAGAAGCAATCCAAGATTTGTTGGATAGAGCATTAATAGAAAAATGTACTAACCCTCCATATATTGTTAACCCATTAACGGTTTCAATTCAAAATTCTGGTAAGAAAAGATTAATTCTTGATCTTCGACTGGTAAATAAACATTTATGGAAACAGTCTATTAAATATGAAGACATAAAAGTTGCACTGGCCTTTTTTGAGAAAGGATTTCATATGATCAAATTTGACCTAACCAGCGCGTATCATTTTATTGAAATTTTCAAGCCACATACCGATTATTTAGGTTTTTGCTGGACTGATGTGAATGGCACTAATGTTTATTACAAATTTTTAGTGCTCCCATTCGGATTGTCTTCTGCCTGTCATATTTTTTCTAAGCTTTGCAGACCTTTAGTGAATAAATGGCGGGGCGAAGGAAAATTGGTTTCTATGTTTTTAGATGACGGATTTGCTTGTGCTCAAGAATACGAGAAAACAAAAACTATCGGTCAAGATATTAAAAATGATATTTTAAAGTCAGGTTTTGTACCAAATGCCACAAAGTCTATATGGGTGCCAGTACAGATTTTAGAATTTCTAGGGGTTGTTCTGGATGCAATACAGGGTACTATTTATATTCCAGATCGCAGGATTCTGAAGGCTAAAGAATCAATATCTGATTTGCTGTTGTCCTTTAAAGGACACAGAAAAGTTTCAGTCAGGAAGGTTGCTAGTGTAGTTGGCCAACTTATATCTATGTCCGTTGTTCTGGGTCACATTTCTCAAATTATGACAAAATATTTAAGTGCTGATATTCTTAATGCAAAATACTGGGACTCCTATATATATTTGTGTGACGAAAGTCGTCAGCAACTCTTATTTTGGGATAGAAACTTACAAGTTTTGAATACTAAAGATATTTATGAATCCCACAAATGTACGAGAATAGTATATTCTGATGCTAGTGCATCTGGCTATGCTGGTTACGAAGTGAGTACCATAAATGGCATTTCTCATGGTATATGGTCAGAAGAAGAATCTTTAAAGTCTTCCACATGGAGAGAATTAGTAGCTGTGTATCGCATTTTGTTGTCTCTAAGGCATGTTTTGGCAAACCAACGAGTCAAGTGGTTTACTGACAATCAAGGGGTCAAGGCCATATCTAGTAAAGGATCCATGAAAAGGGATCTTCAAGATATTGCTTTTGGTATTTTCAAATTATGCATGTCCAAATCTATCTATCTTGAAATGGAATGGATTCCAAGAACTGAGAATGAAAAAGCTGACTACTTATCAAAAATTGTTGATTTTGATGACTGGGGAATTTCATTTGCTATTTTGGTCTTGTTACAGCGTAGATTCGGACAATTTCAAGTTGATTGGTTTGCTTCAGATTATAATGCAAAATTGCCAAAATTTTATTCCAGATTTTGGAATCCTTCTTGTTTTGGCATTGACGCATTTGCAGAATCATGGGGAGGCCAATATGGCTTATTTGTGCCCCCTATTGCAGTCATATATAGGGTTATTAAGAAAATGGTTACTGATAAGGCCTATGGAGTGCTGATTATTCCATGTTGGAAATCAGCAGTTTTCTGGCCATTTCTGTGTCCTAGTGGCAGGTTTAGAAAGGAAATTGTTGACTGGATTGACTTGCCAACTGAAAAGCAATATTATATAAAATGCAAAAACGGAAAAGGCATTTTTGGAAATACAGATTTGCATTTTCGAATGATAGCCTTGAGGATAGATTTTAGGTAAGGTAATTAAGACGTGTAATTATTTCATAGTTGATGTTGGATTGCTTCCCTTGCAAAAAAAAAAAAAAAAAAAAAAAAAAAAAAAGAAAAGAAGAAACATGAAGCATAGCAGTAGTGCAATGAAAATTTTCATGCTTGTATGCGGAATCGCAATATCGAAGAGTGTGGATGCGGAATCGCATTCTTAAGTTTTAGTTCAGAACATATATGCACAGGTAAAAGTTGTTTTTTCAGTATGTCAAGGTGTTTCTTGATTGAGAAATAATGAACTATTATAGCTCTGAAATATGAATTGCATTGCATATATACGATATGTAGTATATATTTCTGAATTTATTCATATATTACTAGCAATATCATGAGAATTGATTAGATCAGTGATAAAAAAAAAAAAAAAAAAAAAAAAAAAAAATGTTATTTTGAACTGCACTTGTGGAGAAATTATTCAATTACAGGTTAAACTCCTGTTAGGACAGAGCTTTTCATTATTGTTATTCCATGGTTATGATTTGACTGAAAAATTGTTAACATATTAAAACACAAAACACATCAAGTAAATAATAATAATAGCAAATACATTTATCTAAATATTAATTTATTTTTCTTTTGTATACATATATTTTTTCAGGCTCACACTGATGATATTCAAGAGCTGCCAGAAGTTTTGGCAGACAGAGTGAACCTACTCCCAGATTTGTTACGGAAGTCTCGGGCGATCAGTACAGACAAGAAATATTCTAGTGCGTTTGTTCGTTTCCATAAATGGGCTTTATCCAATGGGTTGAGGAGTAGGGACATTTTGCCAGCTAAGGCTTTTCCGGTTGCAATTTATTTAGCCTCATTGATCCAAACGGTTAATTCGTTTAGTCCAGTTATTGCTGCCTTTTATGCCATTAAATGGTTTCATGATATATATGGTCTTGAGTCGCCTACAAATTCTAAATTGGTTGTCAATGTTCTTGAGGCTGCAAAACGCGTTTTATCAAAACATACAGTCAAGAAAGAGCCTATAACAGTTCAAATTCTGACAAATTTATACGAACGTATGTATTCTGAAAACAATCTGAAAAACCAAAGAATGATTTGTGCCTGTTTAGTTGCCTTCTCAGGATTTTTGAGAAGTTCTGAATTATTAAATATCCGTATTTCTGACATAGTATTTAATGTGTCTTACATGGCCATATTCATAGAATGCAGCAAAACGGACAAATATAGAGATGGTGCATGGGTCATGATAGCGAAAACGGGGACAAAATTATGTCCAGTTGAAAACGTTAAAAAGTTAATAAAATGGGGAAATTTAGTTAATGACGATTATTTGTTTTGTAATATATGTTTAACGAAGAATGGCTACCGAGTACGTAAAACAAACAGAAAAATGTCATATTCTAATCTCAGGGAGTTATTCATAGAAGCGTTAAATCCTCATGTGAGTGACGTTAAAAAATACTGTCTGCATTCATTGAGATCAGGCGGGGCATCAGCTGCTGCCAATAATGGTGTAAAAGATAGAATGTTTAAAAGACACGGGCGTTGGGTCAGTGAAAATGCAAAAGATGGATATATTAAGGATAGTATTGATGAAAGGTTGTCAGTTTCATTGAGCTTAGGCCTTTAGGCATAGCTTTTTTTTTTTTTTGTAAGTTTATTATGAAAGTTTGAGTAACTCAAATTCAGAAAAGTTGGTTTAATTTTCTGATATTATTTTGCGAAAATTCATATGAAAGGCATAGATAAAAGCATACCTACATGTAAATGGTAATAATGGATTGTTTTCATATTTTGAATTTTAATCCATCAGCATTAAATAATAGTAAATAAATAAAAATCGAATATTTCCCGTTCTTTAAGTTCAGTTGACTGTCCAAGTGCTCAGATCAAATATAAATTGAAATTTCAGAATTTCATACGATGTTCCTTGTTCATTAAGTTTTATTAATAAGTATCCTCGTCGAATGGAGTGCATTAGGGGAAATGTAATTTTCTTCGTTTGAGTATACGAATTAGAAGAAAATTAATTTCCCTTTGTTAAACGAAATGAGCGCTAGGTGGCGCTATTTCGTTTTGCCTGCACGTGAAAATCGTGATTAAAGTCATTCAGCTTTGGACAGTTCGACAGTTAACACCTATTAATTTTTTAAATTTTGCAAGCTGATGGATTGAAGTTACATATGGTATAAAATACTTAACATGATTTGTGTGCAAATGCAATCGATGCTGTTCAGAATAGTTGTTTGCATGAAGTATTACATTGATTCAGTTGACTGTCCAAGTGCTCAGATCAAATATAAATTGAAATTTCAGAATTTCATACGATGTTCCTTGTTCATTAAGTTTTATTAATAAGTATCCTTGTCGAATGGAGTGCATTAGGGGAATAATGATCTCTGTACAAGGTTCATTGTGTGAAATGGGCACGTTAACCATTGTGAACAAACATACCTAGATCAGCCTGTGCATGCCTCATCAACGTATTATACAACTACAACTGATTCTGTCAGCGGATAACCTGGGCACAGAAAAACTGCGTAGACTGGTTTTCGCCCTCATTGTCACGTTATGGTAAATAGTCCATTATTGCGCTTTCGAAATCGTATGTTAATAGTCAGGCAAGCATTTGACTATTGAGGATTTTTTTCTTCTGCAAAATGTGATAGTTATCAACGTTATTTAGAAACACATGTCCCCACGCCCACTCATGCACACTACACAGAGTGCCTATCTTACTTAATTGTCTGAAAGAAGTTCATTTCCTTCTTGATGTCTTTCTGAAGCACTTTTCTTTTTACAAAAACCTGATAGTGCGTTAAAATACAACAGTCTCTCACAACGACCAAACATTAAGATAGCTACAATATAAGAAAAAGATCCCTATATCATATTCTGTAAAACAAGAACCCGTGCATTTGCACGTGCTCATCTAGGCCTTCATTCTCAGTTTTATGAATTACTGGATTCTAAATGAATATATCGATCACCAGAACAGAGAATGCACTGATCAGACTGCGCAGATTGGGCAGCTTGATCTGTGCATTTGTTTGGCAAATATATCATGCGGTATATTTTCTCTCGTTTCAAAAGTACCGTATTCTATCTAATTACCGCACATACCCCTATAAGCGCACACTCATGAAATTCCGTAGTCTTCAGATTACAGCCAGTGTACTTTTTATTTACTTTTTTATAAAGACATATGTTGTGGGTTCTCATTTGAATTGCATCGACTTGTCGATGCAATTCAAATGAGTACCCACCACATATGCCTTTATAAAGAAAATCAGAAAAAATCGCATAATCATCACCAAATAAGGCCTATTCTGATCTTTTTATAGTGTATCAATAATAGGTAAAGGTACATATTTTATCATCTGAGTGTTCCCAGTAATTTTGAAAAACCTAAGCGCACAGTGCGGTAATTAGGTCGAATACGGTATTATAATGAGCTCTATCTATTCCAGTCCAATTAAACCTCTATCGCACTGGTAATCCAGTATTAACTTTTGCTACTGTATTGTTTGACGAAACAGAATCGCAAACGGAAATCCGTGCAAGTAAATAATACTATAAAAGCAAACAATAACGAACATTTAACGCAAATCCGTCTGGTAAAGAAAAAAAAGAAAAAAAAGAAAACAAAACACTAACCTAGTAAAATAATGGTTACTGATGGCATTTCTAGCTTAACGTAAAGATGTCGCTACGCATAATGTGTTTATCCAATACCTCAGTGATATCTACCAAGTTCCGTAAACTGTGCTGAAAACTGTTCAAGGGTGTTATGCAAAAAGTAGCCTTTGCGTAGCTAGTATGCGTAAATCCAAGGACTTTTTTCCCAGCCAGGGTTTCGACATCACAGCCTTTCTGCAGTAAAGCTACAGGTCAGGCAACACGGATGTGATGCGAACGCCCTTTGTTTGCATGACACGCAACATTTAATTCATATGTCTAACAAAGTCTGAAACATCTTAAAGATGTTTACAGTATGTCGCAAAAAGTACTTAGTAAATATCACAATATAGAAACATTCAAAGAAAAGCTCTTGAGAAAATTTCAGGACGCCTAATCTCCACTAAAGAGGACTTATTAAATGTAATATCAGTATATTCGTAATAACGAAAGAAATAAATAATGCTATTCCCACTTCTGAAATCTGGAAAGTAAACAGTAGGCTGAATCATTTTAACCTGAAACAGATCTGCCACGTTTGGTGGCACCATCGAAACATCCACTTACTGTTTGTAAAATTTAGTATCTAATAGAATAATGATATAAGAAGAAAGTTAAGAAAGCGACTCACAACCTTTCTGACAAGAGGAAAAAATACTAGGTTTATAATCATCAAAAGTTAAAAAAAATGTAGTTTTTTTTTTCCGTTAATCATGCAAGCCAGCAGCTCTATTATTACCACCCTAATGTCTGACATTTACACTTCTTTGTCAGTGGGGTTACTCTAAGACTCAGTGCTTCTGAGATAGGTTTCCGTTGTCTACACTTTTTCACGTATACCATTACTTACTCTAAGCTATTGGACATGCAGGCCTGTGCAAAGGGAGAAAAAATATTTCCTGTTAGAGTAAACTACTTTCAGATGGTAAGCAAAACCATTTTGGTAGAGGTACCTGTTCTGTGAGGCGTTTAACTTTCCCTAAAATATTCAGTGGAGTAGGGATTTAGTTTACATGAATTTAATGAAAGAATTTAAATGGAACGGAAGAGAAAAAATATACTGAGAGCCATTGGGGTTGTTGTGTACATTAAGCATGCTGAAACTGAGAACTTGTCAAAACGCAGTCTTACTCTGTGTAGTTTGTCACAGGAAACGATCCATCACCGTGGCATTTTGTGGTTCTGAAATGCCGTGTCTCATTCATTGTCTGGCCACACTGACATATCAGTTGGATGGTTTCTTTATATTATGTATGAGGATTCGAACAGTTATAACGCTTGAATGCGGTTAATAAAGGTATATATACTTCGATTGAATTTGTGCAAGAAAATGTCAACCAACAGTTCGAAAGTGTTAAGGGGACTACCTTCACTAGGTAGATACAGACAACCCTCTTTATACCGACACTCGATAGAACGACAAAATTCGTTATTATGACAATTTGACATTCACGAAACCTTTGCTTAAGATGTAACAATGGGTCACACATTTATGCAAGAATATTGCATTTGATACTTTAAAAACACATATGTTTGGACATTTGTTAGAATCGCCTCATTGAGGCGATTCTAACAAATATCCATAACATATGTTCTTTGAAGAAATAAGAACAAAAGAAGACATTTCTTACACTTCAATCTGCTCATTTAGTATTCTGTACAACAGCAAATTCGTTTTAATGGCAATGTATTTGGGAACAAAGGCTGTCGTTGAAACGAGGGTTCACTGTAGATATTTCGCCATTTTCGCCAAGGAAGACAATGTTTATGATTTTCTGTTTGCTTTCTTGTATGCCAAGTCCCTACTGAAAAGATGTCTGCTCTATGAGGAAAGAAAGCTTCCCTCTCGAAGCAACATCTTTTCTTATAGAGTAGACCCCATTTCAGAAGGGTACAGAAACAATTTTGACACAGTTGTCTGCCCTGACGCTGTATCAGTTCCCCTTTAATTGTAATACTGTGACCTTAAATACCCGGTCTGTTTTGGTCAAACACTTGCCCCAATATTTGAGCACATGGTGACATTTCTAAACGTGCTTGAGATTTCAAAAAGTATAGACCCTAATCAAACTGTTTTAAGTAGCAGTTTGACCTGGTCTGCACTTTTTTCTCAAGCCTGTCCGTCCCAATCAGTTGGGTAAATTTGATATTGTCCTCTGCTTTAAGGGGACTTGACACACTTAGTTAATTTTCTGCCATTTTGTAAAAAGGGATCTACTCAAAACGGAAAGAATTTGCTCCCCGTGGGGGGGGGGGAGCAAACTTGAGGAGAAAATTCCTACCTTTTAGAGCAGTCCCTTTTTCAGACAAAGTCCATTTATAAAGATTCACCGTCCCTAAAAGTGCATCCACTCCTTATTGAAACGTTATTGCTAAATAACGTACCCGGGTGGGATTTTAAAGTACATGGGTTTGTGAATGCCTTTTCATATGTCGACTCAGTACAAAATAAAGTTTCAATAACCGTTTCAAATCAATAAATATTTTCTCCCCTACTGTTTTGTTTCTTAAAAGCAGTTGTAAGATATTCACGGTTTGGAATACAAGCAATGAATGCACAGGTCAGCCTGTACATCTACTTTCTACAATGTCGAATGAATGATTCTGTAAGCGGACAAAGAATGCAATGATAAAGCGTAAAAAAATAGCCGTGTTTCCGCTAACATGCTGAAAAACAATTTGGTCGGTTTGTAGGAGAAACTTTTTTTTTTTTATTTTTCTATTTTTTCTCCAGAAAAAAATAGGATCAGGCCTGTAATTTTATGAAAATACAGGTATTTTGTTGAGGGTCGGTGCTTTACTTTTTTTATTTTGCATTTTAACTGATAAAAATAGCAGAGTCGGGTGTTTGAAACATGGTCGGTCGGGTTAGCGGAAACACAGCTATTTATTTTACGCCTAAACAACGTGGATCCTGATTAAAATGTCACTAGGGAAGGTGTGCTCTGAATCTACATTGTTTGCTCAGGCATATCTAATATAGTATCAAGGGTAAATATGGTAATCTTGTAGATTCTAAGATAAATATCAAATGTTTTTTCTCTCACTGACAGGATGGAACTGACTGCCATTATAAAATATCCCTAACTACAATGTGTACTGCGGCCTTTGGTCTTTTCATTCAAACAAATGCATCATCACTCATAAGTTTGTCTTTCATACCATGTTTTTAACGATCAAAAATAGAAGTCAGCTGATTTGCATCGCCACAACAATAAAGCCAGCTCATTCAACTATCTATAGCAAGACAATTGTCGTATTTTAATCATGTTAGCAATACAAAATGAGCCAGTCCACATCATTTCCTACAATATTACACGTGCGTCATGCAAAGGCTCAGATCAGTGTGTATACTTACGTATGCTGTTCAGATGCTTTGGACTCTTGGCTACCCAAACATGCCGTGCGAAGACAAGCAGACTTGTTCATAGACTGTGCAGATACACAGGCTGATCTGAGTCTTCGCCGGGCGCAAACGCAATCTTTCAGAAAATGTTGTGGCCCGGCTCAAATTGGATTGCAAATTGTCTGCCTATTACCGGTTCCATCTGGAATGTTATAGCCGAATATAAAGTAAAATGAGAAATTGGCGGATAAAGTAAAATGGGAAATTGGCGGATAAAGTAAAACAAAACAAAATATTTAGACGTAAACGTCAAAGAACCGGCGCAAATTTTGTTCTTGATTACCAACAGATATATGCGAAAAGGATATACTAAAGTTTAATGAATTTTCAAAGTAACAGGTAAAATCGAACAACAATGTGCTTCTTTTAACTTTCACTGCCACAGGCGATAATAATAGGCTTTTGCAAACAGCATAGATCCATATGAGCCGTCTCATCCGGATCTATGCTGTTTGACATTCAGTCTTTCAACTTTACGTATAAACTTCTTTTCAAGCGATAGTTTGTTAAAAAAGAAAAGCAGACGACGAATAAAATAGACATTGATCTGCTTATAAAATAGTTTGTTTTAAGATTTTTTTTCCGGGATTGCCACAAACCGACGTCCCGGCAAATATAGAACGTCCTTAGTGAACTAATCGAACAGTCTACCTTATGTAAAAATGCAAAACTTTATTAAGAGACCGGCGCGATTCGCGCGCCGGTCAATAAGAAATAGGCGGAAACACAAATTGCTTATCAAAAGAGCGAATGTATCCACATAGGGTCCTCTCTGTTTGTGTTTATGTCGTACATATATACCCTCAGGATTCGGACAGACAGCCTGAGGAAACAGTGTACCAAGATCCTGATAAGACACCATGTAAGCATTCTACATAAATCTATAGCGGGCCGTTATCGGCCCGTCAGCGTAGCTGACGGACCGATAACGGCCCGCTGTAGATTTTTAAAAAATGCTAGCAGGGCAGGGTATACACTGTTTGCAAATCATCCAGCTGTTTTCAGATATATCAACGGATAGCTGATGATTTCAAATTGCAAGACAAATATAATAAGGAATTAAGGCATCTGAATTTGTAAGGTAGAAATGGTTCGGTTCTTTGACATATTCTAAAAATATCATTTAACCCTGGAAGCGGACAGAGTAGGTCCTAATCAGCGTGTACGGATGCGCAATCTGATCTTGGCCTTTTGCTTTCTGCATAGCGCATGAAGCTGCATTTCCTAGGCATATCATCAAAAATGATGATAGAAAAGAATTATATACTTTGTTTTCGTCTTTTTTCTTGTTGTAAAAAAGGACTTATGTATTGTATTTCTTGAAATAACGTACATGAAACACCATTAACCCTAGCCCTGCTGAACCCGAACATGCCATCCCATTGAAAACAGTTTAGGTCCAGATTAAGTGGCTTCTGAATAAGCCAACTGATCTGGATCGGCACTGTTATCATTAAATATGTAAATTTGATTTGTATCAATAGGCTGAATCAAGTAATCTGATTAGCTGAAAATTAGAAGTGGGCGATGGTTAATTTCAATTTACTATATATTTAAAGGCGAGACATCACGAAAACATGTCTATATAATTTTGATCCCCTTAAACCCCACTTTTATATAGTAAAACTGGTGTTTACAGGGGTATACATTATTTTTCTTACTTCTGCTCAAAAACATAGATAGTGGGTACTCGTTAGAACCGCCTCGTCGAGGCGGTTCTAACGAGTACCCACAAATTATGTTTTAAGCAGAAATATGAAAAGTATCGGAATTTTTATCTGAAAAATTTTCAGTTTTTGGTGATGAAATTTTCAATATATTTGAATAGGCGTGTCTTCGTAATGACATGATACGTTTTGATAGTTTTCATATGAGTCGGTGGCAACTTCTGCGACTACTTGTTTCCTTTTTTGCACACAAAGTCCCTTCTAAATGGAAACTACTACAAGGCACGAAATGTATGTCTTTTGGAAACAAATGTTTGCCTTATAGGCTTGATCCTTTCCGAATGAAGATAAAAACATTTTCACAACGATGCGTTATTTGAAAGTGTATCATTTTTGTACTGAGGAAATTTTGAGTATATAGTTTCAGACGCCACCTGCTGTGTAAGAAAATGAGTATAACAAAGCAAACTAAATCCACTTCTATTTCTGTCTATATTACATACATTGTAAGCCGCATCATGCAAAATTTTGTTATCGGAACATATGTGGACAGTGAGTGCTCAAACTGATCAAAACATCAGTACAGTCTGATCACGACCTATTGTTATTTGCTAACTGAATCATCAGAGACCGTATAATACATCAACGTATATCAATGACTCTGGTGAGACTCTCTCAATGATCAGGTTACTTTTGTTCGCCTATGCCTCGACGACACCATTTCATGTGATGAAGTTCAAATAATATAGGCGCAGCCAGCAAAGCTGAGAAGTATAAGGATACATGACACACTTGGTATACTTTTCGCCAGTTCAACACGAGTAGCAACTTTGTGAAGTTAGATTTGCTTTCATATGCTTCAAATACCGTCTGAAAAGGGGTCTACACTCCCATGTGGAGCAAATTATTATTTCTAGGGTAGACCCCTATTCTAATGGGGTCAAAAACAAGTTTGTTAGAGTTGCCTTCTCTGGAAGTGTATCTATCCCCTTTAACACTCCAGATTACGATAAATAATAGCGCGCAGTGTCATAAGTAAGCGGTCTTCAGGGTGTTTGCGAACAGCAACTGTTCAAATGATATAGCGTATTAACACAGTTCAAATGATTCTGAAAGCGGTCTTCAGGGTGTTTGCGAACAGCAACTGTTCAGATGATATAGCGTATTAACTCACTTCAAATGATTCTGAAAGCAGGCAGCAAAGGCCAACTTTGCGTGGATGATTCAGTCGATTGGACCGTTTCCATTCTCATATTCTCTGAACAAGATAAAAGTGAAGATATTGAAAAAATAACCCGATTATTTATTTCAAAGTACAGCTTCATTGTTTTACTCGGCCGACCTGATGGATAAGGTGCGAGAATCTTGCATTCTAGTTTTATGCTGAGCTTTATGTTGCAATCCGAATTGTAAACCAAGTGTAGTATTAGACCAGGGGCAGATCCATTATTATCTAATAGGGGGTTCAAAATTTCCGAGAGTTTTTAATTGATCCAGTAACTCTAAGTAGTAGAACAGAAAGGTCTGAACAGACAATATAGACCAAGATCAGACGCCGCAAGACGCGGCGTCTGATCAGGGTCTATACTGTTTGCCACTCATCTAGAAATTTTAGACATGTTCTTAGCTAGTAAAATGGTTTTGACATTTTAGAACTATAAGGTGAAGATTAAGGTGAGCGACTATTTATTAGGGTAAATATGGTTTCAAAAGTTTATCAAATTCAAATGAATTGCTGCAAATGAAATGTGAGTCAAACGGGGGTTCTACCGCGCCGTCCCACCCCCGCCCCCACTCCACTCTGGATCCATCCCTCTAGACAAACAATTCAGGCGTTTGTACATTTAGGGTAGTTATGGTAAGTGAAAACCTCTCGTTTCGTTAGTAGGATTGGTTAAATTTCAGTTAGTCATTAACCGAACAGCGATATGCACATGAAGGATGCACATGCTAATCTTGTCTTCTTGTTCATACATTTATACTAAATTTCTTCATTGCAAGACGCAGGCCAGTTATCATGCCACATCCATAATAGAATAGCGAAGTAACTACATGAAACATTATATGACTTTCCTTTCATCGCTGGCTTACTCACGAGATGTAAGGTCAATTTATGCATCAAATAGAAGCCAGTATATAACTTTCCTAGACGCAGACATTTTAGGGCTTTGCAGCAGTCATGAATAGCTTCTGTGTAAATTACGTCTAGTATATTTCTCTTATAGTGTCGTCTGACTCACGTATGTTTTGATTTTATTTCTATTAACCCTTAACGATTAGCACTCTGGTAAAACAATTCAGCAGACAAAATTTAGATTTGTTTATTTTTTTTCCAGGAAACAGGATTTGACATTTAATGCAAATTGACTTCAATGGAGACAATTTGCATGAGTATCTAATCATGTTTTCACTATTAAAAACATCACCAATTTGTTGTCTGCTGAATTAGCCTTAAGAGTGGTAAAGGCTAAAGCGCCGATCCAAATTCCTTTGATAACAAATATTACATTAATTTTGTCCATGAATAAGGCTTGAAATTGCATTTGAAGCCTTATTTACTCGACAAAATTAAAAAAAAGAAAAAAAAAAAACAAGTCGTCTGCAGCATTCTTACAACAATGTAACAATGGCGTTGTGTAGCATTACGAAAACACGCCTATTCAAATATATTGAAAATGTTACCACCAAAAAAAAATAAATATTTTAAGATAAAAGTTCTGATATTTTTCATATTCCTGCTCAAAACATAGACTGTGGGTATACGTTAGAACCGCCTCGGCGAGGCGGTTCTAACGAGTACCCACAATATATGTTTTGCGCAGAAATAAGAAAAATAATATATACCCCTGCAAACCCCAGTTTTGCTTCATAAAAGTGGGGTTTAAGGGGGTTAAAGTTATATAGGCATGTTTTCGTTATGATTAAGAGGAGGAGAATCAATAGTTAAGCACTGTTTTCAACTAAACTAAACCTGTTTTTGTCTGACTTCGCATACATGCAGATACCGCATAATCAAGCGAATTTTAATTATGCCGGTATACTTATAAGATGCTATTTTCGTTTTTAGTTCTTCCGTGAGTTATTTGTTACCAAGGGCAAACTTTGTAGAATTTTATTTCACTTCAATGCAGCTGGTGTTCAGGACCGTATGGCAGCCGTTAAAAGCCTCTCTACACTTCATCATGGTAAAGCTTTTATTTCATTTTTTTCTGGTATTTTGGTAATTTCCGCTTCAGCTGATGTCATTTAAACACTAGAAACTTGATGTACATGTAATTGTAAACGCTGCCTACTTTTTGACGCGGTGTATATACAAATGTACTCGTTAAAAAGCTTCAAATGCTAAATCAAAACTTCTTAACGTTGTATTTGTTTGTTTTTCAAATATTGACATTGCTATCGCTACTGCGACATGATTGACTACGTAATACTATTTCTCCAGTTCGTCTCCTTTCAATACTGTTAGTATTATTATCTTACTGTCCATGCTATATTAATAATGTAGCTATTTTGATAAATTTAATATGCAAAACTACCTCGAGAAGCTATTTTTGTTGTTGTTTTCAGTTGTTGTTGTTTTTTTTTTATGTTTGTTTATGGGAGGGGTGTGCTCCTTGACATTACGTGCGAATTTAATGAAAATTTGAAACATTATTCTCGCAACCTTTTCGTACTAAGATCGGCAAGATATATATATTCTAAATGTCAAAACTATATAATTCGAGTCAATTAAATCATTGGCTTGTTATACGCTCAAGGGTTGAAGAAATGAATATAATACATACAGAATACAGTATCAAGTCCAAATTTAGAAATCAAGTTTTCCATTTTATATGAAAATATAAAGTGCATGAACGAGTTTTTCTGTTATCCGGAAAGACAATCCATTAACGAAAAGCAAGTGCAATAAACGTCAGTGGTCAGCGAGATTTATAAACAAGCACCTGAAAATACAAAATTATCACAAATATCTCTTGTAATGGATAGTAATATAAGACAAAAGATAAGAAAAACATTTCAACATATCTAATTACCGAATGAAACATTGGGTCAAGACTTTTAAAATTGTTTAATGGAAAACACATTGTCTAAGACATTCGTTTAAGTAGAAAGTGCCTCCGCATTCTACGCTTCGTGTTGCCTAATCTTTAAAGTTAATAAATATACTTGAGAGATTGTTCGCCATTTCCGACACGGGATACAACGTTTACGACATCCTGTTTGCTGAACTGCATGCTAAGAAAGTTTCCTTATAGAATAGATCTCTTTTCAGAAGAGTACAAAACATTTTTATGGGGTTGTCTCCCCTAAAAGATTATCAATTATTCTTACCCTTTAAGGAAAACTCCATATACGAGAAATCATTATATTGTTCTTACTTTTGTTAGTATATATATAGTTTGACATTGCATGCAAATAATCTGTTTTCAAAACATGCCGAGCCCTGTGCCTCGGACAATCAGAAAAATATTTCAGAATATTGTCTGCTGAATTTTTAAACAGCATGCAAAGCGTCAAAATTCAGAGTTCTGGGAAATCAAAGTGACACCTTATTTTAACGCGTGTAGATATTCTAAATGCTCCCTGTTTCTTAATGCTTAACATGGGTCCGCTGCATCATTCTCATTTCCAAGCCAACCTATGTATTTTGATTAAGGTGACTGGTCACCATTAGAAAAAATGCCGCCACTTGTAAAAGGGGACATATTTGTAGGCAGGAAGTGCCTCACTTTTATTTATATAAATGAGGGTGGGGTGGGGGAGAGTATTTTAAAAGTAAGAAGGCCAACTTTGCCTTCTGCTTTCTTTCTCTTTTGTATCACTGTTTGGAACTGCATCAGGAGATAACAGCGTAATTTCGAGTGAGTAAAACTGGTTTAAGCGCTACCACAGTAGTTTACCTACTGACCGTTCCAAGGAGGTTCTTCGGTTGCAGCTCTTTGTTTGTGCGACGGTGGTTTCCCGGTGTTAGTCTTATCTTACTCTTTGTTGCTTTGTGGTTTATTCTACGAGGGGATTTGTTTTGTGTCTTACCTTGTCTTATTTTGTTCTTGTGTTTTGCAGTCCTTTTAGCACTGCGATTACCTCGCTTGGGGAAGAGAGAGCTAATTTTCGTGCTTTTCGTACGTTTGTTGTGTCTGGGAAGGGCTGCGGTTTGTGATTGTGGCATTCCTGGACTTTTCTCTTACCCGTTTTGTGATTGTGGCACTCCCTGGACTTTTGTCTTACCTTTTCTTTCATATGTGGCGTTTGTTTTAGCATTATTTGTTCCGCATCTCTCCTTCTTTTGGTGCCTCAGGAAGACTGTGCTTCGTGATTGTGACATCGCCAGGATATTTACACTTATAGTTTTGCTCCAAAACAGTAGTCATCTGGGAGCACTGCGTTCATTTAAAAATAACTCCCAATGAGACTGCATCCATACATTTCCATGACAGACTTATTTCGCTTGAAGGTATATTCATATCTCTTAACCCGTTTACGCCTAGTGTCCCATAAAAGGGAAATTGGCAAACAGTGCAAACCTAAATCAGACGCCGCAGAACGCGGCGTCTGATTAGGTTTTACACGTTTGCATTAAATACAAGAATTTCACTAAAACATGGTAAAGATAAAATTTATCAATAGGTTAAGCAATATTCAATACACACAAATTAAAATGAAAATGTAAACTGTTGCTTGGTACACAAAAAAAAATACAAACATAAAACAAAACAAAAAGTCAGATGAATAGTATCTAAAACTTCTGTCAACTATGGCATTCCTTAGACTGCGGGACACTGGTATAGTGAGAGACGATGTTCCTGAGGTGATGCTGCCGATACATACATCACGACATGCTGCACAAGTGCATGTCTATATAAGTAGGCAACAACCTTGCACGTTCGCGCATGCTGATCATGACCTCCTTGCCTACCTAAGTACTCAATGAACATTGCTGAGCATATCGACGAACAGTAACATTTTTACCAGTGCATAGTTGCAAGGCTCTAGTGAAAACGGTCTCGTTGTGTAATACGGTAGTATGGTATCTTTGAATAACGTAACCATTTACGACAAGTAATATGACACATTACTGACAAAGAATCACACTGCATCTTGCTTGGGAAACCATTTAAATGCAAACTGAAAAACCAGAAATGACAAACATGTCATCTTCCATTAATACAGTCACGTAATGCAACATAGGGACTTAAAGCAATATCAAAGGTATTCGGTTGTTTTTTTGTTGTTGTTGTTTTTGTTGGTGGTGGTTTTTGTTTGTGTTGTTTTTGTTTTGTTGCTGTTGTTGTTGATGTTGTATGTGTGTTTTTGTTACAGTTGCATTAGACTCGTTTAAGGGGACTGGAAACACTTGATAGGTTTTACGCTATCGGAAAACACTTTTGTGATTTCCTGTTTGCTTTACTGATGTCAATGCCCTTCGAAAAGTGACTACACTATATGAAACGAATGTGCTCCCTAAGAGAGCAAAAAAGTTAAGAGAAAAGTCCAGGGAGTGCCACAAACCGCAGCCCTTCCCAGACCCCAAGAGGAAGAGGAAACCGACAAATCCAAACAAGCACAAACCGAACAAACGTACGAAAAGCACTAAGATTAGCTCTCTTTTCCCCAAGTGAGGTTATCGCAATACTAAAAGGACTGAAAAACACAAGAAAAAAATGACACACGGAAAGACATACAACAAATCGCCTCGTAGAATAAACCACAAAGCAACAAAGAGTAAGACTAACACCGGGACCACCGCCTTAGAACGGTCGGTAGAGCAAACCACCGGTTGCTTTAAAGCACTTTTACAGCTAGCTTACTTCACGCTGGGTCCCGATGCTACTCTTAATACAGAAATACATAAAAATTCGGTTCGCATAAAGGCTCCCAACTCAGTCAATGCATCAAAGCGAAAACATAAAAATCAAATTAATCACTATAATAAACAAAGACGAGTACTCATGGCTAATTCTACTGTATGCCAGAGTAAATGAAAACCAATAGTTGAACCACGGCTGGCCAAGCCAAAGACATATCGTCAAGCCCCAACCCACTGGTTAAAGATTTACGAAGAGGCCGTCATTGAGTCTGAGGCCCGAATCGCCGTCGTGCAATTAAAGAGTGAAGCATAGCCATTGACAATGATTGGGTTGACAACTAGGCATGCAGTCTGCCGCATAATATCCAGGCAAAGTCTATCCATTTATAGTGTCCTTTTCAGAAGGAGAAAACACATTTTGGACAGAGTTACTTCTTTTAAAAGCCTATCAATTTCCCTTTAGACAAGACATTTACTGGTTCTTTATATATGACCATTTTGAATAAAATGTATGCTACATGAGACGTGTGGCGATTATCTGATTTTGTTTATATGCTTTGTAAAAGTGGCTAAATTTCCATAATCAAATCGCTTTGTTGTCAACTGCACCTCACAAGATATTCCTGAAGCTTTGCCATGGGTCTGCGGCATTTATTTCAAATTGTTGTGACACATTTGGTTACGATACACAACTATAAAAATTAGCCATTACTGCAGGCATTATTTTGTGATTTACTTTTAAACTTCAATGACTCTAACACCGATGGCTCGTTCACCATGGCTAATTCGAACTCGTTTTTTGAGTCCCTAAGAAATTCTTCCGACAGCTTAAAAAGAAGTATTTGGGGATTTTTTCCCAGTATTATCATGAAAGTGTAGGTTGTATGTACTCATTACTATCGACTCATCGAGGCATTTCTAATGAGTACACTCAACATACAATTATAGTGGAGAAAATAAAAAGAATCCCGAAATTATTGCTATTTCCTTCCTGTTCTGGCATTACGATAAACCTTCAGTGGCTCAAACTACCTATGTCTCGAACAATTTTCTGTAGTCCCAAAGATGTTCGAGCCATTGAAGTTCGACTGTAGTTATATCTTTGCAATTATGGACAAGGAACAAAATGTATTTGTAAAGTACGAAAGTAAACTTGCACAAATCGATTTACTGTAAGAACTGTGAGTTGGTCACTTCTAGAAAGTTAGCTAGAAAACAATAAGATGCAAATGTAAATAAAACTAATCCTGAGGTCAACATACCAAAATCGTATTTCAAAAACTCATAAGATTGATACACACAAACGCAAAATTAGGAATGCTCAGTCAACTTATGTTGGAGTGTAATCAGGCGTACAGGGAAAGTAAGCATAATTTGGTAAGCACCCTTTGCCCAGCATGCCTATCAGCCTGAACAGGTGTAACTGGAGTGAATTTTATTGTTTTTAAAGTATTTTAAAATTCAGACAGCTATGTTGGCATTTGATAGTTTCAGGAAATTAACAGTTAAACTAAACTATTAATATCTATGATTTCATATTTAGATATTTTATCAAACTATGCCTGAAATGAACTTAAAGTCTGAAAACACTTCTGTAACAAGGTATATCGGAACCCGAATTTTACGGTGACTTAGTGTACAGATTTAGAAAAATTGTAGGTAAATCTAACTTTTCGGAGCAATTCAGAAAACTTATTAACCGTTATAAAAGAATTGGCTATAGCCTGGATATTATGCGGCAGACTGCATGCCAAGTTGTCAACCCAATCATTGTCGATGGCTATGCTTCACTCTTTAATTGCACGACGGCGGTTCGGACCTCAGATTCAATGACGGCCTCTTCGTAAAACTTTAACCAGTGGGTTGGGGCTTTTGACGATATGTCTTTGGCTTGGCCCGCCGTGGTTCAACTATTGGTTTTCATTTACTCTTGCATACAGTAGAATTAGCCATGAGTATTCGTCTTTGTTTATTATAGTGATTCATTTGATTTTTATGTTTTCGCTTTGATGCATTGACTGAGTTGGGAGCCTTTATGCGAACCGAATTTTTATGTATTTCTGTATTAAGAGTAGCATCGGGACCCAGGGTGCTGTAAAAGTGCTTTAAACCCCCCCCCCCCCCCCCCGGTAGTTTATTCTACTGACCGTTCTAAGGCGGTGGTCCTGGTGTTGTTCCTACTCTTTGTACTATTTTTTTTTTTTTCTATATGTGTTGTGATGCTAGCATTGTGGTCACCGTCTTCAACAGCTGCCCACTTTGCTTTCTGTTTATCTCGTTGTGTTGTGATGCTAGCATTTTGGTCAAACTCAACTGCTGCCCATTTTGCTTTCTGATTTTCTTTTTGTGATTAAGAATGGCATCGGGACCCAGCGTGAAGTTGGCTAGCTGTAAAAGTGCTTTAAACCCCTCGGTGGTTTGCTCTACCGACCGTTCTAAGCAATGGTCCCGGTGTTAGTCTTATTCTTTGTTGCTTTGTGGTTTATCTACGAGGCGATTTGTTGTATGTATTTCCGTGTGTCATTTTGTTCTTGTGTTTTCAGTCCTTTTAGTATTGCGATTACCTCGCTTGGGGAAGAGAGAGTTAATCTTAGTGCTTTTCGTACGTTTGTTCGGTTTGTGCTTGTTTAGATTTGTCGGTTTCCTCTTCCTCTTGGGGTCTGGGAAGGGCTGCGGTTTGTGATTGTGGCACTCCCTGGACTTTTCTCTTACCTTTTTTTTTTTTTGAATATCAATCGCCTCGTAGAATCAACCACAAAGCTACACAGATTAATAGCAACATCGGGGCCACCGAGACTTAGAACGGTCCGTAGTATAAACTACCGGGGGCGAGGGGAGGGGGTTTAAATCACTTTTACGGTCAACAAAATTCACCCTGGGTCCCGATGCTATTCTAACAGAGGAACGTAAACGTTCGGTTCGCATAATGGCTCCTAACTCAGTCGATGCATCAAAGCGAAAATACAAAACACTATGATAAGCAAAGATGAGTACTCTTGGCTAATTCTACATCCACTGCGAGCCAGAGTTGATAAAACACAATAGTTGAACCACGACAGGCCAAGCCAAAAACATATCATCAAGCCCCAACTCACTTGTTAAAGCTTCACGAAGAGGCAGTTATTGAGTCTACTGAAAGCGTCGGCTTTTATAGCGACGTGGTAGAGTGCTCGATTGTCACACAAGCAGCCTGGGTTTGATTTTCGAACGGGCTGGACGTGAGATTTTTTTTCCTCTGTAACGTAAAATCATCATTAGTCCTGTGTAGTAATTTCACGTGTCTCAATATTTATGATTCTCTATAGTCTGGAACCGAGGACAAGGATCAATTTGGTTTCGGAGAATATCACCAGTGAGGTATATACAATACTTGTACTGTTTTCCAGTACAATCTGGCTTTTATAGCGAGGTGGTAGAGTGTTTGATTGTCATGCAAGCGGCCTGGGTTTGATTCCCGGCCGGGCGGACGTAATGTTTTCATTCGACTGTAACATATAAAATAAACATAAAAAAGATTGCTTTTGGAAACAAAAAACACTCTACGGTTTGGAAAAGGGGAGTCTCGACTTTTCGAGTCTTTTCATAAGCAGTAATGAAGTTTGCAACACTGCTTACGCCCTCTAGCGTATACATAAGCAGAACTCCATTTTCAAATATACCGCAATGAGTCCAGATCTCACTCTCTCTCTCTCTCTCTCTCTCTCTCTCTCTCTCTCTCTCTCTCTCTCTCTCTTATATATATATATATATATATAAAATGGCCAGTTCTGTTTAATGCTTAATTCATGTTGGATGCCCCCTGTGGTTTGTTTTATACGATTACCAGCTATTTTCAGTATGGGCCGAACATTGAATCCGCGATTTCATTAATTTGCCATGCTATCACTTTCAATTAATTACTGATTTCTGATAACAACTGACATACCAGATGGAAACCAAGCTTAACATGTATACGACTACCAAATCAAATATCAGTCTGCGCATTTAAGGATTCTTGTCAGATTCGTTGTCATTCGTCTTCCTAATGACACCTGATCCCTATGAAACGTAGACGGCAAAAGGGAAAGACGGAGTCGTAAAGTATAGATGCTGAAACTTATCAATGAATTGTTCTATAATGTGGGATTTTGCGTGCCACGCTTCAATTGATTTTTCGAAAATGCGTTTAAGGGTATGACTGTTCAGCCAAGTATATGATTTATGGTCACGGGATCGCGATAAATTAGCGGTAACAAGCGAAAATGTACTTATTACGTATATGAATTGCATAGAGTAAACTCGGCCTACATCTCTGTGCAGTCTGATCCATGTATGCGTAAATTACGCATTGCCGATGCTTTGGAGTCAATATGCAGTGTGGGCCTAAAATCTAAAAGCTCCGTGTCAACGTAAAGGACTATTTTGGCCTGCGTCTTTTGTACAACTGATTAATCTACCAACTCGAAAAGTAGCAAATCCTTTGCAATTAAGGCTGTTTTATGCTTAGTGAATGGAAATGATGTCTTACGGCTAATGTCTAAAAAATATGCCATGGATCATTTATAGAAGAGACATCTAGAATAAATACTTTCTTATTTCTCCCTACAAATGCAGGTGATACCTGTCTAACGCGTGTCGGCGATGTGCTTGTTATATGTACTTACAACCACAATGTAGGAGGAGAGACAAATAGTCAAGAAAAGAAATTCGAAACATCCAACTGTCATGACATACATGTATATGTAGATAACTTACTAGCGAAAAGACCTGTAACCTTCCCACCAATCCCATATTGCTATTATTATTATTATTAGTAGTAGTAGTAGTAGTAGTAGTAGTAGTAGTATGAATGTGTGAAACTGTCACAAAGCCAGATGTTCAAAAAACATATTTTCATGTCTCAAAACAAGAGTTGACGTGAAATAGTTTAGAGAGCAGGTGCCAGAGCAAAAATTACTAGAAGATCATCAATAACTATAAAATGTGGCCTGTTTTTGACAAAACCACCATTTGACCTATTTGCCTGGTGAAGGTTGGAGGTTGTAAATCACGAGGCTTCTTCATTCAGAGACACTGTAGACGCTGATTAGCATGAACAGTTATCCTGGCTGATCTGAATTTTTGCAAGTTGCACAGGTAGAAATGTTGGGTTCATATGTTCTGGCTCAATTTTGTTTCCTCATGTAAAAGGTGGCATAACTTCATGGTTTTCAGTAGTTGTTATTAAGCGGTGGCTTTGGTATTGCTTGCTTTTTGTGTGACCCTGTGGCTAATCGCAGCCTTTTTGTTCCTTATTTCATGTTGTTGTTTTCAGTGTCTTATTGTTGTGTTTGGTTGACCCTTTTCTGGTATTGTTGTAACACTGCTTAACACCTGTCCGGCTAACTCATAATAGAGATAAGTAGAAACAGTGTCAAAAAGGGATTTCCAGAATACACAAATGACTCAACATAATCGACGATGGTTTATTGATGACATCCTGGGACAATCAAACAAACTAAGAACAAGAAAAAGGTCCTGAAAATAAACAATAAACCAGTCTTACTCTCATGTCTATATAATATTATTATCATCGTGTTCGATAAATCATTCTTCATTCAAACACGACTTACATAATCTCGATCAAGTTATACAGGTTAATGTGAAGCATTTATTTTCATATTGTGCTAATTATGTACATGAATATACACAGGTACATGAAACGTACATTTTCGTGTTTCATCTTTTAATATGCATATGAACAAGATACCATACTCATGTTCAATCAATATTATTGCACCTACACAACTGAACCTACAGACATGAACATTACACCCATGTGTTCATGTTCACTACCCTATTGTACATGTACATGAACATCATACTCATGAACATGAACAACAAAGGGCCTTCTTTCATGTGTACTTAAATTGCATTTGGTGCAGTAACTATCTTAAATAAACAATACATAAAATAAACTTAAAAATGGACTCTGGGTAATTGCCACAGATGTACATACATTTCAGACCATGTCTTTCACCTTTCAAAATGAGTATGAATTAGTATACTAATACTTATTCTAATATACTGCCATCATTCAGGACATATGCAGACCCAAATCATTCACCCACATTTGATCATTATGATGTGCTAATGATGGTTTAGTGTTTTACATCTCTTTACATATTTGTCATATTATGAAGACGGAATAGCGATAATTAAGACTCTGTGCAATGAACCTCTGTGCTGTCACGAGCTCAATTCCGCTTCTAGCGGGATTCAACCCAGGACCGCATGGGCGCTTACAAGGCATTTATGCAACGCTCGAGGCTACATTGTACTTTTACACAGATGCACAGAATGACCTTAGACACACATAATTATAAAACAAAAACAAAGCTCAGTATCAACTTTGCACAGTGATACAATACAGACAAGAAAAGAAATACATAAAACATATACGGACAAATGCTTAGTGCTAGAAATTATTCCAGGCTACCATATCCACTGCTCGCCAGGCTTCAGATTACACCATATACAAATATATGAAAATATTAGGCCTACTTACTAAATGATGAATTCAAACCGCACTCTCAGTGATGTTAACTGAGTTACATACTGCTGTTTTGTGGCTGAAAGATGCAATCAAACAAACATGCAGTGATGTTACTTGTTACGTCGGTGAAAGCTCAAACTGTATGTCAACGTATCTCTACCTTTTAAAATGCCAGCTAAATTTTATAATTCTGCGATTATAAATTAGCCTTCTATCAAAACATTTTCAAATAGTTCACCCAAGTTGTTTCTATGCTTTTAGTTTAACATCCGACCACCCGAGATGAAAAATGCATTTATATTCAGAAGTGCTCATTCAAAACTCTAAAAGTCACACATTTTCACTCCATATAGTCAGGTATTACACCTGAATTATGTAGCTTAATTTCTTAATTTTCACACTGTGTAATCAGGTACCATCTGGAGCATGAGCATGAATAACGCAGTGGATTACACTTGAACCTTCAAATAATATGTGAAATAAACACTTCTGTTAATCATTATTTGCTTGACAAAGTCTCGCTGAAGCACAGGTAGCAAGAACACTGACATAATAATAAAAGGGAGTTGGTTACTTTTCTTTTCTTGGGTTTGTAGCTTGTGTACTGTCTGTTATGATTTAATTGATATTCCTCTTGACGTCATTGGTAGGCTATGCTCTTTGATTATGACTCTTCCTGGACAATTTCAACACTATCTTTTGTTAGGGCAATTTGCTTCTCTTGAAAAGGTTGCAAGATTTGGATTTGTTTTTTTTTTTTTGTTTTTTTCAATTGTTGCTTCTTTCTTGCATCCTATTAATTTCTTTCTATCTTCCCTTCCTTTAAAAGGGGCTCGATATGACTATAGCATTGTTGAATAAGCCGCAAACCTAAAATTTAACAAAATATAAATAAGGTTGAAATGAATATGAGGACTAAACGGAGCCGCCAAGGCAACGTTTGTTAAGTCATGTGCTATGGCTGATCCAGCTTAAGTCCAAACAGCTTTGCCTGACAGGGTATTTTCGCCAAATTCGGTTCGATACATTTAGCAAATTTTAATACAGAGATGGCACCATCCAGATTGTCTGAAAAGACAAGACAAATTTAGGTGATTTTAATCCATTGAGCAATTCAGAAGACAATTTCCAGCGTTACTTTTTATAGCATAGCTGCATAGCATCAGTGGTCAGCTGATCGAGTGGGGAAGAAATAGTGAATAAACACTGATAAGCATACTGACATTAAGATTACGTTCCACACTACGAGCACATCTTACTACAATCACCACTACTAGAACTACACGGTATATTGTTGATTCTTCTGTCACCACTTTTATTATCATAACTACTTCTGCTTCTTCAACTCTTAATTCTCCTTCTTCTTCTTCATGTTCTTCTTCGTCGTCCTATTTTTATTATTATTACTATTATTATTATTATTATTATTATTATTTCTACTATTGTGTCACAAATGTTTAAACTCCAAACATATTTGCCATATACTGATGAAGAAGATGAAATTATTTGCCAGATATCTGCGACACATTCGTAATTAAGCAGCAAAAATGGCCGACGTAAATGTTGCATTCTAAATATGTGACGAATCCGTGACATTTGGGATTGTCACTGCTCAAATATTCTCTTTAATCAAAGTCCTCATTCTAATTATTTAACACAGGATAAGACGCTCCAGTAATGGCTTACACTCTTTGGACTGATTTTGAGTTTTTCTAGACACATCGGCAGGTAGTGAAATGGAATTGTTTAAATTTTATGATATGTATGGAATGGAATTGTTTAAGTTTTATGATATGTATGGAACGTAGTTAACGTGTCCAATATTGAAAATAAATAAATGAAAAAATTCTAAAGTGACAACAAAGTGTACTTTTGCATGTTCCACATAGACTTTTTTCAAGATATTGCTCGCTGTGTGAACTTCTTTCGTCTAACTTCAAACGTTCTCATAACGATTCATGTTAAAGTATATCCAACATTTAGTCTTTAAAACACAGAAACACAAAGATCCGCAAATAGTTGCTGAAAGCATCATTCGTTCCGTGAACTTCTGCTATCCAGCTTCCAGCGTTTCATGTAGAAGTAAATACTGCTTTTAGTCTCCAGATTATCATCAAAGATAATGTTTCTATTTAGATGTCGAATTCATAAACGGCATATCACTGAAGTAATAAAGCGCAAGCAGTGAAAACTGAGTAAGATAGTTTGTCTGTTAAATCTTGAGGCCAATTGCAAGGACAACAAAATATCGACAGTTTTGCACACACTGTTTTGTATGATTGATGACTGTGTTCCTTCTAAAATTGCAAAATGGTGAATTGGACCTCAGACTGAATGTTGGTTCATACCTCAATCTTTTTCTGAAGGTTGGGCGCATGAATGTTGCCTATGCGGACCGAAAATATCAGCTGCATCAGACTTTACCCATGTTTGTCTGGCATCCCATAAAAGGCGCATTGGCAAACAGTGTGGACCCAGACAAAATATGTTGACAATAAAAACTAACAACCACCCCACTCCACACCCCCACACCCCACCCAATATTGAAATGAATGTGCCAAAAGAGTTAATGTAAGAGAGTTTATTCGGCATTTTCTCAGCTATGCTTCATTCTATTGTTACGACTTTCATGTCGTAAGATGGGGACTTGTCCGGGATCTAAAATGCAGCACGTCATCATAAATGGTGACTACCTTAAAAGGGGGAGTGTTACGGCCTATCACACCTACCGATGATCTTCCTTGGCAGATTTTGCATAAACTGCGTCAGGGAATAGACTCTTTGTTCAGTGGTTAGAGCACTAGATTTTTATCCGGACAGACCGGGTTTGAATCCCACAATAGGAGGCAAATTTTTGTCCATCTATGCTTTATTCTTTTGTTACGACTTTCATATCGTAAGAACAGACAAATACAATTAAACAGCCATAGAAGGAACAGATTGCAAGCAGAGTTGAAAGCCCGCGAGAAGTTATTCCTTCTAACTGTTCCAAGACTGTTGACTTGTTACAGTTCTGTTGCACTCATTTACTTCTTTGTTTGTATTGTAGATTATTACAAGTGTGCCGCTGTGTCTTGTCATTGTTTTCTTTCGGTGCCTCGGAAAGGCTGTGAATTCGTGGCGGTGTCATTTCCAGGGTACCTTCATTTATATTTTTTAATGTGTTTCCAGATTTTTTAGAAGTCGTTAAACTGTCTAGCAAATTAACGTAACGTGATAATAATGGACGTTATGGTTGTGTACAATGTAATGGTATATTGATATATTATATATCTTACAACTAAGAGGTGTTACAAAAATACAAGAAGAGGAACGAAATTTTGCTACCACGAAAAACAAAATGGTTGTATTTTGTTTTTAACAGCTTTGCCGACCCAACATATAGGCATAAAAGTAAAAAGAAAAGATCAGTGAGCATCACAATCTGAAGACGCAGCCGATCCCTGACACCAACAGAAAGAAGAAAGAGACATAACACAACCCAACAAGCACAACACAAATAAACGCACGAAAAGCACACAGACACACTCTCTTTCCCAAGTGGGGTGATCGCAAAAGAACTAAACGCACAACGACAAATGCATGGCAATACTTACGAGGGATGTTCGAAATGAATTGCTTATTTCTATCTGGAGACTTCAAATTTCAAGTTAGCCCAAGAGTACTCATTTCATGCCCTCGAAGTACTCCCCGTGGCTAGAAATGCAAAGTTTCAGCCGATGTATCCACTTCTTGAAGGTGTCACGGTACGCTGATTTGGGCACAGTAATAAGGTACTGATGAATGGCAGGTCCAAGTGCCTGTCGGGACTGGTATTTCCGCCAAGCAAGGAATGTTTTCAATTTCGGAAACAAAAAGAAATCACATGGGGCAAGGTCTGGGGAATACGGGGGGTGAGGCAAAACAGTTACTTTTTCTTTCTTCAAAAACGCCGTAACTATTGCGGAGGTATGAGCTGGGACATTGTCGTGTAGAAGACGGACATGTTTAAAACCAGTGGCAGGGCGTCGTTTCTGATAATACTTTTTCAGTTTCTTCAGTACTACGTCTTTGTAGCATTTTCCGGTGATGCTTTTGCCCTTTTTCACTGACACTTTTATTGCGACTCCTTCACCAGAGAAGACGATTGCATACAAAACCTTCTTTGTACTCAAAGAACGTTTGGCAATTATTGGGCGTTTGCTGTGTTTAGTGGCCCAGATCTTATTGCTAACCTTTCTGACGGGCTCAAAATAATGGACCCAGGTTTCATCACCTGTGACGACATTGGCAAACTGCTTTTTGTCATATTTTGGAAACATTCGAAGCAGCTTTTTGGCCACTTTAACCCGTTGCCTCTTTTGCTCGTCAGTCAACAGATGTGGCACCCATCTAGCAGAAATCTTTCTTACTTTCAAATGCTTCTTCAAAATAAGGTGAACCGCTGATAGTGATATGCCTACCTTTCGTGCAGTATCACGAACTGTAAATCTGGCATCTCCTCCAATGATTTCCTTTATTTTGGAAACGATTTCTTTACGAGATGCAGATTTTGGCCTACCTGATTTCGGTGCATTTTTGATGGACTCTACACCAGACTCAAATTTCTTTTCCCACCGCCGAACTGTGTCATAAGACACACAAGAAGGTCCAAAAGCTGTAGAAATTTCAGTCATCAGCTTCTTCAAAGAACAACCAAGTTTTGAGCGAGCTTTGATGTAAGCCCGTACTTCATCTTTTTTGTCGACGCTTCTACCAACCATTTTTACTGCAGTGATCAGTGACTGCGTGTATTCAAATGGCAAATTTTATGTCTTACACTTAGTCTAACATGTACATTTATACACCATTGTGTAGATATTGAATAGCCCTATACAGGTATGTATTGGTTTTTATCGTGCCCCACGTGGGTATCAAGCTAGAGGACAATAAGCAATTCATTTCGAACATCCCTCGTAATATAAATCGCCTCTTAGAATTATCCGCAAAGCAACACAAAAGTTAAAGCAACATCGGGGCCATCACCTTAGAACGGTGAGCAGTATTAACAACAGCAACCGGGGATATAAAACACTTTTACAGTCAACTAAGTCCCGATGCTAATCTTAATACAGAAATACATATAAAAAAAAAACCGGTTCACATAATGGCTCCCAACTCAGTCGGTGCATAATAGCGAAAGCATAAAATCAAATAAATAGTTATATTATAATAAGCAATATATTATATTATGATAAGCAAAGACGAGTACTCATGGCTAATTCTACATTCACTGCGAGCCAGAGTTAAAGCAGAAAAAGGTAAGAGAAAAGTCCAGGGAGTGCCACAATAACCAACCGCAGCCCTTCCCAGACATCAAGAGGAAGAGGAAACCAACAAATCCAAACAAGCACAAATCGAACATACGTACGAAAAGCACTAAGATTAGCTCTCTCTTCCCAAAGCGAGGTAATCGCAATGCTAAAAGGACTGAAAAACACAAGCACAAAATGACACAAGGTAAGACATGAAACAAATCGCCTCTTAGAATAAACCACAAAGCAACAAAGAGTCATACTAACAACAGTTTAACCACGACAGGCCAAGCCAAAGATATATTATCAAGCCCCAACCCACTTGTTGAAGCTTCCTGTAAGGGGCCATCGTTAAATCTGAGGCCCGAATCCGGCCATGCAATTAAAGAGCAAAGCAAAGCCATATAAAGTGATTGTGTTGATAACAAGGCCTGCAATCTGCCACACAATATCTCGGCTATATCCTATTCTTTCATAACGGTAAATTATTATCTTTCACTCTTCAATTGCACGACGGCGGTTCGGGCATCAGACTCAATGACGGCCTCTTCGTAAAACTTTAACCAGTGGGTTGGGGCTTGACGATATGTCTTTGGCTTGGCCCGCCGTGGTTCAGTTATTGGTTTTCATTTACATACAGTATAATTAGCCATGAGTACGCGTCATTGTTTATTATAGTGATAAATTTGATTTTTATGTTTTCATTTTGATGCATTGACTGAGTTGGGAGCCTTTATTCGAACCGAATGTTTTATGTATTTCTGTATTAAGAGTAGCAGCGGGACCCAGGGTGAAGTTGTTAGCTGTTAAAGTGCTTTAAACCCCCGTGGCTTGATCTACTAAGGCGGCGGTCCCGGTGTTAGTCTTACTCTTTGTTGCTTTGTGGTTTATCCTACGAGGTAATTTGTTTTATGTCTTACTTGTGTCATTTTGTTCCTGAGTTTTTCAGTCCTTTTAGCATCGCGATTACCTTGCTTGGGGAAGAGAGAGCTAATCTTTATGTTTTTCGTACGTTTGTTCGATTTGTGCTTGTTTGGAATTGTCGGTTTTCTCTTCCTCTTGGTGTCCAGGAAGAGCTGATGTTTGTGATTGTGGCACTCCCTGGGCTTTTCTCTTACCTTTTTTTCGTCGAAATAGTTCCGAAAAGTTAGATTTCTCCACAAGTTTTCTAATTTTGTAAGCTAAGTCACCGTATGATTCTGGTCCCAATATACCGTTGCAGAAATTTCTTCAGACTGACATCATAGTTTTCTACCACAACCTTGTCTGTGATTCAGCGATAAAATTTCGAAACCGCCTGACGAAGTTTATAAAAAACCGCATCTGTATTATCTTTCTTTGTGATATGAGTAGAAGTATAAAGAATTAGTTTCATAGGTCATAACATATACTGATATAAATTGTTTGGGAAAGAGAGAGCTAATCTTAGTGCTTTTCGTACGTCTGTGCGATTTGTGCTTGTTTGGTTTTGTCTGTTTCATCCTCCTCTCGATGTCTGGGAAGGGCTGCGGTTTGAGTTTGTGGCGCTCTAACTTTTCGGAGCAATTCAGAAAACTAATTAATCGTTATAAAATAAATGGCTATAGCCTGGATATTATGCGGCAGACTGCATGCCTAGTTTTCAGCCCAATCATTGTTGATGGCTATGCTTAACTCTTTAATTGCACGATGGCAGTTCGGGCCTCAGACTCAATGACGGCCTCTATACAAAACGTTAACCACTGGGTTGGGGCTAGACGATATGTCTTTTGCTTGGCCCGCTGTGGTTTAACTATTGGGTTTATTTACTCTGGCACACAGTAGAATTAGCCATGAGTACTCATCATTGTTTATTATAGTGATGAATTTGATTTTTATGTTTTTGCTTTGATGCATTGACTGTGTTGGAAGCCTTTATGCGAATCGAATTTTTATGTATTTCTGTATTAAGAGTAGCATCGGGACCCAGGGTGAAGATGGCTAGCTGCAAAAGTGCACTAAACCCCAGGTGGTTTATTCTACTGGCCGTTCTAAGGCGGCGGCCCCGATGTTTGTCTTACTCTTTGATGCTTTGTGGTTCATTCTACGAGGCGAATTATTTTGAGTCTTGCCTTGATTTATTTTGTTCTTGTGTTTGTGTTTTCAGTCCTTTTAGCATTGCGATTATCTCGCTTGGGGAAGCGAGAGCTAATCTTAGTTTTTTTCGTACGTTTGTTCGATTTGCTCTTGTTTGGTTTTGTCTGTTTCCTCGTTCTCTTGGTGTCTAGGAAGGGCTGCGGTTTGCGATTGTGGCACTCTCTGATCTTTTCTCTTATTTTTTTTTTTTTTTTTTTTTTTTTGGAATTTTATTGTAACATACAAGATAAAGCATATTTCATGACTCTAGGAAATCATTATTACCAAACTGTGCGGAGTCTTTTTGTTATTGGTAGCTTGGATATTTCAACGAAGTGACATAAATTATAAAGATAGCGACAATGAGGAAAATCGAAACATCTTTATTACAATTTGTTCTCTTTATCGTGTTTTGACCTATACATAGTCTACTTGTGAACTAAGTAAATAAGTGAACTCAGTAACTGATACAACAAGTCTCCTTATACCAAAGGAAGGGACGGACAAATACATTTAAACAACCGCAAATGAACAGATGACAAACCGAGTTGGCAACTCTTTCCAAAACAGTAGGCAACTGTTACCTTAAGATAACTGCATATATCTTATACTTACATTATTGTTAAAAGAAAAAAAAGTAAGTGAAACACTACATAACATTAAACAAAAAGTACCATAATGAAAGTACCGCCTTTGGGCGGTTAGTATTACATTACTGGGGAAACATTCCAATCTTTGTCCAGATCACAAGATATTGTGTTAACAATATGTCAACTTAAGCCGAGATGCTGCATCGAAAGGATTCGGTTTTGCCCGAGCATAACTGGTTTAAGCCTCTCCTCCTCTGCGCCCCCCCCCCCCCCAGCCCTGCACCCCACCCCCGCCAGTCCACCACACCCCTCCCCCGCCTCAAAGTAGTTTTTCAAATCACCGTTTGAAGGTTGTTTCACTCTAGCGGTTCATCTTTTTTTGTGTGTCGGTGGGTGCATTCTTTTGGCATTATTTATTCCTCACCTCTCCTTCTTTTGGTGCATTGTGAAGTCTGTGCTTCGAAATTGTAGCATATGCTGGGTATCTTAAATAAAAATTTGGAAACTAAAATGTTGCAAAAATACCACAAATATGGTTTTATAACTGTTGATAAAAGAGGCTGATAGATATTTCTTTGATGATATGTTGCTCTTATCGTTTCGAGAATGGTTTTCAAACACAGATAAAAACAATCATTTGGTCGTTCATTGAGAAAAAAAGATATCTAACGTTTCTCATTTATTTCAGGCCCTGTAGTATAGACGTACATATAAACAGCTCTGATAAATAAATTTCTGAACATGTCATTTTTGGTGTGATTAAAATACATTTTGGCTTTCGTAGAAATCGAACGACCGTGACGTAATGCACATTATTCTGCTGTACAGTGGTTTCTTTTTAGCATTGCGATTACCTTGCTTGGGGAAGAGAGAGCTAATCTTAGTGCTTTTCGTACGTTTGTTCGATTTGTGCTTGTTTGGATTAGTCGGTTTCCTCTTCCTCTTGGTGTCTGGGAAGTGCTGTGGTTTGGTTTGTGATTCTGGCACTCCCTGGACTTTCTCTTACCTTTTTTCGTATATAATATGCCCTCTCAAATCCATATTTACCACAAAAAAATATTTTTTCCGTCCTTTTTTTTTTTGGTTTGAGGTTTTACGGCCCAGTCAACCCAATGGGGTCATCTCAACACGCGACCTCCTAGTCTCCAGTCGGACGGCGCATAAAACTTAGCCACGGAGGCCGGCTCCGGAAGATTTTATCCAAATATTTTGTAACCGTCCTACTAATACTGTAAATTAGAAAATACGTATTTTCTTACTGCAATTTAGCATGTCTAGAAACGGAATGTAACCTTGATCGCCTATTTTGGAAAGAGCTAATAAGATTACAATGATACCAATCCGATGCCATTGGTTGTAAATATTGTGAAAGAAAACACTGCGTAATAAAACTATCAATTTACTTCTTATTTACTTCAAATGCTTCATATTTTATTAGATAAAATTTATGCCTTCGGGTTTTTCGCTTCTCTATATGGTAGAATTATGATGGCAAAATCAATAGTAAGTGCACACGGCAGAACTATGAATGAAAAATACAATGGTATAATCAAATAAAATTACCCTCTAGAAGCAACAATAATTGCAAAAGGTGAAAGGTTAACATCCATTACGACTTTATAAAACACTGTCATATAAGCTAAGAAACTATAAACATCTTGATTTGACTTGAGGAAATTTCATTTGAAAAATTCTCTCAACCTTTCTTGTAATAGGGAAATGTACTACTTTCCCGACTTCTGAGGCTCAGAAACTCTATAACCTAATAGTCTTTTCAAAACGCTTGTGCACTGAGTAGGAATTTTATAACTGTCAATGTTATATTTATACAGGCTCCTACGAGTTGACAATATTTGGCGCAGAGCTGCCCCAATAATTTATTACTGACCGTTCCAATGTAATACTTTTAGTATGGTACTTTTCGTTAAATGTTCTGTTGTGTTTCACTTACAAATGGTTTTCTTTTAACGATTATATAAGTCAAAGATACATTCAGTTGTCATCCTCTTTTGGAAAGGGCTGCCAACTCTACTTGTCATCTGTCTTTTTTGTGGCTGCTTAATTGTAGTTCTCTGTCTTTCCCTCCTTTGGTGTTGAGAACTTGATGTGGATCTTATTGTATAAATTCTTGAGTTCACTTATGTACTTTTGTAGTAAACCTTGTCGAACATGGGAATAACCATGAGAAATCATGTCTTTATTGGAGAATAACACGTGAGCTGAGCATCAAAAACATGACTGGAGTGTATGTGAACAGTGATTTTCCATTTCACCCTGCACGTGTGCGAAATCTGATATTGTGAGTTCCCAGCTAGCATTCTTTATAAATCTACAGCGGGCCGTTATCGGCCCGTCAGCTACCCTGACGGGCCGATAACGGTCCGCTATAGATTTATAAAGAATGCTTACTGGGTTTTTGCATATACGTATTTTCTGTCTGAACGGGATACGTGTGATATGATAGGCTGGTTTCAAGTAAATTGTTGTACCTTCATTGCATAATCTGACTGATAAAATACGCTGTTTGAATGATTGACGGTACATGTTTATTTATTTATTTTTTTATACTCTTTACTTTAAGGATCCCACCCCCGCCTCTAATGCATACATAGCTCTGTCTCTCTCTCTCTCTCTCTCTCTCTCTCTCTCTCTCTCTCTCTCTCTCTTTGATATGGACATCCAAAGCACTACATAGCACTCGTCCCTGTTTGTCTCTCTCAGATCCTGTAGTTAGGTAAGAAAAAGACAGGAAATCAGTTTAGTGGATTGGATTGAGACATTTCTAAGAGTTCTGTTTCTGGTCCAGAAAATTACATAAAACAAACATTAACAAGCGCTTTATTGCCCTGCAGACGTAGAAAGCGACGCGCCAAGAGAAATCTTACTTGTCCTAAAATTAAAAACTATTGGCTGAAAAGTAAATAGTGTAGACCTTGGCCGTACGCAGCATGGTATGTGTCTAAACTGTTTCCTCAGACATTTCCGTCCGAATAATTAGGGTAGATACGGTACTTTAAATTTTCAGGCAGGCATACCTGAACAGACAGTATAAAGTTTACAACGAATCAAATTGTTCTTAAAGAAGCAGTTTGACAATGGTCTAGATTATTTGCCATCCCGCCTATATGTTTACGATAAAACCGAAGACAACAAATGGACAACGGTAATTGCCTAAGGTATCCAAAAATGAATAGTTATGGTAACTTTTGTAAATCAAGCTGATAATTATGATTCATAGTAAACTATCATATTGACGACGAAGATCTTGACCAGCCAGAGCAATCTTCTTTGTAGATGTGATAAGGTTTGTTTTCACTCACCTTCGCCAGAATAATCTTTAAAAAGTAACCCTTTTACCTGTTTTTCTGAAAATGATTCTTCCATCTTTGCATTTCGATACATCGATTGTTACAAATAAGGGTTTCAATCAAAAATCGATAACAGAATAGCAAACAGTGTTGATCCTGATGATACGGCTCGTAGCGAATGTAGTCATTTGCGTCTATAGGGCTGAAAGGATTAAAAAAGATACCTAAGTGCACACTGATATCGATAAACAGACGGCAAACTGCACAGACCAGTTGTTCAAAATTAGTAACATTTAATAGAACGCTCGGTAAAATTTTCAGCTGACGGCATATTGAAGGTTTTTTATGCTTCCCTGACAACAGGTTTTGTATCTCATACCAATGGTTTCCAAAAGATAATTTGCATGAAATGTAAAATATTGTTTCAGGGAAAAATAAGAAAAATAAATCATAAAAGTGTAGTCTGCTGAATTAGCTGAAAGAGTTAAGGAAGATATCCGGGCAGTGCCAGGATGTGTCACAAAGCATCGATAAATTAACGAACTCAACCCTTCTCTTGCTGAGCATGACATGCCCTGTTTTAGCAAACAGTGTAGATCCAGATCAGTTGGCTTCTAAAGAATACAACTGATCTGGATTTGCACTGTTTGTCATTAAATATGTGAATTTCTATCAAAAACCCGGATAAAGTATTCTGATTGGCTGGAAATTAGAAGTGGGCATGGCATCTTAATTTATTCAGCATGACAAGGGTTAAGCTAACACTTACATTTAAGGGGAATGGACACCTCCAACACAAGTAACTCTGACATACCAATATTTCTCTTCTTTCTTGTTGGGGTGCTACTCTAAAAGGAATAAATAGCTTCCCTCTGGAAGAAGTTTACGTTTTTTATTTAAGAGTAACCACTATTTATAATCTTATCTTTCAAATACTAGAAAGGCAACTTCATGTCTGTAACAGTTGTCTCCCTTTCTCAAGGGCCAGTTTTTTGATATATATATTTGCTTGGTTTTATCTATTAAAAACATAAAATAAACTGCTATTTTAGTCAAAAAAGTGTGCTACGTATAAGCTACTAACATTAGAACTATTATTTATTTATGTATATATTTATTCATTTATTTGTTCATTTAATATCACGTTAATTTAGCAAGTTCATTAAGTTTTGAATAACTCGACGCTGATGTACCAATCGATTTTGGTTTATACAATGTACATAAAACAAGTGACTTTTTTTTATCTTTCTACGATTTAATTATCTCGTAATAATGTCATTACAGATCGCAGTACAGAAAGTTCATGACTCTCCCCCAAACTTAAGGCCCGCGCAGTGCGAAAAGAGGAAATCTTGGGCATATGTGAAGAGCAAAAATTTCATACGATACTCAACGTGGAAAAGTGCGCTTATGCCATATGGGTACAGCCGATCCCGAATGAGCATACATATCGGTGCAGTCTGATCTGGACATTCTTTATTCGTCGAAATATAATTTAATATCCATCGATTATGTAAGCGGGCAATACAGGCCTTGACAAGCCTGCGCACATGTCCGCAAATCGCACAAGGGCACCATTTTCTGCGTTGCGCATCACATATTTGCCTGCTCATCTACGTTGTCTGATCAGAGCCTCTGCCATTCTTGTTGGAAGCACAGATTAGATTGTAAGAATGCAAAGGTATATGTCATCACGAAAACATGCCTATATAATTTTGACCCCCTTGAACCCCACTTTTATACAGAAAAATTGGGGTTTACAGGGGTATACATTATTTTTCTTATTTTTGCTCAAAACATAGATTGTGGGTACTCGTTAGAACCGCCTCACCCACAATTTATGCTTTGAGCAGAAATATGAAAAAAATATCAGATTTTTTTGTCTAAAAATTTTCTGTTTTTGGAGTTGAAAATTTCAATATGTTTGAATAGGCGTGTTTTCGTAATGTGGGTATTTGCTTTCTACAAATGGCCAAAAACAAATTTTTGCAGTGCATGATCTGGTAAATTCTCATTTAAGGGGATGAATACACATTTAAGGGAAGAAACTATTTCTAAGTTGATATTTCCTCCCTTCTAAAGAAGGTTTACACTTCAACGAAACAAACGATCCCGATGGGAGCAAATTCCTTCTCTTTAACGTTGACAGCTTTTCAGAACGGGATTTGAGTGCGGAAAATCAAAACGAAAATCACAGAAGTTGCTTCCCGTGCAAAAAGTGTTGAATAGGTCCTAGATAACTAGTTCCCTGATTACTTAAGGACATTATTTCATCAGTGAGAAAACGTACCTAAGTGCATGTAGTGTCATATTTTGTTTTAATTTGTGCTATACTAGCAGTAAACGCCACCTGAAGCCAAGCTGATATTTAAAGTAATATTAGCTAACAACTTCAACATCATTATGTTTACAAATACTATCAAACATAAAGGACGCCATCACAAAAACATGCCTATATATTTTTGACCCCCTTTAACCCCACTTTTATATAGTAAAACTGGTGTTTACAGAGGTTTCCATTATTTTTCTTATTCATGCTCAAAAACATAGCTTGTGGGTACTCGTTAGAACCGCCTCACCGAGGCGGTTCTAACGCGTACCCACAATCTATGTTTTGAGCAGAAATATGAAAAATATAAGATTTATTTTATCTGAGAATTTTTAGTTTTTGGAGGAGAAATTTTCTATATATTTGAATAGGCGTGATTTCGTAATTCAATAGAGGGCGCCGAGAATGGGTGACCACAGGAAGCACTTACAAATTAATTTCCAAGAATATGCCGTTTTGGAATGGTTTAAAGAGTTTTGCGTTCTTTTGAATACCCAACGACATTTGTTTGTGAAAAAATAAAAATAATTATAAAATTCTATGGAAAATTAGCTTACTTAGTGCTGTGGCTATGAAGTATATTATTACATATGTGTGTTAATGTAAAGACTGAGAGTCTAAAAGACTATAGGCAGCGAAATACGAAGTGTAGAAAAATATTCGCATAGTTAACAGTTTAGCAGTTCAACAGTTTACTTTCACCTTTCGGGGATTTAGACCCACCGACGAAGCTACGTAGATTCAGAGTACATTGAAATTGGTACTGTTACGTTTATTTACATCTTTTTTATTGTTTATAATTCCCTATTACTTATTCGAAATAGCTTCTTCAAGTTGTAAATACCATGGTATTTTGACATAGTCCATAAGTAGATTGGACACTGGAAAATGAGTGTTGCATGAAGCTGAGCATCACGGAAACATGACTATATAATTTTGACCCCCTCAAACCCCACTTTTATATAGTAAAACTGGGGTTTACAGGGGTATACATTATTTTTCTTATTTCTGCTCAAAAACATAGATTGTGGGTACTCGTTAGAACCGCCTCGATGAGGCGGTTCTAACGAGTATCCACAATCTATGTTTTGAGCAGAAATATAAAAAATATCAGAATTTTTTATCTGAAAAATTGCCATTTTTGGTAGTACAATTTTCAGTGTATTTGAATAGGCGTGTTTTCGTAATGTGTTTTGAATAGCAAACAAAAATGTATATGATGGCACAAAGTATAATCACGTTACCATAGCGGTAAAGTGTTTTCTTGTAAGTTTAGGACCATTGCGTCGTTTAATGATTTAATTTATTACACATATTTTATATGTTGGATAACAAAATGATTATGTTTGAAAATGTGATAATTTATGACGTTTCTACTTTGCTTTACAAATATGGAGTACCCAAATGTGGTTTGAGTCCAGTAGCTTTTTAATAAACCTCCTGCACAATACCAGGAATAAATTTTCTTCCAACCGCCATGAGTATTGACATTTCATGGTACCTAGAAAATAAAGGATAGGTCTAATGATCATTGTAAATACTATCACGAAAACACGTCTATATAATGTTGACCCCCTTAAATCCCACTTTTATATAGTAAAACTGGAGTTTACAGGGGTATACATGATTTTCTTATTTCTCCTCAAAAACATAGATTGTGGGCGGTTCTAACGAATACCAACAATCTATGTTTTGAGCAGAAATATGAAAAATAACAGAATTTTTATCTGAAAACTTTCAGTTTTTGTTGGTGATTTTCAATATATTTGAATAGGCGTGTTTTCGTAAAGGATATGATTACTGATTTTACTTAAGTTTTAAAGGTTCATTATCTAAGTATCAATTAGCATCACCTATAAGCTGCTGAATTGCTGTTTCAATATATATAAGACTAATGATTTATGAATGTAATTAATAAGTAATTTTTCTTCGTCTTCTTTGTCTGTCTGTTAGTGAGCAGACATATAATTTATTTATTATTTGTTTTCATAAACAGCTGGAATTGCATTTGTATTTCTTTTTGCAGACTAATCAAAACGTGATTAGAGTTTAATCGTAATCTGCGACTGTGTCGTTCATCTATGGCATGTATTTATCCCAGGATTGTTCAACATGCAGTCTGCGGTGACGCTATCAACAAAAAATCTTTAATTACACAACTATGAGTCGTACCTCAGACTAAATGGCTTAATATCGTTCTTTGCATTGTTTCATCACAGTTTGTTTTATTATATGTGTTTCGGTGTATTGTTTCACAGTTTAGGTTCAGGACCCATTATGCGGACCGAAAACACATTTGTAATTAGGAGCTGCATCAGAATTAAGGTTGAATTTTCGCGCGAATAAAACTGGTTTATGCCATCCCAGTAGTTTTCCTACTGAGCAGTCCAAGGTGGTTCTTCTGTTGCAGTTCTTTGTTTTTGCGACGGTAGTTTCATTACGAAAACAAGCCTATTTAAATATACTGAAAATTTTACCACCAAAAAAATGAAAATTTTCAGATAAAATTTCAGATATTTTTCATATTTCTACTCAAAACATAGATTGTGGGCGAGGCGGTTCTAAAGAGTACTCACAATCTATGTTTTAGAGCGGAAATAAGAATATTAATGTATACCGCTGTAAAGCCCAGTCTTACTGTATAATATAAAGTGTGTGTGGGGGGGGATTCGACGGGGTCAAAACTATATAGGCGTGTTTTGGTGATGCATATATGGCGTTTGTGCTATCCTTATTATTAGCTGATCTCTCCTTCTTTTGGTGCCTCGAGAGGATTGTGCTTCGTAAATGTGGTTTTTCCTGGGTATATTCACTTACACTTGGTTACCTGTGAGCCTTATTGTTTTATTCTATTTTATTTTTTTTTTATTATTATAATTATTATTATTTTTATTATTTTTCAAATATTGTGAATAACTATATGCATTTACAGTGATATTTCATTGCATAGATAATGGACAGGGACGGGTTACATCAATACCCCTTGGCTACACACACAACTTGTAGTTCATGCTTTCTTTTCCCTGTCTGTGTTTTGCGATCGTGACCTGAAGTGGGACATTTCATTTACTTTTTTCCCGATATACTGTATTTCATGTAACTTGAACAAATGCAAACCGTTAAATCTTTTGAATGCTTATGATTTTGTATGTATCATAATAACTACGCATTAGTACACACTAGAATGTTTTAATCAAAAGAAACAAATGTACACATAACCGGACAGAAAAAAAAACATCTCTAAATACGGAATAATAAAGTAAAAAGAGATAAAATAGAAAACGCAGCGGTTCATAAAAGGTCATGCAAGCAGCAGCATTCATTCCTCATGCTTAAACTATTGTAACTAGAAATGTGTTTGTGAAACACTATGCCCCAAACCATATGCTTGCCCATAAATGGGACCATTCCCTATATACAATTTCAAGATTTCCAGATATTTTTTTCGCAAGGTTTCCCTATAGCCACAATGCGTAAATCCGAAAAGCGGCATTACTCGATTAAATGTCCGCGGAATTCCGTCAAAAGTTAATCAGATCATCTACGTCTTAGACCCAAACCGTATGCCAAATATCATGAGCCTAGCTCAACTGGTTCCCCAGATATTTGGTCCACAAGGTTCTTCTATAGCCACACTGCGTAAGTTTTAAAAGGGGCATAACTAGATCAAATAATTTCGGAATTTTGTCAAAACTTCATCAGGTCATCTACAATTTTGACCCAAACTGTATGCCAAATATCAAGAGTCTATCTCATGTAGTTCTTCAGATAATTTGTTCACAAGATCTCCCAATGGTCACAATGCATAAGTCCAAAAAGGGACATAACTCCGCAAAGACAAGTCCGATAGAAAAGAAAACAAACACGGGTGCACTTATTTTTTATGTTCATTCCATATATCCAATTTCAAGATCAGATATTTTGTTCACATGATTTCCCCATAGCCACAATATGTAAATCCGAAAAAAGGCGCATAACTCGGTTAAATATTTTCGGAATTTCGACAAAAGTTAATCAAGTCATTTAAACCTTGGACTCAAACTGTATGCCAAATATCATGAGTCTATCTCAAACGGTTCTCCAGATATTTTGTCCACAAGGTTTTTCTTTACCCATCCAAAAAGTGGCATAACTCAGCAAAGACAAGTCCGACGGAAAAGAAAAAAATACGGATCCGCTTAGTTTTTATGCTCGTTCCGTGTATGAAATTTCAAGATCCTAGCATTAAAAGTGTAACAGACGGACGGACAAACAGACGGGCAAGACAGAACCAATATGGCCCCCCTCTCCAACTTCGAAGAAGTTGGGGGCACTTCTTCGAAGTTGGGGGCATAAAATCCATATAATCCAATTATTTTGTGCGTGTTTTCCTAAACATAGGATATTGTATGCCATTTAAAGGAAGACCAATCCTTTTTTAGCAGAAGAAAATGCAAATATCGAAGAGCATGCCTGCAAATTGTCATCTGATACGGAGGGTCAATTAAAGGCCGAAATAATCCGATGTGATCAGTTCAGTTTTTGATAAATAAAAACGTGGATTCAAATGGATTTGCTTGAAAAAAAAATTAGTCGAGTGTATAATTGAATACCTACTGTAGCAGCCCCATATTGAAAGTCCGAAAATTCGGATAGAAATATATCTCAACAGGTGTATCATGTCTTCTGCCTGAAAGAAGAAAAAATAGCAAACTTATTCAACTGTATAAAATTCGAAACAATGAATCACCATCATATCTTGATGACATACTTCTTAAATATAATCAACGAAATCCTGGATATGCACTTCGCAATATCAACCTGAGGCACCAACCCTTAGAACAACATCTTTTCAAAACTCCTTTTTTATCTCCACAATAGATCTTTGGAATAATCTAGATGAAGATATCAAAAACAGTTGTAGATCTTTATACTCCTTCAAAAAAGCTCTCACAAAACATATAAAATCTTTACCTCCCTACTTTGCCTATGGTGAACGAAGAGGTAATATCTAATTATGCCAGCTGAGATGTAATAAAAGTTCTTTAAATGCCAACTTGTTTAATGATCACTTGTCTCAACATCCTGCCAGTTTACATTCTGACATGGATGAGACTGTCGATCGGTGAGTACTGTAATACTTCTCAATAGATTAGATAAGGAAAATTCATAAATTCAACAGACAACAGATGTGTGATATGTTTCTTAACTTTACTAGAAAACCATTTTTAATTTGGTATGCACAATTTGCATGAAACTTCAGACCCTGCTTTCTGGAAAACATGAGAATTATATTTCAATTTCAACATGCCTTTAACGTATGCTTTAATGGAGAAATAAGAAACTTAAAGATATTATCTGGATATCCTGTATTTTCTTGAGCAACGAAATATTAAACGCCATATTTGGCATGAAGTAATTCAAAGCCACAACAGAAATAGACAAGGCGTTATTGTCAATTTCCTGTTTAAATGAATCACAATGTCTTAATCACTCAATCGATCTTGAGAAACATAAATGCCTTGCCTTTTCACACTGATAAATCTATTTCCGAAAAAAAAGTTCGTTGTTTTTATTCTTATTTACAATCATTTACAGCCTTGTTAGTTTTTCGTTTCTTTTCCGTTAGCTAGGTACGTGCAGTTGTATATAACTGCTATGGAGACATTCTTTATATTTGTTTATTTAGTCTTTCGGTTGATTCCAGCCGGAACTTCCTAGGGAATGTGATAAGGCGTTATGGTCTAGCACATCTCTCTTCGATTATCTGCCTTGCAGATTACGCATAGCTTGTAGGTATATAAAAAAAAGTAGCTTGTAGGCATATGTTCGATCTCTGACAACTGCGTCAATGAGTCGACTCTTTGGCTCAATGGTTAGAGCACTGGATTTTTATCCAGGCAGACCGGGTTCGAATCCCACAATAGGCGTGTTATTATTGAGCTATGTTTCATTCCTTTGTTGCGGATTTCATATCGTAAAATGAGGGCTTGTCCAGGATTGGACTTTACTTCGCCGAAAATGGCTTTGCGTCATCATAAATAATGGCTTCCTTGAAAAGGGGGAGTGCTACGGCCTAGCACTCCTACCTTCGATTATCTGCCTTGCAGATTACGCATAGCTTGTAGGTATATATTCAATCTCTGACACGTTGGCTCAGTGGTTATAGCAATGGATTGTTCCACCATAGGCGTGATTTTTCAGCTAAGCTTTAGTCCTTTATTACGGCTTTCATGTCGGAAGAAAAGGAAATATTCGAGTTAGCCTCGTATGCGTTCTTAAACGTAACGTCAAGATCTGTACATATTTGCATTACGTAATCATTAAGAAAGGATATCAGTAAGGTTTTGTTGCATATTCCAATCTTATTTTATTTTATTTTTACAAATATTATGATAAACTAGTTTACGTTATATTCGTTCTGGTCTTCCGTCTGGCTGCCACAGACATTTTGTGTAAGGAAAATGCTGGAAATGACAGCCGTGTATTCATAGCCACACTTATAAGCAAATGCCATGGACTAGCAAAACGGCTTAGTTATTATATAAGATATATTTGGATAGTGTAATAAACATGGATTTGATAGAAATGTTAAATAAAATAAAATTAGATAAAGAAACAATCACATGGTGATAAATCTTTCCAAAAAGCATACCTATGCTGCCTATTCCGTTTTCACTGTTATGTTATAACATGAAAGTATCATTACATACACAATATTACCATTGAATTGTGACATTCCTTTGTTTGTTTGTTTTATCCGATTTGCGCTTGTTTGGGTTTGTCTGTTTCCTCTTCCTCTTGGTGTCAGGGTAGGGCTGCGGCTTGTGATTGTGGCACTCCCTGGACTTTTTCTCTTACTTTTTTTTTCATTTATGTTTACAGACCAAACGGGTCATACGAGACGCTTGCGTCAGTTGTACTCTAGAGAATTTGTTAGCATTCCCAAGATAAAGATCGCCGTATAATGTTACTGTTGTAAGAATATGTTTATCATATGTCTTAAAATTAACCGTTAATGCCGTTCACCGCAAGCGGCAGTAGCATACGACATTGTTTCGCTCTCTTTTCTTTGTTGTTATATTCCAGAGAGCGAATAAAACTTGACAGTTCGTCCAAACCATCTGCTAAAATATCAAGACTTATCTTTACGGAAAGATTGATGAAACAAAAACATAATAATGTTGTCTGCTACAATTTTGCATTCAACTTTCATGAGGACACGGGAAACTACCTGCATGTCACTTAAACATCATGACCTCATAAAAAGCCTGTTTTCCTACATTTTGCGTCGGCATTTTAAAATAAATAAATAGATAAATAAGAAAGTGTTTGAATTGTAGTTATAGAGCAAATTTAAGCATATGTGAACGCTTTTTGACCTTTTTTTTTTTTTTTTTTTTTTTTTTTTTTTGTCCTGTTGGTGTTTTTTGTGCATCCTGTCTGACATAGAGATCACCTCGATGGGGAACAGGGAGCTGATTGCTTTTGCCCGTCATAATTTGTTTGCTTTTCTTCTTAACGTGATTGGTATGCTAAGTTTTGCGATTCATTACGAAAACACGCCTATTCAAATATATAGAAAATTTTAACTCCAAAACTGAAAGTTTTTTAGATAATAAACTCTGATATTTTTCATATTTCTGCTCAAAACATAGATTGTGGTTACTCGTTAGAACCGCCTCGGCGAGAAAGTTCAAAAGAGTACCCACAATCTATGTTTTTGAGCAGAAATAAGAAAAATAATGTATACCCTTGTAAACCCTAATTTTACTATATAAAAGTAGGCTTTAAGGGGGTCAAAATCATATAGGCGTGTTTTCGTGATGGTAGCACTTGCTGGACATCTTCTTTACTATTTTCTAATGACAGAAACAAACACGCGACAAAGAAAGAATGGTATAATCATGAACGTTTTCAAGTACAGTCGACTCCCGCTATCTCGAATTCCAAGGGACTCACTGAACCACTTCGAGATATCCGTACTTCGACATATCAGAGTTGAGAGAGTGAGGAAAACAATAAATTGAACAACCACATTTAACAAATGAATATGTAATTTGACTCCTGAAATTAGAAATATATATATATAATAATGTGGAAAAGAGGAGAAATTGCTCCTGAGGCGTAATTTCTCCTCTTTTCTACATTATTTTGTTACCTGTTGTCATAGTTTCATGTTAAAACAGGGACCAGATTTTCACTTCGAGATAAGCGGTAATTCGAAATAAGCGAGTTCGAGATAACGAGGTTCGACTGTATACGAGATATAAATACTTCATGGTATATATCATTCCGAGAGTACATCTCAAAAATATTCTTTAATATATTTGATTAAACTTCATCTCATCCCAGCATATATAGCCTCTCCTCAAATAAACGTCAAAACGATTGCCCTTGGAAACAAAGAACACACTACAGAATAGAAAATGGGAGTCTCTGTTTGATTGAGACTCTTCATAAGCAGTAATGAAGTTTGCAACACAGCTTACGCCCTCTTGCGTTAAGCCACAATAACAGTATTGAAGATGCCAGGAAGAGTCACAATCAACGAAAACGACTGCCATTGACATCACGGAACATATTATAACAGTATTTTGCATCAGCTGTAGACGCCAGAAATTCTGTTGATGGAACTTCAATTCAACAAAAGCACTAGATATGTTGTCTAAATACGTATAGCAAAGAGTGGGAGTGGGAATACATAACATCAATTGTGTGATATCCTAAGACAGCTGAATCATTACTTTATTTTAATAGTTCTTATTTCGAGCGTTATGTCAATACGCAGACTTATTATCCAATGTGAGTAACAAGGAAATCGCGCAGAAATGACTGGCATTAGTCCATTGAATTAAACAACGACTGCATAAAAATTGATTATTTGTACCGCATTATTTGTACCTACAGAATCCAATGAAATTGAACGTTTCTCTTCTAAATTATCTTCTAGCAGTAAAATCCTAAATAACCATGATAATTATTATATTATTTTATTTTGGTGGATGTACCAAACAAGATTATAAGAATGCATATTTAGTCACTGGAGACTTGAGTTAGTCTAGCAAAAATGTTTTGAACGTTCGTAACGCATATGCACAGCCACAGCCTCAGTCAACCTGTGCATACATCCAGTTTATCAGGCGAGTTTTTTACAGACCAGATACTGCAGAATATACTGATGATAAAATCGAAACTTTTGATCAGAAACACTTGGTAGCTGGAGGACGGAAACTTGTTATTTAAGATTTTATTGTCTTTCATCCCAGTAGACACTATCTGACATTGTGACCAATACGAAAACATGCCTATATAATTTTGACTCCCTTAAACCCCACTTTTATGTAGTAAAACTGGGGTTTACAGGGGAATACATTATTTTTCTTATTTCTGCTCAGAAACATAGATGATGGGTACTCGTTAGAACCGCCTCGCCGAGGCGGTTCTAACGAGTACCACAATCTATGTTTTGAGCAGAAATATGAAAATTATCAGAGTTTTTTTATCTGAAATGTTTAATTTTCTGGAGGTAAAATTTTCTATATATTTAGATAGGCGTGTTCTCGTAATGAGTAACGACGTAGGTGGGTTCGGGACCCAGGGTGAAGTTAACTAGCTGTAAAAGTGCTTTAAACCCCCCAGTGGTTTACTCTACTGACCGTTCTAAGGCGGTGGTCCCGGTGTTAGTCCCTGATATGGGGTATACATATCTCAACTTATAAGATTCGCCAGAGCTTCTTCAAATCTTAATGACTTTAACTACCGTAATAAAACCCTTACTGCCAAACTTCCCATATGAGGTACGCCGGGGAACATCGCCATCCAGAAAAGGGAAATTGACTATATCAAAATCAAAATCGTCCCGTTTATCATAAATTTTGAGTTACGACTGCCGGTAGGCTGCTCCTGAAATCGTCCTCAGTTGATTCTCTTACGCTTCTAAATCGCCAGTGCCATTTTTAATCAAACACTGGACTGCGTTCATCATATTTTTCCGTTGATTTGATCATTCTCAGTGTTTCGGTCGGTGATTTATTTAGAGCAACACAGAATTTCACCACACTCCCTAACTCAATGCCACCGTTTGATTTTATGATTTTTTTTCAGTTACCATTGTCGCAGCAAGAGAACTAAAATACTATAGTTTTCCTCTGGAAGAACAGATTGTTGTGAAATTTTCAGACAATGACTTCGTGACGTCGAGTTATCGCTTGACATTTTCGCGCTTTTTTGACATTGAGCAAACAGTCGGAAATTAAGTTTACTTTTTAGTTTTAATAGAAATATGAAAATATCAGAATTTTTATCTGAAAACTTCCACTTTTTTGGTGGTGAAATTTTCAATATATTTGAATAGGCGTATTTTCGCAATGTTTTCGGACGTAGAACGAACGTGATTTACTGTAACGAGACTGTGCAAATAGACTCTATCACTTGTCGATGCGGCACATATAGCAAAGATGTTGAAGGCTTAGAAATGCAGAACAGTTTCACTTCGTGATCCTTTTTCTAAGGAGAATTCTACGCTTCTGTGGAACAAAAACAGAGAAAGTACACTGTATTAAATGAAGAAGGTGCAGTTGAGAGATTAATGAACGGCTTTTTTATCGTTAATGTATCAGTGCAATAAATCTTGTTTGTAATTTTTCTCGTCTTGTTTTTACCAGTTCCTTTTCTGTATGCTGTTAGCTTTCACTTTTCAACAATCCACTTGAGGATATGTTCGTTTACTTTTACTTCTGCTGATAGTTGATACATGAACCATTACTTGAGAAAATTTACCTTATTATGTACACCAAGTCAAGAGTCAGATCAGCCTGCGCATTTGCGAAAAAGAAACTTTCAAAGCTGGCTACCCACGGAGACCCCCCAGCGTTTACTCTCGAGATCAAAACTGAGTCTTCAAGGGATATGTCACAAAGTATTTTTTATCATGTAAAGTCTCAATGTTTGGTTTATCAAGACAAAATTTATAGTTTCTCGCACCGTAATATGAGGAAGACACAGACAAATATGCACTACCCCGAAGTTTGGAAAGGCTTGAACCTTTGATCTAAACATTACAGAAACCCACGTATTATGAAACTATCCCTCTAACATATACATACAGCATTCGCAAAGCCATATCTGAACCTTTACTGTACATTAAGTAAGTATAGGTTACTGTAGAATGTATTGATGTCTAGCAAAGGCACTTATCAGAGTATGAGGCTTGCTACCTGATTTGTTTATTAATTGCGCGCATTTGTCTCGAATAAACATTTCAGATTACACTGTTTACAGAGAACCTCGTACCCTATAACAGACTGCGCAAATGGGCATACTGTACTGGGCCCAGATGTTGTTAACCAGTGTGACCATAAAATTTCTATCTTAGTATATGGGAAATACATTGATATTTTTTTGCTGAAAAAAAATGTGAGTAGCTACTCACATTTTTGCAGCAAAAATATCAATGTGTTTTAAAATACCTTATCTACTACAGTAAACGAGTTTGTCATTAACGAGCTCGTTAAGATGCTTTAACAACTTGACCCTGGATTTTTGTTAAAATCATGTGCGAAATGCTCTTGTTTTGACAACGATAGCATTTAGTGATGTTGCGGGCGTGTGCAAAAGAAGCGATAGTATCTTGAGTGATGCACAGCATTAACCTTTATCACTGCAGACGACAAATCAGCAGCCGACAAATTGATGACATTTTTTGCTAGAAAAAAAAGGTTTGACATTTCAGGCAAATTGTCTCCACAGAGGAGACACATTGTCTCCATAGAGAAGACAATTTGCATGAAATGATAAAACTTATTGTCTTGGAAAAAATGAATACTGTTTCAAAAAGCCGTCTGCTGAAACTTTTACCCAGCATGCTAAGCATTGCCACTGTAAGAGATAAGAGCAAGTAATTGTTAGAGCTTTTAGTGGGTGCGATACTGTTGTAATTGATAGCCAACAGTCTTCAATGATAAATGGTGTTTTTCAAAAGTGAAAGTAAGCGCTGCGATCAGGCTTATAAATAAGTTATCATGAATTTCACTGCTTGTTTGGTAAAAAGTAAAATGTGATGAAAGAAATAATCTGTTATTTCCAGGTTAGCAGTGGTGGTTGGTAAATCGCCGTTTTGATTTTTTTCCAGAATGTAGGATTTGAAATTTCATGCCAGTTGACTCCTAAAAAGACAATTTGCATGAAATGTCATATCTTTTTTTTCTGAAAAAAAAAACTAAGAGAGCTGTCTTGGAACTGTCGCCTGCTGCATTTACCAAGAGCATGATAAGGCTTGAAAAAGTAAATAATGACCACATAGACGCGTGTACATGAGTATAAATTCTGTAAAAGCTGAACTCTTTGAAAGCAATGAATATTTACGAGCATTACCTTATTTGACCCCAGTTCTCGGACAGATAGGCCTATACAAACAATGTAGACCAAGACGCGGGGTCTCATCAGGATCTCTTTGCTAGCCGCTGCTCATTCAGCCTTTTTGAACTCAGATACAGGTAGTAACATGTACTTTAGGACGGGCATAGTACGGAGTCAATGTTTCGAATATTTAGGGCAAATACGATATAATAATAATCACGGTTTTATCGGGTCTTTTCTTTAGCAGCAATGCAATAGGCAAAGCTGCTCATCCCAGCTAGCATTCTACGTAAATCTACATCGGGCCGTCATCGGCCCGTCAGCTACCCTGACGGGCCGATGACGGCCCGATATAGATTTACGTAGAATGCTGACTGGGATGCCTTCTAAGTTTGGTCTTAGCAGAACTCAATACTTTTAAATTTAGCAGAACGGGCACAGCGATCCAAAAGAGCCAGAAAATAAATACAACACCGAACTGAAATATGGAGAGATATATGGCAACCACATAGCACCTAAAAGGGCATGATATACTTGGTAGAATTTCTGCTATTGTCTACAAGAGAGATATCTTTTCTAACATTCTTTGTGCTTTCCTGAGCATCAAGTCCCTTCTGTAACTCAAAATGAAAACGCGTTGTTCCTAAAGAAGTAAACTTGGTCTGTTTATAGTATAGTCCTTTTTGAGAGGGAGGTAAAGCAACTTTGGCAGAAAACCTGTATCAATTCCCCTTACATGTAACACCAAATGAGTAAAGGTTAATAAATACCGAAAGGAATGCTTTTTCTTTAGATATAAGAATGAAAATAGGAGGTTCGATTTTATCAAGTCTTTCCCGATCAGCGATGCAATATTGCCTGTTGCTGTGGCTTCAACAAACCTTGTTTTTGTGATTTGTTTGTTTTGTTTTGTTTTTTTTGTTTTTTTTTTTGTGTTTTTTTTGTTTTGTTTTTTTGTTTTGTTTTTTTTTTATTGTTGTTTTTTGGTTTTTTTTGTTTGTTTTTTTTTTGTGTGTGTGTGTTTTATTTGGGTTGTTTGTTTGTTTTGCTTGTTTTTGTTTGTTTTTTGTTTGTTTTTGTTTGTCTGTTTTTTTTGTTTGTTTGTTTGTGTGTTTTTTTGTTGTTGTTTTTTTTTTGTTTTTTGTTGTTGTTGTTTGTTTTTTTTTTTTTTTGGGGGGGGGGGGTTTGTTTTGTTTTGTTGTTGCTGTTTTTTTTGTTTTGTTTTGTTTTTTTGTTGTTGTTGTTGTTTATTTTTTTTGTGTTTTTTTTTTTTTTCATTTTTTTCACTCCTTTTTCAAATTTGCTAGAACAGACTAAATGATACTACATGCCATATAAGCTATACTGTACGGTTATTATGTGTAGGTTTAGAAAATATAAACCACATATTATATAGCATAAAATGAATATGAATGCAGTAATATGAATGCAGTAATATGAATGCAGTAATCTCTTTCTGATACATATGGTTGTTGTTTGTTTTTTGCTGTTGGTTTTGCTTTAATTTGTTCCGTGGTTATACGTTTTCGTTTTTTTTAACTTTATTAATCTGTTTAAGTCTATCGTCTCATAAACGGGATATAGGCAAATAATGTAGATCAGACACCGCAGAACGCTACACTGCATGCATTGCTGATCAGGAAAAGTTCAGAAGATTCGGCAAAAGATGAAAACATAAAAAACTAACCAGACCCCCTGATATAGGAAATGGATATGTCCAAAGACTTGAGGTAGAAGAGTGTACTCGGCATAAATGGGTTAATCAAGCAAGAAATAAAACTATTCTTAGAACTATGGTTATTTCATTGTCAGCATATGCTATTATGAATGCAATATTGAATTTGAACAAGACAAACACAATTTTCTCTTTTCTGAAATATTTTTATTTTGCTTCTTACTAATACTTAGCGTCCCAAAGATAGGCATAACATACAAATAGTATACCCACTGTCAAAGAACTCACAGCATTGGTGGTCGATTGTTTTTTGAGTGTAGGCTGAAAAATTGTCCTGAACTGGGACTGAACACTGTTTCTTTTAACCCTTAACTTCCTGTAATTTGCAAATAGTGTATCCATTCATGCTTACTTTTCTCGAACAAATGCGGTATATACACATTAATCGTCTTATTATCACATCCTCCCATGGAAACCCGTTTTTTTTTTTTTTTTTTTTTTTTTTTTTTTTTGTTTGTTTGTTTGTTGTTTTTTTTTCCATGACTGTTTCAAACAACTCTTAAAGCAAGAAGAGATTTGATTCAAGGGTCTGTCTTCGGACTTTACATACATCAGTGGTTTTGCTTTTTTTTTTTTTTTTAGACCGTATTCAAATTATTCAAACAATCTGCTCTGGATCTTTACTGTTTGCTCAGACCTGTTTATCCGAATATCTTATTTGCCATTACAATTCGGACACCATGTCGGACACCTTATCAATCAGAGCACTGACAGTATAGGTGAGTCGATTGTCTCTTGAATGTAGGCTGAACGGGGACGTAAGACTGTTTCTTTTAACCCTAAATTTCCTGTAATTTAAGCAAACAGTGCTGACCCTGATCAGACGCCGCATGCGGTGTCTGATCAGGGTCTTCACTGTTTGAAATGTCCCAGCACTTAGCCCAGTCCAGGTTTTACAGATAACACAGTGACAATAGCGCGGCTATAAATAAAAAACGACACGCGGTTTAATTTTATTGGCCAATGATAATCACGTGGACAACAACCTTAAGGAAATTTTGGTGTATGTATACTATGGCTCGATTGTAAACAGTCGATCCAAAATTGGCAGAAACCAAGTGTATCCATTAACCTTTATTGTGTCTATGCTTACTGTATTCGGATGTTATATACATATCAAACCTACCTTCTATATACTCAAAGTAAATTAATGAACTCCGGAATTGACATAGTCAGATCCACATCAAGTTCTCAACATCAAAGGAAGACAGACAAATACAATTAAACAGCCACAAAAGCAACACATGATAAGCACAGTTGGCAATGCTTTCCCAAAAAGGTGGCAACTCAGTTGCCCAAACATAACTGAATAAACTTTTAAATGACATAATAGTTAAAAGAAAAAACATTCAAACACTACAGAACATTTAACAAAACGTACCACAATAAAAGTGCCGCCTCGGAAAGATCAGTAATAAAGTACTGTGTGTATGTGGGGTGGGTCTTAAGCTAGCTTACGGGATCCGAGCACTCGCCTTTGGCTTCTATAGTGGTAAATATATATATATTTGGTCCGTCCGCGTAGAGGTATGAGTCATAATGGGCAATAAATAAATCACAGATAAAGCCTATAATGAAGCAAAGAGGAGGACTCAACAGAAACAAGCTTAATTAAAAAAACACGTCTTAGAGTTGTGGGAATGTTTGCAGGCGACGCTTTCTTCTCAATGCCACATCTTCCCATCTCAAACGCATCTTCCCATGCTTTTATCAAACAATTCCAATAACAAGAAAATAATAGATTTGGTTCCAGGGTCTGTCTACGGACTTGACATACATCTGGTTTTTGTTGGGAGACAGTATTCAAATTCAAAAGGATCCAACAAACACCACACTGAATCATTACGTCTGTTTATTGTCATCTCGAATCTAACCGCGCCAGTCATAATAAGTCTGTTCATGACAAAACCTGTCTTCTGCCATAGAAAGAACTTAACAATCCTCATTTACATGAAAACATGTTGATCAGAGTATGCACAGTTCGCTGATACGGTATGTGTATAATGTACATTATTAATTATGAATTACACAGCCATTTACCAAGCTGCTTGGCAGAGCATGTGCCGATCGCGTGTGCGCAAAAACATTTTAACATGGCGCGGCTCATATGTGAGCAGAGAAAATCTCTTACAATGTGTACCTACCCCTTGCATGTTGTCTAATGCAGACGTTTTATATAATTATAGCGGGTTCTTATTGCACAGTCTGCTGCAGTGAATAGGGTGAAATGATTAGTCAGACACACCAAATGAACGCAACGTCAGAAAACGCACCTCGGACGTGTGCATGCAGCAAAGATTCAGATCAGTCTGCGCATTCGCGCAGTCTTGTCAGAATCTTCACTCGGCGCATTTTGTATAGCCAAAGATGCAGAGATTTTTCATGCGGATAACGAAGACTCTGATCAGACTGCGCGGATGCGCAGGCTGATCTGAGTCTTCGTTAGGCGTGCATGTAAAAAGGTACGTTTTCTGATGGTACGGCTCAAGTTTTCTCTCAGATGTAAAGAGCGAGGCTTGATACCAACATTGTAAACAGTCTGTTTACCACAAAGTCTAAGACCATGTTAAATATTAGACAAGGTAAAGCTCACAAAGACAACAAGATTAGAATTGTCACCGATATCTGATATTACGCCTCTGTATTCATCTTCCTTCTATGGCTAGATCATGCAGATGCACAGCATCAATTCATTACGAAAACATGCCTATTCAAATACACTGAAACTTTTACCACCAAAAAATGAAAGTTTTCAGATAAACATTTCTGATATTTTTCATATTTCTGCTCAAAACATAGATTGTGGGTACTCATTAGAACCGCCTCGAGGAGGCGGTTCTAACGAGTACAGACAACCTATGTTTTTGAGCAGAAATGAGAAAAATAATGTATACCAATGTAAACCCCAGTTTTACTATATATAAGTGGGGTTTAAGGGGGTCAAAATTATATAGGCGTGTTTTCGTGATGTGAATCTTGATTGGGATAATGCTTTTTCATAGAGTGGGGAGGATATAATTGGTAGATTGTCGGCCATTTTAAAAGGGACACATTTTTGCGAGCTCTTATTTGCGTTCCCATACACAAATTCCCTTCTGAAAATGAGCCTACACTGAAAGGGTTTGCTCTCAAGCTTCTGAAAAGTGTCTGCCGTAAATAATAATGGACAATAGTATTTTGACAGAGTTGCCCCACCTAAAATTTTATTCATTCCCCTTAGATCCAGTATCTCCCTTAAATATTCGAACACCAAACTCCTTACTATATGAAAGCGGAAGTGTCTAGCATGCCGAATGATGTGCGTTTCTGAGAATAGTGACTAATATCAAATTCTCACCTGTAAAGGTGAGTTTTTCAAAGTCGTGGCCTATATCCCTAGACCGAGTATGCACTCCACTATTGGACGATAGTCGAGTTGAAGGAAAAATAATTTCTTTGAGTTTGTAAAAATCCATCGGAACGAGATGACCCAGTTTACATTTCAAGACCAGGTCCATATTTATACCGAGAAGAACGGGAACTACCATTGTAAAATTGATTTTTATTTATTATTTATTTATTTATTTATTTATTTATTTTTTCGACGTTTTCATATATTTTGAGGTTCATCGCTGTACAGCTGGTGTATTCAATCTATTTATTTACGGTTTGAGGCTCTAGTGCCAGTGATTCTAATGACTTTCTTTTACATTACATAATTGTATATTGTTCACATTTTCTACATCATAAGAGATAAAGGTTAAGGTTTTTATAAATATGACACGGTATAGTCTGAAAATAATAACATGGAACAGTAGATTTCCAAATCATTGATTTGGTTTATTACGTGGGTGAGTCAATAAGTCACCAGCCTAACTTATTTCCGGTTGAGATCCACCTCTTCTTTTTCGATGTAATTGCCCTCTAGTGTGATGCACTTAGACCAACGGTGTTCATGTGCCATCAGCCCGGAACTGAAATGTCAGGGTCCTTTCCATTGACCAACTCCTCAACTGCCGTCACGACTTCTTCATCAGATCGGAAATGAAGTCCGCGGATATCCTTTTTCAAGTTTGGGAATAGGAAGAAGTCGCTAGGAGCTAGGTCAGGCGAATAGGCAGGATGTGGTATTAATTCATACCCGTTTCGCTCTACAGCATTCATCGCAACTTTACAAGTGTGGACTCTCGCGTTGTCCTGTTGCAGCAAAACACCTTTAGAGAGTTTACTCGGCGTTTTTCACGGATGGCGGTTCTCAGCTGGTCTAACAATTTTGCATAGTACACTCCAGTTACTGTACTTCTCTTGGGTAAAAAGTCCAACATAATAATGCCTTTTGCGTCCGAAAATACTGTGGCATCACCTTGCCAGCAGATGGTTGCGTCTTGAACCTCTTTGGCCTCGGGGACCCAGGCCCTACCCATTGACGACTCTGAGCTTTACTCTCTGGCTCATAATAATGAATCCAAGTCTCATCTACATTCACCAGACGCAAAAGAAAATCATCTTTTGACCTAAAACGCTTCAACAAGGCGCTGCATTCTGATGCTCTGGTTGCCATTTGCTCATCGCTAAGGGATTTTGGGACCAAACGGGCATACCTAAACGATCACGTAAGATTGTTGAAACGCTACCATGTGAAATGCCTAATGCCTGCGCTATTTCTTCCACCTGAATTCGCCTATCAAGGTATACCAGATCACGAGCTTTCTTACACATTTCTTCGTCGGTGGCATCCAGTGGGCGTCCAGACCTGGCTTCATCTTCTAAAGACGTTCTACCGCGTTTGAATTCTCCTACCCAGAATTTACCTGAGCATTAGATGGTGCAGAAGACCCATAAACATCGGCTTACTCGCCGTGTATTTCCTTGCTTGTTTTACCTTTTAAATACAAGTACTGAATTACAGCACGGTACTCAACTTTAGATGAAAAGCATGCCTTTGCGTCACTAGCCATGTTTGACAGTCAATATCTTATTAAAGAATGATTCGATACGTGTGCAATTTTGTACCCATGTATAAAACATATATTGAAACAAAGCATGAAAATCGTGACCGTCTCGGTCCATCGGAAATGGGATAGGCTGGTTATTTATTGACACGCCCTCGTAAAACTCAATGTTCAGCAGACGACAATCTGATGGTATTTTTTTCTTAGAAAATATGACTTATCATGTCAGCCAAAATGTCAGGAGCTGTTTTCTGTGAAAAAATAAGAAAACTAATTCAAAATACTATCAGCTGAAATTTTTAACTATCATGCTAAGCTTAAGTGCTTTTTCACAGGAAATGGGATTTACCATTTCATGTAAAATGCCAGACCTTTTTTACTGGACAAAATAAGTAAACATTTTCAAACGTCGTCTGCTGCAATATTTACCTATTATGCTTATAGTTATGTGATAGTGATAATCTCAGAATTTATTCTGGGTGATTCTAACATAAAAACTTACTACTTTACTAAATTTGCCGGAAATCCGACAATTGACGCAATAAGAGCCTTATCTATCATAGCAGATATTACGAAAACAAGCCTATTCAAATATATTGAAAATTTTACCACCTAAAAATGAAAGTTTTCAGATTAGACTTCTCTGGGTTTTTTTATATTTCTGCTCAAAGCGTAGATTGTGGGTAATCGTTAGAACCGCCTCGGCGAGGCGGTTCTAACGGGTACCCACAATCTATGTTTTTAAGCAGAAATAAGAAAAATAATGTATACCCCTGTAAACCCCAGTTTTCCTATATAAAAGTGGGGTTTAAGGGGGTCAACATTATATAGACATGTTTTAGTGATGAATTTGTGCCGCAACGTCCGAAAACGTACCCTAAGACATGTGTACATGTACCCAGCGAAGATTCAGGTCAGCCTGCGCATTCGTGCAGTCTGATCTGAATCTTACATAGGCTATTTCGGATAGCCAAGGATACAAAGTATCTTCATTTGAACGACGAAGACTTATCAAACTGCGCTGACCCGCAGGCTGATTCGTGTCTTCGTTGGACGAATATGTCTGAAGTTACGTTTTATGACGTTGAGACTATTTACTGCTTCCTCTATAATTCAGGGCCAAACCTAAGAATTTTTGGTCTTTTAAATTTCGTACTATTTCTGCAGGGACATTAAGTTGGTCCCTGGATGTAATTAATCATATTTTATGTTAGACATTTATCAACAAGAACATAATTATCTAGGTACATGAAAAATCATTATTCTTGAGGGTAACATTTGGCCTCGCTTTGCAAAGATCAAAAATCGTTATTGTTTGCTATGTACATTATATTTACCTTCGGAAAGACGTTGGTCGCTTAATGTACTATTCTTAATGGAAAAAGTATATCTGATCAAAAATATTTCTCTTTTCTGTTTCTGTTTCAAATATGTAGCTAAATGTTAATTATAAGGCATATTGGGTCTGAACTTTGCTATTAGTTTTGTAAATTGGATTTTTGGAAAAGTTTTATAAGCAAATATCGTTCGATTTTCTACATTGGCGTAGCCCCTATGTGACTCTGTTGCCCGGCTAAGTTTAAAATTTGATTGATTGATTGATTGATTGCTTTTCTACATTCATTATGTATCATTGATGTTCCATAAACGATGCTGTGAAAATTTAAGAAATTTTGAAAAATGAAACTTGTTGAAAACTTTGTGCTTGTTTGGTTTTGTCGGTTGTCTCTTCCTCTTGGTGTCTGGGAAGGGCTGCGGTTTGTGATTGTGGCACTTCCTGAATTTTCTCTTACCTTTATTTAAACACCTTATCAACTTTTGCAAAATGTGAGGTCTTTTTAGCTGTGGGAATAATGCAATCTAATTTTCTTTAATGCAATGAATACAAAAAATCTGTTGTAACACAGGCAGTTACACAAAAGGTTGTACATAGATCATGGTAAACTTTGCGTGCTTATTTTTTTTTTTTTTTTTTTTTTTCTAAGTAAAGGGTCGTGCAAAGATTGACTTTCTTGAAGATATCGAAAGCAGAGTAGTTTGTTTCCTGATACTACTATTCAAACAGATACAGTGGTGTTTATAGCAGCAGATTTCAATCTCAATTAAAATGAAAGAAGCTTAAACACGTGCTCATACATACATATGCATAAACGCAGCGTCTTTAATCACATACATTATACACCGATGTATTTGGGAGATAATAAAGGCTAATCAAATTGCACAGTTTGATTAGAATCCTCACTGGGCGGATTTTGGATAGTCTAGGATACACAATTTCTTCATGTGGAATGAAGACTCCGATCAGATGCACGGACGCACAAGTTGATTTCAGTCTTAGTTGGGTGCACATATCAGAAGGTACGTTTTCTCATGTTGCAGCTCCTATTTGTTTGTATTACGGGTTTACGGCCCAGTCAACGCATTAGGGTCATGTCGAGCGCGGTCAGTTTACATAACCACACTTTTTCCTGGGCAGGATTAGTCTTCTGACCGGATAAAGAGTACTTGTGCACATTCTTTGGCCAGAAACTGACAACTGCCCTTCTTGAATCATCGGAAGGGAAAGAATGACCGTACAAATATTTCATGATCAGTCTCCACGATAAACTGTTGCCGGACCCAGCGGGGATCGAGCTCGTGACCTCATGATCACCAGTCGGACGCACGCCCGATGAGCCACCGAGGCCGTGACTCCTATGCTTTGCATATATATAAAATGCAATTTTGCATATTTACAAGTCTATGCCAATAGTAATCCTGATAAAACCCACTTTATACAGGGGGAAAAAAGGTGGTTTACTGGGTTATGCATTACTTCTTCTCTTGGAGGCGCATTGAGGGTATCCGTTAAAACCTCTCTACGTTTTGGCGCAGATGAGTAATATATTACAATTTTTCGTCTGAAATCAAAAGATTTTACAGCCTTAAAATTCATGCCATATTGCATAGGCGTGTCAGCGTTATGAATTTCTGATAATGTATTGTAACATCATGTCTTATGTATTTTGCTATTAGTATTTTGCTATGAATGTTGTGTTCGTTGTTTTTATATGTCAGAGATGGCCCATGATTGGTTTAATAAAAGAGTATTCATTTTCTTGAATTATGCCTCAACGTCCTTGGGTGTCAACTAACAACAATCCGTTCTTACTTGGCACGAAAGTACTTTTCATTATATTGTATTGACAGGTTAGAAGATTCAACAAATCAACTGTCCTACACAAACGAACATTTGTGCGTAGGACAGTCTGTGTACCCACCATCCTACACAATATAGTGACATTGGATGTTTTCTTTGAGAAACAGTGAAGATCCCGGTCTGAAGTTGGGGATGCACAAGAGCGTCTCTGCATGTCCACTGTCTGTAGAGCAAAATGTTGGTTTTCCCTAATGGATCGACTGTATTGCAGAAAATCGATCAGAATAGAAAGAAACAACTTTTTAAGCAGTATTACTGTATTTTTGCAGTCTATAAATTGTTTTCTTGGTTAAGCTCGTTCAAGGACTGATTGAAATGTTTATTTCAGCTAATAGATATATAGATGATTTCGTGTCTGCGAATAAAGAGAGGGTTTCGCAGTTTCTACTTTCCAATAATCCGATGTGATTTGGAGTAAACATACAACTGACACTAGTACATTACTGTAAATCCTCGTTACAAAGACAGCAATTGTTCCAAAACAGCTTGCTATTTAAATCATCACGAAAACATGCCTATATAATTTTGACCTCCTTAAACCCCACTTTTATATAGTAAAACTGGGGGTTTCAGGGGTATACATTACTTTTCTTATTTCTGCTAAAAAGTATAGATTGTGGGTACTCGTTAGAACCGCCTCGTCTATGTTTTGAGCAGAAAAAAGAAACATATCAGAAGTTTTCATCTGAAAATTTTCAGTTTTTGGTGGTAAAATTTTCAGTATATTTGAAAAGGCTTGTTTTCGTAATGGACTGTGCTATTGTAAAGAATCCTTAATAGCAGGACAATGTGTACGTAAGACATTGTTTTATTTTTATTTTATTTTTATTTCAATATTTTTTAGAATGGCTCAATGAGGCAATTCTAACAAATATCCAAACCATATGATCCCTGAAGTATTGTATGCAGTATTCTTGCATATTTTTGTTTAACTGCCACCTCTTGAGCGAAAGTTTCGTGCCAGTCAAATTATCATTATAACGTCGTTATATCGAGTGTCGGTATAAAGAGGGTAGACTGTTCATCCCAGGAACCACACAACGACACAACAGTGTCTTAACAGCATGGTTACGAGATTGTGTCTTAACTGGGCTCTGTCCCAAACAACGAACGTTAATGCAACAACAATTTGAAACTATGTGTTTACCCTATGTTTTCGGACAGAGGGGCTTGAGCAGATACACCCAGATCATGTAGTGTTTCTCATTCAGCAGTTTTGGACGGTTGGTTTATGAACTTCTTCAAATTTTGTTCAAGTATAGTCAGAAAAGGTCTCTGATTATTTAGGCTAAAACAGTACACTCAATCTGAATTGGTTGGGATCGTATAATTGTAAAATCTATAGCTGATGTAAAATGCTTTTTTATGTAACAAAGTGGAAGAAAAATGTTGTGATAAACTCAGTATGACAGTTCTAATGTGTATCTACAACACATTGTTTACGTGTTTGTTTTTTTTTTTTACTTAGAAAAGAAGAAAAAAGATCTTGCCACCCTCTTGTCTAGAGCAGTGGCTTTGTATGAAGTTTTTGTTGTCGTGCTTCGACTGCAGAGAAAGAGGCAACAGACAATATGTAGCTCATTACGAGAACATGCCTTCGAATATACTGAAAATGTAACCACCAAAAAATGAAAATTTTCAGATAAACAATTTTGACATTTTTTTTTTTTCATATTTCTGCTCAAAACCATAGATTGTGGGTACCCGTTAGAACCGCCTCGGCGAGGCGGTTCTAAGGAGTACCACAATCTATGTTCTAGAGCAGAAATACGAAAAGCAATGTATACCCCTGTAAACCCCAGTTTTACTATTTAAAGTGGGGTTTAAGGGAATAAAAATTATATAGGTATGTTTTCGTGATGTAGCAATCTGTTGTTCTATAGCTTATTATAGGCAATCACCGTAAACATACCGTGTTTGTTCTAAATATGTTGCACCTTAATTCCTAACTGTAATTTTTCAATAATTAATAACAAAAAGTCCATTTAGCTTTCTATGATATGACAAACTGCTGGATGAATGACAACAGTGCAGAATTTCATCCTTTTCGTCTCGTCTGATCTTAGTCTGTGTTAACTCCTTACCATACGTACCTAAAACGTCAATGAGTTCATTGTTTTGCCTGTTGATGTGTCTAGAATCGCTTGATGCGTGGCAAACTGTGTAGACCCTGTTCAGACACGACGTATTAAAGCATTCTGTGGTGTCTGATCTCGGTTTACACTGTTTGCTCAGGCCTGACTGCCACAAATCTTAGAGTAAATATGGCATTTTTTTGCAAAGAGATACCTGCTCATTCTCATAATGATTTAAATTGATTGAAAACTTTGGGACAAGACGCAATTTACCAATTTCTCATTATACGTTTAATGATGCCAGTGACAAATATTCGTTTCAATGGCAACAGAAATGTTGAAAATAAAAACTAAAGATACAAGAGAACAAACTCCAATAATGAAGAGGGGGTAAAGAAGAGAAAAAAGAAGACAATTCGGCAACCAAAATCCTTCCAATGCAAACGTAAATGATTCACAGTCGCTCTCCGTCATAAGCACAACTGGTCCAAGATATCTTATGACGAAGAGTGAATGTGAATCATTTAAGATCAACCCAATGAAAATGTTTCAAATTTAAGTAATTGTAATAACCTTATGTATTGAAAGAGGCCTTGGCAAACGCGGCTTCTGATCTGGGTCTACACTGATTTCCACTCGTCTAGCAGATTTTAGGCAATCATTAGGTAGTGAAATGTATTTGTTCTATGTTCAAGGACAAAAATGGTAATGAGTTAGGTACCCTAATGTTAAGGGTAAATATAGCGTATGATTAGCTCGTAATATAAACATGTGACAGAACAAATCTTGCTACAGTTGAGATAATACCACGTTCAAGATACCTAAGTAACGGTACATTAGAGCAAACCAAGGCTAATGACGTCTTGGATTCACGGTAAACGCGCATCGTCTCTCTCTCTCTCTCTCTCTCTCTCTCTCTCTCTTGGTAGATAACGAGCAAACAGCAGCCTCACAAGGAATGAAATAGAGACCATCGTAGCTGATAAGTCTTGGCTTCTGTGATAAATGACACCATTCTGTTTCTCCAAAGGAGTAGCTTTAACAAAAAACAACACGTTATTTTTTAATGAAATCCCCATTCGCAACAACGAATGTATCAAAATTCGGAAGAGTCCATTTCAAGCACTAGGGGATGACAAGATTAAAGGCAGCCCCACTTTGCGAAGAAGGCTTGCAGGACCTCGGTGAATCAGTTCGCCTAGAGTGCCAGCCGAGCATTGCTGCTGCTATATTGGCAGCGCAATGGGGAAACGTGTCTTTGAGCATATTGGGACAGTGAAGGCCCAGATCAGCCTGTGCATCCGTGCAGTCTGATAAGGGCCTTCCCCATCCTCTAGCATACTTATTGGTTACTACAGAATGTATGAATCGAGGACGAAGGCCCGAATGATACTTTGCGCATGCACAGGATAATCTGATATGCTCATTTTGCGAATGTTTGACGATGGTATTTTTTCGCTTGACTCGTTCCATATATATTTCAGCCGTTAGCTCCTTGCAGGCTAAATAACCAAGAGACAGTTTATTGATACTTTTATTTTTTCCAAACCAAAATGTATGTACATTTCATTCAAACTGTTTCAAGAGGCTGGGCAGACGATTCACATGAAATGTCAAGCATTATTTTCTCTTAAAATATCAACGTCGTCTACTCTAACCGCTTTTCGACGATTTAAGGTTTAATCGTGTAGCGCACAATGCAGTCTGATTTAGGTTTCCCCTAAGTACCGAGGACATTTGTCCTATGCAATTCATAGTATTTTTTCCTGTCATTATGTCTGAGCTGGGAAAGAATGACGTGACAAGATTACAACTTTTATGGTAACAAAATTAAAGACAAGTAAAAGCTTTCTTCAGTCCAGAATTCAATCAAACCGGTTTATGCCATTTTTATGTTTCTTTTAAGCTAATTGAGTCGTGCCATAAGAAAAGGTCCTCATAGCAACCTAGAACAGCAAGGTACAGCTCGTCCTGCATGTAAACAAATTCTGATCAGAGCCTTCACTGTCCATCGATATAGTCTACAGTTACCATTGAATCTATTAGCGAACAAGAAACACTCTGATTACTCTGTTTTTATACACAGTCTGAACTGGACCATCATAGCCAATATATGCGATAAGAATCTGTTTCTTAGGAAAATGGTTCAATTGTTGTCTGAACAAAACCTTGCACGTGGGTGTGACGAACACGCAAATCGTTTGATGTTTTCTTCTGTCTTTTTGTCAATCTCATCAACATAATGCCTTGTGCGTTTGACGTTGTCTCGTTTCATTTAGTCTGTGTCTGTATAATGTTCTATACATTGGTTTAAAATAGATATTTATTTAGATTATACATGGCCACCAATGTGGTTTATCGGTCAGATCTGACCATGAACATCACACTCGCTTGCTGTGTTTGCTCTTTTTTCTGTTTATATCCAATACAGTCGAACCTCAATGGCTCGAACATCTTTGGGACCATGGAAATTTGTTCGAGACATGAGTAGTTCGAGCCACTGTGGGTTAATCATGGTGCCAGTTCAGGAAGCAAATAGCGATAATTTAGGAAAATCTTTTCGATTTTCTACACAGTGTTTGTATGTTGAGTGTACTCATTAGAATCGCTTCGATGAGGCGATTCTAATGAGTACACAAAACATACAATTTCACGATAAAATAAGAAAATGTCTTTAAATATTTGTTTTCTTGAGCTATCGGAAGAATTTCGTAGGGACTCAAAAACGAGTTCGAATTAGCCATGGTAAACGAGCCATCTGTGTTCGAGCCATCGAGTTTCGACCGTATGTGCTCTGAAGAGTCGATCACAAGTGGTGCATGATAGATCAGAAGATGAAAGTTGTACTGGCGATACTAATGTAATTTTTGTATTGTGCCTCTCTCGTTCCTATATGTGTTTCTAGTTCCTCAAAGGCAAACACATCCTTTCTGATAAGGTCATTAATCCTTTCACCCCTGAATTTCTTAAATGGACTCTTCTGTCTCTGAATTTAGACACACCTTTTGTTGCAAATACGGGGATTCAATCAAAAATCAATAACTGACTGGCAAAAAGTGTAGATTAAGATCAGATGGTTCGCAACGAGTCGTCTCATCTAGATCTCATCACGAAAGCATACCTATATAATTTTGACCCCCTTAAACCCCACTTTTATATAGTAAAACTGGGGTTTACAGGGGTATACATTATTTTTCTTATTCCTACTCAAAAACATACATTGTGGGTACTCGTTAGAACCGCCTCGCGGTTCTAACGAGTATTCACAAGCTATGTTTTGAGCAGAAATGTGAAAAAATATCAGAGTTTTATCTGAAAATTTTCAGTTTTTGGAGGTGAGATTTTCAATTTATATTTGAATAGGCATGTTTTCGTAATGTGCACTGTTTGCAAAGGTATGTGTATTGGTCTACTGGGATAAGGCTACCCCTCGACGAGTGTTCTTCAGGGAAGTAATTTTCTCTTTTACTTTTGTCCGTTCTTAGGCAGTGGTTCTTGCGTGATTAATTCATTATAAGGCTTTGAGGTCCCTTGCTGCATATTAAGTCCTGTTTGCATCCTCCGCACTGCGTGGTAAGTCCTGTTTGAAGTCTACCATTATGGTTACCCGCTGTACGGTTGCCCACTTTGCTTTCTGTTTTAGTTGCATGTGTTTTTTATGTGTCAGGTTTGTTATTCCTGCAGTCACCGTCAGGTGCTGCTCTCTTCAGTTACTGTTTCCTTATGATTGTGTTTTGAGTATGCATTGCCCGGCCTGTCAAACGTCGGCCAATCACCTTATTTTGGTCAGTGCATTAATTTCTTACCCATACTCGTTGAGGTTTCGCCAAGATAGATTTTGATTGGTCAATGATGTGTGCACATACTCTTGATTAATCAATATGGTATGACGTATTAATTCCGAGGCTTTAATTAGTCATTTTGGTATGGAGTATGAATGGTAACCATGGTAATAGAGTTTTCCAGGAGAAAAAAGAGCAAATGCCACAATTTTAGAGAGAAGATACATATGAGTCATTTTTCCATTGCACGGGCCGAATTTCGGGAATGCATTATTGTTAATCTTTTCTCGTTGCATTTTTGTGTACACAGATTTTGATAGGACACTTTGTCAGCATCTAAAATGTGTGTCTTAAAGTACTGACTACATTGTAAATGGCTAACATTGTAGACCTTGATCAGGCGCCGCTTTTGTGGCGTCTGATATGAGGTTTACACTGTTTGCACAAGATTAGTTTATGAAAAATTAGGGAAAGTACCTGTTTATCCTAAATATTCGGATTACTCCGGGTGGACAATTTTACCTATATTTAATGCAAACAGCATAGACCCTAATCAGACGTCGCGTCCTCGCCGTCTGATCTGGGTCTACACTTGTCAGTACCTCTTTTATCACATGACCGTCAAGTTATTCAGTGAAATAACCCATGCCATAAAATCATATGACCACATGTGTGATAACACCTGCTGGGCTTTCCATTGGTTAGCCTACTAGTAATTAGCCTCATTAATATTAATCCGCCTATTGATAGAAACTAAGCTGGTGTCTGCGTTCGCTGATATAACTTTCATTTTTGAAATAGATCCTGCCTTCAATTTTGAGTGAATGATTAGGTTCAGGTCGATGGAAGGAGAAAACATAATAAAATCACAATGTGAATAACACGGCAACCAGAAATGTTCATGGTAGTTTATATTCGATGTTTTCCGGCAAAAAATCTGCAAAATTAGTACATTGGAAGATAAGGAAACTATATACAGTCGACTCTCGTGATCTCGAATTCCAAGGGACTCTATTAAATACTTCGAGATATCCGTTCCTCGACATATAAGATTTGCAGAGTTTAGGAAAAAATTATTCGAACAACAACATTTAACAAATATATATGTAACTAGACTCTTGAAGTTAGAGATATATTAAAAAATATTGTGGAAAAGAGGAGAAATTGCTCCTTAGGAGCAATTTCTCCTTTTTTCCACAATATTTTTTAGACTTTTGTTAGATGTTCATGTTTCGGCAATGACCAGATTTTCACTTCGAGATAAGCGGTTATTCGAGATAAGCGAGTTCGAGATAACGAGAGTCAACTGTATTGTTTCATTTGAAATATGAAGTCGAAGAGAAAGAAATAGACACCTACTCATGCTAAAGAGGAAATGAGATGGTTATTTGAGCTTGGGTAGAGCATTTCCTGAAAAAGTGTATGGGCGCCGAGCGAACACTGAGCTCAGCCTGCGCATCGGCGCAGTCTGATCAGAGTCTTCGCAGGTCACTCTTTGGGTAGCCAAGGATCCAAAGCGTCTTCGGGCGGACAGTGAAGATTGATGAGCAGGCTGAGCCTTCATTGGACGCACACGTAATTTTATAGGAAAAGCTGTGCCCCGCCCCATTTTATTTGATCTTGGATGGAGGACACTTAGACAATTAGATATTTATCACCGTGTATCATAGAATCCGGAACTTGGTACCACTTCAGTCGATAAACAACTATAAAAATGGCTGGAATGGCACGTAGCCAGGTCAGTAGAACTTTTTTTTTCGATGCCTTTTAATGAGTGTCATCCTTTGAAATGAAAAGTATTAGTTCCTAGAGACATCTGACTGTTGTCCACGCCCGTGATTTTTCAAAAATATTTCTGTATTTCGCTAAAAAGACTTGGAATCCTGCGAGCTGGTACTTTTCAAAACAACGTGTCTCCTCGAAAACATGATCGTTTCGGCATTGTTTAAAGCATTTTCCTGTTCTTTTTTCAATGTCAAAACATTCAGCATATTAAGAATCACCTTCGGTATAAGTTTCATTTGCAACGACAATGATTTGACTGAATTATTCTCGAAAACACGAGTTTCTGGGAGTACGGCAATTTGGAAGTTCTGTGTACGGCAGCTTGAAAAACATAATAAATTTACAGTACGGCAACTTGCATCGATTTTACGCAGCAAAACTGACCGATTTCCATGCATTATGTTTGTTAAACTTGTCTCTTTGCAGGTTTTAATGCCTTTCACATGTGGCTATTGCCCTACATCTTCCAGCCAGTTCAAAGAGACAATTAATCACTTGGTAACATCTCATAGTGAAAAAGAAATCAAAATGAAAAAGTTGGACGGTACTGCGTTACGCACTCTCAACTATCAAATAATTCCCGACATGTGTCGGGAACAAGGTCGGGAGATAACATTGAATGAACATATAGGGACTATCCATGTTTCAAAACCTGATAAAGTGCCAAAGGACAGCCCGTTTAAGAAACTTTTGATGGTTTCTAGAAAATTTCACCATGAGTATACTTTTCTTCTCCAGTTTCTCTATCAATTACTAATAATACGTGCTGCTTCGTTTGCGTGCATGCACGCTCTGAAAATACAGGGAAAATGCTAATGAATACTCTACAAATGCCTTACCAACGTTACAAGTGTAATGTGCAATCAATACGAACAGCTTGTCAATTCTTAAGAATGCGTTGCGAAAAAAGGAGAATGTGCTTTCCTTGTGAATATAAGGAGCATGTTTCTAATATTCGTAACACCCCCAAAACGTCAGCGAATGCTTATGAACGCTTGTGAATGTTTGACAATCATTTTACGATCATTACGAATTGGTGACGAATGACATTCGCAAGCACATTCGCCATAGTGTGAGAGCACTATAAGAAATGGGGAATTTCCACTCCTTTCACCAGTTACAAAGGACAACGTGCATTAACAGAACTTTTTTGGCCCCTTGGGCCATCCATAAAAATTGTTTGTTTGCTGTCCCCCGGCCGACTCACTATTTTACCCCCACTCAAAAATTTATTGAGATCTGGCGATTTTTTCACACATTTTTATTGGGAAAAGTCTTTATGATTCAATGTTTGTTTTAATTTTGAACATCACTCTGACAATAATTCAAATGTTTTACTTAACAGCGGAGAATAGGTCATTAACTACTAGGCATTGAATCCACGAAGATTATTTAACATCACAAGTTTATAAAAAAAAATATCACCTACCTACCGACCCACCCTGAGAATTCTGGGTGGGGTGACAGCAAACAAAAATATTTTTAAGGATGGTCTTGTGATGCCAACAAATCAAAGTTGTAGTCAAGAAATTTCTTTGAGCTGATTTGTTTTCTTTTTAAATAAGATCAATGATCCTCCTGTCCAAGTTCACTAACATTCAGGTTTTCGGTTGCTATGGTAACAGAAAATGGCCGCCGAAGTAGCCTAAATCCTATGAAATCGAGTTTTTTGGCCTGAATTCCCCTCGTTACAGCACGTTTTCAAAAATTAAATACAAGCACAGCTGAATATCAAAAATATATTTTTCATTTTATACATTTGATGAGGTTTAGCATCCGTTAAAATATCTTTTTGCAATCAGCTATGCTTTCTCCAAAGCCACCCACAACAAAATTCCCGATCCTATAAGAATTATGTTTATGCAGGATGCACAATATGCTCCTCGAGGGAGCACATTTTGTAGGGATCGTAGTGTGACTGTACAGAGTTCCATTAAGCATAAAAGTTGTCTGCGAGCCCTCAATAAATCAAAATTCAAATGCGCATGCTCAGTCACTCAAAGGGCTATGGGTCCAATGGGTCCAGTTCTTTTGTTGATTTTAGACAAGACTAGGCATAACTTGCCCCAGAGTTGAGATTTTGATGAGTCGGTGGTGGCTGAAGGGGGGAGCGTTGCTTCTGGGTGCCTTGGGTTGGCCTCATTTGCAGATTGTGGCGTTCCCTGAACCGCATCGCCCACTATTTGGCGTATTATTTGTTTCTTGTCAATGCTAATTGCCGTACAGTTAGTGAAAAAGTCGCCGTCCTGTACTTCTGTACAGTGTCGCAAGTTGCCGTACTCAAGTGCTTCCCGATTTTTCCTGTTTTCATCGAGTTCCAGAACAGTTCGGAGAAAAATGTTAAATGAATATGAACAGCAGGCATGGCAATGCGTGTGGGACATAATGAAATGGAATTTATCGCAGTTGTTTGTGCGATAAACGGGCGTGTTACAAAGATGACACATATGTTCGCGGTACCAGGCTGCTCGTTTTGCACTGAAAAATGAACTTCAAACCATTTTCATGTGATTTCAGGGGGTGCATTTAAAACTAAAATGTCTTCGATAAATGAGGAATGTTTATTTAGTGCACAATACCTCGACAGAACATTATGATAAAGGATTTTCTTACCCTGGACATAATCCAATTCGTTTGTTTATGAGTTGTTTATCGACTGAAGTGGTACCAAGTTCCGGATTCTATGATACACGGTGTTTATGTTAACCCAATTATACCGAGTGGATTCTTCTACTTTAACTCTTTGGACAGATTCATTTCCTATTTTAGGGATGTCTGGTTAGTTACTATTATTATCATGTTTTGTAGAAAGGTCTGAACTTAATGCAAACAGTGTAGAGCCAGATCAGACGCCGCGTTCTGCGGCGTCTGATCTAGGTCTACACTGTTCAGATGCTGCGTTCTGTGGCGTCTGATCTGGGTCTATACTATTTGCCAATGTCCCAGTTATGGAACGCAAGGCATAAATGTGTTGAGTTTGATAAGACGGAATTATTGGAATAAACATGCAAAACTTACTCTTGTTCGTAGATATGCAATCTCATCAGTTTCTTAGAATTGAGATCAGTTTTCAATATTTATTCAATATGCCTCATTATTTTAAAGTGCATACAGTTATGCGATCTGATTTCTATTCTACTGATAAATCTTCAAATAAAAAAGCTTCAAGGCATTCACAAGAAGAAGAAAAACGCCCTTATGTCAAAAGCGATCTCCGAAGTATACTTGTATACTTGTGTGTCCAGTACATTACGTTAACAAGTTTCTGTTTCTTCATAATATGTAGTGGAAACATGGCTATGCAAGGTCAACGTTATCACAATGTAGGTGGACTTTTAGAAATTTGAGGCTTTAAAACCAACTTTTCAATTAATGGGTGTTTTTGTTTTTGTTTTTTTTTTTTCTTTTTTTTTTTTTTTTTTTTTTTTTTTTTTGTTTTTTTTTTTCTTTGTTGTTGTTGTTGTTGTTGTTGTTGTTGTTGTTGTTTTTTGTTTTTTGTTTTTTTTGTTTTTGTTTTTGTTGTTTTTTTTCTTCTTATTCTAGCAACGTTTTCTACTGCATAAATATGTCTCAGTTTGCTTCATAATTGAAACATTACTTATTTCTCATATTATATGGAGACAACGCCATCTAATTATATAATAAAAATATTATTTTTTCCCAATAAAATCGTGTGTTGTGGGTACTCACAACATATATTTTTGTTTTTCTTTTTCTTGTGAATGCCTTAAAGCTTTTTTTAGAAGATTTATCAGTAGGAAAGACAATCAGATCGCATTACTATATGCTAATAAAATCAATGCAAATAATCTGTCGAGTGCTGGTGACTGAGTGTGTTGTCTAGACATTGGGTCTGCCACACGTTACTCGGCCTCTAGCTCTCGACAGATTGCTGCAAATGTTTGTGTCTATCTGGCGCGACGCAGGAGTACTGGAATAAATTGTAAGATTTTTAAATGATCATACAAAACAGTTTTATCTGATAGGGAACTAGCATATGTACCAAGTGTCCACTACTTTGTTATGCATGTATATAATTAATTTGTTGTCCATATTGTTCATAACGTCTTAGATGTATTAGTTTAATGTGTGTTTTACAGCGGGCCACATGGTAGAATAGTCTTATTACTAAATGTATTTTACCCTCTTAAAATAATGTACAAATAAAATAAATAAATATAGCACTAGATAAGATCGAGTTAAATATTTCTTTTTGGCTTTCTTCACAAAAAATATATGTTGTGAGTTCTCATGAGAAGCGCTTTTATGAGACACTTCTCGGTAGTACCCACAACACACGATTTTATTGGGGGAAATTAATATTTTTATTATACAGCCCAGCTCGCATTCTTTATACACCTACAGCGGGCCGTTATCGGCCCGTCAGTTATCCTGACGGCCGATAACGGCCCGCTATAAAGTTATGTAGAACGCTTACTCGGAAATATGTTTATCTAGAGATGTGGCGACTGATCTGGGTTAACACAGTTTGCTCAGGCCTCTCAGAATACTTTGAAAAATATGGTAGTTGCTGTTGATTACCCTAGTTACATTATAGAGTCATTAAAAGTCTTGCTGAATTTAATGGCCATAGATTTGAAACGGTCCATCTTATTATCTGTTGTTTTGTCAAACGTTGTTGAGTGAATGGCAAACAGTATAGTCCCTGATCAGACACCGCGTTCTGCAGTGTCCCATCTGTATCTAACACTGTTTGCCCAGACATTTCTGGTCAACTATATGAGTAAGTATGGTAGTTGCCATTGACAACCCTAGTTACATGATAGAGTCAATAAAAGTCTTCCTGGCTTTAATGGTAATAGATTTGAACAGATCCATTTTATTATCTGTTGTTTTGTCTAAATGTTGTTGGATGATAGGCAAATAGTGTAGACCCTAATCAGACGCCGCGTTGTGTGGCCCTGATCCTGGTCTAAATCGTTTTTCCTGAACTTTCTGGTCCAGTTTGAGAGTAAATACGGTTGTTGTCATTGATTACCCTAGTTATATGATAGAGTCATTAAAAGTCTTACTAACTTTAATGGTCATAGATTTCATCTTTGCGAAGAGCGCAATGAAATTTAAGACTGATGTGTCACCCGCATTATTTGATTGTATTGTCTGATAGTGAGTTTCTGGTTCTAGACGGAATGGGAAACTGCTTTCATGATGATTTAAGGGAAATGGACACACCGCAAACAGAAATAACTCCGGCATAAAAATATAGCATCTGTTCTCAATTTAAAAAAATGGGGGCTTCTCTTTATGTTCTGATTGGGAGAAATTCTTTTCTTTTAGAGTAGTTCCTACTTTTTAAAAGTTTCAAATGCGAAACAAATACTTTTTCTGTTTGCCTGCTAAATGGCAATAAGAACTGTTTGAAACTATAACATCAAATTTGCCATAGTCTAAATTAAGTGCAGGATATACATACCGTATTTATCCTAAGTATTCGGACACCTCAACTCCTTACCATTTATGTTCTAAAATTTGAACCAGTACAATTCATTACCCGATGTTGTGTCTAAAAATTGCTGAATGAGTGGCAAACAGTGTAGACCCAGATGAGACGCCGCGTTCTGCGGCGTCTCATCTGGGTCTATACTGTTTGCTCAGGCCTGTCTGTCCGAATACATATGGTAAATACGGTAGATCATGATGCAATATGTCTGAGTTGTGCATCTTTGCAGACTGATCAGATTGTGTCGGTTAACTTGCATAGTATTAATATTTTTCATCACGAAAACATGCCTATATATTTTTGACCCCCTGAAACCCCACTTTTATATAGTAAAACTGGGGTTTACAGTGGTACATTATTTTTATAATTTCAGCTCAAAAACATAGATTGTGGGTACTCGTTAGAACCGCATCGATGAGTCGGTTCTAACGAGTACCTACAATCTATGTTTTGAGCAGAAACATGAAAAATATCAGAATTTTTTATCTGAAAATTTTCATTTCATGATGGTAAAATTTTCAGTATATTTAAATAGGCATGTTTTCGTAATGGAAATCACTTTATTTGCCAAGGAACACGACGTTTCAGCCATCAAATAGCCTTTCTCTGGAAGACCAATTCAATTTGATACCTACATTTGCAATAAAGTACTTAAATATATATTAAAAGTACTTTAAAAATTAGATTTCTTAAAATACTTCTTCTTTTTACTGATCAATCATAGATAGTTATCAAACAACATGACGTGACATCATGACAACTGAGCCAGAGCATGACACTTCCCAATAAGACGCATGACTAAATCATATGTGAGTCCAGCGAGGATTCGGGTCAGCCTGCTCATCCGCGCAGACTGATTGGAGTCTTTGTCGGAAGTGCGGTGATTTAGCGCAGTTGTATGAAGTTGTTTTAAGTCAGTAGAATTCGTGTGCAGTTTGGCGTAATAATGAAGTTTTAGAAGTTTAGAAGTTTATTAATGCAATAAGCCATACGGCCCATGAGCATATATACAAGTGACAACATACAATGATATACAGGATAGCAATAGCAGATTATATAAACATATATATTCATTTTCACCCATCTTTGGGAGAGGTGCGCATATAGGTTTGCTAAAATTTGAAATAATTGAAAAGAAACATCATCTGAAACCCTCTAGCATCATAAACATGTAGCTAGTACTCACATCTAATACATATACATGAATCTATCCTTTCATACTGAGATTGTGTATTTGTCACTGCTAAAATATCAGCACGTAACCTTAAACTAACACTACCAGTGCCCTCATTTTAAATGCTTTTTCTATAAAGTAACTTAGGTTTTTAATTATTTTTCTGTTTTGGGAGGTTAACAATTCAATAAATTTCGGCATATTCGGACTCTGCCAGTAGTATCTTTTAATATACGTTTTCCGTAGATCATCATAAATAGCACATTCTAAAATGAAGTGAAATTCATCTTCTAGTACCCCACAAGCCCTGCATTTTCTATTATCCAGAGGAATTTTATTCGGCTTTGCCCATCTACCCATCTCAACTTCGAGTCTATGTGAAGATACTCTTAATTTACACAAACTTCGCCGGTATTTTTCGACCTTTATTAATTCCAAATATTTTTGATGCTGAAAATTTGCTATATTAATATAACATCTCGCTCTAGTGGAAGCCTCAAGTTTTGCATGCCAATCCTGAACAAATATATCTTTCACTCTTGTTTCAAATGTATTCAAAAAGTTATTTATATTTCCTACCCCTTGTGCATTCCAAACCTCCAAAAAACCCAGACGACTTAGTAAGTGCTTAACATGTGAAGCCCAATTGTGTTTATTTGGATGCAATTCCATGTCGTTTAACATCATAATATAGATACATTTAATATATTTATGTTCATCAGTATATATAACCTTTAACCAGTACTTTATAATATTAATGTATCTATGTGCTTGATAATCGATTCGACCTAACTCTCCATATACAAAATCGTTCTGTGTTGACTGTTTTACCCCTATCATTCTTTTGCAAAATTGCATATGTAGTGTTTCAATTGCTTTTGCTGCATGAAATCCCCAAACTTCCGATCCATAATTCAAAATTGGAGTGATTAATTTGTCAAACAAATCTAAAATATGAGCTGGACTTAACGGAGTGAAGTTGTGCAAATATTTGTTTAGTGTAAAAATCGCCTTTAATGCTTGTCCTGAAAGGGTCTTTTGAGTTTCGAAAGAGGAACCGCCTGAGGTAAAAACTATTCCCAAATAACAGAATTTTTTTACGATTTCAATGGCGTTTCCCTTGTATTTAAACTGTAAATCACCCGACAATCTGCCCCCCTTTCTGAAGATAAGTATCTTTGTTTTACTAGTATTTACAGTTAATCGCCACCTATCACAATATTCTTCGAGTACATCTAAAGATTTCTGTAGTTCTTCGGACGTATTTCCAAATGTGACGGTTGGGGAACTGATCACATCGTGATGTCACGTCATGTTGTTTCGTACCTGTCTATAAGATTGAACAGTAACAACAGAATTGATTTAAGAAACATAATCTTTACATGAATTTTAATATGTATTTAGATATTTTATTTCAAATATAGATATCGAGAGGGTACTCGTTTATTCCTCTGGTAAGTATTGAGGTAAAGATTTAAGGTAAACACGTATTGTAATGAGTTAAGGTCTCGAAGTAATTAGGACTTAAATTGTAGGATAAGTAGTTCTCAAAATAAGTAGGGTTCAAACTATAGGTCAAGTGTGGAAAAGCGTTAAGGTATCCAAGTAATTTTGGTTCAAAATGTAGGCCAAGTATTGAAAGGAGTTGAGTTTCCAAGTAATTAAATTGTAGGACAAGTATGGTAAGAGTTGAGGTCTCCAAGTAATTAAGGCTTAAATTGTAGGACAATTATGGTAAGAGTTGAGGTCTCCAAGTAATTAAAGCTTAAATTGTAGGATAAGTATGGTAAGGAGTTAAGATCTACAAGTAATTAGGACTCACAGTAGAGGACACGTATGGTAAGAGTTAAGGTCTCCAAGTAATTACGGTTCAAATTGTAGACAAGTATAGAAAGGAATTGAGGTCTCCAAGTAATAAGGGCTTAAATTCTAGACAGGTATGGTAAGAATTGTGGTTTCCAAGTAATCAGGGCTTAAATTGTAGGTAAAGTATGGTAAGGAGTAAAGTTCTACAGTCTTAAATTGTAGGATAAGTGTGGTAAGGACTTAAGGTCTCAAAGTAAGTAGAGTTGAACTTGTAGGTCAAGTATTGTAAGGAGTTAAGGTCTTCAAGTAATTAGAGCTTTAATTGTAGGATAAGGATGGTGAGGAGTTAAGGCCTAGAAGTAATTAGGGCTCACATTAGAGGACACGTGTGGTAAGAGTTAAGATATCCGAGTAATTAGGGTTCAAATTGTAGGAGCGGGCCCCCGTAGTGGTAGCCTAGTGGATAAAAGAGTTGACTCTTAATCCATTTGGCTTCTCACCGCTGTGGTTCGAGCCTCGCTCGGGTCATATGTGGGAAAGCCAAGTTCTGCTTACGGATGGTCAGGTGTTTTTCCCGGGCTCTCCGGGTTTCGCCCACCTTTGATGAACGATCGGCTCGATATAAGTGAAATATTCTTGAAGGGCCGTAAAACCCAAATCAACAAGTATAGAAAGGAGTTGAGGTCTCCAAGTAATTAGGACTTAAATTATAGGACAAGTACGGTAAGAGTTGAGGTCTCAAAATAATAAGAGCTTAGATTGTAGAACAAGAATGGTAAGAATTGAGGTCTCCAAGTAATTAGGGTTTAAATAGTAGGACAAGTATGGTAACATAAATAGGATGAGCGTGGTAACTGTTGGTATTCTCACCAGAAATCTACTACAATTCACCATTCATTCGCTGAGCCAGGTATTGGAAATCTAACAGCCTTCTCTCTTGATCACTTTTTGCAGTTTTCTCCTTAAATGCATTCATTTTCTACTGTTTTAGAGGTCCTAATTGGTTTAATAATACCAACTCTCTTCAATCTGCCTGTTATCAATGGAAAACTGACACGCAACGAGCCGATTGCATGCTAGATTCAGTGCACTGCGATATGACTTCATCCGTACTGCTGTAGGAAAATCAACTTTTCTAACGCTTAGCATGCTAAGTAAACATTTCAGCAGAGAATTCAAGCAATTTTATTTTCCCCAGAAAATAGACTCTGACATTTCATGAAAATTGTCTGCTCGGCAGACAATTTGCATGAAATATCAAAATCTATTTTACGAGAAAAAAAGAAAGAAATATTCATTTATTTGTCGTATGTTGAATCTGTCCAGAGAGTTGTAAAGGTTAAATCATCTGCTAAGTCCTATGTCTATTAAGTCCCTTTTGTCTGAGGCAAATATGATTTATTTATATCACTGAATATTAAGACTAGTTTAAGCCTTTTTGTATATTTGAATATTCTTGCAACATCTTTTATAAGCAATGGAAGCTTGTTCTGTGTCTGAAATAGAATATTCATCAACGAATAATTAGACGGACACGTGGTTTTGACGTAGAACTTTGTGAAACAAAGACGTGGAATAAGTATGGTAATTGTGATATGAACAAACCTGGGTTGCTCTCCTGGACAATGTTCAAATTATAATTTGTTGTTTATTGTGATATTCGTAAAATAATAACACACAAAAAAAAAACATGCACACATTTTAGTTGTAAAACTAGCCGGTCTCTGCAGTGCAGTTGGCTGCGCTTATGACCACAGATCTAAGGCTCAGGCGTTCTAATCCCTACAGATCTAGGGCCCGTGAGCTAATCCCTGCAGATCTAGGGCCCGTGCGTTCACATCCTTGCTTGGCCACATAACGTTCGTGGAAATTATTCATGAAATCATGAAATCATTTTTATGTATGAATTCAGAGATTTCACTAATTATTAACCCATTTATGCCGACTGGACTCTTCTACCTCGTTTTTTTGGACATGTCCATTATCAATAGAAGATAGATATTATTACCATGTCTTATATAAATTCCTGTAATTAATGCAAACAGTGTAGATCCTGATCCGACGCCGCGTTCTGTGGCGTCTGATCTGGGTCAACACTGTTTGTCAATGTCCCTTTTTATGGGACACTAGGTTTCAATGGGTTAAACAACATCGCCCAAATTTGGAGAAGGCATATCGTGTAAAATTGTTAATGTGCAATATAATATCCTGCACTTATACCAAGTCCCACTTCAGCTCATTGTTTCAAACCTTAGTCTATGTGTTTGTTTGTTTTGAAGTTTTACGGCAGTCAACCCAATGGGGTCATGTCGAGCGCGGTCAGTTTACCTAACCACACTTTCATAGAATTCCAAATCTTATTCTAAGCGGTGAATCAGTTTTGTGCACATTCTTTTGCAAGAAACTGACAACTGTCCTTCTTGAATCAGCGGAATGGAGAAAATGACCGTAGAAAATAGTTCATGATCAAATTTCCACGAAAGAATGATGCCGATCCGGTGGGGGTCGAACCCGCAACCTCCTGATCACTAGTCTTAGTCTATGCTATATATCGACAAAACAGAACAGAACAGAATAGAATTTTATTTCGGGTTGCTAAATACAACATACAAGGTACTAAATCCTGAGACTAAATCATTTACAGCAGGGTACATTTCATTAAAATTCGTCCTCCCTGGGTCATGTTTTACATTATTGAACAGAATAACCTGAGTACTTATGCAGTCTGATCAGAATCTTCGTTACTTGTTATCACAATTGATGACTGTTGAATAATATACCAATGAATAGTAAAGACTGCGTTCCATAACGAAAACAAGCCCATTCAAATATACTGAAAATTTTACCACCAAAAAATGAAAATTTTCCGATAAAAAATTCTGATATTTTTCATATTACTGCTAAAAACATAGATTGTTGGTACTCGTTAGAACCGCCTCGGCGAGGCGGTTCTAACGAGCACTACAATCTATGTTTTTGAGCAGAAATAAGAATAATATTGTATACCCCTGTAAACCCCAGTTTTACTGTATAAAAGTAGGGTTTAAGGGGGTCAAAATTATATAGGCGTGTTTTCGTGATGAGACTTGATATGTATAACCACCATCGCATATTTAAGGGCCATTTTCTTGTGAGGTTCATCAAATGTAACATAAATGGCAAGCAACAATAAAAAATAAAACAAATATCAAATGCAGGCAGTTTGTTAGCCATTAACGCGATCAAGGCGAAATTTCTCATTTTCCCCGCAGAATAAGATTTGGAATTCTATGGAAACGGGTTTAAGATAAACCTATTTAAAACGCCATTTGCACATATTTAAATCAAAAGAAGGCATTGTCCTAAACTAGAAGGACAATGCACGTTTAACGCAATCATCTTTTCCTGTTAATGCCATTTTTAATGTCAGGAAACGCACCTTCAGACATGTGTTCCCAACTAAGATTCAAATCAGCCTGCGCATTGCCGCAGTATTTTCAGAATTATTATTTTCCGAAAGAAGAAACTTTGCATCCTTGCATTACGAAAACACGCCTATTCAAATATATTGAAAATTTTACAACCAAAAAAGGAAAATTTTCAGATAAAAAGTCTGATACTTTTCATATCTCTGCCCAAAACATAGATTGTGGATACTCGTTAGAACCGCCTCTGCGAGGCGGTTCTAACGAGTACCAACAATCTTTGTGTTTTAGCGAAATAAGAAAAAAATAATGTATACCCCTATAAACCCGAGTTTTACCATATAAAAGTGGGGTTTAAGGGGGTCAAAATTATATAGGTGTGTTTTCGTGATGGATTTCGAAGTTTCTGCTCAGACTGCGCGAAGCGCAGGCTGATCTTAATCCTCGCTGCACGCACAAGTCGGAAGGTACGTTTTCTGACGTTGCATCTCATTTTATAGAAGTATATATTTCTCTGACAGAAAGCAGGATTGTCATTATAGTTCTGCAAGCCGATATTATAAGGTGCTGTTGGTTTTTCCCTTACATTGAACAGGAAAATGATAAATACTGGTTATTTTTTTGTCTGATGGCGGAATGTCTGCTGTAAACTAGTGTAAACCCTTGTCCTGCTGAACCCGGATATACCCTGCCTTTGCAAACACTGTAGATCCAGATCAGTTGGCTTCTTCAGACGCCCAACTGATCTGGATCTGCACTGTTCATCATTTAGTATTTGAATTTGTATGAGCAACTTGGATCAAATAATCTGATTGGTTGAAAATTAGAAGTGGGTGTGGCATCTTAATTTATTCAGCATAACAAGGGTTAAGCTTTAAGGAAACTCCACTATAGTAATCTTTTCTTGAAATGCAAAACGGCTCAGTCTACTTCCAAAATGGAATAATCCACTGCGCATACGTGAATTAATGAAGTTGGTTCTAGTAAAATCACTTTTATCTCAAGTGCGAACAGCGAACATAATCCGCAGCCTGATCTGGATTTGCACGTTCTTTGCTGTTTGAACATGGAATAATAGTTCTTGTTTTGCTGCGTATCACGAGTTAATTGAAGAAATACATGTCCCCTATCATAGCTCATAAAGGCGCTTTTTTCAACCAAAAAGTATCTTAATTTTTCTTATTTCTCGATGAAATCATATGTTGTGGGTACTCATTAGAAGCGCCTCGCCGAGGCGCTTCTAATGAGTACCCACAACATATGTTTTCGTCAAGAAATAAGAAAATCATTTTACTGATACCCACTCTTATATAGACCTACGCCTATCTAAAATGGATTCTTCGATTTATAGTGGTCTCATTCCGCCAGCAGAAAAAAACAAGGGTAGTGAAGTTGACTGTGTGAATGAAACGTCTTCAGTTATCGGATTGTACTGCAGTGGATTTTATTCTGTCAATATGAGATTTATAGGAATATTATGATCAGCTTCCGACCATTTTGATGGCATCACGAATAAAGACATGTAAGAATTTTCCTCCATCTTGTCTGTCTGTCTGTCTGTCTGTCTGTCTGTTTCTGTCTCTGTCTCTCTGTCTCTGTCTCTCTCTCTCTCTCTCTCTGTCTCTTTCCCTCTCTCTCTCTCTGTACGCGTGTGAGCAAGTGTACTTGTGCCCCTCTGATGATCACCACATGTTGCGTTTAGGAACGGGATTTGAGGGGCAGTGATACACTTTCAACGGAGACAACTCTGTTGAAACTGCTGTTCATCCCTTCTGAAAAAGGGATCTACTCCAAAAAAAAAAGACATTCTTTCCTTTTCGAGTAGCTCACTTACCAACGTTGGTAAACAAACACAAAGTGACAAAAGATATGTCCCTTGTCATGAAATGGCAGAAATCCTACTAAGTGTATTCATTCATCTCGTTTAATTTTTTTATAGTATTTTGTTCAACTCAAAATCTAAATTTAAACTGCTTCATGGCCTGTTTACTGCTTGTCGAATTGAAACTTAAAACTTACAGCGCAATTCTAGCAGTCGGTATTGTATTATTATATTCCTGTTCTTTTTTTCAGAGAACATAAGACTTGACATCCCATATGTCTTATTTTCTTTACAATATAAAAAATGGCATCTGTACCAGCTGTGATAAGCACTTTACCAGTTTAAATAAAATACGAGTATATAAACAGAACGTGTACATCACTATATTTATATGATATTTAGATTGCTTCGTTTCATTGTTTTTGAAAAATTAATGGAAGCAATGTAGCGAAGTTTCCGTGATACTAACGCTTACTTATATCACATGGTGCTCAACGCACGAAAAGGATCCCTTATGCAATTTGCGGACAACACAGGCCCTGATCAGCCTGCGCATAAGCGCAGGCTGATCAGAGCGTTCGTTGTCCGCTTACAGAATCAGTGGATACTCTAGTATATGACGACGAACAGAAAATGCCCAGATTAGACTGCACAGATGCGCGCGGTGATCTGGACCTACATTGTTCGGAAGATGGATAAGGGCCCTTGTCGTGCGTTGCGCATCATATTTAACCTAAACATTTGGACACCTTAGTTAATAATATATAATACTCATATCTCCAGATGAGGCTACTTTTGCAACCGAAAGGTACTGATATTTTTCATACTCTTTCACGAAAAGATGTTGAGTGTACTCATTAGAGGCGCCTCAACATATGGTGTGGTATTCATTAGGAGCACGACCCAGTTAGGCGCGTCTAATGAGTTCCCACAACATATGTATTCATGAAAAAATAAGAAAATATGTGGCTAGCCCCCTCTGAGCTGGAGCTTTGATCATTGCCCTGAGATTTGAAGTGATGCGTCAAAAAAACTGCTAGATGAGCGCCAGGCAGTATAGACCCAAATACGACGCTCTATCAAACGTCTGATCTGGGTCAACACTGTTTACTTCGGTCTGTTTGCCTGAAAATTAAGGGTAAATACCGTAATTGGAACTACGACAGAATTAAGGGCGAGTGAACATATAGCTGATTCAAATGAAAGCCTTAGCCACACTCTTAGTATCTAATTAAATGACAGTATTTAAATCTCAAACTCCAAGTATATGTTTTATACAGTTGACTCTCATTATCTCAAAACTGATTTTGCAACCAAAAAAGGAACATTTTCAGATAAAAATTCTGATACTTTTCATATTTCTGCTCAAAACACAGATTGTGAGTACTCGTTAAAGCCGCCTCGGCGAGGCGATTCTAACGAGTACCCACAATCTATGTTTTTTTAGCAAAATAAGAAAAAAAATGTATACCCCTATAAACCTGAGTTTTACTATATAAAAGTGGGGTTTAAGGGGATTATATAGGTGTGATAACTCAAACTTCTCCTTAAGTCACACTAGATAAAGGGCAATACTGCTTTAGTTTGCTTTGTGTTCCATACATTTCAACACCTTGTATCTCTAACTACTGTTATCTTAACGCTTAGCACTCTGGGTAAAATTTTCAGCAGACGACATTTTGAAATATTTTTCTTATTTTTCTCAGAAAACAGGATATGACATTTCATGCAAATTGTCTCCTAAGGAGACAATTTGCATGAAATGTCAAATCCTGTTTTCTGGGAAAAATAAGAAAAATATCATCAATCTGTCGTCTGCTGAAAATGCCCAGAGAGTGGTAAAGGTTAAACCAAACCTGTGGCCACTAAGAAGTTGCGAGGATTGCAGTTTATTTGATAGCACAGAGCCTACAGAGCTGTGAGTACTTCGATCCAAAGATTTTTTTTCAATGAAAATGATTTGTTCTGATTGACCATATCTTATCAGAAACCATTTTTCTTTTCCTATTCTGGGTTAAGTTCTCATATATATATATATATATATATATATATATATATATATATATATATATATATATATATATATATATATATATATATATATATATATATACCCTAAAAATTTAATTTACGGCCAAAATTGGTCTGACCTATACGATTTCTACAGTAAAGTGAAATATATATCCATAAAATTCTAACCGAAAACACTAAAACCAGCTCTTATATAGGAAATGGATCTGTCCAAATACTACAGTGTTGCATATGAAGAGAATCAATCAAAGCGAGTCTCCGATTTTCGTGATTTTGTGTGTTCTATGTTTCCAAAGGCTATCCATTTTTACTTTTATATTAGGTAGAAGAGTCCACTAAAAATATCTCTTTCGATGTGAAAGCAACTAGATTCATTTCTTGATCTCGGCCTTTCGTATGCAAAGGTTTTGAAATTATGGCATGACGACATTTACTTCAATTCCCTTCAATATCCATTTTTAAGACTTAGCAAGTATAATACAGAGTCCCATATTAATATTTTTGTAGAAAACCTACAAGCACGAACGCTCGAAAGATGTTCAGTACAATTTAAAATGTGCCATTCAAAATCGTGTCATAAAATTTGCTATCAAACGTTTTCTTACATGTTTATCGAGCAGCCAAAAATCGAATATTTTTTGGTGTTAATGTATTTCTACATACCTTCTAATAAATGCTATAGAGAACGGTAGAAGGTTTGTTGTGCATGCGAAATTTGAAAATTAATGTCAGATATGTAAACAGGGTACTCTCCCTTGAATGCGGAAAACAGTCGCAGTGTTACTCCTGGCTTTATGTTTGCATAAGTGCATGAGAAAATAAACGTTGTGCTTACTGTATTGAGCATTTTTCTCTAGAATTTGTTAAGTATCAACTGGGCTTCCATAGAAACGTGCAAGTCTTCGCGAAATGCAATGTATGCATATCTGCTATACAACTGTTTCATATACAGACATGTCAAGGCTTTCTTCCTATATCGAAATAAATTGCATATCTTTCCGATTCTAGGGTTAGCATTTTTTTGTACTGGAACCCGTACTATGTATAAGACGCATGACTTGTAGAATGGCGGCTATTACAATATGCTCATAATACAAAAACTGATCTATCAGAGTCAGCTACAAACGTTTCAAACAGCACGTCTTTTGGAGGAATAAAAGTAAAAAAAGGATTGCCTTTGTAAACAAAGAACACACAAAGTCACGAAAATCGGAGGCTCTGAACCCTGTATAAAAAGAGCAACAGAAGCAATTAATATGTTTTCTAATTTTATTGGTTTCAGTTAACTATATATTCATCTTAATATGCTATTTCAAACCCTGTAATTGTTTTAATAATGCCTGAAATCACATCACGCCAAGGAAGTTGAAATCAATTACATGAGTTATAAACAGCAACATTGTTCTAAACTGGGAAACCGACAGATATGTATTTCTTTTGATTTCGTAATATTTCTTCTATAATTTCATAGATACAGACAAATGATGTGCAACTTAATATAATGCACCATATGACATGGATGCCCGGCGAAAACAATTGTCCCAACAAATACACAACGTCGCAGGAACGTCGTTACAACGTCGCTGCAACGTCACGACGTTGCAGCGACGTTGTAACGATGTTGTTGCGACGTTGTTTGTTTGCTAGGGTCAACCTGAGCATCCGCTCAGTCAAATCAGAACCCTTGCTATCTACCACCAGAAGCCTTTGTTAAATAGCTATCTACAGATTGCCTAGCGAATAGCGATCATATTTCGCGGATGTGCAGGCTGACCTGAGTATTCGCCGAAGGTACATTAGTTCAAGTAGACGCGCCCGTGCCTAGTGTAATCGCCATTGCTAATTTCTTCAAATGGAGAGTATTACAAAGATTGTCACGTGAACATCAGCAGATCATATTCAAATGTGACCAATGGGGATGAAATCCGAAGCTCAAGCAAGTAACGACATAAATTGAAATTTATTTTATTACTGGAAAATAACCACTTCTGATTAGTTTTGCATGCAGAAAAATGAACATAATGCAACTTATGAAATGTTGGGTATATAGATATTATTATATGTAAATTTTATATCATACTCATTATCACCCCGAGACACCCATATCATCCCGAGGGCCGAAAGCCCGAGATAATACACATGGGTCGAGGGTTGATGTTTGATATTATACGAAAATTGTCCTATCATAATCTAATTATTATATATTTTTCATATCTGACCTGACGACATTGTGTTTTAGAACGAAACAGAACAGCAAAAACTTCCGCATGCTCTAAATGCGGGATAGGGATTTTTTTCCGTATGGAGAATACGGGTCAGGTGGGTGATATGGCTTTTTAGCCCAAGGGATTGATACGGGGTCTGGCTAATTTTAGCCTGATACAGTCTTCTAGCTATACAATCCTGATACGAGCATGAAACTTGTGCCTGTATTAAATATCATTACGGAAACACGCCTATTCAGATATACTGAACATTTTAACCACCAAATAATGAAAATTTTTCAGATAAAAATTCGGATATTTCTCATACTTCTGGTCAAAACATAGATTGTAGGTACTCGTTAGAACCGCCTCGGCGAGGCGGTTCTAACGAGTACCCACAATCTATGTTTTTGGGCAGAAATAAGAAAAAAAATGTATACCCCTGTAAATCCCAGTTTTACTATATAAAAGTGGGGTTTAAGGGGGGTCAATATTTTATAGGCAGGTTTTCGTGATGGTAATAATACATTTTTAGGTAATACATGATAAATAGCCATAATTTCATGTACCATATTTACCGCAAGTATTCTGACTTCTTAACTTCTTACCATACTTGTCCTAATAAAAAACAGGACCATTTATGTGCCTAAAATACTGCTGGATGAGTGACAAACAGTGTGGACCCTGATAAGACGCCGGTTTTTGCGGAGTCTGATTTTGGTCTGCACTGTTTACTTAGCCTGTCTGCCGAATTATTAGGGTAAATACGGTATCAAAGGAAAAGCGATGGCCCAGATCAAATTATCCGACTATACATGTACATGTTGATGTTTGGCTTCGGCATTTGCATTTGCCGCAAAGGCACAAATAGCATGATTCAAATTCTTCCTTTCTTATCAGTTTAATCCTTAAAGCGCCAATCATAACAATTGTCGTCTGCTTTGTCGTCTGCCGGTTACTTTAAAAGCTATTGTTGCAAACAGTGTGGACCCAGATCAGACTGCTCCTTTAGGAGCAGTCTGATCTGGGTCCACACTGTTTGTCTATATGCAAAATGAAATTTGAAAAGTTTGCAAGAAGATGCAGCAGACGTCATATGCAGACGACATTTTCAGATGCAGATTTTCTTGGCGCTTTAAGGGTTAATGTAATCTATTTACATCTAGGGATATTTCATACAGCCACACTTTAACCTATTGTAGTCTGGAGACCCCTAACAGGGTAATTGGCAAACAGTGCTGACCCAGGTCAGACGCCGTGGAACACGGCGTCTGATCAGTGTCTCCACTGTTGCAAATAAGTCAACCATTTTTCTCTAATATCTAAATCACAAAACCTGGCATACCTAAAATCAAAATTATACTATTCCAATATATAGTGTGGGGAGTTTATTCAGTCTACAATGGGTTAATATATGGGCTTAAACGGAACACTCAATATCTGAATGTAACACTTGCCTGATAAAATCAGAGCTGAAGGGAAACGGTGCTGTGAAAGGATAAGTCGACTTTACCCATTACCATCATCTGGGCTAATTCAGAAGATGACAAATTGACAACATTTTTCTTATTTTGTCCAGAAATAGGCTTTTTATTTTATTTTTTTTTCCCCAGAAAATAGGCTAGAGGGCGTAAGCGGTGTTGCAAACTTCATTACTGCTTATGAAGAGTCTCAATAAAACCGATGTTCTTTTTTTTTTTTTTTTTTTTTTTTTTTTGTTGTTGTTGTTGTTTTGTTTAAAAAACAATCCCTTTTTTACTTGAATTTGATATTTCATATAAATTGTCTCCTCTTGAAAACTAAAAGGAAAATAAATAAAATTCACCCAGTACGCACAGCGTAAATACAAATGTAATTTTCTATGTTTCTTTCGACATATCGATACAGCTGTTGAACCATATTTGCCTATGGCAGATTAGTTTACATTTAATGGTTCAGCCGTGTGATATTTTCTTCTCTCACTCAGGTGAGTTTTGTACGCTAGACAACATATTTTTGTTATGTCATTGTTTTGTTATGTCATTGATTATTTTAGCTTTTGTTCTAAATATGAGGGTACTTTCCGTCTTGAATCTAAACCACCAAAAAAAACACAAACGTACCTTAACCCATAAATGGGACATTGGCAAACAGTTTAAACTCAGATCAGACGCCGCAGAACGCGGCGTCTGTTCTGGGTCTACACTGTTTGCATAACGTTCAGATCTTTAAACGAAACATGACAATAATAATCACTAATCAGACACCCCTTATATAGTAAATGAACCTGTCAAAAGAGTTAAAGTAGAAGAATCCGCTCGGCATTAATGGGTTAAAATATGTGCGCTCTGCCAAACTATGAGAGGAATTGCTACAATCACGAAGCACAGCCTTTCAGCGGCACCAAAAGAATAGGAGATGATAAATATACAATTATAAAAACAAAATACACAGGGGTTGATTCAGAGGGGGGTCGGGGGGGGTTCCCTTTTTGACAAACATTTCATTTTCTTGGGAATTTTGGATAAATTTGATAAATTTAGGATACCGTATTTACCCTAGATAGTCACACCCCTCACTCTTTTCCTAACACTTCTCTATCTTCAATAAGTCCATTTTACTACCTTTGAATGTGTGTAAAATTGCTTTACGAGTGACAAACAGTGTAGACCTGATCAGACGTCGTGTTCTGCGGCGTTTGATCTGGGTATACACTGTTTGCTTAGGCCTGTCTTTCCGCATACGTGGAGTAAGTAAGGTAAACCTCGGACCTAATAATAACGTGAATATTGGGTCCAAGGGTAAACTGATTAAATCGAACCCCCTCAGAAATCATCATTACGAAAACACGCCTATTCAAATATGTACCAAATTTCACCTAAAAAAACTGAAAAATTTTAGATAAAAAACTGATATTTTTCATATTTCTGTTTAAAACATAGATTGTGGGTACTCGTTAGAACCGCCTCGCCGAGGCGGTTCTAACAAGTACCTACAATCTATGTTTTTGAGCAGAAATAAGACAAATAATGTATACCCCTGTGAACCCCAGTTTTCCTATATAAAAGTGTGGTTTAAGGGGGTCAAAATTATATAGGTATGTTCTCGTGATGTCTTGGGTCTGCCCCTGCTACATATGAAACCACTGAAACAGGAACAAAGTAGAACTGAAACAGGAAAGGTTGGTAGAAAAAATACTGGGGGCTTAAACCAGTTTAACTCGCGCGAAACCTGATGCAGTCATGTCAGATTTGCTACTCATTTAGAAGGTTTAGACATATCAGTATGTAGTAAAATGGGCTGTTAGTAGTCACGTACGTCTTCTAAGGCCCTCTTGGGAAGGGGCTGTGGTTTGTGATTGTGGCACTCCCTGGACTTTTCTTTTAAGGTTTTTTTTTATTTATTTTTTTTTTTTTTTTTTTTTTTTTTCATTTTGTAAGCCTTAGTGCGCTTGTGTTATCCTTTCGTTGACAGATTCTGAGAATCATACGTTAAAATTTACTTTCCTTCTCCTCTGACTTAGTTTCCTCTACTGACCTGTAAAGGCTTTAGACATTTCGCTGTCGAGGAAGATGTTGAACAGTGTTGGAAATCCCTGCGTCACTCCAGTTGTGATCATTAACATCTCGCAATTCTCTCTACACTGAAATTTGTTAGGGAACTCTAGCTGAAAGACGTTAATATAAGAAACTGGTGCTTCTGTCAAAAATAAAAAACAAGGATGCACCCTCCTATATGAAAGGTCTTTTAACTACCACGGTTGATGTTGTCCTCATATAACCTAAAGCAGTCAAACAGTTGCAAAATATTCTTGCGAAACATAGCTGAGTATGCAAATTTCTCTGCTAATAAAATATGAAAATTCAGTTAATAGCTGGAATGTTTTCTTATTAGCAGAGGCAACATCATGCTCAGCTGAGTTGAGCACGAAAACATTTTATAACATCGGGGCCTGGATCTGGAGAACGTAACTCCTCAAATCTTTCAAATTTTAAACAGAACCTGAAGAAACATAACGCACCCAGAGATTAAAAAAAAAAAAAAAAAAAAAAAAAAAAAAAGATAAATTCTGTCATGCAGTGACTAATCAAAACAAATTATTATTATTACTAGGATTCGCCATATCTGTAGCAGCCTAAATGCAGACCTGTTTAGAGTCGATATTATGTCAATACCAAGGTGAAACTGCGGTGTTCCAGTTGAAAATGCAGAACACTATTTCTTTGAGTGAAGATTTTTAATCTGAAAAGAAATTGTTTGATGTTGTCTCTTACATAATTTCTAAAATTAATCTGGATCTGTTTTTCTATGACAATACAAACTATAATGTTAATATGAATAGGGCTGTTTTATTTATGACTTTTAAAACACATAAAGGAAACTGTAGATTTAGGCAAAATACCTGACTTACAAAATATGCATACACACACCTGTGGCTGTAGCACAAGAAATATATTGGTGTCGTTGTAAAATTTTATTTTTACTCTACACATTTCCCCTTTTTATTTTGTTGTTAACCTTGTCCTTCTGAACCCGGATTAACCTGCCTTTGCAAACAGTGTAGATCCAGATCAGTTAGCTTCTGAAGAAGCCAACTGATCTGGATCTGCTCTATTTGCCATTCAGTATTTGAATTTGTTTCAACAACCTGGATCAAGTAAACTGATTGGCTAAAAATTAGAAGTAGGTATGACATCTTAATTTATTCAGCATGATAATGGTTAACTCAAGTAGTCTCTATTCACCATTTTAGCTTAGGCGAAATCTGTGCTCTGTACTAGAAAGATGAATATTTCATTTAAATGTATACATTATGTCCAATCTCTTTATTTTATTCTAATAAAATATGTTTAATTTACTACATAAAGCTCTATCTGAAAACAGAAGGGAGAAAATGGAGTTGCAGAACTGGACTTTGAACGGGCAGAGGAATTAATTGGTCAATTCAATGATGCGTTCAAAAAAACTCAGTACAATGAGGTTCCGACCACCTGAAGATCGGCGCCATTCATGGATAGTGTTGTGGTGTCTACAGAAAAAGTGATTCAATTACTCAAAGGCTTGAATCCCTCAAACGCCTTAGGACCTGATGAGCTTTATCCTAGAGTTCTAAAGGAGCTAGCAAATGAACTAGATCCAGTATTTGCACATTTGCTCCAACAATCTTTTGATACGGGTGAAATCCCCAAGGATTGGCTTCTTGCAAACTTTTGTCCCCTTTTTAAGAAAGTGGATAGGGCTCTTGCTTGTAATTATCGCCCCGTGTCCCTGACATGCGTGCCATGTAAGCTGCTTGAACATATAGTATGCTCAAATATCATGGCTCACTTGGATGAATATCAGCTCTTGTCCGACAGACAAATGCATTTAGGAAAAGGCACAGTTGTGAAACTCAGTTGACCACTGTAATAAATAATTGGGTAAAAATCTTGGGCAAAAGAGGACAGGTTGACACATTTATTCTTGACTTTGAGAAGGCTTTTGACACCCATCCTCATGAACTTTTTAAAACCAAATTATCTGGTTATGTCATTGGCGGAAAGATACTTAGGTGAATTGATTCCATTCTTTGCTATAGAAGACAATGAGCTATTGTGAGGCCCTCCCAGGGATTTCGGGGAACAAGGAAATAAGGCCATTTATTTCAAGAGAACAAGGGAACAAAAGTCTAAAACTGAAGGGAATATGGGAACAAAGACAATTTGGGAGAACAGGGAACATAGAAAATCAAGATTTTGATTTTAGGGAACAGGGAAAAATGCCGATTTTTTTTTTCAGGAGAACAAAGGAGCAGATACCCCCTGGGAGGGCCTATGTTGTAAACGGTGAAACTTCGAAATGGGCTCCAGTTTTGTCAGGTGTCCCACAAGGGGCCGTTCTTGGTCCATTATTGTTCTTTCTGTACATAAATGATATACTACTATATGATAACTAGGAACAGAACAAATAAGATTGAGGCTTCTTACACTTTAGAGGTACGGTCCTCGAAAATGTGGATTCCATCAAATCCTAGGAGTAACAATCACACATGACTTGAAATGGACTATACGACATATCAGCAACATGTGTACTAAGGCAAATAGATCTCATCACGAAAACATGCCTGTATAATTTTGACCCCCTTGAACCCCACTTTTATATAGTAAAACTGGGGTTTACAGGGGTATACATTATTTTTCTTATTTCTGCTCAAAACATGGATTGTTGGTCCTCGTTAGAACCGCCTCGCCGAGGCGGTTCTAATGAGTACCCACAATCTATGTTTTGAGCAGAAATATTAAAAAAATCTGAGTCTTTTATCTGAAAATTTCATTTTTTTTTCTAGGTGAAATGTTCTATATATTTGAATAGGCGTGTTTTCGTAATGTCTTGGTTTCCTGGGACGAAATTTCCATCATTGTTCTCAGGGTGTAAAAGAGGCAGCGTATAAGGGACTTGTTCGCCCCATATTGGAATATGGCAGCTATGTTTGTTTGGGATCCCCAATGGGTGGTTATGCAGCTAGAAATCGAAAAAGTTTAGAATAGGGCTGCTTAGTTTGTTACTAGCAATTAATGTTTTGAAACTGGGAATATGACTGGAATACTGAAAAACTAAAATGGGGGTCTCTCAAGAAAAGGAGGAGAGACAGTAGAGTGATTATTTTGTACAAAGGTCTAAAGGGTGCTTCAAGCATTCCAACAGATGATCTTATCCCCCCAATTAGGCGCAGTAGAAATCATCACTCACTGACTTTTCAGATCCCCGCTGCATTAACTGACATTTACAAGGGCTCATTCTTCCCTCAAGCAATCAGAGATTGGAATGGCCTTTCAGAGTCGACCATTACCTCTGTTGAAGGTGCGGGGGATGGTGTGGTTAGGTTTACCTCTCTGGTGAGAGCTAGGGACTAACTTCCCATATCACAGGTCCTAGTGAATGAATGTCATTAGACGTATCACCAGTAAAAATTCTGATTCTGATTCTGATTCTGGATCTTCTTGAAAAAGAAAGAATTTGTTCCTTTTGGAAACAAATCCTTTCCGTTTAAAGTGGAGCCCTTTCCAGAAGGGATTTAAATTAACGTGACAGAGCTTCTTCCTCTTTAAGCGTATTATTTACTCTTTAAAGTTATTTCCGGAAAGGCTCGTTATGTGTTGGCTTTCCTGGATTTAATCTGACTAAAACCGTTTATAATTTTGCATGTGTGGTTGATCAAGTTAATGGAGGGCTACTATATTTATATTTCCTACGTCAGACTGCAACACGATACATCAATCCAAACAATGCCTACACTATTTTCAATTATCGCAATTTCGTTCCTGAAAAAGGACGACAAAGACAGAAAACAGGTGAAAAATATTCATGGTCTTTAAGCTTAATACGAGTACGCTGGAGCATACGCCTAATACATTTTGTATCTATAACCATTAAATTACTAATCATAACTACAGCAAACGACATTTTGAAATATCAGGTTGTTTTTTTTTTTTTGGTTTTTTTTTGTGGGGGGGGGGGGTTGTTTTATTTTTTTTATTTTTCAGAAAAAAGAAGACATTTCATGTAAATCAATTCACATGAAATGCCAAGTCTTTTCTCTCCGAAAAATAATGAAAAGTTAGTAGAATATCGTCTGCTAAAATTATGCTTAGCGCTTTAAGGCTTAATGGAAACTGTTTACGTCCTTTTTGTGCTTTTTTTTTTTTTTTTTTTTTTTTTGCTTTGCTTTTATTGTGGCAGTAGATACAGATACCAGATTGTGCACTGTTGCAGTACTGCTGTTGTTGTACTCGTCATCACATGAATGTAAACTTCTTAGTCATAAATAAGGCATGTTTTTAACCAAGTTTGATATTTTCCCATTTTTCCACCAAAACATATGGGTACTCAGGTTGTTTTCTTCTTGTTTTGTTTTGTTTGTTTGTTTGTATTTATTAGTGTTTGATTTTGGTTTGGTTGTTTGTTGTTGTTTTTGTTGTTTTTCTTTTAAATTGTTTATCTTTTTGTTGTTGTTGTTTTTGTTGATGATGTTATTTTGGGGTTTTTTTTTTTTGGTTGGGGTGTTTGTTTTTTTGTTTGTTTGTTTGTTTTTCGTTTATTTGTTTGTTGTTGTTGTTGTTGTTGTTGTTTTTTGTTTGTTTGTTTTTTGTTTGTTTGTTTTTTGTTGTGGTTGTTTTTTTTTGTTTGTTTTTTGGGTTTTTTGTTTTGCAGGGTGTTTGTTTTTTGTTGTTTTTTGTTTGCTTCTTTATTTTATTTTTTGTTGTTGTTTATCTCTATGTGTGTGTGTGTGTGTGTGTGTGTGTGTGTGTGTGTGTGTGTGTGTGTGTGTGTGTGTGTGTGTGTGTGTGTGTGTGTGTGTGTGGAGAACGTCGGAAGTAATTAAGAAGTTACAGGTCGGAAGTTAAAAGTAGGCTGTCGGAAATCATAAGTGTAAAAAATCTTCAAGTTGGAAATAGGAACTCATTAAAGTTACGTGTAGAAGTCCCTTCGGGCCTTCAATATTATTTGTTGTGAAGACAGAGCTTATTTTCACGTTTATGTCTTAAAACATGAACTGATAAACTCACAATAATTCTCTATTTTGAAACAGAAGATGCCAGAAATAAATTCATTAACTTCATTTTCTCCGTGTCGAAGACTTCCTCCCTGAATGGACGTTTTGCAAGGACATTAATTGATCTGCAAACCAGGACACCGATTCGCATCTCGGAAAACATGTTCCGCTTGATTCTGTGTCACAGGATACCGGTTATTTTGATTCTCGTCTATCGCAAGATATAAGTTGGCTGGTCTTTTGACTAAACTATATCACAGGATACTGTTTCAGGATATTACGAAAACACGCCTATTCAAATATGAGGAAAATTTCAAATTCCAAAACTAAAAATTTTCAGCTAAAAAAAACTCTGATAATTTTCATAATTCTGCTCAAAACATAGATTGTGGGTACTCGTTAGAACCGCCTCGGCGAGGCGGTTCTAACGAGTACCCACAATCTATGTGTTGAGCAGAAATAAGAAAAATAATGTATACCACCGTAAACCCCAGCTGTACTATATAAAGGTGGGGTTGAAGGGGGTCAACATTATATAGGTATGTTTTCGTGATGATATTTGTACGAATATGATCTCTTGATGTCATTGGTGGTCTGTAATTGTTGCTCTATGTGTTGAGCAGAAAAATAATGTATACCCCCGTAAACCCCAGCTGTACTATATAAAGGTGGGGTTGAAGGGGGTCAACATTATATAGGTATGTTTTCATAATGATATTTGTACGAATATGATCTCTTGATGCCATTGGTGGTCTGTAATTGTTGCTCTTCCTGGACATCTTCTCTACTATCTTTTATATAAGGAGATACCAGTTCAAAGTCTAAACCAGATCTCGTTCTATCAGTCGATACCGAGTTTGTTTGGATATCTTACTCAGCTTGTTTTGGTGTGCCGTTTCTAGACTTTTATCTCATAGGATAGTGTATCCAGTGATCTATAAGAAGATATTCTGAGATTTTTAACGGTCTTGGGCATAAATGTCGTCTCAGGCCTTCTTAACATAAACCACCTGTTTGACCGCACAGTATTTTATATTATCGCCTCACAACTTTGATATCTTCCAGTCTCTGAACAGCAGTCCTTTTCAACACTGGGTTTCTGAAATAGACTCTTCCATACATGCATTTTGACATAAACATTGCTATAAAAAAGGTGACATTTGTAAATCAAGAACCGAATGACAAACAATGTAGGTCTAGATGGGACGGCTCATTTTTTGAGCCGTCTTATCTGGATCTACACTGTTTGCATAAGTATCTGTCCTGGTCTACAGTGCTGGTTAAATGTCTTAAGCGCTGTACGTTTGGTATCTTGAATATAACGAGCAGACTACGGCGAAACATTAGCAGACGACATTTAAAATGTTTTTTGTTTTTTTTTTTATTATTATTTGTCCAGAAAATAAGGTTTGACATTTCATGCGTATTGTTTCCTGAAAATCAGGTTTGACATTTAATGCACAATTTGCATGAAAAGTCAAACATTCTCTGAGAAACAAAAATTAAACAATGCTACCAATATGTCGCCTGCTGAATTTACCCATGGAGTGGTAAAGGTTAAACATCACTGTCAGAACCTTTTCTACGCCTTCGCTCAATCTGACTTTACGTACATTCGCTATTCTGAGACTAGAACCGCAACGCCCAGAAACTATGCGTACGAGCAGGAAGGAGCGTATTTGTTGTTTGCATGTGACATCTCGCAGATTTTCCTCTTGACATGCTCTATTAGCTGGCGTCAATCTTCCTTTTCAGTCTTAATATTTTGTAAACCTTAGGCCAATGAACACATAAAGTGTGCTGATACTCCCATCACGAAAACATACCTATATAATTTTGACTCCCTTAAACCCCACTTTTATATAGTAAAACTGGGGTTGACAGGGGTAAGCATTATTTTTCTTATTTCTGCTCAAAAGCATAGATTGTGGGTACTCGTTAGAACCGCCTCGCCGAGGCGGTTCTAACGAGTACCCACAATCTATGTTTTGAGCAGAAATAAGAAAAATATCAGATTTTTTTATCTGAAAATTTTAAGTTTTTGGAGGTAAAATTTTCTATGTATTTGAATAGGCATGTTTTCGTAATGACAAAAAATTTGCAGAAAAACAGGAACTGATAATTCGTTTCACATACAGTGTTAACTGAGCAAACAGTGCAGACCAAGATCAATAAGCGGCAGATCGTAGACCACAGAAAGCGGCGTCTGATCAGGGTTTACACTGATTGCTACTCATCGGGTAGTTTTCAGATACATTATAAAGGAGTTAAATGTAGTGTTCAATTTTTCGGACAAGCGTGGTAGGGAGGGAGTTAAGGTGAATGAATATCTAGAGTAATCATAGGATGACAGCACTGTTGGATCGATTGTCTCTGAGTGTAGGCTGGGAAAATGATCCTGAACGCGGACTAACATCACAAAAGCATGCCTATATAATTTTGACCCCTTAAACCCCACTTTTATAAAGTAAAACTGGGGTTTACATCATTTTTCATATTTCGGCTCAAAAACATAGAATGAGGGTATTCGTTAAAACCGCCTCGTCAGATTTTTTATCAGAACATTTTCATTTTTTTTTTTTTTTTTTTTTTTTTTTTTTTTGTGGTAAAATTTTAAAGACATAGATTGTGGGTACTCGTTTGAACCGCTTCGTCAGATTTTTTATCTGAATTTTTTTTTTTTTTTTCATTTGTTGGTAATATTTTCAGTATATTTGAACAGGCATGTTTTCGTAATGAGACTTTGTTTTAACCCTTAACTTCCTGTAGCTTAAAGCAAATAGTGCAGACCTTGCGTTCTGCGGCGTCTGATCTGGGTCTGTATTGTTTGCCAATGCCCCAGTTCAGGTTTTATAGATAACCGTCTTTACCCGGCACTCTGCCGTCACAGTAACAAGAAAAGTACGGCTATAAATAACCGTTACCTGGATTTCGTACAAACACGGCGTTTGATTTCGTTCGTCAATGACAATCACCTGGGCAACAACCTTAAGGAATTTTTTTATTCTATGGCTCGACTGTAAATGATCTACCCAAACACGATACCAAAGTTGCGCGTACGGTTATACGGGAAGATTTTTACTTTTTCTACTTTCTGAGATAATTCAGCAGACGACAAATTTTCCGTGTTTTTTTTTTTTTTTTTTTTTCTCCCGGAAAATATGCTTAAAGATTCTGTGCAAATTGTCTCTTAATCAGAAACATCTAAAGCTTATTTTTTGGGCAAAATGAAAAAAACAAAAAAACAAAAACAAATATTTCGTCTGCCGAACTGTTTTCCCTGCATGCTGTTTCAGTAAAGATTAGCGCCTAAAATCAAACGATACAGACTTGACAGTTTGCAAAAATAAAGTAACAACCAAATAGAATTTTGTGAAACAAAAGTTTCTCTCCATACATAAATTAAATAACTTTTCCAGTTTTTATTTTAATTAACTTTATTTTGAGATTCACGAGTCGTTAAAGCATAATACCAAATCGGATAGCAAAATTACAGTGTAAATTAAAATTCCTCACCAGAAATTGTACTGATCGCAACGTAAAATTATGGGTGTTCGGTGATATTAACTCGTTATTTTCACACTGTGTGAATTTCACTGACATTTTATCTGTTCAAGTTTTTGCTAGTTATGACGCATAAACAATGTTCCGTTTTAAATCATGAAAATTCTTCCACTTTTAAAAATAAGACCAACCTCCCTTCCCCAGGTATTTATTGATCGAAATCATTACGAAAACACGCCTATTCAAATATACTGAAAATTTTACTACCAAAAAATGAAAATTTTCAGCTAAAAATTTCTGATATTTTTCATATTTCTGCTCAAAACATAGATTGTGGGTACTCGTTAGAACCGCCTCGACGAGGCGGTTCTAACGAGTACCCACAATCTATGTTTTAAGCAGAAATAAGAAAAATAAAGTATACCCCTGTAAACCCCAGTTTTACTATATAAAAGTGGGGTTTAAGGGGGTCAAAATTATATTGGCGTGTTTTCGTGATGTACTCGTACAGTAGTGGAATGATCCGGGATTATTTGGCGCTGACTTGAGAAAAAATCCCTTCTCGCTATTACTCACACAATGAAGGCCTGGAATAACCTGTATCTTTTAAGAGTCTGATAAGGGCTTTCACTGACCGCTTATGGAATCACTGGATACTGCAGAACATACATAAAAGACTTGATCAGAGGACGCGGAGATACAGGCTGACCTGGCCTTTGTTTCTCATCACGAAAACATGCCTATATAACTTTGACCCCCTTATACCCCACTTTTATATAGTAAAACTGGGGTTTACAGGGGTATACATTATTTTTCTTATTTCTGCTCAAAAACATAGATTGTGGGTACTCGTTAGAACCGCCTCGCCGAGGCGGTTCTAACGAGTATCCACAATCTATGTTTTGAGCAGAAATATGAAAAATATCAGAGATTTTATCTGAAAATTTTCTGTTTTTGTAGGTGGAATTTTCTATATATTTGAATAGGCGTGTTTTCGTAATGTATCATTTGTCCCATCGTTTATCCATTTTATTTTGTCCTAATTTGGTCTGCTTGTTGACTTTATAGTATGCTTTACATGCAAGTATGCATGTCTTGTGTTATACAACTGATCGTGGGCGGTGTTGCATGAAAACAAGCATCACCCACACCTAAGCATTAACAGTTCTAAAGATAAGCTTCGATTGTGTTAACCCATTTTGGCCTGGAGATCCCTGAAAGGGTGGGTAGATAGAAAACAGTGCAATACTAGATCAGATGCCACAGGATGCGACGTCTGATCAGGTTCCTCACTGTTTGCAAACATTTGTGCCATTTGTCTCTAGGAATATTCAGTCATACCTAAAATTAAATTTCGACTCTTCTAATAGGTTATTCGGTCTAAATTGGGTTAATTACGTCGTAATTAACCCTTCTCTTGCTGAACACGACATGTCCTGTCTTAGCAAACAGTGTAGACTTAGCAAACAGTGTAGATCCAGATTAGTTGGCTTCTGAAGAAGCCAAATGATCTGGATCTGCACCGTTTGTCATTAAATATGTGAATTTCTATCCAAGAAAACCCGGATCAAGTCATCCGATTGGCTGGAAATTAGAAGTGGGCGTGGCATTTTAATTTATTCAGCAAGGCAATGGTTAATGCAACAACCATTTTTATTCCAAGTATTGTAAAAGATAGTCCGATCAGGGTCTATGCTGTTTGAAATGACTCTGACAGTTTTAGATGCATTAGCAAGCTGTAAAATGGACTTGTTATATTGTTTTAGGACATGTATGGTAGGAAGTTAAGTTGTCCTCACATTTTGGGTCCGTACGGTAAATTTTATTGTACGTTATCTCATGTGATAAATTATTTGTACCGCTTCAAGCGTAAATATGCCTTCAATCACATGTGAAAAGCGTAGATTCGGATCTTCCTGTGCATCAGGACGGTCTGGTCAGTGCACCCTCTTCAGTTCTAAGCCGCAACATGAGTAAATGCTACTTATGCCATTATCACTTGCTCAAGCCAAGAGTGTGTGCAATTACCTCCACACATGTTCGCGTGACGTAGCCCATGTACCGACATTGCATTCTCCGCTTCACTAATTTCTTTCAGTTAAAATTATTGTGCAAAATGGCATACTAATATACTTCGAAATGCTTTTAACGTTTTGCATACTGGGTTAATATTTCAGCACACGACAGTTTGAACTATTTTTGTCTTCCTAGAAATTAGGACTTGACATATCGTGCAAATTTTCTCCAATGCAAACAATTAGCATAACATGCCAAATCCTTTCTTCTGAAAAGTAAAACAAAACAAAAAAAAAACTTTATATATTATCTATTTGTCGTCTGCTGAATTCGCTTGATACTGTTAGTATTTTCCACCATTTTGGCTTTCCTGCACACCAAACATCCTCTGAAAAGGAAACTTCTCTGAAAGGAAACAATTTACTCCCAATGGGAATACATTCTTTCCGTTCAGAGTAGACCATTTAAAAAATAGATAAAGCACGGAAAAGTGCCGTCGCTTATTATATACATGTAGCTATATAACTACCGAATGGTTAAACATGTGCGGTAAAATCCGAGGAGCAACCCTGCAGGTACCATTCGATATCGGCACGTTTACTTGATATTCCACGCTTTCTCGGATAATATTTCCATGACGTTGCTTTTGATGACGTCTTTGGGCAATGACGCCGTGCCAAATTTTGTCATGGTTTTGTACAGACTTAAATTTTAGATGATAGAATTGCCTATTTTAATGGTAGAAACAACTGAAAATGGCACCCAATTGTTGTAACTACGTATTATAGTATGTATAAAAGGGTTATTGCAGTAATTGGTGACTATTATTGCATAAAAAAGCAGTGCCGTACGTTATTAACAGCCGTGCATTAACAGGCGATAAGCCGTGTATTAACAAGGCAATTCAGGCGCGGTTAATGCGTGGCTACGCAACTTTCAATATGCCTGTACCGGGACCATAGAATTGCTGCCGTCACGAGATGTGTGCTTCCCGGCCCTAGAACTAGCATAGTCCGTGGAAATTACGTTCGAGAGACATCGGTGAAAAGGCGAAACTAAATAGTGCAAGAAATAACGCAAAAAGTAGCAAATGTTTCCAGTTTTTATGCAATAATAGCGATCGAACATGGGTTTTCAATTATTAACATTCGCCAGGTCCCTTGAGAGGTGTTGAAAACCGCGGCCTTGTTTGATCCCTATATTGCCCTCAGTGGGATATCAAATCTCGCGTCCTTTGATATCCCAATTCAGGACAACATTCACTAATATCAGTGTAATAACACTATATTACTGGACCTAATAAACTGACCACCGTCTAGTGAAATGTGCTTTCCAGCATATCCTAAATATAGAGATTCAGATCATCCTGTTTATCTCCGCTTTCTCATCACGACTTTTACTTATGGTTCTGTAAGTAGACAGCAAAGGCCCTGAACAGACTGCGCTTATGCACAGTCTGAATATAGCCTTTGCTGTCCACGTTGGCTAGCTGACATATTTTTGCTGGACAAGGTCCATGCGAGGGCTGATCACTATGTTCTGTCATATGCTTTTTACATTTTACTTCGTACACGATTTGGAAGCATATGGAAAGTGGATACTCTGCTGCCGTCTGGAAAGAGGTTTACTCTAAATGGAATGAATTTGCGCCTCGTGGGAGCATTTGTTTTTTTGTGTGTGTGTGTTTTTTTTTTTTTTTTTTTGTTTTTTTTTATAGTACACCCATTTTTCAGAAGGGATTTGGTGTACATTAAAATGAACAGAAAGTTACAAATTTTAAAGTTATCTCCCCTTTTATAAATCTGCCAAGTGTATCCAAGGTAGTGATCAGGCATTCTATTCATATTCTATATACCTAAATAAATACCCCTGTCTACTAGTATCTCCTTTCTCCATGTTTTTTTCCCAGTCAGTTAAAAAACGGTAACACTGCCGATACCAATTTTAAAAAAAGAAATAATACCACGTTTTGACTGTTCTAAAGTATTCATTATTGTTATAATTGTTGAAAATTGTTGAATTTATCATCAAATCAACAGTAGTTATTATATATAATAAAAAAAAAGAAAACATCATTTATCTGATGTGTCTGATTACGTCTCGTGGCTGTTCCAGGAACGACCGGATCACACTCCGTCTCATGTGATCTGGTTGTTCCTGGCACAGCCACTCGACGTGACTCGACACATCAGATCAACCCAGTAGACACATGACGTCTATACAAAGTCGCCTCAACATCGATGCAACGTCATGACGTTGCATCGACATTGAGACGACGTTGTATAAACGTCATGTACCCGCTGGGAAGTTACTAAGTAATCAGGAGTATATAGTACATACTGTGTTTCGTTGGCAGATGTTATCTTTCTGTCCTAAAAATGTGTTCAATTTAAATCAACCCTTTCAGCCCTATATATTAAAACAGATACTTATGCGACAATGTAGATCCAGATGAGACGGCTCGTAATGAGCCTTCTCATCTGGATCTGCACTGTTTGCTATTTTGATTTTGAAATTGATCCCTTATTTGCAACAATGGACATGTCCAAATTCAAAGATGGAAGAGTCCAGTTCATAAAGCTAGGGGTGAAAGGGTTACTATTTATATTATTTTTATCATTTATTTCTATTTTCAGTTCCATCGATAGAACTAGCCGGCATAATCACTGGAGTGATCAGTCTAGGAGTATGTTCATTCATAGTTATTTTTATATGTTGGAAATACCCAATGATACGATCTCGAACCTTCTGGGACAGAAGCTTAAAACGACTCATCCGAAGAATGTATTGTAAGTAAACTCTCTCTCTCCTCTCTCTCTCTCTCTCTCTCTCTCTCTCTCTCTCTCTCTCTCTCTCTCTCTCTCTGTGGGAATGGACCTGTTTCTCCCAATATTGGTGAACATAATACATTCAGAAATTGAATTACTATGCAGATATCAACTAGAAACATTATAAATAAATGCGATTTGTGCAGATATTGACTCATTTAAGACATTTACCTCGAGTACTCTTTTGCCACAAACTAATTTGGACCGGTCCAAAAGCAGGGTGTCTAGTTAGTTTTTTATTATTATTATGTTTTTAGACCCTGATCAGATGCGCGTTCTGCGGCGTCTGATCTGGAGCTGCACTGCTTACCCTGACAATTACCCTTTTTGCGACCACTAGACTAAAATGGGTTAATGCAGATCAAGCATGAGAAGAATCTCAAACTGTCGGACTCGAACAGATGACTCTGTAAGATGCATCAAGTTTTGGATGATCATATCGATGTGAAATGTCAATTCAGAGGAAAAACTTGTTACAAAGCTTTGTTTCGAACCAAAGTTATGTAACAAATAGCTCTGCATCACAAAAATGTACCTATATAATTTTGACCCCCTTAAACCCCACTTTTACATAGTAAAACTGGGGTTTACAAGGGTATACATTATTTTTCTTATTTCTGCTCAAAAATATAGATTGTGGGTACTCGTTAGAACTGCTTCGGCGAGGCGGTTCTAACGAGTACACATAATCTGTTTTGAGCAGAAATATGAAAACTACCAGAAGTTTTCATCTGAAAGTTTTCAGTTTTTGGTGGTAAAATTCTCAATATATTTGAACAGGCGTGTTTTGGTAATGGCATTTGTTCCAGCCTACCAATGCCACTCACAGAAATATAAGTGAGGATACCCAGGAAACGCCACAATCACAAAGCACAGCCTTCCCGAGGCACCAAAAGGAGAGATGTGTAAATATATGACAAAACAAACGCAACATATGAAACAACCGACGCACAAACTATTACGAAAATGTGCCTATTCAAATATACTGAAAAGTTTACCACCAAAAAATGAAAAAAAAATCAGATAAAAAAATTCTGATATTTTTTCATATTTCTGCTCAAAACATAGATTGTGGATACCCGTTAGAACCGCCTCGATGAGGCGGTTCTAACGAGTACCTATCATCTATGTTTTTGAGCAGAAATAAGAAAAATAATGTATACCCCTGTAAACCCAAGTTTTACTATGTAAAAATGGCGTTTAAGGGGGTCAAAATTATATAGGCATGTTTTCGCGATGGAAGAAGAACTACAACAGAGAAACCGCCTTAGAACGGTCAGTAGGAATACGAGTACTACCTTTGGAAGAGGCGAAACCTCAACTTTAATTCTGATTCAACGCCAAATTACTAAACCACTTTGCTATAGAAACGGGTTTGGCCTTCACGATTTGACTCGGTATTAAAATTGCCAGTGAACTAACTAGTTGCACAGTTTCGCTTCTATTTCAATTTTGTTTCATCAACCATATAAAGTCAGCATATAATGTGACAATTATTTCTGATAAATTACTGCGCCCAGAGTTCACACATTATTCAAGATGAGCAATTATAACACTTTTCTGGGAAGAAGCCTGTTTTTCAAGGCGTCTAAATCTAACGGAATGCGTGAGAACTTGACACAAATAAAAAAAACATATTCCTTTTGGTATCTGAGCACGAACGTCAAAGAATGAGCGCATTAGATATAAATTGTGCTTTCTGATCTACATGTCATGGGTTCGAATCCGCCCATATAGTGTTCCCTTGCAAAGAGACTTAATCGTATGCTGAAGCGAACGATATACTTTTTGAGACGTTTAATCACTAAACGTCAAATCCAGTGATCAAAAGAAGATCGATGTGTTCCGTATCAACTAGTACTTCAAGAATATAACCAAACTTGCAGTAAAGATTGCCTATATTGTATATGGAAAAGGCTCGACACAATGTGTGCATATCTTAACCCTTGTCATGCTGAATAAATTAAGATGCTACGCCCACTTCTAATTTTCAGCCACTCACATTCCTTGATCCAGATTGTTGATGTTAATTCACATACTGAATTGCAAACATTGCAGATCCAGATCAGTTGGCCACGGGTTTAGCAGGACAAAGGTTAATATTAAATATCATAGGTTCGCGGATATATACTATATCAGGGTTGTTCGGAAAGTTCGTAGACTTTTGTTCTATAATAATCTTCATCCGATATACATGAAATTGGGTATATACATGAACCTTTACTTATCCTTAAAGTATTTGTAAAAAAAATTAAAATAAAACCGACCAAGGAAACCAGATATACGGGTTGCCGTAGCAACGCCATTATGGGTACCCGGAGCAGCCCGAAAAATACCATTACACTGCCCCGATGACACACTCCAAATATAAAATGTAAACAGTTATAAAAAGAATTTTCTGGAATAACTTATGTATGCATTCATAAAAATATATGTATATTCATAAAAATATATGTATATTTTTATCGACCTAGGCCCAGATAGCATTCTTTATAAATCTGCAACGGGCCGTTATCGGCCCGTCAGCTACCCTGACGGGCTGATAACGGCCCGCAGTAGATTTATGTAGAATGCTTACTGGGAGAGTACTTGTAAACGCACTGTTTTTCTCTAATTCCAATGTAATGAACATTGGTTGTGTTTTTTTAGCAATCTGGGCCCAGTTGTTCAAAACTAATGATGTCGTTAGTTAACGTATCGTTAAAACTCTAGTCATTAAATATGGCATATACGCTAATATTTTTGCTGAGAAAAATGTGAGTAGCTTTTGCATTTTGCATTTGCAAGAGCTACCCACATTTTTTAGCAAAAATACCTGTGAATTAGATATTGTACTTACTAGAATAGTTTACATTTTGACCACTAACGAGCTCGTTAAGCTGATGATGCTTTGAACAACCGGGTCCTGGCCTCATTTCTGTAAAATTGATACTATGAAAGTTGACAATACTTAAAAGTAGTCACGTGTATTAAACAATTATTGCGTCATGTTTGGTAGCCAAACAGCCATACATAGACAAAACATTTCACAGTTTCAGTGTATGTAGTTAAGTTCAAAATATTTTTCTCACCTTTTATTTTCATAGGCAAGTCATCAATAAATGAAGTTCAGAGCTGTCTGTTAGGGTCATTCTAGATTTATAGTCAATAAAAATGAAAAGATTTGATAAAATAGCCTTAAAAAAGTCAACCCAAAAGAACTGATGTTGTAGGTACTCATTAGAAGCACCTTGCAGAGGCACTTCTAATGAGTACCAACTACATTATATGTATTCATGGCGAAATAAGAAAAATCATCACGAAAACATACCTATATAATTTTGACCCCCTTAAACCCCACTTTTATATAGTAAAACTGGGGTTTAAAGGGGTATACGTTACTTTTCTTATTTCTGCTCAAAAACATAGATTGTGGTACTCGTTAGAACCGCCTCGGCGAAGCGGTTCTAATGAGTACCCCACAATCTATGTTTTGAGCAGAAATATGAAAAATATCAGAATTTTTTTTCTGAAAATTTTCATTTTTTGGTGGAAAATTTTTCAGTATATTTGAATAGGCAATGTTTTCGTAATGATTACCTGGATACGCCTCTTATTGATTTGGAGCAATGAATAAGTACCTGGAAGATGGCTGAATTAAGAGAAAAAATATTTTCAACAAGTCAATTTTTACTCAATGATCAGTGGGTTTTACAAAACCGATGATCGACAATGGAATTCTGGCTGATTCCCAACACTACTGTCTAGTGATATGGGGATCATGGGTTCAAGTTCAACCTTAGGCAAGCAGTTTTCCTTTCATTTTACTTTTAATATCATAAGAATATTGCAATTCACTTGCAATTTTTTATCTGCAGACCTGTACTGTTTTTAGCTGGAATTTTCAATTTTGTTTTCCATGTAGACCCTTGAACATGTTCAATAATCAATAGTAAAATAAACTTAGGAGGAGAACTCGAACCCGCGACCCCATGGCTGCAAATCATGTGCTCTACCAACTGAGCTAACCAGGCTGACAGTCCAGGTCCATACGCAGACTTTTGAAACGGGGAGGGGAGTGGGGTGGAATTTTAGCTTTTCTGAAAACAGGGGTGCAAATGTTTCTTGAAAATGCCAATTTGGGGGCCAAAATTAGGGATATAAAGTGAATCTGTGTTTAAAAACTGCATGACTTTGAAGTAATTCTCCAGAAAAGAGAGTGCGTTTGTACCCCCTGAACCCCCTGAACCCCCTTGCGTACGGGCCTGCAGTCTCACCAATTACTATACTCCTCTCCCTTTAACAGTGTTTAATTTGTATGTGCCAGACATCAACTGAACACACTAACAGTGCCTAGCTTTTCTCCAGACTCACAAGTACCTCAGTGCCATTGAAGCAACTTAAGGGGGGAAGGTATGTCTAATGCAGAATTTAAACCCGCAATCCCCTGCTTGTAAGTCAGGTGCTCTACCAACTGTCTGATGTACCAGGCTGACCTACAGTTTTGGCAATCACAATAGCTTACCTTCTGCTGTCAAAAATCACAAGTGTTCCAGGTCAGTACTTCCAACGATGTTTCATCCATCATGCTGAACATTTCTGCCTGTACAAGTTATACCGCGTCAAACCCCATAGTTGCGTTCAGTAAATATAGTCATTCAAGTCACGTGTACGAATCCTTCACGTGTACGAATCCTAATACTGTATGAACATCGCTGGTGACGCAGCGATTTTCAACGCATCCACGATTTTCCAAATTATGTTCATTTTTATGCAGCCGTCTGATCATAAAGTACATAAGAAAAACAAAACTACATTTCTGTAGGTATCAAACCGTAAGCTGGTAAGAAAACAATCGGACAAGGCGAATATAAACGCACGTTTTCATACTTCTCGCCGTATGTCAGGTATTAAAAATAATACAGGTGTCGAAGCAAGACAAATACCTCCATAATTCATCTGGGTATTCTAAATGCAAAAGCAGAACGGAGAAAAGAGAAAAAAATACTTTATATAGACAACAGCAAAATAGGAAGTCAATATTGGGGCAGATAATTCTGACAATTCTCACGCCTTAGCCCCCCCCCCCCCCCCCCACAAACACACACAGCCCCCCTCACCCCCCCCCCCAACGGATATCCGCTTCCGTTGCGCATGCGTTCTGAAACATCTCATGGTCTTAAACATCTCACGCGACACCTGCTTCATAGGTCGCAGTTTTCAGTAAAGTGGTGCGAATTGCTATAGATAATTGATTTTGTGCGTAACTTTTATTTATTTAAAAGCTTTGGTGACATGGGTTTATTCCTCAAACATCCATTGTGCCACTCTTTAAAATAAAGCGCATTGGGGAGGGGGGGGGAGGGGGGGGGGGGGGGGCTTTGATAAGAAGTGGTATGAAAAAAAAATGATTGTATGTGTCAAAAATCCGCACATTCATTATGCAGTTAAATTTTATTTAAAAAAAAATTTAAGCTATTAAACATAAGTTGTCATAGCTATAATTTGTTAATATAATATGGAATTTACTCTACGCTTTGTTTTAATTACAAGTTAGGACAGCTAAAAATGAATTTGGTACAGGAACGTATCAGTCTTCCAGACTCATTTTACTAATATTACTTTACCATATATAATCTAAAATAATCTAAAAAAAATACCCGCACAAGTCAATATTCGGGACTACGTATGGAAGTATCTTTGCATGATTAGTTTCGGCCCTCTTAATTATATTTTTTTATGAAGTTCATTATGTCGGTATATTATGAACTCCGTTTTGATAATTCAGTTTCAAAACGGAAAATAAATGAAATAAATAACAGCCTCCAACTTTATAGTTTTAAAAGTCGGAAAAAGAAACGATATAATGAAATAATGCAATCCTTATTGTATAACCATTCAGTTATGAAACGCTCTCTCTCTCTCTCTCTCTCTCTGTCTCTGTCTCTGTCTCTCTGTCTCTCTCTCTCTCTCTAATCATTGCGCATCCATACGCATTACGAAAACACGCCTATTCAAATATATTGAAAATTTTACCACCAAAAAATGAAAATTTTCAGATAAAAAAATTCTGATATTTTTCACATTTCTGCTCAAAACATAGATTGTGGGTACTCGTTAGAACCGCCTCGGCGAGGCGGTTCTAACGAGTACCCACAATCTATGTTTTTGAGCAGAAATAAGAAATAATGTATACCCCTGTAAACCCCAGTTTTACAATATAAAAGTGAGGTTTAAGGGGGTCAAAATTATATAATGTTTTCGTGATGCGTATGCGCGCGCGCGAATGTGGTGGTATGATATGTAGTTTTATTTTTTTTTTTTTTTTTTTTTTTTTTTTTTTTCTTGGTGGTTTTTGTTTTGTTTGTATGTGTTCCTTTCTTATCTTTTTGCGACGAATAGTTTCACATATGCATTTATTTCTTCCCCAATGTTCGTCAATTACGTCTTTTCAAGTGAGGTTATTTTAGAGGCAGTTTACCTGAATGTAGAGTGCCATTAGACAGGCTGCCATGCTACCAGTAATTAAGGCCAGACCTCGGTGAAACTAACAATGTTGCATGTGTGTACCCGGGCTCCCGCAGCCTACGCATCCGCTCAGTCTAATCAGAATTAGGGCGAGTCGTTTGTACAATATCGACATCATATGAGGAATCAATAAAGTGAACCGTGAAAAACTCTGATCAGACTGCGCGACGCGCAGTCTGATCAAAGATTTCGCTGTTCTCACATGATACGATGTTGAGTTATCTGCTGTCCGACTTAAAATTAGTATTTTTCTACCGAAATCAGGAAATGAAAACGTTTCTTCAAACAAATAGCTGTTGAAAGGCTCAATTGTCATTCATGACGAAACTTCACAATAATCAATCTTCGTAATAAGTATGCGTTAGTTTGCCTCGAAATGCGTCCTTTTACTGGAAAACAATAATGACATTAGAAAATTACTCCTTAGATTTCTTCAGGGTTTTAAATGCCAAAATCATGAAAATTTGGCGTCTGTTTTCCTGGAATAGATCTGTTAAGACATCTGAAAGGGTGCAAGGTAAATTCTTTGAACACTGATTGATTAGAGCCCTCCATTTTTTGCATACTTGCCCTAAACTTTAAACAAATAAAATCTACAGATGTTGAACTTCGAAACAAACAATCGTAAAAGGACGCAAATGGGAGTTTCGGTATAATTGAGACTCTTCAAATAATATTCATATTTACATGGCTGCATCTGCCCCATAGGGACGAATTAAGCGGAACTCGATTTTTCAAGCTACCAGAGTACGCTGAATGACCCTAAGAAAACTGAGCCAGCACACGACAAAACCTACAATAAGACTTGTGCGACCAGCATCCGCGCAGTCTGATCAGAATCTATGCAGATCACATGTGCCTTCTATAGACTCCAGGCGGGATGACGAGAACTCTTTCCATACTGGGTGATGTACAGGCTGCTGAGTCTTTGCTGGTCACACAGGTCTTATTGTAGGTTTTGTCGTGCGCTGCCTCATATAAAAATAAATAGTAAAGTCCATTTGGCTACCTCTTATCAAACAATACATACTGTGAGCTGACGCCGCGTTATGCTGCATCTGATCTGAGTTTACACTGTTTGCTGAGACCTGCCTGTCCTTATACTTATTATTGGCGCGGAAACGTTCCCGTAGTTATATGTAACGTCACAAACCTCTCTTTGTTTAGAGTTTATCATATTCTTCGACGAATTAATGATTACCGTATTTACCCTAAGTATTCGGACACCTCAACTCCTTACTATATATGTTCTAAAATTTGAACCAGTACAATTCACTACCCGATGTTGTGTCTAAAAATTGCTGGATGAGTGGCAAACAGTGTAGACCCAGATGAGACGCCGCGTTCTGCGGCGTCTCATCTGGGTCTAAACTGTTTGCTCAGGCCTGTCTGTCCGAATACATATGGTAAATACGGTATTGCTCATTTACTTATAAATAAATAGAAAGGTTGAAGTATTTAAATAATGAGGATCATAAGTAATGTAATTTTGAATTCCAAATGCTGTTTTTTTTTTGTTTTTTTTTTTGTTTGTTTTTTTTTTTTTTTTTTTTTGTTGTTTTTTTTTTTGCGTGTTTTATGTTTGTTGTTTTTTTCTCTACGTAGTCGGACAGACAGACCTGAGGAAACAAATCTGACGCTGCAGAAGGCACTCATTCAGCAGTATTTGACACATCGGTAATCAGTAAAATGTATTTAGGTAAACTTAAATTTTCTGATCAATTAGGAAAAGTGTCATATGTTGTAGACGAAAGGAGTATAACATTGATGTCATAAACCAATCTGCTTGCTTAGCGGTTGACCCAATCACGGTTGACCAGTTTGCGTACCTCTTTAATTGCAGGCCGGGGGGTCAGGGTTAAGACTATAATGGCACCGACTTAAAAAATATTTATTTAATTGGTTTGGTCCGGAACCTTTTTGTCTGTTTTTCTGCCTACAGGGGATCAACTGGTGGTTTTGCTCTAGTAGTACAGTGGTGTTGTTTAACACCTCAGGGATCTCCAAGTCTCTCAACACATTATTTCTGTTGAGTCCTCAACTTTGCTTCATTCGAGGCTTTATCTGTGATTTATTTATTGCCCGTTATGATTCATGGATAGTTAGAAACTATCTACAAGGACCTAATAAATGTATGTTTTACTACTATGGAAGCTGAGAGCCAGGATTGGGATCCCGTAAAGCTAGCTTAAGCCCCCCCCCACCCCCTCCCCCCCCCCCCCAACACACACACACCCCACCCCCCTCAGTAATGTATTACTGACCGTTTCAATGCGGTACTTTCGTAGTGGTACTTTTTGTTAAATCTTTTGTAGTGTTTCACTTATAAATGTAAGTTTAAGATATACTCAGTTGAGTTTCGGTAATAGAGTCGCCACTTTTTAGGGAAAAGGGTTGCCAACTCTGCTTGCCGTCTGTTCATTTTTTGTGGCTGCTTTATTGTATTTGTCTGTCTTTCTGTTTGGTGTTGGGGGCTCGATGTGGTTCTGATTGTATCAGTTCATGAGTTCTCTTATTTACTGTGCTATGCCTCACTTCATTACAAACTTTTCCCGAAAATATAGTAAGTAAATGAATGTTTAGAGTTGTTTGACAACATAATGTTTGAAAATGACCTAAAAGTTAAAAGAAAATAAAACGAAAAAAAAAATGCTAACTTAAGATTTTGAGGGCAAAAGTAATTTTTTGAGAAAAAAAACTAATTTCAGATTTTTTATGAAAATAATCTGAAGTGGGTGTCCTTTGGAAGTCGAACCCATGAGATGCTGCAGTGCTATGCGCCGTCGCCGCATTGATCAAAGCTTGCATGGCGTGGGTTCCACCCAGGCAAAAGCACTTAGATTTTTTCTGATATTTTTTTCTCCATTATGGATGGAAAAAGACTAGAGTCGTTGCCATAAGTTCAGAGAGTAAAAACTAATCCATGGAACGCAAATAAATGTCCTTTGGAAACACTATAAAAGAGCAAAAACAGCAGACGCCGATTGCTTAAATCTGTTCATGATGACTGATAAAATCGTACATCTGCAATATCCGTCTTGTCCATTAGCAGCGCTTTTAGCAGTATCTGTTTTCACTTATAATGTATAAGCTTAGCACACCCAAAGGAACGAATAATTTAGTATCAGCACCATATCGAAGTATGGGGTGACGTTTTACGTCCCTTTCAGTCCTACAGACCAAACAAGATACCTGTGCAAACAGTAGATCCTGATGAGACGGCTCATAATGCGCCCTCTTATCAGGATACACACTGATTTGATTTTGGCCCGATATCACTATTTGCAACAATGGACATTTCCAAATCATTGATGGAAGAGTCGTTTTTATTAACTCAGGGTGGAAAGTGTTACGCACTTATTTTGTAGCGACTTCTTCTGCAACACCAAATTGATATGGAAGGTGCTGCATGTAGTAATCATATAACTCAGTGTAGTGCAGACTGTAGTGAGTAAGATCCAAACATAACTTTATGAGTCGAGTCGCTCATATAACAAGTCCTGTTAATAAATGCTACCTGTGAAAATGTGCGTTTCAGACTATATCCTGTGTGATCTTTCTAGACAGATCCAACTGTTTACTTAATATCATGGAAAAACAAATGTCACGCTTTTCGAAATACCTCTTATATTTATATAACGTTTTTAACCTGAGTTTATTTTTCCGAGTCAGTAGTGATGTGTTTCTTTTCCCAGTCAGTAGTGCTGTGTTTCTTTTCTGAGTCAGTAATGTTGTGTTTCTTTTTCCGAGTCAGTAGTGTTGTGTTTCTTTTCCGAGTAAGTTGTGCTGTGTTTCTTTTCCGAGTCAGTAGTGCTGTTTCTTTTCCGAGTCAGTAGTGCTGTGTTTCTTTTCCGAGTCAGTAGTGTTGCGTTTCTTAAGCACGTCAGCATATAGCACGTAAATGCCTAATTACATTATTTTCACAAACTTGAGAGACCGGTCATCCTTGTAATCAAATACAAGTGCGTAAAGCAATGCTTCGAACGTTTGCATGAAAACAGCTACCACTACAATTATGGTCTGTTCGATCACAATAATGAAAGAACCCCTTACGTAAAAAAAACCCTTCGATTACCGTATTTACCCTAATTATTCGGACAGACAGGCCTAAGAAAACAGTGTAGAGTCAGGGGCAACGTCTGATCTAAGCATACAGTGTTTGCCACTAACCCAGCAAAATTTGCACATACCCAGCTAGCATTCTACGTAAATCTACATCGGGCCGTCATCGGCCCGTCAGCTACCCTGACGGGCCGATGACGGCCCGATATAGATTTACGTAGAATGCTGACTGGGTATCGACATGTAGAAAAACGATCTTTATTTATTATTTTTGTGAAGTAGGAGGAGGAGTCAAGGTGTCCGAATACTAGGATAAATACTGTACGGGGCACATGTCTGTCTGTCTACATAATTTTTAATGCAACAAAGAATATCATATTGTTATTCCGAGCATATGTTAATTGAACTTCAGTAATAGCCCCATTACGAAAACACGCCTATTCAAATATATTGAAAATTTCACCACCAAAAACTGAAAGTTTTTAGACAAAAACTCTGATATTTTTCATATTTCTGCTCAAAACATAGATTGTGGGTACTCGTTAGAACCGGTTTAGAGGCGGTTCTAACGAGCACCCACAATTTATGTTTTTGAGCAGAAATAAGAAAAATAATGTAGACCCCAGTAAACCCCAGTTTTCCTATATAAAAATGGGGTTTAAGGGGGTCAAAATTGTATAGGCATGTTTTCGTGATGCTAAGTATTGGAGCAGACAGGCCGGAGCAAATAATGTAGACAAAGATCAGACGACACAGAAAGAGGCATATGATTAGGATCTACACTATTTTCTACTCATCCAAGAAGCCTTTAACATACAAACAGGTTGTTGAATGGTTTCTTTTTTTTTTTTTTTTTTTTTTTTTTTTTTTTAATTTTTGGATACTAAGGGTTGCTAACGGGGCTAATTCTGATATAATGAAAATCACAGGAGCTTCATTTTTGTTTCAAACTGGTTTCCCAGACTGTTGTTTTTTGTTATTATATCGTTTATAGAATTAATAAGAACAAGTTTCTGAGACTCTCAGTTTCACGAAAATAATTAATGCTCTCACTTAGGTTCTGAAGAATCTGCACAGTCGTTGTGAAAGGAATATACATGTACATGCTTATCATAAAAGATATAAATATACCAATACACTTTTATAATCACTATTTAATTGATAACATTGTAACCTCCCTTGACCTAACTTGGCTACGTAGCCTAGTTAGAAAACACTACGTATTTAGACAATATTTTCTCCTATAATACATTATTGCATATTCCTCAGAACCATTTCAGAGCAAACTAGGGGCAGCCTAATTTCATTTGGAAATAGTATTTTCAGACGAAAACGTAATGTTATATGGAAAATGTGCTCCGGTAGCAACATTTAAGGAGTTACATGTAAAGGTGTGTTCAATATTTGGGGTAAATACAGTACATCGATCAAAAGACGAAAACTGAACTTTCTCAGTTCGTGTTTAATTTACCAGAGTTACGTTTAGTATTCAGACAGCTTAACACCTTACAATATCTGCCCAAAAATTTGAACAAGTCTGTTTATTACCGCTTGACGTGTCTGAAGCTTGCTGGATGAATTGCAAACAGTATAGTCTCAGATCAGACGTTTTTCTGTGAAGTCTGATCTTGGTCGACATTTTTTGCTCAGGTCCGACTGACCGAATATTTAGGGTAAACACGGCAAGCCTTGAAATGCCGAGCCTTATTTTCTGTGAATTATAAGGAAATGAGTACTAATGTTCATCCGATGATTAAACCTACAGAGTACTACAGCTTAATAATTATCTGCGCCGGAACGCATAATGTGTACTTATGGTCAAAATCTCATTGTCTCCACATAAGGAATTAACATGTCTGATGCACGATCGTATTAGCGTTCATCCTGTTTTATTTTTAATAGGCAGGCTACAAAATAGAAACTGGTTTTCTTCCTTGTGGAGTTTTGAATTATGGTTTGACCTTTCAAGCCTTTCTGTTTAACGGATAGGTCTTTTGAAATGCCAGCTTCGCCTTTCAAGGAAAATGTGATAATTTAGTCATATTGAGTCGCCTGCAGCAGTTTAAGGGTTAAATGAACAGCGAATCTAAATAATTCAACCAAATCTTCCATCTAGACTAAACCGGGGAAGCGTGACAAGTCACCATACAGGATAAGCATTCCCATTTACATCAGGGGAATATGACCACAATCAAATTACACCAAACAGTGTTTGGGAGCCCTGGTGAAAACAAATGGGCGGGGGCAAAGCATTTACTACAAGGTCGCATGTCCAAAAATCAATGACTCAGTTCAGCCTGTGTATTTGCACAGGCTAATAAATTGCACAAGCTGATCTGAGTCATTGTTTTGCGCTCTGTTGATAGACAAACATCTAAACTTTCTTCAGAAATACGTCAAAGGTTTTGATTGTGTGGGTGCGCAATTTGATCTGATTCATTGCTGGACGCACAGGCATTCTTGTAGTGCATCCCGGCTCAAGTCATATTCGGCATATGTACCACTTCTGCGTTGTTTTCTACTGGACTGGAATTTGAATAAGTCCATTGCACTACCCTTTGTTATGTCTAAAGTTGCGGTAGGAATGATAAGCCGTATAGACCTGTTCAGATGTTTAAGCATCTGGGCCCAGTTGTTCAAAGCATTGTTAGCTTAACGAGCTCGTTAAGGGTCATTTCGTTAACTATTTTAGCGGATTTAATATACAATATTCTGATATTTTTTGCTGAAAAATATGAGTAGCTTTTGCACTGCAAAAGCTACTCACATTTTTTTCAGCAAAAAAATTCAGCATATTTGCGTATCACTCGATGTAAATTTTAACGAAACGTTAACTAACGACATCGTTAGCTTTGAACAACTGGGCCCTGGTATATATGCGCAGCTCCCAGAGAATTTGTCTGACAGATTGAAAACTTTGCATTATGCTTTTTAAATGGTCTGTAGATGTATGTATTCACATGTGACTTATCTGTATTTGTTTTTAATTTTTCGATTTTTCGACTCAGTCTATTTCGAGGATATTCGAGTAACTTAGTATCAGAGGTATCAACGAGCCGCAAAGTCGTACATGTGCGCTCACCGAAGATTCCGATCAGCCCGCGCATTCGCGCGGTCTGATCAAAATCTTCTCTGTGCGTATTTGGGATAGACAAGGATGCAAAGTTAATTCATACAGACAACGAAGACTCTGATCTACTGATCAGTCTCCTTAAGTCTTGTGTTGTCCATGCGTTCAGTATGCGCAAATTGATGGCGCATATGACATAGTTTATCTCGCGAGGCTCATATCGACCTATTATTAAAAACCCAATAATAATCGCGGTTCATGAATATCTTGATAACTACTGGCATGCAGAGATATTCTAGATGTTAAATATTGTTAAATTTAACACTGCTTCAGACAAACAAATAATGTATTGGTGCCAGTTTGGCTGTGCAATGGTGAAAATGGCCTTGAAATATTGCAATAAGGAGCGGCTTGTCGAAACAAAAACCACAAAAATATATTTACCAGGCAATTGAAATGGTACCTCGTAGCAACTTGCCACTATGCGGTCTGGGGAGGGCATTTAATAGTTGGGCTTTGCCTTGTGGGGTCTATAACTCGAACGGTTAATGCTCAACCCACACTTTTCGAAGGTTAAGGCCCTATCCAGAATGTAAGAACGATAAGGACTGTATGAGAGCTAAGCCAATCTGGATCATTCCTGCTCGTATATAAATTTGTATGATTTGGACGTTGTAAGAAGTTATGTTTGACAACGCAGAAATCTGGTAGCCGCATCATGAGAAAGGGGGTTGTCTTGGCATACAGGGAGGGTTAAGATCCAGATCAGTCAACGAGACCTAAGAATCTGTTTCAAAGCCTCGTTAGCTTAACGAGCTCGTTAATGGCAAACTCGTTAACTGTTGTAGCTAAGGTATTTTAAATATATTGATATTTTTGCTGCAAAAAATGTGAGTAGCTTTAATGCAAAAGCTACACACATTTTTTCAATAAAACATATCAATGTATTTGCCATATTTCAAGATAAAACATTTAACAGCACGTTAGCTAACAACTCCGTAAAGTTTTTAACAACTGGGCCCATATATTTTTGGTAAAACTCGATACCTTGTACAATATTCACCGATTTCGTAAGCGGGCAACGATGGTCTTAATCAGACTGCACTTATTTGCATATGTGCGGTCTGATCTGAGCTTTCCTGTCCACATATGGCCGGAAGACCCTACTCCTCAAGGTGCGATTCTTTTGAAATTCGGCTAGAATACTTATATCTAATGTCATTTGTTTGTAGTTTCCGGGGGAATCCTCGTTCTGGTGAATGTGTAACTTTCAAAAGTATGCATCACGCTCTACGTAGCGTTGCATTACGTTAGGTTTATTTTATTTTAACCATTTCAGCCCTGCAGAACAAAACAAATACTTATGCAAACAGTGTAGATCCAGATGATACGTAGCGAGCCGTCTCATCAGGCTCTAAACTATTTGCCATTTGAATCTATACTTTTGATTATTTTTCCTATTTGCAACAATAAATGTGCCCAAAATTCAATGACGGAAAAGTGCATTGCAAAAAAAAAAAAAAAAAAATCGGGAATGAAATGGTTAAACTTGGACTATTTTGCTTATAACTCTTCTTTAGAAACTATATCAGCTGTCCTGCAAATGGGGCGCACTGCCCAGAAAACAAATGAAAAATAAATCCGATCAAATTACCAGGGACAGTCGAAATATGAATAGTCGATACCCAGAAAATACCACTCGCACAAAACACAGCCCTGACAAGGCACCGGGAGGGCGTTGAAGGATATTAAACATTACAGAACGGATATTTCTTAAAATACAGAACTAAGAAAGGTCAAGACCCGGCAACAGAAATACTGCCTTGGAACTGTAAATAACACAGCGGTTGGACAGAAGAGGGGCTTAAACCTGGTTTTACGAGCACTTGCTCCTCAACTTTATCTCCTGCAGATCCAAACAAAGCACATTATACAAAAAAATCGACAACGCAAGGCGAGAGAAAACCCGACGTCAGTGTGGACAGATATTGAAGATAGTGTGGCAGCAACGGTAGCTTAAATGTCAACAAAGTCCGGGTACTTTGGTACTATGATTAGGATAGTACTACAACGTACTGTCCTAGATCACCTGGAACTAGAATTCCGATCTAAGGTGGTGATTCTGGTTTAGTTGTTGTGGTTGCACGCCGTGGGGCATTTTCAATGTTTTGTCCTGTTCGCTGTCTTAAGGTTGTTTTAATGGATACTACAGTCGACTCTCGTTATCTCGAATTCCAAGGGACTCTGAAATACTTCGAGATATCCGTACCTCAATATATCAGATTTGCAGAATTGAGAAAAAAAACAATTCGCACAACCACATTAAAAATATATATATATGTAATTGGACTCTTGAAGTTAAAGATATATTGAAAATATTGTAGAAAAGAGGAGAAATTGCTCTTTAGGAGCAATTTATCCTCTTTTCCACAATATTTTTACATGTTGTTAGATTTTCAGGGACCATATTTACACTTCGAGATATGCGGTTATTCGAGATAAGCGAGGTCAAGATAAAGAGAGTCAATTGTATCTAGCATTGTGATCGCCTCGTTGGGGAATAGGGAACACTTGTTACTTTCTCTTTCTTTTGTTTGTTGCATGTATACCGTCTATCATTGTTTGTTTGCTCTTCCTCTTTTCGTTATTTGTAGGATATGCTCTCTTCCAGGACATCCCATCTACTTCCTTAACTATATTAAAACTTTAGTCCCAAAATTTGTGAAATGGACTATACAGTAAATAGACATGTTAGTTATTTTCATGGACAAGAAAACAAACACCCAACTGTTTGAAATTAAAATGACGCAGAATGATATTAAATACAAATGAACTCGGATACAGATACACGTTGTCGAACTTTCGAACCCGTTTGATCATAAATATGAAAATTATTCTGGCAACGGAAGATTTATTTGATTCTCAACAAACCACTATTCCTGTACTTTTAACAATCGATAATATCATGCAATATTTGATCATTAACGTAATGTCTTCAGAGACATTAACGGGCTGGGCCACAGTAAAACCAGTATTGTGACAGAACTAGAATTATGCTGTCACATCCGTGCAGTATGATCAGGCTTTCATTTGTGGTAAGCATATTCAACCTTCATATCATAAGAAAGCCTTAGAATGAAACCAGGGCCCAGTTGTTCAAAGCTAACGACGTCGTTAGTTAACGATTCGTTAAAATTTACATCGAGTGATACGCAAATATTCTGAAATTTTTTGCTGAAAAAATGTGAGTAGCTTTTGCAGTGCAAAAGCTACTCACATTTTTTTCAGCAAAAAATTTCAGAAAATTGTATATTGAATCCGCTACAATAGTTAACGAAATGGCCCTTAACGAGCTCGTTAAGCTAACGATGCTTTGAACAACTGGGCCCAGATGAACAAGTTGACGTGTCTCTTCGTCATTCGCACATGCCATAACGTTGGTTCTGCTGTGTCCTGCTAACATATTACATGCTGCGTGTATTCAAAGCAGTTTGTAATGATAAAAGGTAATAAAATCCGTCAACGGGAAACTAATGTTGTTGTTTTTTTCATATGTGAAGAATATTATCCTTGTTTTACTGAATGCTAGTAAAACTCATCCCAGATTGCGCAGATATGTGAGCCGCGTCGCCTGAGAAAGACTATTTGGACTCCCCATCGAATCAATCTTTCAGTCAGCATGCCCGGCCTCTTAATGAGGCCACGTGTCTAGTTGTTTGGCTGAAGTCTCCCCTTGGTATACCGCTTACATGAGCGAACAGCATAGATTCAGGCAAAGTATACAATCAGATCCACATCAAGCCCCCAACACCAATGGGAAAGACAGACAAATACAAGTAAACAGCCATAAAATGAACAGAAGCGGAGTTCGCACCCCTTTTCCAAAAAGGTTGCAACTCTATTACCTAAACTTAACTGAATATATCTTAAACTTACATATGTTAAAAGATAAAAACGTTAATGAGTGAAACACTACATAACATTTAACAAAAAGTACTACAATGAAAATACTGCCTTGGAATGATCAGTGATAAATTGGGGGTTTAAGATAGCTTTACAGGGTCCTAACCCTCGCCCTCAGCTTCCAAAGTGGTAAAACACAAGTATTTCTCCGGTCCGCGTAGTGATCTTCTAACTCATCCATGAATCATTACGAGCGTCAAATAAATCACAGATAAAGCCTATAATGGAGCAAAAATGATGGCTCAACAGAAACAACGTGTTGAGTCACTTGGAGCTCCCTGAGTTGTCAGACAACGCCACTGGAATACTAGAGCAAAAGAAAACCACTAGTTGAGCCCCGGTTAGCCAAGAAACAGACGTAAAAAATTTCGGCGGATACGCACGCTCGCCTGTTCTTTGCTGTTCGCATATCCAATAACGACCCATTCCCCATGACGCTGGACCTTTTATAACGCCCCGTTACATATGAAATGTAACGCAAGAGAAGGAATCTTATGCAATATGCGAGCAGCTCAGACCAAGATCAGCCCGCGCATTCCAGACCTCATACTGACTAAGCTATTCCATGCCTAAAAGGCCTGCTTTTGCAGCATTAAACAGTCCTTTTAAACAGAATAAATATGGAAAAATCAAAATCTAAATGCCTGAAATCCTGCAAATGCCTGAAAAATGTGAGGCCTGGCATTATTCACACATTCTGATCAAGACATTCGCTGAGCGCTGAAATAGTCAGTAGAGCAGAGAAGATCCTGCTCGAAATGTATGGCTGCATTGGCTATTCAGGACCTTTCTTGTTCACACATGAGCCACAGCGAAGAAAAAACGAAAACTGACGTGCGCCTAGTGAAGACTCAAAACAGCCTGTGCATCCGAGTCAGATTCAGAGTCCTCGTTGTCTGCTTGAAGAATTTTTGCACCCTTGACTATGCAAAAGCGTCGAGTGAAGATTCTGGTCAGACTGCACAGGCTGATCTAAATCATCGTCGGGGTGGGGAACACGTGTCCCAGGGTACATTTTCTGACGTTGTGGCTCATATGACAGAAGAGCTTTTAATTACGCTGGACAACATATCATAATGATGACGTGCCATGCATAGCGTGTGCAACACTGCAATGAAAATGCATTTTACAAAGAACATTGTTTTACAATCAAGCAACTTGCTAACTCCATTAGCAAATGAGCCGAAACTTCATAAAACTGACCTTCGGACATGAGCGCCTAGCGAAGATTCAGATCAGCCTGTGCATTCGCACAGTCTGATCAGATTCTTCGCTGGGCGCTTTTTGGATATTCAAGGATGCAAATTTTCTTTATGCGAACAACGAAGACTCTAATCAGACTGCGCGGATGCGCAGGCTGATTTGAGTCTTCGTTGGGCGCACATGTCAGTAGGTACATTTTCTCATGTAGCGGTTCAAATGGGATTTAACAAACCTTAGCATGTGAATATTGGTAATGGCTGTAAAGTGATAAGCAGTTTCAATAAGGTTATCAGGTTTTGAAATCAAATCGACAGTCCAGATTTAGCAAAAACCAATGCGGTGCGACAGCAATGTCTGGAAAACACTTAGGCCAGGACAACGCAGTGAAGTTTTTCATCTTCCAGGCGCTATTTTGTCGGGGATACGTGATACAATTACATGCATTTTAGCCATTTAACTTATTTTAGTGTGAATTAACTCCCCCACACTTTATATTGGAATAGTCCAATTTCAAGTTTGGGTATGCCAGGCTCAGTGATTTAGATATTCCTATAGCCAATTTGTAAATTATTTGCAAACAGTTGATACCATGATCAGACCCCGCGATCTGGGTCTACACTGGATACCAGTTACCTTTGTGGGAGTTTCCAAACTGAAATGGGCAGAGGCACTGTTTTGTAAATTCTAATTTCGCTCAGATTATCTAATACTTAAACGTTGTTGGAAAGGTAAGATGTTTCTTAAGAGTGGAAAACTTGTCATTTGTAGCCATATTTTTCCATCTTAACAAGGTAGTTTTCTTCGTTAATGAAATGATCTGCAACGCAAAAAAATGTACCTTGAAGCATGTGAGTACAGCAGTCATTCAGACTAGCTGTGCATCCGTAAACCTTGGATGTTGTGCGATTCGACCAAAGCTCAGCCAAGACTGTTGCGAGACTGTAATAGCTGATCTGAGTCATCGCTGGACATACATACTACCCTAAAATTCAAACCGGCCACTAACAATTTTCGATTTTCTTCAAAATCAAAATAGATCTTACAGTTCTATCTACATCCCCAAATATGTAGATGTGTTAGTCAATTTGGACATCAAACGGTTTGACATAATTCTGATCATTACATCCAGGATGCGCCGATGAACACAGGTACCCCAATTTTTTTTTTTTTTTTTTTAATTCACACAATTCAGCTTTTTGTTACAATTTGTCAAAGATCACTTCCTGAAATATCCAATTTTTCACAAGCAAAACCACTTCATTACTAAAGCATATGACTGAAGAAATTAGTACAGAAATGAACAATATTCCTGAATGACAGGGATCGTTATGGGTCAAAATCTTACAACTTACCCCACCATTCAATGCATTTTTGTTTTCTTTGTTAATTTTGAAAACAGGGGCCTCTGTATTCATTGGTGCCTCCTGGATGCTGTGAACTAAATAATGCTAAACCTTTCAGTGGTATGGTTTACTGATATACTGACCTATCTGAATAAGCAAACATAATTATCAGATTGCTTATGTCTTTGAAGAAGAATTAATATGAACATAGGTAATGCCTATAGGCGAGCGCGCAATGTACTATGCTTTGAAAAAAAAACATATTTTGCAGTTACAGTACAAATGAATGATAGTAAAACCAAAAATAGTCCGAAACGTCAAAGTATAAAACCCAAGCTATGCCGTTAAAATTTTGGTACCGGATTCTGGTACGGGGTTTTCCCAGCTGGTCCCGGCAAATCCAAATTGATCTGCCACATCAATTGAGAACCCGACAAATTGCAAACAAAATGATTATTTCCGGTTTGGTTTGACGGCAACGAAACGTGTGCTGTACCATAGAGCTTGCTCGCAAAGGCCTTCGGCCTGCTGCAAGTGACCTTCGGCAGCGAGCTCGCTATAAAAACAAAGTGGCCAGTTAGAACTTTTGGATAGATCATATTTGTACTAGAGTGCATATATTTGATAAATACGGATCAAATGAATGCTTGCCAATTCAAATACAGTAATATTATTTATTACATACCTACGAAAATTCCACTGCCTACAAGCAACTTTCCGACACAAAAACAAACATGCAACTTTCTGTGTAACGATAATAGCGTTTTTCGATTCCATATTACTATCCTAGCTTGTGCCTGCTCCCTGATTTTGCACCGACGTTACTAAACGCCATGCCATGTAATGGAACCAAAACTATGACAAACGTAACGTCAGTAGTTCGCGCGTTTCGGCGTAATATGAGTAAAATTAGAAACAAAAAAGACACATAAGGTATATAATGAAAATATCATACCTGTAATAACTTGATCTGGTGTACTATATCACGTCTCATGGATGAGCTGATATCATCGGATCACACGAGACGCTGCGTCTCGTGTGATCTGATGATATCAGCTCACCCACTTCACGTGATACCGTCCGCCAGATCAAGTTACTATAGAAATAATTGTAAATAACAAGACCGGTAGCATTGATATGTACATACTGTCCACTGTGTACACCCTAAATATTTGCACACCTTAACTCCTTATCCTATTTGTCCTATAATTTAAACAGATGCATTTTTATGTGCATTCGATGTACCTAAAACCTACTGAATCAGTGACAAACAATATAGACACTGATCAGATTATGGTGTCTGATCTTTATCAACTGTTAGTATAGGCCGTACTGTCCGAATACTTAGTGTAGTCATATCTGGGCCATCATATTTTATTATCTGACTCTTGCCTTAATTGTTGGCATTTCGTGCGAATGCGGGGTCATATTAGGGGCAGATTGTTTGCTAGATTTTATGAGGAAGATATCTTGGCTTTCCTGCACATCAAGCCCATTCACAAATGGGGTCTGCAAGTCCGATGAGGAGCACATTCTTCCTATTCAGAACACACCCCTTTCCAGAAGAGAGTTAAAAAACAGTTCTGACCGTGTTATCTGTCCTTAAAGTGTATCCATTTCACATACTGATATTACAAATATATGATTGCAGCGATCATAATGTCCATGTTAAGGGTTTCAAAGGCCAGGAAACAAGTTGTAACGTAGAGCCAATAGAATGACCACTAAACCCATAATAATACCTTAATTTAAATCCTGTGCTAAAAGTAATATTTCTCTCTTAATAATTTCATTTGAAAGTCATGAAACACTTTAAAATATTTTCTACGAAATTAAGAAATTATTGAACTCGATTAATAAAGTTCATACGGATTGTAAGATCATGTAAGCTCCTCTGTTTAATATATATATATATATATATATATATATATATATATATATATATATATATATATATATATATATATATATATATATATATATATATATATATATGTACTGTAAGGCCGCTTAGTGTTAACTTTACGCTTAGTGGTAGATTTCACACTAAGTGGCACCACAATGCACTTCCTGGATGGAAATCATTTATAAATGTTCATGGTTCTGTGCGAAACGGCGTATATAAACTTACATGAGGGATGATATATTCAGACCGTATTCTCAATTCCAAGTTTAAGTTTAACATTTACATATTTTGGTATACTATATGTGCAGATAAAAGGTAAGTGTAGCGATGTCTTGTTCGTGGATATGCTTTACGATTCCCTAATACGAAACACAAATAAAGTTAATGTTTAACATCTGCTTTTTCAACTAAATGTCCTTGAGCAAATTAAACAAACAGAATTCGACTAATGTTCCTATGACGTCACCGTGTCGTGCAAAGAGAGCGAGTATGTGAGTTTTGCAATGAGCTTGTCTTTATCGATAGGAGAAAATTTTATCGAGTATCCGTTACTCATTTCCACATTGCTTCCTTTCTTCAACAATTATTGGACAAATGTATTAAAGCACTACATATTCAACAGTAATGTAATTGTTAGACAGCATCATTATATGAGCCGCTACGTCAGAAAACGTACCTGCGGTCATGTGCGCCCAGCGAAAATTAAGATCAACCTGTGCATTCGCGCAGTCTGTTCAGAATCTTCACTGGGCGCATTTCGAATAGTCAAGGATGCAAAGTTTCTTCATGCGGACAACGAAAACTTTTGACCAGACTGCGCGGATGCGTAGGTTGATTTGAGTCTTCATAGGATGGACATTTTCTCACGTTGATGATATCTCCAGGTTATGTCTGAAGTAATTATTTAATGCATTTTAGTCAATTCAATTGTTTAAGTATCACAACCAGTCTTAAAGGTACTTAGTGTAAACACACAAGGTGATATTTCGTGCAACAGTAATAAAAGTATCCTCTGAGTACTATTTTTGACCAATGCAAATTTATGAGCTACAACGTGAAAAGGTGTCTTTATGCAATATGCAATGGACGAACTGCGCATTTGCGGGGTCTGATCTAAGTCCTCGTCTCCCGCCAACATAGAGTCTATCTATACTTTTGAATATGTTTACGAGAAAGAGTCTGATCAACCTGCGCGGATGCGTAGGCTAACCTGCATATGCACTATCAGCATTTCACATAACAGCCTCATTCGCGCGTTATGTTTTATGAACATGAGCCAACGCATAACAAAACCAACAAAATGGCATGTGCGCCCAGCGAAGACTCAGATCAGCCCGGGCATCCGCTAAGTCTGATCAGAGTCTTCGCTGTCCGCATGAGAAAGCTTGGGTCCTTCGCTGCCCATTGAGCGCACAACGAAGACTCTGATCAGTGTGGATACCCAGGCTAATCTGTGTCTTCGCTGGGTGCACATGCCATTTTGTTGGTTTTGTGGTGCGTAGGCTCAAATGTATAACTAAAGATATCCGGAAAATGTCGAATTTAGGAAGCACAGCCTTTCTGAGGTACTAAAATTTAAGAGATGAGGAACAAACAATCGCAAAACAAAATCCATATATGATACCGCCAAAGCACAAAAATGCACTATAGCAGATGAACCGCCTTAGAACAGTCAGTAGAAACTGGGGTTGAGGGAAGCTTAGGAAGATATGGATAATTTGATCTCCATAATTATTGCTTTTGCAACGAACGTCTGAATAAAATTATCAACTGTTATGACCGGATATGGTTTTAGAATCCAACGGATCGGAAGATGAGAAAACTAACATTGAAACGGCGAACAGTGACAATCTTAATGTGTATGCTGTCAAGTCAGGGTACTTGCTGTTGTAGAGGTGGCTTAAACATTTGAAGTTGTCGTCAGTGGACAAACTAGGCTCTAATCAGACTGTGCGCGTGTGCAGACTGCTCTAAACCTTACTGTCCAAATATATCATGAGTCTTTTCTCATCCATGACTCCGATTAAAACAAAACTGAATTTAAAAGAAAAAAAATCAGAATAACTTTTTTTTACAGAATGTATATTTGCGGTTCGCTGTGGAAAACCATTTTTTTCTTATATGCACAAATCAAAGATATATGCCATGAGCGGGCCAGATATCTATTCTAGAGGAAACATTTATGTCTTAATCTAAAGCAAGGGATCAAAGCGCATCGTATTTCAGAGTAGGCAGGCATATATCTGGGCCGCGCCAAGCAAAACGTGTTTTCGAACAAGTACAAATAATGCAGATAAGATTTCAGTGCAAAAAGGTTTCTCTTTCTTATATTCATTTTACATTTGGATTTTTGCTGTCCGCATATGATAGAAGAAGGACTTTCCCTAAATGCGGTCTAATTCATGTTAGAATATGGACAATGTGCTGTTTCTCGCAAACGGGGAGCTTTAGCTCTTTCGGCGACAAATTTCTGACTACATTTGTGTTCTGCTTTGTATTTTTAACAAACTATCGAAACTTCAAATGATGACCCTAGGGTGGAAAGAAGTCTTTATTTAAAGTTGAAAGACTGATTATCAAACAGTGTAGATCCTGATGAAACGGCTCATTACAGCCGTCTCATCTGGATCTACGCTGTTTGCAAAAGCCTATTTTTATCGCCTATGCCAGTGAAAGAGTTCATTCGTGCCCACAACTGTTCATCCATTGTGTTTACCAGATCTTGTAGGGAATAACTTGCATGTTCAGTTTCTAATAAAATCATTAGCAAAAGTAATGTTTGTTTCAAACAATACAGTTCCAGTAATAACAAAAGCATTGATGCACCATACGAGGCATTCTGAAAAAGGCCTGAAGTATGATAAACAAACAACTTCAATGGCCTCGAATTGTATCATTATCTGGTATCGTATCGTAGAGAAGCCTCTTACACTTAGATATATTATATGTATGAAGCAAATTCATCGCAAAAGTTTGACTGAGTACTTGCAAGAATCAAATAGTTTAATTGTTCAACACCGCCGTCATATTTCCAAGGCACTTGCATGATCTATTTAGTTTGCCTTCATTTGAAGTAAAATTTGGTTATCGTCAGGCATTTTATTGTCTGTTTGATGTATATACATGTCAAAATAAAACACTTACCAAATACTAATCGGGTGTTTGAGTAGAAGGAGCTGGTTGATCTGTTTTTCAATCATCACGAAAACATACCTATATAATTTGACCCCCTTAAACCCCACTTTTATATAGTAAAACAGGGGTTTACAGGGGTATACATTATTTTTCTTATTTCTGCTCAAAAACATAGATTGTGGGTACTCGTTAGAATCGCCTCGCCAAGGTGGTTCTAACGGGTACCCACAATTTATATTTTGAGCAAAAGTATGAAAAATATCAGAATTTCTTATCTGAAAGCTTTCATTTTTTGTTGGTGAAATTTTCAATATATTCGAATAGGCTTGTTTCCGACATGGGTTTGTAACATAAGTTCTGTCTATCGTAGTTTCGTTACTCTTCCCCTTGTTGTTATAAGTAGGCTATGCTCTGTGATTGTGTCTCTTCCTGGACCTCTTTGCTGCCTTTCCAAAAACTTTAAGACCTGACTTTTTTTCAAAATCATATTCGATTTTTTCTACTAAACTATGAAGTCTGTTAAATAATGGATGTAAACATTTTTGCTTTTAAACCCATAGCTACCTCAGGAATTGTTATAGCTCACCTGAGCCGAATGCTCAGGATGAGCTATTGTGATCTTGCCGTCCGTCGCCTGTCTGCCCGTCCGTCCACACCTTTGAATGACTTCTCCTCTGAAACCCCTGGGCCAATTTTCTTCAAACTTAATGTTGAGCCTTCTGTCAAATGGGGATTGAAAATTTATACAAATGGTTACGGTACGTTAATCAAGATGTCCGCCATGTCCATATATGGTAAAAACATTTAAAAATCTTCTTCTCCAGAACCAAGAAGGCGTTAAGGCTGAATCTTAATATATAGCATTATGGACTCAAGATCTACCAAATTCGTTCAAATGATGACCCTAGGTTGACCTTTGACCTTTTTACGGCAAGGTTAAATTTACGCCCATATGCATTTGTAAGAAGAAACTGTTGAAATGTTGTTGTTTTTTTTTTTCAAAATGTATTAAAGACTAATTGCTGAAACTTACAATGAGTTTTAAAAGAAGTAAAATATTTTAGTTTTAATTAAATTTTGTCCATGGGTGTTATCTGCCCTTGCCCCTTGGCTATATACATGTATAAAATTGTATAATATTTAAAGATCTTCTTCAATGAAACCGCTTGAGCAAATTTCACCAGATTTCACAAGGGGCTTTCTGTTGAAATGGTATTGCCAATTTTTTAAATGGTTTTGCGCCATTAAACAAAATGGCCGCCATGCCCATATATTGTTAAACACTTAAAAATATTCTTCTCCAGAACCAAGAAAGCTTTAGGACTGAATCGTGGTATATAACATCGAGGACTCAAGGTCTACCAAGTTTGTTCAAATAATGACCCTAGTTGATCTTTTACTTTTTACGGCAAGATCAAATTTGCATCTCCATGTATTTGTATGGGGAAAATGTTGAAAAGTCATAATCTCAAAACGTATTAAAGGCTAATAGCTGAAAATTACAATGTGTGATTAAAGTAGTAAAACATTTATTTATAATCAAAGTTTTGTCCCCTGGAGGTTATCTTCCCTGGCACCTTGGCTATATACATGTATAGAATTGTGTAATTTTTAAATATCCTCTTCTCTGAAACCACTTGAGCAATTTTCACCAGATTTCACAAGGGGCCTTCTGTTGAAAGAGTATTGTAAGTTTGTTCAAATGGTTTCGTGCCATTGAACAAGACGGCCGCCATGTCCATATATGGTGAAAACTCTTAAAAATCTTCTCCAGAATCAAGAAAGCTTATGGGCTGAATCTTGGTATATAGCATCACTGTCTCAAGCTCTACTAAAGTTTTACAAATGATTTTCGTAAGTTGACCTTTGACCTTTGTACGGCGAGGCCAAATTTGCGTCTCTATAGATTTGTATGAGAGGGGGGGGGATAAAAACTTATTTTTTTCAATATGTATTTAAATTAATGGATGAAAATGTTTAAATGTCTTCTCTGAAATCGCTTGACCAATCTTCATCAGATTTCACATGGGGCCTTCTGTCGAAGGGATATTTGCAATTTGTTCAAATGGTTCTGCACCACTGAACAAGATGGTTGCTATGCCCATATACGGTATAAAATTTAAAAAGCTTCTTCTCCAGTACTAAGAAAGCTTTGAGGCTGAATCTTGGTTTACAGCATCAAGGACTCAAGGTCTACCAAGTTTGTTAAAATTATGAGACTAGGGTGACCTTTGATCTTTTTATGGTTTGGTCAAATTTGTGTCTAAGTTGCTGTGGCAATACTGGAAGAATGTTACATGGCATTAGCAAATATACAATAGCAGTTTTATCAGGAGAGCGAACTGTGCCACATTAGGCCTCTTGTTTGTTATTTTGTTATATGTGGTTACCGACGTACAGAATGCCATTTCAAAACAATTTGTGTATTCTGCCATAGTGCAGATTATATTTTCCTTTGGATTAACTGAGCCCATTCTAGTTACAGTCGAACTTCGATGGCTCGAACCCCTTTGGGACCATGAAAATTTGTTCGAGACAGCGGTAGTTCGAGCCTCGGAAGGTTACTATTAGTGCCACACCAGGAGGCACAATGGAGATAATTGTGGGATACCTTTTCGGTGTTCTATATTTTAAATGTATGTGCCTCTGTGAGGCGATTCTAATGAGTACACACAGCATACATTTACTAGGTAAAAGAAGAAAATCTCCCTAAATTATCCGTATTTGGAGGAAATCCCTGCGGACTCAAGAACGTGTTCGACTCATCCATGGTAAACGAGCCATCGGGGTTCGAGCCACTGAAGTTCTACTGTACTTGCGATATCGAATACCGCTTTAGCTGGTGCAGTGGGGTGAGGCCCTGCAAGCTACATTGCTGCATATGAAGAGACTAAATAAAACCCAGCCTCCGGTTTTCGTTATTTCTTGTGTTCTTTTTTATCCAAAGACAATCTTTTAGATTTCCATATGAAATAAAACGTGTCATGCAATGGTTGATCAATAATCTTTCGTCGCCGTCAATGACTGATAAACTTCTGTCCATTAGGGCCCATTTTGCATCTGTCACCGTAAGCAACCTCTTCTATTGTCCATGTATTGTCCAAGACTCTCTGAGATCGGACGAGGACATTAACGGTCGCTGTGAATATTCTGTACAAATCAACAGATTTGCAATGCCAACTGAAGCTACATTCTCCGAAATACGATTTCGGTATGCTGACCTCAGACTCTTATCACATATCTGGGCGATGAAGGCACATATCAGCCTGCCTGTTCACGGAGGCTAATCAAAGACTTCACAGCCCGCTCATATAATCAATAGATGCTGTTATATATGTTGCCAAACAGGGAATGACCGGATGAGACTGCGCCGATGTACAGGCTGATATATGTATCAGAGCCCAGTTGTTCAAAACTAACGACGTCGTTAGTTAACGTATCGTTAAAACTTTGATCATAGAATACGGCTTATACGTTAATATTTTTTCTGAAAAAAATGTGAGTAGCTTTTGCATTTGCAAACCTACCTGTGAATTAGATGTTGTACTTTCTAGAACAGTTAACATTTTAACCACTAACGAGCTCGTTAAGCTGACGGTGTTTAGAACAAGTGGGCCCTGGTCGCATATGGTATGGTTACCGCTTTCTCATGTTTTGCAAAATTTACGGTACTTTTGTAGAAGTTCAAATGCATGGTATGACCCTTTCGGCCTAAAGAGGACTGAAAACCATTGATATGTTTCTGCTATATCATTGGGCCCATTTTGGTATATTTGAAAGTTCTGCCTTGGAGTTCTGCTCATGTATACGTAGAGGGCGTAAGCAGTGTTGCAAACTTCATTACGGTTTATGAAAGTGTCTCAATAAAACCGAGACTCCCATTTTCTAATCCGTTGTGTGTTCTTTGTTTCCAAAGGGAATCTTTTTCACGTTTATATATTACAAGAGAGACAACCTTGGAAACTTTGTTCATTTTCATGCATACAAAAACTTTCTAAAAAGGGGGTCTACTCTAAAAGAAATGAGTTTTCTCCCTATCGGTATAGACGCCTTTTCAGAAGGAAGAGAAAATAATTTTGTCAGACTTTCTCATTTGAAACTATATAAATCTGTTCGATTGATTTTACTTTGAGCAGACCAACATGCAATTGAAAAATGCAAACGAGATCGCAACACTTACATTTTTTCCTACGTAGTTGACGTTGCGTCGTTCATCGCTTGTTGCTGATAGTAGTGTCATCATCAACGCGATGAAAAACGTATGAGTAAACATCATACACATCATCATCAGTAAAAACTGAAGGTAAATAGTGTAGATCCTGATGAAGCAGTTCGTGACCACTGGAACTGCATTGAGTGCAAACGGGCCTGTAGTTGGTCTGTGGAGCTGATAGGACTAAATAAATATTATGAGAAATTCTCTTTGACATAAGCATTAATTTCAAGATAGGTGTTTCCGAGAATTAGCCCAATAGTGTATATCGTATGTCAATAACATTTACATTTATCAATTTAACAAGAGCCTGCTAGACTTCTGCTTAGTGTATTGTCAACAAACTTTGAATATGAATACAGCAACGTGTTGTCCAGTTATAGTTTTTGAAGCTATTTTAAATTTCCATTTTAATACTAATTAGGTATTAGTACGATAAAAAAAATACACCCCTCCTGACAAAAGAAATATGCAACCGAGTCTAGATGTGTAAAATAGTATAGAAGGTGTCCCGGAAGACCCACAATGATATTACATAGCCTTGAGGGAGAAAACACAAACCAAGGTTAATAGTAATTAAGCCATAGACCAAAGGAAAGCAAAGCAACCAGCTCCCTTTTCCCAACAAGGTATTCAAAATGCTAGACAGGATCCACTAAACACATCAGTAAGAGAACGAACAGGAAAAACGCGAAAAACGCGGCGAGTAGCCACAAGGCCACTCAAAGAACCACCGCTTTAGAACGGTCAGTGGTAAAAACTACATATGAACTGTTTTGTCGTGACCTGAAAAACAAAACAAAACAAAAAACATATTTAGACTGTTAGTTGCTGCTATTGTGTTATTGCTTAAAGTGTGAGGTAGATATCATTCATTTTATTGCTATTTGGATACCAAAAACCTAAACGTATGAGTGAGAATTAGATACATCTTGCTGTTTTTAATATTTAAAATGCTTAATACAGTTGTCTTTATTTCAGCTGGAGTACGAAAGGCAGAGAAAGCAGAAGACAAAAGAAGTTTAGTTCTTGGACCTTTAGTTAACAAGAAACAGGAACAAACTAAATTTGTTGTGCCTCAGATATTTGTGGATTATGGAAGCAGACGACAGTCATATGCCTCAGATTATTTACGTCGCTGCAGTGCAGAAAGTTTAAGCAGCAGACGGACTTCTATAGCTTCCAACGAAGCTGATCGTAGAGGCTCAGGGAGCAGTTTAAGTAGCAGACGAACTTCTTTGGCGTCTACTGATAGACGCGGATCAGGCAGTAGCATGTGTAGCAGACGAACGTCACTTCTTTCTGACTGTACTTCTAGAAGAAGTTCTGGAAGCAGTAAAAGCAGTCGAAAAGGGTCGAACGCAAGTTCAGGACGTTACGAAGACACAGACGAACTATTGGCAGGTAAGGCATAATTTCAGATTACATTTGACAACTCATCTTATTTATTTATTTATTTATTTAATGGGACTTGATAGGCGTGGTAGATTTTCTGCCATTTTTACAAGGGAGACTATTGTTATGATCTCCTGTTTGCTTTCCTGCACATAAATCCGTTTCGATAAAGGGGTCTTCTCTAAAAAGAAAAAGAAAGGAAAGCAATGATCAGGAATCGATTCAATTACCTAACACCCGTCCAAGACACCAAACGGAAAGAAGGACGCACTTAAAGCAACGGCACCACAATCACATAACCAAGCTGAAAGCCAAAATTTCTTTCCCAAATAATTGACCAAACGGTTATCCAAAATAAAATTTCTTTGGAGCTTGTTGTTTTTAGAGTAGACCCCTTTTCAGAAGAGAGCAAAACAAACTTTCTAGAGTTTTCTTCTTTGATAGTGTACCAAGCAATGACAAACGGTGTAGATCCAGATCAGACCCAGAGCCCAGAGAAACGTAGCATTTTATCAACAGATTTTTGCCATTCACGAAGTAACTTTAGATACATGAACAGGTAGTCAACTGGACCTTGTTTAATTTTAGTATAAAAAGATAAGTAGTTGATGCGTCCAAATATTTGGGGTAAACAGAAATAACACTCTAAGGAAAACAGAACAAAGAAAACGAAGTAGAAGCATCGCGCTAGACGTTCAACAGTAAAATTGTTGGGATAGGGCTGAGAGTTTGAACCTAGTTTTGCGAGTTACTAGTAATTATTTGGTCCGCGTAGGGAACAAAACACAGACAAAAACGCAAACTTCTCAGTATAACGATGAAACGCAGGTGAAGGTTCGACTGCAAACTTAACGTCAGGGCCAAAAGTAAGAGGAAAAAGAAAAGTCCAGGGAGTGCCACAATCACAAACCGCAGCCCTTCCCAGGCACTAAGAGGAAGAGGAAACAGACAAAACCAAACAAGCGCAAATCGAACGAACGTACGAAAAGCACCAAGCGAGGTAATCGCAATGCTAAAAGGACTGAAAACACACAAGAACAAAATAACACAAGGCAAGACATAAAACAAATCGCCCCGTAGAATAAACCACAAAGCAACAAAGAGTAAGACTAACACCGGGACCACCGCCTTAGAACGGTCAGTAGAATAAACCACCAGGGGAGGGGGGGGGGGGCGGTTAAAGCACTTAAACTGCCAGCAAACTTCACCCTAATATCAAGCCTGACTACAAGGACGAAAACAATGTCATCTCAGCTGTGAAAAATAATCTCAATGCTTGAAAATATGTTAAAACTGCTGAGTCTACTGCGACTCTCATATGAAGCCTAAAATTAAATTACTTGAATGAGGAGTGTTCAGTGACAGACCAGCAGTGTAACTAATTTTGTATATTTTTTATCTAGATAAAAAATACTGTAAAATTGTATAAATATCTACTTGGAGGGGTTACTAGACTTCGGGTATAGGCGAAACCACAAATCCAAATCAGACTGCGTAAGTGCAAAATCTAGTAACGGCATCCACAAGTTGATTTTTAAAGAGCAGTATCCCAGCTAGCATTCTTTATAAATCTACAGCGGGCCGTTATCGGCCCGTCAGCTACCCTGACGGGCCGATAACGGCCCGCTATAGATTGATAAAGAATGCTTACTGGGATATCCAAACATAGTCTTATATAACTGCACATGTCCTGACTAGACTGGGTATATGTACCGTCTGGTTACCTTTGGTTATACATAAAGACAAGTTTTAAGCCCCTTACAGTTGTGTTGTTCACCATCCCAAGGCGGTATTTCTTTTGCAGTTACTTTTCATTCTGTTCGTTCTGTTTTCGTTGGTGTATCATTCTGTGATTTCATTTAGTATCATTTGAACTTTATTTGGTTCCTGTGTTCCGTGTTCTGTGACCTTCGCTGTGTATCCCCACATTACGAAAACACGCCTATTCAAATATAATGAAAACTTTACAACCAAACAAGGAACATTTTCAGATAAAAAAATTCTGATATTTTTAATATTCCTGCTCAAAACATAGATTGTGGGTACTCGTTAGAACCGCCTCACAATCTATGTTTTTAGCAAAATAAGAAGCATAATGTACACCCATGTTGACTCCAGTTTTACTATACTAAAGTGGGGTTTAAGGGGGTCAAAATAATATATTCGTGTTTTCGTGATGATATTTATTTTATATCTCATATTAAAAAAAGATAGATTTGTTCACTTTCCTACCACATGTCTCAGGTTTCCTATCAGTAGATTTCAGTACCATAATATCATGCTCAAAAGCTTAGCGGAAGCACTGATTTATTTTTCGATAATTCCTAATGCGTTTTAACAGAAGTTCTACGGTCGGTGTGTTTTGTTCAGTGGCGCGATTTATTGAATCGGAGAGAACAAAGATTTGGCATTGAAATTCATTGTAAACCAAACCGTCACTCAGTTTGATTTATTTTGTTTCCAGAACAAGATCATGACAAATAAAATGGAATTAGATGAAACTGCGGTATTAAGACAATATTGCAATGAAATATTTTTAGGATCAGTTAAAACGATATTTAGTCCCTGTGTTTTTATTTAGCATTTGCATACTGTATAGAAAGAGAGTCGCAATGTCAGTAGACGTACCTTCGGAGATATGCGCCGAGCGCTGATTCAAATTCGCATAGTCTGATCAGAATCTTCACTAGGCGCATTTTGGATAGCCAAGAATACAAAGTTCTTCGTGCGGACAACAAAGACTATGACCAGACTGCGCGGATGTGCAGCAATTTAAGCACTCGTTGGGCGTAAATGTCAGAAGTATATTCTCTCACGTCGCGGCACAAATTATTCTCCACCTAATCCATTATGGCTACCGTATTGAAGGAACTGCTGGGAAAGACATTTTGTATTGTTCGCATTTCCGTCACGTAAATTGTAAAGAAGACCTATTTGTATGTCATTCTGAGTACATGCAAAGTTCCTCCGGAATAGTACATAACGTTTTACCGTATATACTACACACTAATGCCTTACCATACTTATCGTACACTTTGAACAGGCCCTTCTTAAAACATGTTTATGTTCCAAAACACTGCTGAATGAGTGGCAAAACAATGAAGACCCCGATCAGGCGCCGCGATCTGGGTCTGCATGGTTTGATCAGGCCTGATTATGTTATATACGATGTTTTCACAAAATGCTCAATACTTTGTTTTAATTGATGGGCAATGGGGTTATGCAAAACATCACCAGCATATTGTTTATAACACAACTAGATCACTGTGCACTACTAATTGGGAGTCTTAACATCTCCATGCGTGTACCAACTGAAATTGTAAGTTGTTTCCTATTTTGGTAGCCACAAAAGAGAAATGATACACTTTCATGGGAGGCAATTCTGTCAAAAAGATTTCGCCTCCCTTCTGAAAATTGGTCGTTTCTTAAAGGGAAAAATTTGTTCTTTGGTACGAGACTCCTTTTCAGAAGAGAACTAATGTGTAAATCAGCGCATTACGAAAACATGCCTATTCAAATATACTGAAAATTTACCACCAAAAAAATGAAAATTTTCAGATAAAAATTCTGATATTTTTCATATTTCCGCTCAAAGCATAAATAGTGGGTACTCGTTAGAACCGCCTCGACGAGGCGATTCTAACGAGTACTCACAATCTATTTTTGAGAAAAAATAAGAAAAATAATGTATACCGACGAGGCGATTCTAACGAGTACCGACAATCTATTTTTTAGCAGAAATAATAAAAATAATGTATACCCCTGTAAACCCCAGTTTTACTATATAACAGAGGAGTTTAAGGGGGTTAAAATTATAATATAGGCATGTTTTCGTGATGGAGGCCACAAAAGATTTTGACCTTGTAAACATAGCGGACAAGTGTATCAAGTGTGTCTTAATTTTCTCATGTCTTTCCTCTGTTACCCCATTCGTCATTTCATCGATGATGCCGCAGCCTCGAATTGTCGGAAATGAGAGGCTCAGTACGTTTCTACAGCCTTTAGTTGTATGAAATTATTGTTCTGAACTTTAAACTACCTTGTCACAATAATTGATTAATCACACATGCTTCTCCTTTGAATTGAAAGTATGTTCACAAGGGAAGTCTCTCTTTTCATTTCTTGTAATTAGCAACATTGTTTAGCTTCTGCCAAGCAAAAACATTTATGTTTAAAGTTATTATAGTCTTAATATATATGTGTCTTATTATACACACAAAAGTTAGGCGCCTTTCTATATAACAGTGTAGTGCAAGTTCGAATCCCAGCTCCGCCATACATCTTTCCTGCAGACTGATCATGAAATCGTTACAACGATCATTCTCCCCTTCCGCTGATTCCAGAAAGGCAGTTGTCAGTTATTGGTGGAAGTGTGTACACAAGTACTGGTTAACCGCTTAGAGGACCAGTGTGAGTATGTTTACCGGCGCAATATGACCTTAAGAGTGTTAACTGGGCAATCAAACTCAAACAATATAAAACTGTGGGTTAACCGATCGAGATATATTAAGCACCGCTTTTTACAGATTAAATTTTATTTACTTTACTCGAGGCGAGGGAACTAACGCAAGAACAAGGCAGCGAACATCGGAGACCAAACAAAACCTCTGTAGGCAAAGACCACAAAGTATAAATAATATCAGAACCACCGCCTTAAACCGTCAGCGGTTTTCTATTTATTTGTTTGTTTGTTTTTGTTTGTCTTGTTTTTATTTTTCGTTTGTTATGTATTCCGTCTTGTTTGTCAGAACTGGATTGAAACTATGTTATACAATATGTACGGTAAACCAATATCCTCTATATAATGGCTTAACGACTTCTGTTTTGGCCAAATATATATTCCAGGTGAGGTTAAAGTAAACTCCAGTTGGTATACTTACGCGCGTCTAGTTTGTCCCAATATGATTATTCTGAATTTATAAGTATTGCTGTGTAAGTTTATAAAAGGTAAATAAATTTACTTGGTAGAACGTTCATAAGAAAAACAACATTTATCTTGCTTCTAATGAGAACTACGTAATTGTTATGTTACATATTGTAATTGTCCCAATGTTTTTCTTTGAATAATTATGTAAGTTGGTGATATCTTCAGTTACGTTTGGGTAACAGAGCTCCCATCTTTTTGGGAAAGACGTACCAACGCTGCTTGCAGTTTGTTTATTTTGTGCTGCTTTATTGCATTTATCTGTCTTTCCATTTCGTGTTGGGGCTTGATATGGACCACATTGTATCAGTTCCTGAGTTCTCTTATTTACTTTGCTCTTTCCTCTGTATTTTCTAAATGATATCTTTGTTCGGTTTTTCACTGTATTATACATTAGTAATTGCTTGTATACACTGTGCCCCCTTATTGAAAATCTAATTCTGTTTTGTAACAAAGGGGTCTATGTTGTCCCTTTCTCATGAAAGTCAAGCCGATGTTTTTATACTATTCAGTTCATCTATACAATATCTAGATGACATACTTATATTAATAATGATTAGTCTAAGCAAACAGTAGATAAATGAATCGAAAAGAACTTTTACAGAACTAAGCTAAGCTCTTTGATAACGAAGCCCCGTTTCTAGATTTGACCCATTATAGTCTGGAGACCCCTAAAATGGTAATTGGCAAAAAAGTGCAGACCAAATCAGACGCTGCAAAACGCGGCGTCAGCTCAGGGTCTCCACTGTTTGCAAATAGTTCAACCAATTTTCTCTAGGAATCTCTAAATCACATAGCCTGACATATATAAAATCGAAATTAGAATTTTCAATAAATAGTGTGGGGGAGTTTATTCAGTCTACAATTGATTAAATGTATCAATACCTAACATGATAGACCCAACTAGCATTTATGACAAACGGGATTACTTTGGTTTTGATTTTTGGATGGCGACGTCTCTCGTAGGAAACCATGAAGTTTGCTTTAAAAACAAAACTTCTGTATGACGGTCTGTCGTAACCCAAGGATTATGGCGACTCTGTCTATTAATTTGATTAATCGATAATACTTTTTTTGGACATTTCAAAGCTAGGAAAGGTATGTTACAATATGCATTGTATGCAGCCAACTGCATGGATGGTTGTAAACCTAATTATGTTTGATATATTTGTTTCCCTCTCTAATTGCACGGTGATGAGTCGGACCTCAAACTGACTCCTCCTTCCGCAATCTGCTTCTGAAACTTGGAGCCCGACTACCGTTGTCACGGTCTTATATGTGTGTGGTCTTACTTTGGGTTTCTTTTGCTCTAGCTTCAAATCACCACCGAACCTTCTACTTCGAGTTATCTTAGTGTTTGTTCCTATGTTGTTGTTTTTTTGTTTTGTTGTTTTTTTTTTTTGTTTTTTTTCTTTGTTTTTTTTTTTTTTTTTTGTTTTTTTTTTTTTTTTTTTGTTTTTTTTATCCATTTATTTATTTTCTGTGATGCTACACGATTGAGGTACAAGACCTTTTTTTTTTTTTTTTTTTTTTTTTTTTTTTGTTATTTGGAGGTGCATTGAGGGCTTAACAATATTAAGTGCTTCTTAAATAAACCTATCAAGCTATTTTTGTGTGCTTGTCACTTTGTTGCATGGTACATGATCCGGAAGATGAACGCTGTGAGTTAGAAAAAATCTCGAATGATAATTCATTCAAAAACGCCGTTTCACCATTATCTATCTCGCCTTTCATATAAGCTTGGATAAAAACAACGAAACGTTCACCTGTGAAGTCCACTTTAGATTAATGAACTTCTTCGTGCCTTCCATTTGACTTATGATATTTCAATATAGCTGAACTATGAGCATATCAGGTTCCTCCTGGTTAGCATTCGGTGGTAAGCCACGCCACGTAGACAACAACATCAGATAAGCAGAACTTATGGAAAAATAGTTATTTTAGACCTAATACTTTTGACGAATGATGATTTAGCCGCAGTGTCAGTGAACGTACCTTCCGACATTATGTGCGCTCAGTGAAGATTCAGATGATCCTGCGCATATTTGTGCAATCTGATCAGAATCGTCACTAGGCGCATTTTGGATAGCCAAGGATGCAAAGTTTCCTCATTAACAACAAATAATCTGATCAGACTGCGCGGATGCGCATGCTGATTTGTTAATAAGTTGGGCGCTCATGTCAGATGGTACGTTTTCTAATATTGCGGCTCAACTGAATCGCGAATAGGTGTGTATCTTTTATCTTTACATTACTGATAAAACAAGATAGATTGTAGGCTATATAGCCTAGCTACATTGTTCAGCTAAATACATTCTGCTGACCATTTGAGGCTATCTGACCAAAAGTCTTGGTCAGACCAGGGACCTGGTTTGCAATTATTCCTATACTAAGGGCGACCTCAACTTTGAGGACTGAGATTTGCAAAGTACATATCGCTTTCAACTAAAAGCTGATTTTCAGGGTTCTCTACATAACGCCGCCATGCAATTCGTTATGTTATGAGGCTATAAACTGTCGACAAGGAGAGTTGGCAGCAACGTTTCCTTGTATACTTCTAACTTTTCATCCAGGATTCCATAATGGCACTACACATATTTCCATATAATCTACTGAATATGTTTCTCTTGCTTCGGTGTTTCAAGCAGATACGAGTACAATCATAACGAAAACATGCCTATTCAAATACACTGAAAATCTTACCATCAAAAAATAAAAAATTTCAGATAAATAAATCGGATATTTTTTATATTTCTGCTCAAAACATAGAATGTGGGTACTCGTTAGAACCCCCTCGACGAGGCGGTTCTAACGAGTACCCACAAAAACATTGAATGTGGGTATTCGTTAGAACCGCCTTTTTTGAGCAGAAATAAGAAAAATAATGTATACCCCTGTAAACCCCAGTTTTACTATATAAAAGTGGGGTTTATGGGGGTCAAAATAAAATAGACATGTTTTCGTGATGATACTCTTTAAGGCTGGCACAATTAATCGGATAATCGAATAGTCGATCGATAAGTTAAAAAAAAATGATTATCATTACAGATTTGCTAATAATCGATCATTTGATTTCTGTGTCTTTAATTTACCGTATTTACCCTTATTTTTCAGATCTCAACTCCTTTCCATACTTTATCTAAAATTTGAACAAGTACAATTTACTTCTCACAGTTGTGTCTAAAATAGCTGGATGAGGGTCTATACTGTTTGCTCTCTGATCAAATACATAAAATAAAGTATAACATATGGTAAGAGTTATGCTCAAACAGGTTAAATTTTGACCAAATCTTTAGTGATTACTAATCGATTATCGATCAAAATGGCAGGACTGATAATCGATTACCTTTTCAGCTCTGATTAGCCAGCCTTAGTACTCCATCATCGATATTTACAGCCATTGACAGCGTGCGTGTACATTAAGTGAATGGGTTACCACGTCTTACCTCTTATAAAAACACTGTAGATGCGACAGTACAGCTTGTGTGCGATTTTGTACCAGTGATGAAATCAGGCTGTGACGTGCATGTAAATACGATCCACAACTTCGCTATAGCTTTAAATCAGTTGAAGAATTTTTTCAGATCTCGTCAGTTTTGGAAGCGTACCTATCATTATTTTCTGTACATAGGTTCAGGCTTGCAGTTGGATCAGGCTAAACAGTCTGCTTTTAAGGAGAAATAATTTTGCTTCCCACTGGGAGGTAGAAATACAGTAGCGAATTCAGAGATGGGTCGGGGCTTCAATCGATCCCCCATTTGAATCTAAATTACTCTATTTTCATGATGAATTTTGAGAAATGCTGGCAAATGGTCAAATAGAATACCCTTAGCTAATTTTAAACTTCTGTCTAAAAATCCTGGATTCGCCCCTGAAATAATCTTGACACAGTTGCCTCCTCAGAATGCATATTTATTCTCCTTAATGGTTTACTGTATTGGCCGAACGGAAATGTTCGGGAACGGGAATTCCCTAATAGGCACGATAAAACTTTCCGTCATGATGCTGATACACTATTGTAGTGTATATAACTGCGCAGTCAAATCTTTACGAAAACACGCCTATTCAAATATACTGAAAATTTTACCACCAAAGAATGAAAATTTCCAGATAAAAAATTCTGATATTTTTCATATTTCTGCTCAAAACATAGATTGTGGGTACTTGTCAGAACCGCCTCGGCGAGGCGGTTCTAACGAGTACCCACAATCTATGTTTTTGAACAGAAATAAGAAAAATAATGTATACCCCTATAAACCCCAGTTTTACTATATAAAAGTGGGGTTAATGGGGGTACAAAATTATATAGGCATGTTTTCGTGATGTTTTGAGAGGCCTTCATGGCTGACCGTAGCGAATCAACAAAATTTATTCAGTGGTCTCGGTGTTAGTCTTACTAAGTGCTTTTCGTACGTTTGATCGATTTATGCTTGTTTGGATTTTTCGGTTTCTTCCTCTTGGTGTCTGGGAAGGGCTGCGGTTTGTGATTGTGGCACTCCCTGGACTTTTCTCTTACCCTTTTTTGTTACCTTCCTGACAGCTTTGAGCTCTCGTGCTTAGAACTGAAACATCGTCCTTGATTCAAGGTGACTCTCATAGTATTCTGTCTTTCGAATGTGCTTATTCAGTGGAACAAGGCTTGCGTAGCTTTGCATGAAAATAGAATTGGCCTTTGTTCTCTTAGTAATTGATTCACATATATCCTCTGTCTAACAAACACGCTCTTTGTCTATTTTGCGGTTATTTGCAATGATATTACTTTTATTGCTTCGAAATGAATTACATTGTTGAGGATATTATATATGGTCTTTTGTATTTCTGTTATATCTCAGTTACATTAGTTTGATGTATGTTCTATGCTATGCTATCAGTATGTGACTATTGTTTAGAAATAACCTGCTTAAGGAAAATTGATACATTTTCAAGGGAGACAGCTCTGTCACACGTTTTCGTTTTGTTTTTTGTTCTTTTTTTTCTGTAAAGAGTAGACCCCATTTCAGAAGGGAGGCAGACCATTTTGACAACTGTCAAAATGGTCTGCCTCCCTTCTAAAATGGGGTCTACTCGTTGTCAAAATGGTCTGCTTCCTTTCTGAAATGGGGTCTACTCTTTACAGAAAAAAAGTCCGCCCATTTATCTTAAGAGAGACAGACAAAATTTGATATGACACGTAAATAAGAACTGAAACATGAAAATGTCAACTGTTTCCTGCCTATTGACATTTTAGCGTTGTACAGTATTTCCGTCAATAATAGTAAGGTAAATTTGATTTATAACAATGACGTCATAACTAATGACAAAATAAAATGTCGACAAAAGTACTTTTCTGTACCGCATTTATCCTAAGTAATCGAATGGACAGGCGTAAAGAGTTTAGACTCAGGACAGATGCTGCAGAATGCGGCGCCCGATCAGGATATGCACTGTTTGCCACTCATCAAGCGATTCTATTCTTATCACCAGGTAATGAAAAGGATATTCCAAACCTTAAAGCAACGACTTAAGGTGTCCGACTATTTGGGGTAAATACGCTAGACCGATCTGCGGCAACATTACATCGGGTATATAAACATTTAATAAAGTACTCCATGATTGTCACGATGATTTACAGTTTTACTGCTGTTTCAATAAACACTCTTATTAAATTCCATCCATTAGTATGACTTATTATAGACTTTATCTGTGATTTATGTGTTGCCCTTAATGATTCATGGCTGAGTTGAAGACTCCATGTGGACCAAACAAATATGTGTTGTTTTTTATTCCACAACGTAAGCTGAGGGCGAGGATCCCTCAAAGCTACCTTTAATCCTCTAGTAATTTATAACTTTTCTCTTAAAATTTGATGTGGATCTGATTGTATCAGTTCCTGGGTTTTATTATTTACTTTATATAGTAAGAGTTCCATAGAAGGCAGACGAATAGCGTCCAAAGAACGCATGTCTTACCGTATTTATACCCTAAGTAGTGGTATAGACCGGCATGTTCAAACTGTGTAGATCCAGATCAGCGTCACAGTAAGCGGCGTCAGGTCAGTTCCACACTGTCTGCCACTCATTCAGCAGTTTTAAACGATCAAAAGATAGTGAAATGGGCTGGTTTTAAATTTAGGACTATTATGATAAGGATTAAAGATGTACAAATATTTAGGATAGGTACGGTGTACGAATATCTAAGGTAGGAATAGACGGTGTATTGTATTGGAATGACAAAAGTCAAGTCCCCTAATTACAAAAACACGCCTATTCAAATATGTAGAAAATTTCACCTCCAAAATCTGAAAATTTACAGATAAAAAACTGATATCTTTTTCATATTTCTGCTCAAAACATAGATTGTGGGTACTCGTTAGAACCGCCTCGACGAGGCGGTTCTAACGAGTACCCACAATCTATGTGTTTGAGCAGAAACAAAATAGTGTATACCCCTGTAAACCCTATAAAAGTGGGGTTTAAGGGGGTTAACATTATATAGGCATGTTTTCGTGACGGCAGTAACGTTTAAACCTAATCATATAGGTGCCAAACCTCATTCTAAACCCAACCGAATCTGAAAACCCCCAAAGAGTAATTGACAAACAGTGCAAACCCAGATGAGACACCGCACAATGCGGCATCTGATCAGGGTCTCCACTGTTTGCAAATAGTTTAACCATGGTATCTCTAGGAATATCTAAAACACACAGCTTGACATACCCAAAATTTAAAATTCGACTCATCCAATATTCAGTATGAGGGGGCGGGGAGTTTGCTGTTTTTTTTTTTTTTTTTGTTTGTTTTTTTTTTTGTTTTTTTGTTTGTTTGTTTGTTTGTTTGTTTTTTTGTTGTTTTTTTTTGTTTTTTTGTTTGTTTGTTTTTTTTGAGGGTGGGGGGGGGGGTTTCAGTTTTTAATGGGTTAATCCTGAACAACTACTTGTACCGGCTTCTTTTTCGTCCCACACGCGCAAACCTTTTTTTCGGGGGGTTGGGGTATAAGAAACATACCAGTTTGTCTTCCGCTGATTTTGCACAGAAAGTGTTATGTTAACACTGAGATTATTGCAATGACAATTAGAGGACGACAATTTTAAGTATTTGTTTCCGATTTTTTTTTTTTTTTTTTTTTTTTTTTTTTTTTGCCATCGCGAAATCCCCAAGCTCCGTTCTAATATTGCTCTCGCACACCCTTACCACGCGGGGAAGTCATGTAGCGTTTGGTTATATTCCACCTAGTAATTTAGAAAGAGATGGCGTGACAGACGGAGAGCGTTCACAATATCCCCATCGCTAGAGCGAGGGAATGAAAATAGGCACCAATCAGTAAAAAGACTCATGTACTAATTGTTATGTATGTAAGACTACAAGCTAAAACCTACGTCGAATCAAACTAATAATCACTTGCAGACGATAATTACTTACAACATAGACTTATCTTCTTCATCTGACCGGAAAATGATCAAATTATACATTGAATATGTGATGTTTTCCGCTACTAAGCACCATTGTCAACGTACATAAAAGCAAGGCAGTTCTGTTTACTGTTAATTTCATTTCAGCTTAAGTATAGCGACACCTACATCCTGCCACGTGCGAATAGCAAATCCCCAGACTATACTCGTATCCACACTAGCCATTCATCAACCCCTGTTTTCAGGCACATGTTTTGCAGAATCCAGAACATCATTATAAAATGCGCAATTAGCTGAGACTGTTTATGCTATTCGGATTTGAGAAAATGTTCGTTTTCCCACATCATGTCTAATTTCTGACAGAAAACTCCGATGACGTCAATAAAATGTTTATTGAGCTACAGCAGAAATAACAAAATTGACCAGCTCCAAGGTAATATAGCAAGATAAGGTTTTCGACCAGCGTTAACCTGGAATTGAACCACTTGAAAACAGTTGTATTGTTTGACCAGCGCCCACGTGTTTTACCTTTAAGAATCCCTCAGGTCCACAGACATGTAGGAGGCAAACGTAAACCCTAAACAGCCTGTTGTTCTGTGTCTATGCTGATCGCTTAAAAAATCAAGTCCGTTACAATCTGACGCGACTACGTATAAATTGGATCTGAATATCCAGCTACTCATTAAAATGCCATTCGTCTCGTATAGCCAGAGCGTAGCCCAAGATCTACATACGACCCGCGCAGTCAGGTGTGGACATTCCTTATTCACTGAAATATTCTTAAGAATGCAACAGTTCTGTTAGTGACCTTCAAAGTCTCTGACTAGACTATGCAAATGTACAAGATGATCTGGATTTTCGCTGACTATGCACGCAAACAAAGACATCTTTTCTCATGGCGCAGATAATCTGTAAGCAGCTATGGCTTAAGCTTTGTTTATCTTCATTGCAGAAAACAGCATTTAGTATATTGAAGATCTGTTTTAATGCGCCATTGATTCCCTTGTTATTGGCTTCCAAGTTTGAGCCTACACGAAATCTCGTGACAGATATACAAAAGTAAACGTCTGTTAGTGGGAGTGTTACTCTATGGCATGTGTGAAGTCATACTGCTTTCAGTTTGATGTATGAAAATACATGGCTACAAATGTACCCAGCGATCACATGACGTTTTTACAATGTCGAATAAACGTCGATGGAACGTCATGACTTTATATCGACGTTAAAGCGACGTTGAAGAAACGTCATGTACACACTGCGTATTGGTTAGCAAGAAATCCACATTATGACACGTACGAAATCACATGACTGTCATGTAGTGAGAGTAACTCTTTGATATGTAAAATCACACAGCTTTCGGTCAGTGGGAAGTTACTGTAGTATATGTACTGAATCACTCAGCTGTGAAAAGGATCTACACGCGTTACACGTGTGTTACTAGTTTTCAAGTTCCACGTAAATAACTGAAAGTACATGTTTTACAGTGATCCCTAGATTAGACTGTGCGTCCATCACGAAAACATGCCTATATAATTTTGACCCCTTTAACGCCCACTTTTATATAGTAAAACTGGGGTTTACAGGGGTATATTTTATTTTTCTTATTTGTGTTCAAAAACATAGATTTTGGGTATTAATTAGAGGCGTTCTAACGAGTACCCACAAACTATGTTTTGAGTAGAAATATATATATATAAAATATCTTTTTCTAGTCTGGAAATTTTCATTTTACGTAGGTGAACTTTTCTATGTATTTGAACAGGCGTGTTTTCGTAATGCGATGCAACACCCTGTTCAAGATGTTTGGTTTCAGCCGACGTAGGCAGAGGAGACTATAAAAGTTACCCTCGTGCGTCCGTATGTGTGTGTGAGTAGGTACGCCGGTCACATAATCCTCCTATATATTTCGGACTTATAATTTCCATCAACAAAACCAGTGTCCATAAATCACCCTTTCTGGCGAGGGAATGTGCACAGATACTGGTTAGCCGCTTGGAGGACTAGACATGCCCAGGAAAAGTGTGGTTTGGTAAACTGACAGGCTCGATATGACCTTAATAGTATTGACTGGGCCGTGAAATTCCAACCCAACCAACCAATCACCGTACATCTTTCATTGGAGTGTTGTTGTTGTTTTTTTTTTTGTTTTTTTTTTTTTTTTGTTTTTTTTTTTTTTTTTTTTTTTTGTTTTTTTTTGTTTTTTTTTTGTTTTTTGTTGTTTTTTTTTTGTTTTGTTTTTTTTTTTTTGTTTTTTTTTTTTTTTTTTTTTTGTTTTTTTGTTTTTTTTTGTTTTTTTCGTTTTCTTTTCTTTTCTTTTTCTTTTTCTTTAAATTTTGCAGATTATCTTCCTTTGCCGTGGAGATGTGCACCTGCGCCCAGGTTTACAATCATTCTTCAGGGTTAAGGTCTACCTTTTCTTAAGGTTCGATTATCTAAGATATAAAATTAGATATTTAAAGGCAATTAAAATGAATATTTTTATGTAAGTTTAGTAGACGATATCGAACTGTACGAGCACTTATTAATTTCATCGTTAAAAGTCCGTTTTCATGTGAAAATGTAAAATGTAGCTTGAAAATTTCGATCTCAAAGTTAAGGTCGACCTTAAATGGAGGAACGGTTATTTAACCTAGGCCCAGCTTTTGAATGTTTGAACTGACTATTTTTGACAGAATTAAGTCCCTTTCGACTTTGAATTGCTTTTCACAAAGCTCCTATCCGCAACTCATACTACTACATATTTTCAGTAAAATCTAGCTAATGTAGGAATAGTTTTCCTATGACGTGACTCGCGTGTAAAACGGAAGCTACAAATAGGATTAACCCATTTATGCTAGGTGGACTCTTCTACCTAAACTTTTGGACCGGTCCAGTGGTAATAGCAGGATGTCTATTTAGTTTTTATTATTAATATGTTTTATAGAAATTCTTGTATTCAATGCCAGCTGTGTAGACCTTGATCAGATCCCACGTACCTTTGCAAACAGTGTAGATACATGTGACATAGCTCATCACGTGCCATTTATCTGGTTCTACACTGCCTTCTCTTCTTGTTTCTTTTTTCACTGATACCCTGATGGCAGTGATGGCCATGCCCAAAGTCAAAGAAGGAAGATTCCATTTCGGAATCTTAGAGGTGAAAGAGTTACTTGTTAAGGAACAAAATAGGCCTAGAAAGGCTGCGTAGGGTTTCTAAATTCCTGTATCTTGCAAAGGAAATGTAACCCTACAATCGGAAAGATATAAGGCTGAGTTTTTGTATTTATAAATAAACGTCAAAAAGATTGCCTCTGGAAACAAAGAACACACTACAAATTTATTGAGACTCTTCGTAAGCAGTAATGATGTTTGCAACACTGCTTACGCCTGTAGCGTATACATGAACAGGACTCCATTTTTAAAGATACCGCAATGGGCCAAAGATCCAAAAGCATATGAAATATAATCTGCACTATGGTGATGTACGTGGAGACGTTCTACGGCCGCCACATGGCACTGACACCAGCTGCAGTGTAGTAAAATAAACGTCAAAAAGATTACCTTTGGAAACAAAGAACACATTGCAGATTAAAAAATGGAGTCTCGGTTTATTGAGACTCTTCATAAGCAGTAAAAAAGTTTGCAACATTGCTTACGCTCTTTATCGTATACGTGAGCAGAATCCTATTTTCAAAGATACCACAATAGGTCCAATGATCCCAAAGGAAATGAAATATAATCTGCATTGTGGTGAAGTACGGGGAGATTATGATATTTGTTCGTACAAAACCGCAATTCGAAACTAATTGCATTTTGGAAAAATGCACGCATTTCGTTTGATGCTTGTTTGTTCGTTTAAGCGTATAGTACGTATAAACTAGAAGGTAAAATATACATCTGATTCGTTCGCGATAAATTAATCTGTACAGTTGATGTCTGGATATAAATTAGTACTGATTGTTTAAAATTCTTGTAGCGGTTTATGAAACGGCATGTATTTTATGAAAATTTGATGAACATGTTTGTTTGCGGAAATTATGTTACTTATTATGTTTGGTCTTCATACATTCTTACCGAGTATAGTGCGTCAATTAAGATTTTGAAATTATGGACATGACAAAATGCGCGGCGATTCCTCTAAACATGCATTTTTAAGATTTACGTTAGTTTAATACACTTTTCTATACAAATATTTTTATAGAAAACCCTTAAGCACGAACGCTAGAAAGATGTCTGGTAAAGTTTAAACTACGTCATTCAAAATGTTGTCATAAAATTTGCAGTCAAATGTTTTCTTACAGGTTAATCGCAGCCGGTATATTGGCCGAAAAAACGATTTGTTTTGTTAATCCATTTCTATATAGCTTCTAATAAATGCTATATAAAATGGTAGACGGTTTATTTGAAATACGGGTTGCATGCGAAATTTAAAACTTTGTCAGCCAGGAAAACAGGGCACTCTCTCTTGAATGCAGAAAACAGTCACGGTGTCACTCATGACTTCATGTTTGCATATTCGCATAAGACAATAAACATTCTGCTATCTGTTTTGAGCATTTTGCTTTTTTATGACTTTAACCTGAATACACAAGGCTTTGCATATTTAGAATTTGTTAAGTATCAACTGGGCCGCCATAGAAACGTGCAAGTTTTCGCGAAATGCAATGTACGTATGCATATCTGCTATACAGCTGTTTTATAAATGCGTCCAACCCGGAACCGCGAAGCGTTTCGGCGTGTAGATGCACTACTATAGACTAACTATGTGACCAGTGATGTGTGTGACCACAAAAGTACTGGTCCAACAAACGCTTAAGTGGTTCGGTGCTTATCCTGAAAAACAATAAGCATTCCGTGACCAAAAAGAAACACACTAAGAGCACAAACGGTCAAAAGTCTTTAGAAAAATCCTGAAGCAGTAAAATGGATTTCAGTAGCGAACGATAGTGTATGTCGTTGTGCCTATTACCGGCATACACTAGTTTTCGGTTTTCGGAAAGTATGGCCCCGCCCATCGGGGCCCGCGAATTAGATGGGCTGCCTAAAGCCTCCATGGCAGAGCTGCTAGTAACGCAACAGGGCCCGAATTCATGTGACTGGGTCGGGTAAAAGTCCCACAAATTTGAAGGCAATATCTCCAAACTACTGAAATATTTTTTACTTGGACGTTACATAGCAATTCATGCAGTGGATTCAGAAGTCAAGCCTGGTCTGAAATCAATTCAGTTAGATCTGGCCAACCCACCTATGACTTGAAGTATGTGATGATAATTTGGACGCACGGATATAGGTAGCACCTATTAAATTCATATTACATAAACATATCAAGGCTTTCTTCCTGTACCGAAATAAATCATATATCTTTCCGATTCCAGGGTAGCAAAAGTTTTGTACTGGAACCTGTCCTAACGGAATTGCATAGAGGTCGCGACACGCCGATTGTAAAAACAAAGTTGAGCAAGGATGCAAATGGTTCTTATATGGGTGTCATTAAAATTTTCATTGACCGAAGACTGCTTCTGTTTTTATAAGGTATACCATAAGACAGTCTGGAAAGGATATCACACAGTGTCACTTAGCATTTCAAATGCTTTCAAATTGAAATATTATGACTTATTTATGTTTAGTTTCTTTGGATTTTTTTTCAACGGGATTCAAAAGGGATTGTTTTCTCAGATAGGTATCTATAGCACAACCACTACAAGGCTTTAGCTAAAGTTTCCCTAAACCAAAGCTATAACAACATTTATTTTCTATATCGAAAATGCCTAAAACGGAACGAACATTTCTTTTAATGCTGAACAAAATAAGATACTTTATTTACTCTAAGCACTTGGACAGACAGATGTGATCAAAAACCATAGACTCAGATCAGACGCCGCAGAATTTGGGTGTCTGATTCGGGTCTACTCTTTTGTAATTCAGACATATCATCAAGAAATAAAAATATGTTTTTTCAAATATAAGTGTATGTGTAGTAGGTATTAAGGTGTTCCAGTATTTAGAGTAAATGGTTCCACAATTCTATGACATTTTATCAAGAAGACTCTTCAAAAAACAATATTCCAAAACCTAATTACATGTAGTCTGGGCTTTAAAACAAAAAAAAAAAGATTCACATTTAAGAAAACTACCCATCAAATAGTTCAGTTTTCCAGGAAAACTTAAAATGTTTGATGCTAGAAAACAGCTTTTGTTCAAGGCTGTCAAGTGCAGATAACTGCCCAACGTCAATCTGTATTGTGCAAACTTTCATAAATATGCATTTTAGGTGGGTCGAAATTCGCTTTTTAAAGAGAAGTCTGTAAAAAAAAGTACGTGTTCTGCTAATGATGATACATCATTAGCCGAAATACAATTATTCACCATAACGATGCATAAATCCAAATAACTACATAATTTCTTTGTACATAGTTCGTCGAAAGCAAACTAGATGAACTGCGGCGAAAGAATTGCTATAGAACGGGCAATAGTTAGACATATATAGTTGGAGTGGCGTGGCTAACAGAAAGACTAGACACAACCTCACCCTTAATTCCGATATCATTCCAAATTTCAAATAAGTATTCGATCCGCTTGGGACATTGTGACTCATCATTGAGTCATCACGAAAATCAGAAACAAGTAAATAAGAGAACTCAGGAACTGACACAGTCAGATCCAGACTAACAACATATGCGATAGAAAGCGTGAAAGATTCTGTGACAGTCTGAAGTTTATTTTCTGAAGTTTATTTATGTCACTGTTTGTTCTTCATCTCTACTTCTTTTGATGTCTCGAGAGAGAGCTGTGCTTCGTAATTGTGGCATTTTCTGGGTACCTTTATATATTTGTACCGTCAAAAAGGCCAAAAGCGATTTTTTTCTAGTCCTTTCATATGATTTGCTGCCGTATTGAATTGCATTGGCTTTTATAGGTGTATACAAGAACGTAAACGCGAATTTTAGTTATCTTTTATCGTTGTCATGTTATGATTTGCAGTTGTTCTCAGGGTAAGCATTGCCATCCAAGCTAGCATTCTTTATAAATCTATAGCGGGCCGTTATCGGCCCGTCAACTACCCTGACGGGCCGATAACGGCCCGCTATAGATTTATAAAGAATGCTGACTGGGATGGAATAAGATCATGGGGTATTTGTTTGCTGCAGCCGCAAACAGTAATTTGCAAACCACAGCTAGGGAATTATAATAAATGGATTTTGTTTTCATAATCCAGACGTTCTTCATCTCGGATTAATTTCTTTTCAGTCATCTTACCTCTTTTAGGTCGTAAGAAGATTTATTTGAATGCACAGAGCAGTAATCCAAACAATACACACACAAAAATAACTGTTTCTTATGCCACATATTGGCTAAGAAGACCTAGGTTGACCTGCGCAACGGTAAAGTCCGATCAGAGTCTTTGTTTGTCAGAACCTTTAGCGAATATAGAATACACGTAATTCAATGAACAGAGATGGTTTTTATCAGACTGCATGGATATTTTGGCTGCCTTTGTTGTAACTTGTATAAGAGCCATTTTCTTGTTTTGCATGCCAAATTGTTATTTAACGAAACAATCATTGCATTGCTTCGTGGCTCCCACGTGTGAAGTTTTAATTTACACAGGGCCAGAGGAAAGAAAACTCATTAATGATTCCTAATATTCGTTAGAGCACAGGATCATAACATATGCTAAAATCAAATACCAAATCGAGCTTGAACATGCACGCAGTTTGCACAGGACCCTTCTTTGATCTGAACTCAGATCCTGCGAAGTGATGATATGTTTCCTAGTTGCGAAGATCATGTCTCTACTGTGCGACTGCCTAGTCCCGTTTTCGCATATGATTTTATGTAAATTTTGTGTTGCCCTGCTAAATTGTAACAATAAAGCAGCTGCTCAATCCAAGTGGAGTTGAATAAGAGGAATGAATACACTTTCAGGGATGATAACTCTGTTAAAATTGTATTATTTCCATTCTGAAAAGGGAACTACACCAAAAAGAAAGAAAGTGCTCTCTTTGTGAAAACATTCTTGTCGTTTAGATTAGAAATCTGTTTAGCAGGTGCTTGGAGTGCATAAATGCAAACATAAAGTCCCGAAAATTGTCTCTTGTTACGAATGGCGGCGACCCTATCAGTGTATCCCGTCCATTGAATCAAAGCACTGGTAGCACTGGTCGGTCGATTGTCTTTTAGTGCCGGCTGGGAAAATCGTCCTGAACGGGGACTTAAGACTGTTTCTTTTCACCCTTAGCTTCCTGACCTTGATCAGAGACGCGATCTGATCCGCACAGACCCATTAGAAATTACCAATTTGCCTACTCAAATTTCAGAAACTGTAAAGTCTAAGCATTTAGCACTCATTTTGCTAGTCTGATGCTCCCCATATGGCTGTGTGCTCGTCAGTACCTCCAGGTTAAATCAAATACCATATGCGTCGGACCAAAACAAAATTTCATTCAAATAACAGCGCTAGCGAAGACACGAACCAGCCAAAGAGATGAGGAACAAACAATGACAGGATACAATGGCACAGTTCCAAGAAGAAATGCAGCACAGCAAAACTCCTTGGAAAGATCATTAGATAAATTGGGGATGGGGGTATAAAATGTAAACCCCTAATTCATCTGTAGCTTCAATCACGGTCTGCGTAGGATCTCTACCTCATTAGTGAATCATCACAGGAAAACACAACAGAACGCAACGTCTGATCAGGGTCTCCACTGTTTGCAAATAGTTTACCCATTTTTCTCTTGGAATATCAAAATCTCATAGCCTGATTTGCCTAAAATCGAAATTAGAATCTTCCATGTATAATGTGGGAGGGGGGGGGGGTGTCCATTCAGTCTATAACGGGTTAACTAATGTTCGTAAGGCTTTATTTATTATGATTGTGTATAACGTGATGGTGCAGTATGAAAACATGTCTTCGCTACTTACGCGGACATCGAAAGCCGAGATTGGTACACAACGTCACTTGAGAATGTACTGTAAAATTGGGGCCTCGTCGAACGAAAATGGGCTTTGAACATGCGCAAAATGCACAGATTAAGATTCATCCCGCGCATGCGCAAAGTCCATCCGGCTTTTTGCTCTCCATTCATACATTTTATAGTGGCCAACGATGCTGTTAGCGGCCGGCGAAGGCGGATGCGCAGGCTGATCTGGACCATAGATGCCCGAAGACACGTTTTCGCATGGCCAAATATCAACCTTAATCAGGCTTTTTCAGAATTAAAGGTGAAGTTTCGCCCGTTTAAAACTTGTTTAAGCCACAGTCGCTTTCCTACTGATCTTCTCTGTTACAGTTCTTCTTTGTTTGTGCGTTTGTGATTTCATATGTGATGTTTGTTCTGCCCTTATTCGTTTCTCATCTCTCCTTTTTTGATGCCTCGGGAGTGGTTTGTGCTTCGTTATCGTGGCATTGCCTAGGATTTTATGGTTCCGTTCACTGATATAGATCGTTACTGTTTACATAAACTTTCAATACACCTTTTTCAAACGACATATAGTCTCTAACGTATATGACCTTATGATAGAAAGTACAATGACGTACTATAATTAAGTACAGTTGATACACCTGGTAATTTGTCTGCCAGTTTTACAAGGGAAACAACTTATTTGACTTTTTGTTTTGTCTTTCTGCACACAAAGTACCTTCTGAAAAGTGGCTACTTTAAAAGGAAAGAATTTGCTCCCGGTGGGAGCAAATTCTTTCCTTATAGAGTAGCCCACTTTTCAGAAGGGAGCTAAACTTATTTTGATAGAGTAGCTTCCCTTGAAAGTGTATCTATTCCCCTTAATCGTAAAATGACATTTCCGATTGCTTTGCCTTACATGTATAGCACGACGAATTTAAAACGATAATACATTCTTCCTACATTGATGAAGATTATCAGAATTCTAATCAAAGGCAATCCCGTGTATTCTCTAGAGGCCTTTATATTCAGAAAGACAAAACAACCGTTTTCTCACAGACATACTCATAAAAATGAATTATGTCTTTTGAAATGACATGCCGGGGCACAGCATTTCCTACAAGGTTGTATGTGGGCCCAGCGTAAACTGATTCATGCAGTGATCATGGTCCTTGCAGGGAACTCTGTAGGGTAGCGAAGGATCTAACTCGTCTTCATGTGGACAACTGATACTCAGTTCAGTCTTCGCTTGGCGCACGTATAATATTGTAGGAAATAGTGTGCCCGACTCAATTGTTACTGCACAGGCAAAATGCAGAGATGTAGTATACAACTATTTTCTACCTCTCTGGGCGACAGTCAAAACTATCAGCCACAAGGTGCTGTAGACTACCTGATGAACTATTGCCCGTGGCCGAAGGCCGAGGGCGATAGTTCATCGTGTGGTTCATAGCACCGATTTATTACCCAACTCATATTTTAAAGGAATTATTGCTAGGTAAGTCACTTGACCGGGAGAAAGTCCAAAATATGAGCCAGGGTGATAGTTCTCTGAAAACCGGTTCAGTCTAGCTAGCTTTTGTCACTGGTGAAAATGCGTAATGTTGTAATTCAGGTGACCGGGAGATAGTCTAACTTATGGGCTCGGGTGATTGACAACTATAATCTGGCTGGCTTTTTTCACAGGTGAAAATGCGTTAGATAGTCAAAAGCTTTATAATTTCACATATAGTAGGTTAAGTAACAATTCAGACTATTTGGTTTGATCCGGATCTCCGGTTTTCGCAAGCTCAGAAATCAGATGCTGCATAATCAATTAAAAGAATGGAAGGATGGTGGCTAGCTTGCTGAATTGCAAGACTATATGAGAACAGGATACTCACGTAAATACAATACGACATCTTTTTTAGTTGCCTTGGTAACGCATTTCATAAAGACAATAGAAAGGAACCTAGATACACCTTCAAGGGAATATAGCAATATGGAGATAACTAGACCAGTTAAATCACATTTTCAGGCCATGTCAAAAACAACTGCAAACTTTTAAATTGACCGGTGGCTTTAAAGCCTGTAAGAGGATTTACGCACAAAGGTAAAGGGAGGGATGCTTTTACTCTACAAAAATCCTGAAAAAGTAAACAGAAAAAATAAATAAAATAAAAAGACAAATATATAAAAATCCATTGCACAAATTAATCACCCGATACACTACATAATACAAACCGTTCCGAAAATAAAAACCGAAAACACTTATCCGAAAATCTTGGCAAGAGTGGAGGTTTGGGGGGGGAGGGGGGGGGGGGAATGCAATGAACTACTAAAATCATATGCATATGTTCAGACCCTAACTAAAACATATGCACTGTTTTCGATACTCTAGGAGGAGTTCCAAACACAGCCTATGTACTCCAAACACTACGTAATACAAAAGATGAGCAATATTCCGATCAAACTTACATGCACATGTTCAGACCATGTCCAAAATATCTGCAACGTTTCAAAACAAACAGTCAAAAATCTAGAAGAAGTTGCGCACACAAGACATGCATTCCATATAATAAGTAACAACAATTCTCAAACAACACAACAAAAACGATTACGTCAGAAACCTCAAGAACAAACAAAAAACGATGAAAATACCAAAATACCAGACACAAACTGTTTTCAAAGCATCTGCAAAAACTCGAATCTGCCAGACACTGTAGAAAGAGTTACATAAACAAAGTATTCATCCTATATGTATAGTACATGTAACACAAACATATCCAAAAACAACAGAAAGCCACTGTGACCTGCGTAACGGCACAGTTTGACAATAAACAGCACGTTTTGCTCAACATACAGCATTTGATGTATGGTTCAAACTGTACTTGACTTGCACGACGGTAAGTCGGCCTTCAGACTAGATGATACTCCCTCCTCAATCTGTTTCCTATGGTTGGCGCCTGATGATTCATCTACGCAGTTGGGCCCATCCCTGTCCTGTTTGTGGTTTTCTTGTAATCTGGCTTCAGATCGCCATTAAGCCGTTTGCTTTGTTTCGTCGAAGTATTCTGTGATTAAATATGTTTCAGTGTGATGTTTCACAGATGCTGTACAGGACCCCTATGCGGACCGAATATGTGTTGGTAGTTTGGAATTACATCAGAATAAGGGTGATGTTCTGATACTATAAAACTGGTTTAAACCCCAGTAATCTGTTTACTGACAATTCCGAGCCTTTTGCTTTGTTTCATCATAGTGCTTTGTGATTATATGTGTTTCATTGTGATATTTCACAGATGTGGTAGAGGACTTCTATGCGGACCAACCATATGTTTGTAATTTGGAGTAGCATCAGAATAAAGGGTGATATTTTGCTACTGTAAAACTGGTGAAAGCCCCCAGTAGTTTGTCTACTGACCATTCCAAGGCGGTTCCTCTGTTGCAGACAGTTCTCTTTTTTTTCTTTGTGCGTCAGTGGTTTCATATATGGCGTTTATTCATGTATGAGTTAGAAGACCTCCACGCGGACCGAAAATATATATATATTTTTACCACTATGGAAGCTGAAGGTGAGGGATGGAATTCCGTAAAGCTAGCTTTAGCCATTCATTAATTTATTACTGACCGTTCCAAGGCGGTACTTTCATTGTGGTACTTTTTTTTTTGATAAATGTTCTGTAGTATTTCACTTAGAAATGTTTTTCTTTCACAATTATGTAAGTTTAAGATATATTCGGTTAAGTTTGGGTAACAGAGTTGCCACCTTTCTGGGAAAGGGCTACTAACTCTACTTGCCATGTATTGTTTTTGTGACTCTTTAATTGTATTTGTCGGTCTTTCCCTACTTGATGTAGATCTGATTTTATCAGATCCTGAAGTCTCTCATTTACTTTGTTTGTCATTGTTTCTTCTCATCTCTCTTTCTTTTGGTGCTTCTAGAAGGCTGCGTATCCTATTTATGTCCTTTCTTGTGCCTCTTCACTTATATTTTTGATTGCTTTACGACGACGGTCTGTCAGAAACTTATCACCGCACATAGCTTTAGTGAATGACATTTTGCTTGACCTTCCTGCAAATAATAACTTGCACAAAGCCTTTAAGGGCCTACTCATAAGTATTCACGTCTGATTTTGGTTAGGTAGGCGCAATAAAATTACCGTATTTACGGTAAGTATTGGGTCAGACAAACCAGAGCAAAACAGTGTAGACCCAGATCAGACGCCACAGAACGCGACGTCTGATCAGGGTCTACTCTATCACCAATACAACAATGTTAGGCATATCAACAGGTAGTAAAACAGACATATTCAAAATTTAAGACTAATATGGTAAGGCGTTTAGGTATACCAATATTTTGGGTAAATACGGAAATATTATTGATCGTATCGGGAGTGTCGTGGATGAAAATATCATAAGATATAATGGAACAAACATTTATTTTAAAACTTGTAGTATTAAGTGAACACAGGGCAACATCAGATGAGCCGAAACATCAGAAAACGTAACTTCAGACATGTGCGCCCAGCGAAAATGTCCTTGCACACCAGATAAGGAAATCCTGGATTTAACCCTGGGATAGAATTTCTTATTCTACCCAGGTTATCCTACCCGGGGTAGGATAAAAATCGAGAATTCTCACATGTTTGATATGCACTGGTTGTAATGGACGTCACGTACGCCATTGTTAAGGTTTACGTTACTGAACGTAATGACGTCGTTTAAAGGCCACAGTAATGTCATCACAATATGGCGGACGTCAGAAATCGAAGTGACCACATTATTAAAAAATCTATGTTTAGAAATGAAATGCGTGCAAGAAAAAGAATCTAACATGGGTGTGAGGGGTAGATAGAAAAATCCGTCCCTCGATATCACAGTCTTGCATCAAGCCTCGTGATGCCAGACAATGATCCTCGGGACGGATTTTTCTGTCTACCCCTCACACCAATGACAGATCCTTATAATCTGAATCTTCGCTGGGTGCGCATGTCCGAAAGTAAGTTTTCTGATTTTGCGGCTCCGAATGGTTTAGAGCTTTATCTTGAAAAAATCAAAAGAATTCCCAGTCGCCTAAACTTTAGTTTTCTTTTGAAGTTTTATGAGATACTGAGCCAGTTCTTTAAAACAACAGAACTGTAACCTTTTCTGAAATTGACCATCAAACGATAGCTATATTTGACTAGGTCAGTAGCATTCTGGAGACGACTTCAAAGGCAACACTTCTGTTTCAATTTTGCAAGCTTCAACTACAGAAGGGAACTGCAATTGAAAGCGGTAATATTTAAAACAGGATAGACATGAAACGGGACATAGAATTCCTACTTGTATGATATTGCATGTGCGCCTAGCGAATACTCAGATCAGTTTGTGCATTCACAGGCTGATCAGCGTCTGTGCTGTCCGCCTGAAGACGCTTTGGATCATTGGTTACCAATACAATGCCATGCCAAAACTTTAATAAGACCGTGGACGCGCAGGCTGATCTGAGTCTTGCTTTGGCGCACATGCAATCTTAAAGGAAATGCTGTGTCCCGGCTCATATGAGTTCAAATAAATTGGTGTTGATATCATTGTTTTATAGCTTATACGAGTAATATTTAATTACTGCCAGTATTACACTTGTATAGAAACAAAAACATGACCTAATGGAAAACAAGGTTAATTTGCAGCATTGAAACAATGCATTAGTGCTCAGTGCGTGACATAATAACAACTTATCGTGCATAAAGGTGTGACTGACATGCAATTACCACAAGTTTATTGTCAAAGACATAATTTTTTTTACCACAATTTCAACTTGTCAAAAACGTCCTAACATATAAGAACAACAAAGGTCCTTATCAGCCTGCGCGCATTTGTTTCCTTTGTTTTCCTCTAATAGAATCATTGGATAGCTGCTGCGTAAGCAAGCAATTTTTACCCAGATTAGATCCTGCAGAGTGCCGCGTCTCATCAGGATCTACACTGTTTGTCACTCATCAAGTATTTACTAGACACATCGACAGGTAGTAAACTGCACGTTCAAAATTTAACAAAGGTATGCTAAGGAGTTAACGTGTCTGACTACTTTAGGGGTCCTGATGTGTTCGGTGATTTTCCGCCATTAACAACAGAGGCAGTCTGTGTGGCTTCCTGTTTTCCTATCCTGCACACCAACCCACTTCTGAAAAGAAGTTTACTCTAAAAGGAAAGAATTTGCTCCCACGAAGAGCAAACTCTTTCATTTTACAGTAGTGTAGACGGCTTTTAAGTTAAATATGGTACTGGGAATTATTACCGGTCATAAACACAACATTTGTTGTTACTAAATGTCAGCATAAAAGCTATTAAAGTTTACAACCGGTTATAGGAAGAAACCTGAAAAGAGCATCCATGCCATTATTTCAAGGTAAAACGGTTTTTATGTCCTCTGCATTTGCAGTTACGTGTAACATTACGTAAACAGATACGTAGTGGCAAAGACAATAAACCTTGAAGGCAACGACTTCTGTCTATCCTTAAGCTTCTTGTAGCTTGTTAGCATTGTATAATCCGTATTCATACGCTGACTAACGCTCCAACCTAATTTCTTATCTGGTACGCACAGAAGTTCTTGACCTTAATCTCAGCGCTGCTTTTTAACCCATATAAGCCAAGCGCCCCATAAATGGGACATCGGCAAACAACGTAGACTCAGATCAGACGCCGCAGAACGCGGCGTCTGATCAGGGTCTACACTATTTGCATTAAGTTCAGATATTTCTACAAAACATGAAAATAATAAAAAAAAAAACTAACCAGACACCCTTTATATAGGAAATGAACCTGTCCAAAGAGTTAAAGTAGAAGAATCCACTCGGCATAAATGGGTTAATCTGAACAGTTGTTTTTGCTCCCTTCTGAAAAGGTGTCTTTTCTAAAAGGAATGACTGTGCTCCATTTAGAAAACAGGTTGTTTTGGATTTGTTTGTTCTGGTTGTAGGTAGGTTGGTACGTACGTACGTACGTACGTGAATACGATGCGATATTGTAAAACATAAAATGTGTTCTGGAATATATTTATGATATTTTGATACTTGTCCATTTGGCTTGAGTCCTACGGCATCGAATTACCTTTTAATCATTGTTTTAAATAACGCGTTGTATGTATTTGTATGTATGTTGTTTTGTTGAGGGCCCCAAGGAAGATTGGCAAAACCAATTGGGCTACCCCCGTAAAATAAAGAATTTACTTTCTTACTTACTTTATCAGCCGCAAAGTCAGAAAACATTCCTTCGGACATGTGCGCATTCGAATCAGAATCTTCACTGGCGTATTTTCAATAAACAAGGATGCAGAGTTACGAAGATTCTGATGCGCATGCGGACTTGAGTCTTCGCTCGGCGAATATGTCCGAAGGTACGTTTTCTGACGTTGCAGCTCATTACGAACTGTTACGGCAAATTTAAACAGAAAAGTGTTTTTGTCGCTTGTGTTGTTAGAGACGAAGAAAAAAGAAAGAAATGTCACTCGCTACACGCTATGTTTTTATTAACCCATTTATGCCGAGTGGACTCTGCAACCTCAAGTCTTTAGACAAGTCCATTTCCTGTATAAAGGGTGTCTGGTTAGTTTTTATTTTTATCATGTTTTGTAGAAATTCCTGAACTTAATGCAAACAGTGTAGACCCTGATCAGGCGCCGCGTTCTGCGATGTCCGATCTGGGTCTACACTGTTTGCCTATGTCCCTTTTATGAGACGCTAGGCTTAAATGGGTTAACACTTACCGTGCTATGGACGGACATCAGATTTTTCGTTTTCTTATTTTTTTTTTTTCCACAAACTAGGCTTTGACGGCCTGTCAGTGCCTATTTACTGAGAAAAAAAATATTTCAAAATGTCGCCTGCTGAAATTATTTTTACCCAGCATGCTAAATGTTAATTGTTGCAGCAGGAAAAATCGGCTTACTCTGCGTGCATTTGTTATTTCCTCTGAATACCATCACTTAAATTAGCTGAAAATGAGGCCATTGAGAAATACTGAATAAAGACCAAAAAAAAAAAAAATGGAAAGTAGCAGACTCGATTTGATTGGATCTGTTCTTGAGGGATAGTGAAAAAATGCAACATCATTCATGCAAAACTACTTCGCTTGCTTCTAAATCCTCAAAGGACATTGAAAACTTATAGCAGACACATTCTTGTTTTGTGTGTGTGTGTGTGTGTGTGTGTGTGTGTGTGTGTGTGTGTGTGTGTGTGTGTGTGTGTGTGTATTTTCTCTGAGAAATACACCCCGCCCACCCCACCCCCACCCCGCAAAAAATAGATAAAATAAATAGATAAATAAATGATTTAAATATGATAAAAAAAAAGTCAGAATGTCGTTTGCTGCAACTGTGAGGTCAATATTTTCCTTGAAGGCCATTGCGAATTTACGGTATATCAGAATAGGACTAAGTGCTTTAACTGCAACAATTTACAGACGTTAAGATAATAGTATATCAGTCTTCCAACTTTTAGGGAATTGTAAAAGTACAATAATATGGACAATTTCCACATTATCATCAGCACTAAGGGTAATCACGTGACTTCGATAATAGGGTTTACGTCACTATTGTGGGGAATTTAGGTCGAGTGTTACGCAAAAATTGTTTAAATTTTGTTAGAAGTGGATGAATTTGGATGCGTATAATGCCATTATCCCGTACAAAATCGACAAATAGGTAAAAATATCCAAATATATGATAAACATTTATAGTTTGTACCGATTTGAGAGTAACTGTTGGCAAATTGAGCATTACCGTGATAGTGCTCACACGGAAATGCAGGGCCGGATCCAAGTTTATTTAATAGGGGTTTAGAATTTCTGAGGGTGGGGTGTCGATTTGATCAAATTACTATGGTTACTTACTCTATGTATTCGGACAGACCGGTCTGAGGAAACATTTAGACCTAGATCAGACGCAGCAGAACACGGCGACTAATCAAGGCCTATACTGTTTGCCACTCATCCTGCAATTTGGACATGTTCACAGACAGTAAAATGAACTTGTTGAAATTTTAGAAGTATAAGGTAAAGAGTAAGTTAGCTAATATTTTATTAGGGTAAATACGGTATCCAAAAAATATCAAATTTAAAAATTTCTGAAAATTAAATTTTATGTGAAATGGGGGTTCGTTTAAAACCTCGAACCCCTCTCTGGATCCTCCCTAGAAATGGCTGCCTCGATAGGCCAACAAGTAACAGTTTCATGGAGTAGTTGTCGAAACGGTGCTGTGGCCCTAAAATAGGCAGTATAACAAAATTCCTTCAATTAAAGGTGTGAGGGGGGTAGGGATCTGTACTTTACTGCATGAAAATTAATTTTACAGTAAATGTTTAAAACTAAAGCACACAAATAGAAAAGACAAATGGTTCCTGATAAGTTACTGTCAATCAAAGTCAGATTTTGTATCATTCAGAATAAAACGCCAGACGAAAAACGTTTTTCCGAAAGTTGTCGAAAGCATACCCAGTCAGCATTCTACGTAAATCTATATCGGGCCGTCATCGGCCCGTCAGGGTAACTTACGGGCCGATCACGGCCCGATGTAGATTTATGTAGAATGCTAGCTGGGTAGTAGATCTGAACAACTGCTGCACAAATATTGCATGGGTTCTGTTAACAAACCACGTTATTATCCACCTTGAGATAGTGTAGGAAACAATTTTCAAATACTTTGAAAGTAATGACTTACGATAAAGCCATTTCATAGCTGTGTTTATTTGGAGACAAACAAATCACGTTTAGGAATCACGATATTGTACTTCACAAGAAACTTGTTGTTGTTTGGTCCTGTTTAAATTTCTGTCGAAAAAAAATATTTGTCACCAATCATTACAACATATCAACAAGAAATAAATAAGTAAAAGTCAACTATGACTACCTGCTAAATGAAAAAAAAAATAGCAATGCTTACCTGCTTAACGCTAAGCATGCTCGGTAGGCTAAAACAATTCAGAAGACGACATTTTGAAATATTTTTATTGTCTTTATTATTCCCGGAAAACAGCTCTGGCTTATCATGCAAATTGTCGCCAAAGCCTATTTTCTGGGTAAAAAAGGAAATATCATCAATCGTCTGCTGAATTTATCCAGAGAGTGGTGAAGGTGCGAAAGTAATAATGGGCCGCGCAGTCTGATCAGGGCCTTCGCTGTTCGCAAAGAGAATCATTGGATACTGCAAATTATATGAATAAAGAGCAAAGGCACATATGAGGCTTTGCGCATGTGCAGGATGATGTGAATCCGTTCATTTTGCGCATACTCGAAGGCACTTGATTACTTGGCGTGGTCCATATAATATGAATAATGACGATAATAGAAGACACAGTCCTACTTATTTTCGTTTTGTTCCGTTTCCACATCCCATGTAATTGAAGGTTTCTCATTTACGTCTCAATCTCTTCTCTTTTTGCAGACTTTTCAGACTCAGAGACGCTTGAAATGGAATATGATATGTATACTGTACCGGAAGTCACTCCGGAGGCGCGTAGGTCAAGCCTAGAAGAGCCTGCAGACGTCAAAGCAGACGAGAAAAAAAGAAAACGACCGAAACCTTACCGAAGAAGTCATTCATTAGCAGAAATAAGACGACCTACAGCAATATTTATACCAGAAGGTAATATTCTTATTCCCTTTTATTAATTTTACAAGAATTTATTAATAACCCTCCCATCCCTGGGTTTCTGAAGTAGCCATCCATCTTTGAATCTGAACATGTACTTGTTACAGGGTGCGGGGAACTAATTATTTTCGCACAGAGTTCCATAGTAATTTTACACTTTTAGGTGGTTAAGAGGCATCGTTGAGTTTTTAAATTTTGTATAAATTTGAAAAAAAAAACAAATAAGAAAAATACTCTGACACTAGTACTTTCTGGGACTATTTGGAGTCAGAATGTATCAACCCTTCAGTTGCTAGATATCAAATATTGAAATTTGAAATTTCACTGTTTTTTCTTTTTGGCTCCAGCAAATGTACATTACGAAAACATGCCTATTCAAATATATAGAAAAATTTACCTCCAGAAACTATAAAATTTTCAGATGAAAAACTCTGATATTTTTCATATTTCTGCTCAAAAATATAGATTGTGGGTACACGTTAGAACCGCTTCGGCGAGGCGGTTCTAACGAGTACCTACAATCTGTGTTTTGAGCTGAAATAATAAAAATAATGTATACCCCTATTAACCCCAGTTTTACTATATAAAACTGGGGTTTAAGGGGGTCAAAATTATATAGACATGTTTTCGTAATGAAAAAGAAACTTTTGTTTCTTTGAATCAACCATGAAAATAATATACGCAAACATTTTTCTTTAAAGTATGAGGGCGTGTCAATAAATAACCAGCCTATCACATTTCCGATAGACCGACACGATCAGGATTTTTATGCTTTGTTTCAATATATTTTTTATACATGGGTACAAAATTGCACACGTATCGAGTCATTCTTTAATAAGATACTCGTATTATATGTCAAACATGGCTAGTGATGCAAAGGCATGCTTTTCATCTAAAGTTGAGTACCGTGCTGTAATTCGGTACTTATATTTAAAAGGTAAAACAGTCATAGAAATACACGGCGAGTTAGCCGATGTTTATGGGTCTTCTGCACCATCTTATCCTCAGGTTAAATTCTGGGTAGGGGAATTCAAATGCGGTAGAACGTCTTTAGAAGATGAAGCCAGGTCTGGATGCCCACTGGATGCCACCGACGAAGAAATGAGTGAGAAAGTTCGGGATCTAGTATACTCTGATAGGCGAATTCAGGTGGAAGAAATAGCACAGGCATTAGGCATTTCACATGGTAGCGTTTCAACAATCTTACATGATCGTTGAGGTATGCGCAAGCTAACAGCCCGTTGGGTCCCCAAATCCCTTAGTGATGAGCAAATGGCAACCAGAGCATCAGTATGCAGCGCCTTGTTGAAGCGTTTTAGGTCAAAAGATGATTTTCTTTTACGTCTGGTGACTGTAGATGAGACTTGGGTTCATTATTATGAGCCAGAGAATAAAGCTTAGAGTCATCAGTGGGTAGGGCCTGGGTCCCCGAGGCCAAAGAAGTTCAAGACGCAACCATCTGCTGGCAAGGTGATGGCCACAGTATTTTGGGACGCAAAAGGCGTTATTATGTTGGACTTTTTTACCCAAGAGAAGTACAATAACTGGAGTGTACTATGCAAACTTGTTAGACCAGCTGAGAACCCCCATCCGTGAAAAACGCCGAGGTAAACTCTCTAAAGGTGTTTTGCTGCAACAGGACAACGCGAGAGTCCACACTTGCAAAGTTGCAATGCATGCTGTAGAGCGAAACGGGTATGAATTAATACCACATCCTGCCTATTCGCCTGACCTAGCTCCTAGCGACTTCTTCCTATATCAAACTTGAAAAAGGATATCCGTGGACTTCATTTCCGATCTGATGAAGAAGTCGTGACGGCAGTTGAGGAGTCGATCAATGGAAAAGACCCTGACTTTTTCAGTTCTGGGCTGATGGCACTTGAACACTGTTGGTCTAAGTGCATCACACTAGAGGGCAATTACATCGAAAAAGAAGAGGTGGATTTCAAACGGAAATAAGTTAGGCTGGTTACTTATGGACTCACCCTCGTAGAATAATAAAATTCAATTCATCTTTATTACTAACAAATCACAGGCCACCTTACATAAAATAACTACCTTGCCTTTTCAGCACCAATCAGCAGTCCTGACACACTTTGTTCCCTGTGCCCTACAAACAAGACTGGCTGTCAAACACGCACAAAAAAAAACGTGTTGCAAACAGTGTAGATCTTGATGATACATCACTGACCGTCTCAGTTAGCCTCACACTGTTAGCAAAGATTTTTTTTTTGTTTGTTCTGCAGGACGAACGGGGTTAAAATCTTATACACCATATTAACTAATAATTTCCCAGTCACATTTTGTTCAACATGTGTTTCTTCCTGCCTCTTAAGGGGAGCGGATCATCACGAAAACACGCCTATATAATGTTGACCCCCTTAAACCCCACTTTTATATAGTAAAACTGGGGTTTACAGGGGTATACATTATTTTTCTTATTTCTGCTCAAAACATAGATTGTGGGTACTCGTTAGAACCGCCTCGGCGAGGCGGTTCTAACGAGTACCCACAATCTATGTTTTAAGCAGATATATGAAAAATATCAGAGTTTTTTACCTGAAAATTTTCAGTTTTTGGAGGTGAAATTTTCTGTATATTTGAATAGGCGTGTTTTCGTAATGTATACTCTCAGGGGAGATAACTCTGTCAGAAATGTTTGCCTCCCTTCTGAAAAGGTGTCAACTCTAAAAGACGAGAACTTCATCTCCTTGGGTGCATCTCCTAGACGCCTTTTCAGAAGGGGAGGGGGTGGGTGGGGGTGACATACAAGAAGGCAAACAGGAAGTCACCAAAGTTGTCTCCCTTGTAAAATGGCAGAAAATCTGTTAAGTGTATCCAGTCCCCTTAACCCTTGTCCTGCTGAATAGATTAAGATGCCACGCCCACTTCTAATTTTCAGCCAATCACATTAATTGATGCAGATTGTTGCTATAAATTTACATACTTAATGGCATAAAGTACTGATCCAGATAAGTTGGCTTCTTCAGAAGCCAACTGATCTGGATCTACACTGTTTGCAAAGATAAGGTATATCTGGGTTCAGCAGGACAATGGTTAAGACATTTCCCGTTCCTATCATAATCACATCAGCAGACGCCATCTTTTGTTTCACAATAGATTTGCATTACCGTATTTACCCTAAGTACTCGGATAGACAGGCATGTGCAAACAGTGTAGACCCAGATCAGACGCCGCAGAACGCGGCGTCTGATCAGGGTCTTCGCTGTTTGCAACACATCTAGCATTTTTAGACACAGAAACAGGAACTCAAATGGAATTGTTCAAAATATGGACAGGTATGATCAAGGGTTGAGGTGTCCGAATATTTTAGATATATACGGTTTTTCTTACAATTCTATAGAGACTGTAAGAGGAGACAGAACATTTCCGTCACTTCTTGTCACAGGAGAAAACAAAAACATTTTGTTTGCCTTGATGAACAACAGATACACTGAGAAAAAAACAAACATGCAAATGAATTGTGTACCCAGCTAGCATTCTACGTAAATCTACATTGGGCCGTCATCGGCCCGTCAGTTACCCTGACGGGCCGATGCCGGCCCGATATAGATTTACGTAGAATGCAGACTGGGTATACAGTGCAATATCTCTGCAATACCAGTCTTGGGTAGGCAGAAAACTGGCTGTTGTAGGGAGGTGGTGTCGTAGACAGATCAGATATTTTTAAACAGAATTTTGGGGGATCAGTCAAGCGATAGGGAGGAGATATTGTTTAAAGGATGAATATCGTAAAGCACAACTTCGGTTAGGAATCAGAAAATTGGCTACTATAGGGAGGTGGCTGTTGTAGCATCACAAAAACATACCTATATAATTTTGACCCCCTTAAACCCCACTTTTATATAGTAAAACTGGGGTTTACAGGGGTACACATTATTTTCTTATTTCTGCTCAAAAACATAGATTGTGGTACTCGTTAGAACCGCCTCGTCGAGGCGGTTCTAACGGGTACCCACAATCTATGTTTTGAGCAGAAATGTGAAGAATATCAGACGTTTTATCTGAAAACTTCCAGTGTTTGGTGGTGAAATTTTCAATATATTTGAATAGGCGTGTTTTCGTAATGAAAGGTTGAATATAGTGAAATAGACCTTTGCCCGGGGAATCATAAAATTAGCTGCTTAGGGAGGTGGCCGTTAGAGAGGTTAAAAATAGTAAAACAGAACTTTAGGAAATATGATAATTCGCTGTTAAATAGAATAGGCTGTTGCTTAGAGATGATTGTAGAGATCCCCGTGTAAATTGTATATTTTGTACACAACAGTATTTCTTTCTTATTTCTTATGCATGCAAATTGAAGACCCATATTTACATTAAGTATTAACAGACAGGCCTGAGGAAACAGTGTAGACCCATATCAGACGCCGCAAAAAGCGGTGCCTGATCAGGGTCTACACTGTTTTTCATTTAGACCCATCAACATCTAGTAAAATTCATTTATTCAAATATGTTAGACAATTTTGGTTAGGCGTTAAGGTGTCCAAATACATAGAATTAATACGGTAATAAGTGTTATGAAGTAGTAAAAGACATGACAAATATAACATGTAGTTTATCGGCAGCCATATTTTCCTACATTGTCCCAGATTTGTTGCAACTGATAATTCTACATATTCATTCCAGTCTGTCCTTAGCGACATAAGCGGGAATATAAAGGTGCCCTTATCGCTTATGCCACCAACAAAAAACCCAATAAACTTGCGCATATCCGCAGTTCGATCATGGTCTTAATTTGTCCCCATACAGAATCATAAGCTACTAAAGAAAATATTGTCAGCTGGTCTGAAAGCTCGGGATATGTAAGTTGATGTGAGTCATCTCTGGAAGCACTTGTCATTAAGTACGTTTCGCCTGGTGTGGCTTATATATAGCCGCAACATAAGAAAACGTACCATCTAACATGTGCGCCCAACAACGACTCAGATCAGCCTGCGCATGCGCGCAGTCTGATCAGAGTCTTTGTTGTCCGCATGACGAAACCTGCATCCCTGGCTATCCAAAATGAGCCCAATGAAGATTCTGATCAGACTGCGCGAATGCGCAGGCTGATCTGAATCTTCGCTGGGCCCATATGTCCGAAGGTACGTTTTCTGACAGTGTCTCGCGTGGTGTCATTAGCAGATGGTGTCATTTTCTGTGCATTATATGATACCGTTTATAAACTAAATATACGGACTCCATAACTCCTCACCATATTACTTGAACCAGTCCATTTGCCTTTCTGATGACCTGTCTAAAAATTGAATGATGCATGACAAAGAATGTAGATCCTGCTCAAACGCCACAGAACGCGACGTCCGATCTGGATCTACACTGTTTGCTCAGGCTTGTCTATCCAAATACATAGAATGGATACAGTATGTGATAGACAGGTTTCAACCATACCAAACGAAAATTAATATTGGGGCATGTGTGAGTATCAGAATCCTAATCCAGTATCCACATCCGTGCAATTTGATCAGCCCTTTGCTCTTTATGGATCTATATTCTTCAGTACGCAATAATTCTCTAAGCGTTGGTGCAAATGGTTGAGCTGCGCTTTTGACGCCCGTATATGCCTCAAAGCGCGCCGTATTTTACAATTTAATGTACTGCGATAATCCTTCGTATTGAGACAGACATTCCTGAGCAAACAATGTAGATCCAGATCAGACGCCGCAGAACGCGGCGTCTGATCTGGATCTACGTTGTTTGCCACTCATTTAGCTTTTTTAGACGTATTAACAATAGTCACATGGACTTGTTCAAGTTTCAGGACAAGTATGGTAAGGAGTTGAGGTGTCCCAATATTTAGGGTGAATATGGTAATATTAAAATGAGGCAAAACGTAGACAAAATGTGTCATGCGCGAAAAACGACGGATCAGGCCGGCATCATTACACCCTTAACCCTTCTCTTGCTAAACGCGACATGCCCTGTCTTAGCAAACAGTGTAGATCCAGATCAGTTGGCTTCTGAAGAAGCCAACTGATCTGGATCTGCACTGTTTGTCATTAAATATGTGAATTTGTATCAAAAACTCTGATCAAGTAATCTGATTGGCTGGAAATTAGAAGTGGGCGTGACATCTTAATTTATTCAGCATGACAAGAGTTAACTTTCCACAAAAAAAAACAAAGACATAGGTGATAAAGTCCAAACGTGTACGCTGGATTCTCTGACTAGTGCAAGACCCGCACAAATGTCATGACCAGAGCCAATCCGGGAAAACGAGCCTTATCAGAGTGAAACCCAAAATAAATGTCTTTGACTGCACTGCGTACGGAAAAATGGCAAATGTAGGTTTTTGTTTGGTTCTGGTTTGACAGGACTGGAAGCGTGACTTCTTTTTCCTGAAAATTCTGTAACAAAACCCTCGTCTGGTTGTTTACTCCCTTAAGGCATAATTAATTATATTCCAGATAAGTCTGACACGCTAAAAGAGAATTAACAATGCACTTTCAGTACAAATAATTCTGTCCAAATGTTTGTTTGTTTGTTTTTTTTTGTTTTTTTTTTTTGTTTTTTTGTTTTGTTTTTTTGTTGTTGTTTTTTTTTTTATTGTTTTTTTTTTTTTTTTTTTTTTTTTTTTTGTTGTTGTTGTTTTGTTTGTTTTCTTGTTATTTGTTTTTTGTGTGTTGAGGGGAGCGTGTTTTTTTGTTGTTTTTTTTTTTAAGTTTTCTTTTCGCTTATTTTTCCATGAAACATATGTTGCGGTACCTGCTAGAAACGTCTCACCATATGCCTCGGTGAGGCGCTTCTAATGAGTATCACAACATATGTTTTCTTGGAGAAATAAGAAAAATCAGCGCACGACAAAACCTACATTAAGAATTGTGCGATCAGCGACAACTCAGATCAGCTTGGGCATCCGCCAAGACTGATCACACTTTGCTGTCCTTCACGAAGAAAGCTTGGTTTCTTAGCTACCCCATTACGAAAACACGCCTATTCAAATATATTGAAAATTTCACAAACAAAAAAAAGGAAAATTTTCAGATAAAAAATTCTGATAGTTTTCATAATTCTGCTGAAAACATAGATTGTGGTACTCGTTAGAACCGCCTCGGCGAGGCGGTTCTAACGAGTACCCACAATCTATGTTTTCAGCAGAAATAAGAAAAATAATTAATACCCCTGTAAACCTCCGTTTTACTATATAAAAGTGGGGTTTAAGGGGGGTCAAAATTATATAGGCGTGTTTTCTTTCGTGATGTATTGAGCGCACAGCGATGACTGATCAGACTGTGCAGATGCCCAGGCTGATCTGAGTCTTCGCTCGGCGCACACGCCGTTTTGACGGTTTTGTCGTGCGCTGGTTCAAATATCAGTACTTTGTGATTGATAATGTGCCTTATCTGAAGTTATGGTGTTACAACTGAAACACACATCACGAAAACGCGCATGTATAATTTTGACCCCAAGCTTGAACCCCACTTTTATATGGTAAAACTGGGGTTTACTGGAGTATACATTATTTTTCTTATTTCTGCTCAGAAACATAGATTGTGAGTACTCGTTAGAAGCGCCTCGGCGAGGCAATTCCAACGAGTAGCTGCAATCTATGTTTTGAGCAGAATATGAAAAATATCAGAATTTTTATCTGAAAACTTTCAGTTTTTTTGGAGGTGAAATTTTCGATATATTTGAATAGGCGTGTTTTCGTAATGAGCGTAACTAGCTTATTTTTATTATTATTTTTTTTTTTATTGTTCTTTTTTCAAAAGATATGAATAAATAAACTGATTTGCCTGTACTAACGTAATAGAAAAATAATTACGACCACACCTTTGTCAGAAACAATATGCAGGTTCTTCGATATAGTACGTTAACTCCACATTTTATATAACATATGATAACTGAAAGTGTCCAGCATTAAACTATAAAAGTATATGGGTTCTTTACTAAATACATAACCAGTGCGTTTACTTATTCAAAAATAATATATACAAAAGTAAGAATATTTCTTTTAAAAATTCACTTTTTAAGTCAGATTGGATCCGTGTATTATTTGTATATGACAGTAGCTGCTGCATGTAACAGTCAGGTAAAATTTCAATCCACACATGATTTTGATCCTAATTTTGTTCTTTTTTGCATGAAATGCATGCTTGCGTGCTATTTTTACGGAAGTATAAATGTACAGGAAATGACAAATGTGAATTGTTCGACTGATTTATGTCAGTAAAATGTAGACAACATCTGAGCCCAGTTGTTCAAAGCATCGTTAGGTTAACAAACTCGTTAGTGGTCAAAATGTTTACAGTTCTAGCAAGTACAATATCTTATACACAGGTATGTTTTGCTTAAAAACTGTGAGCAGCTTTTGCAAAAAGCTACTCACATTTTTTCAGCAAAAATATTAGGGCATATTTAACGGTTAAAGCTTTAACGAGATGTTAACTAACGACATCGTTAGTTTTGAACAACAGGGCCCAGGTTCTTACATTTAATGTAAATTCTGCATACTTTGTGGTCTAAATTTTTACATGAAATCAAAAAGCATGTTTGAGACAAGATAAAATCTGATAAAGTAATCTGGATCAAGTTATGTGGACGGAACAAAATAGCAGTGGCAAAATGTAAAAGGTTTATGTGAAATAACTCAGCAAATATCCAACAAAAAGCCAGTTTTTATAGCCAGCAAACGGGCTATATAAAGGTGCAAAATTGTAAGGCTGAACCACAAAGACACAGACCAATCCATTACGAAAACACGCCTATTCAAATATATAGAAAATTTCATCTCCAAAAACTGAATATTTTCAGATAAAAAACTCAGATATTTTTCATATTTCTGCGAGGCGGTTCTAACGAGTACCCACAATCTATGTTTTGAGCAGAAATAAGAAAAATAATGTATACCCCTGTAAACCCCAGGTTTTACTATATGAAAGTGGGGTTTAAGGGGGTCAAAATTATATAGGTATGTTTTCGTGATGAGTCAGTGCATAAAGAAGAATATACAGGTTCTACTCCGTTCGTTATATGCACTTACCAGTAACGAGTCATTTTGTAAACGAACAGCGATTAGCCAAACTAGATAGTACAATGATATCTGTTGAGTGTGGATTTTATTGATACATTTTCCTCTGTCAATTCCGAGAAATATTATTACTGCAACAACAGAAAATGCAATTATCATCTGACGTCTCGTCTGACGTTAAATAATTAAAAGAATATTTCAATTGTGCTAAGTTGCGATGCGAAATGTGATAGGATTGCGTACGTAGTGACACATTGTTAACCAATGATAGAAAGCAACGTTGCAAGCAGAAAACGCATAAAAGTGCAATTTACGGGCCATATGATACATCGTATCTTACAGTCATAGTTCCTCCTATATGATATTACACTCGTTCAATACTTTGGCTCTTTCGCTTACCAAGGCTCCAAGAAGACATGCATATTGAACTCGTTTAATAAATATCCTATGAAATAAATAACCACGTAACATTGATCATTTATATTTTTTTTGCGTATGCAACGCTTTCTTTTTGCATCAATATACATTGTATACTGCAATATTTCTTTAGAGCTTCGTTACCCACATATGTTATAAGAGCTTTTTTATTTCTCAGGTTCATTTTTTTTTTCCTTAACCTTTACCACTCTATAGGAAAATTCAGCAGACGACTAACTTACTTTTAGCAGAAAATAGTATTTGAAATTTCTTGCAAATTGTCTTCTGAGGAGACATTTTGCATGAAATGTCAAATCCTATTTTCTGGAAAAAAATAAGGAAATATTTTAAAATGTCGTCTGCTGAAATTTTATCTAACAGGCCAAGCGTTAATATAACGGTTTACTCCGACTGTTGTTCAAGGTTTTTGCTGTCAGGCTGAAATTACATCTTTTATAGTACAACTACAGAAACTGTTGTGTCTGTTTGAAATTAAAAGGCATGAAGGACCATCTAAATTTACAGGGTAATGGATGCACTTTAAGATAGAGTTCGTCGCCCTTCGGAAAAAAGATGTGTATTCTACAAAAGAATTTGCTAAAACCAATACAGTAAAACCTGTGTAAGACAGCCACCTTTGAAATTGACCTTAGTGGTTGGAAAGGTGGTTGTCTTATAAAGGTACATGTCATGTAATTTTGCCAGCAAAATTACATGACATGTACCTTTATAAGACAGACAACTTTTTCCCCATCAACCACTATTTAAAGTCAGTCTCGAAGGTGGCTCTTTTACACAGGTTTTACTGTACCAAATCTACTTCTGTGGATACTAAAGTATTCACATATTGCACATGGGCGAATATACGTTTTTGGTTCACGTAATTTCTGATAGAGCATCAAATGAGCTAAGCCAGGCAAAAAGTGGTTCTAGCACTATAAGAACACATTCTTGAAGTTTTATCTAGGCTATCAGAATATGCCTGTAGTTCATTTGAGCCAAACGGCAGAAAACGGACCTTCCCACATGTGCGCACAGTGAAGATTCAGATCAACCTGCGCGTCCGCGAAGTCAGATCAGAGTCTTTTATGTCCGCTTACAGAAACTTTGTAATCTTGCCTATCCAAAACACGCCCAGTAAACTCTGATCAGATTGCGCGAATGCTGGGCGCACATGTCCGAAGGAATAATTTCTGACGTTGCTGCTCATTTGATAGTACTCTATCAGAATGTCGAAATGATCTGACCACATTGCGTGGATGCGGTCGCATGATATAGAAACTTTTTTTCTTACACGGTTCAATTCTGACTGGTGTAAAATTTTAAACATAAAGAATCATAACTCTCTCTCTCTCTCTCTCTCTCTCTCTCTCTGTCTCTCTCTCTCTCTCTCACACATGCACACACACGCACACACACGCACACACACACGCGCGCAAACACACACACACACACACACGCACACACATTTATTCTACTTTTAACATTTTATTCAGAATGTATTTTCATTTTTAATATATATTTTTCAGCCCGACAAACAGCACCGACAGGTAAGTTATTATTTTCTCATTTTAATGATACTTTATGTGAACTAGGGGTTTGAAACTACAGATTAATACAATAGACTGACTGTTCATGAGAGATAAGGAAAACTTACAACATTCCTCGTGTGTGCTAGCAGCGGCTTTCGCATGTACATGAAGTGCATACTATCAATAGTTCCAAAAGGACGAGAAGATTTAATAATATTAGCAATGTTTCAAAGTACGGGTGACGCTTTACGGCCATCACACACGTAGTTAACAATAGCTTTTATTCTGCAATAGTTGAGACAAAACAAGTTACTATACTTTTTCTCAGATTCGAACGTCGCTTAGATCTGATCGAACTATGTGCATAATAAATGTACATATTTCTTCCAACTACAAAGATTACACTAGTATTCTTTATGTAGAGTATTTTGAAATATTCCTTCGCTAAAAGTATTCCAAATATGGATTTTGTGCATGCTTTTCCTTCTTATAATTTCTTATAAGTTCTGACAGGGGGAAGCAAGAAACACATTACATAACAAAACTAGATGATTCGGTTTGATTGAATCTGTTCGGGAACAATAATACAAAAACGTAACACTGCTCACGCCTCCTTGTCCATGGCTGAGCGATAATCTTGTTTTCAAATTAATGTAAATGAGATCAATGATCCCAAAGGACCAGAAAGTATAAACTAAACCAAAGTGAAGTATGGGGAGAAGTTTTACAGCCGCCACACAGTCACACAATATTTGAAATAAATCTAAGGAAGAAACTACAAACAATCAGCTATCAAGAGACAAGAAATGTTCAAATAGCTATTTACACTCAAGTTTCAATACAATAGCCAAAGAAAATGTTAAATGACTATTTACAGTCAACATTCAATAGAAAAGTAAAAAAACAAAACAAAAAAAAACGTTAAAATAGCTATTTGCAGTCCGTCAATAGCCAAAACTGACTACAAAAGCTATCTATGGTTAGTTGTCATTAGCCATGTATTTGCTATATACAGTCAATCGTAAAGAGTGACTTAGACGTTTCTTGATTACTTCCATATTCATCAGAGCTTTCATTTCGCTGTTGAGAGAGTCGAATGCTCGATGTATTATTTCATTTGTAAGATGTGAATGAGTCACATTTATATACGGGTGGTTTGTAGCTTTACAGCTTTAGACGAGTGTATAGCATATTAGTTTTGATAAACAAAATATTTTCTTATTATGGTAGGCATGTGAAATGATTTTGTCCTTGAATTTAAGCATGTAAGTCTTTCATCTTACGCCAGGAAAGCATTTACTAGGAAAGATTTATGTTCTTTGCTCTCCTCATTCCGCTTGTATCATGTTATTCTATGCTTCATTGCCTTGTATTTGTGCCTTTGGTGTCTCGCGCAATTCTATCGTATCGGATCTATCTTGATATTGGCCACAGGATCTGGAACATACATGAACATAGTGCAGGTTATATTTTATTTCCTTTGGGATCATTGAGCCCATCCTGGTTATTTTGAGAATCGAATTCTACTTAAGCCGACGCTAGGTGGGTGGGGGTGGGGCGGGGGCGTATGCAGCCTCGCAAACTACAGTGTTGCATATGAAGAGTCAATCAAACCGAGTCTCCGATTTTCGTGATTTTGTGTGTTCTTTGTTTCCGAAGGCAGCCTTTTTTGACTTTTACTTTACAATTTCTTACATGTAAGATGTGTACCCCGTTTTTTCCTCCAATTCCCACTCAAGATCAAGTAGTATACATATTTTAAAGAGCTTGCGAATATAAAAAGTGCACTAGTAGTAAGAAGCGTTGGTAGGAGCTGCAAGAACTGGCATTATCGACTAAAACATATGTTAACTGAGGCAGGTATCGAGGTACAACAAGCAGGGATTAATTCAAGGAATGCTGTGTTAAATACATACACTTACATAGTTAACGAGCATAGAACGAAATGGATTAATGATATAAGGAGAGAAAATGCACGTCAAGGGACAGGAAAAAATAAGTTGCGTTTATATAGGTGTTTTAAAAATGATTACATGACTGAAAATTACGTAACATGCATGATGCCTAGAGGGCATCGGGCTGCGTTTTCTAAATTCCGGTGCAGGGTAGCACCTATTAGGGTCGAGACGGGTAGATATGAGCGATTAGCACTGGAGGATAGACATTGTTTCAACTGCTCAAACCAGGTGGAAGATGAGGAACACGTCCTTTTGCATTGTCCAATTTATCAAGAAATAAGGCAAACTTTATTTGACAAAATCTTAACAAGTAACCGTGATTTTATGCAAAAATTTAACATTGAAAAGTTTTGTTTCATTTTTGGTAACCCGGATGAAAATATTGTTAGGCTATGTGCTAAGTTCTGTGCGGAAGTTTTACGTATACGTAGAAATTGTTTGTATAAATAACATAGAGTTTAAACCCCCCCCCCCCCCCAGTAAACATGTTTAATGCCAAAACCCTTTATATGATATGGATAGTCATGTCTGAATATGTATATATCTAGGCATGTGCATAGCTTTTCTTAGTGTAAGTTTTCACAAATGTTTTATTTTTAACAAGTCCTTTATAGTCTCTCATAGCTCTGTACAGAGCGTCTCTTAAATCATATTACGTGATATAAATGTTTTTAATTTATATTTGTTGTATGTAAAAAAGGGGTAAGACTTTAATAAAATAATTGTATTGTATTGTATTGTATAGTAAGTGAAAATTACGTTAAGATATCGTTAAACTCCAAACTAAAGTCGTTGGAACAGTTCACAGTCGTACTTACTCGCGCAAAGTGTTTATATCTTTGCGTTAGTATACGCGCCATCAAATAAATATGTGTGTAAAAAAACACTCGTGCCTCTGTAAGCATTAAATGAAAGGCATGTCATTCAGCTCAATATTCAATAAGCTAACTAAGTTGTGTGTGTGTGTGTGTGTGTGTGTGTGTGTGTGTGTGTGTGTGTTAAAGACAATAAAAATATAAAAATGCATTCACTTTGTTTATCTTTTAGAAAACGTTTTAAATTTATGAATAACTTGCATACAATATAATTTCTGATTTCAGTCACACAGAAAGTGTAAAATGATTTAATACATTTCAAAGAATACAATGCCGCATATGTCTGCCCACCACAAAAAAATCAGTCTGAGGATAACTTTCATCTGTACATAAATAGTGCAAACGTGAATTATTTTGTAAGTATGTAGTTTTTATTCTGTGACTAGAATATTTCATTGAAAAAAATATTCTAAATGCGGAAACCTTTCATACTTTCTCTGCTTACATACAAGCAGTGTTTGATTTTTCAACTATGAAGTAATAATTCTGCCTAGTGCAAAACTCTTCAAGTAAAATATGTTCATCTTTACATAAACTATTCCGAATAAGGACCTTTTTCAGGAAACTAAATGTTTCTTTGTATTCCAAATTATGATATGTTTTTTCTTCAAAGCTTTCTCTTCTTATATATTCCGATTATTGGTTTCATATCCTTCATTCCCCTAGAAACTACCCTAGCTGATTAACATTAATCCAAAACTGGATTATCTTTATAGACAGGAGAATTGACTAATTAATTATATTAATGAAATAATACATGCTGAAGATATATATCTGGTACGGGTTTTAATAGTTATTTTTCATAAGACCCCACTAAAACTATTTTTATTATTAAAAAATTTTCTTTTGCTGAATTATTCTAAAGCATTTTTTTTTCTTCTTATAAAAGAAACTTGTTTGCCGTGTTCTGCTAAAACATACTTTATTATTCTGCATATATTTCTGCTATGAATTTGCTTCCCGCCATTCCACTGGAGGAATATTCACCCTACTCCAAACATAGTTTTTGTGTTTTTTCGTTTGTTTGTTTGTTGTTTTTTTTTTTTTTTTTTTTTTTTTTTTTTTCTTTTCAAGGTGAGCTATTGTAATCGGTCTTTGTCCGTCATCCGTCTGTCGTCAACTTTGACTTTAAACGACTTTTCCTGAAAAACTGCTGGCCAGAATTGAAAATAATTTCACAGAAATATTTTTTTGGGTGGCCCTCTACCAAGATTGCTCAAACTGTTTCGCTCCACTGAACAAGATGGCCACCAGAGCTAAAATCAGAAAAACCCTTAAACGACATCTCCTCCTCCTAGACCAATCGCCCGATTTCAAAAACAAATCACAGAAATGTGCTTACGGTGACCCTCTAACTAAATTGCTAAAACCGTTCAACTCCACTAAAGAAGATAGCCACCAGAGCTAAAAGAAAACAAAAAAAAAAAGAAAAAAAAAAAACTTTAAACAATATCTCCTAGTCAAATGGCCCAATTTCAAAGTAGATTCACAAAAATGTTCCTTGTATGACCCTCTACCAAAATTGCTAAAAATCGTTCCGTTCAACTGAACAAGCCGTCACAGCTTAAAAAAATAAAACATCGCCTCCTAGGTCAATGGCCCGAGCTAAAATGGTTCCGCTCCGCTGAACAAAATGGCCACCAGAGCTAAAGATGGAAAAACCTTCTTACGACATCTCCTCCTAGGCCAATGGTCCGATATCAAAATATTTTTATAAACGTTTCTTGGCTGACCCTCTTTCAGATTTGTTAAAACGGTTCTGCTCCGCTGAGCAAACTGGCCACCAGAGCTAGAAATAGAAAAAGCCTTTCAAGGACATTTCCTTCTAGGCTAATATCCTGATTTCAAAATAATTTTTAAGAATTGTTCCTTGGATGATCCTCTAAATAAATTGCTAAAATTGTTCAAAATCATTTTGTTCCACTGAACATGACGGCCTCCAGAGCTAAAATTAGGAAAAACCTTAAAACACTTCTCCTCCTAAACAGCTAGACTGGTTTGAAACAATTTCACAGAAATGTTCCTTGGGTCATCGTCTACCAAAATTGCTCAAACTCTCCACTCCATCTTATATTACCTACCATTTCATTTGTACAATCAATATGGATCAGGTAAGCGATCCAGGGCCATCATGGCCCCCTTGTTGTTGTTGTTGTTTATTTATTTATTTATTTGGTTCTGATTTCTTCTGTAAAAAAATAAAACTGATTAATGTATTTTACGATTTCAATATAGAAAAATATTTTATTTGCTCCACTAAAGGAACAATATTCTGGTGTGGATTTATTTCCCTTTATTGCACTAAAGGAATGGTTAAGGTAAATGATAAAAAAGAAAAACGGGTTTAGTGTTTTTCAGTATTTTACTTCTACCGTTGGATAAACAAAGTTTGATCTATTTCATAGGTGGAATAATTTTATAATTAAATGATCAAACAGAAGGAATTGAAACTAAAAGGTAATCTGTCTTATGTTTAATTATCGTCTAGCTTAACCCTTCTCTTGCTGAGCACGACATGTCCTATCTTAGCAAACAGTGTAGATCCAGATCAGTTGGCTTCTGAAGAAGCCAACTGATCTGGATCTGCACTGTTTATCATTAAATATGTGAATTTCTATCAAAAATCCGGATCAAGTAATCTGATTGGCTGGAAATTAGAAGTTGGCGTGGTATCTTAATTTATTCAGCATGACAAGAGTTAAGGGGGCTTTATATGCTTGGTATTTTTTCTGACGCTTTTACAAGGGTCAAAATGTTTGTTATTTCCTGGGCCCAGTGTCGTTAGCTTAACGAGCTCGTTAAGGGTCATTTCGTTAACTGTTTTAGCGGATTCAATATAGAATATTCTGATATGATTTGCTGAAAAAATGTGAGTAGCTTTTGCACTGCAAAAGCTACTCACATTTTGTTCAGCAAAAAAAATTCAGCATATTTGCGTATCACTCGATGTAAATTTTAAAGAATTGTTAACTAACGACATCGTTAGCTTTGAACAACTGGGCCCTGATTGCTTTCCTGCTCAGTAAGACCCTTCTGAAAAAGAGTTTACTCAGTGAGGAAAGAATTTGGTCCCTTTTACATCAAATAGAATTAAATTTCCCTTTTTAGAAGGGAGGCATAAACAGTCTTGCAGAGCTGCCTTCCCGGGAAACGTATGAATTCTCCTTAAAAGGCGAAGGCATATGTGATGTGCTTGTATCTTCAGTTCCCTTGTGGGATTTATAATTGATTATTTTTCATTTCATTTTTGTATAGAAAGAAATCGAGTTAATTATTTCGTTAGTGCATATGAGTTATGTTGAAAATACTCTAAATTGAATATGCGTGAACCTTATTCTTCTTCTTATGTATAATTTAGTAGTTTTGTGTACTACACTACAATAATGCGATACCTATCTACACGCAGATTCACATTCTGGTCTTGGTACTGGCTGCCCAGACCATCTGTAGAGTCAGGCATCACGAAAACATGCCTTTATAATTTTGACCCCCATAAACCCCACTTTTATATAGTAAAAGTGGGGTTTACAGGGGTATACATTATTTTCCTTATTTCTGCTCAAAAGCATAGATTGTGGGTACTCGTTAGAACCGCCTCATCGAGACGGTTCTAACAAGTATCCACAATCTATGTTTTGAGCAGAAATGTGAAAAATATCAGAATTTTTTATCTGAAAAGTTTCATTTTTGGTAAAATTTTCAGTATATTCGAATAGGCATGTTTTCGTAATGGAATGTGATCAATGAAGTTCACCATCGCGCGCATAGCATCAAATGCAGGTGACTTGGGTTTTGACTGCTTCCATGATTATTCTTTACAGTTTTGTTTTACGAGGTCCAAGTTTATTATCATATTCATTGTTTGCAAACAATTATTTACCTGATGCGCGCTAAAATAAACAAATGAGCCGTAACATCTCAAAAGGTACCTTCGGATGTGTACGCACCGCGAATATTCAGATCAGCTTGCTCATTCGCGCAGACTGATCAGAATCTTCACTGGGTGCATTTTGGATAGCAAAGGATGCAAACTTTGTGCATGCGGATAACAAAGGCTCTGATCAGACTGTGTGAATGCGCAGGATGATTTGAGTCTTCGTTGGGCGCACATGTCAGAAGTTTCTTTTTCTCACATTGCGGCTCAGATATTATCTCAGTGGAAAGAAGATTGGGATATACATGCATTGCAGTAAATTTCATAACATAATATTTAGGATTGACGGCAGAGTCGCAATACCTTTTCCGATAGTATATAAATTCATTTGGCATTAAACATGATACATATGAATATACATTTGTAGCTATCCACAAACAACAAGAAACATGATCTCCCCACTATAACCATATAGTATTTATGATAAAGTTAATTTCCAGAAAATGGAAACGATGCCTAGAAAAACAGCAGCTGTGGGCCAAATCCAACGTTACACAAACATTTTGATTTTTTTAGTATTTATTTAGTGCATATAACGCTTCTAAGGCTATAAACTGAACCCTCGTTATAATGACAGCATTTGTTCCCAACATTACGAAAACACGCCTATTCAAATATACTAAAAATTTTACCACCAAAAAATGAAAATTTTCAGATAAAAAAAATTCTGATATTTTTCATATTTCTGCTCAAAAAATAGATTGTGGGTACCCGTTAGAACCGCTCGGCGAGGCGGTTCTAACGAGTACCCACAATCTATGGTTTTGAGCAGAAATAAGAAAAATAATGTATACCCCTGTAAACCCCAGTTTTACAATATAAAATTTAATTCTAATATACCACTGATACATTTTCAGTATCCGCATATTGTTTTCACAAGAAAATGCCTAAACTAACAAATTGCTGGATTCGCAGTATTTTCAAGCCATTAGGAGATACGTTTTCCTATACTACGATGGTGCTTTGTTTCCGGTAATGACCAAGCTTAATACACCCCTACACAATCCCATCAAAGTCCAAAGGGGATCCTCTAATGATATTATGAACGAAAATTACTCTAACGTTTTGTCATACCAATCATTAACATATAAAAGCTAACTCGTGTTTGTGTGTTTGTGTGTTTTGTGATGTTTTTATCGATGTGCATCTACAATAAAATTGATGACGATGACAGGCATATTTATATGGCGACTAACGAAATTCTGGACAAAACTGCATATACAGTCGAACTTCAATGGCTCGAACATCTTTGGGACCATAGAAAATTGTTCGAGACATGGGTAGTTCGAGCCACTGAGGGTTAATCATGGCACCGGTTCAGAAAGCAAATAGCGATAATTTAGGGAAATCTTTTCGATTTTCTACACAATGATTGTATGTTGTGTGTTCTCATTAGAATCGCCTCGATGAGGCGATTCTAATGAGTACACACAAAATACAATACCATGATAAAATAAGAAAAAAATCCCTAAATATTTGTTTCTTGAGCTGTTGGAAGGATTCTGTAGGGACTGAAAAAAGAGTTCGAATCATCCAGGATAAACGAGCCGTCCGGGTTCGAGCCATTGAGGTTTTACTGTATGTGCATCCTGTTCTGGACGTTTGCTGTGTGCATACATCCAAATGATAGTTTTCAACAGTATGAATCAATTCTTCTATCTGTAGGACGTTGTAGACCGGATGGAAGAAGGGTTACGTTATCCTCCCTAGTGGTCAGTAGCCTAAATGCTCTCGACAATACTGTCAATCCAGTGGCGCCACCATATCAGAGAAAGAAGCCAAAGCTGGTAAGTAATATGCTGTTATTGTTCTGACTGAACTCCAATGAAGATACAATGTTAGAGTCATTACGAAAACACGCCTATTCAAATATAAAGAAAATTTCACCTACAAAAAACTGAAAATTTTCAGCTAAAAAACTCTGATATTTTTCATATTTCTGCTCAAAACATAGATTGTGGGTACTCGTTAGAACCGCCTCGGCGAGGCGGTTTTAACGAGTACCCACAATCTATGTTTTGAGCAGAAATAAGAAAAATAATGTATACCCCTGTAAACCCCAGTTTTACTATATAAAAGTGGGGTTCAAGGGGGTCAAAATTATATAGGCGTGTTTTCGTGATGTAAAGATATTTCCAGGAATATCCACAATCACAGAACATGGCCCACTAGTGACAACAAAACAAAGAGCAAACATCCATGACAGACAGTACACCATCCACAGACCTAAGAAACATAGTAACCAATTCCGTTTTTCCCCAAACAATATGATTACAGGAACCATTAAACACAATGAATAGGACAAACCACAAAAAGCACCGCAGCGAATTGCCACAAGGCCACACAAAGAACAGATTAACTAGACCCACCACCTTGGAACGGTCAGATAATAAAAACTTTCGGGGATTTACATCGATTTTACAGGTACCAAATCTGGACCCAGTTGTTCAAAACAAACGATGTCGTCAGTTAATGTATCGTTAAAACTTTGATCAATAAATGTGCCATAAATGCAATTATTTTGCTCTAAATATGTGAGCAGCTTTTGCTGTTTACATTTTTTTTTTCAGCACAAATACCTGTGAATAAGATATTATACTTCCTAGAACAGTTAACATTTTGCTGAAAAATACCTATGAATTAGAAATTGTACTTACTAGAACAGTTAACATTTTGACCACTAATGAGCTTTGACAAATGGGCCCTGGTTTAAAAACCACAGTTTAAATAAGGATGCAGTTAAATACGCCTTCCTTTTGACATTTGTAAAATATAATGATGTGAACAAATTTGCTCTGGATTTCCAAGCCGAACGCTGGGACGTTAGGTTATTGTAATGCTTTCAGATACACTTGTCAAGAACGAGTTCATGCGTTATCCTGATATGTCACAAAAAATAACTGCTTAAGAAAACGACCTCAGTGTAAACCTTTAAGCTGGGCAAAAATTCCAACTGATAACATTTCTGAGAAAGATAAAAAAAATATTATCAATTTGTCGTCCGCTGAATTTGCCTAGGGAGTGTTAAAGGTTAAAAGTATAGTATTAATGGAAGAAACCCAAGTACCAAGTCAACGAACCATATGTACCACTTGCTTTTGGCGACATTACACTTCGTATGCTTTTCTTTACACCCACACAATGGCATTTTGTTGTGTATTATTTCGAGTTAAGTGAAATTATTTTGCCCTTTGAACGAGTACTAGCACAGGTTTCTTCAAACATTTTCAACGGAATTATGCTGTTTCTCACACTACGTACCTAATTAAGTGTCTCCTTTCAGTTTGCAGCTATGTACGTATTTAAATACTGAATGAGGAAAATGAAACCGCCGCGTGACTAATTTTCTTTTCATCCAATTATATTAATTATCTGTGAAAGGGTATATACATTCGTGGAGTATATCGTATTTATAATGATTGTAAGCCAGCTCACGACAAAATTTACAATAAGACTTGTTCAACCAGCGAAGACTCAGGTCAGCCTGAGCATCCACGCAGCATTACGAAAACACGCCTATTCAAATATATTGAAAATTTTACAACCAAAAACTGGCAAATATTCAGATAAAAAATTCAAATATTTTTCATATTTCTGCTCAAAACATAGATTGTGGGTACTCGTTAGAACCGCCTCGGTGAGGCGGTCAATACGAGTACCCACAATCTATGTTTTGAGCAGAAATAAGAAAAATAATATATACCCCTGTAAACCCCAGTTTTACTATATAAAAGTGGAGTCTAAGGGGGTCAGAATTATATAGGTATATTTTCGTGATGGACTGATCAGCTGATCGCATGTGCCTTCTACAGGCTCCGGGCTATCCAAAGAGGGATAAACGAGAACCCTTGCCATACTGGGTGGATGTACAGGCTGATCTGAGTCTTTGTTGCTTACACAGGTTTTATCGTAGGTTTTGCTGTGCGCTGGCTCATATACGTTCAGGTTTAAGAATATGTACAAGATTTCATAAAAATCCTACAAATTATTTTTAAAACCATAATGACGTAACAAAGACTTCTCGGTTATTTTGAGTTACAGTACGAGGGGAGACTATTAAGCGGAATGGATACATGTTCAGTGGCGCCAACCCTTCAAAATGGTTGTTGCCTCCCTTCTGAAAAAGGGTCTACTTTAATAAGGAATTTAAGCCACGTTATAGAATTTGCTCCCCATGCCAAAATGATTGTTGCTTTCCTTCTGAAATGGATCTACTCTAAAAGGACATCGTTTGCTGTCAAAATGGCTGTTGCCTCCCTTTTGAAATGGATCTCCTATAAAAGGAAAGAATTTGCTGGGAGCAAAATCTTTCCTTTTAAAGTAGACCCTTTTCAGAAGGGGATTCCTGTGTGAGAAAGCAAACAGGACGTCACACGAGTTATCCCCTGTCAACTATAGTAGGAAATTCATCAGACGTATCTACCCTGTAAGCATTCTTTATAAATCTACAGCGGGCCGCTGTCGGCCCGTCAGCTACCCTGACGGGCCGATAACGGTCCGCTGTAGATTTATAAAGAATGCTAGCTGGGTATTCCGTTAAATCAACAATTAGTGATGTCTCGCTATTACGTATGTTGTCTAATTGATAAGTTAATTGCTTTGTCAAAGACTGTTCATAGTTTTGTTTCTTATTCCATTGCAAATAAGCAGTAATTTTTGGACATAAGCGAGGACATAAGCAGCTGATTCTTTCGTTATGCAACATATACCATTATGCAGACAGATGAAATAACACCAATCCTAGAGCGACCACATGGAGCCAGACATATCAGGTCTTAGGGTCTTGTCCTTATGGATTAGAGAGATAAGAACTTAAGAGAAACAGCAATTTTTCAAACGCTGGCTTTGAAAGCGAAAATGATATATTAGCCGGAACGTAAGAAAACATACCTTCTGACATGTGTGCTCAACGAAGACTCAAATCAGCATGTACATCTGCGCAATCTGATCAGAGTCTTCGTTGTTCGCATGAAGAACCTTTGCAACCTTGGCTAACCAAAATGCACCCAATGAGGATTCAGATCAGACTGCGCGAATGCGCAGGCTGATCTGAATCTTCGCTGGGCGCACATGTACAAGGTACGTTTTCTGACGTTGCGGCGCTAATAATGGCTATCCCAGCTTGATAACACGCATTTCTTTCTACGTAATATTCCGTTAGCCGGATCAATTATTTGAGGCTATTTTCTTTAAACATTATATTATGTGTCTAGTTAAAATGGGTCTTACCACCATCGTCATTAAATTAAAACTCTGAATATGCAGCTGCATTATGATTGGGATAACTTCACCACCGGAAACGAATCTACATCGCTGAAAAAGTGCTTTTCAGAACATTCCGGTTCAGATCAGCGAAGCCCTTTTGCGCCGATGTTAGTGTTCAGAACGACGAAATAACCCACTTCCATTTGCTCTGGTCCATCTCCAGAATATTTTTTTAACCGGAAAATTCACCAGACGACAAATTGATCATATTCTTATATTCCCTAGAAAATAGCCTTTGATATTTCATGCAAATGTCTCCTGAGAAGACAATTTGCATGAAATTTCAAAGCCTATTTTCTGAGAACAATAAGAAAAATATTCCAAAATGTCGTCTGCTGATTTATTAACCCGACATGCTAAGAGTTAAATTACCTGCTCCATGAATCTTAACAACCGATGCAATGTCTCTCTAATTGCTGTTTCTGTCGGCGTTGAAACGAACTTGTTATTTTGATAGAAATGAGTTAGGCTATAATTAAAACTGTGACTGCCTTAAGAGACTGTTGTCCTTTCAAACAACAAAATATGGGAGTTCAATTGTACAGAATTCGAACAGTTTATAGCACCTAATCTAAGTATCAGCCATATTCTTACTTAAGGGGAAGGCTATACATAAGAGGGGTACCTTTCACAATTATTTTTGCCTACCTTCTGAAAGGGGGTCTACTCTAAAAGAAAGAATTGGCTCCCTGTGGGAGCAAATTCTTTCTTATTAAAGTAGACCCTTTTACAGAAGGATTTGGTATTCAGGAACGCAAGATAAATAGTTAGATAGTTAGATAGATAGATAGATAGATAGATAGATAGATAGATAGATAGATAGATAGATAGATTTTATTTCAAATGCAATAGGCCAACTGGCTCTTGAGCACATAAAATTCAGTACATGTTTACAAACATGCATGCTTTATAATGGCGGACAAATGTTCTAATACATCTTCATTCACAAATTAACGTGTCCTTCAGACAAGTGAGTTTGTTCAATCCAACAATTAAAATGTATCACGGTGAAGTGTGTATACATGCGGTAAGTATCTCAGAATTTATACACATACACACACACACACACACACCATATCTATATATACATATATTTACATACATATACACATATACATACATATAGAGTTAAACACAAACATGTACACCAATACGTACATAAACATGTACATATACTCATACACACGCATAAATACACACTCTTACACACGTACAAGTTCATATACAGTTATAAACATATACACATACATACATATACGCGCAGCGGTTGTTCACTATTAATACTAGAAAATATTGCAATATTGCATAGTAAGCAAATAACGTTATGTATTATATATATATCAAGATTAAATATTAACATCACGAATATATTAAGTAATACTGTTTCTTTTTTTTTCAAATGCCTTGAATATGAAAATGGACAAATTATGAAACTTTTTTTTTACGATCTGTATTTAATTGAGTCCTCCGTGAAATCACCTGACCAGTAAATGACACCAAAATCTGACCAACCAAAATAGCTTTCCAGTTAACGGTCAATGTTATTGCTTAGACAAACAATATTACCTATGTACTTTTTCATTGATAAATACAAGTACGAATGCAGTTTTCATTGACAAATACAGGTATCACGATATTGTTTGTCTAATGAGCGTGGTTATAGTCTTCTGACGGAGGAGTCAAACATGCTTGGTCGATTGATATAGTATTTATAAATGTATAGTTTTCTAAGACCTGAGTACACAGGACATTCAATGACAACATGAAACTCATCTTCTAGTATATTACAAACCCTGTGTAGAGTAACGGAAATTGCACCAAGTGTATTCAGTACCCTTAAAATATTTTAATTTATTGAATTCAAACAATTTATCTTAGATAATTTAAAAGATGCGCAATTTGGAAAATGCCCTTATGTCGTGTGCGAACAGGAAAGGTCCTGATTAGGACCGTTTCCTTTCACCCGGTGTAGTATACCGCATTTCGAGGGTTGAGCGCAAGACTAGCGTAAGTCAGATGGTTGTTTTTCCCCAAACCTAATCTCCTCACCATGAAGGCGTTATGAAGATTACAACATTTCTTTCTGTAAACAATGAAAATTTAGGTGCCATTGCTGGTATGAGCAATGGCACCTAAATTTGCATTGTTTACAAAGCGGTCCAAGTTGCCCCTAAACAAGGGTTTCAAAAATATATTTGAGTTACCATAGTCTTGCGCTCAACCCTCGATTTGTCCAAAGTATGCAGGCAGACAGGCCGAAGCAAACAGTGTATACCTAGATCAGACATCAAAGAACGACCTCAGCGATGCTACAGTGCATTTATTCTTCCTCGGTGCATCGGGAAGGCTGTGCTTCGTGATTGACCTTTCCAGGGTAACTTTATTTTATATGTTACTAGGTGCGACAATTTTTGTGAGTTTCTTTTTTGTTTCATCCCACAACTTCATTAGATTGGAAAGATCGGACATATATATTTGTCCTACAGTTTTTACTCATTAAGTGCATTAAGTGCACATGAAATTGGCAGTATATGACCTTTTCATTATTTAGCTGCTAAGTTAACAACTGTATTCATGTTTTGGCTCTTCTTATATCCTCGGGTCTATCCGAATAACATGAATTACATTTAAATGCATATATTTAAAGAATATTTAGAGTAAATTCGTTCGTTGTTGGTTCCTCTATAATTAAAGTGCCGATGCCACTGTGAACAGTTGTTTGGTTAAGCCCCGTTTTCCAGTGTCCAGATTGTCGAATGCTGATATTAAGGTGTTAAATATTGTAGATCAGATAAGTGTAGACTACGGCGACTGAGCAGAGCTCTCATTCAATTAAACCGCAACCCTCTAACATGTCCGCGCAACGAAGACTCAAATTAGCCAGCACACCAGTGCAGTTCAGCCAGTCTTCGTTGTCCGCTCCAAGAAAAGTTGCATCCTTGGCTATCAAAAATCCTAGTGGGATTAAATTCTTTCTTTTCAGAATACACCCTTTCCAGAAGGATGGTAACAGCATTTTGGCATAGGGAGTAAATTCTATAACGTGGATTAAATTCTTTTTTAGAATGACCCTTTTTCTTAAGGGAGGCAACTACTAAATATCATTACGAAAACACTACTATTCAAATATATTGAAAATTTTACAACCAAAAAAGGAAAATTTTCAGATAAAAAATTCTTATATTTTTTCACATTTCTGCTCAAAACATAGATTGTGGGTTCTCGTTAGAACCGCCTCGACGAGGCGGTCAATACGAGTACCCACAATCTAATGTTTTTGAGCAGAAATAAGAAAAATAATGTATACCCCTGTAAACCCCAGTTTCACTATATAAAAGTGGGGTTTATTGGGGTCAAAATTATATAGGCATGTTTTCGTGATATGTACCCATTCACCTTAACTATCGTACTGTAACTCAAAATAAACGTAAAGTCTTTGTTTCGGAATTGTGTTGTTTGTTTTTTTTTTAAATAAAATGTAGTATTTTTATGATGTCTTATACGTATTCTTTCACCTAAACATATATTCATTGTAAATACGATACACTCCATGTATATGACCTTTTACAAATTATTAATATAATTGGCTGAAAAGAAAATTAGACGCTCAGTTTCATTTTCCTAATTCAGTCTTAAAATACATACACAGTTGTAAACTGAAAGGAGACACTTAATTAGGTTCGTACTGTGAGAAACAGCATATTTCCGTTGAAAATCTTTGAAGAAATTTGTAAAAGCAATCGTTCAACAGGCAAAACTATTTCACTTATCTAGAAATACATAAGAAAATGTCATTGTGTGGGTGTGAAGAAAAACATACGAAGTGCAAAGTCTTTAATAGCATTTGGTACATATGGTTCGTTGACTTGGTACTTAGATTTCGTCCTTTAGTACTCCACTTTTTATCTTTTACCTCTCTCTAGGCAAACTCAACAGACGACAAACTGATAATATTTTTCTCTTTTTTTTCTATTTTTCTCAGAAAATAGGCTTTGATATCTCATGCTATGGGAGACAATTTGCATGCAATATCAACGTAAATAAAAGAACTCGGGAATTAATACAATCAGATCAACATCAAACACCAAAAGGAAAGACAGAGAAATACAGTGAAACAACCACAAAATAAACAGACGGAAGCAGAGTTGGCAACTCTTTCCAAAAAGGTGGGAACTCTGTTTCCCAGACTTAACTTAATATATAATCAACTCACATAATTATCAAACAAAAAAAAAAAAACATTAGAAAGTGAAACACTACATAACATTTAACAAAAAGTACTACAATGAAAGTACCGCTTTGGAACGGTTAATAATGAATTACTGAGGGGCTTAACCTAGCTTTACGGCGGTTCCAACCTTCGCCCTCAGCTTCTATAGTGGTTAAACATATGTTTGTTCCGTCCGTATTGAGGTCTTCTAACTCATCCATGAATCACTACGTACAACATATAAATCACAGATAAAGCCTATAATGAACCAAAGATGAGACATCTAATGAACAGTTTTTGAAGTCGTAAGCATCATAGTCTGAATCCCGATCCACTGGCGTGCAATTAAAGAGGTAAGCAAAGTTGTCAACCGTGATTGGATTAATCGCTAAGCAAGCAGACTGTTTTATGACATCAATGTTATATCCCCTTTGCTTAAATTTTACTAAAATGATCAGAACATTCAGGTTTTTCTACAATTTTTATTAACCTATTAACTAAGTCACCATAAAATTCAGGTTCCGATACGCCTTGTAGCAGGGGTGTTTCTAGTCCGGTGTCCTATTTAGAGATCAATTCGTTGTGTCGACAATAAAATTTAGAAAAAAAGCTTTCTTAAGTTTATGATAACGATACCCCTGTTGGAAAAGTTTGGCAGTCAAAGTTTTGTTACGAGCATTGAAGTCAGCCAAATAACTAGTACTATACATCACGAAAACACGCCTATCTAATTTTGACCCCCTCGAACCCTACTTTTATATAGTAAAACTGGGGTATACAGGGGTATACATTATTTTTCTTATTTCTGCTCAAAACATAGAGTGTGGGTACTCGTTAGAACCGCCTCGTCGAGGCGGTTCTAACGAGTAGCCACACTCTATGTTTTGAGCAAAAATTTGAAAAATACCAAAATTTTTTATTTGAGAATTATCATTTTTTGGTGATAAAATTTTCAGAATATTTGAATAGGCATGTTTTCGTAATGAGCAAACCGAACAAGCTGAGATATTTAAACACCGTATGAAGGGGCACGAGGAACATCGCCATCCAAAAATGTGAAATTATTATGGTCAAAATCAAAATAAACGCGTTTGTCATAAATTTTACATAAAAAAAAAAAAAAAAAAAAAAAAAAAAAAACCTTAGAAATTAATAAATGCAAATCAAAAAATGCGGCTTCGGTATCAGTAGAATTAGCTTTGTTGAATTGCAATTTATAAGAGTAAATTTGAATGACCATTCCTTCAGAGTAAGGACTGTCGATATTGAAAAGGTCGTCCAAATACCTTGAACCTGAGGTGAATGATTCAATAATATCAGCTTGGGTATCCTCAGAAAGAGACATCATAAAATCTCTTTTAAAACAAAACAAACAGAAATCTGCTACAAAAGGAGCACAATTAGTAGACTGTTTTGTGGGGGAAAATAGGAAAGTATTTCAAATGTAGTGTGCTAAATTTCTTTCCAAGCATGCTGAGCGTGAAGAAAAGTATAACAATACTGTCACTAGCAATTGGTACATATGATTCGTTGACTTTGAACTTGGGTTAATTTCTTTCATACCACTCTTTTTTTAACCTCTACACTCTCAATACAATGTCAGCAGACGACAAATTGATATTATTTTCCCCAGAAAAATAGCCTTTGGATTTTTCATGCAGATTGTCTCCTCTAAGATAATTTGCATAAAATGTCAAAGCATATACATGTATTCTGAAAAAAAAATAAACTGAGAAAAATATTTCAAAAAGTTTCTGCTGATTTTGTCCTACAGCATGCGGAGCGTTTAGGTTCATATTAAAGTCATTTTCTTAAAAAAGGTATTTACGTCAGTATCACGAGAACTCTTCTTAACAAGTGGACTTAAAAGCATTGCACTTACCTAACATATCAGTATTTGTTTCTGAAATGCAGTGCAAATTTGTTTGAAGCATTATATTCTACAAATATCAAACGAATGGCGTATGCAACTGGACTTTTAACCTTTTTAATCTGTAGTTTTTAACCAGATTTGGTACCTGTAAACGACAAACTTATGAACAACAAGTGCAATAGAATGTTCGTGAGAAAAACAAACACTTCGTGCAGTCTGATGAGAATCTTCGCTAGGAACACATGTCCGAAGTGACATTTTTTTCACATTGCAGCTATATTACTGCTTTAAGTGTTTGTTTTTCTCACGAACATTCTATTGCTCTTGGTGTTTATAAGTTTGTCGTTTAATGGCGAAGGATTTAAATACTCCATGACGTCACTGCCGCATTCAGTACCTGAATTAAGTGATTATTTCCTCGAGTATAGTCTGCTGCATTTGTCCTTATCAGTTTACCATTATATTATCCGCAATGTCAGAAACCGTACCGTCGAACATATGCACCCAGCGAAGATTCTGATCAGACTGCGCGAACTCGCGCAGTCTGATCAGAGTCTTCACTGGACGCATCCTGGATACAACATCTCTTCATACGGCCAACATACTCCGATCAAACTGCGTGGCCGTGCACGCTGATTTGAGTCTTCATTTGGCGCACATGTCAGAAGATACCTTGTCTTACGTTGATCCTCATATAGTATAGAGTTCACGACCCCATAACGTCACTATAAATGTTTCTTATACTATATTGCCGGTGTAGGATGTGTGCAATCAAATGCTTCAGCCTAGCGACCTTCCTTAGTTGAATGTTTCCTTTCCCAATGCTATTTGTAATGTGGCTGTTTGTGTCACTATAAAATATAGAAATAAGACTGAAAGTACCAAGTAAAGACCAATCCCCGAGGTTATAAAACTTTTTTCATGCTCAACTCAGCTGAGCATGATTTTTTTTTTCATGCTAATAAATCTCAAATTACTGACAATTGCAATTTTTCTCTTGCTAAACATAGCCGAGTATGAAAATTTCTCTGCTAATGAATATGAAAATGTCAACTATTGTTGGCATTTTCATATTTATTAGCAGAGAAAACTTCATGCTCAGCTGAGTTGAGCATGAAAAAATTTTTATAACCTTGCGGCCAGAATTACAAAGCACAGCCTTCCCGAAGCAGCCAAAGAAGAAGAGATGAGATAAACAAATACAATGCAATAACAAACCATTAGGGCACAGTTGGAATAGCTGACATATAAACACAGTCGACTCTCGTTATCTCGACTTCACTTATCTCGAATAACCGCTTATCTCGAAGTGAAAATCTGGTCCCTGTTTTAACATGGCAATCTAACAATAGGTAACAAAATATTATGGAAAAAAGGAGAAATTGCCCCTAAGAGCAATTTCTCCTCTTTTCCACAATATTTTCAATATTTATCTAGCTTCAGGAGTCAAATTACATATTCATTTGTTAAATGTGGTCGTTCAATTTACTTTTTCATGAAATCTGCAAATCTGATATGTCGAGGTACGGTTATGCTCTTAATTCTAATGCAGTTCAAAATTACAAATGTGTGTTCGGTCCACGTAGGGTACTTTACCTCAAAAGTGAAGCATTACAGTAAAACACACAAGGGATACTCTGGTCATATGAGGACAGTGCAGGCCCCATCAGACTCTCTGATCCCTTACAGAATATTTGAAAAATATATTGGTGTAAAGAAAGTGCCCATCAGAATTAAAATGTGAAGTTATTATCTTGTTACACCGGTTTACTCCAGTCCTACATCTCCTCCCACATCCCGCGTGTCTTCGCCCTGACCGTACATTTATTCAATAAATCCCGTCTGAAAAAATAAAGGAAATAATTCTTTCAATTTAGAGTATATCCCTTTTCTGAAGGGAGGTAAAGCATTAAAGAAAATGTCAAGGAAGAACCATAATTACAGACAAAAGCCTACCAATGACACCAAAGGGAAAAGGAAACAAACCAAGAAAAACTGACACATTTATTCCTTGTCCTGCTGAATAAATTAAGACACCACGCCCACTTCTAATTGTCAGCCAATCAGATTACTTAATTCAGGGCGTTGATACAAAGAATACTTAATGACAAACAGTGCAGATCCATATCCGTTGGCTTCTTAGAAGCCAACTGATCTGGATCTACACTGTTTGCAAAGACAGGGTTCAGCAGGACAAGGGTTAACAAACTTTCGAAAATGAAAACAACCAGCTTCTTCGTCACAAGCGAGGTGATCTCAATGCCAAATAACAATGCTAGCATCAGAACAAGAAAATCTGTCACACGGAAACAAAACAGGAAGCAATGTGGGCAGCCATGCAGCGGGTGACCGACCACAATACAGTCGACTCTCGTTATCTCGACTTCGCTTCTTTCGAATAACAGCTTATCTCGAAGTACAAATCTGGTCCCTGTTTTAACATGGAAATCTAACAACATGTAACAAAATATTGTGGTAAAGAATATTCAACAATATTAATTTCAGGAGTCAAATTACATATTCATTTTTGAAATGTGTTTTTTTCCACAATTTTGCAAGTCTGATATGTTGCGGTACGGATATCTCTAAGTATTTCAGAGATTTCCCTTGGACTCCGTAATAACGAGAGTCGACTGCACTAGAATTCACAGAGTTCAACATGCAGCGAGGAGACACGAAACTTACAAAGCACGAACAATACAAGCACTGCCGTCTTAGAATGGTCAAAAGTAAAAAACACAATAGATTTCAACCGATTTAACTTGCACCAAATCTGCATCCTAGGCATATGTCATAAATTTGATTCCTATTCAGATGGGCTCAACTGGTTTAATTGTTTGGTTGCAGTGACTTAGACCAATCACATAAACACTGAGCGACGTGACTCTGCTGAAAGCACGTCTCTGATCCTGATTTGCTGAGTAATAAATTGTTCATTTAAGAGAGGCTGTAAAAAGATATATCAAACCGATAGCATTATCACATGAGCTATGCTAGTGTTATAAAGCAGTAACATACATTCAGCTTTTTCTTGCACTGAAAGAGAGTTTGTTACATAGCGCACTATGCACACGGGCTTTCAATCCAGGAAATGCATAAAAGAAGAGAACCATTTAGTTAGAAAAGCTCATTTCCGGATTCACTTGTAACTTCTGCCCTAGAGAATCGTTTCTATGTCCCAAACTCAAACCCATTTGTAGGGAATGCGTGCTTCCCTCTCATAACTCATCCGCCTCCTATTTCAAATCCTCAAGCTAATCGGCTTTTTATTAAGCCTATTCGATAGAAGCAACGATAAAACCCGACAACGTCTAGCTGTCGCTTTGATATTTTCTTTTTTCTCATACATTAAAGGACCCATAACGCTGTCACTACATCGGATTATAGAGACGAAAATAACAACGCTTAGAAAAGATGTTTTTCAAGAAAAAAAAAACATAACTTGTTTTTCCTATATTTCTCCGCGAAAACTCATATGTATGCATATGCATGTATATACATTTGACTTGCCTCGTTTTCATGGAGAAATAAGGAGATATTTATCTGGATATCCCTGTTAAATAACATTTTTTTCCAATGAAGTTGACATTAATACTTTGAGTGCATCCTTTACGACTTGGTCTGATGTCTGCTTTTGTCATTTGTAGCATTAAATAAGAGACTCTCAGAATGACAAAATAAGCACGATAATACTGGTCTGGTATCAGATCCTTTAATGCGTCATACAAAAAGATGTCTTTGATACTATGCCGACAGCACAAGCCCAGATCAGACTGTGCGAAAGCATGGTCTGATCGGTGCCTTCGCTGTCTGCTTACAGAATCATTTCACATTTTTAATACATAGCAAAAGGCCTAATTAGTTCGCAGAGTTTAACAGGACGTACTGAGTTTACATCGTGCGAAAATAGCTTAACCAATAAAGGTTGAATAAACTCTCCCACTCTATATATTGGAGGAGTCCATTTTCCATTTTAGGCATGTCAGGCTATATGATGTAGATATTTCTAAAGCAAAATGGTTGAACTATTTGCAAACAGTAATGTCCTGATCAGACATGCGGCGTCTGATCTGGGGCTCTACTATTTGCCAGTCACTCGCTTAAGGGTCTCCAGTCTTCAATGGGTTAAAGGCCATGTTTTGCATGTCGTGGCGTATGGATCTGAGACAATCCCAAGGAAAAAACAAATTGTTTTTATATCCACTAGTATTTTAATAGCTTGATATTTATTTAAATCTTATTTTTTAGGTAATTAAGAACTTTACCCATATTCATGCGTCGCAAAAATATATAAATAAAGTTACTCTGGCCTGAGGCATCGAAAGAAGAATTGATGATTTGTCATGCTAAGTTTTCGAATAACTGGTGCTCTCTTTTCTCTTTCTCTTTCTCTTTCTCTTTCTCTCTCTCTCTCTCTCATTACTCAGGAAAAATTTAAACGCCAAACCCTATATTTTTCTTCCACAAACACTTATCTTTATAAAAATATATTTTATATGCAGAACCCTATCGAATCCAAAAGATTCCTAGGATGATAATTTTGAAACTTCACCACCCACTTACAAAGACAAACCTTACTTCCAGTTTTACAAGAATCAGCTAATTTAAAGTGTACTTTTACTGCATCTAATCGAAAGAAAGAAACTAATTTGAATTTCAAAATGCTAAACCTACCATGCGTATACTGATTATAGACTCTACATTCCTTCAGTGTAGTCTGCAGGCTTTAGTATTTTGTAGATGAACAACCAGCCAAGATGGTGGTCCTGGTTAGACTGTGTGGATATATGTGTAGACCGGAACTTTTTTCTATTCGCGTATACTTTACATGGAACTTATACACTTTCAGGAAGCACTCCCTTCTGAAAAAGGATCTATTCTTAAAGGAAAGATTTTAACCCGCCTCTGAAATAAGGAGTCTATTCTAAAAAGAAAGAATTTGCTCCCCTTGGGAGCAAATTCTTTCCTTTAGAGGAGACACCTTTTTAGATGCGGTCGGTTTGCAGAAGAGTTAAACAGGAAATCTAAAAAGTTGTCTCCCTTGTAAAATGTGGTTGAAAATCCACCTTGTGTATATCCAGTCCCATTATGTATCATTTGTTTTTCTTGATAATGCTCATTTGATGTTTTTTTCAGCGGCCCCCGGGCATTGGACTGCCGGACACTCCTGTTATGATGCATGATCTGAACTTGGATGAGATGATGGCACCTAGATATGCAGCTCCAGTCCAACCTACGGGAAAATTAAAGGTTCAGCTACAGTTCGGGGAAAAAGCTCTACATGTCATTATTATTGAGGTAAATCGCATTTAGGGTCATGCAGACAAAACTAAGGAATATTTTGAGCTTACAAACAAACCAGTAAAGAAGATTTCCATAACGAACCAGTCACAGGAAACAGCTACCAATGACATCAAAGGATGTGTAAACAAACTATCTTGAATAACCGCTTATCTCGAAGTGGAAATCTGGTCCCTGTTTTATCATGGCAATCTAACAATAGGTAACAAAATATTGTGGAAAAGAGGAGAAATTGCTCTTAGGAGCAATTTCTCCTCTTTTCCACAATATTTTGTTACCTATTGTTTCAGAGGCGGGTTAAAATCTTTTCCACAATATTTTCAATATTTATCTACTGTCAGGAGTCAAATTACATATTCATTTGTTAAATGTGGTCGTTCAGTTTATTTTTTCCTGAATTCTGCAAATCTGATATGTCGAGGTACGGCTATCTCGAGACACGTACATGCATCAAAACAACGAAAGATAAAACAGCCACCTCCCTCTTCCCCTAAAGAGATTATTACAATACCAAACTCAACAGGACGTTAAATAAGGCAAAAAAAGGTAAGAGAATAGTCCAGGGAGTGCCACAATCACAAACCGCAGCCCTTCCCAGACCCTAAGAGGAAGAGGAAACCGACAAATCTAAACAAGCACAAACCGAACAAACGGACGAAAAGCACTAAGATTAGCTCTCTCTTCCCCAAGCGAGGTAATCGCAATACTAAATGGACTGAAAAACACAAGAACAAAATGACACATGGAGTGACATACAACAAATCGCCTCGTAGAATAAACCACAAAGCAACAAAGAGTAAGACTAACACCGGGACCACCGTCTTAGAACGGTCGGTAGAGCAAACCTCCGGGGGGGGGGTTAAAGCACTTTTACAGCTAGCTAACTTCACCCTGGGTCCCGATGCTACTCTTAATACACCAATAAAGCATTACAGCGAGCAGCAACAAGACTTAAAAAGCAAAAGTCATTATCTGTCCTCCTGTAGTAACTCACTAGCGAACTACGAGCGTTTCTCCATCTGCCAAGCTCGGTAGCGGATTTACTTTTGGAAAAGGGGAAATGTTTGTTTTAAAATGTCGGATCTCCGTTAATTTGCAGGATAACTACCCAGTCAGCATTCTACGTAAATCTATATTGGGCCGTCATCGGCCCGTCAGGGTAACTGACGGGCCGATGACGGCCCGATGTAGATTTACGTAGAATTCTAGCTGGGTATATGCCTTTTGGTACAAAGTATACAAAAAAGAATATACATTGCAAATAAAAACTTTGAACTTATGGTTTAAAATAACAAAGCATATTTTAATTATGAAACATCTGTACCACTATAAACTAAAAGCGAAATGTTCTATGACACTTATGCAAAGGCTGTATTCTAACCTACCACATTTTACTGGGTTGAGTGGTTCGAATTTCCGCCACAGCGGTGTTTGTGTGTTTCCAAAAGCTTGAAAGAAAAAAAAATCTAATAACTATGAATGGATATGATATGTAGACCATCGACAAATTCAGCATATGATTCATTATGAAGCATGCTATATGCATGTGTTTTTGACGAACGGTATAGAGAAAGTTAATCCAATAACGGAAAAGAGCTCATAATACTCTTAAATCAAAGTATAATCAACTATTGCTAAGGCACACGACCCACTCATTGTCAATATTGATGTTTACGCATTTTTATCAAAATATAATATGATTGAAGATCTATAGCAATTTCCATAGTTTTACATTTGTGGCCTCGGCGTTGCCTTGATCGATGAAAATTGGCGTGTGGCAATTCTTTGAGCTAGATCTTGTCAATACAAAACTTTATCAAAATGCCTCATTCGATTGAAGACCTACGGCGAATTTGATATATTCTTTTTGGCTTCGACGTTGTCTCGGTCAATGAAAAGGGGCATGTGGCATTCCCACTGGCTGGACCTTGTCGGTATTAATATGTGTGCGAACACTTTTCAATGTATTTCTAGCGGTTCCTGAGTTATGCCCATTTTCGTTGACAGATCACCCTCCAAAAGTCGACCTTAGTCGGTTGGTCGACTATGACTTTTCTGCGGATCTTGCAATAATGAGTATGCTCTCCACTATATACTTTTTTCCAGTAATTTTAATGAAAAATCTAATGCAACCAGGCAACGTACCTTCAATGTATTTATTGTTTCAATTCCAGATCTTCCAACAAAGAATATTTTATGAGAAATGCTCCTAACCCAAAATGATACTTGACCTTTTTGCACCGAGAAAATCACAATCATTTGATGCACAACGAAAACTAAAAGGTTCCCTATAAATATCGGGCAAAGAAGCTTTTCCACACAGTGTGATCTGAGCCCTCAATAAATACTGTCAAAGTCGACTGCAACTAAATGAATGTTTTAAACAGAATATTTCGACCTGCAAACAAGGTTGTGATGAGAGTTTGCGGATGCAGTCTGATCGGGTCCTTCGCTGTTTGCATATTGGATAATTACCCTTTACTGGCTGTGTGCATCAAATGATTTAAGAATATAACATTGCTTCTTTCCTCTTCAGGCTGGTGATCTCCAAATCGCTGGGTTGCCAAGCAACACCGAGGTCAACCCATATGTCAAGGCTTTTCTGGTTCCCGGACGAACTTTTAAATACAGAACGAAGACAATAAATAAATCGAGAGTAAGTATGAAATATTAATATTGTTTTCAGGACATAAAAGGGGTGCTTCGTCAGTTGAATTAATACCATGTTTTATAGAAATTCCAGTAATAAAGTAGACCCTGCTCAGACGCCGTGATGCCAATGTCCCTTTTAGGGGACACAAGACATGAGTGGGCTAACATACAAATATAACACAAAGGCAGCAAATAAATTGACTTTGAACATGAGTAGTTATTTCTGACGGTCAATGTAGTTGCCAAGCATGAAATACAATCGACAAGCAGAGAAGTGCTGATCAGATTGGGCGAGTGCACAAGCAGACATGCGCCTTGCCGTTCGTATATGATGCGCGTGCCATTTCCTCACGTTGTGCTCAGCTTAATAAAAAGCACGACTATACAGAAAAATGTCGCGAGATTTTTTTTCTTCCCGGAAATATGGAAAAACAGACATCTACAGGAATAAATGACACGATAAAATGAACCGCAACGTCAGAACACGTACCTACGGACATGTGCGACCAAGGAAGATTCAGATCAGCCTGTGCATTCGCACAGACTGATCAGAATCTTAACTGGTCGCATTTTGGATAGCCAAGGATACCAAGCTTCTTCATGCGGACAATGATCAGACTGCATGGATGCCCAGGCTGATTTGAGTCTTCGTTGGGCGCATATATAGGTACGTTTTCTTACGCTGTGGCCTATATATTACTGCAATACGCTTCAAGTTACTGAATTACGATAGTTCGAGTGAAATGAAATGTCAAACGATAAATGATATCTTTTTAATTATTGTTTATCAAAAAATGGAGCACATGAAATACTATTTTATGCAGTGTTGTTTATTAAAAGCAATGAGAATATCACACTATAGTGTTATTGCAGGCGAAAAGACGATTTGAATAAAATGTGGAAATATATTTTAAATGTCGCTTTGTAGTATTTAGCGCTACCAATTTTGTAGATAACGCGACTCAAACAAAAAACCTAGTGACATATCTGTCTTTCGATATTTGTATTAACCCTTAAAGCGCCAAGAAAAACTGCATCTGAAAATGTCGTCTGTTTATGTCATCTGCTGAATATTCTTGCAAACTTTTCAAACCTATTTTTGCATACAGGCAAACAGTGTGGACCCTGATCAGACTGCTCCTAAAGGAGCAGTCTGATCTGGGTCCACACTGTTTGCGAAAATGACTTTTAAAATCACAAGCAGATGACAAAGCAGACGACAATAGTTGTGACTGCCGCTTTAAGGGTTAATATTTAACCCTTACAGTGACAAACAAAATTGTTGCAGATGACATCCTGAAATATCTGTTTTAATTTATCAGAGAAAATAGGGCTTGATATCACATGTGAATCGTCTGCCTGGCAAACGACTCACATAAAATATCTAGCCTTATTTTCCCTGAATAATAATAATAAGAAGAAGAAATATTCAGAATGTCGTCCGCTGCTGATGTGATTGACACTAACGTATTTGCTGGAGTAATTTGCAATATAAGAAAACTTAGTAGGCGACCAATTAATGAAAAAATATTTTACCCTGAGAAATAGTGTTTCCAAAGCGGTTCCTCTGTTGCAGTTATTCATTGTTCATAGGTTGGTTATTGCTAATGTGTTGTTTTGTTTTCGCCATTGTTTATTCCTCGTTACTTCTTTAGGTGCCTCGATCAGAATTTCATTCATGATAGTGGCTTTTCATGTGTTACTTCATTTATGTTGTTTACATTATGTTTTGTTTCGATGCGAATGGTACGTCAAGCTTACACGCGAAGTTTCCCAGGAAATGCCACAATCACGAAGCACAGCCCATCCGAGGCAACAAAAGGAGAGATTAGGAACAAATAATAACAAAACATACGCCACATACAAAACCACCAACCACAAACAACTGCAACAGAAGAAACCGCCTTAGAACGATCAGCGCCATACCTTATCAAAACCTCACCCTTAACCCATTGTAGGCTGAATGATCTCCCAACACTATATATTGGAGTTCAGTTTCAATTTTAGGTATGTCCGGCTATGAGTTATAGATATTCCTAGAGAAAATGGCTTTACTATTTGCAAACAGAGGAACCCCTGATCAGACGCCGCGTTCTGCGGCGTCTAATCTGGGTCTGCACTGTTTGCTAATTATCCTTTTAGGGGTCTCCAGACTACAATGGGGTAACTCTGAAACAGCTCCAAATTACAAACATATATTCCGTTCATATTCATATTCAGGGAACAAAATCGGCAAGGAAATATTTTAAGGGTAATTGATACACTTTCAGGGTAGGTAACTCTTTCAAATTTGTTTGCCTCTCTTCAAAAAAGGAGTCCACTCTAAAAAGAAAGAATTTGCTCCCCTTGGATGCAAATCGTTTCCTTTTATAACTGACCCATTTTCAGAAGGGATTTGGTGTACAGGAAAGCAAACAAGAAGTCAAAAGTTGCCTCCTTGTAAAATGGTGGCAAATATATCAAGTATATCCAGTCCCATTGAATTTATCTGCCGATATTAGAATTCTGCCTCAGGGTAGGGCGGGGTGGGGCTGTGTTTCTTGATTATGGCATTTCCTGGGTATTCGCAAAGATTTCATGTTTGATTTGTTTTGGTAAAGGTCAAATGCGATATTTCATACTTGATTTATTTTCAGCAACCAGTATTTCTGGAGAAATTTGCAATACAAGACATCACCAAAGCCGATATAACAGAAGAATCTGCTCTAGAGTTCCAGGTCTACTCATCGCATCACATGACACGACGCCATCTTGTTGGAATGGCATCTATATTTCTCAAAGATGTGGAAAAGTTTGAGAATGGTCTAGCTGAACTTGTGATTCTTCCACATAGTGTTTATAGGGTAAGAAAGAAATTATCAGCTAAGTATTTGCATATATCGTATTTTACATAAATATATAGATAGCTTAACGCTTTGCGATACTTGTCCTAAAAATTCATTTTAATATCTATTTCATGTTCCGAAAATTGCTAGATGAATGCAAACTATGTAGACCCAGATCAGACGCCGCAGAACGCTTTTATTGTAATATTTCGCGAAGATGAAACAGAGTACAAAGAATTAATCTATTACGGAGTATGATACCAATTGAAACATTTCAAATAATATTTTAATTTTTACACGCACATTCACCGCATGCAAAATTGTCAAATATCGAAAAGAATTTAAACATTTGCATCATGAATTCATGGTATGTTTTGTCATTTCTTCGAGTTTTGTATAATCATTAATATTTATAATTGTTACACGGTATAAGAATATAACCCTATTGGCACACAACGTTGAATCAACGTTGTATGGTTGCAGTGAATGTTACCCTAGGATATTGATTGTATATTGTGTATAGTTGTAATCTGTGCAACGCCAACTTTGGGCGATGAACATTGTATATGTTTTTGCCTAATAAACCACTTTGTCCTTTGTTTTAATAATCTATAAATATAGTTTGCCTGTGATTTTTTGTGAGGAGTGAAATATTACACCTGTCGTTATTTGCTCTCGTGAAAGTCTCAATCATGGAGTCTGATACTTTCTATTTTTGTTTTGTTTGCGGTATTTCTAAGGGATTCAGATTGCAGCAGCAATCGTTAGTACTTTTAGAGATACCCCTCAAATATAAAGTGTCTCGTACCATTCTTTTTACTATTTTAAGGTTCTGTGGCAACGTTGAACTCATACAGTTAGGGATAGGGATATACCTTTTATGGGGTGGGGGCAACTTATGAACATCGTTTGGCCTCCCTTCTGAAAAAGAGAAAAGAGGAAAAAACATTATCAGTCTAGAATCTAATCCATTCATTTTAGAGTAGATCCAGGGAGCAAGTGCTTTCTTTAAAGATTAGAACTATTTTAGAAGGGAGAAATTCAAATATAAAATCATAAAATTTCTCTCCCTAATAAAATATGGTGAAAATGTTGTGTATCCAGTAAAATCAAACAGTCTTCCGCTCAGCGTTTTTGTTTGTTCTATATTCTAAATGAGTCCTTTTCTGGATTTGGAACAGACAAGCCTGAGTAAATAATGTATGATCAGGGTCGACACTGTTTGCCACTCATCCAGCAGCTTTATTTTTTGATACATCGAAAGGTAGTAAATGGCCCAGACATATTGTCATATGAACTGGCTCAATTATGGCTATTTCGTTAAAATATACAGTGTAGTAACTAATAATTACAGATTCTAAGCAGGCATTAATTATAACCATTGTGATATTCTTTGTCGAAAAGCCATAGTTATCATAATGCTCAATAAAAAGCCAGAGTAATTATAAAGGCTTATTTAGAAGGAAAAGAAACAGAATAGTAATAATTACTCCTCAAAGAAAAACATGAATGATAATAAAAGAAAACTATTTTCAAATACAGATCTGAACAAAGTCCACTGTAATAACACTACCGTACTTGCCCTGAATATTCTAAATATTGGGATACATTCACTCCTTACCTCACTTGTCCTGAAAGTGAACATATCCATTCACTACCTATTGATAAAGTATTTCTTTTTAGAGTAGCCGCTATGGTAAAAAAGCAAATATTTTATGTTAGCTGATCTCTTTATTGCAAATACAGTCGACTCTCGTTATCTCGAATTCCAAGGGACTCACTGAAATGCTTCGAGATATCCGTACCTCGACATATCAGAGTTGAGAGAGTGAGGAAAACAATAAATTGAACAACCATATTTAACAAATGAATATGTAATTTGACTCCTGAAGTTAGAAATATATATATAATAATGTGGAAAAGAGGAGAAATTGCTCCTGAGGAGCAATTTCTCCTCTTTTCCACATTATTTTGTTACCTGTTGTCATAGTTTCATGTTAAAACAGGGACCAGATTTTCACTTCGAGATAAGCGGTAATTCGAAATAAGCGAGTTCGAGATAACGAGGTTCGACTGTACGATTATTGTTCTAACGCATGTTCCGCACATGCGTAATGTGCGTAATGAGCGCTACGTCTGTGCGTATAGTCAATGTCCAGAACAGTCTACGTAACTGCGCATGACATTCCCTGTCCTACTTATATTGCAGATAAATAGGAATAGCCATGAGCAGATTGCGTGGATGCGTAAGCTATAATATGCTTTGGCTGTTTGTTAAAGGATTTTTGTCAAAGAACTGTTCAAATGCTACATTTGTTTTATTTATTTATTGCAGTTACACCAAGGAGATATTCATATATCTGGGTGTTACCAGCCAGTTGCAGGGAAAATTGTATTTAATGTTGTAGAAGCTAGAAATCTTCCTCGGGTCTCGCTCTTAGGTGCTGTTAGTAAGTATAATCTTGTTACGCTATTTTTCTTAAATAGTTAGCCTCCACTCTGACCGAACAAATAAAGAAGCTGTGGTCGAGGGCTGGGCGCCACAACGTCGACTTAAGTATCCCACCACCGCATCCCCCCCCCCTACACACACACACACAAACACCCAGTAATCTGTTACTGACCCCAATCCCAAGGTAGTCTACTTATAAACGTTATTTTTTTTTCTTTTAACGATTACCTTTAAGATATCTCTTGAGTAAAGTTCAGGTGACACAGTTGCCACCTATTTGGGAAAGGGCGACTGACTGCTTACCGTGTGTGCTTTTGTGACTGTACAATTGTAAGGGCTATATTTCCCTTTGATGTTGAGCACGTGATGTGATTCCGAATGCATCGGTTCCTCTTCATCTATTAACTTTATACGTCAATCGTCAATTTAATTGATGAAAATTTATATCCATCAGATATAAATAACCTAATAAATAGTGATAGTCCAGATCAGTCTGTCAGGATCAGGCTGACTTATTTATTTAATTATTTATTTTTCTTTTTTTTTTTTCTTTTTTTTTTTTTTGCATTTTTCGCGGCTCCTTTTATGCTGCTTTGAGGCAATCACAAACTAAAGTTTGTTAGTAATCTACTTTAAAGCGTATGCTATTGTTAGTCGTAACCAACTCCTAAATGTTTATTTTGCTCGTGTGAAAACATAGAATCCATTATTACTTCTGTTCACTTTCTGTCGAAACAAAAATGTATAGAAGAAATTAATTTACACCATATTAAGGACTATTTGTGTGTGTGTGGGTGGGGGGGGGAGTGGGGTGGACTGGGCCCCGGTAGCCTAGTGGATAAGAGAGCTGACTCTTAATCCATTAGGTTTCTCGCCGCTGTGGTTCGAGCCTCGCTAGGCTCACATGTGGGAAACCCAAGTTCTGTTTACGGATGTTCAGGTGGTTTTCCCCGGATTCTCCAGTTTTCGCTCACTTTTGATGAACGGTCGGCTCGATATAAATGAAATATTCTTGAAAGGGCCATTAAACCCAAATAAAAAAAGACTAGTTTTTTGTGGATATATCAGATGATATACATACCTCTATATATTGTTTATAATGTTTACATCACCCTTCATAGTGTATATTGAACCCTTTAAGCTCCTGCTACAACATGCATTCAATATCCATTACGAAAACATGCCTATTCAAATATACTGAAAATCTTACCACCAAAAAAAAATGAAAAATTTCAGATAAAAAATTCTAACATATTTCAAATTTCTGCTCAAAACATAGATTGTGGGTACTCGTTAGAACCGCCTCGACGAGGCGGTTCTAACGAGTACCCACAGTCTATGTTTTTGAGCAGAAATAAGAAAATAATGTATACCCCTGTAAACCCCAGTTTTACTATATAAAAGTGGGGTTTATATAGGTATGTTTTTGTGATGTTAAAATATTTTATTAGTGGAAATAAGGCTTAACATTTCAAGGGACAAGTTTGCTTATTATTTTCTCTGTCTTTCTTTTCAGATCCATATGTGAAAGTTGAGATGTACATAAATGGTATCCGAGAAGCCAAACACAAAACGAAAGTGCGCCAAAACACACAGGACCCCGTTTGGAATCAGCCTTGTGTCTTCGACATCAACCGAGAAAATCCGAAGCTTCTTGGTCACGTGTTTGTTTTTCATATCATACATAAAGACATGATGATGGGCGTTCAGAAAATCGGACAGGTTAGTTTCCAAAGTAACAGTAAATAAAAATGAGATTAAAACAAACAACACAAACAGAAATAAACCAATCGCTTGGTAAACACAGAGCGAATCTGTTTGGCTCATATTTGCGTCACTAAATGCCTATGTATGCGTTCATGTGTCGGTCTGTTGTCCGACATGCCAACTCCTGCTCGGTGTATCAGAACCGCTAACGTTCGGCAGACTACTTTAGAGCTTTTGGTACAAAGATACTTAACCCCTGTCCTGCTGAATAAATTAAGGTGCCACGCCAACTTCTAATTTTCAGCCAATCAGATTGCTTGATCTGGATTGTTGCTATAAATTCACATACTTAATGGCAAAGATTGCAGATCCAGATCAGTTGGCTTCTTCAGAAGCCAACTGATCAGGATCTACACCATTTGCAAAGGTAGGTTATATCCGGGTTCAGCAGGACAAGGGTTACAAAACTCAAACGTGCATCTACCTTAAAGAAGTCTTACTTTTGAAAGACATCTGGCCTCATCTTCGGGTTTTGAAGGTTGTTAATTATCCTTAATCGTTGCCGACGATATACTAAAACTATTCCGAAATAGGAATCCTTTGGAAATACAGAACAAAAAAAAAACAACAAAAAAAAAACAGAAAATAGCGGATACTGATTGATTAAAAGATGGATTGAATATTGTTTCAGTTTGCTTTTCTTTGGTTTGTGGTCTGTATACTGTCTGTAATGGTTTGTTCCTCTTGGTGTCATTGGTAGGCTATGTTCTATGATTGTAGTTATTCCTGGATATGTTTATACTATATTATTGCCATTTCTTGCAAATTGCCTATAAGTTACTACTTGTACCTTAGCTCATGGGCTAACAATTTTTGGAAATCTGGATATCGCTTTTATTTTTCCGCTTTAGCTAGTCTTGCTCAGAAAACTTGATACTTCAGCTGTTTTCAGTTTTGTGTGTTTATTTCTCCCAAGGGTCATTCCTTTTAGAATCAATTTATGAGTGACATATGGTAGTTATTTTTCATCAGCTATAATGTCTCTGGTATATATTTTATTTGCGTAGATTTTCTACGCCGATCTGATGACATGAACTGTTTTTGAGTCAAGCATGTTTGTATAACATGGCATATTTGTACTAGAAAGGCAGCATACCACAGAAAACTGGCCTTGCCTTCAGTTTCTTTGGTCTTTTATTTCCCCAATCATGAAATTATCGATTAAGTGGCGACACGCATTTTGTTTGCTTTATGGGCCGAGAAAATATACCTTCTGACATGTGCTCACAACGAAGACTCAAAACAGCCTGTGCGTCCGTGCAGTCTGATTTGAGTCTTCGTTGTCCGCATGCAGAAACCTTGCATCCCTGATTATCTAAAACGTGCCCAGTGAAGATTTTGATCAGACTGCGCGAATGCGCAGGCTGATCTGAATCTTCGCTGGGCGCACACGTCCGAAGGCACGTTTTCTGTCGATACTGCCCCTATGATAATACCAGTATATTTGGTATATTTGTTATTACAGATCATGCATAATAAAAATTAATTTTCATTAGAGAAATTTGTATAACTTGCATTTGTCAAGTAGTGAATCAAATTGTGACATTTATATCGGTCACCAGACATAAAGTGCATATTTTTATGATGGTCTAACTTGCAACATTAACAATGCAAAGGTTTAAGTGAAGATATACAGTAAATGCAACAATCACGAAGCACACACCTCCCGAGGCGCCAAAAGAAGAAGGAATGAGGAAAATTAATAATAATGACATAACAAACATATGAAACCACCAAAGTACAAACAAAGAAGAGCTGCAACAGAGAATTCGCTTTGCAACAGTCAATGGAAAAACTACTGGTGCAGTTAAAACAGCCCCCAGTAATTCATTACTGGCCGTTTAAAGGCTTTACTTTCATTGTGGTACGGTTTGTTAATTGTTATGTTGTGTTTCACTTTCCACTGTTTTCTTTTAGCAATACGGTAACAGAGTTCCCACATTTTTGGGAAATAGTTGCCAACTCTGCTTGCCATCTGTTCATTTTGTGGCTGCTTTATTGTATTTGTCTGTCTTTCTGTTTGGTGATGGGGCTTGATGTGAATTCGATTGCATCAGTTCCTGAGTTCTCTTATTTACGACCGAGATGTGTAATCTCTTGAATTTTTATTCTACCAATAATAAAAATGTAAGGAAACATATGAACATTTAGATACCCAATAAATGCCGAATTCACAGAGCATATAGCCCTCAGAATACGTCGGATCAGGGTTTGATTATATGAAATGACAACAACAAAACTTGAAAACAGGACGAACACACGAATACAGTACTAAACCGAAGAGTAATTGCAACACAAATACCAACTTGGAACGGTCCACATCAAGGTTATGGGACATGATACTAGTAAAACAATGTGGATTCCGTAAGCGACCTATTTACCGCACTGTGCGTTTGGATTTTTCAAAATTACTGAGAAAACTTGTAGTAAAATATGTAGCAACCTACTGAAAACAAGATCAGCGAATGACATATTTAATATTGTTTACGTGATGTTCTTTTTGTGTGTGTGTGTGTTTTTTTTTTTCTTATTCTCTTTCTAAGAGTACATGTTGTGGGTACTCATTTGAGCTGCATCGACAAGTCAATTCAATTCAAATGGGTACCCACAACAAATGACTCTATAAAGAAGTAGGTAAAAAGAACACTGGTTGTAATCTGAAGACTATGGAATTACTTGACTATGCACTTATAGGGGTATGTGCTGTAATTAAGTTGAATACTGTAATTTGTTGTTTTAAGTTCACTTTTTATCTAAAGTGGATAGAAAATAGAAAACGCTCATAGAAATAAATTATGCAAACGTTGTTTGTCCATATGTGCATCATTGAAAATGTTTGCATAAAATGCTATCCATCGTAGTTTGTTTACTCGTCCTAGTGGGGTCATTGGTGGGTTGTGGTTCTTTCTAATCATCCGCTTTACTGATTTGCATATTATATCAAAAGTGAGAGAGACACACTTGGCCTGACCGCGTAAATGACTAAAAGTCGTTTAGATCTTATAAAGGAAATGCTGATAGTCCCGATACTTTCATAAACGGGCGTGTTAAGAGTAAATGGATTTGTTAAGGTCAGTATAGAGAAAAATGTTGATGAACGCGCCATCGGAAATTACAAATGGGCCATCTCATTAAGAACTATGCTGTTGTTTTAGTTTTAATTATGGATATAAACTTATTTCCAGCAGATGGTTTGTTTAAAAATGCCGACAATAGTTATCGTCTGAACTGTATCACCGGAATGGGAAGCCATGTCATCACCCAACATGTCTCTATGAAACCACCTCTTTTACATGTAATTTTAATTTCATATATAATTTCGCCATGCGAAAAGACACGAGCATATGCAGACAGCGTGAATTTAGATCACACTGCGCATTCAAACAGTCATATTAGATCCTTCATTGTCGTCTTACTGAATCATTAGATCTAGCAGATTGTATCAATGTGCAACAAAACAAAATGGTCAGACTGAATAGATGCACATGCTTGGATACTTGCTGTTTAATTATAATTACGTTAACATATATCTATACATATATAGACGTATACCTGTTATCATTTCAATAAAATATATTGATTGTTTTCTTATTTCTCAACAAAACATATGCTGTGGGTACTTATTAGAAGTGCCTCGGAGAGGCGCTTCTAACGAGTACTTACAGCATTTGCTTTTATAGAGAAATAAGAAAAATATTTACCTGGATACCCCTCTTATCTGGAGCCATGTAATCCATACCAATTTACCGTATCACATGGAAAATGTAAAAGCTCTTTTTATTAGCCAAATTAGGACAGATATATTCAGTAAAAAGGCTGCTAGACGTAACAGACAAATTAAAAATCTTGTTGAAAAAACTGCAAAATTCTGAAGATCTGCCAAATACTGTATACCCCTCTATATATCCCTGTTTTAAGTTTATAATACACAGGAACGTGGAGAGGTGGTTTACAGATTACAAGGATTTTTTAACCTAATGTGTCCCTAAGACATCTTTTTTTATGACTCAACCTAACTGTACCGATGTTTTTAAAATCTAAGGGTGAGAATTGCTGAGGTAAAAAGTTTAATAAGATCTTCCACTCGTTTTATCTTGTCTTCTAATTCTCCGTGACATTCAGAAAGCCGCTTTCATGGTGAAAATTAATAAGCCTTCAGCAAAGAAAATTCATTAAGAACATCGGGAAGACACATCAACAGCATACAATCATTACAAGACACTGAACATAATTTGCGGTGCTAGATTAAGTAACACAAAAAGAGAGGCCTTAGTACATTTGTGTACAGCGGTCTCGGACCAGTCTGTGCATTAGAACTGTTTGCCCAGCGCATTCACTTTTCGCCTTCAGGATGCCTTCATTCTACAGAACCTATTAAAAGAAAGGTCTGTTCATACAAAACAAATGATCGAGCTGGTTGTTGGGTTTTACTCGTATTGTTCGCATAATCGTTAAAGGCATCTTCATACGATACGCCTCGATTTATTCTGTTGCTGATGGATACAAGTTTTGGAATAGAAAATTTGACTTCCGGTAAAGACATGCCCGATGACATTGGAGACTGCATGACGTTAGAAATATTTCTCTACGAAAATGACATGTATTTTGTTATATAATTATGGCTTCACATTGACTTCACATTGACTGAGTTGGGAGCCTTTATGCGAACCGAATATTTATGTATTTCTGTATTAAGAGTAGCATCGTGGCCCAGGGTGAAGTTGGTTAGCTGTACAAGTGCTTTAACCGCCCCCCCCCCAACCCCGACCCCCACCCCCCTGGTGGTTTACTGCTCTACTGACCGTTCTAAGGCGGTGGTCCCGGTGTTAGTCTTACTCTTTGGTGCTTTGTGGTTTATTTTACGAGGCGATTTGTTGTATGTTGTGTTATTTTGTTCTTGTGTTTTTTAATCCTTTTAGCATTGCGATTACCTCGCTTGGGGAAGAGAGAGCTAATCTTAGTGCTTTTAGTGCGTTTCATCGATTAATGCTTGTTTGGATTTGTCGGTTTCCTCTTCCTCTTGGTGTCTGGGAAGGGTTGCGGTTTGTGGTTGTGGCACTCCCTGGACTTTTCTCTTACTTTTTTTTTACTCTACTGACCGTTCTAAGGCGGTGGTCCCTGTGTTAGTCTTACTCTTTGTTGCTTTGTGGTTTATTCTACGAGGCGATTTGTTTTATATCTTACCTTGTGGCATTTTGTTCTTGTGTTGTTTTTTTTTTTTTTGTTTTTTTTTGTTTTTTTCAATCTTTTTAGCATTGCGATTACCTCGTTTAGGGAAGATAGAGCTAATCTTGGTGCTTTTCGTATGTTTGTTCGATTTGTGCTTGTTTGGATTCGTCGGCTTCCTCTTCCTCTTGGTGTCTGAGAAGGGTTTGTGGTTTACTCTACCGACCGTTCTAAGGCGGTGGTCCCGGTGTTAGTCTTACTCCTTGTTGCTTTGTTGTTTATTCTACGAGGCGATTTGTTGTATGTCTTTCCGTGTGTCATTTTGTTCTTGTGTTTTTCAGTCCTTTTAGTATTGCGATTACCTCGCTTGGGGAAGAGAGAGCTAATCTTAGTGCTTTTCGTGCGTTTGTTCGGTTTGTGCTTGTTTAGATTTGTCGGTTTCATCTTCTTCTTGGGGTCTTGGAAGGGCTGCGGTTTGTGATTGTGGCACTCCCTGGACTTTTCTCTTACCTTTTTTGTGATTGTGGCACTCCCTGGACTTTTCCCTTACCTTTTTTTCACAATACAAATTTAGCCGAATTAAGTCTAAAGTCTGGTAGTTTCCTGTTTGTTACTCTTTAAAGAAATGGATAAAACTCCAAGGGAAATACACTTCTGACATGGAATTATTTTTTTTCCATTTTTCCCATTGGATCTCCTCTGAAAGGACGGAATTGGCTTCCTCTGAGAACAAAGTCTTCTCTTTAAGCAATAACCCCACTTTTTGAATGGTTTGAAATTCCCTATTGTAAATCTTGCCAGCATCACTTTTGCAACAGATAGTGAAACTGACTGGATTGCAAGCTTATACTACAATGCAGCTGGTGTTAGTGCCGTGTGGCGGCGGTAGAACGTCTCCCCATCATTTACCATAGTGCAGATTATATTTCATTTCCTTTGGGATCATTGGGCCTATTGTGGTATATTTGAAAATGGAGTTCTGCTCATGATTACGACAGAGGTCGTAAGCAGCTTTGCAAATTGAATTACTGCTTACGAAGAGTCTCAATAAAACCGAGACTCCCATTTTTTAATCTGTAGTGTGTTCTTTGTTTCCAAAGGCAATCTGTTTGACGATTATTTTACTAAACTGCAGCTGGTGTTAGTGCCGTGTGGCGGCGGTAAAACGTCTCCCCCTACTTTACCATAGTGCAGATTATATTTCATTTTCTTTGGGATCATTGGGCCTATTGTGGTATATTTGAAAATGGAGTTCTGCTCATGTATACACTAGAGGGCGTAAGCAGCGTTGAAAACTGCATTACTGCTTATGAAGAATCTCAATAAAACCGAACCTTTCATTTTCTAATCTGAAGCGTGTTCTTTTCTAAGGCAATCTCTTTGACGTTTATGGATTGGCAATTAGGCCTCCAACCAAAATATATCCACGCGAATGCCACCTGTATACTTTGCCTTATGGTTATCTGCTTTAAGCTGTTTCGGGATATGGTCTGAGATTAGGTGCCAATAAATATAGTAAAGAAGGTGTCCAGGAATAGCTAGTCACAAATCTTTGCCCAGCAAAAGACACTTAGAAGAAGAGCAAACAAATCAAGCAGACGATACACAAGCCACAGAAAAAAAAAACAGATTTAAGTTCCACCCCTAGTTGACCATTTTAGTTTCTGTTCGCTTGGTAAGCTTAGCCCAACAGCACACATTCTGCTGACCGTTCCATTGCGGCTCTTCTGTAACTGTGCGGCGGATAAGTTTAAACATGACATAGAGCCAGGTAAAAGTGCGTTGAATACACATCACAAAAACATACCTATTCAAATGTATAAAAAAATCACCATCATATTTTTCATATTTCTGCTCAAAACACAGATTGTGGGTACTTGTTAGAACTGCCTCGGCCAGGCGGTTCTAACAAGTGCCCACAATCTGTGTTCTGGACAGAAATAAGCAAAATAATAAATACACTTGTAAACCCCAAAGTTTTACTATATAAAAGTGGGTTTACTCTACTGACCGTTCTAAGGAGGTGTTCTTGTGTTTTTCAGTCCTTTTAGCATTGCGATTACCTTGCTTGGGGAAGAGAGAGCTAACCTTAGTTCTTTTCGTACGTTTATTCGATTTGTGCTTGTTTGGATTTGTCGGTTTTTTCTCTTCCTCTTGGGATCTGGAAAGGGCTGCGGTTTGTGATTGTGGCACTCCCTGGACTTTTCTCTCACCATTTGTTTAAGTAGTCATTATTATATAGGCATGTTTTCGTGATGGATTCATCTGGGTGCCTGTGTTATACGTCTTGGTATGAAAACATCACAACATACCGTAGATATGCATGAAATAATCACCTTATCTAAAACTATGGGCATGGCAATTTGCACTGCAACAGTGTAGTTGTTTCTAACACTATACGAATAAAACGTATTTCGATCTATTAGATACCTTCTGCCAATGAATACTTGTATTTTCACGAATAAATAACCCCTCCTTTTTTCGGAGAAACGCGATGTTACGAGTTTCTTCTTTCTGTCATGTCGTGGTTTTGGATGCGCAAGTTCTCCTAGAGTTTTTAATCGGGTCGATTTGAAAACAAAAACACTGGCAAATAATATATTTATATGGGGATACCTGGGAAAGAACGTAATACACAGAAAACAGTCCTCCCAAGATACCAAATAAGGGTTTATTACATAAAATGACAGTACAAAACATCATTACATATAAAACAGAACAAACAAACAGGAACAGCAATAGAAATACTGTCTAAACATGTACATATGATTTTCAGCATTTCATTTTGTAATTTCCCAGTTAAACGGGATGTGCGGTGGGCGTGGGGAGCGCTTCAGTTTAGTGGTATTTTTAGAAACCTGTGCAATGTTTACGACCTGACCAAAAGATGTACATGTAACTTTGGCATACTTTGTGTGCACAACTCCTCTTGCAGGTTTAAGAGGTCATTTTTTTTTTAATTTTGCAGTTGTTTCGGACATGGTCTAGGTGTTGACATGTAATTTTGTTATTTCCATTGTTCTTTCGACTTTCTAGGGGTTTCTGACTTAGTCATCAGGCCTCCCAGGTGATGTGTGTGTGTCGTCATGTAGGGTGTGCACACCTTGTGTATGGAATTTCTCCTTCATATCTTATGTAATTGATTTGGAACTTTGCATTTGTATACGAAGTGGCCTGAAGATGTGCGAGTAATTTGTACAGTTGTATGTGCTATTCACCTGCTCTCTTGTTGTTAATGTTTTTGGGAAGTTCTTGTGTGCGCGTGCATATAATCTGCGCCTGACTCTGCTTCAGTTTTATTTGATTTGAAACATCATAGATGTTTTGGCCATGGTCTAAAGAATATTATAGGGTCTTTAGGACGTAGCAGCGGCCGAGATAAGCATTGCAGATATAATAAAAATGTTCCATATATTTCAGGTTGAACTAGGTTGGTACAGTCATGGAGAACAACTCGATCACTGGTATGACATCATGGAACACCCTCACAGACCTACAGATTACTGGCATCCAGTTATAAAGACTAGCAAAATACAGACATGATGTTTCCTAGTAGACGTATATTCACTCGAATGTGGTATTGTTTAATCATGATATATCATTTATATTAATACAACCTTTTGGATTATTCATATTCTTATTTACATCAGCAAAACTGCTGAGTTCAAGTTGGCCACGCATATTGACAACTCGTGTTGATTTACCAAAAAAAGGTAGAACAGATTGTTGGAAAGTTGTGAAACATGTTGTCAAATAAAGAAAGAAAGAAACAACTGGTTAATCAAATACTTTGGAAAGCTTTATCGAATGTTGACAGCAGAACTTTTGTTAAACCATTTCATCCCTCTAGACCAAAGCAGATACTCATGCAAACCGTGTGGATCCAGTTGAGACGGCTCGTTACGTCTCATCAAGATCTACACTGTTTATCATTATGTTTGATTGACTGATTTCCCCATTTAAAATTATGAATGTGTCTTAATTCAATGATGGAAGAGTCCATTCCGAAAACTCGAGGTTGAAAGGGTTTAAATTTCATTCATAAATGAATTATATATTTTTACACATGCTAGCCACGTTTATGGGAACAACAAACAAGAAGAAAGAAGAAACAGCTGGTAAATTATTGACAACAGAAAGTGTGGACAATTGATAACAGCAGAATTTCTGTTTATCTTCAGTCAAAAATGAATATATTTTTATGAAAATAAATATACATGTGAGCAACAATGTGTCAAAAGGACGTTTATCGCATAAGTGGACAACGATGGCCCAGATCTGCCACCGCGCAGATTTGCAATCCGGTCAGAGCCCTCGATTGTCCGCTTACAGAATCAGATGTTTACTTAAGATAAATCGACGGACAGAGAACACATCATTCTGTCCTTTTGACAGGTTGCACTTTATGTAATGATATTATTGGTCGATCGCCATGCTATGAAACGTAAATATCTTCTGTGCAAAGTATGTGTTCCGACCAAAATCACGCTTTATTCTAAAGCAAAGAATCTATATCCATACTATGGAATATTCTGTAGTTATTGCATGTGTGTTGAACTAATAACATGTGAACCTCAATGATTTGTGCCGCAGCGTCAGAAAACGTACCTTCGGACATGTGCGCCCAGCGAAGATTCAGATCAGCCTGGGTATTCGCGCAGTGTTTAGAATCTTCACTGGGTGCATTTTTGGATAGCCGAGGACGCAAAGTTTTTTTATGCAGGAAGCGAGGACTCTTATCAGACTGTGCGGATCCGAAGGCTGATTTCAGTCTTTGTTGGGCGCCCATGTAGGAAAGTACGGTTCATTACGAAAACACGCCTATTCAAATACATTGAAAATTTCACCACAAAAAACTGAAAGTTTTCAGATATAAAAACTCTGATATTTTTCATATTTCTGCTCAAAACATAGATTGTGGGTACTCTTTAGAACCGCCTCGCCGAGGCGGTTCTAACGAGTACCCACAATCTATGATTTTGAGCAGAAATAAGAAAATAATGTATACCTCTGTAAACCCCAGTTTTACTATATAAAAGTGGGGTCTAAGTGGTCAAAATTATATAGGTATGTTTTCGTGATGTTCACACGTTGCGACTCATTTGTGCAATAACCTAGGTGTGATAGTAAACCCTTGTGGATCCCCATGTGATACGTAAATGTCAATTTATATTGGTTGTGTCCTTTATTTCGTAACAAACGAACTACCAACAGCAAAACTAAATCCGTGGCATGAGAAAGCAGTGGAGAGTCAAACCAGCCTATGCATCCTTGCGTTCTGATCAGACTCTGCTGTCCACTATACGCATTGCTCATGATCAGTGGATTGATATACGCGAACAATAAATGCTTTGATCACAATATGCGGGTGCGCCAGCAGATCTGGGTATTCAATGTCCGCATCTGCCAAATGGTTTAGCCTTGGTGTTGCGCAGCTACTCGTAAAACTGCAAGAAGCTGAATGTGTATTCTGATAGCTCAGCGTTCTGAGTACTGGTAGATTATGACTTGGTAGAATATAAAATCGTGTCCCTGTAAAAACAAATTTTCTCTTCCGGAATGACCGGATATATTACAGAACTAGATGCTGTATCTGACTTGTCTCATGTTTATAATGAATTTGAAGACGCGTCACATCATTGCTGGAGATATAAGATTCGAGTACTGGTATGATCTGTCATATATATGTGTATATTAATTAAAAACTTCACGCAAGGTGAAGAATTCCAAACACAGAATTCCAAAATTATCGTAAGTAATCGGTGAGACAAGCCTGACAGACATGACCCAGATCAGCCGCCGTAGAGCGGTGTTTGATCAGAGTCTCCATTTTTGCGCCTCATCTAGCAGGGTTTTTTAAACATATCGCCATGAAGCCAAATGGACTTATTTAAATTTTAGGACAAGTATGGTAAGGAGTCAAGGTGTCCGAATATCTAGGGTAGATATGGTCAAAGAACAGTAGCGACCTGGGCCCAGTTGTTAAAAGCATCAATAGCTAAACGACCTTGATGACAAACTCGTTAACTGTTGTACTGTAGCGTGAAACCGGGTCCTCTACGAAGTCAAGCACCGCGGTCACCCATCCAGGTACTAACAGGGGTGTACGTTGCTTAACTTCGTAAAAAAGCCAAGCACTCTATCAGTGTCGCCATAAAAGCCGGCTTCCACAGCGAGGCTGTAGAAGTGATATATATATACTATTCCGTTACATTACTCCCCCTCTTCTCTTGACTTCGTCCCGAAGTCACACAAGCCTCATAAGGCAAACTCGAGGGCGGAGCCTATGCAACACACTAAGGACACTGTCTTCAATCCCATCGCTGCCACCAGTGTAGCGTGAAACCGGGTCCTCTACGAAGTCAAGCACCGCGGTCACCCATCCAGGTACTAACAGGGGTGTACGTTGCTTAACTTCGTAAAAAAGCCAAGCACTCTACCAGTGTCGCCATAAAAGCCGGCTTCCACAGCGAGGCTGTAGAAGTGATATATATACTATTCCGTTACAGTACCTTAGGTATTTATAAATACATCGATATTTTGCTGGAAATATTTGAGAAGCTTTTGCAATGCATTTTTTTAGCAAAAAAAAAATCAATGTATTTGCCATAGTTCAAGATAGATAATTTTAATATCATATTAGCTAACAACTTCGTTAAGTTTGAACAAATGTGCCCTGTATTGTAGATTGTTGAACTACCAATTAAGATTGAAAGGTTGCGTTAATGTTGTCAGACATACAGACCGCTGAAATATCATGATGGAAAATGTCATAGAAAAGATTTAGCCGTTGCGTTGAGAAACCTGTTCACTATATAAACTCATATTTATTTCGGATACGCTTCGGTTATGGTATACAAAATACATGGAAAGATGATATGTAAAGATTTAACTTGTATACCTTGAATTCTGCCCTTTGTTTGGTGATTAGATTAAGAAATAAAGAATGTTGTCCAAAACAAAATCCTTCATACCCGTTACGTAGCATATTGTTTCCTGATTGTAAAAGAATTTTCAAGCTTCATTTTGCTCCTGTAACCATTTAATACCATAGCGTTCTAATACCATAGCGTTCTAATCCGATGTGCATGATTAGTATTTATATAATTGCGGTGTCTCCTAATACATCATTAAAACGAAGGTAAAGTCGCAGCATATAACTGATGAAAACACTTCAAAACAGGTTGCATTCAAAACTTAAAATAACACTAGACAAAGTGATCTGTGGATCACGTATACCCCCGGCCGGCACCAATACATCAACAAGCATTATTCTCTCTTACACAATGTCATATCTAAGTTTGCACTAAATTTCAAAATCATAGGTCAAGTACTTCCTGAGAAATCTTTGATGGAAAAGTAGTTTACACACCGACACACTCACAGACAAACATGGTTACGAAAATCACAAAAACTATATACTCCTATATACTTCGTATTCCAGGGGCGTGGGGTGGAGGAAGGGGGCATAAACATTTAACTACGATATATATGGTATCAATACCATATTTGAAACGACTGGGAAACGATTACAATGAACAATTAAGTATGCAAGTTGATCGCTGATAATTTTCTGGATGCTTTCCTGTTAACTGTACTTCAGGGCATTTGAACTCGTTTTGAAATAATCAGCCCAAATAAAATAGCATAAATGCATGTATGAATATATCAATAGCTTCTGAAAGAAATGACCATCGAGAGAAATGAACACACTCACAAAGCTGAAATGTCTTCCTTTTTCCTCCCCGCATAGTACCAAAGTATATCGACACTACTTACACTGTGTCCAAAAACAACACTTCAATGCAGTGTACAAATGACATTCTGTTACATGTTAAACGTTGGGTACAATGTTTGAATTTCATACTTGTGGCTCAGGACATTTCTTTAAAAAAAAAAAGAGCGATGTTTCTTGCATTTCGGCAGTTATCTGTTAAAACTAAATATACTGAAAATGGCTGATGCATCCTATTAAAGCAAAGCCAGGAATAATCGGAAAGCAATAAAACATAGTAAACAGCCATATCATGAAACATCAGACGCCACTGAACGCGGCGTCTGATCAGGTTCTACACTGTTTGCATTAACTACTTACATTTAGTAACAACAAAAAACTAACAAGACACCCTGCTACTGGAAACAGATCGGTCCAAAGAGTTGTGGTAAAAGAGTCCACTCGACGTAAATGGGTTAAATGTATGATGGCTCTGACATGAAAGCATTTGCCTTCCTTCACTCTTAAAGGAAAAATTACTCTCGCTTAGATCAAATACTAGAAACCCTTTTGATAAGGGAGTCATGCACCAGGGAGTATTTTTTCGGCTAGAAACAAGTAGCCTTTGAGAAATTTAGGTTGCTTACATTGTTGCGATATATCTTTCTGCAGGAGAGAGTGGCAAGAGGGATCACAATAAACCTGAAACCTGTCTTTAAACCACCTATCCTTTTTTTTTTTTTTTTTTTTTTTTTTTTTTGCATATTTACAGCCATTTACTACGCGGAAGTAAAATATTCGATTCTTTTAACCAACGATTAGAATAAAATTGCTGGTGCATAGGTACTTAACACAAGAGATTTTGCATAAATCCACGGAACAAAATGTACAAATTTAGTGCTTTTCGTACGTTTGTTCGATTTGTGCTTGTTTGGATTTGTCGGTTTCCTCTTCTTCTTGGTGTCTGGGAAGAGCTGCGGTTTGTGATTGTGGCACTCCCTGGACTTTTCTCTTACCTTTTTTTTTTACTACTTTTAAGCAAAGTAGGAGGCGAAAAACGACCTTCTGAAAACTTTCGAAAGTGGAGTTATCAGAAAGTCCATGCAGATAGTGGCAATGCTTAGCTAGATGTAGCCTTATTGAAATATCAAAACGCGTATGACAGCTGGCCAGCATTAGAGCTGAGTCGTGTTGACAGTGTATTGCACTTGATGCCGAAGTCAATGCATCGTTGTCTAAACGACAACGAGACGTTCAGACACTATTTTACAAAGTAATGTCCTGCAGTATAACTGGAAAGGCACGAGCACATTTGACGACATAATCAGACCATTTCTCGTATAGGAAACAGTATAATTTTATTGCTTTCAACTACACTAATATCTTAATTATTTTAATATTTTGCAATGTATTTCAGTTCATGTTTATCAGAGACTTCTATTGTTTAATTTAACCTTTTAATCACTGCATACCAAATATACCTTTGCAGTGTTGATCCAGATGAGATTCTGTTTTGAATTTTGTGCTCACACTCCTATTTTTAATATTGGGCATGCTAAAAGAAAAGATGGAAGAGAACAACTAGAAACTTAGGCTTGAAAGGGTTTACACTTAACAGCTTATGCTAGTCTGAATAGTACACACCCAGTAAGCATTCTTCATAAATCTATAGCGGGCCGTTATCGGCCCGTCAGGGTAGCTGACGGGCCGATAACGGCCCGCTGTAGATTTATGAAGAATTCTAGCTGGGCAGTATACGGAGCTGGCTCCATACTTGTTTTCGTGACATGGTAGTGAGCTGGAGTTTAAACTTTTGTGTCCTATATGTCTACATATGGAATGTGGATGTCTTCCTATATGTCTACATATGGAATGTGGATGTCTACTAGCTGATGCCTGCGTACTTATATTGCTGACATTACTTCCCTATCAGGACTACCAAGTGGTATCAATACTTCGCTAAATTCTGTACATAGGCTTAAACCCTGTACATCACGAAAGCACGCCTAAATAATTTCGACCCCCTTAAACCCACTTTTATTTTGTAAAACTGGGGTTAAGAGGGGTACACATCATTCTTCTTTTTTTGCCAAAAAACAAAGATTGTGGGTACTCATTAGAACCTTCTCGCCGAGGCGGTTATAACGAGTACCCACAATCTATATTTTGAACAGAAATATGAATATTTTTTTAAATCTGAACTTTTCCTTTTTTGGTTGTAAAATTTTCAATATATATGAATAGGCGTGTTTTCGTAATGAAGTTCATTAACCCGATAATGGTCAAAGATCTTTGCAACAATAATCACTTGTATAAAGAATGAGTTAGATAACGTTGGTAACAGTACATTTCATACTGCCCTTGTCCAGTTTTATGAGGATGGATTATTTGTGAAAATCAGGACGTCTATTTCTAGTCAGTATTTTATACTGCCCGTAAAAAAAGTTTGTTTTGTTTTTTTTTCAAGAAACTGGATATTGACAATAAAAAGGGAAAATATGTATATATAAAGTAACCCATGAAATGACATAATCACGGTGCATAGCCTTCACGAAGCACCAAAAGAAGAAAGGATCAGGAACAATAAGACACAATGCCCCATTTATGATAACCGACATACAAAACACAAAGAACTGCAACTGAGGAACAGCCTTGATACGGTCGGCAGTGAACTAGAGCGGGGGTGGGTTTAAAATAGTTTTACTCGATCGAAACCTCGTATATAATTCTGGTGCCGTTCCAAACTATGTGTTCGCTTTGCAAATTAAAGCAAATAATAATAAAACCGATAAAACAAAGTAGAAGGCTCAATGGTGTTCTGAAGCCAAAAGGAAACGCACAAGTTAGACCACCACAGAGTGAGACAGCCAGCAATTGACAGGTGCAAACCTGAAACAGATTGAAGGAGGAGACTCATTGAGTCGGAGGCCCGACTCACAGTCGTACAATTAAAAAGATATGCAAAGTTAGTTTGCCGCAAAACATTTATGTTGTTACCTATATTTTTGTAACATCTTATATTTATTAAATAAAAATCTAAAAGGTTGCCTATGAGAACAAAGAACACACTACAGATAGAAAATGGGAGTTTTGGTTTTATTGAGACTCTTCATAAGTAGTAATGGACTTTGCAACACTGCTTACGTCCTCTAGCTTATACATGAGCAGAACTCCATTTTCAAAGATACCAAAATGGGCTCAATGGCACAAAAGAAAATAAAAATATAATCCGCACTATGCACAAATCTGAGCCGTTTCTTTGAATTTAAATGCGTCTATATTTAAATTTCAGTAACGGGAATATATTAAGTGCAACTATCCTGATATCGAAGATAACTAAACACTGGTAACGAATCTGTACTCGTACAAACAGACCATATTAAGCTATTTAACCCGAGCTAGACCATCACATAACCAGAGGGTGCTGCAGTATATGAAGATAGACAGATAGATTGGAAATATATGTTTTGACAGCCTGGCCCGAGGCTGCAGCACCTGCAAATTTACACGTCATTTTTTCTCACACGTGTTATAAGCTCTCATTACGAAAACACGCCTATCCAAATATATAGAAAATCACACCTCCAAAAACTGAAAATTTTCAGATAAAAAACTCTGATATTTTTCATATTTCTGCTCCAAACTTAGATTGTTAGATTATACTCGTTAGAACGAGAGGCGGTCCCACAATCTATGTTTTTGAACAGAAATAGGAATAATAATATATACCCCTGTAAACCCCAGTTTTGCTATATTAAAGTGGGGTTTAAGGGAGTCAAAATTATATAGGCATGTTTTCGTGATGTGGACTGCAGTTACATGTTACAAATGTTGGTGAGATGTGATAAAAAAAAATATGCGAGACCATAAAATAATCACTTCCAAGCTCACCAAAATATTGTGTATTGTGTTTTATTGATGATACAAACAAAACATTTTGCAGTTGCTCTTCAGTTTTGTTTAAAATGTAAAAGTTGATCGAATGAAAGGTGAAATTTGAAAATCTTAAGTGAACTGGATTCCAGCAGGGCAAAATTAAGTAATTTGTTTTCAGTGTGACTTTGCATGTCTGTTATAATTCCTTAACTATTCAACAATAGGGATGTATATCTGCTTTCAAGGTTTCTTGATTCAGTTTTGAGTGCAAATGACAAAGGTTCCTTTTAAGTTTTATTTTGACAGAAATTTTCAACTCTAATGGATGCTTTATGTATATGATCATAGTGTGTAAGGTCAAGATCTTAACGTACAGAAGACCTTTGAAAGCGAAATTTACCACATTCATAATGTCTAGATGAATTACCATGCATATTTGTTTCTCTGTTCATTTTACAAGATATTTTGAATAAAAAACCAAATGTAATAATAGTTAAAGTTACCATAGGATGAGACCTTGTAAAATTGCAAACAATTTTCTGAAACTGTCTTGCATGAAGTACTACTGGAGTAAAGATTAGTTTCTTGTTTATGGTTTTCAAGTAGGAAAGCATGCTGGGAACAATGATTTTGTAGGTGTTTGGGCAGCAGTCTACACAACTTTTCAGTACACCATATCGCTATTGGACTGTATCCCGTTGTTGTTTCACTCTCTCGCTTGATGAAAAGCCACATTGTACGCTAGAGAGCTATTACACTAATCATCGATCCAAAATTATCCATTATCATGTGAGGTGCAAAATTAAAAAAAAAACAAAACAAAAAAAAAAAAAAACATATATAGCCTAAGTATTCAAACACTTTAGCTTCTTACCATATTTGTCCAGAACTGAACATAAACTTTGCTACCTATTTTTGTGTTTAATCCTTGCCCTGCTGAATAAATTAAGATGCCACGCCCACTTCTAATTTTCAGCCAATCAGATTACTTGATCAGGATTGTTGATATAAGTTCACATACTTATTGGCAAACAGTGCAGATCCAGATCAGTTGGCTTCTTCAGAAGCCAACTGATCTGGATCTACACAGTTTGAAAAGGTAGGGTATATCTGGGTTCAGCAGGACAAGGGATAATACTGCTGGATTAGAAAAAGTGGCATCTCATCTGGGTCTACACTGTATGATCTGGCCTGTCTGTCCAAATACTAAACATATTTTTGGTATGTGATACGCAGGCTGGTCCAAAGCAGCCATTGATATTCTGCTGTCAGACTGCCATAAAGTGTTTATAATTATATATGTTTCACTGTGGGGGTTGATAATTTAAAGTAATCTGGTGCTGCAACAGAATTTAAGGGTCAGGTTTCGCACAAATGAAACTAGTTTAGCGTAAATGATATTTTCTCTCCTATTTGAAGGCAGTTCGGTTCTCCTATTATAGTTTCTCTTCATTCATATGTCTGTTGTTTAGTTTTGACAAAATCTATTTCATAGTTTCTTCTTTTTGTGCTTTGGGTAGGCTGTGTTTAGGGACTGTGGCCTTTCCTGGATAATTCAAATGTATCTCTGTGCATCCATGCACTCTGACCAGAGTCTTCTCAGTAATTAAATGTATTCTACAGCATCAAGCATTTCTGTAAGCTGACAGTGAAAGCCCTGACCAGAATGTGATGTCAGACTGATTTAGGACTCGGCTATCAGAAGATTCCAGGAGGACTATTTTATTTATCATGCCTTAGAGCATGTGTTCTAAAACAGTAAACCAAAATAAAAATCAAAATTTCAGCCAGATGGTATATGGTGCCTCTTTAATGCATACTACCATACCGTTTCTATTAGTCTTTTAATGTTAATATTATTTACCTGTAACATGAACATTTTTCATGAGAAGTAATGAATCAGTACACATACATTCAAAATGTCATAGCACAGCTATTCCTAACACAGTCAACGGAATGCTTAACCCTTAAAGCGCCAAGAAAAACTGTATCTGAAAATGTCGTCTGTTTATGTCATCTGCTGAATATTCTTGCAGACTTTTCAAACCTATTTTTGCATACAGGCAAACAGTGTGGACCCTGATCAGACTGCTCCTAAATCTGGGTCCACACTGTTTGCAAAAAGTGACTTTTAAAATCACAAGCCGATGACAAGGCAGACGACAATTGTTGTGATTGGCGCTTTAAGGGTTAAGATACTGGTAAGGTGCAATGAAAAAACATTCACATTCTGTACTATATTTTAAGTTTAAATATGAAGTTCATGAAAACATACTGTTAACAATTTCAAATGTGTGGTCTGATTTCATACATAGCATGTTGGGCAATATTTTGACTTACTGAAAGAGGTCCTGCATTTTCATATGCCAAAAAAAAATCAGAATTTTACCAGTGAATTAAAAAAGTCAAAATTTTACTAGTGAACTAATTAAAAAATCTGGATCTTACAAGTCCATGAAAATTTCAGAATCTTAAATCAAATAATCGTTTTCACATTTTGTCCTTTACCAGGAACACAGGATTATATTAAACTATGATCAACTGCAAGTTTTTTTTCTCTGAAGTGTGAATTACCGTAAATGTCCTAAACTTTTGGAACACTTTACTGACTACTTTTTCGATCTAAATTTTGCTTTTAATGCAGGCGTTTTGAAAAAATACTGAAATGGTAAACAGTGTAGACCTGAGCAGTCTGATTTGGGTCTGCACTGTTTGCTAATACCATTTTGTTTTAAACTTTGCTGTATGAAATTTTAGGATATTTACCATAAGTACTGTCAGTCATGACAAACACCACATAAGCTTAAGTTTGAATCAAAATTAATTCATAATTTGACTAAAAATATGAGGATGTTCTTTTTCCTTTCTCCAACACTTTATTGAATCTAATTCATTTTTTATTAAGCACAAGATTATTTGCATGTTAACTCTGATAGTTGTATGACTGTAAATATGCCCTTCTACATTCTGCATTGTACATAGACATTTCTGCAAAATAGGAATCAAACAAGGTCCCATCTTAATGAGTAATCTAATCTGAGATATGGATTGGAAAACAAATATTTTATGCCATGTGCAAACAATTCATCACCAAACCAGCCTATCAATCAATGAGACGGTCAGTGTCTGATATCATGATTTCTTGACCTACAGTATTTAAGATGAATGGATACACCTGGAGATGTTTCTGCCATTTCCTCAAGCGAGACAACTTTCGTGACTTCCTATTTGCTTTATCGCATACCAAGTCTGATCTAAACAGGGGTGTACTCTAAAGGGAAAGGATCTGCTCCCTTTGGGAGCAAAATTTTTCCTTTTAGAGTACACTTAAATCCAGAATTGAGGCAAACCTGTCCAGGAAAAAATGTGGTAAGGTAAACTGACTGTGCTCGACATGACCCCAGTGGGTTGACTGGGCCTCAATATAAACAATTAAACAAAAAAATTGACGCAAAAGCACTTCTAAAAGAGTTGCCTCCTTGAAAATACATCCATGCCACTTAAAGTGACATTGAGTAGTACAGATGTATATAGACTAGGTTTTGCACAGTACGCATATGGCATAACATAGGTTTTCTTGTCAAATACTTTGTTTGTTACATGAGTCCCCCTATAAGGAAGCCAAAATTTCTCAGTATGCAAATAGCAAAATCCAGGCCTGACTGCACATCCATGTAATCTGACCTACATTGTTCACTATAGGTATTCTGTAATGATGGCAAATATACCAGAGCATGATCAGTTGTTCAAAGCATTGTTACCTTAACCAGCTCGTTAATGACAAACTTGTTAACTCTTATAGCTAAGGTATTTTTCAAATACACTGACATTTTTACTGCAAAAATGTGAGTAGCTTTTGCAATGCAAAAGCTACTCACATTTTTCAGCAAAAAATATCAATGCATTTGCCATATTTCAAGATCGAAATTTAAATGTCATGTTAGCTAACAACTTTGTTATGTTTTGAACAACTGGACCAAGAGCGTGGTCAGACTGTGCAAATGTGCAATCTAGCCTAGGCCTTTACTGTTTGCATAAAAAAAATGAGGTGCAATGTGAAAACATGTACCTATGGATACATGCAGCCAGCAGGTTCAGATCAGTCATTGCATCTCTACTATTTGATCAGGCTTCACTGTGCACTGTGGGTCAGTAAGGATCCAAGGTGGGCAGCAAATATTATTAGACTGTACAAATGCTCAGAGCCCATTTGTTCAAAGCATTGTTAGCTTAACTAGCTCATTAATGACAAACTTGTTAACTGTGTAGCTAGGGTATTTTCAAATTCATTGATATTTTTGCTGCAAAAATGTGAGTAGCTTTTGCAATGCAAAAGCTACTCACATTTTGTCAGCAAAAATATCAATATATTGCTGCAAAAATGTGAGTAGCTTTTGCTACTCACATTTTGTCAGCAAAAATATCAATGTATTTGCCATATTTCAAGATAGAAATTCTAATGTCATGTTAGCTAACAACTTCATTAAATTTTGAACAACTGGGCCCTGAATCTTTGCTGGGTGCATGTTTGGAGGTACTAAATATAAATATTGGGTCAGACAGTTAGCTTAACAAGCTCGTTAAGGGTCATTTCGTTAACTGTTTTAGCAGATTCAATGTACAATATTCTGATATTTTTTGCTGAAAAAATGTGCTACTCACATTTTTTCAGCAAAAAATTTCAGCATATTTGCATATCACTCGATGTAAATTTTAACGAATCGTTAACTAACGACGTCGTTAGCTTTGAACAACTGGACCCTGGATGTAAAACCAGATTAGATGCCACTGAATGCAATATTTGCCATTTTCCTAGCAGTTTGTAGGCATATTGGCAGGTAGTAACATGGACTTGTTCAAGTTTAAGGACAAGTATGGTAAGGAATTAAAGGTTTCCTAATAGTTAAGGTAAATATGGTATGTTCTCAAATTGCAGCACACATGGTTTTCCTATAGCTGGCCTCATATGTATGTATAGTTTATGACCTGTTGATCATGTTAAAATGATATTGTATGTTGAAGCTTACTAAAGATAAAGGTGTTATCCAAATAAACAATGTATTTTAGTTGAAGATTGTTGCTGTTGTTTGTTTTCATTGCCTGTTTAGCAAGTTTCTAATATAGCTCCAGCTAAGAGTGGGTTATTGGTAAATATTTTTCTCATCTCTATGGAAACACGTTATGGAGAAATAAGAAAAATGTCAATATTTTGGTTAACCCATTGTATTCTGGAGATCCCTAAAAGGCAAAACAGTGCAGGCCAAGATCAGATACTGCAGAATGCCACATCTGATCAGGGTCTCCACTGTTTGCAAATGGTTTAGCCATTTTTCTCTAGGTATATATCTAAATCTCATAGCCGGAGACTTACCTAAAATTGAAATTGGACTCTTCCAATATATTGTATGAAAGAGTCTATTCAGTCTACAATGGCTTATTGAGAGGTTTGCTAAGAAATATACATTTCATATAGATGTGGTAGCATACTACTGGCATCTACTTCAATGAAGAAAAACGCTAAAAGCACATGTCAATATTTCATACTTTATTAATGAAAAAAAAATCACTTTCAAATGATACTGAAATGAATATCAAACATTTTTGAATAAATAGACCAACAGAAAAAGAAATGAATATACATGTATACTATATGAAAGTAATGATTGCAAAATAATTTTAAAAAATACATCAGCTGTGGATAAAAATAAATAAGGGGCATGGACGGACTTGTAATTAAACTATACAACTACACAGCAAGGCTGTACAAAATGGTTGATAAGAAACTGCTGTTGTGGTTGTCATAAAACTGGAAAAAATCATTTACATTCAAGAGAGAAAGATTTTCCACAGAATTATCATTTGGTGACTATTTCAAAATTAGATACCATGCATGTTTGCTTCAATATGCACCAAAATAAAATGCTGGTGTTGAAATATATGACTTTATGTCCCCTTGTGTTCAATTAAAACTATCTGAGCTGAAGGACAGAATTCTTACTCCTTCAGCTCAGAAATTTTAATATGAACTAAAACAGATGAACTTGGATGACTCAAACATCTTTGAAAATGTGAAACTTTATTCTAGATATGGGTAGTTTGAGCCACTGAGGGGATAACTGCTTTCAAATTTGGCATTTGGGGAGGTAAATCGGCGGTTTTACCGTCGGAAATTTCGTTTTACGGCGACGCGTCAGCGGAGCCGTAAAACGTAATTTGCGACCGTAAAACCGCCGATTTACCTCCCCAAATGACAAATTTGATGCAGTTATCCCCATTCTAATGCATTTATTCATTTTTTCTGTTGAAAAAATGTACTGTTTGCACAAAACGACAAGTGCTGTGAGCTGCGTAAAACCAAATGCCAGCCTATGAGAAGCGACGTTACGTGATGACGTCAGATTTGCGACAGTATATCGCAGAATATACCGTCGCAAATGTTTGACGTTATCCAATCAGACGTCGCGTTACATACGCGAGTGCATTAGAATGAGGGTTAATCATAGCATCTGGTCAGAAGGCATATGGTGATATTTTAGATACAGTTGACTCTCGTTATCTTGACGTCGCTTATCTCGAAGTGAAAATCATGTCCCTGCCTAAACATGAAAATCTAACAACAGGTAAAAAAATATTGTGGAAAAGAGGAGAAATTGCTGGAGCAATTTCTCCTATTTTCCACAAAATTTTCAATATATCTCTAACTTCAAGAGTCCAATTACACATATATTTGTTAAATGTGGTGGTTCAAATTAAATTTTTCCTAAATTCTGCAAATCTGATATGTCGAGGTACGGATATCTCCAAGTATTTCAGAGAGTCCCTTGAAATTCGAGATAACGAGAGTCAACTGTATGTCTTTTTGATGTCCTATAAAACAATGGGTATGTTAAGTGTGCTCATTAGAATCACCTCAATGAGGCAATTCTAATAACATACATTTCATGATAAATAAGAAAATTTCCCTAAAGTATCCTTAAATATTTGTTTTCTTGAGCTGTTGGAAGAATTTCCTAGTGACTCAAAAAGGAATGTGGGTCAATCATGGTAAACAGACCATCAGTGTTCGAGTCATAGAAGTTATACAGTACAAGTAAAGTCATATTTTATCATATAAAGGTAACTCAGTAGTGCTATCAGGCTATCCTCTTGGTATCACTGGTAGGTTATGTCCTGTAATTGTGAATCTTCCTGACCAGCTTCTTTACTACTTTCAAGTAACTCTTCATGAACAAGTAGAAAGAAAACTTGGAGCTCTGGAACATAAGAGAAGGAGAAAAGAAGCACATTTCTGGCAAAACAAAGGACACTTTGCAAGCAATTTTCAAATGTGTTGAGACTGTTAAACACTTCCAGCGCTAAGGGCAAATTCAGCAGATGACAGACTGACAATATTTTTCTTATTTTTACCAGAAAATAGGATGACTTTCCATGCAAATTGTCTCTTTAGGAGACAATTTGCATGAAATGTCAAATCCTATTTTAAGGGTAAAATAAGAAAAATATTCCAAAATGTTGTCAGCTGAAAATTTTACCTAGTATGCTAATCATTAGAACTGCTTCCATCATGAAATAAATCCATCCGTTTGCACACAATCTAAAAGATTTCATTTCACGTAAGTTACAGTATTAACCCTAAACATTCTGAGTAAACAGTGTATACCCAGTTCAGACTGCTCCTAAGGAGCAGTTTGATAAGGGTCTTCTCTGTTCAGCAAGCACATTTTAAAAAACATCAACAGGCAGTCAAATAAACTTGTTCAAATTTAAGAAGTATGGTAAAGAGTTATAATACCTAAATATTTAGGGTAATTACAGTTTATTTTAGGGGCAATGATACACTTTCAGGGGAGATAATTCTGTCAAAGTTGTCTAATCTCCCTTCTGAAAGCGGGTCTATTCTAAAAGGAAAGAATTTGCTCCCACACCACGACCTTTTAGAGTAGACCTCTTTTCAGAAGGGAATCAGCATGCATTAAAGCAAACAGGAAGTCACAAAAGTTGTTTGCCTTGGCTGAAATGGCAAAAATTCTGTAATGTGTAAGCAGGCCTTTTAATCTATCATTATTTTCAACATTCTATCATGCATAAACAGTCCTTTTAATCTATCATATTTCCAACAGCAAGTTGTAGAATTCACTGTCACATCCTCTAATCTGGTATCATATAACATTCTTAAGCACATCAGAATATACCAGTTGCGTCATGATGAAAGGGTCCTTACCACATATGAGGCATAGCTCAAGATAAAGCTTTCTTCAACTCAAATGTACCGATATTTTTCTGATTTCTTCATGAAAATGTATGTTGTGGTACTCATTAGAAATGCCTCATTAAGGTGCCTGTAATAAGCACCTAAAACATGTTTTAATGGAGAAAAAAGAAAAAAAATAAATGTAAAGGCACTTCTAATGAGTACCTACAACATATGTTTTCATAGAGAAATAAGAAAAATATCAATAATCATGGTGGCAGGTCAGAAAGCAAATAGCAATTTTAAGGAAATCTTTTCAAGTTTCTATACAATAATTTTATGATTGTATGATGAGTGTACTCATTAGAATCATTTGATGAGGCAATTTTAATGGGTACACACAACATACAATTTCATAACATAAGAAAAATTCCCCAAATATTTGTTTTCTTGAGCTATCATAAGAATTTCGTAGGAACTCAGATATGAGTTCAAATTAACCATGGGAAAGAAGCCATTAGTGTTCGAGCTATTGATGTTCAACTGTAGATACTCTTCTTTTCTGGAGCAATGCAAGCAGACAATGAAGCCTAAATCAGGTAATGTATACATGCGGTTTGACCAGGACCTTCATTATCCACAGATATATCCTACAGTACAGCCGACTCTCCTTATCTCGAATCCAAGGGACTCTCTGAAATACTTCGAGATATCGGTACACTGACATATCAGATTCGCAGAACTGAGGAAAAAATAAATTGAACAACCACATTTCACAAATGAATATGAAATTTTACTTTTGATGTTAGAGATATATTGAAAATATCGCGGAAAAGAGAAGAAATTGCTCCTTAGGAGCAATTTCTCCTTTTTTCCACAATATTTTTGTTACCTATTGTTAGATTTACATGTTAAAACACGGACCGATTTTCACTTCCAGATAAACTGTTATTCGAGATAAGCAAAGTCGAGACAATGAAAGTCGACTGTATCTAATGATTCTGCAAATGAAGAGCTGAGGCTGCTTGGAAACAGACTGATCTAAGCCTTTGTCGTCTGCATTTCATGAAGGACTTTTTTATCCTGACAATTGTCATATTTTCTTGTCATTGCAACTTTGCTTGCAACACTCAATACCAAAACTTTGGCAGGTGAAGCTGTACAAACTGATCACAGTCAAATTATCCATCCTGTGAATCTCCACAGATTGAACGTCTCAAACGACAACCAATGTTTCGCTCACTGGCATACTTATAACACCAGTGATAATTGGAACACTTCGATTTTCTTTCAGCACATATACCTGAAAACAGAATAATATAAAAGAAATCAACATACTTTAAATCTAATATCTTTAAGGGGAACTGATCCATCTTCAGGGGGGGTAAATGTCAAAAGTGTTTGCCTCCATTCTGAAAAGGGGTCTACTCTAAAAGGAAAGAAGTTGCTCCCAGGGGGAGAAAATTCTTTCCTTTTAGAATGGAACCTTTTTTAGAAGGGTCTTAGTGCAAGGGAAAGCAAACAGGAAGTCAAAAAAGTTCTCTCCCTTGTACAAAACTACAGAAAATCTACCAAGTGTATCCGGCCCCCTTTAATAAGTACAGTCGACTCTCGTTATCTCGAATTCCAAGTGAAGTGAAACACTTCAAGATATCCGTACCTCGACATATCAGAGTTGAGAGAGTGAGTAAAATAATAAATTGAACAACCACATTTAACAAATGAATATGAAATTTGACTCCTGAAGTTAGAAATATATATATATAAAATAATGTGGAAAAGAGGAGAAATTACTCCTTAGGAGCAATTTCTCCTCTTTTCCACATTTTTTTGTTACCTATTGTCATAGTTTCATGTTAAAACAGGGACTTTGAGATAAGCGGTAATTCGAAATAAGCGAGTTCGAGATAACGAGGTTAGACTGTAATTGTTGTAAGTTTCTGCCTGTTTAGGATTATCATGTGACCCATGGTCTCACTGTGCTTTGAAACATTTATGTGCTTAACACTAGGTACTTTGAACTCTTGCAGGTCCATACAATATTTTTAACTGTAAGCTTTGGTGCATTTATCACACTTATTTCAATATTGTGTGAAGCAGGTCCTTAACAGTTTGTAAGTATGCTTGTTTGAGCATTAAATACAAGCCAGGTAAAGGCAAACACATGTATGGATATAACTATTAAATAAAAGAAGCTGTCTGTTGCAGGGACAGGAAAGCTTGCTTCAAATTGCGCTTTGTCCATCGTACAAGAAATCTGATGTCTGTGGCTTGACCTCAGGGTTACTAGTGGTGGAAGGAGAGGGAGTGAGGGGGTGGGGGGAAGTGCAGAAGAGGCCTCGCTCTGATCAATATTTGAAAATTTTAACATAAAATTATGTAAATGTGAGTAATTCTAAGTCTGTAATGTTAACCTCAAAAGCTCACTGAGTAAGAGAGACTTCACAATGGGCAAACTTTGAGCCAGTATCTAAAATCAATCCATGTTGCAGCTAAATCCATACCGACAATCAAGAGAAATAGATCCTCAGAAACTTCAGTGTAATAATTTGACATTAAAAAAAAATCTGTTAGTGACTTTTACCTCAAGGTCACTGATTGGGGTATGGCTTTGTCATGACCAAAATTTTGAACCAGTATCAAACGTTATTCAAACTATAAACTTCATCCATCAATGCATCCAAGAGAATGATCTTTAGAAACTTTAATGTAAAACTTTGACCTTGATCAGAAGGTCATTGATGGGGCTGATCAAAATTTTGGACCAGTCACTAACAATAAAACAGTATCAACAAGATCAAGTCTGACAGTCAACAAATACAGGTCTTTCAAAACCTTAAATGCAAAAGTATAACATGAAAAGTCTAAGTCTGTGACCTTGGCTCAAGGTCACTGATAGGGGAGGGGATTACACAAAACAAATAGAACTAAATCTCACAAGGGTTTGGATAATATGAAATTATAAGAATATTTCACATAAAAGCTTTAACACTTGTGACTGCCAACACCAATGCCAAAGCCAGGAGTAGTGCAATGGCTCTTCCTGTAATTTCGTACAGGTGAGCTATTAAAGGTACACATATGCAGACAAATCAGGACCTTTGCTTTTTGCTTACAGCTATGCATACCCACCTTGACTGTGTCTGAGATTCCTTTGTCATTCATGCACTCAACAAATGTTTCAAACATGTAGTTTAAACCTGGCACTAACATTGGAACCTGAAAAATAAATAATCAAGAAATATATCAAAGAAACCCTAAAACAGGATCAACAATGAATCCAGTCTTACCTTTCCTCAGTTACACTGCTTCAATGGCCAGGCCAAAGATAAAGTCTGATGCGGATTTTATAGGAACTTGGGAATTCACCAAGACAACCTTCTACTCCTCCAAAAGGGTGATGCATTCAGTAAATGTAATGTAGATGGTTCAGACACTTGTGTACAATAACCAATACAGTCAACTCCCGTTATCTCGAATTCAAAGGGACTTTCTTAAATACTTCGAGATATCCGTACCTCGACATATCAGAGTTGCAGAATTGAGGAAAAAAAATAAATCAAACAACCAAATTTAACAAATGTATATGTAATTGGACTCTTGAAAATCAAGATAATTGAAAGTATTGTGGAAAAGAGGAGAAATTGCTCCTTCCTTTGGAGCAATTTCTCCTCTTTTCCACAATATTTAGTTACCTGTTGTTAGTTTGTTTGTGTTTGTGTTGAGGTTTTACGGCCCAGTCAACCCAATGGGGTCATGTCGAGCGCGGTCAGTTTATCTAACCACACGTTTACTGGGCAGGCTTAGTCCTCTAAGCGGTTAACCAGTATTGTGCACATTCTTTCGCCAGAAACTGACAACTGCCCTTCTTGAATCAGCGGAAGGGAGAGAATGACCATAGAAAATATTTCATGATCAATCTCCACGAAAGAATGTTGCCGACCTTGGCGGGGGTTGAACAGTCGGACAGCGACCTGTTGTTAGATTTTCATCTTTAGGCAGGGACCAGATTTTCACTTCGAGATAAGGGGTTATCAAGATAAGCGAGATGGATATAACGAGAGACAAATGTAGCTACTGGATAAAAATGTATTCTACATGTACAATGATAAATGTTTTTCAGTTAAGGCATACAGTGAATGTCCTAATATTTTGCACACAAAAGTGTCTGACAAAATGGCATATACAAACAGTGCAGACCCAGATCAGGGTCTACATTGTTGGCCATTCCACTAAGTATTTAAAGAAACAGTTGTATATTAAACAAAATTTACACCAAAAAAATGTATGGATTAAAGTGTTTGAAATTTTAGAACATTTACCGTAATTGGGGATGTCGAAGATGATGATGATCTGGTGTTTTACATCTCGTACAGTCATATGAAGGGATGATAATGAAACATAGGTCTAGATAAGGATGGGTATCCAGTAAATATTTTTCTTATTTCTGCACGAAAACTTGTGTTGTGGGTACTCATTAGAAGCGCCTCGGCGAGGCGCTTCTAATGAGTACCCACAACATATGTTTTCGTGCAGAAATAAGAAAAATATTAATACTTTTGGCTCAAAAAAAGCGCCTTAACTAGTGCTATGATGAAAGACTCTGTGCAATGAAGCACCATTCAGTCACATCATAAGATGGACTCTGCTTCCAACAGGATTCAAACCAGGGAACTCATGATTCTAAGTCAGGAGCATTAACTGCTTGCTGCTGGCATCAGAGTTAAGGCCCTTTACTGAATGATGTGCCTACAGAGGAGTTGTTATGGTGGAGTATTTGGTGACAGTTTTGGGATAATTTTTCTTATTTCTCAAGGAAAACATATGTTGTGGGTACTTATTAGAAGTGCCTTTGCCAGGCACTTCTAATGAGTACCCACAACATACACATTTAAGGAGGAATAAGAAAATTTATCCCAGAATTATCAATAAATACTCCTCCTTAACAACTCCTCTGGTCTATATTATCTCTCCTAGCAATTAGTTTTCTTCCAAGTAAAGCACTTCATCTTTTGTCAGATACCCATTTCAGTTCACAAAAACCAAAACATTCTGCAAAGTTAGGTGTACTTTATGGCTGTAAGGACATTCATGATAACTCTTTTAAGTCCCTTGTGGTGAGTAAGATTCACTGGCTAAATGGCAACTATAATAAATATGGCTGAACGATTCTTTCATAAGGACAAACAATAAATTTATCTTTCTTTTTTTCCAGTTTCAAGATAATGTTACCCTTGACACCAATGGAAGATTTACATGCAATAAAATTTGCTTAGTTTCAACGGATGTTTCCTGACAAAGACCACTCTTAGGAGCTATTGTTTTGTCAGTGTTCTTAGCCAATTTGCTTTCTTATCACACTAATGTTGTCAATAAATACTGGCATTTTTACTGCATTGAAGTATTTACGGTAAATGGATAAATCTCATAGAGTATGGTAATCTAAAGTGTTTCTGCCTCCTTTGGAAAGGGAAATCATTTTAGAAGAAAAGAACTTACCTCCCTCCCTGATACATGAGCTTTTTCTTAAACAGATTTACACTTAAAGGGAAGGGGAGCAAATTATTTCCTTCAAGAATAGTCCCATTTGATTAAGGAAGCAAATGTTTTCTGCTCAGACTGATCTTGCTTGGAGCTTCACTCATTTCCCATGAACAGTAAGCACTAACAGAAACAAAAGCATGTGCGTCTACTCTCTTTGTAACCTTAATTTCACATATTAGTGTACCAAATATGATAAAATGAGCTTCACCATGAGAATAATCTTCAGGGCACTGTTAACCCTTGTTCTGTTGAAAAAATTAAGATGCCACACCCACTTCAAATTTTCAGCCAATCAGATTACTTGATCTAGGTTGTTCATACAAATTCAAATATTGAATGGCAAACAGTACAGTACACTGTTTGCAAAGGCAGGACACATCCAGGTTCAGCAGGACAAGGATAAAAGAACTATGGCACTAATATGAACTATGATGATAACACAGGGAATGTGCAGGCAGATTTAGGCCTTTACTATTTATATGTCCTCTGAATGCCCCTTTTCCTCATGATGTGACACAAATATAAACTTACTGGAATGTATGTCTTCTTAAAGTTGTATAGTTTCTCATCAAAATCAAATGTGATGTAGAGATTAGTTGAAGCTTGACTTAGTGATGTGTTCTGTAGATTAACTGTCAGCCTAAATGTTGGTCCTATACCCTGTACCTAAAACAGTAAAATAAAAGAGTTTTTTTTTTTTTTTTTTTTTTATTTGGGTTTTACGGCCCTTTCAAGAATATTTCACTTATATCGAGCCGATCATTCATCGAAGGTGGGCGAAAACCGGAGAAACCGGAGAACCCGGAGAAAAACCACCTGACCATCCGTAAGCAGAACTTGGCTTTCCCACATATGACCCGAGCCAGGCTCGAACCACAGCGGTGAGAAACCTAAGGGATCAAGAGTCAACTCTCTTATCCACTAGGCTACAGGGGCCCGTTAATAAATAAAAGAGTTGTTTAATCTTTAAAGTGTCAAGTAAAAACTGTAGCAGATAGCAATAAATTATTTTTATTTTTATTTTTAGAGAATATAAGGCTTGACATTTCATATGAACTGTCTGCTATTTTCTCTGGAAAATAATAAAATTAAAATATTTCAAAATATTTTGTGCTGCAGTTGTGATTGGAGTTTTTGACATATACACAAAAGATGATTGAGCAACTTCATTAGAAGCCTGAATGAAAGATGCTAACAAAAAGATGCAGACTGTATCAAGTCAGTATAATACTGATAGTCTCACAAATCTAAGCAGTTTTTGCAGCTTAGACATTATCTTCGCTGTTCACCAGACAATGCTAGGTAACCTGGTCTTCTTGTTTTCATAAAATTCTAAGCAAGCTTTCCTCTAGCTCTTTTAAAGGTGCATAGAAATACCAATTGCAATTTTTCAAAGGAAGACAACTTTTGCATACAGGAAGCTCCCTAGTATCTGAGATCTTTCAAAATTGGAGGCTGCTCTTAAAGGAAACAATAATCGGTCCTAGAGGGTGCAGAGTCTTTTATTTAACAAAAGCTTCAGCCATCCAATGAGAAAGGGAAAATAGTTCAAACAGAGTTACTTCTCTTGTAGACAGTGAACAGTGTATATTTTAACTGAACCTGTTTGACACACTAAACTGCCTCTAGTTTCTGTGTTAAAGTATTGTTTTTCTTTCCATGAAAAAACTTAACCCTTGAAATACATATCAAAACTAAAACATGTGACCTTTTAAAAAATTGTTCAAGGAATATAAGTCATGACAATTCACATGAAATGTTAAGTTTTATATTTTCTGAAAAATAATACAAAATTTAATGAAATTTCTTAATAGGATGGTTCATTATAAGATGGGTTCAGACATAACGAGGATTGAGCGCAAGACTAGCGTAAGTCAGATGGTTGCTTTTCCCCAAACCTAATCTCCTCACCATGAAGGCGTTATGAAGATTACAACATTTCATTCTGTAAACAATGAAAATTTAGGTGCCATTGCTCGTATGAGCAATGGCACCTAAATTTGCATTGTTTACAAAGGGGTCCAAGTTGCCCCTAAACAAGGGTTTCAAAAATATATTTGAGTTACTATAGTCTTGCGCTCAACCCTCGATAAGACAGTTTAAAGATGGATGTCAAAAGTGCTTTATCAAAATAAAAATATATATATTATATAGAATAATGACCATATCTGGTCATTTTTTTCTATATAATCCATATAATTTTGTTTTGAAAAAAACATTCACTTTTGTCTGACAATAACATGTTTTAGCTAACAAGGTTTTTGCTTTGGATCTCAGCAACAGTTATAAATATGCTGTGGTGTATTTAAAATGTAGTCTACTACAATTATGTTTGGCATTTTAGCGTTAAAATCGTGTTTGAAGGGTTTGACAGTTTAAAAGCATGTAAATGTAAAACACATGGCATTTGGGACTTCTGATACCTATCTCTTAAAATTTCTTGTTTGTTTAATCTCTTGATCTCAGAAATAAAATGAAAATTGCCATTAAAGAAACAAAGACAGGAACAGGAAAACTAATATAATGACTATGCAGAATCCAGCAAATTCAAAATACAATCCAAAATTATTTTTTCCAGAAGACAAGGTCTGATAGTTCATGTAAATTGTATCCTATTAACAATTTGCATAAAATATCAAACTATTTTCTAAAGAAAGTAAGAAAATTATCTCAAAATATCCCATCAGATATGGTACAGCATTCAAGTAAGATGTATCTTTTTATTTTATTTATTTATTTATTAAATTTTGTATTGGCAAAAAAACAAAACAAAAAAAGAAACACTGATATTTTCTCATGTTGTGGGATCTCATTACAGTCTATCATATTTACCCTAAATTTTCAGATACCTTAATCCTTAAAATGCCAAGAAAACCTGCATCTGAAAATGTTGTCTGTTTATGTTGTCTGCTGAATATTCTTGGCAACTGTTCAAACCTATTTTTGCATACAGGCAAACAGTGTGGACCCTGATCAGACTGCTCCTAGTGGAACAGTCTGATCTGGGTCACACTGTTTGCAAAAATGACTTTTAAAATCACAAGCAGATGACAAAGCAGACGGCAATTGTTGTGATTGGCAGTTTAAGGGTTAACTCATTACCATACTTTCCTTAAATTTGAATAAGTCAATTTGTCTACCATTTGATGTATCTAATAACTACTGGGTGAAAGCTATTCAGTGCAGACCCTGATCTGATCTGGGTCTACAGTGTTTGCTCAGACCTGTCTGTCCAAAACACAAGAGAAAAATTTCTGCACTTTTGGCATCTCCTTAAAATTATAATGGGATTTGTTTTGCCATAACAGATTTTTTTGTGGAGAAATAAGCAAAAAAAGAAAACATTTATCTGAATATTGTGTTTATCTGGAGTTACTTAAACAGTAAAAAATGGAAAAGATATGAGGATATATACATAATATGTTACATTTTTTTTTTATTTTCTAGCAGAACAAAATATATACATTTTACAGTCCCAGGAGTTGCATTAAGTCTAAAAATTTACTGCTTCTTCAAAATCATAACTTTCAGACATACCGCGCAAAAGGGGCCCTTGCACATATTATGTGCAATATAATAAAAGAAGTCTAAAGCCATATGTGAGCAACAAGTACTCAACATGCACATTTATGCAGTCTGGTCAGTTCCTTTGTTGCCTGCTTGTTGAATGTGCACAAGAAAAATATTTGCAACAGAGGTCACCTATCATTAAGTCAATTTTCCACCTTTTCATAGGGGCTGATCTTAAAGGAAAGAATTTGCTCCCAGAGGGAGCAAATTCTTTCCTTTAAGAGAAGCCACTTTTTTGGAGGTGATACAAGGGAGATTTTTTTCTAGATTTTTCTTGGGTGTGGATAAAAAACAATTACATTCTGGCTATGCTACTGCCACTGCTACTGCTTCACATGCAAACAACACAGACCAAGATCAGCCTCAGCTTTCACTGTGCAGTCAGCTATGGACTTTTGCAGTTTGCATGTGCTTAGACTCTTTTATGACTGACATGACCTGACCTAGTGGTGCTTTTACAACCCTTTCAATAATGTTTCAGTTATGGGCTTGTGACATGACTAGAATACTATGGTTAGGGCACTCTACTGTTACCTACTTGCGCTGAGAGTTTCAAAGGTTCATTAGGATCTGATGATATGGGGTTCATACTACTGTTCAGAGCCTTTAAATATTCTCTAGCAGTCCTTAATCTCAATAGGTATAGATCTCTCTGAAATGTTCTGTGCATTGCTGAAATGGAACAAGAATGTCTGATTCAGAAATGTAATTAACACAGTTTTGGTTTACAAATGAAAATATATAATATCTATATTTATTACATCTCTTATGGATAATGACCAAGAATTCCAAGGAAAATATAGTCAGTATTTCCTACTGGGAAATATTTCCTTGTGTGAAATTATCAATGCCTGTATGACGTAATCTTATAGCATTACATATGTCTCGTAACGTTGTGTTTGAAGAAATTTATGACGTCATTTAAGCATGTAGAATGACTTAAAGTCATGTTTATGGTATATATAATGTAATATAAAATTTAGTCCACAGTTATTTTAAAAATGGGAAATGATTCCCACGGGCATTGGAAGTCCTGATAAAAACCTCATGCTGAAGCATTTGGTTTTAATTGGATTTTCAATGTCCTAGGCAATTATTTCCCGTATTTCAAAATAACTGTGGACTAATCTCTATATAATGCTCTAAGCAGACAGGAAAACCTACACAAGCCTATATTTCTGCTCAGGGACAGTCAGGGTTTTTTTGTCTATATAAAAATATTTGATCTTAAGGTGAGTGAGTACACTTCTAAGGGAAATAACTGACTTGCAAAATTTGTTTCACTTCCCACACTGAGTGCTACATTTAAGGAAACCGTTTGCTCCCTCTGGGGTGCATTGTTGATGGCCAATAGTGAACTACAAGAATATTTTAGGTAAAATCTATGGTAAATATCTCTGCTTTTTTACTGTAACATCAGCCACTGGTTACCATATTTAGCTTAAGTATTTGGACAGACAGGCATAAGCAAACAGTGTAGACCCAGATTAGATGCCACAGATCAGGGTCTCCACTGTTTGTCATTCATCCAGCAGTTTTTATTCACATCAATATGCAGTCCAATGGAGATGTTTACAAATCTAGGTATGGTAAGGAGTTAGAGGGTCCAAATATTTAAGATCAATATCGTTGATCTTTCACAGTGTCAGATCTATTTTTCAGACAGCTTCCTGAATTAAGTTCAACCAGTTCTGTCTATAAAACAGATACATGCCATAACTGAGGCTCATATCGACAACAGGTCATGAATATGTTGACAGACTGAATGATGCAAGTCTATAACCCATTGTTGACTGAAGAGACTCCCCACATTATATATTGGAAGAGTCCAATTTCAATTTTAGGTAACTCCCGCTATAAGAGTTTGATATTCCTAGAGAAAAACATGGCTAAACCATTTGCAAACAGTGGAGATCCTGATCAGTTCTATGGTGTCTGATCTGGGTTTGCACTGTTTGCCAATTACCCTTTTAGGGGTCTCCAGACTACAATGCGACAAAGTTAGACAGACTTCTCAAAACCAGAGCTTAAAGATCTCTAAGGGGGCTGAATAGACTTGGTAAATAATCTGCTATTTTGACACAGGAGACAACTTTTGTGACTTCCTGTTTGCTTTCCTGTACACCAAGCCTCTTCTGAAAAGGATTCTACTCTAAAAGAAAAGAATTTGATTCCAGGGGTGTCAAATTCTGTCCTTATAGAGTAGATCACTTTTCAGAAGGGAGCAAAACAATTTTTACACAGTTGTCTCCCCTGAAACTGTTTTCCCTTAATATTTACCACAACATAGCTATTGTATAACAAACAGAACTCTGAATGGTATTTGCTGATATAAAGTGGCTGTCAGACTGATTAAAAAGCTTTCTTCTGAACTAATTACTCTGAGACATTGCAAATCAAGCCCACACTATAAACCTTTTAAGCTTTAAGCAACTTTGTAGCAGATGACATTCTGAAATAGATTTTGTTATTTTTCAGAGAAAACATGAAATGTCAACAAGCAGTACTTATTAGATACTCCTTGCTCAGAAACCAAAATGTAATGGACGGACAGATGGACGGACGTACAGACGGAACACATAAAACAATATACCCACCACAAACACAGTTTGCAGAGGGAGGATTAGACATTTCATATGAATCATCTGCCTATATTGACATAAAATCTTATTTTCTAAAATCTTATTTTCTCTGAAAAATAATTAAAACAAAAAACAAAAAAACAAAAATAGAATGTCATCTGCTACAATTTTGCCAAACGCTTAAAGGATTAACTCAATCTAATTAAAATCAGCTCCTCAACAGCTGTGTCTAAGGAACACCTACAGAAGGTCATCAATCAGCAAATCGCTTACAAAAACTTAAAAAGTAAAATTGTGCGAATGTATCTGATTAAGTTTTTGCTTTAACAACAGGCAAGCTTCTTACTGATCCAAACACTAAATCACACACATGGGGTATGTAAAACATAATCTAATTGGCTGTCTTAATATAGTCTTAAAATAGATGTTTCAGTTTTTCTGAGGTTATTGGATTGTGAACTTTAATCGGTCTTCCCCAGGTCTTGCTGATAAGATCAGGGCCCAGTTGTTCAAAACTAACAATGTTGTTAGATAACATACCGTTAAAACTTTGATCATTAAATATGGCATATAAGCTAATATTTCTGCTGAAAACTTGTGAGTAGCTTTTGCATTTGCCAAAGCTACTCACATTTTTTCAACAAATATAACTGTGAATTAGATAGTGTACTAACTAGAACAGTTAACATTTTGGGTTAAAGATAGGATTTTCAAACCGGGGTGGTGGGGGGGCCTGGTTCCCAGTACAAGGAATATTTTACCTGTACAGGTAAAGATGTGAAGTTATTTTAGCCAGTCAACCCAATGGGGTCATGTTGAGCGTGATCAGTTTACCTAACCACACTTTTACTGGGCAGGTCCTCTATGCAGTTAACCAGTATTGTGCACATTCTTACGCCAGAACTGACAACTGCCCTTCTTGAATCAGCGTATGGGAGAGAATGACCATCGAAAATATTTCATGATCATATCTCCATGAAAGAATGTTGTCGACCCAAAAGGGGTCGAACCAGCAATCTCCTGATCACCAGTCGGAAGTGCATCCAACTGAGCCACCGAGGCTGGCATTCTGTTGACTGGAGATGTTACCTTCTCGAGATCAAGAGACAGAATGGCACTGTGGAACTTAATCCTCTTTTTATAGTGCACTCCTGTCTTTAAGCTAACGATGCTTTGAACAACTGGGCCCTGGTTTTAATCAGATTGAGGGTTAAATGAGCTGCAATGTGAGAATACCTCCATGTACCTTTAAATATGTAGGCCTAGCAAAGGTTTGAAATAATCTGAAAGGGTGATCCTTAGGAAATACAAAACAAAAGACAGGGCCCAGTTGTTCAAAGCGTCGTTAGCTTAAAGAGCTCGTTAAGGGTCATTTCGTTAACTGTTTTAGCGGATTCAATATACAATATTCTGATATTTTTTGCTGAAAAAATGTGAGTAGCTTTTGCATTGCAAAAGCTACTCACATTTTTTCAGCAAAAAATTTCAGCATATTTGCGTATCACTCGATGTAAATTTTAACAAATCGTTAATTAACGATGTCGTTAGCTTTGAACAACTGGGCCCTGATCAGCTTTGAGTATAGCAAAGCCTCTAAGAGCTCATGTGGACAGCAAAGAATCTGATCAGAATTTGTGCACAACTCCAGATAAGAGTGAGTATCTACATAATATTTTTATTGGAGCTTCAGGAAAACATATGTTGAGGGTACTCATTATAATTGCCTTGGTCAGGATCTCTCCACTATAAATTTAAACACATTTACAATATAAACTTCAATTAAGCCAATTTGTGCAAAACAAAATGATAACAAAGGCTCTGATCAGTGTGTTTGTTTGTGTTGAGGTTTTACGGCCCTGTCAACCCAATGGGGTCATGTCGAGCGCGGCCAGTTTACCTAACCACACGTTTACTGGGCAGGCTTAGTCCTCTAAGCGGTTAACCAGTATTGTGCACATTCTTTCGCCAAAAACTGACATCAGATCAGTGTACGTATCCATGTAGTTTGATCAGTGCCTTGATTATTTGCCTGGAACAGGACTAGGTACCACGGAATCTACTGATGAATAACAAAGTCCGCAATCTAATTGAGCTGATCTGGCTGTTCACTATCTGCATATATGCATTAGCCTATTTATGCCTTGTGTCCCATAAAAGGGACATAAGCAAACAGTGTAGACCCGGAGCAGACACCGCATTTTGTGGCATCCGCTCTGGGTCTACACTGTTTCATCAATTACAGGAATTTCTATAAAGCATGGTAATAATAAAAACCAACCAGACACCCCTTATATTAAAAATAGACCAGTCCAAAGAGTTGTGGCAGAAGAGTCCACTCGGCATAAATGAGTTTAAGGTCCTTTAAATGTGACCTGGCAAAATTCGTGAAATATATGAACTGCAATGTGAGCAAATGTACCTTGAGAGAAGTACACTCACACTAACAAACTTGTTTAGTTAACCATGCTTTGAACAACTAGGCCCAGATCAGCATGTGCACCCAGTCGGTCTGGTGGTCTTTGCTGTCCCCTGTTGAAGCATTGCATCCTTGACTAACCATAAGAGAGTCAAGCAAACTCTATCAAACTTGGTGGATGTGCAGGCTGATTTGATAGGAGTCTTCTCTGTGCACGTCATATGATGCACAATGAATGAAAAGGGCCACTTTGCAATTCACAGATAATGCAGGCCCTGATCAGCCTGCACATTCTCAGAACTGATCAGGGCCTTTGTTGCCCACTTATGGAATCAATGGATATTGTACTATATGTCTATGCCCAGAGAATGCCCAGATCAGACTGCATGGATGCACATGTTTCACATTATATTGTATATTTTCTCATGTGGCTGCCCATGGGAGAGTTGCAAATCACACCTATAATACACACTGGACATTATAAAGAAAGGCCTAATATATGAGCCAGTGCACAACAAAACCTACAATAACACCTGTGTGACCAGCAAATACTCAGATCAGACTGTACATCAACCCAGTATAGCCAGGTTCTCATTTATCCCTCTTTCAATGATCCGAGGCTTTGGAAGGTACATGCGATCAGCAAAGACTCTGATCAGACTGCGCAGATGCGCAGTCTGATCAGAGTCTTTGCTGGTCGCACCAGTCTTATTGTAGAGTTTATCGCGCGCTGGCTCATATGTCAATTTGTCTGGTTTTGTGCCTGGGAAGCCAATTAACTGACTACATTTCCTTGTTCTCCCAGGACTAGTTGAAAAAAAACAGTTACTTCTGTTTTTGAATGTTGAACTAACAATGATCATGCTGTACACTCAAAGAGACAGAGACAATAAAAGATATCTATGTTTAGAAAGACAAGAGCCAATCTCTGTCTGGCAAGTCAACTTACTGACTGCATTTTCTCGCTCCCTGAGTGTCTGGTCAACAAACAGTTTCGTTTTCTTTGGAACATTTAGCTTAATATTCTGGGCAGCTGGAGGACCTCCAGTCAGATCTTTCTCCTCAAACTGAGCACTTCTCTTTAGCATCTTGATGATCAAACCACCACCTGAAAAGAGGTAGTTTTTGAATTAATATAAAGTAGCTGACTTAGTAAGTATGCCATACAAACCACACATGATAAAAAAAACAAAACATACCAGATAAGGCAATAATTTCAGTGAGAATAAGAACTAAGGATAAACGTCATTCCTTTCACAATAGGTACTCATACTCCATTTTACCCGAAACAGTTCTTTGTTACAAAAGAGGATATGAGGCTGAAAACAAGACAGCAAACACAATAATGACAAACTTAAAAATAAAAGAAAGGCAAACTGCACAGATACTGATGAGAGGGCTTGTTAAGAGTTTTTTTCTTCTGGATCAAGACTGTTTGCAAAGGTTTTTTTCAAGTCTGTAATACTGAAAGGTAAATAGCTCCAGATAAGATGCATTTTAAACCAAAAAGTACTGAATGTTTTTATTGCTTCATGACAATTTATGTTGTTGATACACATTAGACATGCCTCACCATGGCACTTCTAGTGAGTCTACATTTTTGTGGGAAAAAACAATTACTTTCTGGATACTCCAGAATATAGTGACCAAACATGGTTTTTCATGCATCAACATTTGCCAGGTCCCGAGGGAGGTGTTGGAAACCGAGGCCTCCGGCCTCGGTTTTCAACACCTCCTTCAGGACCTGGAGAATGTTAATGCATTGAAAAACCATGTTCGATCACTATTATTGCATAAAAACTGAAAACATTTGCTACATTTCACATTATTTCTTGCACTACTTTGTTTCGCCTTTTCACCAATGTCTCACGAATGCAATTTGCAGGGAGTATGCTCGTTCTAGGGCCGAGCAGTACACATCTTGTAACGGCAGCAAATATGTGGCCCAGGTACGATCATATTGAAAGTTGCGTAGCCATGCATTAACAGTGTGTGAATTGCCTTGTTAATACACGGCTATTCTCCGGTTAATGCACAGCTGTTAATAATGTGTGACACTGCTTTTTATGCAATAATATGGTTTCATGAATTGCTGATTTTTGTATGTGGCAAAGTAATACACCAGAATTAACAGAATTATGGTTTGATGGAAAAATAGAATGAATGCCAGAGCAAATCCTGTAGTCCCCACTTTCAAAAGTGAGGCATTTATATCAACCTCTGTGAGTCAAAACAAGAAACATCACTAAATGTGATTAATAATCCAACAGCAGCACTTTTACTGTTACACAGACAAAGTGCTACAGGCAGATAACTTTGCTAAAACTAATTTGATGAAAACTTTTAACATCATCCACTGGTACCCATCCTCTTGATAACAAAACAACTATAGAAGTTAGCTCCACAAACTCAGGCAGACCAACTGACTGAACAACAAAAGAACATGATAACTGTACTCCCATACACCCCTCTCAAACTTTGTTTGCAGCAATATAAAGTAGTCTTAACTGGAGTCTTGACTTACCGCTTGTTGTCATTACTAGAGCACCATCTTCTCTTCCAAACCTCCCAAATCTCATCCCAGTCACAACATCTGGCGTCTTGATCACATCTACAAGATATTTCTCCTTGTACACATGTACTTCAGAATTAGACAAAGCCACCAGCACAGCTTTAAAACCTTTAGGTTTGTAGTCTACAACTTCTATTGTTGTAATACTCTTAGGTACTTTCACTGTCCACAGTTTCTTCCCCTACAAAGCATCAAAAACCATACATCCAGACATGAGGGTATCAGAAAAATATCCATAGCAACAGATAAGGTGCTTTTTTTTCATCCAATAAGTGCTGATATCTTTCTTATTTCTCAACAAAAACATATGTTGTGGGTACTCATTAGAAGCGCCTCGCCGAGGTGCTTCTAATGAGTACCCACAACATATGGTTTAGTGGAGAAATAAGAAAAATATTATGTGGATACCCCCTCTTATCTGCAGCTATGTATCCAGGCATGAGGGGGTATGAGAAAAATATCTTTCCTATTTCTCCATGAAAGCATATGTTGTGGGTACTCCTTAGAAGCACCTCAATGAGACACATCTAATGAATACCACAACATAAGCATTTGAGGAAGAATAAGAAAAAAATCAACATTTTTTCATAGAAAAAAATCACCTTATCTGGAGCTATGATTAAACTATAGTTCCAGATGTTATTTTGGGACTAAAACACTGACCAGGTAAGTTACTATTTAAGAGAAAAGCAGTGGTGTATTATTTTTTCTCCATGGAAAGAAACTATTAGGCCTCCTTACACAAGGCTATTGGTATCATAAACTCTGTAAAGCTTTTCCATTATTTTATAACTGACACTCTGAATTGATTGATAAAGTTAACTTGAAAACACTTCTGCAGCAAGGAATATCAGAACGGTTTTACCAGTTTATAAATTTAGGAAAATTGTTGGTATAGTCTCAAAATATTTACCTGATACAAGTATCACAAAACTATGTATAAATGTAATCTGGCATGATGCCAGTGAAAAGTACACGTTAGACATTTAAAAAAAAAGAAAAAAAACACCCTGACTATGCTTCAAAGTTAATATGGGCATCATAGATAAATGTAGTTAATAACAGGCTCAAAGTTACAAAATACCTAGTCCAAGGCTACATACCATACATAGTATTGGGACAATTTTGCCTCTGCAAACAGTGTAGACCCAGATCAAATGTCATAGAATGAGGCATCTGACCAGGGTCTACACTATTTGAAATGCACACAGCAATATTTTAGACACATCAACAGGTAGTAGAATGGAGTATTTAAAATTTTAGCGCACACAGCAATATTTTAGACACATCAACAGGTAGTCGAATGGAGTATTTAAAATTATAGCGCACACAGCAATATTTTAGACACATCAACAGGTAGCAGAATGGAGTATTTAAAATTTTAGCGCAATTATGGTAAGTAGATATATGTGTCCCAATACTTAGGGTAAATACAATAGTTGCCACCTAGTAATAATTCAAAATAAATAAAATAAAACCAGTCTAACCCTTGTCATGCTGAATAAATTAAGATGCCATGCCCAATTCTAATTTTCAGCCAGTCAGATTGTTTGATCTGAATTGTTGCTATAAATTCACATACTTAACGGCAAACAGTGCAGATCCAGATCAGTTGGCTTCTGAAGAAGCAACTGATCTGGATCTACACTGTTTGCAAAGGAAGGGTATATCCTGGTTTAGCAGGACTAGGGTTAAAGGGACTGAATGCACTTGGTAGATTTTCCACCATTTTTACAAGGGAGACAAAATTTTGTGATTTCCCATTTGCTTTCTTCAAAATATGCCCCTTCTGAAAATGGGTCTACTTTAAAAGGAAAAAAATTGCTTCCATAGGGAGCACTTTCCTTTTAACCCTTGTCCTGCTGAATAAATTAATTTAGCTACACCCATTTCTGAGTATCAACTAATCCAATTACTTGATATAATGTATTCATTCAATTCACAAACTACATAACAAACAGTGTAGATCCTGATCAGAAGCCATCTTATCTGGATCTACATTGTTTGCAAAGGTAGGAGTTGTAATGATCAGCAGAATAAGGGTTAAAGCAGACCCTTTTCAGGATGGAGGCAAAACAATGTTGACAGAGTTGCCTCCTGAAAAGTACACATTCCCCTTACAGGCATGAGAGAACAATAAAAACGGTACATACCTTTGAAGTAAAACATTTGAGTGTCTCATCCATACAGCCAACATATATTGTCTTGTTTAACCTTTCCATTCCCACTGGCTGTGAGTTCAACTCTATACAGTTTTTCACAACATCTGTTTCACCTCTGTTCAAATATACAAGCATATGATTCACAACCAAAGAAAAGGGTCCTTATACCATATGCAGGCAATGAAGGTCTAGATCAGCTTAAACATTTGTGCAGTCTAATAAGGGCCTTTATTGCCTACATGAAATCCATGGATACTGTATTATTGAAAGCAGCCTGAATATTGTTTGGGCTGTGCCAGGCAAAAACATGTCTTTGGGCAAATGTGGAAAATTACAGCCCAGCCAACCCAATGGGGTCATGTTGAGCGCAGTCAGTTTACCTAGCCACACTTTTACTGGGCAGGCTTAGTCTACCTCTAACCTCTAAGTGGTTAACCAGGTTTGAGCATACCCTTTCTCCAGAAACTGCCCTTCTTGAATCAGTGGAAGGGAGAGAATGACCATAGAAAATATTTCATGATCAAGAATGTTGCTGACCCGGCAGAGGTTGAACCTACAACTTCCTAATCACCAGTCGGACACACATTCAACTGAGCTACTGAGGCTGGCTTGAACACTCAGATCAACTTGCGCATGTATGCAGGCTGATCAGAGCCTTCACTGTCCACTAAATGAATAATTGGATACAATAGAATGTATGAATGGAAGATAAAAGCCCAGACGATACTTTGCATATGCGCAGAATGATCCCAATCTGCACATTATCCTTTTTTCTTTGCATGACGCAGCCCTTTATTATATATTTGATCAAAGTGAAAGGCTCATCAAGGTCCCAGATTAGCAGTGTAGCCAGAGTAGGTGAATCCAGACATTTTTTCTTATTCTCCTTGAAAACATCTGCTATAATTTGTCAAAAGAATTCTCATGCTTAGACAATTCTTTGAAAATGTCAAAATACATGCTTTCATGGATTTCTGCTTTTCTTTTGTGCTGTAATTACTTGGACTGCATCAAGCTAAAAGTTATCTATAAGCATACTGGGCCCAGTTGTTCAAAGCGTCGTTAGCTTAACGAGCTCGTTAAAGGTCATTTCGTTAACTGTTTTAGCGGATTCAATATACAATATTCTGATATTTTTTGTTGAAAAAATGTGAGTAGCTTTTGCACTGCAAAAGCTACTCACATTTTTTCAGCAAAAAATTTCAGCATATTTGCGTATCACTCGATGTAAATTTTAACGAATCGTTAACTAACGACGTTGTTAGCTTTGAACAACTGGGCCCTGTATTCGACCTAGTCACTACACTGTGCCCTTAAGCTTTTTTTTTTTAAATTACTGGGAAAACTTATGGTGAAATAGGTATAAAACCTACTAAGGGTACACTTTAAAAAAAATATCAGAGAAGGACTAATTTGCTGATGTTCATGCAACTTTCTGATTTTCTTTATAGTAGCATGTTGCTGGTACTCATTTGAATTGCCTCGATAACAACATATGCTTTTATAAAAAAAAGTGCATGTCCTGTTATCTGAAGAATATAAATTTGCTTGACTTGCACTTATAGGGGTATGTGTGGTTATTGGAACAAATACATTATTCAAACTCATAGCTCTAAATAAGAGGGGGTATCAGGTACATATTTTTTATCTAATTTATTCTTTCATGAAAACATATGTTATGGGTACTCATTGGAAGTGGTTTGGCTAGGCGCTTCTAATGAGTATCAACAAAGTATGCAACCATGGAGAAATAAAAATATCAATGCTTTTTGGTTAAAAAAAATCACCTTATCTAAAGCTATGCAAAATGTGCAGATTAAGTTCCTGCATATCTGCACAGTTTCATCATGACCTTTGTGGTTGGTTGAAACATTTTAAGTATCAAATAATTCTATAAACATACAATTTATACAGGCTAATCTTGGCCTTCTATGTCCACACAGGCCTGAAGAAAAATTTTTGGGAGCATTTTTTTTTTATATTTACAGAGAAAAACATCGAGGAATAAGATGTATACCTAGGGAACATCCGCAAATGAAGCCAAATTTCATCATCTCTTTGAACTGACAAAGAAACAAAATCCTATCAGAAAAATTGTTTCAGTGTTTAACCTTTAAAGCCCTGTTCAAACTGTAGTAGATGACATTCTAAAATATTTTGTTTTCAGAGAAATTACAGCTTGATATTTCATGTAAATCATCTGCCTGGCAGCAGACTCACTTGAAATGCTGAGCCAATTTTCTCTGAAAAAATTAAAAAAATATATCAGAATGTTGTTTGCTGTTGTTGCAATTGGCATTCTTTCTAAGAGTTAACATTTTTTTTTTTTTTTTTACTTATTTATGCATATAAAAACACTGTTTTTCCCACATTTGCCTCAACTGACTTCTGTTCAAAACTAGTACAGAAACATTGAAATTGTATATACTCAAGACAGCATCTGCATTTCCTTTGGGAGACAATTTGATTAAATTGTCAAAGCTTGGGAAAAATTAGAAAACTATTTCAAAATGTTGTTTTTTCCCATCATGCTAAGTATTACATTTGAAACAACTTTAAAAACATTTGGCTGGAGGGTAATAAAATACCAAGAAATGATAGAACCTGTAATTACATTGTTAAAATTGAGGAAGATCAATAGTTTTTATCAGCTGCATCAGGAAAATTAGGGCTTGAGGTAACTGGATACATGATACATTTAAAATATTTTTGTCTTCACACTTGATACAAGTTTTGTGAGTACTCATTAGCAATAAGTTCTAAACAGTATAAGAATGTCTCAGGGCTACAGTAAATATGGGACTTGGGACTGGAGAATGTTTGGTGAATTGGGTGAAGTTTTAACATTTTTTTTTCCTGATTTCTCTATCAAAACATTTATAAGTTATGGTACTCAACAAACTGATTAATGATACAATTCTAGTGGGTACCCACAACACATATGTTTTGGTGCAGAAATAAGAACTTTATAGTTAACCCTTAAACTGCCAATCACAACAATTGTCGCCTGCTTTGTCATCTGCTTGTGATTTTAAGGTTTGACTAGAAAAAGTGTCCATAAGTCATGGATACTCCCGCCAAAATGCCATTCAGCACACAGTTTACTATATGGAACTTAGTCAAGGCAGATAATTCATATACCAAATAAGCAAGATTGTCTTCCATGTTCATTACACATTGCTTCAATGTCATGCATGCATCTGTAAATTTTCATAAAAATATTCCATATGGTTAAGGAAAAATGGCCCACACACGGTTTACTATATAGAACTAATTCAAGGGCAGATAAGTTAAAAACCAAACAAGCAAGAGTTGTCTTCCTTTTTCATGACACATCATCTCAATGTCATGCATGCACCTGTAAGTTTCATAAATATATTCCATACGGTTTAGGAGTTATGGCCCGAATATGAATTGGGATGGGCGTACGTACGTACGGGACGAATGGACAGGGGTAAAACTTAATGCCCTTCCGCTATTCTTCGAATAGGCTGGGTTCACAACACATCATCTCAAATGCCATGCATGCACCTGTAAAGTTTCATAAATATATTCCATATGGTTTAGGAGTTATGGCCTGGACCCGGTTTACTATATGGAACTAAGTCAAGGGCAGATAATTCTTCCTTGTTCATGACACATCGTCTCAATGTCATGCATGCACCTGTAAAGTTTCATAAATATATTCCATACGGTTTAGGAGTTATGGCCTGGAAACGAATTGGGACGGACGTTCGTACGGGCCGAATGGACAAGGGTAACACTTAATGCCCTTCCACTATTCTTCGAATAGGCAGGGGCATAAAAAGTTTGCAAGAATATTCAGCAGACGACATAAACAGACGACATTTTCAGATACAGGTTTTCTTGGCATTTTAAGAGTTAAGGGGAATGGATACCCATTCAGGATAGGGCAACTCTATCAAAATTGTTTTTTACCTCTCTTCTGAAAAGGGAGTCTACTCTAAAAGGTATAGCATTATTTCCTTCTACAGCAGACGCATTTCAGAAGATACTTGATGTGCAGGAAAACTAACAGAAAGTCATAAAAGTTAATGTCTTAGTAAAAACCTGGACCCAGTTATTCAAAACTAACGATGTCGTTAGTTAATTTATCGTTAAAACTTTGATCACTAAATATGGCATATACTCTAAAATTTTTGCTGAAAAAATGTGAGTAGTTTTTGCTACTCACATTTTTTTCAGCAAAAATACCTGTGAATTAGATATTGTACTTACTAGAAGAGTCAACATTTTGACCACTAACGAGCTAGTTAAGCTCATGATGCTTTGAACGACTGGGCCCTGGTGGAACATCTACTAAGTGTATGTAGTCCGCTTAAAGTATTACGTATTACTCTTACTACAGCATACCTCCAGATAAGACATTTTCTTTTACATACTAGCAATGTGTCCAAAGGACAGGGATGCCCCCACCTGAGTAAACTTTAACGCAAATTGCTTATGCCTGAAAAACTTAAACGCATATTGCTAATGCCATCTCGGCCATGGACAGAGAGACGGACTGACAAATAGATGGAAGGGGTAACACTATATGCCCTTTCCACCTTTCTTTGAATGGCAGGGGCATAAAGAATTACTGATATTTTCTTACTTCTCCACAAAAACATGTTATGGGTACTCATTAGAAGGGCCTCAGTGAGGCACTTCTAATGGGTACCCACAACATGTTTTCAAGGAGAAATAAGAAAAATATTTACCTGATACCCCCTTTTATCTAACTCTCACTGCTAAAAGTGCAGACCCTCATAAGATGCCATATTCTTTGACATCTAATCTGGAACTACACTGTTTGCTTGGGCATGTCTTTAATAATAATTAGGGTAAAATGATACACCTTTCTGTCACTCTCACTCCTACCCCCCTTATCCCAATTATGTCAAGTGGACTATTCCACTACAACTCTTTAGACTGGTCTATTTCCATAAGCAGGGTGTCTGGGTAGTTTTTATTATTAATATGATTTATACAAATTCCTGTATTTAATGCAAACAGTGCAGATCTGGAGACCATGTCATGTTTTGGGGCATCTGTTCTGGGGCTGCATTGTTTGTCAATTACCCTTTTTCCCGACTAAAACAAGTTATCTAGAGGTATTAGTATGCACAATTTCTTTTTTCTGGAGAAATAAGACAAAACGTATATCTGAAATCCACCTTGCCTGGAGCTATGCTAATTCCTGTGTTTGACACTTTTTTCTTACTTGACAAATTAGCATTGGCAGACTTTATTCCCAAATGAATAAATCTGCAGACATAAATTGTATCTATTTGTTTATTATATCAGCCGTTACTTTGAGTATTAAATTTACCAGCAAGCCATCACAAACACACACAATGCTGACACTACTATATTTATCCTATCTGGACACACACGTCTGAGTAAAATGTTTTGACCTAGATCAAACTTCTTTTAAAGGAACAGTTTAATCAGGGTCTGCACTATTTACAATGTTTTGCATCTGAAAATTATTGATTAGATGCTGCATAGCTCTTGATAAGATGCTGTTGTTGTTTTTTTTTTCAATCTAAAAGTATTGATGTTTTTCTTATTTCTCCACAAAAACATATGCTGTGGGTACTCATTAGAAGCACCTCATGGAGGTGCTTCTAATGAGTACCCACAACATATGTTTTGTGGAGAAATAAGAAAAATATTTACCTGATACCCACTCTTATCTAGACCTATGTGCTGTTTGGCATTCAGTTTGATCTGGGGCATTGTTTACCATTCAACCAGTACTGATCAATTTTCATTGAGCGCTCTGTGGATTGCCAAGGATACAATGTTTCTTCAAAGTGGACAGCAAAAATTCTAATAAGACTGTGCAGATTCATAGGCTGATCTGAGTCTTTGCTGGGTGCATGTCACATATTTATAGCTCCAGATAAGAGATATCCACATAGTGTTTCCTTATTTCTTCATGAAAACATATGCTGAGCCTACTCATTGAAATAAGGACCACAATGTACATTTTTGTGGAGAAACAAGAAAAATACCAGTACTTTTTTTGCCAAAAAAGCACACTATCTGGAGATATGTATGTTGTCTTGGGTTGCAATGCATATGAAGAAGATGAAACATTATCAATATTTGATTCTCCAAACTAACAATGTACACAGTGCTGGGCCTACTTACCTTTTGAGAGTATATATACAGCCATTTCTACAGGCAACAACAATCCTATACTCTACATCATACATGCCAGTAACACTCAGGAACACAGGAACACTTGGTAGGGCCATCTAAACAAAACAAAATTTCAGGGTAAGGTGAGGATGGCAAGCTGATGGTCTTAAATCCACAAATTAGGTTATCTCTACCTTATTGTGGCCCTTTCTCACTTCTCAGTATACAACAGTCACTTCTAGGAATTTTCAAACTGAGGCAAATTTTCTTTCTTCTTTTACTGTTCTCGGTCTGTTTAGAGCATGATGACAGGTATTGGTAATATCATTAGTTAAATCACTAGCAAAACTTGTAGTAACATCTCCTAACTCTTTAAAGAACTTCATCAGAGGCATATTTAATGATACTTAATTGTTCTTTCTTTATAACAGTATATGTTGTTGGTACTCATTTGAATTGCCTTGACTTGTCAAGGCAATTCAAATGAGTACCAACAACATATATATTTATAAAGAAGTAGATAAAAATACACTGGCTGTAATCTTAAGACTACTAAGTTGCTTGACTGTGCCCTTTCAGGAGCATGTGCGGTAATTAGGTTGAATAGGGTATACACATATCACTGTATTTTTAATCCTGGTCTTAAAGCACACAGCAGAGTCAACTTTCAGTGTTAGGTCATTCTTTGGAAAACTAAATACTCTCAGCTAACTCAATTCAATCCTTAAAATATGCTTACTGGCTTTACATAAGCAGAATATAATTTTTACAACTACTGTATTTTTACCAACATCAACAATTAAAGTAAAGTCATGAAAACTAATGAAAATCAAAGTTTACACACATAAATGTCCACTTAATGAATAACAAACCTTTCTTTTCTTACTGTCAAATTCATTCTATGATAATCAATTTAGTCTGACAAGTTTATAAGCTTATGCAAAGGTAAGGAATAGATCAGCCAGGACATTTAATCAGTTTATCCGGGTCTTTCTGTTCACCCCTAATGAGGCATAAATACTGTCAAAAGGAACTAAAAGTATAAAGTGAAGGCCTGGGCCCAGTTGTTCAAAGCTAACGACGTCGTTAGTTAATGATTTGTTAAAATTTACATTGAGTGATACGCAAATATGCTGAAATTTTTTGCTGAAAAAATGTGAGTAGCTTTTGCAGTGCAAAAGCTACTCACATTTTTTCAGCAAAAAATATCAGAATATTGTATAATTGAATACTCTAAAACAGTTAACGAAATGACCCTTAATGAGCTTGTTAAGCTAACGACGCTTTGAACAACTGAGCCCTGAGTCATAGTGAACAGATACACAAGCTCATCTTGGTACTAGGGTTAAGTCCTTTTCTGCTTGATATGGCTTGTCTACTGCACAACATGATCCAGAATCAGGGTGGTGTGGTGGGGTTTTACAATCCTTCAATGGTATTTTAGCTACAATGGGCCGGCAGTAAAGTGTTTGTAATTCCATTTGCCAATACATTCTTAGTTTAACTGTCTGTCGAAAGTGTTTCAATTTTATGCTCCATCAAGGGCATGTTGAGAATGAGCTAAGTGTATTATTGACCAGAAACATACACAAGACTTGAGCAGGGTTTGAACACATGGCAAGTTCAGTCTGTTCAGATGCACAACTGATCTGCACAGACTGATCTTGGCCATTGCTGTTCAAACTTGACGTGAGGGCCCTTTTCTTGTATTCCACATGATTCAGAAGAAAAACTCAACTTACAGTTGCAAGAACAGTGAAAGCTTCTGGGTCTAGTACATACACTGACTTATCTTCAGTTCCAAGAACTAGACAGCTGATAGCGTCCTCATCAGACATAGACTTCTTTAGTGTACTTAGACATGTTATAACCGTCTGAAATATACAGTTAATACATTGAGAGCTTTTCAGGAGACAGGAAGAGATTAACCTTCACCACTCTCTCGGCTAATTCAGCAGACAACAAATTGGTGATATGTTTTCCCAGAAAAAAGGATTTGATGTAAACCGTCTCCTTTGGAGACAATTTGCATGAAATGTCAAATCCTGCTTTATTTTTCTTTTTTTTTTGAAAAATTAAGGAAAATATTTCAATATGTCGTCCGCAGAAAATTTTAGCCAGGGTGCTAAGCGTTAAATAAATGACAGCTCTCTTAAGAAAAGGGAAATTATATAGCACCTTCTAACTTTTATTACAGGCAACAAGAAGATGGTGTTCAACACTTAGCATGCTGGATAAATTTTCAGCAGACAACATTTTGACATTTAACACAAGTTATCTCCAATGAAGACAATATGCATGAAATGTCAAATCCTGTTTTCAGGGATTTTTTAAGAAAAATGTGATTAGCCGAGAGAGTGGTAAAGGTCAATTTACTTTACCCTGTAACAAGATTTTTTTTTATACTAATTGGAATAAAATACCAACCTCTAATTCTGTGAAAAAAGCCTATTGGAAGACAAAATTGTACATAATTGTTGATTTTGTGGTCAAATGAAATAATAATTTAACTACCCAGCTTACCATTAGTGGTTGAGCTCAGCTTAATTTTTGTGATCAATCATCAGCTTATGCAAGTGACTGATGATTGATTAAACATCGATAAATAAAACTATTAGAAATACCCACAGTGTTGTTGATATTACACAGTTTTGGATATAACACAATTGGCAGCTTGTTGGCAAACTGACAGATTATACAGAAAAATGACCATAAATGGTCATTTTTCTACATAATCTATACATCTGTAATTACATGTTTTGCAGTGAACACAACTTTTCTTTAGATCATAACGGTAGTATAAAAGGAACTTATTATATACAGAGAGACAAAAGTTTAATTGATCATCCAAAATCAGGATCATTCATGTACTCATATGCCTTAAATGAGTAATCATTGAGTAAACAGATCAATTGGCAAACCATTACTTACCATATTTACCCTAAGTATTCAACAGACATTAAGACAGACTGAATTCAGCACCTAATCAGGGCCCAGTTGTTCAAAGCTAACGATGTCGTTAGTTAACGATTCGTTAAAATTTACATCTAGTGATACGCAGATATGCTGAAATTTTTTGCTGAAAAAATGTGAGTAGCTTTTGCAATGCAAAAGCTACTCACATTTTTTCAGCAAAAAATATCAGAATATTGTGTATTGAATCCGCTAAAATAGTTAACGAAATGACCCTTAACGAGCTCGTTAAGCTAACGATGCTTTGAACAACTGGGCCCTGACTGTTTGCCACTGATGAAGCAGTTTATAGGCACAACAACAGATAGTCAGACAGACTTGTTCAAATTTTAGGACAAGTATGATAAGGAAGTAAGGTGTCAGAATACTTCAGGTAAGTATGGTATCTGAAGCCTTGAGAACATGAAAAATAAATTGACGTGTCTATTTTTTGCCTGTAGGGAGGATAAAGAATAATTCATTATAGCTGCTGATGTTGGGTATCCAGACTTTTTTTTCTTATTGCTTAACAAACACATATTTTGTACATACTGAACACTCTAGAAGAGCCTCATCCAAACTTTTTGGTTGGAAAAAATGGTTTTATCAGGAACTATGATTCATTCAATCAGTACAACTGTAAATTAACCAAAATTTAATGGGTAAAATTAATGACTTTCTTCTTTTACTATAGGGCACCATCACTCCTTACTTCACCAGCAAAGGCAAAATTTATGATGGCTAACTTTAATCTAATTTCAGCCAGAAAAATTAAACTTTCAAATATTTTACAAACTTTTATTTCCATATTTATAGATGCAAAAACCAAATGTTACAAGAGCTCCGCTAGCAAAGCATTATATGCCTGTGGCAAGTAATAAGATGTAGTACATAAACTGACTCCTGGATAATTCAGTGCTCTGGATGTAAACTGTAAGTGGAGTTAATTGGAAACAAAAAGAATTTTTAAAAAAATTCAAAGGGACATAACTCTGCTGATAGTTGGTGAACTGTAAGAGTATTAAAAAAAAAAGAAAATAGAGAATTATGTTTATAAGTTTTTATATTGGTCAAGCTTCTTAATTCTATATCATTTAATAAACTTATTCATAAAGATTTAATAATGGCAAAATTCTGTGCAAACCTAATATAGAAGATGAAAAAAAATGAATAAATAACTTGCCCATATGGTCTTAACTCTAGTTATTTACAAAAAATATACTTATTATAAAATAAAATTTGCATGTTATTACCTCTAAACAAAATGCTGCAAAAAGTTTATGAATTATGAAAAGGGGCATAACTCTGCCAATATAATATGCCCTGCTCCACACCATCGCGTAACTTTTTAAGAAGTTTCAGCTTGATTGAATGTAAACTGTAGGAGTAGTCAGCCGGAAACGAAAAGTTTACAGAAAATTTCAAAGCGGCATAACTCTGCTAATATTTGGTGGACTGTTACCTTGAAACAATATGCGAAGCTCCACATCATGGTCTAACTATAAATGAAGTTTCTGCTTGATCAGATGTAAAGTGTAGGAGTTAACCAGAAATGAAAAGTTTACAGAAATTTTCAAAGGGGCATAACTCTGCTAATATTTGGTGGACTGTAACCACGAAACAATATGAGCTGCTCCACATCATGGTCTAATTGTATACCAGGTTTCAGCTTGATCGGATGTAAACTGTAGGAGGAGTTAGCTGGAAATGAAAAAAATTACTGACGGACGGACGGATGAAGCCATACCCTGTAACATAAAACATCCGGTTTTTGCGAACAGGCGTATAACAAAAAAATTAAATGGGCATAGACACACTTTCAGGGACGACAACTCTGTCCAAATAATTTTGCCTTCATTCTGAAAAGGGTCTACTCTAAAAGAAAAGCATTTGCTCCTGTGGGAGCAAATACATTCCTGTTAGAGTAGATTCCTTTTCAAAATTGTCTTGGAGTGCAAAAAAGCAAACTGGAAGTTACAAAAGTTGTCTCCCTTGTAAAAATAGCAAAAAAAAAAATCTACCAAGTATATCCAGTCAACTTAACATGGAAGTATAATTGGATTTTAATCAATATTTATAGACCTAACTGCTTTTCAAATTGTGGGTATAAAAATAAAATTGATGAATTAGAGAAAGGCAACTTACTTGTCTTTTGAGTGGTGAATGTTTATAGACTTCACAGAATGACATCATGTCTCCCCCATCTGACAGCTGCAGGAATCTAAGAGATCTCACAGTTAAAGTAGTACCATCAGCCCTGAATGAAACATCCATCATCTCTTAGACACAAAAATTGGAAGTAAAATGGACTCATAGCTCTTGATAGGATGCTTTTTACAATCCAAAAGTATTGATATTTTTCTTATTTCTCCATAAAAAACGTATGTTGTGGGTACTCATTAGAAGCGCCTCAGCAAGGCGCTTCTAATAGGTACCCACAACATATGTTTTTTGTGGAGAAATAAAAAAGTTATTTAACTGACACCCACTCTTATCTAGACCTATGGGACTAGTTCACATTTTAGGACAAATATTGTAAGGATACGGTAAGTTCACTGTCAGCTACATTGCCTCCTTTGTACATAATGGCAGAAAATCTAGCATGTAGATCTTACACATATTGGATGAGGATTTCAGTTTTTATGGAAATTAAGAATTTTTAATTAGCAAGGACATCAGCCAGAATGTGTGTACATGCACCTGATCAGGCCTTCTATTTAAATACAGGCAAAATGTTGTTGTTTTTTTAGGGTTTTTTTTGTCATTGTTTTTTTTTCTATATGGAACCCCAGACATAATTTGATACTTGACTTTATCGGGTAAAAGCAACATAAAACAGATACTATTTACACTTACCAAAGACAAAACATAATTTCTTGTTACATATCAAACACCAATGATAAACAGTGTCAATAAATGTCATCTAGGCAGAGTTGAAGATGGAGACAAGGTAAACCCAATTGGACTGCTTTTTTTTTTTTTTTTTTATCATTGGTGTTTGATATGTAACAAGAAATTATGTTTTGTCTTTGGTAAGTGTAAATAATATCTATTCTATGTTGCTTTTTTTTTTTTGTTTTTTTTTTTTTTTCTTTTTTTTTTTGTTTGCCAGCCTTTGTATGGCATTGCAAGCAAATTGCAATGATAGACATGTATAGTTTTGCCATCTAATGTTCACAAATAAAGTTATCCATTATCATTCTCTAGGCTAATTCAGCAGACAACAAAAGGGTGATATTTTTCTTTTTTCAAAAAAACAGGCCTTGATATTTCATAAAAATTGTCTTCTTAGGAGACTTTTTGAATGAAATGTCAGAATCTATTTTCTGGGCCGAGTATTAAGCAACAGATATCCATAAATACATGTATTGGAAGAAGTGTCTTGGTTTTTAATTAAAATATCATTATATATATTGGATTAATAAATAAAATATTAATACAAAATATGAAATCATATTTCGAGCTTTCATGCATCACCATAAATTCCTAAAGTATCAGGGAATACAGGCCTCAGCAAACAGTGTAGCATCAGATCAGATGCTGCTGTCATGTCTCATAAGGATCTATACTGTTTACCAGTCATCTAGTAGCTTTTTAGACATAAGAACTGGCAGTCAAATGGATGTGTTCAAACTTTTAGGGACAGTATGTTAAGGAGTTCCAATATTTAGTTTAAAAACATTAATGAAAACAAAATATATTGGTTTAATCACTACGAGAAGCCCTTCAGGCATCATGACCATTAAAGAAAGCTATAAATAGTGATTTCATTTGTACTTTCTCAGTAGAAATAGGCAAATAATCTTACCTCATACCCTCCAACATCTCTCTAAGAACAAACACATTAATTTTGTCCTGAAAATGTTAACAAATAGATAACTGTTACAGAAATATATTACATAGCTCCACATAAGAGGACTATCCATAGGAATATTTTCTTAATCATCATGAAAACATACCTATATAATTCTGACCCCCTTAAACCCCACTTTTATACAGTATTATTCTTATTTTTCTTATTTTTGCTCGAAACCATAGATTGTGGGTACTCGTTAGAACTGCCTCTGCAAGACAGTTCTAATGAGTACCCACAATCTATGTTTTGAGCAGAAATATGAAAAATATCAGAGTTTTTTTATCTGAAAATTTTCAGTTTTTGGAGGTGAAATTTTCTATATATTTGAAATGGCATGTTTTTGTAATGTTCTTCACAAAAATATAGGTTGTGGTGCTTAGCAGAAGCACCTCACCTCACTGAGGTACTTCTAATGAATACCCACAACATATCTTTTCATGGAGAATAAGAAAAATATCAATATTTTTTTAATAAAAAAAAGCCCTTTGTTTGGAGATACTATATAATAAATGTCAAAAACATTGCCTTTGGAAACAAAGAACATACTACGGATTAGAAAATGGGAGTCTCGGTTTTACTGAGACTCTTCATAAGCACTAATGAAGTTTGCAACACTGCATACACCCTCTAGTGTATACATGAGCAGAACTCCAGACCCCCTTAAACCCAACTTTTATATAGTAAAACTGGGGTTTACAGGGGTATACACTACTTTTCTTAATAGGGTTAGGGTTAGGGATTTGTACAGGCTTTGTATTTTTGCTCAGACATAGATTGTGGGTACTCATTAGAACTGCCTCACTGAGGCAGTTCTAATGAGTACCCACAATCTATGTTTTGAGCAGACATATCAAAAATATTAGAGTTTTTATCTGAAAATTTTCAGTTGTTGGAGGTGAATTTTTTTCTATATATTTGAATAGGCGTGTTTTTGTAATGATAAAGCATTTTTCTTGTGTCAAGACAGAAATAATTTCCAATCCCATTTTAATGGCGGAAGCCATAAAACCATAAATTTTGCAGACCTAATGATGGTCTGTAAATAGGCATAAAATTTCATGAGGATTATTATTAATACTAATTTAGTCACTCTGAAGAAAAGCAAATGAAATGAGCCACATATAAAGGGGCCTAAACACATATGGAAAGAACAAACCAACCTTCTAGAGTTTGAGATAAAGGGACTATTTCAAAGAAACATTTTGCTGTTTTTGCTTAAAAACATGTTGTGGGTACTCACTGGAATTGTCTTGGCATGGTAATTCCTAAGAATCCTTACATGGTAAGTTTTGTAGGAGCCACTCAGATTGGTTAACAAAATGAGTAAAATAATGTCAAAGAAAATAAAAACCTTCAGGAGTAAAAACTCACAGCTCCAGATAATGGAACTTTTTTTCTTTTCTTTTTTTTTACCAGAAATTGTTGATAGTTTTATATTTCTGTACAAAAACATGTGGGTATCCATAAGAAGCGCCTCACCGAGGTGCTTCTAACAAGTAACCACAACATATGTTTTCACAGAGAAATAAGAAAAAATATTTTCCTGATACCCCTCTTATCAGGAGCTATGAAAACTATCAATGTTTGGGGACATCACTGGTAACAGATATCAACAGTTAACCCTTCTTTTGCTAAACACGACATGCCAGTGTCAGTGCCAGTGTCTTAGCAAACAGTGAAGATCCAGATCAGTTGGCTTCTGAAGAAGCCAACTGATCTGGATCTGCTCTGAGTCATTAAATATGTGAATTTCTATCAAAAACCCAGATCAAGTAATCTGATTGGCTGGAAATTAGAAGTGAGCATGGCATCTTAATTTATTCAGCATGACAAGGGTTAAAATCACTTCAATCTAGCACTATCAAGACAGTCTCTATTAGGATCCATCTACTGTGCAATGTATTATTAAACCCCTTAAATTTGGGTGTCAAAGAAAAAACAAAACAAAACAAAAAAATGAAGTTTTTTAAAAGTAAAACATATTTTAACGAGTAATACTTAACCTATAGATAATGTGCTATTCTATTCTGTTATTCACCCCCTCCACAGAAAAAACAACCTTTCAGTCGTTATAAAGTCTTAATTCAGAAGGTCCCTTTAACAGTTACCTGTATGACGTAGTTCCTCCCGCTCAAATGATCACGTGTCAGTTTCTTTTATGTGTAAAACAATACACAAATAGGAGAAAGGAGCGAGGGAAGGGAGGTGGGACGATAAATACTTATCTATAGGTTAAGTATTACTCGTTAAAATATGTTTTACTTTTAAAAAACTTCATTTTAACTTCGTAATACATTAACCTATAGATAATGTGCTAGAATTTGTAGAATAGGAGGGAGGATTTCTCCTAATAAGTTAGTCCCAACTTCTGAATTAAGGCTTAATAAAAGGATTTATTTTTTATATATATATAATGAGGACATAATTAGTGCTTAAGGCAATAATAAGATCCTTTAACCAAGGATAAAGTAATCCAGGGTTAACATATATATATAATAAAGATATAATTAGTACCTCTCTAGTATAGCATCAGGTCTAGGGGGGCTGTTGACGTTGTCTACACATCCATAGCTGATTGCTGTTGGCCCCCCACCACTTTTTGGGCCACTACAATGGGGCCCAAACTTTGGAGATTCTGTGCTTGTTGAGACATGTCTCTGAGATAGAATTTGGCAAAAGTTGATGAACTATTCCAAACCGCTGCTTGAAGTATATCATTGAGAGGAACTTTGTCGAAGAAAGCCCAAGAAGAGGAAAGAGCTCTAACTTCATGAGCTTTGATTTTAAGGAAAGAGATATCTCGTTTAGTGAGTTTCCTATAGGCAAGTTTAACAGTGTAAGATATCCATCTCGAGATAGTATCTTTAGAGATATCCTTATTGCCTTTAATAGGAAGAAAAAGTCTAGTTCTATTTTGGCGATAAGAGCTAGTCATTTTGAGATAGAATTTCAGAGCCCTAACGGGGCAAAGAAGTCTGTCAGTATGTTACCATTTACATATTCGAGCAAGACTAGGAACAACAATAGGATCTGGTTTAACAGAAGGAAGCTGGTTTTTTGCTAAAAAACCAGATTTAAGAATCAAGGAAACTGAACCATCAGATTGATTAAATCTTAAATGTTGTGAATCCATAGCTAGAGCATGTATTTCACTACACCTTTTAGCAGTGGCAAGAGCTAAGAGAAAGGCTGTCTTAATAGTAACGTGAAATTTAGAAGCCTTATCAAGAGGTTCAAAAGGTGTTTTTTGTAGACATACTAAAACCCATGATAAGTCCCATTTAGGTGTAAGAGATCTTTGTACTGGTCGTTGAAGTTCAAAGGATCTGATAAGTTCAGATAAAACTGGATTAGATCCGATTCTATTACCAGTTTTGAATTTTAAAGTGTTAGAGATCATAGATCTATAACCTTTAATAGTACTAATCTGACATTTCTTTTCCGAAAAAAGAAAGATTAAGAAATTGGCTATAACTGTAATAGGGGCCGAGATCGGATTAACCTTTTTTGTATGACACCAATTAGAGAAGATGGTCCATTTTGCATCGTAGACTTTTTGTGTAGATGCTCTTCTTGATCTGGAGACAAAATCTGCAACGTTTTGTGAAAATTTCTTATCTCTGATTGATTGTTTGATAACTCCCAAGCGTGAAGGTCGAGAATTGGGAGGTTTTGATGTACAAATCTTCCTTTGGATTGAGTCAGTAGTCTTGGAATTAGTGGCAGACGAATCGGAGCTGACACTAATAGAAGAAGAAGTTCTGAGAACCACTGTTGCTGTGGCCAGAATGGAGCTATGAGAACTATTCTGCACTGATGTTGTCGGATTTTCTCTAGAACAGCAGGTATCAGAATAAAAGGAGGAAAAGCATATGCATGAAGATGATTCCAGTCCATGGACAGGGCATCTATCGCTAGTGCTTTGTAGTCTTGTACTGGAGAGACATATAATGGGAGTCTGTGGTTGAATCTTGTCGCAAACAGATCCACATTTGGGAAGTTGAGCATCTGGAATACTGAATTCGCAACTGTTTGATCCAGAGCCCATTCTGTCTTGATAGGTTTGTCTAGTCTTGAGAGGCGGTCTGCAAGAATGTTGAATTTGCCTGGGATGTGACGTACTCTGATAACTATGTCTTGTTCCAGGCACCAATTGAGTATTTTCCAAACTTCTACGCAAAGATTGGGGGAATGAGTGCCACCCTGTTTGTTGATATATGAGACCACCGTTGTGTTGTCTGTGGATATCATGATGCAAGAATGGTGAATAAATGTTTTGGCTTGTTTCAGTGCTAATCGTATGGCCATCATTTCTAACATATTGATATGTAGCTGGGATTGGTTTTCTGTCCAGCGACCATGAAAGGACAGTGTTGTCGGCTCTAAATGAGCTCCCCATCCGTAATGACTGGCATCCATATAAAGGAAGAATTTGGGGTCTGGAGGATGGATTGAAGTCCCTGTCTCGAATCGAATGGGGTTTATCCACCATTGTAAGTGAGATCGAATCATACCGTTTATCGAGATCGGGTGATCGAGAGGAAGAATATGAGGTTTCCAGACTGACAGCAGGCACATCTGACGAGGACGTAAGTGCAGTCTGCCCAGGAGAATAAGGTCTGCTGCAGCACTGAGTTTGCCCAAAAGAGAAAGGAAAGTTCGTGCCGATACATGTTTTGCTGACATTATTTTCTTGATTGTTAGAATTAGGTTCTGTACACGATCCGCTGGAACCCTGACTAAATTTTGTTGCGTCAGAAATTCCATACCTATGAAGGTGAATTTCTGAGCAGGAAAGAGGTCTGACTTCTTGAGATTTGGCAGAAAACCTAGGCTTTGAATAGTTTGAATGCAAATCTTTGTCTGAGTAATCAGACGGTTGTGAATCAGATTTTTTATCAGCCAATCGTCTAGGTATGGAAAAACTGATATGGCACGTTGGCGTAGAAAAGCTGCAATAACGTCCATCAGTTTCAAGAAAATTAACGGACTTAGGGACATTCCGAATGGTAGGGCCGAAAAGTGATATACTTGATCTTCGTGTACGAAACGAAGATACTTCCTGGATTGACGATGTATCGGCACATGTAGATATGCATCTGTTAAATCTATGGAGACAGCCCAATCGTTGAGTCTCATCGCTTGTCTTACCGATTTGACTGTCTCCATTTTGAATGCTTGTTTCTCTATGTAACGGTTTAATAAAGACAGGTCTAATATTAAACGAAACTTTCCGTTCTTTTTTGGCACAAGGAATATCCGGGAATAAAAGCCGGGAGTTTCCGGATTCTGTACCCTTTCCACTGCCCGTTTGTTGAGAAGATTTTCGATCTCTTCTCTGAGAAACGGGGAGGAGGATTGACTCATTCTGATCGGAACAGATGACAAAGGAGGAATTTTGATGAATGGTATCCTGAATCCGTTTCGTACGATAGAGAGGACCCATTTGTTGTCTGTTATTTCCTCCCATTTTTCCGCAAAATGGGCCAATCGTCCTCCCACTGGAATGTCCGCGAGCGGAAGAGCAGGCAGTGGAAAGGGCGGGCCTTCATAATCTTGCGGAGGAAGAGGCAGGTTTAGAGGAGGGGAACTGACGGATGTTACCAGTCCTCTTGATATTATCTTTCTTAATGTGAGAAGATGAGCTTTGAGGAATATTTTTGGACCTATACGACTGCGTAGGTTTAGGTCTGGATGTTGTTTGTTTAGCAGGATATTTAGGTATCTTGAAAGCTCTGCTCTGCGAAGGAGGCTTATAAGAATGAGATTGTGACTGAATGGATGTAGAAGCTAGAAACCTTTGCTGTTGAGCTTCGAAGTTTGATTTAGCTATTTCTTTTATCCTGCCGTCAAATAAGGATTTTGAGTTAATAGGAGCATTCCTTAACTTGTATGTGGAATTGTCGAGTAGTAGTTAGACGAAGCTAGGGCTGCGTCCCTCCTAGCTTGGAATAATTCAGTAGTTAAAAGTGTAGACATGGCAGTAGCATGTTTAATCGATTTGGCTACGGCCTCCAGAAGTCTGGAAAGGGCCGCAACCGACATCGATTCCTGTTGTAATGAAAGGAAGGCAGCTGAAGAAAATAGATCAGCATGAGAATTAATAGCGACTAGTTTTCTAGCCTTCCTTTCCCATGCTTCTAGATTCTTGAGCGGAATAGAAGCTCTTCCTTTATTAGAAATGTCTAGGAGCGACGCATCCGCTTCTAATTGAGGGATATTATCAGTTGGCAAATATTGGTTTTGGCTCTTGTAAAATTTAGTCAGAGCAAGAGCCGAAACCAAGCTTTGCGGGCAAATCCAATCTCTTGAACATTTGTCCGATTCTAGTCTATTTTGAATATATTTTGTTGTATTTTGTACTAATTTGGATTGTGGGAGGACAAGTAATGGAGTGGAACAAGACTCCATTAATTGTTCGATCCCAGAGAGAGGTTTTAATGGAGCTTGATCCTGCTGAGTTTTGGGGCATAACTCAGGAGGAAGAAGCCGGAAGACCTCGTTAATCTCACGATCAAATGACCAGACTTCGGATTCAGTTTCCGAATCTGACTCCTTATTCTGTTCAGTGAGATTCGGCTGAATCTGATCGTAATTAATAGGTTGATTTGTGATTTGACTAAAATTAGTCTCCTCAGGTTGTATTGGAGTTGGCGTTTGAACAACCTGGGGAGATTTATGAGCCCTTGTATATCTACCAATGTCAAGTTGAGATTGGGAGGAATTTGATGAAGAAGAAGGCGTCATCGATCGTCTTCTTCTCTTTTTATGAGAGTGCTTAGATCTCTTTGAATTTTTCTTTCGCCGAGAAGAACTCAAAGAGTCTGATCTGGAAGTAGAGATAGAAGAAGAGGACGATCGATGTCTTCTTCTCTTTTTAGATTTATGCTCTCTTTTAGACTGATCCTTCCTTGAAGGTCTGGAGATAGATAAATCATTTGAATTTGGAGGCTCAATCATTACACTCGGATCTGAGACCTGCGAAAAATCAGGTTCGAGTGGAATAATCTGTCTAGAGGAAGAAGCTGGATTAGGAAGTTCTAGTCTATTAGAACGTTCGTAACCAGGAATAAAGACATTGGATAGTCTGTGGACACTACCCTGTGAAATATGGCTACTTATGGACGGAGCGTAGCTTTGTACAGGCACATTTATAGGAATATAACCAGGCGGAATTTGTGTTTGTAGGTCATACGCGAATGACTGTTAACCCATGCCTGGTTGACTGGAGCCTAGTTGACTGGTGCCTGGTTGACTGGTGACTGGTTGACTGGTGACTGGTTGACTGGTGACTGGTTGACTGGCGACTGGATGAATGGAAATAAGTTGCCCAGTGACTGGATGACTGGTGACTGGTTGACTGGTGACTGGTTGACTGGTGACTGGTGACTGGTGAATGGTGGGCTTAGTGCCCGGTCAGACTCTAAGTCCGCCAGGCTGCCACCTTGATGGGTCCTGCCCCGAGCAGTAAAGCTATGAGGGGCGGTGCTCCCATCAACTGTCCCGTTGTCAGACATGTCTGACTGGGACTTCTTGGATTTCTTTGATTTCTTCTGTTTTCTCTTCTGCGTCATAACTGATTTTCTAGTAGCATGAAGGCGTCTTCTTTCTGCTAGGTTCCAAACTTTTTCTGTCCAGGAACTACAAATATAACACGGAGAGATACGTGTGCAAGAATTACAAGTTAGACAAGATAAATGTGTATCCCATTTAGCTTTTAAATGGCCACAGTTGCCGCGGGCGAAATGCATCGACTGACGCGGAAACAAAGGAAGAAATTTAACATTGAGAAAACAAGAAATCTAAGATCGATATTTCGAAAATAAGTACATAGATAGTAGAAGGAGTGAATATAGAACCAGAGAAAGTCAAGGATATAAAAATTTTAACCGTGTAGAATAATTTTAATCAATTTTTTCTAACACAGAATAATAATCCTTGAACATTCAAAGTCCACAGAAAAGAAAACTGACACGTGATCATTTGAGCGGGAGGAACTATGTCATACAGGTAACTGTTAAAGGGACCTTCTGAATTAAGACTTTATAACGACTGAAAGGTCGTTTTTTCTGTGGAGGGGGTGAATAACAGAATAGAATAGCACATTATCTATAGGTTAATGTATTACGAAGTTAAAATATCAGTATCCATTTTTTTTTATTCTATACTGGGTAACTTCTGATGTGTACCCTCAAGGTACTGGCTGCGTAGAAATAAGCAAACATCAATCTATTTTTTTTTTTTTTTTTTTTTTTTTTTTTGAAATAGAAAATGGCCTAATCTAGAGCTATAACTTTTTTCTTTCTTTTCTATCATTTTTTTCTGCCACTTTATTCCTCATTTCTCTCTTTAATCCCAGCTCACTGTTCTGTTAATTTCAGTTAAGGGAAATAACTGATAATCAGAACTGTATAAGCTGCACATGGTTATATATCTTTCAAAAAATTCAAATGATAGACAACCTCTTTGTATGGTGCATCTTGTTTTCTTCTGTATTAAGGGTGAATGCTTACACCTGATAGTTTTTCTACCATTTTTACAATGCTTTGACCCACTGTAGCCTGGAAACCCCTAAAAGGGTAATTGGCAAACAGTGCAGACCCAGATCAGATGCTACAGACTGTGGCATCTGATCAGGATCTCCTTTGTTTGCAAATAGTTCAACCATTTTTCTCTAGGAATATCTAAGTCACAGCCTGGCATACCTAAAATCTAAAGTAGAAGCTTCCAATATATAGGGTGGGAGAGTTCATTCAGTCTGCAATGGGTTAAATTTGTACCTCAAATTCTTTCTGAAAAGGTGTGTTCTCTAAAAGGGAAGAATTTGCTCCCAGAGGGAGCAAATTCTTTCCTTTTAGAGTAGACACCTTTTCAGAAGGGATACCAGACAAATCTAATTGAGTTGCCTTCCCTGAAAGTGTATCCATTCCCTTATTTGAAAAGTTATCCTTCGACAAACCTGAACACAACACAGACTGGTTCAGTCAGAAATTATCCATTTTAACTGTTTTGATGAAAATGATCTGCACAGTACAGTTACAAATCTGGGCCCAGTTGTTCAAAGCTAACGACATCGTTAGTTAACGATTCGTTAAAATTTACATCAAGTGATATGCAAATATGCTGAAATGTTTTGCTGAAAAAATGTGAGTAGCTTTTGCAGTGCAAAAGCTACTCACATGTTTTCAGCAAAAAATATCAGAATATTGTATATTGAATCCGCTAAAACAGTTAACGAAATGACCCTTAACGAGCTCGTTAAGCTAACGACGCTTTGAACAACTGGGCCCAAATCATTTACACAGCTTCTTACCTCTTTAACTTGGTTCCAGAGATCCTCCTCTACAGAATTAACTGGTAATGGTGGTAATGTGAACTTGAAGTATGGCCTCAGATTCTTGTATATGTAGATATATGGTCCTGAGGCTACAGCTATGGCTGTGAACAGATAAGGTAAGTATGAAATATACATGAGGTGCAATGTAAGAAACTGACCATGCAAACAAGGAGGTAGATAAATCAATCTGACTTGTGTGCTTGTTGCCTAACAGAATCAATGGACACTGCAGAATAAATCAGCACAGAAGGCCTGGACTTTCCTGGATGTTCAGACTGACCTGGGTCTTCCTGTGTATTTGTCATAAGGATCATTTTCATGATAAGCAGTCAAATATATATAAGGCTACCCAGTGCTGGATAAATTCTCTTTTGAAATATATACTGTGGTATCTGAAAATCTCATTACCAATGATAGGAATATTACCAACTCCTCCGTCCGTCACTATATCTCCTCCTAAACCACTGGGTGGAAATTAACCGAACTTGCTACATGACTTCTCCTCAAGGTAAGGATATGCAAGAGCAACATTAGTTTTTCTTCTGTCCATCTGTCTGATGTCTATCCACCACACTATCTCCTCCTACCACAATGATTTGTTTATAAGACCATTAGTTATAAGACTATCTCCTCCTACCATAATAATTTGTTTGTAAAACTATTCAGTTTATAATGTAAGACTGTTTCCTCCTACCATTAACCACTAGGATTTAACCAAACTTGCTACATGATTTCCCCTCATGGTAAGGGTGTGCAAGAGCAACATTGAACATTGATATCCACGCCCCCCCCCCCCACCCCCCCCCCACACACACACACACACCGCATCCCCCGGCATCCATCTGTTGGTCATACTATCTCTTCCTAAACCACTGGGAGGAATTTACCCAAACTTGCTGTATGTCTTCTCTGGGTGGTAAGGGTGTGTGAGAGCAACATTATTTTTCCATCTGTTCATCAGTCTGTTCATCCATCATGCTATCTCCTCCTAAACCATTGGGTGGAATTTAACCAAACTTGCTACATGACTCCCCGTGTGGTAATGGTGTGCCACAGCAACTTCTCTCTGCTTAGTGGTGAAAGCGTGGGGATTTGTGATGGCGTGCCATCAACTGCGTAATCTAGTTTTTTCATATTTCTTCATGAAAATGTATGATGTGGGTACTCATCAGAAGCACACACAACATGTTTTCCTGAAGATATAAGAAAAATGTCCACACAGTTTGATTGAAATCAAATGTCTTTTCTGAATCATAACAAATGCTATACCTTTGCCTGTATGAACTATATGATATAGAAATAAAAAAGCTTGTAATCCACATAAACAACCAGTTGTATTACAAGATCAGTCAACAAGTTTAGTTGTATAAAGACAATGATAGGTTGATAAGCCAATATACTTCTGTAATTATCCTAAGCCTGATATCCACATCAGACTGAGCAAGTATGAAGTACAAGCATGCAGTACTTCACATACATAGCTCCAGCCTCCTGACAGAGGCACATTTTTTTTTCAATCATAAGGTTTTGATAATTTTGTTACTTCTCAATGAAAATGTATCTGTGTGCACCCATTAGAAGTGCTTTGCAGTACCTACAACATTTGTTTTTGTGGAGAAATAAGAAATACGTATCACGATACCCCTCTTATCTAGAGCTATGCATGTGTACCTAAAGACAAATTTTACTGGAGAGGCAGGGAGGGCTACTTGTTTAGGAGTACTTCTAATAAATACTTATGTACAACATATATGCTTTTATGAAGAATTAAGAATAATTATTCCAGAATCATCACCAAATACTCCTCATTAATAAGTCCTCTCTTGGTACAAAAATTGTTCACAGGTCCAGATAAATTAAAAATTGGGGTGATAATATAGGACAGTTTTTAAATTTGCACCAAATTCATCTTGTGGACACTCCTTAACCCTTGTCTTGCTGAATAAATTATGATGCCACACCCACTTCTAATTTTCAGCCAATCAGATTATTTGATCAAGATTGTTCCTATAAATTCACATACTTAATGGCAAACAGTGCAGCTCCAGATCAGTTGGCTTCTTCAGAACCCAACTGATCTGGATTGAAGAAGCCAACTGATCTGTATTTACACTGTTTGCAAAGGCAGGGTATATCTGGGCTCAGCAGGACTAGGGTTAAAATGGCTTCACTGAGGCAATTAGCAAAGCAATTCCATTCAATACCCACAAAACAATATCTTCTAAATAGTCCCTCAAACTGGACCTATGAAGTCAATTGCAGGATTTCTGTCTCAGGCAGGCCCACCTACCTGGTGTTCTGGGTTCATGTGTATCCATGTAGAAAGTAACAACACCCGTGGGAAGGTCTATGATGGTGTTTTCACTCAGTAAATCAGTACCTACAACAACAAAGACAGATATATGTTATGTACATGTTTTTGTTTTGTTTTGTTTTTTTTTTCTACTGGAAAAATAACAAACTGATGTTATCTTTGAAAATAAGGCCAGGCTCATCAAAACCTAATCAACTCTTGAACATGTCCCAATGATAAAAATGAAAAGGAACAGCCTGTGCAAGCACAGTTTAGCCAGGGCCTTTTTCTTTGTTTAAATATGTTGTGGTATCTAATAATTCTGTGGGCAGTAAAGGCTCTGATAAGACTGGGCAGACACAAAGGCTGGTCTGGGACTCCAATGTCTGCATTATGCCCACTCATTTTATCATAATGCATTCAATTACAGGCCATACTGCAGTAATTAAAACTTCTATTATTTCATGTATGAAAGGCACGCACAGTCACGTCAGGATCTTGCTCAAACAAGTGATGTGCAGATTTTCAATTACCAGTGGTACCCAGCAGATCTACTTTTATAGTCACAAGTTACAAGCATTTTAAGCCAAGTATATATATATATACAATGTATATATATCCAAAAAGCGAAAGCCATCAATACAGGAAAATATATCCCAGATAATAAATAAAAGATTGACTTGATTTTTCTCCATTTCACTACTAACAATGTAGATCTTCAGAAGACATATTAAATAACATTTCTTAATTGTGGATTTGTTTGTAGCTAATAACTAACATATAACATATATATATAATAACTGGACACTGGTGTTTCTCAACACTTAAAATGCAAATTCAGCAGACAATTTGTTTGTGTTGAGGTTTTACGGCCCAGTCAACCCAATGGGGTCATGTCGAGCGCGGTCAGTTTACCTAACCACACGTTTACTGGGCAGGCTTAGTCCTCTAAGCGGTTAACCAGTATTGTCAACATTCTTTTGCCAGAAACTGACAACTGCCCTTCTTGAACCAGCGGAAGGGAGAGAATGACGGTAGAAAATATTTCACGATCAATCTCCACGAAAGAATGTTGCCAACCTCGACGGAGCTTGAACCCGCGACCTCCTGGTCTCCAGTCGGACGGCACATCCAACTGAGCCACAGAGGCCAGCTCTATTCAGCAGACAACAAATTGATTGTTTTTTTCTTATTTTTCTCAAAAAACAGGGTTTAACATGTCATGTGAATGGTCTCCTTCACATTTCATGACAATTTGCATGAAATAACAACTATTTTCAGGGAATAATAAATGCAAAAGAATTTCAAAATGTTGTCTGGTGAAATTTTCACCCAGCGTGCTGAGCATTAATGCAACATAGTTTGGATGTGCAAAACCATTTATTACACTGTAATGCCTTTAGATTGCATTTATCAACAGGGAATCTCATAATCTTTTTCTGCAGATAGTTATGTCATTCTAAGAGTATTTTCAGAGATAATAAACAGCAAAATTGGTTGCAGTCTGAGAAAATCTAATTTCTTAAAATAGATTTTAAGCGGAATGAACCTTAAGGACAATGAACCCACATAGAAAAATGATAACAGATGAAGTGTCATTTTAGGGGGCCAGACAAATTTAGGGAGTCTGTTTGAAAATGCAGGCTGGCACTGATGAGGCCTACTTGGTTGAGACTAGTCTAAACCAAGTAGGCCTCATCAGTGACTAGCCTGTATTTTCAAACAGACTCCCCAAATTTGTTGGCATTATTCTACAATATTTACTCCAAGTATTGGGACTGATGGGACTGTGCAAACCTAGATCAGTATGTGCCATCTGATCAAGGTGCACTGTTTGCGACTCACCATCTGGTTTTAGACACATCAATAGATAGTAAACTGAATTTGTTCACATTGTCGGACAAGTATGGAAAAGCATTCAGGTGGCCCAGTATTGAGAGTAAATAAAACAGTTTTTTGGGGGTTTTTTTCTACAATGCAGTGATCCTGTAGAAATAACAAGAAATTGCCAATAAGCAGTGCTTATTATATTCCCCAGCAAGGACCCAAACATAACCCATGGACAGATGGATGGACAGACAGACATATGTGGAAACAGCATACCCCCACACAGTTCCATATTAGATATATCTGATACTTATCTCTTATCTGGTGCCAACTAAGCTGAGGTGCATTAACTTTTACCACTCTCTGGGATAATTTAGCAGATGACAAACTGATATTTTTTTCTTATTTTTCCCCAAAAAAGGATTTGACAGTTCATGCAAACTGACTCCATTGGAGACAATTTGCATGAAATGTCAAATTCTGTTTTCTGGTTAAATAAGGAAAATATTTCAAAACAAATTCTTCTGAAAACTTTACCCAGAATGCTAAGCAATAATTGAAACACCTGATAGATGTAGCTAATGGGTCCATTATTTTTCTACTTATCATTCACAAAACATTATTACCTTTGTAAACTTTGAGTTTCATATTGAATGTTCCAGTTCCCAGGTCTGCAATGATAAGTTTCCAGTCTCCATCAGCCTGTATATCAGACAGGGTTATACACTGAGTGAATGTGTACAGGGAGGCAACAGGATCATGGTAAGCATCCAACCACTTGGACTTTGCTTCACTGAAAAAAATAAAATACTGATCAGAATAACTGCTACAGAACATATGTACATTGTAAGACAACATTTTTCCTTTTCTTTTTGCAACTCTTGTTCTATAAGGACACAGCTCCAGATAACGGGGTATGAGAAAAACATTTTCTTCATTTCTCTGTGAAGACCTATGTTGTGAGTACCTACTAGAAGTGCTTTGCTAATGCAGTTCAAATGAGTACCCACAATGTATGTTTTCATTGAGGAAATATAAAAAATGTCAACAATATAGGGATCAAACATGGTTTTTCATGCATTAACATTCGCCAGGTCCCGTGGGAGGTGTTGAAAACTGAGGCCGAAGGCCGCGGTTTTCAACACCTCCCAAGGGACCTGGCGAATGTTAATGCATTGATAAACCATGTTCAATCACTATTATTGCATAAAAACTGAAAATATTTGCTATATTTCGCGTTATTTCTTGCACTATATTTTTTGCCTTTTCACCGATGTCGCGGGAATGCTATTTCCATGGACTATGCTCGTTCTGGGGCAGGGCAGTACATGTCTCGTGACGGCAGCAATTCTGTGGCCCCGGTACGAGCATACTGAAAGTTCCTTAGCCGTACATTAACAGCACGAGCCGTGCATTAACAGCGCGTGAATTGCCTTGGTAATACACGGCTTTTTGCCGGTTAATGCACGGCTGTTAATAACGTGCGACACTGCTTTTTATGCAATAATTGTTGGTTGAAAAACAAAAAGCTACTGGAGCTATTAGCAAGGGCCATCTATATAGATGAGTTAGTTTCAGTAGAAAAATGAATGATTATTATGCACTATTGACTGGCCAGTCATTTGTAATCTCTGCCGCAGCTACACCTGAAACCTTCCCCCACCTACCCCAACAAAACACACACTAACATCAACATAGGAGTAGAACAAATGGTGTCTTTGCCTTGCCATGGCACTGCCAAGTGAGTGTGCTGATCATGTTCTCTTGCCATAAATGAAAGGTATTTCAGTACCTAGTGCTCAATCAAAACCCCTCCTTTTTTCTTTGTGAAAATACTTTCTGTGGGTATTTATTTAAAAAGCATCAGCCTCAGTGACATGCTACTAACAAGAGCCCATGTGTTTTTGTCGTGAAATAAGAAAACATATCCATACTCTCATACTTTTTTTGGTTGAAGAAAAGTGTCGCATCTAGTGCTATGTACAACATATTTTTTCTCAATGGAGCTCTAGAAACACATTATAATTATCTCAATGAGACAATTTTAATGCAGTGACAACAAAATGTAGACTTTCTTAAAGTTAGAAAAATTTTCTCCAAAGTAATGTATTAACCAGGTCTGAAGAAAATGTCATTAGGGTCTCAAACCATACATATAAAATAATTATGTTAAAAAATATCCAATTTTTCATTGTAATACTGCATATATTGTCCAGGGTCATGTTGTTCAAAACTAATGATGTTGTTAGTTAACGTATCATTCAAACTTTGATAATTAAATATGACATACACGCTAATATTTTTGCTGAAACTTTAACGTAAAATCTTCAACATTAAAATTCTAAGTCTGTGACCTTGACCCCAAGGTCATGGTTATAGGTGCAGATGTTGCTGATAAAAACTTAAAGCAATATCTATCACCATACCAAATTCATCTAAAGGCAACCAAGTAATTATCTAAAATCTTTAGTGCAAAAAACTAACATAAAAGTTCTAAGTCTGTGACCTTGACCCCAAGGTTATGGTCATGAGAGCTGATGCTGCTGCTAAAACTTTGAGACCAGTATCTATTACCATACCAAGTATAAACTAAATCCATCCAAAGGTAAAGAAGTTAAATGAGCTCCTAAAAACTTTAACACAAAATCTTCAACATCAAAATTCTAAGTCTGTGACCTTGACCCAAAGGTCATGGTTATAGGTGCTGATGTTGCTGATAAAAACTTTAAAGCAATATCTTTCACCATACCAAGTCTCCAGTAAATTTATCTGAAGGCAACCAAGTAATGATCTAAAATCTTCAGTGCAAAAACTAACATAAAAGTTCTTAGTCTGTGACCTTGACCCCAAAGTCACGGTCATGTATGATGCTGCTGCTGATAAAAACTTTTGACTAGTATCTATCACCATACCAAGTATGAACTAAATCTATCAAAAAGTAAAGAAGTGATGAGCTCCTAAAAACTTCAACACAAAAATTTAAACATAAGAATTCAAAGTCTGTCACCTTGACCCCAAGGTTATGGTCATGAGAGCTAATGCTGCTGCTAAAAACTTGAAACCAGTATGTATTACCATACCAAGTATAAACTAAATCCATCCAAAGGTAAAGAAGTAATAAGCTGCTAAAAACTTTAACACAAAGTCTTTAACATCAAAATTCTAAGTCTGTGACCTTGACCTCAAGGTCATGGTCATGGGTGCTGATACTGCAGATAAAAACTTTCGCCCAGTATCTATCATCATACCAATTATGAACTCAATCCATGTACACATAAAAAAGTAATGAGCTACTAAAAACCTTTAATGCAAAAACTTTAACATTTGTGCACGCTGACGCCGAGGGTAGTAGAATAGCTTACCGGAACTTTTTGTTCCGGTGAGCTAAAAATTCAAAAACTTTGTTCCATATTTTTTGCTCAAATTTTGTACTTTGAATATTTATTTCCCAATTAATGGTGGCATGGCAAACTGTAAATCCTGATCAGACTGCTCTTGAAGGAGCAGTCTGATCTGGATCTGCACTGTTTATATATCTCATTTTATCAAAAAGATTGGTGATGAAATTTTAGAACAAATACTGTAATAAAGGATAAAATAAATATAAGTACAGCTGTGGGTATGAGTGTATCCCAATGTGTGCCCAAGCACCATCCCCTAGGAACTAGTGCAACACTGATTTACCCCACAAATATTTTGATGTTTATACATAGCATGCTGGGAAAAGACACTTTGAAGTATTTTTTTATTCTTCCTAGAAAATATGCTTTGACATTTCATGCAATTGTTTCCTGTAGAAGACAATTTGTATGAAATCACAAAACCTATATTCTTGGAAAAATATCATTAGTTTGTAGTATACGTAATTCTCCCAGATAGTAAGCAGTAGAGTATTTGATTGAGTCAGGCTTTTATGGCCCAGTCAACCCATCAGGTCATGTTGAGCTGGTCAACTTACCTAACCACATCTCCTCAGGATAGGCTTACTCCTCTAAGTAGTTAACCAGTATTTGTGCACATTCTTGCACCATTCTGCCCTTCTGGAGTCAGTGGAAGGAAGAGAATGATCATATAAAATATTTCATGATCAATCTCCATGAAAGAATGTTGCCGGACCAGGCCCGAATCAAACCCAGACCTCCTGATCACCAATCTGATCTGCATCCAACTGAGCCACTGAGACTGGCAGAGTTAAATGCTTACTTTTTTCCTGCAAATAAGGATTTCATTCCAATTCTATTTCATTAATAGAATACCCCACATTCATGTTATCTCCTTTTAGGTAATCCAAATGAACTGCCCAGCCATATTATAACAAAACAAGCAGGGAAAGGAAAATTATCAGAACATTGTTGTCTTTCGCAATGGTAATGTTACCAATTATCGTTTGTGTATACCATGGTTATCCTGAATATTTTGACAGACATATTTTTGAGTAAACAGGGTATGAGCAGTTTAATCAGGATGCCAGATTCTGCAATAATTGGCCAAATAGAAATATGTGTTTGCAAAACACTATGCCCCCAACTATACGCTTGTCCATAACTCCCTAAAATTATTTTGGAATTTGATCCTAAATTAATTTAGTCATCATTTACCAATCAGAACACCAAATTTCAGGGCTCTAGCTCCAATACTTTCAGAAGTATCTTGTTGACAAGATAAGCATGACGAACAGACAAACAATCCAAAAGTAATATATTCCTCCAACTTCTTAAAGGTACAGTATACCCTTGTCCTGCTAAACCCGGATATACCCTGCCTTTCAGTTTGCAAACAGTGTAGATCCAGATCAGTTGGGTTCTAAGAAGCCAGCCAATCTGGATCTGCACTGTTTGTCTTTTAGTATGTGAATTTATATTAACAATCTCAATTAAGTAATCTGATTGGCAACCATTTAGAAATAGGCATGGCATCTTAATTTATTCAGCATGACAAGGTTTAATTAAAGAGTAAGCTCTGGAAAAGAGGGTTATTCAGATAAATATTTTTCATATTGCTTACCAAAAACATACTGTCAACAAGGCATTTCTAATGAGTACCACAAATTTTTTGTGGTGAAATAAGAAAACTTGCAGGACTTTTGGATAAAAAAAGCACCTTATCTGCTGTTGTGGTTACAGTGTCAGAGTATTTAGAAAAAGCACAACAATGGTTTAAACTCTAAGAAAGAAAGCAGGTTAATCCAAGGTTCCAAATATTAGTGATGGAACAAATTGCTTCTTTAGTCACGTTCAGAAGAGGACATACAAGCACAGTTTATCATACAAAAATAGAAGCAATTACCTGAAATCTTTTTATGACCTAAAACAGAATATGTCAAAAATTTCTCACTTTTCAAATAATCAAAGATGCTGCATAATTTAGAGTATCCAAGACTATGAACATATTCTGTTCCCATAAAAAAATATCTTCTACAAGGAGTTCATAAGAGGTACCTATTTTCCTTGCACTGTCAGCTTAATTAGTTTTTTCAGCATCAGAAACAAGTTCTGTGTAATCAGCCCTCAGAAAGATTAAAATTTCAACAGACATTTCTAGTTCTTGTTTTTTTGTTTTTTTTTCTTATTTTATCAAGAAATTAAGGTTTGACATTTCATACTTTAAGTGGTCTGCTATGATAAACTAGATGTGTCTAAAGTACACAAATGTCCATGCCCTTTCCCCATATGGCAACAACAGCTGGATGCATAAACTTCAACAACGATTTTCTAAATGCTTAATCTGAACTGTTATACATTTTGACCCCTAACTCCACTCCAATGCATGATCCAGGGGCAATTCTAGCACAGAGATGAAGGTTTAGGTCTGGGTAAGTAGCATACCTAATTTCATTTTCCTAGCACAAAAGATACCCAAGGTATGATTTCTGAGAGAAAGACAGGTGTAAATGTCAATGTAAATTTGAATGTAAACCTATAGCATTTGATAGAATCTAGTTACAAATGTGACATACACATCTGTGAACATAACATCACAGCCAAATGCTGTATGCCCCACTGCTATCTTAAGGCTCAGTAGGTGGGGGCATAAAAAATATAAAGTTATCTTTTGATTTTGTCCAGAGAGTGCCAGAGGTTAGAGACATCCCTTATTGTTCACTTAATTTTAATGTTAGCAGACAATGTTTTGTTTGACATGTAAAAGACGTATTTTTTGGTGAGAAATATTTCACTCATTTGGCATCAGTTTGTAATTTTTGTCATCAGTTTACTAAAGGTTTATCAGAGTTGTAGCATCTAACAAGCTGCAAGGGAGTCTCAGTGAGAGGGTAACTGATTTTTTCATGAAGCAAACATTGTTTGTCATACTATTGCCTTGCTAAGACAATAATAAAAATACTGACAACAAACAACATGGTTTCATGGAGAAATAAAATGCCATCAAGATGTCTCATAGTTTCATAAAAGTCAAAATCATCTGAGAACACAAAAGTACATAAATTTTGTGGTATTTTATAAGAACAGCTGGCCAAATTCAAACACTGGTCCAGTATATACCGTATTCGACCTAATTACCGCACTGTGCGCTTAGGTTTTTCAAAATTACTGGGAACACTCAGTTGTGGTAAAATATGTATCTACCTACTAAGGATACGCTATAAAAAAGATCAGAAAAGGACTTATCAAGATGATTATGCGATTTTTTCTGACTTTCTTTATAAAGGCATATGTTATGGGTGCTCCTTTGAATTGCATCGACAAGTCAATGCAATTCAAATGAGTACCCACAACATATGCCTTTATAAAGAAGTAAAGAAAAAGTACAGTGGCTATAATCTGAAGACGATGGAATTTCTTGACTGTGCGCTTATAGGGGTATGTGCGATAATTAGATCGAATACGGTACCTACTATGAATCAGGTCCCAAGCACTATTTTCAACTATTTTGGTATATATATTCTGTAAAAACTTTCAAAGCAAGAAAACTGAACATCTATACTTGGCTTGCAAAGCATAAAATGTCACTTGTCTGTGCAAGTGCTTACAGCTCCAGATAAGGAGATAACTGAGGGCAAAAATTGAGATATACTTGTTATTTCTGCATCAAAACATATCTTTATTGTACTCAATCAGGGATCAAGCTACAGGGCGACTGGGGCGAAATAGTCGCCCTAGAGGGCTCAAAGTCGCCCTGGGAAGCCCAGAGGGCGACAAAAACTTCGCCCTCCGTTTCTGCAATTTTTGAAAAAGCTAGTACTTGTGCAAAACGAACTTTTTGTTGGGAGAAATTCAGTGAAAAATGAGCAAACATGCAAAGGTAAAAATCTGTTGAAAAATGTTGTTAGATGTATCAGAAATGCCACTGAATAAAAGTCTTATGTGATTTAACAAGTTTTGGAGGAAAACTGTTCGCCTATTATGTGACCAAAAGAGCGTTTTCATCAATGTCATTAGTTTTCGTGGGTGTCCTTTTTTTTCATAAATGAACCATTTACATGCTGAAAATTGGCCAGAAACAGCATTAAAAGTGCAAAAAAAACTAACTTTAGAAGTTGGCAGACACTTAAGTTTAACAAATTTATTATTATCATTATGTTTATAGCTTACTTACCAAGCCACAGACCTTGATGTTTTGACTATCTACTCAAAAGAATTGTCAATTTCCAAAAAGATATGAACGAACTTATGTGTCCAGATATAATGTATTTGCCCTACTCATGTCTGTGTTACTTTGCATCATTTAATTGGTTTAGAAGTAAGAATGAATAGGTCTACAGTAAAATTTGTTTCCTTCCTTGTTAATTCCCAAGACAATATGGTAAAATGTCCCAAGACAATGCAGTAAAGTGAGTCGAGAGTTCTAAATTGTCGAGCTTTCAGTAAGGCGATAGGTGAACCGAGTCTTTTCTCCCTCATCCTATAAAACTTCTCCCTGTTTTGTCTGGAGGGAGAAGTCACTTCTCCCTAAATTTCTGAGCCAGCTTGATCCCTGTCAATGTAATTGTTGTTTCAATGAGGCAATTCAAATAAATACACACAAGATATGTTATGGTCAAAAAAAATAACATACCATATTCAACCTAATTACTGCATCGTGTGTTTAGGTTTTTTGAAATCAATGGGAAAAGTTGTGGTAAAATATGTATCCACCTATACTAATGCGTAAATGGTACACTTAGAGAAAGATCAGCAAAGGACTTATGTAATGATGCTTATACGAAGTAAATGCTTGTTTTTTCTTCTGCTTTTCTTTATAAAAACATATGTTATGGCTACACAATGTCATTTGAACTGCATTGACAAGTTGATGCAATTCAAATGGGTCCCCATAACATATGCCTTCATGAAGAAGTAGACAAAAAATACACTGGCTGTAATCTGAAGACTACGGAATAGCTTGACCGTGCGCTTATAGGGGTATGTGCTTATAGGGATATGTGCTTACACTGCAAGTTGTCTTTTGATAACTTTCCTTATCTCATAGCTCTAGATAAGAGGGTTTATCAGGTAAGTATTGTATTTATTTCTGCATGAAAATGTATGTTGTGAGTACTCATTAAAAGTGCCTTGGCAACACACATGCTTTTATGGAGAAATAGGAAAAATATCAAGATTTTTTTTTTTTTTTTTTTTTGCAGACAAAAGTGCCTTATCTGGAGCAACGTTATCTGGATTTACATGTGCTATTCAAAAGCAGACTTTATCTGGAGTTCTGTATCTAGCAATACCAAACAAAATAGATGCAGTCAGTAAATATTCAAATAAGACTTTCTGGCAGTGCAGTGTGGTCTCACAGCTCCAGACAAATTCAGAGTATTCAGAATGTCATTTCATATGTCATTTCTGCACCATAACTTATCTTGTTGGTAGACTTAATAACTCTAGATATGAGGGGGTATCAAGAAAACATTTTTCTTATTTCTCCACAAATCTGTTGTGGGTACTCATTTGAAGTGCCTCACCAAGGTACTTCTAATGAGTACCCAGAACATGTTTTTGTGGAGAAATAAGAAAAATATCAACAATTTTTGGTAGAAAAAAAAGCACCCTATCTTGAGTTATAAGTAGCAATTGAAATCATCTCTGAAAGGAGACAGCAATGAGTACCAACAAGACATGGCCTTTATGGTGCAAAAATAAAGTACCATATTCGACCTATTTACCACACAGTGTGCTTAGTTTTTTCAAACATCTCTAAAAAAACTTGTAGTAAAATATTCTCCTAAAAATATATATATGGGTACACTTTAAAGAAAGATCAGCAGAGAACTTCATGAGGGGCGTATTTAATGATACTCACGCAATATTTTGATACTCACACAATATTTTGATACTCACACAATATTTTGATACTCACACAATATTTTGATACTCACACAATATTTTGCATATGTTGGCATATGTTGTTGGTATTCATTTGAATTGCCTCGACTTGTTGAGGCAATTCAAATGAATGCCAACAATATATGGTTTATAAAGTAGATAATAGCACACTGGTTGTAATCTAAAGACTTCTAAATTTCTTGACTCTGCGCTTATAGGAGCATGTGCAGTAATTAGGTCAAATACGGTACCTCAAACTGTTGCCTTATTTGGGGCTATAAGTAATCATCCTGTAGACAAACAGTGAAAGCCCTGATCATATCCTCTGATCTGGACCCCTGTTTAATGCTCAGTATGCTGAATAAAAATTTCAGCATACAACATTATTTTGAAATATTTTTCTTATTTTTTTTTCCCCAACAAAATATGATCAGACATTTCAAGAGCAAATTCTCTCCTAAGGAGACAATTTGCATGAAATGTCAATGTCTGTTATTTTGGGAAAATAAGAAAAATATATTTTTTTTTGTCATCTGCTGAATTTGCCTCGATAAAGAACCAGTACAATATGTTGTAAGCTCTGTCATGCAGACATGCAAAAAGACCCCTTACTGAATACATATGCAAACAATGAAGACCCAGGTCATTTAAACCAAGGCCTTTTTGGTTTGCCTGAAGGACTCTTAGCATGTAGATTATATCATATAATCCATGTTCCTTGATCAAGAGACTGCATGGAAATGTTCCAACCAGTCTAACCTGTAAATGTCAGCATAGCTTCAGTTAAGGAACTTTTTCCAACAAAAATATTGATATTTTTCTTATTTCTGCACAAAAACATATGTTGTGGGTACGCATTAGAAGCGCCTTGGTGAGGTGCTTCTAATGAGTACCCACAACTTATGTTTTTTGTGCAGAAATAAGAAAGATATCATCTGGACACCCCTTCTTATCTGGAGCTATGTATGTGCTTAGACAGCCTTCTTACATGATGGGGATCAAAGTACATGTATGTGTTCCAAATATTATAATTTGGTGAAAGATTATCTGTGCTGGTGTAAATAATAATAGTTTATTATATATCAAAAATCCATTTTATTAAAAGCATGCTGAACAAGGCTCTAAACCAGTTATTTTGGAGATAAATATATCATGTTGTGCACCACCTCAGAAAATAACACTGTTCTGATGTGATCCATTAACAGTTTTCTCTATGAAGGAAAAGAACAATGAGAGGGTGAACAGGGGGGGGCGGGGATACAGGTATAAAGGGGGTGGGGGATGGGGTAAAGGGGGCAGGGGATGGGGTAAAGGGGGTGGGGGTAGCGAAATTTTGGGGGCAGGGGTTATACCAAAATTTGTTTATTTTACCGATTTTACTCCATTTTTATGTACATGTACTTCAGTGCAATAACTGGGCATCAGAAGTATCAAGTAGACTTACTGAAGCAAATTCAAGTACATTTACAATGAATCCGGCGTTGATTTCACTTCACCAACAAGGGGTGTTCCGCCAACCGTGGTTTATATTGAATTCGTTTACATCCGATTTCGGTTTATCGCTAGTTGATTACTTCCCTTTGATTCCGAAAGTTCACAAAATAGCCGTTGTCGGTGGCAATCCAAATTTTTAGAAATAATTATCCGTCTGTCGTAGACAATCATTTTATTTGCTCATTGTTGGATAAAACAAAAACACTTCAAGATCCAACCTGAATTTTCTGATTCCAAACACGGAATATACACGTTGCCCGGTGGGGTGGTTGGGTGAGGCAGTGGTATCGTGTAACTGATATTTTCTTACAGTTGGGCAAGGCGTGCTATCCTTGCAGCAGGTAAAGGTAGAGGGGGGAATGTTTTTATTTCTTCTGTTTCTTCACTTTCATTCATTTTTTTTTATCCTCTGTCCCTCTCTTTCATCTCCTCTACTATCTCCTATCTCTCTTCTCCCTTTCTCTGGGAGACGACACAAAATGACCCACAAGGGTTGACATGTCGTTACAATTAAGCAGCCACAAAATGAACAGATGGCAAGCAGAGCTGGCAACTTTTTCCCAAAATGGTGGCAACTCTGTTACCTAAACTTAACTGAATTATCGTAAACATACACACTTGTTGAAAGTAAAACATTAGAAAGTGAAACACTACATAACATTGAACAAAAAGTACCACAATGAAATTACCGCCTCGGAACGGTCAGTGATGAATTACTCGGGAGGCGCACATGTATTTGTATGTATGTATGTGTGTTGGGGGGGGGGGGGGAGGGGGGAGGAGGGGAGGGAAAGGAGGTTGGCGGAGAGCTTAAGCTAGCTTTACAGGATCCCGACTATCGCTCTCATCTTCCATAGTGGTAAAAATGTAAAATTATATTTGTTCGGTCCGTTTGGATGTCTTCTAAGTCATCCATTAATCATTACGGGCATCAAACAAATCACAGATAAAGCCTATAATGAAGCACAACTGATACTTTCTGTGTGGGAAAACTGGTATCTTTTTTATTCTCAAGTCCTTGGATAAGATGATCTCTCATTTTAGAGACAGTATATGGTATGCCACTAGGATCAATTCCATTGAAGATGCTGGCCATATTTGCAATGGTGTAAAATCACAGTCATTTGTATTCTTTTGTACAGAGCATTTAAAGTGTCTAACAAAGATTTTCGGCATAGGGCTAAACATCATGTTTGCAATTGCCATTTCAGCGGCACTTGAAATGTAAGTACCGCCTGCACTATCATACAAGCTGACAACATCATCTTCGCAGTTGAATTTTGAGAAACAAATCCAGTGCAGACCTACATCATTAGAATGGGTATAGACTAGCTCCTAGACCTTGATGTCATGTTTTATCACTCCTAACTATAAGCTGATTCAAATTTATGTATGACATCTTGTATAGCCAGTCTCTAATAGTTGGTCTCTGACATCAAGGTCTAGTAAAATACGAATTTTACCTCGCAGGATTCTGCTTGGTAAATGATTAATTACATCTATTGAGAACCACCACACTTGAAGTGTTTATTGCTTTACTGACCACATACTGATCACTTAACTGATAAAAGAAAGTTGGAAAAGCTAAATTTCATTTCCGTGTGTTTTGATGATGAAACAAAGTACACATTCTTTTAGGCTGAGAAGATGAAGTTGCTATTGATTATGGTCTGTAAAATCAAGGTGTAACTGGGTAGCTTTCTGAAAATATGTGATGTTTTATTTTGTTCTCCCAATGGTAGAAAGAAAGCTGATATTTGAAATTTTACTTTTGGTAGATATGGTATCTAGCTACTCTTTCGAACTGTCTCAAAAAACAGTACCCGCATCATTTATCCTAAATTATTGCCTCATATGTCTTCTTATCTTAAAGCTATAGAAAAAAGTTTGTTTTTTTTTTAATTAATGCACATCTCCATCAAACTATATATGGTATGTAGTTACTCTTTCGAAGCGCTCAGAAAACAGTACCCATATTTATCCTTGAATATCGCATCATATGTCTTCTTATCTTAGAGCTATAGAAAAAGTCGTTCTTTTATTTATTTAAAGCATTTCTCCATCAAAATATATATGGTATGTAGATACTCTTTCCAACTGTCTCAGAAAACAGTACCTACAACATTTATCCTAAATTATTACCTCATATGTCTTCTTATCTTAAAGCTATAGAAAAAAATTGTTGTTTTTTTGTTTTTAATTTAATGCATTTCTCCATTAAAATATATATGGTATGTAGATACTCTTTTGAACTGTCTCAGAAAACAGTACCCACAACATTTATCCTAAATTATTACCTCATATGTCTTCTTATCTTAAAGCTATAGAAAAAATTGGTTGTTTTTTTGTTTTTGTTCAATTAAATACATTTCTCCATTTAAATATATATGGTATGTAGATACACTTTTGAACTGTCTCAGAAAACAGTACCTACAACATTTATCCTAAATTATTACCTCAAATGTCTTCTTATCTTAAAGCTATAGAAAAAATGTGTTGTTTTTTGTTTTTGTTTAATTTAATGCATTTCTCCGTTAAAATATATATGGTATGTAGATACTCTTTTGAACTGTCTCAGAAAACAGTATCCACAACATTTATCTAAATTATTACCTCATATGTCTTCTTATCTTAAAGCTATAGGAAAAATGTATTGTTTTTTTTGTTTTTGTTTAATTTAATGCATTTCTCCATTAAAATATATATGGTATGTAGATACTCTTTTGAACTGTCTCAGAAAACAGTACCCACAACATTTATCCTAAATTATTACCTCATATGTCTTCTTATGTTAAAGCTATAGGAAAAATGTGTTGTTTTTTTTTGTTTTTTGTTTAATTTAATGCATTTCTCCATTAAAATATATATGGTATGTAGATACTCTTTTGAACTGTCTCAGAAAACAGTACCCACAACATTTATCCTAAATTATTACCTCATATGTCTTCTTATCTTAAAGCTGTAGAAAAAATTGTTTGTTTGTTGTTTTTTTTTGTTTTGTTTTTGTTTAATTTAATGCATTTCTCCATTAAAATATATATGGTATGTAGATACTCTTTTGAACTGTCTCAGAAAACAGTACCCACAACATTTATCCTAAATTATTACCTCATATGTCTTATTATCTTAAAGCTATAGAAAAAATGTGTTGTTTTTTTTGTGTTTTGTTTAATTTAATGCATTTCTCCATTAAAATATATATGGTATGTAGATACTCTTTTAAACTGTTTCTAGAAAACAGTATCTTCAACATTTATCCTGAAATGTTACCTCATATGTCTTCTTATCTTAAAGCTATAGAAACAATTGGTTGTTTTTTTGTTTTTGTTCATTTAAATGCATTTCTCCATTAAAATATATATGGTATGTAGATACTCTTTTGAACTGTCTCAGAAAACAGTACCCACAACATTTATCCTAAATTATTACCTCATATGTCTTCTTATCTTAAAGCTATAGAAAAAATGTGTTGTTTTTTTGTGTTTTGTTTAATTTAATGCATTTCTCCATTAAAATATATATGGTATGTAGATACTCTTTTGAACTGTTTCTAGAAAACAGTACCCACAACATTTATCCTAAATTGTTACCTCATATGTCTTCTTATCTTAAAGCTATAGAAAAAATTGGTTGTTTTTTTGTTTTTGTTCAATTAAATGCATTTCTCCATTAAAATATATATGGTATGTAGATACTCTTTTGAACTGTCTCAGAAAACAGTACCCACAACATTTATCCTAAATTATTACCTCATATGTCTTCTTATCTTAAAGCTATAGAAAAAATTGTTTGTTTTTTTTTTGTTTTTGTTCAATTAAATGCATTTCTCCATTAAAATATATATGGTATGTAGATACTCTTTTGAACTGTTTCTAGAAAACAGTATCTTCAACATTTATCCTAAATTGTTACCTCATATGTCTTCTTATCTTAAAGCTATAGAAAAAATTGGTTGTTTTTTTGTTTTTGTTCAATTAAATGCATTTCTCCATTAAAATATATATGGTATGTAGATACTCTTTTGAACTGTCTCAGAAAACAGTACCCACAACATTTATCCTAAATTATTACCTCATATGTCTTCTTATCTTAAAGCTATAGAAAAAATTGTTTGTTTTTTTTTTGTTTTTGTTCAATTAAATGCATTTCTCCATTAAAATATATATGGTATGTAGATACTCTTTGAACTGTTTCTAGAAAACAGTATCTTCAACATTTATCCTAAATTGTTACCTCATATGTCTTCTTATCTTAAAGCTATAGAAAAAATTGGTTGTTTTTTTGTGTTTTGTTTAATTTAATGCATTTCTCCATTTAAATATATATGGTATGTAGATTCTCTTTTGAACTGTCTCAGAAAACAGTACCCACAACATTTATCCTAAATTATTACCTCATATGTCTTCTTATCTTAAAGCTATAGAAAAAATTGTATGTTTTTTTTTGTTTTTGTTAAATTAAATGCATTTCTCCATTAAAATATATATGGTATGTAGATACTCTTTTGAACTGTCTCAGAAAACAGTACCCACAACATTTATCCTAAATTATTACCTCATATGTCTTCTTATCTTAAAGCTATAGAAAAAATTGGTTGTTTTTTTGTGTTTTTGTTTAATTTAATGCATTTCTCCATTAAAATATATATTTTATGTAGTTTCTCTTTTGAACTGTTTCTAGAAAACAGTACCTTCAACATTTATCTTAAATTATTACTTCATATGTCTTCTTATCTTAAAGCTATAGATTTATTTTTGTTTAATTTAATGCATTTCTCCATCAGAATATATATGGTATGTAGTTACTCTTTTGAACTGTCTCAGAAAACAATACCCACAACATTTATTCTAAATTATAACCTCATATGTCTTCTTATCTTAAAGCTATAAAAAAACTTGGCTTTTTTTTTTGTTTAATTTAATGGATTTCTCCATCACAATATATATGGTATGTAGTAACTCTTTCAAACTGTCTCAGAAAACAGTACCCACAACTTTTATCCTAAATTATTACCTCATATGTCTTCTTATCTTAAAGCTATATATTTTTTTAATTTAATGCATTTCTCCATCAAAATTTATATGGTAAGTAGTTACTCTTTCGAACTGTCTCAGAAAACTGTATCTTAAACATTTATCCTAAATTATTACCTCATATGTCTTCTTATCTTAAAGCTTTAAAATATTTTGCTTTTTTTTTGTGTTTATTTTAATGCATTTCTCCATTAAAATATATATGGTATGTAGTTACTCTTTTGAACTGTCTCAGAAAACAGTGCCCACAACATTTATCTTAAATTATTACCTCATATGTCTTCTTATCTTAAAGCTATAGATTCTTTTTTCTTTTTTTTTTTTTTTTTTTTTTTGTTTAATTTAATGCATTTCTTTATCAAAATATATATGGTATGTAGTTACTCATTTGTACTGTCTCAGAAAACAGTACCCACAACATTTATCCTAAATTATCGACTCATATGTCCTTATCTTGAAGCTATAGAAAAAGTCAGGGTTTTTTTATTTAATGCATTTCTCCATCAAATTATATATGGAATGTAGATACTCTTTCGAACTGTCTCAGAAAACAGTACCTACAACATTTATCCTAGAATATTACCTCATATGTCTTATTATCTGAGAGCTATAGATAAAGCTTATCCAGACATCAAAGCAAAATAAATATACAATATTCCATAAATTATGTTGATACAACAGTTTTTAATATGAAATACTTATTAAATATGATTTTGTTTTCTTCTGTTTTATCTAAAATTTACTAATACACAAAACAAAAGCTGGTAATACATGCAGTACACAGACAGGCTTCTAAACAATGTTTACGTTATCCCTTGAACTCTAATTGTCAGCTTCTTATATATAAACAATTTATTAGAGAGGAAATGATTTTAACAAGATGGCGAATTTGATAAGGAACATTAGAAAGGCAATAAATGTCAATCACTTCTAAGAGTACATTTCGCATTTTACTAGTCGGATATCTCCAAGATTAGTTGCTGCTATCAAAGAGGTGAGGCAAGCAGTAAATAGTAGATGGCCCTTAGTTCATTAAGTAAATTAATAATTATAACTGATTGATAAAAATAATATTGATATCCGACTAGTAGCTAGTCTAGAATGGGTATCAAACATCTGTACAATTGGATTACTTCAACGTACATGTAGGTATCTATGACAATGTAACGTCTTGTTATCAATAACGTCACGTTATTCCGATTTTTTTTTTTCATATATTATAAGTGGCGTCCGTAAGTTAAATAACGTTCCCTACTTTGTCAAGTCCATGAATAATAGGTCTGTGCTTTGTCAGGTCCGTGAATTGTAGGTCCGTGGTCTGTCAAGAGATCCGTGAATAATTGGTCCGTATTTTGTTATGAAGTCTGTGTATTGCCAATAGGTCCGTAAGTCCACGAGCCCTTGTCCGTAAGTGGTCCGTGCTTTGTCAATCACCACACATGTTCGACATTTAACTCTCAGTTTTTTTTTAGAAAACCACAAAAAAGATGATTGTTCTCACTGACCCCCAAGTGTGGGACCATGCTTATCAAAAATATTAAAAGAAGATGCATATTTACATGGTATTCTTGAGTTTTGATTTCAGTAATAAATACAACTGTTTTTGTGCCAATGTAGATCAGTTTAGGCCCGGACCTAGACCCACCACATTTTTTTCTTGACCAGTTTAGGACCGGATCAAGACCCACCACCTTGTAATACATGTTTTCCATAAGACTCATATGCAGGTCCTTACGCAGACTCAGTTTGAAATGGAGGGTGCAAATCTTTAGCTATTCTGTAAAGGGGGTGCAAATTTTAAGGAAATACCGATTTTGGGGCAAAAATTAGGGGTATAGTTTGGGGTCAAAATCTGCATGAATGTATATTGCAGAGTCATGTTAGAATTTAATTATAGCATTGGGGATATTAAAAATTCTGATTTAGGGGAGGGAAAGGTTTGCTTGGGGGAGGGAAGTGGGGGTAAGGGGGGAGGGATGTGGGGTAAATGGAGGAGGGAAGGGGGAAATGGGGGAGGGAAGTGGGGGTAAGGGGGAGGGAAGTGGGGAATTCCTACCCCCCTGTCCACCCCCTCAACAATAAGTCCATGTTGTAAAAATTCATAGATTTCATTCCATATCTCTTTTAGCTTAACTTTTTTTGTTTCTGTTTGTCTCATGAAATACTTACTGGAATGGCATTTTCTATTTCACAAAACACTTTGCAAACAGGCAAACAGTACAGATCCTGATCCCACTGTTCCAATCTGGGTCTGCACTGTCTGCATATGCCATCTGACAGAAAGCTGATGTACATATATGACATACAGTACTGTCACAATAGTTCTACATGTAGGAAAGGTTCTTTTTTTTTGTTGTTGATATTTAAATGTATTTTCTTATTTCTCCATGAAAAAAAAATTATCACAGCTCCTTGACTTTTCTAGAGATGCTAAATACTCTGCCAATCTATGGCCCAATGTTCATAATGTTAACAAGTCTGTAATCTGTACCCCCATGTTTCTCCTGAATTCTCCATGATATAAAGAACTGGGCCCAGTTGTTCAAAGCTAACGATGTCGTTAGTTAACAATTCGTTAAAATTTACATCGAGTGATACGCAAATACGCTGAAATTTTTTGCTGAAAAAATGTGAGTAGCTTTTGCAGTGCAAAAGCTACTCACATTTTTTCAGCAAAAAATATCAGAATATTGTATATTGAATCCGCTAAAACAGTTAACGAAATGACCCTTAACGAGCTTGTTAAGCTAGCGACGCTTTGAACAACTGGGCCCAGGTGTATCATATATATGGTCTACATTATTTGTGGTATTTTCAGAACTTTGCCATTTTCAAGCACTCTTTACAATATTCTGTTGTTACTTTACTGCATAAATCTTTCTTAACCCTGGTCCTGCTGTTCCCGGATATGCACCACTTTTGCAAACAGTGTAGATCCAGATCAGCTGGCTTCTGAAGAAGCCAGCTGATCTGGATCTGCACTGTTTGTCATTCAGTATGTGAATTTGCATTAACCTGGATCAAGTAAACCTGGGCCCTGTTGTTAAAAAACTAATGATGTCATTAGTTAACAAATCGTTACAACTTTGATCATTAAATATGGCATACACGCTAATATTTTTGCTGAAAAAATGTGAGTTGCTTTTGCATTTGCAAAAGTTACTCACATTTTTCAGCAAAAACACCTGTGAATTAGATTAGTTCTTACTAGAACAGTCAATACTTTGACCACTAACAAGCTCGTTAAGCTAACAATGCTTTGAACAACTGGGTCCTGATTGTCTGAACAAAAGTGGGCATGGCATCTTAATTCATTCAGCATGACAAGGGTTAATATGCTTAGTAATCAAAAATTTCCTCATTACCCATGTTATATGGTGAAAATTCCATGGCTTGCATAGCTCCAGATAAGAGCAGTACCAAGATAAAGTTTTTCTTATCAGTTATGTCACCACAAAACATGTTGTAGGTACTCATTAGAAGCAACTCTGTGAGACCATTCTTATGGGTACCACATTATTATCCCCATGCTTTTTAAAACAAGAGGACCGTGGTGGTCCTTACAGCTCACCTGTGCTAAAAAGTAAGTCAAGTCATTATATGTCTTAACATTTATTAATATGGAGTACTTAACCCATAACATATCCCTGCCCTCTCATCTGCAAGTTTAAGAAAGATCCAATTAAAACAGATGGAACTATGCTGCAAACAAGGTTAATTATAGGCATCTTTAGCAATTAAGGTACATCTATGTTATTTTGTATGTCTTCAAACTTTTTTTCTAAATCTTTAAAGGGTTATAACCTTCGTAATGTTTGGTGAACTGTAACCTCAAAAGAATACACGCTGCTCCCCTCATGGTCTTACCATCCAATAACTTTCAACTACACAGATGAAAACTGTGCAAGAAGTTGGCCAGAAATGAAACTGTGTGTGAACTACTTTTAAAGAGAAATAACTCTTCAAAACTTGGTGTACTGTAACCTTGAAGTAGTCAGATGAAAACTGTATGTGTTAACCTGAAATAAAGTGATAAGTAAACAATCTTTAAATAGAAATGACACTACCAAAATTTGGAGTACTGTAACCTCCAAACAATATGCTTTGTACCACCTCATAGTCTAGCTGTCCACCATATTTCCTTAACTTGTTCAATGAAAACTGTAGGAAGAGTTATCCAGTAACTAAGTCATGTCTGAACAAGAAAAATGCCTAACGGCATTATGGACAGGTTTTTCCACTGAAGAATAAAGGTAACATATCACTTCGAAAAAAGGTTAACCAAAAGGTAAACCTCGGACATCGCTGTTTTAAAGGACAGAATTTTTCTGTGAAACAAGAGGCCTACGGGCCACCGGTCGCTCAACTGAGTGATATAGCCACTGCAGATATGCAGATGTTATGCAACATTTTTCAAATCCTGTCATCGCAACTAATGAAAGATCATCTTTTAAGCAATTCTTAATTTTGAAGAAGAATATATATGGCATGACAGTCAATAAAGCGTGATCATTTGAACAAACTCTCCATCACATTTCAACAGTAGGATCACTGCGAAATTTGGTGGCAATTGGCTAAGTGGTTTCTGAAGAATCATGATTTTATACATGTAAACAGCACAGTGGCAGGGAAACATAATAAACATAAACAAGATGACAGCCATCTTGGATTTCCGATCAGAATGATTTTAGCTAATGTTGATCTACAAGTCGCCTCGATAATTCCAATGAACTTTGAGTCAACTGCCCTTTTGGTTCCGGAGAAAAAGTTCAAAACAGATTTTCAAGATGGCCACCATGGCCACAATTTGGGATTTCCTATAGGAACGATTTGAGCTATTTTTTATCTACAAGTCACCCCGATGCTACCTACCAAGTTTCGAGTATATTGGCCTTTCAGTTCAGAAGAAGAAGCGAAAAATAGATTTTCAAGATAGCCGCCATCTTCGATTTCAGATTGGAACGATTTTAGCTATTTTTTATCTACAAGTCATCCCGATGCTTTCTACCAATTTTCAAATCAATTGGCCCTTTGGTTCAGGAAAATAAGCAAAAAAAAGTGTTTCAAGACCATCTTGGATTTTTCGATCCAAACAATTTAAGCTATTTTAAATCTACAAGTCACTCCAATGCTTCCTACTAAGTTTCAAGTCAATTGGCCTTTCAGTTCAGGAGAAGAAGTGAAAAATAGATTTTCAAGATGGCTGTCATCTTGGATATCCGAAAGGGACGACTTTAGCTATTTTTGATCTACAGGTCACCCAGATGCTTCCTACCTAGTTTAAAGTCAATAAGCCTTTCAGTTCAAGAGAAGAAGCGAAATATATATTTTCAAGATGGCCACCATGCTGCCATCTTGGATTTCCAATCTAAACAATTTTAGCCATTTTTTATCTATAATTCACCCCGATGCTTCCTACCAAGTTTCAAGTCAGTTGGCTTTTGGGTTTAGAAGAAGAAGCGAAAAATAGATTTCCAAGATGGCCACCATAGCGGCCATCTTGGATTTCTGATCAACATGATTTTAGCTATTTCTGATCTACAAGTCACCCCAATGCTTCCTACCAAGTTTCGAATCTTTTGGCCTTTCCGTTCAGGAGAAGAAGTGAAAAATAGATTTTCGAGATGGCGGCCATCTTGGATTTCCGATCGGAACAATTTTACTATTTCTGATCTACAAGTCACCCCGATGCTCCCTAACAAGTTTCAAGTCAATTGGCTTTTGGGTTTAGGAGAAGAAGCGAAAAATAGATTTTCAAGATGGCCACCATGGCTGCCATCTTGGATTTCCGATTGGCACGATTTTAGCAATTTTTAATCTACAAGTCACCCCGATGCTTCCTACCAAGTTTCGAGTCAATTGGCCTTTCAGTTCAGGAGAAGAAGCGACAAAGAGATCTTCAAGATGGCGACAGGGCAGCCATCTTGGATTTCGGATCGGAAGGATTTTAGCTATTTCTGATCTACAAGTCACCCCGATGCTCCCTAACAAGTTTCGAGTCAAATGGCTTTTGGGTTTAGGATAAGAAGCCAAAAATAGATTTTCAAGATCGCCTCCAGGGCGACCATCTTGGATTTCTGATTGGAACGATTTTAGCTATTTTTGATCTACAAGTCACCCCGATGCTTCCTACCAAGTTTCGAGTCAATTGGCCTTTCAGTTCAGGAGAAGAAGCAAAAAATAGATTTTCAAGATGGTGGCCATGGCTTCCATCTTGGATTTCCGATCGGAAAGATTTTAGCTATTTTTGATCTACAAGTCACCCCGATACTCCCTAACAAGTTTCGGGTCAATTGGTTTTTGGGTTTAGGAGAAGAAGCAAAAAACAGATTTTCAAGATGGCTGCCATGGGGGCCATCTTGGATTTCTGATTGGCAAGATTTTAGCTATTTTTCATCTACAAGTCACCCCAATGCTTCCTACCAAGTTTCGAGTCAATTGGCCTTTCAGTTCAGAAGAAGAAGCGAAAAATAGATTTTCAAGATGGCGGCCATGGCTGCCATCTTGGATTTCCTATCAGAACGATTTTAGCTATTTTTGATCTACAAGTCACCCCGATGCTTCCTACCAAGTTTCGAGTCAACTGGCTTTTGGGTTTAGAAGAAGAAGCGAAAAACAGATTTCCAAAATGACCACCATAGCGGCCATCTTGGATTTCTGATCAGCACGATTTTAGCTATTTTTGATCTACAAGTCACCCTGATACTTCCTACCAAGTCTGGCGTCAACTGACCTTTCGGTTCAGGACAAGAAGCGAAAAATAGATTTTCAAGATGGCGGCCATCTTGGATTTCGGAACGGAACTATTTTAGCTATTTTTGATCTACAAGTCACCCCGATGCTTCCTACCAAGTATTGAGTCAATAGGCCCAGGGGTGTAGGAGGAGTAGGCTTTTAAAGCAATTGTTGACACCGCACGACAGACATTGACTGACCACAATAGCTCACCATGAGCACTTCGTGCTCAGATGAACTAAAAACCCATCCAAAAATACAATTTTATTTTAAAAAATGCTGGTAACTGATATGGTCACTGGGAAGTATATAGAAGAGGTCAGCAATTCAAGCTACAACCTGCATAATATCAAAATATTTCAAACCATTAACTTAAGAAGTTATAGAGCGCACAAGAATTTGGCTTAGAAACTCATTCAGGGGAGATAACAAGAAAAAAGAAGCAAGAGTTGTTCTTCTTACATGCGATACTCCTACTTGACCTGATATTTGTCTTTACCAAATATTATCAAATATCTCAAACAGTATGGAATTTATGGCCTGCACAAGATATTTGTTTCAGGAGAGATAAATTCATAACAAAAAAAGTAAGAGTTGACTCTCTTGCATGCGACGCCTCTTCTAGTCCTTATCTATGTCTCTACCAAATATTATTAATATATTTCAAACCATTAAGAAGTTATGGAGTGCACAAGAATTTGGCTTAGAGATTTGTTCAAGGTAGATATCCAGAAAAGTAGAGAGCAAGAGTTGTCTTTCTTGCATGCAACACTCCTTCTTAACCAGATATTTGTTCCTATCAAATTTAATCAAACAGTATGGCAGTTATGGCCTGCAGAAGATTCCGGCTTCAGGGGAGATAAGTACATAACAAAGGAAGTGAGAGTTGTCTCTCTTGCTTCTGACACGCCTAGTGGTTCTCCTCTTCATCCCTACCAAATATGAAAGCAATCTATTGAAGAATAAAGGTAACATATCACTTTGAAAAAAAGGTTAACCAAAAGGTAAACCTGGGGTAGCACCCTATGCCCGCCCACCGTCCCGGACATTGCTATTTTAAAGGATGGATTTTTTAAAAAGCTGCCCCAAATTCTTTAGTGTACTGTAACCTCAATGTAATATGCACTGTACCACTGCATGCTGTCAACCAAGAATCAACCCGATCCTATAATAACTGAAGGAGGAGTGCACCGGAAATGAAGTCATATCTGATCAATCTTTGAAGAGTAATGATCCTATCAAACTTTGGTGTACTTTAACCTTGAAATAATATGCCCTGTACCTTCTCATAGACTGTCAACCAAGTTTCAACCTCATTTGCTGAAAAGTGTAAGAGAACTTATCTGGAAACAAAGTCATGTCTGAAAATCTTTAATATATTATGATAACTATATCAAAATTTGCTGTACTTTAACCTCAAAACAATATGCACTGTATCGTTTTGTGGTGTAGTTGTCCACCAAGTTTCATCCTGATCTTATATGTAAGATTCAGGAAGATCTGATCAAAACTGAAGGAGTTATGCTGATGACAAAGTCTAAAATAGGTGTTTTTCAGCAATCAAGTGAATGTAATTCTAAAACAAATAATCTGATCTGGGCAGTTCTCCAGTTCATAAAAGACTTCATCCATGTCTACCTTATCTGCAAGTTTCAGAAGATCCCATCAAAACTGAACAAGTTATGCTGATGACAAAGTCAAACAGTGGCTTTTTTCAGCAATCAAGGGGATGTAACTCCAAGATTCATGATCCAACCTGGCCAATTTTCCAACTCATCTGAGATTTTATCCATGCCCTTATCTACAAGTTTCAGGAAGATCTGATCAAAACTGGATGGGTTATGCTGATGAAAAAGTCAAACAGAGGCTTTTTCAGCAATCAAGACAACATAATTGTAATATAAATGATTTGATTTGGCAAGTTTTCAAACTTATCCAAGATTTCATCCATGTCCACCTTATCTACAAGTTTCAGAAAGATCCAACCAAAACTGAATGAGTTATGCATATATATGACAAAGTCAAACAGAGGTTTTTTCAGCAATCAAGGGGACATAACTAAGATTAATCATCCCATCTGAGCAGTGTTTAAACGTGGTCTAGATTTCATCCATGTCCACCTTATCTGCACGTTTAAGGAAGAGGCTTTTTGCAGAAATCAATGGGATGTAACTCTAAGACTAATGATCTGATCTGGCCAGTTTTCATCCATGTCCACCTAATCTGCAAGTTTTGAGAACATCCAATCAAACTAAAGGAGTTATGATGATGAAATCATTTTCCCACTTTAAGTTTGTTGGACCTTCTGGTTGTCATAGCAACTAAGGTTTTTATTGAAATTCCATGAAAAATGTCATTGATGCCCCACCAGAGGCATGCTACAGATGAGAAATGAGTGAGATCAGCCTGCAGACTGTGGAGATATAACTGGTCAAAGATGCTGACAGATGACTATCATCCTATAAGCTCCCCTGGAGCCTTTGGCCCTGGTGAGCTAAATACATCCATCTGTCACGCCATCTCATCCTTTACCACTGGGTGGAATTTAACCAAACTTGCTACACAAGTTGCTCGCATGGTAAGGGTGCGTGAGAGCAACATTAGCACAGAGCATGGGGATAACAGTTTGTGATGGCATGCCATCAACTATGCAATCTAGTATGTTTTTGTGGAGAAACGAGAACAAAAATTTAATATTATTGGTAAAACAGCTGGCTTATCAAGAGCTATGACTGAAGGTGTAATTTTATATAGACGTGCTAACATAGTGTGACCTTGTTTTAGATTTTAATGCTGGTCTTCTCCTGTCATCACTGATGTCAGTTTTTCCATCTGAACTGAAAAAATAAATATTAAGCTCGATTTTTTTTTTATCCCTTTCAAATAGAAATTTCTTGATAATCTTTTATTAGAAATTATCAACCAGTTTAAAATGCTTAATCAAAAAATGGTACTTTTTTCTTTACATTCTTTACACGCAGTCCAGAGTGCGGTGAAGGGACTTACATGTATAGATTTTGATTGGTCAATAAAAACACAAGTCACTAACTGATTTAAGATTTGTCATATTTTAGATAAGATTTATCCTCAAAAAATATCCTATAATTAATACAAACCTACATTTTGTATGAATTTCTTTATCTTGTATTCCCTATCAGAGCTCTCACTAGGATTTCAAAAACAGGAGTTCAGGACTCCCATCTTGCAAAAAGTAGGAGTCCCACTGGAAAAAGTGGGAGTTCCACAAATTCACACATTTCACTCAGTGGTAGTACATGTATATTTAATAATTCTTTGATGGAATGATTTTAATTAAATTGAGACAATATAACTCAATCATCTTTATTTCTTTCAAAAATAATACATGTGTAGATGCAAATTAATGCTTAATTACTACAGTAAATGTTCTAAAATGTCCTGGAATAACAAGAAGTACAGACCTTGATCTGATGTATCCTATATCAGTCTGATGCAGTCGGATCATTGACTGTACTGTTTGCTCTCATGTCTTATTCCAGAAACTGTTAACACCGTACAAATTATTAGGACATTTACTCTCGCATGCTCCAAAAGCACATAGTTTATAGCACATTTGAATTGTAATTTTCATAGGAAAAAAAAAAAAAAACAGTAAGTAAAACATAACACAGGTACTAGAATATTTTTTATACAGTTGGTATGGGTATTTTGGCATTTTCATGTTTGAACATAAACACAGACGTAAGAAAGAATAAAGAAAAACGAGGACTTTAGCTTCCATGTTTATGTTGCTCAAATCGCAAACAAAAGCAATTAAAATTATTTTCTCTGTCATCCCTAATCAGCCGAGGTCCAAAGTCGGTAACTTGACATGCAGTTCCGATTTTGTTTACATCACCTACCTGTTTTTCACCTTTAATTATGCTACCGATTAAATGTAAGTTTGTAATTGTCAAAATAGCATGATTTGAAAACGATTATCCGATTCTTGAGTAATTACTTTAATCATATCGTTTGCACATCAGTAATCCTGTCTATCACTGTTCACACTTCGCTTCACTACACACGGTCTGAGTTACCGGATTGGTCAACACAGTGTGATATCGGTTCACACCTCCTGCGGCTCAGTAAGCATGGTGCGGTAGAATCAAAGTGCTTTTGATCTGTGGGCGTTTATTTGTCTCTCAGCTCCTGGATTTTTTACGCGTGCCGACAAAAAAAAAAACATGCGCACAGGGGACTCCAGCATGGTGAAATTTATGCATCCCCGGGAAAAAGATTGCGTCCCAGTACGCGTAATCCTGCGTTTCCGAGAGCTCTGCCTATATGCAAATATAAGATGACAGAAAATGAGAAGAAATAACTTTATTACTAAAAAGTACCACACAACATGATAAAAGTGCACAATCCTAACCTTATGCCATTCTTGTCTAAGAATGCCATATTTGAAAAATGAATACCATAATCATACCTGCAACAGCTACTGTGCTCCCTGTTAAAAGGAAAAAATATGATCTGACACATATATGCATTCAAATTATAGCGAGCAACGCTCGCTACGCGCTTGCGGACGAAGTGAGCTCTACGGTAGAGAATATGATCAAGGAAAAGTAACATACAACGATATATACTTTCAGCGGAAATCGCTCTGACCAATTTTCTTCCCGTTTTCTTCCCGGAAGTTGTCATCAGAAGCTGACAGGACTTGATTATGGGTCTCATTAATAAGCGTCACAAAGTGACCAAAAACGAGTGTCAATAAGTGTCACTAACATATTTTGCTGATTATTTTTATTATTTATTAATGATTTACATAATACATGTATTTTTATATACTGATATTCATTCTTTAATGATGCTTTGAAGGACTTTTGAAGAGTGCAGATATAGGTCTGTGCTGTGCTCGCATCTAGGCTAAGCCTAATTTCATATTACATATATAAGTTGCACAATCTTATCTCTGCTTGAAATGCTTTTTTGGTTATATACAAGAATGGAATAATAATATTTTGGGACATTTATGGTTTCAATATATAACCCTAGGCACTATAGCAGAGAGGGTGTTGTTGCCGAGAGAGGTGCCACAGAAGTGGTTAAGAGAGTTTGCAATGCTGAACTTGAAGTTTATAGGTTTGAGCACAGATCAGACTATCAAATGAAAATATCTCTGTTCACCCAACACTATATTGGTACCCTTTGGGGAGAAGAGGGTTGGGTGGGTTGGTGGGGTGGGGGGGGGGGTTAATGCCAATGAAAGGAGAAGATTGGGCCCTAAGTTTTATATGGTGTTGCCCAATAAAAGATGGGTTCTAACTCCAATAGCCCTATGGCCACAAGGCTATGGGACAACTATTACCTTAACTTTATATAATCCCTGAGAAAAAAGTTTGTTAGACAGTTATATTGACTTATCGCTCACTTATCTTTACGCAAACTGAAAATAATGACTTTACCCAGCTGACTAAACTTAATGGGGTTAAATACCCAAACACCCCCAAAATTATTTGTTGCTCTGCCAACCTGCTTATGTAATAAGCCTATACTCCTAAGCATCTTCAAGGCTACTTACATAGGTTATTTCTTTTGCAGCCACAGCTCTGATATGAGCAAGTGCATTTCAGCTAAAATAGTACATATATGACTGAGAAAGATCCTAACCAACCTGCTTAGGCAGTGGGCATACTAATGAACACCTGGCTTCAGTTGTGTTAAGATCTTTCACAGTGATCCAATGCTAATGGGAGAGAAAAAAATGTCTGAATAACTTGTTTGTTTGTGTTGAGGTTTTACGGCCCTGTCAACCCAATGGGGTCATGTTGAGCGCGGTCAGTTTACCTAACCACACGTTTACTGGGCAGGCAGTCCTCTAAGCGGTTAACCAGTATTGTGCAAATTCTTTCGCCAGAAACTGACACCCGCCCTTCTTGAATCAGCGGAAGGGAGAGAATGACCGTAGAAAATATTTCATGGCCGATCTCCACGAAAGAATGTTGCCGACCTCGACAGGGTTGAACCCGCGACCTCCTGGTCTCCAGTCGGATGGCGCATCCAACTGAGCCACCGAGGCTTTTTCAAATCTCAGAATAACTTGTGAACTGATATGTAGCAATGTGATTGTCACAGTAAAAATAAAAGCATGCAGAATGCCAGAAGAGTGCAGACTGATCAGCATCTTTCAATTTCTGTAAAACACTACAACAGTCCTATTAAGTAAAAGCCCTGATCAGAGATGTGCATTCTGAACTGGGTCCTTGCTTCTTGCATATAAACTAGGCTTGTTAATGTGACTGATCACATAATGGTCATCAATGATCTAGGACAGCATGCAAGCTGTGCACAAGCTGATTAGCATCTTTATCTTTTCATAAATTATAATGTTGAACATGCTGATGAACATGGCCATGCACAATTTCATTTGGTTCACTTTCTACATTTTTTAGGTTGTCTGTTTCCTCTCATGCTAGTACGCTATATGAAATGCAGGAACCAGTCAATCTATAAATACTTCACAGAAATCCTGCAAAATCTAATGCAGTTTGCCTGCTTTGAGATGAAAACACCGCACAAAATGCTTGATTTTCTTTGTTCATTATATGAAATGGGTTTTAATCTATCTATCAACCAGGCTCATAATTAACACCAGGAATGTGCAATAGAGAGTAAAACTGACATATATATGCAACAGGGTTTCATTCACAGTCACTGGGACCTCAAACAGTTCACTTTGGACCATGCTAATTATAGCATGGTTCGGTAACCTAACATGGTCCCACTCTTGTGCCATGCCACAAATAAATTGTGGTGTACTTATAAATACACTGAAACAATCTACCTGAACCATTTGGGGGCAAAATCCTCAGAGGCAAAACGTCTTGTGAGCAAAGTAGTAATGGGTGAAACCTCTCATAGCCATAACATTTTCAAATCTCAGAGAACTTTCAGACCAATCTTACAAAACAACTAATGAAGAAATAAATAGAAATCCACATGTTTTTGTCTCTACCATATTAGGGGTGATGTCTTGTCCCAGTAGATTCAGCCAATGAGCTAAGCAGCCGTAGACAGTAAGATCAGGGTCAGCTTCTTTCAGGTTCTGTTTCATGACCTCCATCTTTTTCTCGTTGTCGGTGACCACGCCTGTAACCTTGCAGTCATAGGTTTCTTTGGCTTCTTTGATGGCATCCTGGGCAATGGACGTGCAGTCCGCGGCTGTCTTTTTGTTGGTGCCAGTATCAACAGCTGATAGGAAGTATGCAGAACCCTCAGTATGTAGACTGGTGGCGATGACGGGTGTGTTGTGGATATCACTCCATCCATCTTGCATCATGACCACATCTTTGCCCTTCAGCTCTGATATCATCCTCGTAGTAAGCTTCTCGTGGGTTTTGTCGAGGAGAGGGCCGCCGATGTCTTTGCGGTTCGGAGGATGGTACCCTGATCTCAACATTTCTATTGTCTCTCGCCAAACAGGATGGTCGGCAATGTTGAATGGCAGGTTGCGGGCATAGAACAGTTTTGCTATCTGCTCATCTAGCTGTGCCCACATGCTGGAGTCAGTTGAAATACCATAGCCACTGACACTTCGCTGCTGCAGCTTCGGTCTCTTGGCTGGAGGTTGTTCATCATCGCTGATGGGAATGGTTGGCTTAGTTGGTTCAGTTGGGTTGGTTGGTTCTGTTTTTGTCTCTAGTGGTCTTTTTTCAGCTTTGGATCTACTTAATCCAGGACATTTCTCTCTGTGTGTCTTTAGTCTTAAAACCTTAGCACTGACTTCTGCATTACAGTCCTTACACCTAGCACTTAGCTTTTTACCATCTTCTAGGACAGTATAAAAGTTCCATATGGGATCTTTGGGTTTCATTTTGACACTTTGATTTAATTACTTCTTAATCTGATAACACAAGATAACAGAATGACAATGTTTTTACACATATGAATTAACTCTGGTGTCACAAATAATCCTCCGCTCAGAGACCTATGATTGGTCCATTTTTTTTGCAAAGAGGACACACCCTAAATTAGTGTCAACAGCCCTTGGAAATGTTTTGATAGTACTTTCATACTTTGTCTAGCACTTAATTGCTTTTAAAATAGAAGCCACACTTCAAAGGTGATGATCCTAGAAATCCTCTTAATTACAGGCCAATATCATTGCTTTCCATCCCATGCAAGGTATATGCGGACATTCTGAACCGTCATTTATCAGGCTGGTTAGAAGCTAACGAGTTGCTGCATGATGGCCAAAACGGGTTTAGGAAAGGCAGGAGTTGTCTTGATCATGTTTATACCCTTTATACTATAGTAAACAATAGAAAAGCACAAAACAGGGATACTTTTGTCTGTTTTGTGGACGCTAAGAAGGCGTTCGAATACTGTAAACAGAGATTGTCTTTGGTTTAAGCTGATGAGCATCGGAATTAGGGGTAAAATTCTTGATGCGATTCAGTCATTATACAATAGTATGTCTTGTTCGGTCAAAGTTAATAATTTCCAAACAGACTGGTTTAATGTAACACAGGGTGTTAAACAAGGCTGTGTTATTTCACCGATGCTTTTCTCAATTTATGTAAACAATTTAGCGCAGGAGATAGAGAATTTAAATTGCGGTGTATCGCTAGAGAAATCGCTCCATGTATCTGTTTTGTTTTACGCTGACGACATTGCTATCTTGTCAGAAACTGAAAATGGTATGCAAATAATGTTGGATAAATTGAATGATTGGTGCGCTAAATGGCGCATTACAATAAATGAATCTAAAACAAAAGTTTTGCATTTCAGAACGAAGTCCAGAAATGTTACAAAGTTTCATTTCAAATGTGGAGATAAAACAGTAGAGGTTGATAGTTCATATAAATATCTAGGTTTTTGGATGAACGAATTTCTAGATATGAAGCTTTCTGTAAAAGAGATAGCAAAGTCAGCTAGCAGAGCTCTTAGTGCTATATACTCGAAATTTTTATGTGTTGGGGGCATGAGTTTGTTTGTTTATACCAAACTCGTTGAGTCTGTAGTTGAACCCGTGTTGTTCTTTTGTTCCGGCATTTGGGGACATATGAAATTCAGTGAAGTCGAATCTGTTTACAATAAAGCATGCCGTTATTTTCTTGGTGTAACCAAATACTGCTCTAATCTTTCTTCAAGGGGCGATATGGGTTGGGACTCGTGTGGGGTAAAACAGAAGGTCGAAACTGTTCGTTTATGGTGTAGATTAAGAAATATGCCGGTACATAGAACCATGCGGCGTGTTCATGAATGGTCTTTTCTTGTAGGTAGATCATGGGAGCAGAAAATGTTGAAGTTCATTGACAATCATAACTTGAGGGAGCAAATGTTAACCGGAAGTCCTAATAAACCACACTGTGTTGCTACCGCCCGTACGTGTCTACTCGAATCCGACCGTACTAAATGGCATCAACAATTAATGCATAATGGGAATGCCGCAAATGGCAATAAACTACGAACGTACAGACAACACAAAAATGTTTTAAAAACTGAACATTACGTCACATGTAACTTGAGTAGATGACATAGACGGACTCTTGCAAAATTTCGAAGTTGCAATCTACCACTTGCAATTGAAACGGGACGGTATACCCGACCGAAAACCCCAGTATTTGAGCGATTATGTAAATTTTGTGATACCAATGCCATAGAAGATGAAACTCACTTCTTAGTGGATTGTGAATTTTATAGCGATCTTCGGTATCAGCTTTTTAAATCTGCTCAAAGTATCGATAATAGTTTTATATACTATGACTCTCTGAGCAAACTCATCTTTTTAATGAATTGTGATAAATTGCAATACCAGTTAGCCAGTGTTTTATATAAGATGAATAGAAGGAGATTTTTGACTGCACAAAACTAGAACACTTTTTTTTTTCTGTCAAAAAAATCGTGTGATCTTTCATCACAGAAACTCCTGGATATACAAAGGGCCTTCTAACGGGGTTTGGACGGCTCTTTGCATGATTCTTTTTACACATTTACCTGGCACTCGGGAATGCAGTTTAAACAGTCGTAAATAACACGTAACTATCTTTGTTAACCATATGATATAATTTTTTATATGTAAATATGTATGTTATAAAAGTGTCTCATTTGCCTAACTAGGCAGGATCCCGAATATTTTAAAGTTTTACCTTAAATGTATTTTATTTGTATATTTGAGATGTGACACTTAAATAAACTATTACTTACTTACTTACTTACTTCAAAGACAATTGTTGGCCCTAGAAAATGTTTTGATAGTACTTTCAAGCTTTGTCTAGCACTTAATTGCTATAAGAATAGAAGCCACACTTCAAAGACAATCTTCATGCATGACCTGCTAATTAGTGACTAACAAATGGGCATACTTTTATAAGTATTGTTTTCAAGTTTTTGTGTTTTATTATAATTTTCACACTTCAAGAGTTAAATGCTGCATTTGGATATATTAGATATGAAAATTGGTGTTTGTTCTTTGTTTATAGTCTTTGACAAGACTTAATTGATAATCATGTCTTTAATGTTAAGAAGGATAAAGGATTTGTCCAAATTTTAGCAAAATTAGCTTAATCTTATAAAGACTCCTCTAAAGAAATAAATTGAGAGAGAGAGATCAGCAGAACATATTCTTTAAAGTATACATGTTCAAACTTAAAGCCATGAAAAAGTTAATGTTTGGGTGGTAAAGGTTGACTTCTAAGGTGTTTGAATAGGACTTTTACAGCCTCAAAATATTTTTTTTTCCATATATTAAAGACAATTTTCATATTTAAGCAATCAAAGTTAGTTTACATTTCTTAATGATACTGGTAATGGAAAGAGTATGCATGGTTTGACCCATGAACAGATCTTCATATGACCACCTAGATTTCAATCGACCAATCAACCACTATTGACCACTATTGACCAGTATTGACTGGTTAAAGCCAGTATTGACCGCTGGCCCGGTCAATATGAGTATTGACCGGTTTTTTGCCAACCTTGTACCATAAGCTTTGTCTGTTTAAATAAAGGCTTTTGACTGTTTTGTCATTTAAATCAAGGCGTTTGACTATTTTGGTAGATCTTTAAAGTTATTTTTGTAAAAATCTCACAAAATTTTATCAAATCTCCCTTAAAAATTGGCCAAACCTCACAGATTTCAGTCCACAGCTTATGGCATGTATTATTTTGGCAGTTCCGTTAGTGACAAGTCCGGGTATTATTAGGTCCGAGAAGTATTCTAAAGCTGAAAAATGTCTTATTTCTGCATTACATGTCAGAAAGAAGTAGATGGCCGTCGCCATGCTATTTCTTGTGACTGTGTGAGTGATAGTAGCATAGGCTTTGTGGGACAGGTATTTATTTATTTAATTTGCAATTATTTCGCCATTACTGATTTCACGTTGAGTTCACTGTACTTTCCGTTTCAGTTTTTGAATGAATAGTAAAATTTGTATGATTGCAAATGAGCTGGGCTACAAGACGTTACTACAAGACGTTATACTACCTAATATATTAACTTGATCTACTTAAATTTTAGAGGGGGGGGGGGGTTGAAATGAATAGGGGGACGAAATGACTAGGGCAAAATGACCAGGGGCGAAATGGTTTGGGAGCGAAACATCTCGGAACCGTTACATTTCACATGCTCTAATTCTCATAGCCTACTTCCTGGCCCATTTGCCCAGTTGATCAATATCCTTTTGGAGTTTTGATGCTATCAATCTGACGATAGCAGACTCAGTCATTAGCGAACAATCTCAGATTCTATTCCAACCATGATGTCATTTATATACAAGGAAAACAACAGTGGACCGAGAACAGTGCCCTGTGGCACACCAGACAAAACAGGTGCCCATTGAGATTTTGCTCCTTTGACTTTACCTTTGTTGCCTATTGCACAGAAATGAATCCATCTATACTAAAGTTTTTCCACATGCCATATCCATGGAGTTTGCATTTCAGAATTCATGAGGAGTGTCTAAGGCCTTCTCGAATATGAATGTATCTACTTATTCGAGAAGGCCTTAGACACTCCTCATGAATTCTGAAATTCCATGAATGTATCTACTTGACCTCCTGCATCCAAATCAAATTTGGCTAATTTTGCACCAACAATATTCACTTTTGTCCACACCATCTCACAATCTGTGGACACCTGGGGTTGTTCAGTCAGTAAATATAAGAAAAAATAAGAGAAATCCTTTCCCCACCCATCAACTGATTTCCCTCAGGCTCAGAGCAGATTTACCTTTTTATTTTAGCGGTTTTTGCCGTTAAATCTACGGTAGCCATCTCAAAATCTTGCCAACACCAAAACAATTGGATAAGAAGCCAAGTATGATCTCTGTCTAAGAATGAGAACCAATGTTTAAACGTTGAATTCAACTGAACGTTTTGGTTGCCGACGAAAACATTTTGCACGGAAGCATGATTCCGTACATTTGCCAACAACGCAAGTTTATTGGATAAAAAACAGGTGCTTGACTGGTTTACAATTATTTTGCTTCGGGAATTGCAGATTTCCTGAACCAGTCAATTTACCACAACTATAGCAATACGTAAAAACAAGCCAGAAAATTGAATAGAATATTTCATTCCAGAGGTGGATTCAGTGGGTTCGCGGGGTTCAATAGAACTCCCATTTGACTCAAAATTTCTGTTTCATGGAAAATTTTGCACAATATATTTACCCTAAATATTCACACCGTTACTCTTTACCAGACTTCTCTTCAATAAGTCAGTTTTGCTACTTATAAATGTGTTGATGTTTGAATGAGTGGTAAACAGTGTACACCTGATTCCTCAGCTTCCAATGTATACACAGACACAATAAAAATGTGGGATGAAAACGCTGAGACCCCTTAGACGTTCTAACTAATCTCTTTATCTAAAATTTCCATATATAAGAACGCAAATGTGTGTGTAATACCAGAACATTGAACTTGCTGATCAGCTTATCTTAGTATTTAACATAAGACTAAGTTCCTTTAGAAAAACTTGAATCAAAATTTGACTGGCGATCATTTGTAAAGTAATCATTCAAAGTTCCCTTTATATAAAATGTCTATCACATACAGATCGCAGTTACCGTTTTAATAAGACGTACCTTTCAGTGAGCTTTTGATATTGATACCATATGAGCCATCACAAGCGAAAACGTTTTTTTTTTTTTTTTTGTTTTTTGTTGTTTTTTTTCAAACGTGCGGAAAAATGCACATATTCAGATGATCCTGCGCATACGTGAAATTTAATCCTGGACTTTGCAATCCATTTTCATACATTCTGTAATATCCAATGGTTCTAACAACAGACAGAAAATTATGCACTGATCATACTGCGCATATTCCCAGGCTGATCTCGGCTTTCGCTACTGCCCGTATATGCCCGACGACACATTTTGGCATATAACATAAGAATAACCTCCTTTGTAAAATAAATGAATGGCGTTCTGAATCAAAACTTTTCAATCAACCTCTCTGCTCGAAAATCAAATATACGACGCAAATTCCGATGTAATAAGACCAAAAGCAACAGTAGGGAGCTTGCTGCTCAGCTTACCATACTATAAAACTGGCGATCCATTTTGAATTATTCGAGCAAAATGCAATATCTGAAATGTTCAATAAATATAGGATGCAAATTTTGGTATAATATAAGACTTAAAGCAACATTACGGAGCTTGCCGCTAAGCTTATGTTACTTTACAACATAAAATAATACTCTCCTTGATCAAATTCCAAATATGACTGGCGTCTCATTTTGAAATATGCAAGCTGAAGTCCTTATCTGAGATGCGCATCAAATATATGGCGCAATTTTGATTGTTATAAGACCAGAGGTAACACTACCGGTTGTCGTTCAGCTATTCTTGGTATTAAACATAAGAAAAATCTTCTTTCATAAAATTCCGAATTTGACCGGCGATCTATTTGGAAATATTCAAGCAAAGTCATTATCTGAAATGTCTGTCAGATATATGACACACATGTGGACAAATGAGTGCGAATAGACAGAAAGGTGCGAACAAATAATGTAGATCCGGATCAAACTGCACCCCACACACAAAGGAACTGTTATTTTAGCATTATTAGAATGTGGAGTGTGCGAGTCCGATTATTTATCAATACAGCACCATTCTGTTCTATTACGAGGTACAAAACTGTATGTAAAATATTAACAATATTTTTAAGTCATTTCCAACGTTTTTTTTTTTTTTTTTTTTTTTTTCTGTTATTCGTTTAGACATACATAGACTGGATCTACTACCAAAATTATTCAATTAAAAGTTCCACGACTTAGTAGGGTATCTCAAATCGGGTCCGATATACACTAAAGCATTTTTTGTTGTTGTTTATTTTGCTTATTATTATTATTATTATTATTATTTCGTGTAATTATTCTCTTATTCCAAAGATAATCATGGCATTGAATAAACAAACTAGTATGGCTAGCTAACGAGACTGCGGGTTGACGCCTCGAGGTTGAGCACTAGCCACTGAGGTTTCATTACGAAAACACGCCTATTCAGATATATAGAAAATTTCACCTCCAAAAACTGATTTTTTTTTCAGATAAAAAACTCTGATATTTTTTATATTTCTGCTCAAAAAACATAGATTGTGGGTACTCGTTAGACGAGGCGGTTCTAACGAGTACCCAAAATCTATGATTTGGACAGAAATAAGGAAAATAATGTAAACCCCAGTTTTACTGTATAAAAGTGGGGTTTAAGGGGGTCGAAACCATATAGGCGTGTTTTCGTGATGGTTTTGAAAGGCAACAAATGTTGTTCAAATTCCTTTACAAAACAGAATTAATGTAAAAAATGTAAACAATCATAACCAACTGCTGTTTATGAAGTAAATATCAATTTATACTTTATGCACTTTTATAGTTGCACCTGAAGATAAATTTTAAAATTTATCGACTGAATTTGAAATTACAAATTAGATAGCGCTCGACTTTAAAATCGGAACAATTGCAAAACAGTTCGTGGATCCGAAGCCTTTGAAAGGGCAGGCTGATCCTCTACTGTTTCAGGACACTTAAAACCGCTTAAAATCAGGAACAGGACCAAACACTGCTAAATCAGATTCAGAAAGTATTCTGTGTTTAGTGTCATACAAATCGCGCACAAGTATAGCCCCATCACTAGACCAGGCACTTTTCATGAGGTTGTTTTTTGCCATCCTGCGGGCTTTCATTAACAGTTCTTTTCTGGATTTGGTCAGGTCTTCATTTATGAACACACCCGCATAACCCCTAACTTTAGCTTTTGTTCGCTCACCATACACCTTACGACGGACGCGATAGGACGTAAATTTTACTATGATGTCCCTTGTCTCCCAGCCCTCATTGGACCGACTCGGTGGCTCCGTTCAATCTCATCAAGCTTTACCTCGACATCAATGGCTCGCGCCATGTCAATGACGTATACGTCAGTGTTTTCAGACGAGTCCTCAGGAACGCCAGGAATTGTCAGACAATTTCGTCTGCTATATTGCTCTGCGACGTCTGCCTTAGTCTCAAGTAAGGTAACCCTTTGCTTTAGATCAGCATTTTCTTTCTGTAATTCATTAACTTGAGATTGTAGGTTATGAACGGTTGTAGTCAACCCTTCCACCACATCGTCTATGATTGCAGTAATCATGGCATTTAGTCTTGGCTCAAAACTAGCTCTGAGAATTTCACCAATAGTTTTCAGATCATTTTCGGCCAGAGTTATGTGTGTGTGTGTGTGCCGGTTTCACTACACCCGTATCGTCACCTTCTGCTTCCTGAATGTTTGCTTCCATTGACTCAGCCATAACTGACAAGTCAGAAATATCAGAAGTGTCTTCTTCTCGTGACTCAGAATTATTTGACAATGATAATTTATTCTTTTTTAAGTCAGTGGATTCTTCAGGCGATGAGAGCACACGTTTCTTGGTAGTGGAAGTAGTAACTGGAGTAGCTGTACTGTACATCCCTCAATGTTAAATTAACTTTTTTGAGTAGTATACATTGAAAAAAAAATGCCGTGGAGTTCCCCTTGACATGTACTCACATCTATAAGCACTAAAATAGACTAAGATCTATATATAGATCATGAGTACTTCTGTTAGAAAATGAGTAGATAGGTGAAACTTTGCATTAATTTAAACAGAAACCCTTAAAAAGTCTCCTTACTGTTTAACAAAAAAAGTAAGAGAAAAGTCCAGGGAGTGCCACAATCACAAACCGCAGCCCTTCCCAGACCCCAAGAGGAAAAGGAAACCGACAAATTTAAACAAGCACGAACCTAACAAACGTTCGAAAAGCACTAAGATTAGCTCTCTCTTCCCCAAGCAAAGGTAATTGCAATACTAAAAGGACTGAAAAACACAAGAACAAAATGACACACGGAAAGACATACAACAAATCGCCTCGTAGAATAAACCACAAAGCAACAAGGAGTAAGACTAACACCGGGACCACCGCCTTAGAACGGTCGGTAGAGCAAACCACCGGTGGGTTTAAAGCACTTTTACAGCTAGCTAACTTCACCCTGGGTCCCGATGCTACTCTTAATACATACATACATAAAAATTCGGTTCGCATAAAGGCTCCCAATTCAGTCAATGCATCAAAGCGAAAACATAAAAATCAAATTAATCACTATAATAAACAAAGACGAGTACTCATGGCCAAAGACATATCGTCAAGCCCCAACCCGCTGGTTAAAGTTTTACGAAGAGGCCGTCATTGAGTCTGAGGCCCGAACTCTGTTACCCAAATTTAATTGAATATCTTGAATTGTTAAAAGAAAATATTTGTAGCTGAAACATTTCAGAATATTTAACAAAAAGTACCACATAAAAAGTACCGCCTTGGAACGGCCAGTAAAAAATAATTTTGCCCGTGAATTTGCCTCATTTCTGAAACTATGCTGATGTTCATGCAATTGTGATTTCATATACGTTGGTTTGGTAATGTTTGTTCATTTTCTGTCCATCGTTTGGTGCCTCGGAAAGACTGTGCTTCGTGATTGTGGTATTTTCTGTACACTTTCACTTATACTTTTATAGTTATAAGTACTAAATCTTCATAGAACAGATATTTCGTTTAAGTCTCAATTAAAGTTTATGCATAAACGTAAACAAGCTTATGCAACATGCATTTTTATACGTATTTTGTTCTTTGCAATAAAGGCGCAAAAGTTTTGTGTTAAAATCTGTTTAAATGTTTTTGTAGAATTTCACACACACACACACACACACACACACACACTGACATAAGAAAAAGATTAAAAAAAGGCTACCAAAATGAATAAAAATACCTATATATTTAAAATATTTTATAGGTTAGACGGGTATCTTATTTGTTGTGGTGGGTATTTAACATTAAGTATATTACAAAGGCTTGTTCAGGTCTTCCATCCGGTGCAAATATGTCTTGAAAGAACACAGACGCGCCACTAATTTTATTGAAATAATAACAAACCGAAAGAAAAAAAAATCATCATTCCGATTGTTAGCATCTTACAAACCTTATAGAATGAAAATATTATTAAACATAGCAATGTACTAGCACAGAGAGAGAGAGAGAGAGAGAGAGAGAGAGAGAGAGAGAGAGAGAGAGAGAGAGAGATAATAATTATATCAATATTATTGCGACTACTACTACTAATAACTTTTTTTTTTCAGTTCCGATAGATAGAAACATTAATGGACATATAAACCAATAATTAGACACGCGTAAAATAATGTGATTGATTGACTGGATCAAAACTGAGTAATGTCAATTATCTCATCGGCATGCGTCTGTGTTTACAAAAGTTTGGTGAAAAGTCAAATAAACAAACAATGAGAGAGAGTGAGAGAGAACAACTAATTCATTATACCTCAAATATTACATGTATATCTTATCTGAGAAAGATAGGCTGAAAGTTTAAGCTAATATTGTCTAATAATAGTGTTCATATGATAAATTGCACGCCCTAGGCTACCTTAATTGATGAAATATATATATTTTTTTCCAAAAGTACAGTATTTGTGACAAATTCAGTCGAAGTTAATGAAAATGCATTCTTAAAAACACACACAAAAAAAACAAAACAACAGAACAAACCTTCATTAAGAAACCTACTCGCAGGTGGCATTAGAGAACTAGTAATTACATTCAGAGACATCGTGTGACGGCAATAACTTTATATTCGCACACTAACGCACACACACACGCACGCATGCGTGCGCACACATGCATGCAAATATGTATATGCATGTGCATACGTGCATATATTTGCATTTGCAAACGTATATGCGCACAAAAATACACGCACGAATGTATATGCGCGTGTACACACACACGCATGCGCATACGCGCATGCATATGACGCTCTCGCACACACACACGCACGCACGCGCACACACACAAACACACACATACACATATCGATATATATCGTCGTACTGCCGCCGCTACAGTGTCACAAGTAGAGCGAGATTAAGATAGCGTCAGCCCAACACCTTGTGCTGCTGATGGGGTATATATGGGATGTAATCCAAATCATTACGAAAACACGCCTATTCAAATATATTGAAAATTTTACAACAAAAAAAAAGAGGAAAAATTTCAGATAAAAAATCAGATATTTTTCATATTTCTTCCAAAACATAGATTGTGGGTACTCGTTAGAACCTCCTCGGCGAGGCGGTTCTAACGAGTACCCATAATCTATGTTTTCCAGCAAAAATAAGAAAAATAATGTATACCCCTGTAAACCCCTTGACGATTTATTAAATAGTGACAATATTTACTTTGACCAAATGGTGGATCGGATATACCCTACAGAACTCCAATTAAATAGAGCAAATTCTTCCGATACCGAGGCACCTGTTTTGGATTTGAATCTGTGTATATCTAATGGTACAGTTTCCACCAAAATTGTGATAAACGGGACGATTTTGATTTTGATATAGTCAATTTCCCTTTTCTGGATGGTGATGTCCCCCGGCGTACCTCATATGGGGTATACATATTTCAACTTATTAGATTCGCCAGAGCTTCTTCAAATCTTAATGACTTTAACTACTGTAATAAAGCCCTTTCTGCCAAATTTCTTAGGCAGGGCTATCGTTATTTTAAACTTCGTAAGGCGTTTTCGGAATTTTATCGCAGACACAGTGCCTTGTTAGAAAAATATAGCGTCAGTCTGAAAACACTTCTGCAACAAGGTATATCGGAACCAGAACTTCACGGTGACTTAGTGTACAGATTTAGAAAAATTGTAGGTAAATCTAACTTTTCGGAGAAATTCAGAAAACTTATTAATCGTTATAAAAGAATTGGCTATAGCCTGGATATTATGCGCAGACTGCATGCCTAGTTGTCAACCCAATCATTGTTGATGGCTATGCTTTACTCTTTAATTGCACGACGGCGGTTCGGGCCTCTTCGTAAAACTTTAACCAGTGGGTTGGGGCTTGACGATATGTCTTTGGCTTGACCCGCCGTGGTTCAACTACTGGTTTTCATTTAATCTGGCATACTGTAGAATAAGCCATGAGTACTCGTCTTTGTTTATTATAGCGATTAATTTGATTTTTATGTTTTCGCTTTGATGCATTGACTGAGTTGGGAGCCTTTATGCGAACCGAATTTTTATGTATTTCTGTATTAAGAGTAGCATCGGGACCCAGGGTGAAGTTAGCTAGCTGTAAAAGTGCTTTAACCCTCCCCCTCCCTCCCCCAGCCCCACCCCCGGTGGTTTACTCTACTGACCGTTCTAAGGCGGTGGTCCGGGTGTTAGTCTTACTCTTTGTTGCTTTGTGGTTAATTCTACGAGGCGATTTGTTGTATGTCTTACCATGTGTCATTTTGTTCTTGTGTTTTTTTTCAGTCCTTTTAGTAATGCGATTACCTCGCTTGGGGAAGAGAGAGCTTATCCTAGTGCTTTTCGTACGTTTGTTCGATTTGTGCTTGTTTGGATTTGTCGGTTTCTTCTTCCTCTTCGTGTCTGGGGAGGGCTGCGGTTTGTGATTGTGGCACTCCCTGGACTTTTCTCTTACCTTTTTTTTACTATATAAAAGTGGGGTTCAAGGGGGTCAAAATTATATAGGCATGTTTTCGTGAAATAACCACATCTAATATCGTTGGTATTATTGATTGACTCTTTCTTCCATATTGTTGATATGTCTTCATTTAATGTTTTGTGATGTCTGTAGTTTAGCTGTGGGGTTGATTTGTAAATATTGTTATATAATAGGGTGTTCAATTATTTTAAACATCATGTTTACTTTGTTTCCATAAATAGCTTTATTTACTATGTTTCCAAAAATAACTTTCTAGAACAACATGTTTACAATAACATGATGTTTATGTTCTTGAATCTGGACTGAGATTTTTGGCATATCATGGAATATTTGGAAGTTTCTTGAAGGAACCTAGAAAATAAGAGATGCTTGCAGTAAATTCTTTTTCTAGACTGTTCTTTGATATTATATAAGGAGAAAAGATTTTCATCTGGGCATCTTTGTACACTTTCACTGGAAATTATTCTATACTGGATTACTTCAATATTTTATTCATTCTGGACTTAAAATCTGAATTCAGGAATTTTAAATTGTGGGATCAGAAACTGATATTCAAAGGATTTGTTTTATAAATTCTTGTGGATTATTTTTTAGGGACTTTGCGACATAAACTTGAAAGGTACTGTTCACTTACATTCTTTTGTTTTGAATCTTATTTTTTGTGAATAAATATTGTTGATAATTTAAAGCTTGTTGTTGGTTTCACTTTCATTTCTTTCTCGTTACGCCTGGTTCGTAACAATATGTGTGCTCGCATGCTTTCATGTTTTCTTCAGTTATAGTTCTGTGTTTTGGACATTTTACTTTTCATTTTTACTTTTTTTTACGTTTACATGCTTTTGTAATAACATATGTACCACAACTATCAAAAAAATATTAATTTCATTATCATACTTCTAAAATATGATCCTGTCCATCTTATTACCTGTTTATGTGTCTAAAGTACTATATTGGATGCACGGCAAACAGTGCAGACCCCGAACAGATGCGGCTTTTTTAGCGTAATGTAGAGAGAGAGAGAGAGAGAGAGAGAGAGAGAGATTCTCGGTATGGCGTTTGTTAGGGCTTTGTGTCTTGCCTTGTGTCTTACCTTGTGTCATTTTGTTCTTGTGTTTTAGCAATGCGAGTATCTCGCTTGGGGAAGAGAGAGCTAATCTTAGTGCTTTTCGTACGTTTGTTCGATTTGTGCTTGTTTGGACTTGTCGGTTTCCTCTTCCTCTTGGTGTCTGGGAAGGGCTGCGGTTTGTGATTGTGGCACTTCCTGGACTTTTTTTTTTTTTTTTTTTTTTCTTTTTTTTTTGCCAGATGTGTCCCCAGTTTCAGGACACCATGAATTACTGAGTAATACACCTCTTGCATAATATTAGTTACTTTCATTAAAAAATGAAATATTGAACATAATTATTCTTCGACAAATGTATGTATGATTTATATAGCAGTACATTGTGACTTTTGGGATGAATCAACTATTTTTTGCAGTCGACAGTTACATTTCAACTGGTGGATGAATGTCATTAGACGTATCACCAGTTAACATTCTGATTCTGAACTTCATTGATCTGCTTAAATATTATTAAATATTAAGTAATGGTTTTGCATGTTCATTTTATCTAAAACTTTGCGAATGCTGCATCAAACTATTACACTGAAGTTTATGGACCGAATTTGTTATGGACCGAGTTTGCTATGGGCCGAATTTGTCATAGGCCGAGTTTGTTATGGGCCGAGTTGTCCCGGAACCTCGATAGTATATGGGTCTCAGACTCAATGACGGCCTCTTCGTAAAACTTTAACCAGTGGGTTGGGGCTTGACGATATGTCTTTGGCTTGGCCCGGCGTGGTTCAACTATCGGTTTTCAATTACTCTGACACACAGCAGAATTGCTATGAGTACTCGTATTTGTTTATCATGGTGATTAATTTGATTTTTATGTTTTCGCTTTGATACATTGACTGAGTTGGGAGCCTTTATGCGAACCGAATTTTTATGTATTTCTGTATTAAGAGTACCATCGGGACCCAAGGTGAAGTTGAGTGGCCGTAAAAGTGCTTTGAACCCGCCCCTCCCCCTTCCCCGCCCCCCACCCCCTCCCCCCCGCCCCGCCGGTGTTTTTTTTTTTTTGTTTGTTTTTTTTTTTCTACTGACCGTCCTAAGGCGGTGGTCCTGGTGTTAGTCTTACTCGTTGTTGCTTTGTGGGTTATTCTAGGAGGCGATTTGCTTTAAGTCTTGCATTGTGTTATTTTGTTCTTGTATTTTTCAGTCCTTTTAGCATTGCGATTACCTCGCTTGTGGAACAGAGAGCTAATCTTAGTGCTTTTCGTACGTTTGTTCGAGGGTCCTACTAATCACCCCATGGCACCCCACGGCACTAAATTATTTCATTGTATTTATTAATTAAATGCTGAAATTACACCAGGGTATTAGTCTTATTTATCAAAATTTGTTTATGATAGTTTAAGACATTAACCTTACTTCAAACGCTTATCTCGGGGTATCTAAACACTCAATATAAATTCTCTGTTTATTTAAATAAGATGAAAACAAGCATTACAAAACTATTAATGTCCCGATAATCCCAAACATATATTTTATGTAAATTTACATATATTTTGATGCCGTGGGGTGCAAAAATTTACGAGAGGTTTAAACATAACAACAATTTTAATTCAAACACAAAACTATTATTGTCCATCTAAAACACATATTTTATGGTAAATATACATTTCTTTTGATGCCATGGGGTGCACAAAAAAAAAAAAAAAAAAAAAAAAAAAAAAAAAATACTAGAGATCTGACATAATATTTTAAATAAAACACAAGTCATCAATATAAATTCTCTGTTTAATATGATAAAGTTTTACAAAACTATTCTTGTCCATCTAAAACACATATTTTATGGTAAATATGCATATATTTTGATGACGTGGGGTGCCATATCGGGTGATTAGTAGGACCGTTTGTTCGATTGGCGCTTGTTTGGTTTTGTCTGTTTGCCCTTCCTCTTCGTGTCTGGGGTGGGCGGCGTCTTGTGATTGTGGCACACCCTGGACTTTTCTCTTACCTTTTTTTTCAAAATATGTAGTTCGGAAAACAAATGACCACTATGTGTTTTCTCTAAGTTCAAACATTTTTTTTTCTGACATGAAATGACCAAAAGTTGATCAAAGTTCTTGAACATTCTTAATTTCTCCATAAATGCATACTTTGTGGCATACAAATAAACACGGTATATTTTATATACAGCCGTGTAGCCTAATGTGGCGCATCTGCCAATGCTGCTCACTCAAATATTTCTCCCAAAAAATCCCAAAGTATCATTTTGTGGGCGTATGTGATGAAACATATCAAAAGGTACTTGGCCATTACAATTTGCATGGGGAATCAGGAGTTTATTTATAAATAATGAGGAAAATGTTGTTTTCACTAAAACCAAAGGACCCTTTTCACTGAACGTGAAATTTAAAAGATGGTTTTGCCAGTGTGAACAATGAAAATGGCACAAATATATTCTGAATTGATTAGTGATAATAGAAATGCATCTTTAATCTAAAAACATTTTTATGTCCAAGGCAACAGGCAAAATTCTAACAGGTGCGCGATATTGGCAGACATTTTTTATGACACACAAACAAGGGGCTTGTGAAGTTGAGGGATTGTTATCTGCTAAATTTGAAGAAGAAATTAAATGAAAATAAACTTGTTTTATTTCTATTAGTCTTCGTTCTAGTACATTTAAAAATTAAAACTGGTCCAGCGAACTTTTTTAAATTCATCTCAAATTCTTAGGTGCGCTGAATAGGCCGACAGCAGTGTATGATAATTATTATTATGCGGTGGTCCGTGATTGGAAAATAAATTCTATTCTATTCAGTGTCAACTGAATTGCATTGTGGGACATTTACATATCGTTCAGCTCGCGGAGTCTCGTGTGCTTCCTTTCTCAATATTTCCATCATGGGGCACGCAAATATTTGGAATTCGCATCCGAAAAAGTTCGGTCCAGGCTCTAGATATTGGTATAAATTTTGATTATTATATACAAGATCGACCGATTTTCTTCCTCATAAATCTGAATAACCACTTTTTGTCTAATTCCTCACGGAATCTGGGGAAATGCAACGAACTATATTAAAGTCATCAGTTTTCGCGGTTCAAGGGCTGGCAATAAACGGGTACGTACAAACACCGGATCGGGCTCAATTACCGGATCGGACCCGGTTTTCTGTGCTATGGTCATTTTTTCTTCGATATTTTATTCTTTATGCACAGTTGGAAGAGGTTTACAGCATACAAAACTATTTTTACCTCACACCTTCATTCCAATATAAAAAAACCGGACCAAACATAACTCCACCCATATATATATATATATATAGCCAAACGGCTAATGTAGGCTATGCTAGGAGTCTGTAGCATTTGCATTAGGTTCGGATGACAAACCAGCACCAAACAGCGGGACAATGTCGGACCGACAGCGATACGTTGTTACATGGTATCGCCGTCGGCCAACACCGGACGTCAGCCCGACGTCGATATGGCATTCTATGTTGACTGTGCAGATTCTAAATTATGAGATTATCTAGCAACAAATCAATGGCCCGTTCTTCTTACCCAGCAGGCACAAGTCGCAATGGCAACGTCAAATCAACGTTCTTGCAACGACGTAGATGTGACGTTGCATAAAAGTAATGACGTTGCACGTACGTTGATCTGACGTCGCAATTACAGCATGTGCCTTCACTCTCTATCCTATATATATAACGGCAGATCAAGTTTGACTTAAGACGTTAATTTTCCTTGTCGCTACTAGAGTCTGAATGTTTGTTTTTTTTTGTGGGGGGGGGGGGGGCGGCTGACACCGTCTTTGGTCTTCTTACGTTTTGTTTTGGCTTTTTGCCAAGTGTTTTGGGGGCTACCACTGTACATTATCCATCGGTGGACGTAACTAACTTCTTGTTCTTAGGTATGTAGTTTCGAAAACGGAAGTAAGCCCTGTTTCTTTGACGGGCGTTTTTTGAGACTCAATCAGTTTTGGAGAGTTTAAAATGGCTATGTGTTTCAGCAAGTCTGCGTGAGCAAGAATCACATTACCAGTAATCAAACACAAAGTTCAAAAAGCTTATCAATCAATCTGTCAAGTGTCATCCAAAACACATATCACTTCTAATTGAATGATATGATGAGCTATTTTTTCTTCTTCTAATTAATGCTGGGGATTAAAATTAGTAATTGACTGATATATGGAAATGATGCTGCGAGTGATAAATTAATATAGTGATTGACTGATAGCAAAGTGACGACGGGGTGATAGTATTGAATCCGCTAATGAAATAGCATCACATACATAATTAAAAAACTAATACAGTATTAAAAATAACAACTAGAAAGAAAAAATAAAAAAAATAAAAATCAAAATAATAGTCAAAATAGGGTCCGATCCGGTAATTGAGCCCGATCCGGTGTTTGTACGTACCGGCAATAAACCACTGCTGCATTCAAAAGTGTAAGTTACTCGCGAATGTTTTACCGTGGATCCATCGTTCGGTTGGTGCTTATCATTTGGTTCAGAGCATTTAATTTTTATAAGTTTTCTTTCTTCCACTTCGCTGTCTGGCAATGGAATAGACTTCCTGCTAGTTGTGTACCTGCCTATACAACAGACCTGTTTTTTATAACCTGATTTTAATCTCCTCTGTTTTTAACAGCTAACACTATCATCATTCTAGATAAAATCGCGTGAACACAGCACAGATCCAGAGATCAGTATGACACATCACTTGCACACAGAAATTGAAACCCCAATCAATTGTATGCGTTGTACTGAGAAGTCGCTACTTTGTATGAAGGGAAATAATTATACAAAAGGGACGATTGGCATTGGGACTATCGGCATGGATCTCTTCAGACAAAATAAACCCTAAAAAATTACGAAAACCTGCAGTTTCGTCTCATTTGATGGAGGTGATAACCTTGGTTTTCCTGGCCTACAGTAACCAAAGTTTAGCTGGAATATTTCATAGAATTTGTTTAGATTCATTGAACCCTAATAATGAGCATAAGAACAGCTTATTTCCTCTTACCAAAAGTAATTGCTATTTGAATAGCTTGACAATTTGTCAAGTTTTGTCAATTGATTAATGATTAATGTACAACGATAAAAACAGGATGGTACCTTTGGGAGAGAAAACAATGGCGACTGAATTAATAATAGAATTAATAATTAATAAATTGATATATGGTATTAATACAATCATAAAATGTGGCACCTCACAGCCTGTAAAATTTCAGTTACCGTAGTCTCGTTTTGGAGCAAGATCAGAAATGAAATTATTTTTTATAGCATTTCTGAATTAATGTTGCCAACATTAATTCAAATAGAAAGGAAGGCAATGATCTGGAACCGATGCAATTACTTAACACCTTCCGTCCTAGACACCAAAGGGAAAGGACACACTTAAAGCAACAGCAAAGTCTTTATTCAGCATATGGGTGAACTAGTTATATATGTGCAAAAAATGGCAATAAATCATTAAATATGAGAATTTAGATATCTAGAACAATTAATCATCATAGCAAAGCACATTGACTTGGTGGGAAAAGAAACTGACTAACACAAACCCTCAGAGATGTTTTTCAATGTAAGGCTGAACTAGTTGTATATATGTGAAATAAATTGTGATAAATCATAAAACAAGATAATGTTAATAAGGCAGAAGGTTTTATCATTACGGCAAAGAACCCTGACCGCTTGGGGAGGAAACTGACTAGGGTGGGGGAAGAAACTGACCAGTTGGTTTCTTCCCACCCCACCCACATTTTTCAGCATAAGTGAACTAGTTAAATAAGTGTAACAAATTAAATAGCTAGAACAATTTATTATTACCGCAAAGTACCTTGACTGGGCGGGGGAGGGGGAAGAAACTGACTAGTTAGTTTCTTCCCCCCACCGACCCACCCTCTTTGTGAGGGTGGTCGGTTGGTGCGAAGGTGCCGTGTAAGTTGCGTCACCGGGGCATCCAACTGTTATTAGCTTATAGTTGGGCAAGGCCTGCTATCCTTGTAGCAGGTAACAGGCCTGCCAGTGAAACCTATAAAACCTATAATAACCTATAATTTTGTGTCAAACCTATAAAACCTTTATTTTGTTCATAAAACCTGTAAAAAGCCTGTATTTTCATGAAAAAACCTATATTTTTCACATTTTGAACCTTCTCGCGACTCAGCCCTAACTTTTCTTCAAAATGCCCTACTATTTTTACTTTTTAGTCCCAAAAAATGATGAAAACTGTCAAGAAATTCTATTTTTTTCCTCGCTCGCTTCGCTCGCTTGGACTTTGTAAAATTCAGATCAACTTTATCTGAATAATTGTGGCGCAAAAATTCATCAAGTATTTTTTCTTCTCAGTTTTAAATCTTTATATGAGTTTGGAAGAACCTTTTTTTAACCTATATTTTTTATTGAAAAACCTGTAAATATCCTATATTTTGAGTAAGAAGAACCTATATAAAAACCTATATTTCCTAAGTGGGCCACTAGGAGGCCTGAGGTAAGGGTAGAGGAGGAATGTTTTTATTTCTTCTGATCACTTTCATTCCTGTTCCTCTGCTATCTCTTTTCTTCCTTTCTCTGGAAGACGACACAAAATGACCAACAAGGGTTGATGTGTCGTTAAACCCCAACACAAGCAATCAATCAGCATAAGTAACTAACAGCCACCCCCACCCTGCTCCATTGCCGATTTTAAATGTTTGTTGATTTCACAGCCAAAGTTTACCCCTGACTTTTCTCTGCCTAGTAAAGTTAAACATAAAACATTATCATATCTGTATATAGCCAGGAAAATATCATACAAAGAAAAAAGAAAGTCTAAGGGAGTGGTGTCGTGGGGGGGGGGGAAGGGGATCGACCAGTCAGTTAACTCCCCCACCCTCAGATTTTAAGTGATTGTTGATTTTACAACCAAGGTTTACCCCTGACTTTCTCTGCCTAGTAAAGTTCAACATACCTGTATTTAGCTAGGAAAATGTCATACAGACAAAAAAAGAAACAAATCCATGATGGTTGGGTGGATTCAGAATAAAATATTTTACTGGTGATACATCAATAGACATTCATTCACCAGGGCCAACAATTGCGATGACCAGTCTCTAGATCTCACAAGACTCTAGCGACAAGGTCCTCAGATCTTGCAGCAGAGGATATAGATACAGGGAGTCCATTCCAATCCCTAACGATGTCTGGGAAGAAACTATTCTTGTAAGTGTCAGTTGTAGCATATGGCACTTGAAATGCCATTGGATGCTGATTCCTATTGCGCCTATTTGGGGGTTGAAGGTCGTCACAAGGTATACTAGCTCTACCTTTCAGACCTTTGAATAGCAATATGAGTTTACTACCTTTGCATCTCTTGTGAAGAGACGTTCAAGAATGCTAGTCATACTTCCAGTTTCAAAGTTGTAGTTTCCAGTCACAAACCCAGCTGCATGAATCTGAGGCTTTTTAAATTCTTCCTGGACTACTATACCATGTGGGTCCCAAACAGGGCTAGCATACTCCAGGATTGGTCGCACCAACTCCTTGTATGCCATTTCCATGTCTTGGGGGCATGACAATAGGTTATGTCTTAAGAAACAAAGAGTTCTGTTTACTTAAGTGCAAACATTGCTTACATGAGTATTCCTTTTCAAAATCCTTAGAAATTGTCAGACCAAGGTATTTAATATTATCCACATTTTCGAGGACTGTTCCCTCTACATGTTCTAAGGAGTAAACTGCATTGATCTTTGTGATCCGCTTCCTGGTAAGCTGCATAATGTTACATTTCATGGGCTGAAATCTCATACCCCATTTCCTGGCCCATTTACCTGGAGCTGATCAGTATGCGGAGTTTTGATGTGTCTTCAATGCTATCAGTCTGACAATAACACAGTCATCAGCAAACAGACAAATCTCAGATTCTATTCCAACTATGATGTCATTTATATACACGTAAAACAGTGGACAGAGAACTCTGCCCTGCAGCACACCAGACAAAACAGGTGCCTATTGCGATTTCGCACCATTGACTACAACCCTTGTTTTGCCTGTTGCACTGAAATGAATCAATTCATACTTAAGTTTTTCCACTTATGCCATATCCATGGAGTTTTGCATTTCAGAAGTTCATGAGGAGTGTCAAAGGCCTTCACGAAGTCAAATATGAATGTGTCTACTTGACCTCCTGCATCCAAAATTTTAGCCCAATCATTTATTTATTACTGTGATCATCTGAGTAGTTTCGCAGCTACAGTTCTTCCTGAAAGCATGAGCCTAATATTTATACATACTATGTGTTTAAGCATCTTGCAAGGAACACGTCAAGGACACTGGATGGTAGTTACTTGGTAAAGCTCTGTCGCGCTTCATATAAAGTGGACAGATGTTAGCCAAAGACCATTCCTTCGGGATTTCACCCTTATAAAGAGATTGCTGGAACAAGTGAGCAAATTCTGGACCAAGTTCTTCAGCAAGTTCTTTAAGGACTCTAGGATGAAGTTCATCAGATCCCAAAGCCTTTGAGGGATTCAAGCCAGTCATCATTAGATTTGTATAACACCTTCATTTGAAACTTGAATGTCTCTCATAGGCGGAGCTGACTTCGCAAGTAGAGGGACAATCTCACTACTGACGGTTTGGAGAATACATCTGTAAACTGACCATTGAATTCCTCAGCCTGCTCAGTTTCAGACTCGGCCAAACCACTACCATTTCTCCTTTTGAGAGGCAGGATGCCCTGATTGTCTTTCCTCTGACTGTTGGTATACTGATAGAAGTCTTCTGGGTTAATGTCACCAGCCAGTTATTTAGCATACAAATCATGCTGTTTCTTGAAACCAGCTTTGATTTGCTGTCTCAGTTCCTTAAACATAGATCTGAGTTTACTACTGCCAGTCTTTTTTGCCTTTGCGTGAGTTTTATTCCTTTTTCGAATATTCCTTCTAATCTCAAGTAATCCAAGGGACGGAAGCTACTGATCTACTTGTCTTAGAGGGAATATACTTATCTACAGCCTCCTGTATGAAGGGAGTTATCAAATTGAAGTTTTCCTGAACAGAACCAGATCCAGAATGACCACTGTAATATTTATCTTTTGCAAAGTTTGAAGAATCTCGCCTCATAGAGTCAAAGTCACCCTTCTGATGCAAATAAACCTTACGCCATGGTTTCATCCTTGGAGGAATAAAGACCTTTAACATACATTTGATAATTTTTTAACTATGTGGGAGATTTGTCATTGTGATGAGGGAGATTCTTAACAAATGTAAAGAATATATAGGGAAATTCTTAGTTCAAATGAGGGAGACTCCAAAATTTTGGCATAATTTGGGCAAAAATTAGTGTCAAAATGAGGGAGTCTCCCTCCTGATGAGGGAGGTATCACATGTATGCTTTAAAGAGGGAAGGAGTAAACAATGTCATACTTGTAACACCTCTTGCTACTTCAGAAGGCTATTTGATTTTGGTTACATGACTTACCAAACTACAGGAGTACTACTGAAATACCAGAATACCTGTGAAAAATACAGGAATACCTGAGAAAAGACACCTATAGAAGAAACCAATACTGGCTTTAATTAAGAAATGCATAGACTCGAAGGACAATCTTAAAACGCTGAGAGGCCAAAGAAGCTCATGTGAACAGCAAAGACTGATTCGCAGGCTGATCTGAGTATTCACTGGTCACGCGGGTCTCTTTGTCCTAAAAGTGTTTTCCAAATTTTCATGATCTCTATTCCCCAAATTAGTCTCATTCCCTTGTTCTCTGCTGCATCTGATCTGGGTCTACACTGTTGGCATATTTAAATTTTTAAACATGCCAGTTTTGTATGCATTTCTGATGAGAAAAGGCTGTATAAATTAAGTTGGTTTTTCTCCCAAAGCGTTTTCCCACCACGATTTCACCCGGCGTTACCGCTACGAGTATGTGGTTTCTTCATGCGGGGCAAGGGAAATGTTGCTTTGTGCCTGTTGCATTTTCTGTGTATTTCAAAAATTATAATGTAAATATATAGATTATGTAAAACAATAACAGTACTAATATTTATTTATACCTTGGTAAATGCGGGGTAAGGCCCTCACTCTGTAGGTTTTACTGTTTGAAGGCAGCTAATTGCATATGCCTTGATAATGAATATTACGAGTCGGACCCAGCATTTTTTTATGAATCAGGGACGGATCCAGGATGATTTCTGAAGGGGTGCGATTTGATCAAATTTCCATACTTACTCTAAATATTCGGACAGACAGGACTAAGCAAACAGTGTAGACCCAGATCAGATGTTGCAGAACGCATTTAAACCTTCACTGAAATGGGGGCTGTGGAAATAACATGCCTGACTTGTCCAACTTGTCCCATTTCCCTGAGGACAGTAAGAAATTTCAGTTTACTTGTCCTAGGACAAGGACTTCATAGCTCTAGTAAGAAGAGTATCTGGATTATGATGTATAAATTTTTCTTATTTCTCGAATAAAACATAATGTTGTGGGTACTCATAAGAAGTGCCTCAGAGAGGCATTTCTAATGAGTACCCACAACATATATTTTCTTTGAGAAATAAGAAAAATGTCAATTTTCGGGCAAGTAAATCTTGGTTGGACAAGTGGATTTTGATCATTTACTTGTCCGTGGACAAACAATAAAATTTGGTAATTCCACAGCCGTGCTGAAACGGTGATGTACTTAACCAGAGATTTGTAATCTCTTCAAGAACTGGAGTTTACATGCCTGTTTGTGACCACAAATGGCAAAATCTGACCACCCTTGCATCTGAAGATGATCCGAGTCTTCACTATTCACACATCTTATTGTCCTAAAAGTGTTGTCCAAATTTCCATGTTCCCTGTTAACATTAACTAGTATCATTTCCTCTTTCTCTGCAGCATCTGATCTGAGTCTACAGTTTGCGTAGGCCTATCTGTCCCAGTACTTAGGTTCTGTTTTTAATACATGCCGGTTTCATATGAATTTCTGACAAAAAAATGCTCTATAATTTAACGAACATAAGAGTTTTTTCTCTCTAAGCGGTTTCCGCCATGATTTCTTGTGACGTTACAGTTACGAGCACGCAATTTCTTCATGCTGGGTAAGGGAATGTGACTGTTGCATTTTCTGGTTTGTAATATATACTAAAAATGAGAATGTCTCAGTATTGCGTGTCGTTGTCCGGTGGCGTATTTGAGCAGATCCATGAGAATCTACGTTGGGATTACTAAATAGGTTCTGCAGGACTTAAAAACAGGAATTGCCGTTTTGATGCACAAATTGCTATCTGGCAAATTAAGCGCTATGGTACTATTTTGCTCTTTTCTCAGAAAAGTAATAATTTGCACCCAGCATGCGAGTTGTCTCTAATGGAAATAATGACCGTCTGTCAGATCGCAAATCTGTTGGGGAAAAAAAAAAACAGAAGAAAAAAAAACAAGCCAATAAATTTTCATACATGAGACAAATAAAAGAATGTGCACGAGTTACGTACATGTAGGGAAAAAAAAAAGGAAAAAGACGGTACAACCATGAGACATCCGACTTTGTCCTATACCACACCGACCTGAGCAAACGTGGACAAATTGTTTACAAAGGCAACACTACAGAGACAATTTGCAAATTATTTGTGGTTACAAGTTAACCCTTGTCCTGCTGAATAAATTAAGATGCCACGCTCACTTCTAATTTTCAGCCAATCAGATTACTTGATCCAGATTGTTGTTATAAATTTGCATAATTGATGGCAAACAGTGCAGATCCAGATCAGCTGGCTTCTTCAGAAGCCAACTGATCTGGATCTACACTGTTTGCAAAGGCAGGGCAGATCCAGGCTCAGCAGGACTAGGGTTAAAAGATTTTCTCTTTTCCTATATGTTGACATACCTTAAAGCCATTCAGTGATTTTTTTACAATTTTGCCTTTATGGGTCCTGGGACTCACTAGGTCCAGAATTCATGCATCCCAAACTGAAACTATGCATCCAGCCTGGGACTCGTGGTGAAATATTTTGTTGGGTCCTAGACTTTTCATTTAAACTTGTGTAACAGTGTTTTATAATTACTTTCTTGGTATTTCAATTGGATGTGCAAGAAAAGTAAATAGTGGTGACTGTTGCTTTAATTCTTTCCAGAAAACTTCCTGAGAAATATGAAGCTATAATACCACTGTCTATTAAAAGTGAAGTGTTAAAATGTTTTCACCCACAGGCTTAAAATGTTTTCATAAATCTTCAGTTTTAGTGACAGATGATCAAATACCTGTGATAGATGATTAAGGACAGACATTTTGTCTGTTTTGACTAGACCGTGATACAAAGCAGAGACATTTTTGTCTGATGCTTTGTGGGTTCAGTTTGGGACTGGGGGTTTTCATTATCGAGATCGCCATCATCGGCAGTCTCAGACTTTGTTGTCCGTGTCGGTCTGATTTGCTGACCTAGCAGACCGAACAGCATTTGCTGTTTGGGGTCTAGTTTTATTATCTTTTTAGGGTGCATCTTTTTCTTCTTTCAAAAAAAAAAAAAAAAAAGAAACAAAAAACGATCGCTGTTGCCTGTTGACAATTGCAAGGTCAAACGGTGCTACGATAAAAGATCTCATCAGACTAAAAACCAATACTTTAGTATTCGCTACGGTTTCCTCGATACTGGACAACTTGGCATTGATTATTTGACTCTATAGGTAAAATCGGTGTACCGTAGAGATACGAAGCCTTTCAGTACTGGCTTTTACCAAACACTGTACTGAAACACCGCTTGTGCATTTGCTTTTTCCAAAAATGAAAGTAGACTTCAAGAAGCAAAACGTACGTACATTCAAGATTTTTTATGAGTCCACAGGACTCACCGAGGCTAATTTTTTGCGTCCTCTGGCGAAAATATGCGTGCAGGACGCACGCCTAAAAAAAATCACTGGCCATTACTGGTGTCTTTTAGTAGGCGTCTTTCACAGGTATTCCTGTATTTTTCACAGGTATTCCGGTATTTCGGTAGTATTCCGGTTAGTCGTGACCCTTTGATTTCACTAACCACAATACTTTACACATATATAATTGGTTGAGCCTGTGCTGAAAAAATCTCAAGGGGTGAAAAAATCTCAAGGGGGTGGGGGGAGGGGGAGAGGAACAGACTGAGGGGGAAGAAACCGACCGATCCATTTCTTCCCCTTGGGAAATTGATTTGGACGGGGGAAGAAACTGATTGTTACACCGGTAATTACTATTTAGTTAAGTCGTGGTACTGTATATGGTATTAAACTAAGGCTGTCACAGTTAATCGGATTATCGATTGATTGATCGATAAATTCCTCAAAATGATTATCGTTACAGATTTGCTCATAATCGATTGTTTGATTTCTGTGTCTGTTACTTTACCATATTTACCCTTGGTATTCAGACACCTCAACTCCTTATCATACTTTATCTAAAATTTGAACAATTTACAGGGTTCATACACCTCAGGGAAATGTCAGGGAAATTTAATTTTTTTCAAGGTCGGGGAATTGTCAGGGAATTCTGTGATGTGTAAGGAAAAATGAAAATTTGCAAAATTGTTGGGTAAATGTCAGGGAATTCTACATTTTAACCTGATGAAGCTGGAATGTTTCGTCCCGATGTATCTTTTTTGCAAAATTCATAAAAATTTTCGGCTCCATTAATGTCAGGGAAATTTGAACTTGTGTCGGGGAATTGTCAGGGAATTTTGGTCAGTCATAAATGTATGAACCCTGATTTACTACCCTATGTTGTGTCTAACAATAGCTTGGAATGGCAAACAGTGTAGACCCTGATGAGAAGCTGCATTAAGCAGCGTCTCAACTGAGTCTACACTGTTTGCTCAGACCAGTCTGACATACATACAATAAAGTATTACATATATAGTAAGAGTCATGCTCAGACAGACAGGTAAAATTATGACCAAATCTTCAGTGATTATTAATCGATTATCAATCACAATGGAAGGACTGTTAATTGATTATCTTTTCAGCTCAGATTAGCGAGCCTTAACTTAAACCCATTGGCATTTACCCTGTCTGTCTGCTCCATACTCTTCACATCACTACAAATGCAAGTGTGTTGTATATCTTGTGGCATCATACATTGTGTATTCTTTTCTACAATTTCTGAAGCATTGTATTTTCTATTTTCAGTCGTGTGTGTAAAAACAGCCATGGTTTGATCAGAAAATATGGTCTTAATATGTGCAGAAGATGCTTCAGGGAATATGCTGATGACATAGGCTTCAAAAAGGTAATCATTATTCAAGGCAAATGGATAAGCATTCAGGGAAGACACTCTGTTAGAACTTTTTTTTTTTATGCCCCCACCTGCAGAAGGCAGGAGTGGGGCATATAGCGTTTCCTTGTTAGAGCTAGAGGTCAAAATTTAGAACACCTTTGTGTGTTCGTATGCATTTCTGTTGTGCAAACATCTAAACAGTAAGTCAGATATCGGACAGTCATATGCCAATTGTCTTTAAGTGTCAGGAGTTGAAGGTCATGATGACATATTTCACAATCCAGCGATTTTGCTAATTTATTTAGCACAAAACACAAGACACAAAACAGGAGAGCTGTGCTGTTGTGGGACAGCTCATATATCACTAATTAGTAGATAAAAAATATTATGGCAAAGTTTGTAGTTTTTTGGTAATAAATAATAACTTTATTTATTGGCAGAAGATACTTATGAAATTGTGTACTCATTTATCAGCTTACCGATACAACAAAATAATCTCTTCATATGTAGAAAATTCAGTGAGTTACTCAAGTGTAGCCCAGATGTCAAATTCCCAGATGCACAGAATGTGACATCTGGTCAGGATCTAGACTTATCCAGCAGTTTTCAGACATACCACTTGAACAGATAGTCAAATGGTCTTGTTCAAATTATTTGACATGTACATGTACGTAAAGTTTAACCCTTATCATGCTGAATAAAAACATGCCACGCCCACTTCTAATTTCCAGCCAATCAGATTACTTGATCTGGGTTTTTGATAGAAATTCACATATTTAATGACACAGTGCAAATCCAGATTAGTTGGCATCTTCAGAAGCCAACTGATCTGGATCTACACTGTTTGCAAAGTCAGGGTATATCCAGTTCAGCAGGACAAGGGTTAAGTGTTAAGATGTCCCAACATTTAGGTGGTATTCAAAGTTTTATATACATGTACATTTACGTACATGTAGCATAATTAAGTATACTGTATTTACTTTAAATATTAGGACACCTTAACTTCCTACATTATTTTACCTAAAATTTGAACAAGGCAATTTGACAACCTATAGATGTATCTAAAATAGCTGGATGAGTGTCAAACAGTGTAGATGTTGATCAGACACATGCTTCTGAGGCATCTGATCTGGGTCAACATTGTTTGCTCAGGCATGTCTGTCCCCATATTTAGGGTTATTACGGTAATCCTTGCTCATGGTCGTATTCGACCTAATTACCGCACATACTCCTATAAGCGCATAGTCAAGCGATTTCATAGTCTTAAAGATTACAGGCAGTGTACTTTTTTTGTCTACTTCTTTATAAAGGCATATGTTGTGGGTACTCATTTGAATTGAATTGCATCGACTTGTCGATGCAATTCAAATGAGTACCCACAACATATGCATTTATAATCAGAAAAATTGCATAATCAATATCAAATAAGTCTTTTCTGATTTTTTTTATAGTGTACCCTTAGTAGGTACAAATTTTACCACGAATGGGTGTTCCCAGTAAGTTTGAAAAACCTAAGCGCACAGTGCGGTAATTAGGTCGAATACAGTAGAAATAAGTAGCTGGATGCAGAACACGCAAAAAATGTAAGGGTAAAATTGCCTGACTTTGTAGTAATACCTAACTGCATGGACAAGACTAATAAACACAGCCGAGGCACTTAATTAGTACCCACAACATATGTTTTTATGGAGAAATATGAAACATTATCCAGAATCATCACCAAATACTCCTCAAGTTCTCTGCTTTTTGGGCCATTTTGTATCATTTCCCAGGGGATAGAAGAAACAGTAGAGGAGAGGAAAGAGATACATGTACAGAGAAGACTGTCAGAAGGAAAAGTGAATGACAGTGGAGAAACAAAAGAATTAAATGCATGGCCTCTCTCCACATTTGTTGCAAGCACAGCGGAGTAAAGACCTGCTGTGTTTGCTGCAGGTGAGAGAAGGGAGCATGTTTTTATTCGAATTCTCCACCATCTTTTACTAACAGTCACCATTGCCCCACATTCACAAAATCTGGCCTGTATTTATATTTTCTTGGTGTTCTCATAATCTGGATCTTTCTTGTTATTGGCATGGACTTCTCGATGTTGGGCACAGCCATAAAGTAACTTGCTGTATTTACCCTAAATATTCACATAGGTCTAGATAAGAGTATCAGATAAATATTTTTCTTATTTCTACACAAAAATATATGTCGTGGCTACTCATAAGAAGTGCATCGGTGAGGCGCTTCAGATGAGTACCCACAACATATGTTTTTGAGGAGAAATTAGAAATCAATACTTTTGGATTGAAAAAGGCATCTTACCAAGAGCTATGTGTTCAGACACCTTTGTAAATCCTCATACTTGTCCTGTCCCGTGCTGGTCCCGGGCTTAGAATAGGCCAGACGTACCCTCTGCGTGACGTACGAGCCGGCTAAAAGAGGCCGCCCGTGACCACCCGGGCCCTCGAAATAGGTGGCTGCCTTCCGCTTCTGTGGCAGTTGGGTAAAACCCCTAACATAACAGAGCAACCGTCCGTTCAACCGGTATAATTCCAGAATATAAAATTCATTTATTGAAATGCATCTTAAATTGGAAAAAACAAATTTCGCGAGATCTATCCTTTTAAACCTTTCCTATCTCATGTTACTAACATGCTTCATTTGTTTGTGTATCATTATGTGCCCGTGGGTCGCACATGGGACGAAGATTATAACCTCATCTGTTATTAACATATGTGTTTGTCTTGTGTTTGTGTCATTTTTCCGAACTCTAGCATTCTCCACATTTAAAAGTAAGATGCATTTATTATTGTTAGATAAAAAAACTAAACGTTTTTCAAGGTATGAAAGCTACATATCTTTTGAAAGCTACATATCATCTAACACAGCTTGTTTGTTTGACTCTCTTTAAAAATGAATCCAAAATGAATCCTTCTTTAATTAACTGTTTATTTTAAATATGGATCTCCTAACGTTAAAAATAACCTTTCAATCTCCCAGACGTTTTCGGCCTCCCTTGTCTGTAGGGAATAAAATTTACAGATCACTTTCCTTCTGTAGTGGATAGGGTGTAATCCCCTATTAAAACAGGAACCACCTGTTTGCCGTGGGTGGCGTCTCGTATGCTGGGAGAGGGGAACCTGATGATTGAGGAAAGCCCAGGGATCTCCAGCTTTTCAACACATCATTTTGGCCCTTATTTCAGATAGAAGAACGGTCTGGGTTAGATCCGGCCTGGATCAATCGGCTCAGTCGTGCCAAGCTCTAGAAGCGCACAACTTGTTCTTAGCTTCTTTCTCTCTTTCATACGTATCTTTATGGTACCAAACCGGGCTTATTTTTCTCATGTTCCTCTAACTTTAAGTGAGTTTCAATGGGCGGCGGCTGAAGGGTCAATTGGTGGGCTTGTATTGGGGCTTTGGCGGAAACCTCTGTGAGTGGAGGCTGTGGATAGGGGGATGAACTCAACTGTTCATAAATTTTTCTATGGAAATTTAGATGAATAGGTGGGGAATCATCTAAGCATGAGGCCGAGCTGAAGACTCTGATCTTGACACCGAGTATAATAGCAATGTAGCCTTGACGTTAGAAATAGGAGATCCATTTCTGTTAAACGTCCCCTTGTAGGGCTCCATGGAGGGTGGGGCGCATAGCTATCGAATCAAAAATTTCATCACCATGGCATCTCGAAAACGATTTCTGGCGTTCGACTCTTCGGAGGACGACACGCAACCGACTACATTTACATTCAAAGCTAATGAGAACTTCGCTAAATTTTTAGTGATTTCGAGTAAAGAGGACAAACCTATTACTTCACTGTCACCTTTCATTATAGAAAAGCAAATAGAATCAATTATAGGCACTCCAAAAAATGTAAAAAAATTAAAAAATGGAACTCTTTTGGTCGAAACTAACAGAAAATCTCAAACTGATAATCTCTTGAAAATTACAAAATTCTTTAACATTAATGTCTCTGTCACGGAACATAAAACTCTAAACAGTTGCAAAGGTATTATCCGTGACAGAATGCTAAAACATGAAACTGAAGAAAATATCACAGAATATCTTAACACACAAGGAGTAACAGCTTGCAAACGTTTTAAAATTAAAAAAGATGGAAACTTTATAGAAACAAATACACTTTTACTAACTTTCAACACCACAACTTTACCGAAATCACTAAAAATATTTTACCGAATTATACCGGTTGAAGTCTACATTCCAAATCCTCTGCGGTGTTTCAACTGTCAGAGGTTTGGACATCATGAAAACGGCTGTCCGGAAGCACCTGGATCAGTATGTGAAAAATGTGGTATGGGTGAATTTGATCACCCTACAAATGCTTGTAAAAATGAAGCCAAGTGTGTGAACTGTCACAAAAACCATCAATCAAAATCAAATCAGTGTGAAATTTGGAAAAAAGAGAAAGAAATCATGAAAATTAAAGTAACACAAAAAATCACTTATTTGGAAGCCAAAAAGATTCAAGAAAATCAACCTGAAATCACCTTTGCAAAAGTTGTTCAATCCCTAAACACTAAACCTGAAACCAAAGAAAGTTCTACCCAGTTTAACGAAAAAGATTCTGTCATCAAAGCAAATTCAAAAGTTATTACTCCTACTGTAAAACCTAAACCTAAACCCACATCTACTCATCAGTCCAGACCACCAACAAAATCTCAAAACAGTTCACAAACACAGCCGACTAAAACAAGTGGATCACAACAGAGATCCAGGTCCAGGACAGCTGACCAGAAAGAAAAAAATGGAAAAGAAAAAGATAAAGATAAAGCACCAAATCCATATAGTAAAGGGGCGTCGGCCGATCCGATCAAGTTGGTCAATCGGTTCGATTCCCTTGAGAACATGGAGTTAGAGACTGACTCCTCCATGTTCTTGCAGTCTCAGAGAAAACAAAAGGATTAAGTTCCTTATTTTCAAATCATCTCTCCATTCATCATGGATAAAAAATCATTTATTCAGTGGAACTGTCGAGGACTAAAAGCAAATTATAACGAAATTTTAATTTTAACAACACTACTTTCTCCGACTGTCTTTTGTCTCCAGGAAACCTTTTTAAAGAATACAGATAATATTAATTTTAAAAATTATAGTTTATATAATCATATCGCAACTGAAAATCAGAAAGCCTCAGGAGGCTCATCTATCCTTGTAAAATCAAATGTTCCTCATAGACAGATAGATATAAATAGTAATTTACAAGCTGTTGCTGTAAATGTCACTCTGTCTAAATCCATAACAATTTGTTCTCTATATCTCCCTCCACACTGTAAATTTTCTAAACACGATTTAGAAAATCTTATAAACCAGTTACCTCGTCCTTATTTATTATTAGGTGACTTTAATAGTCACAGCAAACTATGGGGTTGTCTGGATACAAATGACAAAGGAGAAATAATAGAAAATTTTATTGCAGAAAATGATCTATGTTTATTTAACGATAAACAACCAACTTATCTTCATTCTCCTACAAGAAATTATTTTGCTTTAGATTTGTCTATATGCTCTCCAAATATTTACTTAGATTTTGATTGGTCAGTTTTAGATGACCTTCATGGGAGCGATCATTTTCCAATTAAAATTGAAGAAATTGAATCGACAAATGAAGACCTTCATTCCCGATGGAATTTGAATAAAGCAAACTGGGAGAATTTTATAGAGCTATGTAATGAAAAATTAAATCCTGAAATGTTTAAAACAGCAGATGATATACAAGCTTTTACTGATACATTAATTCATGTAGCCGAAAAATGTATTCCAAAGTCCTCGACACGTTCAAAAAGAAATAGACCTTGGTTTAATAAAGATGTTAAAAATTCAATAAATAAAAGAAAATCTGCCTTACGAAAGTTCAATAGGCAGCCAACAAAAGAAAATCTAATCCATGCCAAACAAATGCGAGCTAAAGCTCGCAAGACAATAAAAACGGCTAAAAGAACATCTTGGCAGCAATACGTCTCCAAACTTAATTCTAGAACTCCAGCAAAGAAAATATGGGACATGATTCGAAAAATTACTGGCAAAAATAAAAATAACAAACATGTCCATATTAAATCAAATGGAAATATATGCTCAACGACTAAAGATATTTCCAATGCACTAGGAGAGAATTTTCAGAAAAACTCTTCTAGTGCAAACTATTCCGAAACCTTTCAAAACATAAAACAGGAACGAGAGAAAGAGCATCTAAATTTTACGTCACTAAATCATGAAAAATATAATGTACCATTCACAGCTTCAGAATTATTAGATGCTCTTCATAAATCTCACGATACAGCTGCTGGTCCTGATGACATTCATTATCAAATTCTTAAACATTTACCCGATAACGCTTTAAAAACTTTATTAAATATTTTAAATGATATTTGGATCACTGGAAAATTTCCAAAAGACTGGAGTAAAGCAACGATTATACCTATACCAAAACCAAATAAAGATCATACTGAAGCTACTAACTATAGACCTATTGCTTTGACAAGTTGTTTGTGTAAAACAATGGAGAGAATGATTAATGATAGACTGGTTTGGTTCTTAGAATCAAACCAGCTTATAACAAAATATCAAGCTGGATTCAGAAAAAATAACTGTACAAACGATCATTTGATTCGTTTGGAATCTTTTATTCGTGATGCCTTTGTTAAAAAAGAACATGTCGTAGCTGTATTTTTTGATCTTGAAAAAGCTTACGATACTACATGGAAACATGGCATCATGAAAGATTTACATAAATTAGGCCTTAAAGGCCGATTACCACTTTTTATTCAAAACTTTTTATCAGATCGAACATTTAATGTTCGAATAGGTAATACGTTATCGGACATATTTAAACAAGAACAAGGTGTACCACAGGGAAGCATTTTATCACCTACCTTGTTTGGCATTAAAATTAACGATATTGTTAAATGTGTGAAAGACCTTGATTGTTCACTTTTTGTTGACGATTTTGGAATATTTATTAGATCGAAAAATATGGAAACCATTGAATTCAAACTACAACGATGTTTAAACAATATAGAAGATTGGGCAACAGAAAATGGTTTCAAATTTTCAAAAACAAAAACTCAATGCGTTCATTATTGTCAGATACGTCAGCTACATTTAGATCCTCATCTCACCATATACGGTAGTCCAATTCCAGTCGTCAGTGAAGCAAAATTCCTGGGTCTTTTGTTCGATAACAAATTATCTTTTATACCACACATCAAAGCTTTGAAGGCTAAATGTTTAAAAGCTCTTGATATTCTTAAAGTTCTCTCCAGTTCCGACTGGGGAGGAGATCGTACTGTTCTTTTAAATCTCTATAGATCTTTAATTAGATCTAAATTGGATTATGGATCCATAGTTTATGGATCCGCAAGAAAATCTTATTTGAAATCTTTGGATACTATTCATCACCAAGGTTTACGTCTGGCTCTAGGGGCTTTTCGTACTTCCCCCGTCGAAAGTTTATACGCTGAATCAAATGAACCATCATTGTATATAAGAAGAGAGAAATTGTCTCTTCAATATGTTACTAAATTAGCCGCCAATCCACGAAATTCAGCCTATGATTGTGTTTTTAACCCTAAATATGAAAGATTTTACAATAATAAACCAACAGCTATTAAACCCCTTGGCCTGAGAATACAACCGTTACTTGAAGAGGCCAATATCAATATTAAAAATGTTCAGCATTTTTCTTTTCCATCAAAAGAGCCATGGACGTTAAACCCTCCAAAGATTATTTTAGACCTTCATAAAAATAAAAAAACAGAAGTCGAGTCGCATATTTTTAAAAATGAATTTTTAGAAATCAAATCAAATTATAAACATTACCTGTCAATTTATACAGATGGATCGAAACAAGATGAGAAAGTTGCGTGTTCTGTTATTAGTCCAAATTTTACTGACAGTATCAGATTACCTGATAATAGCTCCATTTTTACCGCCGAAGCCAAGGCAATTGATATTGCACTTTACCATATCAGAGATCAGTCTGAAAAACAGTTTATCATTTATTCAGATTCTCTTTCTGTATTAAAATCTCTTAAAGATTTACACCATAGAAACCCATTAATTCAGCAAATTCTTAAAAAATATTATTATCTTTCCGCTTCAAAAGAAATTGTATTTTGTTGGCTTCCCAGCCACGTTAATATTCGTGGAAATGAATTAGCAGATTCCGAAGCCAAATCTGCATTATCCTTAGTAATAACCAATTTCAAAATTCCTCACTCCGACTTTAAATCAAACGTCTGTCAATACATCAACAACAAATGTCAGTCTGTTTGGGAAACACAAACTTATAATAAATTAAATGAAATCAAACCAAATTTTAACAGCAAATGCACATTCTCTAATCTCAGCAGAAAAGAACAAACAAAAATCACGAGATGTAGACTTGGACACACTAGAATTACTCATTCTTATATTTTAAACAATGAACAAGCTCCATTCTGCATTCCTTGTAACGAACCTTTTACGGTCAAACATTTCCTTGTCACTTGTGCTGAATTTAATTATATTCGCACAAAGTATTTTAATGTAAAAAATATAAAGGAACTTTTTAATATGCCAACTCAAAAAATACTCGATTTTCTGAAAGAGATCGGACTTTTTAATAAAATATGATCTGTATTTTAATAACATAAAATCATTGATACTTTACCTTTTTAAAATGAACTCATCAATCCTAGATATTTTAAATTTCTCATTAAATAAAATCATCATATAATATACATCTTATTAGACGCTATATGCCCTTTTAGGGTTGAGCGTCTATAAACAAAATATCCATCCATCCATCATACTTGTCCTAAAACTTGAACAGTCTGATTTAACTACGTATTGATGTGTCTGAAAATTGATGGATGAATAGAAAACCTGCCTATATAATTTTGACCCCCTCGAAACCCCACTTTTATATAGTAAAACTGGGGTTTACAGGGGTATACATTATTTTTCTTATTTCTGCATAAAGCATAGATTGTGGGTACTCGTTAGAACCGCCTCGGCGAGGCGGTTCTAACAAGTACCCACAATCTATGTTTTATGCAGAAGTAAGAGAAATATCAAAGTTTTTTTTATCTGAAAATTTTCAATTTTCGGAGGTGAAATTTTCTATATATTTGAATAGGCGTAATGTGAATGGAAAACAGTGTGTTTAGACCCTGATCAGACTCATTATACATCATCTGATTTGGGTCTACACTGTTTGCGCAGGCCGGTGTGTCACAATACATGTACGTAGGGTTATTAATGCACATGTATGTATTATTTAATGAAAACATGGCTTGACATTTTACTCAGACTGAGATGTCTCCTCTTAGAGATTATCGGAATGAAATGTAATTTTCTTATTTCTCAGGGTTTTCCCTGACTTACTTTTGGCAGTTGTTTACTCCCAAAATCATTTTCTGGACTCCCAGAACTAAGGGATAAGAGTCCTGATTAATGCATTTAACATCAGTATAAACTTGATTTTATTTATTTTTGGCTTTGAATTTTGATTTGTTTTGTACCTAAAGGACAAGAAATAAAACTATTTGGGAAACAGTTAATTTCTTTAAAACAATAAACACCTAAATCTTATTTATGGACCCTTTAACTCAAGATCAACGAATCACTAGGACCCTCGGTTTCAAACCCTGAGGGAAAATCCTGATTTCTGATAATACTGATAGCATTTTAGTCTTCAAATGTTATTTTCTTGTTCTTCACAAAAGCATTTGGCATTTCTTTAGAATGGTCCTGGTGAGATAGTGTCTGGTTAGATACACATAGTAAAAAAACAAACAAAAAACACACACAAACAAAAAAAAAAACAAAAACAAAAAAAAAACACACACACAGGAAAATGTGAAAAAAGTATAATATGTTCCAAAAGTCTTAACTGGACACATGTTTTTGTGTGTGTGTGTGTTTTTTTGTGTTTTGTTTGTGTGTTTTTTGTTTTCTCATATTTGTCAGCATGTTTATTATTGTCAGTTAAATACATGTATATGCAATCTTAATATCTCTTTTTTTCTTTTTCAGCTTGACTAAGAAGAGGAGCCTCAGGAGAGATGGATCCATTTTTCCATTAATGACAGAAATTTATTGTACAGGACAAATAAAAATGGATTTATGCCCTTAAATTTTCTTTAGTTGTTGTTTTATTCTTTGAAGCATCCAGGTGGCTGAGTGGTAACTGTTAGCTGTCCCACTTCCATACCATGAGGTTCCAGGTTCAAATCCGACTGGAAGCGGAATTCAGCTCAAGACTGTACGGCTTTTCAATGCAGTGCACAGAGCCTTTCATTGCTATCCTTCTGTTGTCTCGATACAACATTAAATAATGTTGAAAGGGATGTAAAACCCCAAATGCCGGCCTCGGTGGCTCAGTTGGATGCGCGTCCAACTGGTGATCAGGAGTTTGTGGGTTCGACCCCCGCCAGGTCAGCAACATTCTTTCGTGGAGATTTGATCATGAGATATTTTCCAAGGTCATTCTCTCCTTTCCACTGATTCAAGAAGGGCAGTTGTCTGTTTCTGGCGAAAGAATGTGCACAGTATTGGTTAACCGCTTAAAGGACTAAAACTGCCCAGTAAAAGTGTGGTTTGGTAAACTGACTGCGCTGGACATGACCCCATCGGGATGACTGGGCCGTAAAACCTCAACATAAACAAACAAAACCCCAAACAGTTATCATTTTCTTACTAGATGTATAGCCTGAAAGGTAAGAGATTTGGCCTATTCTCAATTAGATGATGGTTTTAACAGCTTTCAATATTGTCTTCATTTTTTGCGGGGGCTGCAGTATGCAATTTTTAGGTATTTATGGATCATCCATGCAGACATAGTGCTGTTAGTCATTAGCATTTCCTGTTCATATTACACTCGGCCAGGGTGTACAGAACAGTGGTATGTCAGAGCTAATAATATTAGGAAAAATTCTCCCAATCTGCGCAGAATTGGAACCTATCAGCTTGGTTTGGTTGTTAGGTTCTAAGAAGATAAAAAACAAACAAGAAACAATTGTGTATCTGGTTTTTAGCTCGCCTGTTCAAAAGTACAGGAAGAGCTATTGCACTATCCCCGGCGTTGACTTTGGCATTGGCGGCATTAACAAAAATGTAAGTGTTATGTCGAGGATTTTAAGACCTTAATTTTCTAAATCCTCTGATGGATTTAGTTTATATTCGGTATACAGTTGTTGGTCCAAAATTTTATTGAGCCCTATCCACACCCCTGCTCATGACCTATAGGCCAAGGTCACAGACTTAGAAATTTTCTGCTAAAGTTTTGTGTCAAAGTTTTTAAGATCTCTTAATTTCTAAATCCTTGCATCATAGATTTACTGTATATTTGGTATGGTAATAAACATTGGTCCAAAATTTTATTTAGCATTACCCCCACCCCTGCTTATGATCTAAAGGTCCACATCATGGACTTAGAAATTTATGTTGAAGTTTTGCATTAAAGTTTTTTAAGATCTCTTAATTTCTAAATCCTTGTATGGATTTACTTTTATATTTGCCATGATTATAGATATTGATCCAAAATTTTATTTGGCACTATCTTTATCCCTGCTTGTGACCTGGAGGTCAAGGTCACAGACTTGGAAATTTATGTTAAAATTTTTGCATCAAAGTTTTTAAGATCTATTAATTTCTAAGTCCTTGCATGAAGTTACTTTATGTTTGGCATGATTATAGATATTGGTCCAAACTTTTATTCGGCACCATTCCCACCCTTGCTTATGACCTAGAGGTCAAGGTCACAGACTTGGAAATTTATGTTAAAGTTTTGCGTCTAAGTTTTTAGGTCTCTTAATTTCTAAATCCTTGCTTGGGTTTACTTTCTGTTTGGCATGATTATAGATATTGCTCCAAAATTTTATTCAGCTCTATCCCTGCCCTATAACCTACAGGTCAAGATCACGGACAGAAATTTTATGTTAAAGTTTTACCTCAAAGTTCTTAAGATCTCATACACCCACAACACACACACACACGCTAACTATGATCAGGACTTAAAGGTCATAGTCTTATTTTTTTATTTGATTGATAAGCCCAAGTTCAGGTGAGCCATCCTGTCTAGCGACAAGTCTTTGTTGACAGCTGACTTTTAAAAGGAACTGACACTTTTACAGGAGACAACTCCATCAAAATGGTTACTGTCTCTTCTGAAAAAGGATCTACTGTAAATAGAAGCACCTGGGTGGCCGAGTGGTTAGTGCTTCCGACCGTATCACGAGGTCCCAGGTGTGGCTTCTACTGCTTGCAGAATTTTCTCATGATTGTCCAGCGCTTCATTTCACAGGGCCTTCCATAATCATTCTTCTAGTTCTATAGTCTTGATAATGTCAAATTATGTTGAAAGAGATGGATGTAAAACGCCAAATCATCATCATTTACCCTAAAAGAGCAATATTCACTTCCTTTCACTGGGAGATTTTTTAATAATTTAGAGTAGACCCTTTTCGCTGTAGCGTAGTGGATAAGAGAGCTGACTCTTAATCCATTAGGTTTCTCACTGCTGTGGTTCAAGTCTCGCTCGGGTCACATGTGGGAAAGCCAAGTTCTGCTTATGGATGGTCAGGTGGTTTTTCCCCGGGTTCTCCGGTTTTCGCCCACCTTTGATGAATGATCGGCTCGATATAAGTGAAATATATTTGAAAGGGCCATAAAACCCAAATAAAAAAATTTCAGAGGGGACCTGCTGTGCAAGAAAGCAAACAGGAATACACCGTCATAAAAGTTTTCTCCCTTGATAAAAATGGTGGAAAATCTACAAAGTGTTCATACCCTCAATTCCTTCCGTGGAATTCTTGTCCCCTATCCACATGATACAATACGAACTCATTTGACTTGATGAGGCAGGTCAAATGAGTACTCTAGAAAATTAAGCAAAACACTTCTGGCTATCCCTCTTATCTAAGACTGGACTAAATACATCGTTTATAAAGCACTGTAAAATTTGATCCTGGCAGTTCAATGACAGCAAGAGTGAGATGATGCTGTACGATTTACCTTCAATGCTAGGACAGACCTGAGCAAACTGCAGAACCAGGTCAGACAACATTATGGAATCTGATAAGGGCCCATACTGTTTTCCACTCGCCTGTCAGTCTTAGACATTTATGGGTGGTAACAGAACTTGTTCATTTGTGTTTTGTATCTCAACATTTATGGTAAATGTGGTAATGTCAGGGCAAAAAATGTAAACCCCCCGATCAGACATCACAGATAATGGCATCTGAGCAGGGTCTGCATTGTTTTGCCTTCACCCACCAGGTTTTAGAAATTTGGAGGGATGAGAGGTGGGGTTGAATGGATTGATTCAGTTTTTAGAAGTGTTGTAAGAGTTATTATTTTTGAATATTTTTGGTAATTACAGTACTTGTTATACAAAGTGGGAACTGGGAAATGTACATTACCTGAAAATTGACTCGAGACCAGCTCACTTAATGCAGTACGGTAGTATGCCTTGAAATATTCCGAAACATTCTTATCACGATGTCCAGAACAGGTCCATTATACTATCAGTTAACCCTTGTCATGCTGAATAAATTAAGATGCCACGCCCACTTCCGGTTTTCAGCCAATCAGATGACATGATCCAGGTTGTTGATATAAATTCACATACTTAACGGCAAACAGTGCAGATCCAGATCAGTTGGCTTCTTCAGCAGGACTAGGGTTATTATCCCTAAAAGGTGATGGATGTATGACACGCAAACAGTGTAGGCACGGATCAGATGCAATAGTTGGCATTTTCATATTTATTAGCAGAGAAATTTTCATGTTCCGCTATGTTTAGCAAGAAAAATATTGCAGTTTTTATACTCGTATGCGGCTGAGTTTGTACAAAGTCTCCTCCAAGCAGGCAAGAAACACCTCGCACAACAATTCAATTTCACCTACAGATATATAGATGATGTACTGTCCCTGAAAAACACAAAATTTGCCAGAATATTTGGAATTCATCTATCCACCTGAACTTGAAATAAAGGGAAAAAAAACGGAGACTGCAGCCTCCTCCTCATACTTGGATTGTTATCGCTACATTGACAATGGAAAGCTTACTACTAGGCTTTACGACAAACGGGATGACTTCAATTTTCCCATTGTTAACTTTCCATTCCTGAGCACTAATATCCCTTCTGCACCAGCATACGGCGTTTACGTTTCACAGTTAATCCGTTATGCCAGAGCCTTTTCAAACTATAAGGACTTCGTGGAGCGTGGGAAAGTGCTCACTACAAAGTTGTTGAGCCAGGGGTATCAAAAAACCAAACTGGTAGCAACACTTAAGAATTTCTATGGGAGACATCATGATCTGGTCAATCCCTATAACGTGGTAGCAGTTTCCAGAATTGTTTCTGATGTTTTTGCCAATGACGCGCCATAAGTAGACTTCCGATATCCCGGACATACGCTTCTACCGATATTTCCTTCGTTCAGGCCTATGGGCATGGTGGGCGAAGCTTGCTTACCAAGTAATGCTTACTATCCGCGGACGCCTGATTACACCTTTTATTCTGGGGCCCATGTCTTTTGGTCTGAACATTCTGATTCGTCATTCGTTTACGGATTTATGAGTTTGGATTATGGCTTGGGTACCATGACCGAAACTACTTTTTAGTAATTTGAGATTTATTAGCAGGGCAAATTTCATGCTCCGCTGAGTTGAGCACTAAAAAGTTTTATAACCTCGGGGGCCAGGTCAATACTATTTCTTCAGGTCTGTCTCTCGGAATACAAAGTAAATAAGTAATTGGCTGTTTTGCTGTGTACATGTACATTCAATCAAGACTGGACACTGTAGGTGGATAATGAAGACCCCAACTAGATTGCATATAGCCTCTTGTAGGCTCCACAGATAACAGTATTTTATGAATACAGTCGACTCGTTATCTCGACGTTTATCTCGTATAACGGCTTATCTCGAAGTGAAAATCGGGTCCCTGTTCTAACATGGAAATCTAACAGGTAACAAAATATTGTGGAAAAGAGAAATTGCTTCTAAGGGGCAATTTCTCCTCTTTTCCACAATATTTTCAATATATCTCTAACATCAGGAGTCAAATTATATATTCATTTGTGAAATGTGGTTGTTCGATTTATTTTTCCTCAATTCTGCAAATCTGATATATCGCGGTACGGATATCTCTGAAGTATTTCAGAGCGTCCCTTGGACTTCGAGATAACTAGAGTCGACTGTATTTAAATGCCTGCCTTTATGAGCAAGAATTGGACTCCTGAGCCATCTTCAATTACACACTATATCAGCTGTAAGGGTTTAGCTCTGTATTTTAGGACGTGCTTTAAATCTGACAGACCTTACCGAGCACCATACTGCCTTTTGTGAAATTCTTGTTCTTACCTGAAGATTTTTACCGTGTAAAAATAGAAGCCACAATGACATCACAAACCCAAGGTTAAAGAAAACACATGACTATTTTAAGATATAACATTTTTATTATTTTAACAAAATCAGATCATGTCAAACAAATGGTTCTTTAAGCGTAGGAGACAGTGATGTTAGATCTGTCATAAGCTTTATTGTGATAAACATGTTTTTGGGCAACTCGTATACTCAGTCTGTTTGGGTTTTTACTGCCCCCAACCTGGGCTACCACTCATCTTTATGAACAAAGCCTTCACTAGCACTCTCACAGCATAAAACTTTTTCAAGACAACAATCAACATTACCTGTCACTGTTAAATGGGCAAAGCTTTTACTGCTTTCAGCACAATAATTTTGTTAAAAATGAGCAAAGCCTTTACTGCTTTCAGCACAATAATTTAGATAATCGATCTTAACCATATATATATGGTGCTTTGTTTCAACCAAATATTATTGATATTTTTCCTCGTTTCACCACGAAAACGAGGGTAATGGTTAGAGGTGAGTATGAGGCGTATCTAATGAGTAACCACAACGTCACAGAGGCATTTTTTTCATGGAGAAATGAGAAAAGTTTCCTTTGATATAATTCTTATCTTGGGCTATAAATGAAGTATCATCCCTCTGAGGTAAACCTCCAATTCTTGAAGCACATTACTTTTAACAGATTCTAAAAGGAATAACCCTTGAGAGCAATGAACACTCAAAACTGAATACAGCTGAAGTATCACGCCCCGGCTAGACTAGCTAGTTTCGGCCAATGAGGGCTCTTCTGTGAACCTCATATAAATTTTCATAAATCCCAGTATGAACTCGATCACAACCGGTAACCATAAGACTGAACTCCGCCATCGTTTTGATGAACAAACCTGCATTTCACAGCGAAAATTCACTTTAATCACTCAGCAAGCTATAAGATTATTACAATTGTGTCCACAAAGTAAGTAAGTGAAGATTGCCCTTTTATATGGACCACATCAAGTGAAAATGGGTCTTGGAGCATGCGAGAAATGTGCAGAAATGCTGCGTATCAGCAGATCCTGATCAGAGCCTTTTTCTAATGCCCACTAATATCCAATTATTCTGTATGTGGACATGTACCATGTAGAAGTACAAGATAATCTGGGCGGTTATTACCTAGACATATTTTTGCCTAACTAGCCCGGTATTATTTATAAAATGTGTTTTGATATGCCAGACAGGTTAGAAAAATATTTCTATCGTCGATATGTTTAAAGGAAGTCAGTCATTACTAAAGTTTGCGCTCTCTCAGGTTGAACACTACTACATTAAAAATAGCAGAACTTAAAATTCATATTTTTCTTTTCTAAAACTACGAGTGATAACTACTCTCTTGTCGTAGAACGCAACATCTGACCGGTCTACACTTTTCATCATTCATCTAACTCTTTTTAGACAAAACCAATTTGTAGTAGGCTTAGATATTTCAAGTATGGTAGAGCTGAGGTGCCCCTAAAATAGGGTATATACGATATTTTTAGACTTGGATGAAACCAATATTGTTTTTCACAATTCACATAAATTTTAATCCTAGCTCTTCATTTGGAGTAACTGGTGTCAGTCCAACACGGTAGGATTTTTGATTGGCTTGTTGCTCTTTGGTCCGTTTCTCTTTTTCAGCCCGTTCCTCTTTGATTGATCTCCGCAAGTGCGACCGTAGGGGTTTCTCTCGAAAAATGTCCTTGCCACAAATAACATTATCATAGACTAAAGCCAACTCACTGAAAGAAAATGATATAAAAGCTATATGCGTCGCAAAGTAAGAAAACTACCACCTGGCGTATGCCCAACGCAGACTCAAATCAGTTTGCACAACCGCGAAGTCTGATCAGTTGTCGTTGTCCGCATGACGAAACTGTGCCTCATTTGCTATCCAAAATGTGCCTAGTGAAGATTCTGATCAGAATGAGCGTACATGTCCGAAGTTAATTTTCTGACGTTGCCGCTCAAAAAACAAACTTATTTACCTAAGTTTTGGGACCGACTGGCCTAAACAACAGTGTAGACCTAGATCAGATACCACGTCCAGAACAGAACGTCTGATCATCCAGCTCATCCAGCAGTGTTTAGACACAACGACAGATTGTAAAATGAATTTGTCCAAATTTTAGAACAAATATGAGCAGAAGGTCCCTTGACAAAAACAATGCAAAGTAAATATCGAACTCAGATTTTCATTAATAAATTAACTAAAAACAGAACTTTACTATAATAATCATTTGAAAATCACAACGAGACCGTCTTAGACGATATGGTTAAGTTTATATCTTGCAAATGATCTTAAAAGTTATTTTCTTAAGATGTATTTTCACAACCTTATTTCTTCAAATGCTTTCTGATGGGTACTAATTGTGCACCGTTACTTGCCGACTTGTTTTTATACTCGTATGAGGCGGAGTTTGTACAAAGTCTCCTCCAAGCAGGCAAGAAACACCTCGCACAACAATTCAATTTCACCTACAGATATATAGATGATGTATTGTCTCTGAAAAACACAAAATTTGCAGAGTATTTAGAATTCATCTACCCACGTGAACTTGAAATAAAGGAAACAACGGAGACTTCAGCCTCCTCCTCATACTTGGATTGTTATCTCTACATCGACAATGGAAAGCTTACTACTAGGCTTTACGACAAACGGGATGACTTCAATTTTCCCATCGTTAACTTTCCTTTCCTGAGCAGTAATATCCCTTCTGCACCAGCATACGGCGTCTACGTTTCACAGTTAATCCGTTATGCCAGAACTTGTTCAAATTATCAGGACTTCATGGAGCGTGGGAAAGTGCTCACTCAAAAGTTGTTGAGCCAGGGGTATCAAAAAACCAAACTGGTAGCAACACTTAAGAAGTTCTATGGGAGACATCATGATCTAGTCAATCCCTACAATGTGGCAGTTTCCAGAATTGTTTCTGATGTTTTTGCCAGTGACGCGCCATAAGTAGACTTCCCAAATCCCGGACATACGCTTCTACCGATATTTCCTTCGTTCAGGCCCATGGGCATGGTGGGCGAAGCTTGCTTACCAAGTAATGCTTACTATCCGCGGACGCCTGATTACACCCTTTGTTCTGGGGTCCATGTCTGTTGGTCTGAACATTCTGATTCGTCATTCGTTTATGGATTTATGATTTTGGATTACGGCTTTGGTACCATGACCGCAACTACTTCTTTTACATTTAATTTCAGCCCCATTTTCTCTTTTGTCTGTTTTTCTTTATTTACTACCACCGGCTACATGGTTTCAGTGCATAACTGAATGTACTTGCCCTGAATTCTTTTAAATACTATTTATCCATAAAAGATTTTGTAAACAGGATTTCTATTTGTTCGATTGAAAAATGCTTGACATTTAAAAAAAATCCAATATCCACGGTGCCTAAGATACAGCGGGTATTGTACTAACCTGACGGCTCAGTTCAGCCTGTACATATGTGCAGTATGGAAACGATCTTAAGTTAGCGTTTCGCAATCAGATTCTTCAGTTTTCAGATTCTGGGGGCGAACCACAAAGACCCTGTTTCAGTCACTTATGCAGACACACAGACTGATCAAGTTTTTTTGCTGTCATACAATAAGTGTGTGCCAGGATGTATAATATACTCTCTTTTTTGAACAATCGGCGTGAGTACTGTACGTTTCAATTTTTCAGCATCCCTCAAAAATACTCAATCGGGTACCAACTTTATATTGTAGCATTTTATAAAGAGTTCCGATTTCCGAAGACGGTTTGTTTTACTTATAACCTATTATCAGTATGTGCTTACAGAATACAGCTGGCGTTATGCTGTGTGACAGCCATAACACGTCTCCCCGTGCTTCACTTTAATTTACATCCGGTGTTTACATTTTCTGGTCCTTTGGGATTGATAAGTTCATTTTGGTTTATTCGGAAATTGAATATCGCTCAAACCGGTGTTAGGTCACATAAGCAGTGCTGCGCGGTAATTACAGTTAATAAACAGACTCAATAAAACCTTGCCCGCTATTTTGTTTATTTGAGTGTTTGTTGTTTCAGAATCTATGAACGGCATTTAAATTTGCATTTATGATCTCTATAATTGTTGAAGTTACACTTTTAATATGTCAAAGATATATTTTGTCATTTGAGCACATACACTTCCGCTGCTGTCTAGTAGCGTTCATAGAAATAATGGCAGGTATGTGATAATGGAAATTTAATAGTAATCATCTTACCTTATCTGAAATCTTCGTTTCGAGCTGAGTTCTAATTTGGACATCAATCGATGTATCTTTTCCGGCCTTGTTACTTTACCAGTTTGCTAAAAGATTTAAAATCATGTTTAAAACACTCTTCTTCAAAAGCAACAATACACATGATTTGACACAGGATACACTAGGTATAAGCGTTTCAGAAAGTGGTTAGTTAAAGTAGGACCAAATAAGGGCTAATCAAAAACGTAAGAAGGCAAAATAAAGTCATTGCAGATTACCAATTAAAAGTCACGAGTACATTTTAAGGCATATTCTTCACTCATTTCCTTATTTCTACATATATAAAGAGTGCGCAACCGCACCAAAAATATACCCTATCATTTAGAGAAATCAAGCATAATACTGTTCCATGAAACTTGTTTTTAACAAGCGAAGTGGTGCAGTGGTTATGTCTCCCGACTGAAGGGCTAGGCGCTGCCATCGTAGCCAGCGTTGGTTCGAACCTCACTCGTAGTATTTCAAATTCCCCCTTTCTACCCGTCGGATAGGGTATATTTTGGTGCTAGTACATTCATTATATACAAGGAGATAACCTATGCAAGTATAATTAGCGAACTCAAGAGCTGCAATCTAAACTTAACGTAACCATTACAATATTAAATACTGTACATTAGTTTAGAAAAAAACAAAAAAAAAAAAAACACTGACTCATCCCTCCATGCTGGCCTTGAAAACAAGGTGAGGCCTCCAGATATTAATCAATATTTTGGCGTATCTCAGTGAGATAACCTTGTCAATTTGGTAGGAAACCGACAACCGGTGCATGAGAAATCATACAAAGAAGTTGTGTCACCAACGGGATCCGCACCGAAATTAATATGCAGGCTTTCATGCTGGCCCTACTTTTCCCTACATTTTGTGATCCTTTTTCCCCTACTTTTTTTCTAACAATGCCCTACCATCCCTACTGTTTTATAAGAAAATGGAAAAAAATATATGTAAAAAAGACAAAATAGTGCTTTCAATGAAAATTTATTAATTCTGGTCTGTAGTTATACTTTCAGAATGTCTGTACAAAGTTTTATTATAACCCCTGCAAAACGAAGTTTTATTCTACTGACCGTTCTAAGGCGGTGGTCCGGGTGTTAGTCTTACTTTTTGTTGCTTTGTGGTTTATTCTACAAAGCAATTTGTTTTATGTCTTACCTTATGTTATTTTGTTCTTGTTTTTCAGTCCTTTTAGTATTGCGATTACCTCGCTTGGGGAATAGAGAGCTAATCTTAGTGTTTTTTGTACGTTTGTTCGAATTGCTCTTGTTTGGTTTTGTGTGTTTCCTCTTCCTCTTGGTGTCTGGGAAGGGCTGCGGTTTGTGATTGTGGCACTCCCTGGACTTTTCTCTTACCCTTTTTTAGGAGTGTATATTGTTTTCAGCATGTCCATGATTCTCTCATTCTGTCATTCTATCAAATATGTAACCAGGTGGTAAATTCTTTATTATCATTACTGGGAAATAAAGTTCTCTATAAATTTGCCCTACTATCTCTATTTTTGCTTCCTTATAATCTTTACTTTTTTCACTGCTTTTTCAAAAGAGTTTATCCTACTTTTTACCTACTTTATGACAGAAGTGCACTCGAAAGCTGAATATGCCTCCACCCAAATCCCCTGTGGTATGAGGATATAATAATCTCAACTCCCTGTCTCGAAACAACTGCTATGTGTTATCGAATAATTTATACCGAACTCTGCGACGGACGTGTTACATTACCTGTAAGCGTGTGATTACTTCGCCCACTGTTAGCATTGGTATTTTGTCACTCTCCTCCTCGAGTTCTTCATAATCCGGGTATAAGTCTTCAACTTCAAGCTCATGATCTACAAAAATGCGGATAATCTGTTGTTGACTTTGCTTTGCCAATGATTTATCGGTTGCTTTCCCGAAAAAAGGAAAGTCAGTCAAAATGCGCACATTTTTTATTTTAATAAAAGACCTCTAATTCATATTGTGTCATAAGCCCGATAATCGAAACAAATTAGCCCTGGGTTTCACATTTAAACAAGAGTAAGAACAGCAACACAGATCTATGGTATTACACATACATATTATCATAAAATGTAATAATAATCAGGATCGATTAGAATTGGGATGCACATTCTTCTTTTGGTGCCTCGGGAAGGCCGTGCTTCGTGAGTGTGGCACTTCCTGGGTATCTTCACTGATATGTTTACATAAAACATACTGGAGCACGACTACATTTGGTTAGAAACAATGTTTTTAAACCACAATCAAGATAAATTAAAAAAAATGAGGCAAAATAAATACCCGTTTTCGAAATATACATTTGTTAGTACCGCAAGATTATTAGAGTTCATAGTTCAGCAGATATTTAAAAAGATTCAAGTCGATGTTTGAAAACCTTTCTATGCGTTTATTTGTTTCTCATTTGTGAAAAAAGAGGGAATGAACAAAACATAAATGAAAATATTCAGGAAAGGCGTCACTCATAAAGTACTCAGGAAGGTTTTCCTAAGGAAGAAGAGATTAGGAACAAACGAAAAAGGGGGTAAGAGAAAAGTCCAGAAAGTGTCACAATCACAAGACACAACGACGAAGTTTCAATAACCAACATACAAATAATGAATTCCTAAAGAAGAACCGTCTTGAAGCAGTCAACAGAATAAAAAAAAAACAACAAAAAACAAACGATCCTGGGTGCTTAAACTAGTTTGGCTTGATCGAAACCGAGCCCTTGATTCTAATGTTACTCAAATTACAAGTATTTATTTAGTCTGCGTTGGGCACTCATCGGTGAAGCATCAAAGTAAAACTATTCAGACAAACTGCGATGAAACGAAGTAGAGGGTTTCATGGTGAGATGAAGCCAGAGCTACACACAAACAACAAAAACATCGCAAACACTGATCGGAAGAAAATCAGACAAAAATTGGATAGCGGTTGAAGCCGTTGACTATAATCCTAGTTTCGATACAAGTAAACATGGAACAAGACAAAAAATGAAAGTAGAGCCGACGGCCTTACAGAACTGCCAAAAGGGCTAGAATTGCAAGAAAATGGATCTGCATTCGAAATTCCATACTGGAACGGATAGCAGTAGCGACCACCGGCGTGAGAAGGGATAGGGGGATGGGAGAGAGCTTTAACTAGTTTAGTGGAGGACCCTATGCGGAGGAAATATATATTTGTAATTTGGAGCTGCAACAGACTTAAGGGGAAGATTTTAAGATTTAGCGCGAGTAAAACCAGTTTAAGCCGCCACCCCCATGGCCCTACAGTAGTTTTCCGCTCCAAGGGGGTCCCTTTGTTGCAGTTCATTCTTTGTGCGTGCGTCGGTAGTTTCATATGTGGCGTTTGTTTTGTCGTTATTTCTTCCTCACTTCTCACTTCTCCTTTTGGTGCCTCAGGAAGGCTGGGCTTCATGATTGTGGCATTTCCTGGATATCTTAACTTATAATTTATTTTCAGTTGATCGTCCGACGCAATCTGGTCCGCGCAGTATCCTCCACCACATCAGGCAAACAGAGCAAAAGGTTTGACCAAGACGTGTTTGATTACACAGCAACAGTCCTGCATCAACATTCTGAAGCATACTGAAGAAGGAGCCATCAGTCAGTCTGAGGCCCGGCTCACCTTCGTGCGATTAAAGAGGGAAGCAAATTTATCAACTATAATTGGACAGACAACCTTGCGTGCATTTTGCCATAAAACATTCATGTTGTTACATATTTTTTGTAATGACTGACAATTGTTTTGAACTGTTTGGAAACAACATTGAATCGGGTGTCCGTAGGGTTTAGCTTCAATTAAATGACGTCATTCCATTTTCATGTCGGATTATCACACCAGACAGAGGAGCATAAAGCGACCAGAACCGCTCACAACAGCATACACAAGAAGAAAAATAAACTATTGTAGTTATATTAGTATGGATTTGATGCTAGTGAACCTTGAACGAATTACTAGGCATGGTCAAACTGAACATGATTCAAACCTTCTAGGAATTCGCAAAGGATAACCAGATTGCTCGTAAGAACGTCTGTAGTCACTTCTCTTTTAGATGGTGGATCATAGTAGTTGACTGTAACATCTTGGACAACTTTCACTGCATTTGCCAGTCCTTTAAACTCTTCTGTTACTTGTATACCCTAAAAAAGAGCAGATCTTTAAACATCGACCATGCAACGATCTACGACTCGGACCAAACGAACAAGAATACATACTAATATGAGTGCTATCATGGTCGGTAACATGTTAAAGGATATGAAAAATACAACACATGAGTTTCAAAGGGCTCTCTCTCTCTCTCTGTCTCTCACTCACACACACACACACACACACACACACACACACACACACACACACACACACACACACTTGTTTGTAATACAAATGGTAGACATGCACCAGTGAGGTATTCTGTTATCATACAAATACAAAAACAGTTATCCTATTAATCCTAGAGTATCGATTCCTGATCATTGCCTTCCTTTCTTTTTACAAATATACCTCTTTATTTCCTAACGACACAAAGAAAAATAAACATAAAAACTGGGCATCTTTGTCGCCAACGATTTTTAGACTGTTACACTATGTGCAGACGTATCAATAATCTATTCAAACACTGCATAAGGTAGTTGCCTACGAAACCAAAGAAAAAATGTAAAATTACCAAAAGCTCCCACAGTTACACTCTCCCATACAATTTCAAGTAGATACGCAAACATCCCGAAAGGCCACACTCACGAAACACAGCCCTCCCAAGACGCAAAAAGAAGATAAGGGTTTTTAGACAAAGCGACAACACAGAACAACACTTTCTCGGAAACATAACAAACGGTCGTAGAGAAACCTCGACAGAAACACCGCTTTGAAACGATTAATAGCAAAAGTATTGAACGGTTTAAGCCTGGTTTTATCCAGACTCAATCTCCGCCTTAGCACATCTGTGGATAAACACTGAAACACAGATCAACACCACCCTGGAACAGTGAATATGTTTTGTCGTTTCAGTTCAAAATCTAAACCATATTTGGGGAAAGAACGTCATGACCAATATCTCCAAGCTCATATATCTGAGACAAAGGGTTTCCATATAGGTTAGAAATAAAAAGATATCAAGTAATAACTGTTTAAAAAGGTAGGAGAAAAGTCCAGGGAGTGCCACAATCACAAACCGCAGCCCTTCCCAGACCCCAAGAGGAAGAGGAAACCGACAAACAAGCACAAATCGAACAAACGTACGAAAAGCACTAAGATTAGCTCTTTCTTCCCCAAGCGAGGTAATCGCAATACTAAAAGGACTAAAAAACACAAGAACAAAATGACACATGGAAAACATACAACAAATCGCCTCGTAGAATAAACCACAAAGCAACAAAGAGTAAGACTAACACCGGGACCACCGCCTTAGAACGGTCAGCAGAGTAAACCACCGGGGGGTTTAAAGCACTTTTACAGCTAGCTAACTTCACCCTGGGTCCCGATGCTACACTTAATACAGAAACACATAAAAAATCGGTTCGCAACTCAGTCAATGCATCAAAGCGAAAACACAAAAATCAAATTAATCACTATAATAAACAAAGACGAGTACTCAAGGCTAATTCTACTGTATGCCAGAGTAAATGAAAACCAATAGTTGAACCATGGCGGGCCAAGCCAAAGACATATCGTCAAGCCCCAACCTACTGGTTAAAGTTTTACGAAGAGGCCGTCATTGGGTCTGAGGCCCGAACCGCCGTCGTGCAATTAAAGAGTGAAGCATAGCCATCAACAATGAGTTAAGTTGTTGGATTCTCAAATTCAGACCCTTTAAGAACCACGATTGTGCGATTGTATACCATTTTATTACGTCGAACTACCCCATCACCTTATGGTGGGTTCCTTACGCCAACCTCATCGAACCTCAGATAATTCCTCTATTTGCCATACATTACCTTAGAAATTCAAAAAAGTAAAACAAAAACATGATACCTCTATGTCTATATGAGTGAGCGCAGTTTGAGCGGTCATTATCGCTGCTAGGAAATCAAATATAGGCTTCGGCTGGAAATTATTTCTTGCTATCTGAAATGTTAATAGAAGAAAGATATATGATATAGCATGTACCTATTTACCTTACCTGTTCGGACAGACAGACTTGAGCAAACAGTGTAACCCCAGATCTAGAGTAATAACGGTATTTATGGTTCTGACAAAAACAAGCCTACCATAGACCCATTTTTCATTTCAGCAGCATCAGGATTGATTGACTGAGTTGAGATTTTACGACGCGGTCAACCCATTAGGTTCATGTCGAGCTGGTCAGTTTAACTAAGCACACTTTTCCTGTCTGGGCAGGCTTAGTCCTATAAGTGGTTCATCAGTATTTGCGCACATTCTTTCATCAGAAACTGGCAACTGCCATTCTTGAATCAACGGAAAGGAGAGAATGACAGTAGAAAAAAAAAAACATTGATCAATCTCTACGACAGAATGTTGCCAGACCCGGTGGGGATTGAACCCGAGACCTCTTGATCATTAGTCGGACGCGCGTTCGACTGAGCCACCGAGTCCAGCAGCATCAGGAGAAATGTTCGGTTGATATTAGGACCACGATGCCATAGAACGCTCTGCATATTCATCGTCTGATCAGGGCCTTCAGTCTTATTACAGAGTCAATGTAAACTCCAGAATATATCTCCGAGCAGAAAACTGCTGATTAGACTATATAAACGCACACTGGTCTGGGCCAAAGTCGTATGCATATGCAGTAAAACCATCACGTAACTTCCTCATAGTGGTTTAGCCGTCTCCTCCCCTACCACTTCCCTTTTACTATATTGTAAAGTAGTGAAATCCGGACTGTCTCGAGTCTGAATAAATGCAGTCTTTTATTTCTGTTTATAAATGAGTTAAAATCTCAAGAAATAAATTCGTAAATCCTATTGCTTTTTAAACCTCCCACTTGAAAGGGGCGAGCCTTAACTAGCGCTAGAATAGCCTCTATTTGGAACACTCTCAATACCCAAGGTATGCAGGCAAAAGGCGTGTTAAAATGTCACTGACATGCTCAGCATGAAACAATGTCTTTTCATGCTTAACGTCAAATCGTTGGAATTAAGTCATCCTAAGACAACATTTATGAAATCCGATTGTAAAGCCTAGACAAGAAATTTTTACTGCTGCATTTTCGATGCCTGTAAATGATCACAAAATCATCGGATCTTGAAATGTAGGTCAAAATCACATCATGATATCTTAGTTTTCGAGTCCCTATTTGGAAGGTAGTGCATGTCACGTCTGACAACTCTAGGCCATTAAGTTAATCGAAACGGCTAAATTCTAAGACGGATTTAAACATGGCGATGTAATTAGACAATATTATCACAAAAACATGCCTACATAATTTTACCCCCTTAAACCCCACATTTAGTAAAACTGGGGTTTACAGGGGTATACATTATTTTTCTTATTTCTCCTCAAAAACATAGATTGTGGGTACTCGTTAGAACCGTTCTTACGAGTACCAACAATCTATGTTTTGAGCAGAAATATGAAAAATATCAGAAGCTTTAACTGTTTCAGTTTTGGTGGTGAAATGTTCAATATATTTGAATAGGCGTGTTTTCGTAATGAGGTTAATGTCGTAAAGGAATACCACAGCGTTTGAACCTATGTTCTGGGAGCAACTTAATGCCGGGTATGATAATTGTAGTCCGTATAATTGTAATAATTGTAGTACATATATTTAATCAATAATGGAGATGAATGACAAAGTCATTAGACCATGTTTAGGAATGGTCATAAACGATACTGCAGTGGATGAGTCAATGTTAGGGACGGAACGCATGTCGGGTTAGATTATTTTTAAGAGTAACATTTAATTATAAACGAAGCTAGAGTATATGTAAAAAGGGCTTTTATTGGACAGTGAGATTAATTAGGCCAAGGTTAAAAAATGATACCGTATTGTTTGAGTCCATTTTAGGGAGAATGGGCGTGCTTAACAAGATGATTGCAGGTGTAAGTTACTCAGAAATGAACCTAAATATTTAGTTGATGCAAATGTTGTCGGACCAGACCTTATAACGAACCTGCTAAAGCGTGGGCGACAGAAATAAATATCGATGCAGACAAACAACAACCCAGAACAAAAACATAAATACATAAAACAAGGCGATACCTTTAAAACTGCTAATCCTTCGATGCTACTTAGGTTATGAGTAAGTAATTTAATAAAAGTGTCTGTCAGTCTGTTCTTGGACAAATCAATTTCCTTTAGTTCATTGTTAGTCCGTAAAGAATTTACTAATGCTTTTCCACCATCGTCTCCAAATCCATTTGTATGTGCTCGGAAAACTTCCAGTTCTGTGTTTTTCTGTGAATGGATTCAATATACACAATATTAATGTTACAATATTTGCTGGCCGCAAGGGACTAGATTTGTAAAATGTTTTGTGCAAATGATTTGGCCTGACAGAGAAGATAAGACCGAGTAAACAACAAAAGTGGAACATAAAAATAACATCAGCAGACACTAAAACCTTAAAACGTGTCCTTTTTAAAACAATTCTGATGCTTAAAAGACTTATTTTGTGTTCTTTTATTATATATTCATGCTATGACAAAATCGACGAATGCTGACGCGGATTCTCTATGAATCCGCGCAGTCCGATCAGAATCAGTCTAATTAACACAATTTTACAGACTAGAAGGCTAGAGGGCGTAAGCAGTGTTGCAAACTTCATTGCTGCTCATGAAGAGTATCAATAAAACCGAAACTCCCTTTTTCTGTCTGTAATGTGTTCTTTGATTCCAAAGGCAAACTTTTAGACTTTTATTGAAAATCTATAAGCAGTTATGTATATTTTGATCAGATGGCGCAGATGCACAGACTGATTTAAGAATTTGATCGCCGTATAAGTAGTTTACATTCCCACATATTCGCATTTTATTTTGACGAACGCGGCACACAAAAGAGACATTCACCAGACGGATTGAGATATATAGCCATTTGTTGCTAATGACGCCATGTTCTGGAGTTGTTTAGTGTTCTTACACCCGAAATAAATCAGTTTTGTGACGCTTTCAAGAAAACAGTACTACTACACGTTTGCAATATCTAGAATAAGCAATATAAACTCAACAAAGTTATCACGCAGGTTGGTCATATCAGTTGAACACTGTTAATTATTCTTGACTATTCTGTACATATGTGGTACTTAGAGCTTCAATTGTTACGTCAAGCGCAACTATCCTGTCTAAAATTTCAATCTCTCCTGTTACCTGTTTACTGTTTGTCTTATTTGGCCACTACGTCTTATACTAGTGTTGGATACATGTAGCACCATTGTTGATGATTAGGGCTGGCGCATAGTGTTGTATCTGAGTAACGTTTTACATGGACTATGTTGATCTGAAAATGCCACTGATTATGTTTACTTGGGCATACAGTGGACCCTTATTACAACGGCAGCATTTATTCTCAAAGATGTTGCCATTAAAATGAACTTGCTGTTGTACAGAACCCTTAATGAGCAGAATGACATGTACGAAAGCCTTGTTTTATTATTAGTTTCTCATAGAACATTACGTTTTGGATATTTGTTAGAATCGCCTCAGACGATTCTAACAAAATCCAATACATATGTTTCTTGAAGTAGCAAATACACTGTTCATGCAAAATTTCTGATTAACTGTCACCTATTGAGGGAAGATTTTGTGCCAGCCACATTATAAGAATTTTGGTGTTCAATCGATTGACGGTCTAAAGATGGTTGACTGTACATTCGTGAAATTCAGTGAACAGATATTTAATTAGATCGTTGTAACTCCAGTAGGTAAAAATACAGTACTCTTCTCAGTCGACTTCTTTTCTGATCAATGATCGCGTAAAGTACTCTGAATCCAGGACAACAAATCGTGTAGAGAGTATGAGATAATAACAATCTATAGCTCCTGTTAAGGCGGGTTTTTTTTTTCAACCGAAAACCTGGACCTATCAAAAGCGCCTCGCCGAGGCGCTTCTAAAGAGTACCCACAACATATGCTTTACGCCCTCTCATCTGAAGCTATGATTACCTTTAAACAGTCGCACAGTTTTACACCACCTTCCCTTCCTATATGGTTCCAGCTTACATCTAACAATTTTAGAGACACATTATCCGCTGTAACGAGAGGAGCAAACAAAAAATCTTGGTATATAAAAATAAACAAGAAAACCAGAAGTGTGTGTTAGCAAAACAATATGCCCCAACTATAATGCCTGTCCCTACAAAAATGCCAAAGTTGAAAAGGGAATTTAATCTTACAAAATTTATCCGATCTTTTTCAAAGATGCGCCTTATCCAAAATGAGCTCACCGATTTTCAAGGCCCTAGCTCAAATAGTTAACGAGATTGCTTGTCGACAAGAAAAGCGTGGCGAACGAAAGGATGGATGAACGAACGAACAACCCAAAAGTGAAATGCTACTCCAACTTCTTCGAAGTGGGGATTATAAAAATGGCTGTCTGAAACAAATTATACACAGTAAAACATAAATATAAACAGCGAACCAATGCGTGCGTTTGGAGGTGCGCATGTTCCGGTTTCTTGTTTTCTTTCAATTTACAGGTAGAAACTCTGGAATGTAAAACAATTCACACTCCCATCCCAGCTGACCCACTGAGTCATTTGATATTGGATAGAACAGAACGATCTGCTCTGGTTAAATCACACACTTGCTCTGACCAGAGTATGAACAGGACATTAATCAACGTCATTAATAGGACTGGTTATACTTCCAATGGAAATTATCCTGACATTTAAGGATAATATGCAAGCATGAAAATAGCAGATTTGGTTTTAATCAGTTTCAGAAAGGCAATATGCCCTCCAACATATTCACGCCTTTCTTTCAAAATCATCAGGCTGAACTTAATGATCCAAGTATAATATAAACCACGCTTTAAAGAAATTTTAAATAAATACATTCTAAAAGGAACCGAAACACATTTTACGGCCACCACACGAAACGTAATATCAGTTGTAGTTGCATTATATGAATTTTTATAAACACGGATTCCTCGAAAAACAAGAAACACAATGTTCGCAGTGAAGTACGGCGACACTTTCTTCGACTCCACCACCGTGGTGAATTAAGAACCTTTTGATATTCTCTAATAAGTTTACCTCCTTAAGCTCTAAATTTAAAATACAATAGAAATACAAATACTAACCTAAGGCTTTACTTATCAGTACAGCACCATAGTCGCCTATTGCATTTCCAGATATATTTATCTCCTTCAAAGTTACGTTTTCCTATTTCAAAAATAAAACAAAATACAATAAACTCCATTTGCAAGTGCAACAAGAGCAGCACCGCAAATTCCTATTCCAGCTGTAAGATGTCATCGTTCTATAAGCCGCAGCATGAGAAAATATACCATTACGAAAACACGCCTATTCAAATAAATAGAAAATTTCACCTCCACAAATTGTAAATTTTTAGATAAAAAGAACTCTATTTTTCACATTTCTGCTCAAAACAAAGATTGCGGGTACTCGTTAGAACCGCCTCGCCGAGGCGGTTTTAACGAATACCCACAATCTATGTTTTTGAGCAGAAATAAGAAAAATGATGTATACCCCTGTAAACCACAGTTTTACTATATAAAAATGGGGTTTAAGGGGTTCACTATTATATAGGCATGTGTGATGCGCCCAGCGAAAACTAATGCCACCCTGCAACCTGTAATGCCGTCAAGGTCTTTGCTGTCCTCCTGAAGTGTATCCTTGGCTATTAAGAAAACATGCCTATATTATGTTGCCGGACCCGGCGGCGATCGAACCAGCGACCTCCTGAGCAGCAGGCTGAGCCGAATCAATAGGACAAGTATGATAAAGCATTAAGGTTTCCCAATATTTAGGATAAAAACGGTTTACATGATGGACAGCGATAGACAAAAACCTATAAGCCATAGGCGAACAGCAACCTATGACTCCTTTCTATTGGTCGATATACGTATTATGTGGTATCGATTAAGAAGAGAATGACGGTTTGACCAAAATGCGGGAATGAACAGGCTAATTTGTGCCTTCGTTTATACGCATATGCTAAAAGGTTAATATCATGCTTTATACGCTTATTTATGCTAAATGTGATCACCTCTATTAGTCCAGCACAGTGTCTTCCTCCTTTTTCACCAAAGTTGTTCCCTGTAATAAAACGGAAAAAACGTGTTTGTTGCAAAGGGTGTACAAAAGTACGAACGACAATTTATCCAAGAATGAAACTGTTTCAAGGGTACGGTTAATGCCATCCCAGAAGGCACACACCGTTGAAACCACGTCGATTCAACGTCAATACGTTGAATCAATGTTGAATCGGCGTTTTTCAAACGTTGTGTGCCCGCTTAGATGACTAGTTAAACTATACTGTGCATGCAAGAAAAGCAAAATTAACTGATTTGCAATTTTCTTAATGTTAATGTCACGGTCAATAAACTTTCAGTCATGTTGTGACGATATGTGGATATGACGGAGGGATCTGATGCCAAGTTTTTTTAGAGATATCGAAATTCCAGTAGATATACATGTACTTACTTGCGACGTTAAGTTTCAGCAAGAAACAATTACTTCTTAAGGCATGCTTGAGATATTTAGCACCTTCTGGCCCTAGATTGTTGCAAGAAAGGTTCTGAAAAAGAAAGGAAGAAAACGAGTTGTTTATAACAAAAAAAATAAAAAAAATATGAGCTTTCAGCAAAACATTCGCGTATGAACTGTGTAAAACTGTAAAGCGCTAAGCAAACTTGTAGTAGATGATATTCTGATTATTATTACTATTATTATTATTATTACTATTATTATTATTATCATTATTACTATTATTGTTATTAAAATAAGACTTTGCATTTCATAGACAGATGATTCACAAGCAATGTCAAGCCTTAATTTCTCTGAAAAAATGCAACAACTAACTAACTAAATAAATACGAGTATGTCTTCTGCTGCAGTTGTGATTAGTGCTTTAAAGGTTAATAGTACGCCTATTATGACGCCCATAGAACTGTAAAATCGACAGAATGTGTCATTACATTTGAGGGAAACAAAACAACAACCACCATTTGGATATACTCAAGTATACCGTATTCACCTTAAGTATTCGGACACCTCAACTCCTTACCATACTTGTTCTAAAATTTGAACAAGTACAATTTACTACCCGATGTTGTGTCTAAAAATGATGGATGAGTGCAAAAGTGTAGACCCTGATGAGACGCCGCGTTCTGCGGCGTCTCATCTGGGTCTACACTGTTTGCTTTGGCCTGTCTGCCCGAAAATATACGGTAAATATGATAGCTCTAAAACACGAACCACTGTAAATAAAGCAAGCTCATAGTGACTATCAGAATGTCAAAATCATCACGTTTGTAATTCACGTTCGTGCAAAGCCCTCTACTTGTTTGTTTCAAAGAAACACAGGCGCGTTTGTCAGTGGCATGTCTGTAGCTATGGGGATTCCCATGACAAGCTACAATCTGAGGGTCAATCAAAAATCAGATTAGGATTATTCATTGAGGAAGGCCATCGCCCGGTAACTGCATATAAGGTCGAAACAACAGAACAGGGCAGCAAACCAGAGTTGTGCATTTTTAGGGGAATGGAAACCCTTTCAAGGGAGATTACTCTGTCAAAATTATTTTTCCTCCCTTTTGGGTGCGAGCAAATTCTTTCCTTTCAGAGAAGACCTCTTTCTAGAAGGGTATTTGAAGTGCAGGAAGCAAATGAGAAGTCACAAAATGTGTTTTCCTTGGCGAAAATGGAGGAAAATTTACGTATCCAGATTTTTAAACTATACACATGATCATTTATTCAGCACCGCCCGTAATTTTTAGTATTTGAACGATTTGATGACTTCATGCTTGTCTCCATATTTTAAATTGCATTAAATAGTCTTGACTAGGTGACTATCAACATGTGTGCTAGTGATTGAAACAAAAATGAAGGGCAATTTCAATTTGGATGACACTTCATTAGCAATATTTCCTGACTACTCCAAAAGTGACGTTCTTGACACTCACAAAAGTATGATTTAAAAAGGTCAGACACTTAAGTTGGAAGTTTGAATGTTTTTTAAATAATGAGTATACATGCTTTACGAGTCCATCACTGACAGATGCATCTGTATCTGGAGGATCCTCCCAGCGCACGTATGACATATGCGAGCCTCCTCCTAATACTAGCAACTAGTTATCTGATGCGCTCCATGGGGATTCTCTGCCATTCCTCGTGGAGTGATGTTCCAATTCTTGCAGATTTCCCACTGTAGGATCCCGAGCTTGGACTTGACGACCGAGATAATCCCAAAGATGCTGCTCAACTAGGTTGAGGTCAGGAATCCTTGCTAGCCATGGTAACGTCTCGATGGCGTAATTTCGCAAGTGGGCGATTACAACTCTACCTCGCTGGGATTTGGCGTTATCGTCTATAAATACTGGACGTGTTGCGAGAGGATGGTTATCAAAATGAGGAATAACCGCCGCATCTAGCACTTCCTGTTGACACCGGTGGGCATTAAGTGTCATAGGTATGTTATAAGGTCCAGCTTGCAGTCGTAGGAGAAGCATCCCCACACCATCACTGAGCCACCACCAAATGGTTTCGTTGCATAAATCATCTACTGATTGTAAGCTTCGTTGGGACACCTTCATACCCTTAGACGGCCGTCGGTCATGCGTAGAAGGAATCGGCTCTCGTCTGACCAGTGGATCCTGCGCCATGTCCTCAGGTTGCAGTTACGCCTGGCACCACACCACGCCTGTTTTTGTCCATCAGTGAGGAACGGCCGTCTGATCGGTCGTCGGGCCTTCAGACCAACAGCCCGTAGTCTCCTCCTGATGGTGCTGTTGGACACTCGTACGCCTGCTCCCCAGTGCAACCGCAGGAATGGTGGATTATATGGGTGCGTCTGGCCAGATGGACTAAGGCTCTGTCCTCTCTGGGAGTGGTCTTGCGTGGTCTGCCTTGTCTTGAAAGATCCTCAATATGTCCGGTGTCAGCATGCTTCCTCGCGTCTGCTGATGACAATGTGATTGATGTCCAAGTTGACACCAATATTCCTACAGGACATCCCTGCCTCATGCATCCCATTTATCTACCATCGGACATTTTCATGTATTCTTCGCCTTGACATATCAAAATAGTGATCCTATCCAACCTTTTACCGACTTACGAAAGTCAGGAGTTTGCATTTACCATACTGCGTTTTTCGAATTTATACCCTATCGTTTTTCAGCCCCTCGCACGATCTAGGCAAGTCACACGCACTGCATGAAACACTGTGTGAATATCGAGATGTCCGTGTTCATTTAATGGGATAGCAAATGGTGGTCTGATTGTTCTGTCATTTTCATAATTAACGAATCATTTATGTGGTGCTTAATTAATGCTCAAGTGTATAAATGTGAATTTACAATGCAAAAGATAATCCGATAATTTCTAACTTACGAGCTCTGTAAGTCGCTTGTTTTCTTTCAGCATATGTTTGAAATAGTTCATTCCACCAAATCCTATGGAGTTATCTTTCAAATCCACCGACGACATAGTTAGATGATTCTAAAACAACCAATAGAACATACTGGTAGGACAAAGTTTACATGTGTACCACAGTTGTTATTAAAGCAATACAAACGATACAAACATACAGTATTTACAATACGTATTCGGACATGCAGGCCTCAGCAAACAGTACAGACCAGGGTTTTCACTTTTTTCCTCGCACCCAGGGCCCAGTTGTTCAAAGCATCGTTAGCTTAACGAGCTCGTTAGTGGTAAAATATTAATTGTTCTAGTAAGTACCATATCTAATTCACAGATATTTTTGCTGAAAAATGTGAATAGCTTTTGCAAATGCAAAAGCTACTCACATTTTTTCAGCAAAAATATTAGCGTATATGCCATATTTAATGATCAAAGTTTTAACGATACGTTAACTAACGACGTCGTTAGTTTTGAACAACTGGACCCAGTTGTTTTAGGCACATCAACAGGCAGTAAAATGGACCTGTTCAAATTTTAAGATAAGCATGGTAAAACGTTATGTTGTCCGAATTCCTAGGCAAATACGGTACTCCGACCGGCAGAGACTCACCAAGACCATATCTATTTGCATTGTACAATGCCAAGCATTATCTGAGCTAACAACAACATCCTGATCAGATAGGCGCATGTGCACATCCGATCTTTATCATTGCTCTTGCCTATCACAATAGTTTTAAAGAAGAGGTCAGTTCTACTCACTATCACTAAATGGCATTGCAAATTAATTTTGCTTTACACAATTTATAGCTTGCATTTAAATATACAAGATTTTATGTCGTAGTCCATATGTTTATTTAGAGAAAATTACGCTTGGCATTTCATGCGAATCGTCTGCCTAGCAGGCGATTCACATAAATATCAAGCCTTCTCGGAAAAATATTAGAGGTCTTCTGCTGCAATTCTGTATGTCGCTTTAACTTTTTTTTTTCAGGGGTTGTATTTCAAAACATGTTCTACAACAAGTTTGAAAGTCGTTTTAACCCATTATAGTCTGGAGACTCCTAAAAGGGTATTTGGCAAACAGTGCAGACCTAGATCAGACGCCGCAGAATGTGGCGTCTGATCAGGGTCTCCACTGTCTGCAATTAGTGCAACCATTTTTCTGTAGGAATATCTAAATCTCATAGCCAGACGTACCTAAAATTGAAATTGGATTCTTCCAGTATATAGTGTGTGTGAGTTCATTGTCTAAAATGGGTTAAGGATTAAGGATTAAATTGGTGTACCTCATTTATGGTTGAAGAGAGTTCGAAATGACATGGCAGCATTTGAGTAGCTATTTATTTTACCAGACAGGAAAAATAAAATACAGAAAATTCCAGAACAGTTTAATCACAAAACCAAACCTACTTTCATCTGTGTTGATATTGCAATGGAATCTCCTTTATTTAGATATCTGTGACGCATGCGTAAATCGTCATCTAGTGAATGTCGCATAAAGTAGGAGTTTGGAGTAGACTTGAATCTTCTGCAGTTATGCTTGTATTCTGGATATTCGCCATCTTCTTTCACTTCTCGAGATTTCTCGTCAGCAATCAGCTCCAGCCCTAGAAACATGCATAGGGAGAAGACTACCGTATCTATCCTAAGTTTTAGGACACCTTAATTCATTACCATAATTGTCCTAAAATTTGAACAAGTCTGTTTTACTACATGTTGATATGTCTAAAATATTGCTGGATGAGTGGCAAACAGTACAGATCCTGATCAGACGCCGCACTGCGGCGTCTGATCTGGGTCTTTAATGTTTGCTCTGACCTGTCTGTCCCACTATTTAGGGTTGTTGCTGTATCTAATGTTGAAACTTGGTCACATGCCTTCGTGTTATTTATTACAATAAAATATGTTTAACCTAAAACATATTCATGCCATTTTATTATAGCGTAGTTTAAATATAGCTTTAACTCATTGTAGTCTGGAGACCCTAAAAGGGTAATTGGCAAACAGTGCAGACCCAGATCAGACGCCGCAGAACGCGCCGTCTAATCAGGGTCTACACTGTTTGCAAATGGTTTAGCCATTTTTCTCCAGAAATATCTAAATCTCACAGCCGGACGTATCTAAAATTGAAATTGGGCTCTTCCAATATATAGTGCTGGGGGAGTCTGTTCAGTCTACAACGGGTTGATATAGCGTAGTCATTTGTCCTCTGGTCCTTTGGGATCACTGAGTCCATCCTGGGAGTTTTGAAAATTTTATAGGATCACTACGGAGGCCTAACTGGCCGAAACTAGCCTATCTGGTCCAGAAAACTTGAGACTTCATCAGTTACAGTGTGTTAAATGCTCTTAATGGTCATTCGTTTTAGAATCTGTTCTCTCTCTCACACACACACACACACACACACACACACACACACACACACATGCACACAAACACACACACACACACACACACACACACACATTAACACAGAAAGAAAACAATTATGTAACAACTCAGCATCAGAGTTCTTTAAATTTCATGTTACTGCCAAGCTGTTTGTTTTACATGTTCCGCGAGGTGCTTCTAATGAGTACCCGAAATATACGTTTTTGTGGAGAAATAAGAAAACATTATGTGGATACCCACTCTTATTTGGAGTTCTGTGGTAATATATCATTTGTTGCAATTTTCGCACTCACGATATAGAAGGCGTATTTCTAGGTCAGAACAGGTCAGTTTGGAAATACATGTACTACTAATCAGGGACGGATTTAGAGGGGTTTCGGGGGTTCAGTTGAACCCTCCCTCAGACTCAAAACTTCATTTTCATGGGAAATTTTGGATACATGTGATAAATTTGGGACACTTTACCCTATACTCTTCAACAAGTCCATTTCACTACCTGTGAATATGTGAAAAATTGCTAGGTGAGTGGCAAACAGTGTAGCTCCTGATCAGACGTCGCATACTGCGGCGTCTGATCAGGGTCTACACTGTTTGCTCAGGCCTGTCTGTCCGAATACGTATAATAAGTACGGTAATAATGATTAACTCAAACCCCCTCAGAAATTCTGGATCCGCCCCTGCTAATCATATACACAAGAATTTTACAAATTGCAACAGACAAAACTAACGTTTACCACTCTATGGATATGTTTAGCAGACGACACACTGATGGTATTTCTCTTTTTTTTTTTCAGAAAACATGTTCTAGGAAAAATAAGAAAATATTTCAAAATGCCGTCTGCTGAATATTTGAGCCAGCGTGCTAAGCGTTAAGCCTAAAACAATTCTAATAGCATGTCTCTGCGAAACATCAGAATACACCAGAGAAGGAATACCAAATGATTCCTGGCAGAGCAATATATGAAACCACCCTATTTGCCCGACATATTCCAATTGGTTTGTCTCACCAAACAGTGAAGACCCAGATCAGACACCACAGAATGCTACGTCCACAATACTTATTTGCTGTTCAGCCACCATCTTTCAGACACATCATCAGGGAGTAAACATGAACTTTACATTTTCATATTTTCGGTTAAGTTCAAGTAGAAAATAAGGTGTCCGAAACTCTAGGGTCTATACCGTATATTAGTTTCCCCTGTCCAGCCAAACTAGGAAAACGTAGTAGCACTGAGCTGCTATGCTTCATGGGAACATATCTATATAATTTTGACCCCGTAAAATTCCACTTTTATATTGTTAAACTGGGGTTTACAGGGGTATACATTATTTTTCTAATTTCTGCTTAAAACACAGATTGTGTGTGTGTGTGTGTGAGAGAGAGAGAGAGAGAGAGAGAGAGAGAGAGAGAGAGAGAGAGAGAGAGAGCTAATTGATGTATTAGTGCCATAGCGCTTACAGATCCTTGATTTTTTATCAAATCTTTACCACTTCGTGGACTAATTCAGCAGACAACAATTTGATATTTTCACCAATATTCCCAGAAACTTGGCTTTAACATTTCAGGCAACTTGTCACCTAACAAGACAATTTGCATGAACTGTCAAAGCCTGTTTTCTATGAGCCAGTTTGTAAGAAATGTCAAAAGTTTCAAGGAAAAATACGAAAATATTTTAAAATGGTTAATTCTATTATTCTTCAAGGAGATATAGAAAACAAAGACAAACATATCGAGCCATACAGAAAAGCACAAATGTCATGCATCGAAGTCTGTCTATTAACCAAAATGTCATATATAGAGGATCTTACATTCGTGGTCATTTATTAATATGAAATTTATGGAACGCATTGGGTAATTTCGGTATTTTGAGAGCCTCCGGTGAGCAAAATACCGACATTACCCAACGAGTTTCATAAATTTCATATTGAATGACCACGAAATTAAGATTCTATTTATCTTATGACCCTTCCGACGGCAAAAAAAAAAAAAAAAATGCAGAAAATATATAAAGAGAACAGCTTTCCATAGCTGAACCGAACAACTCACTACCAAGGATTTAAAAGTACTACACAACAAAACATAAATAAATAAATAAATAAATAAAATTCGCATATTATTTGAAATGAACCGAACAAGAAACAAGATAATTATGCCATCTTTTTACCTTCATTCAAGTGTAGGAAATAATGATGATTGTTATTTGAGCTAATGAATATTTCATTTGAATAAATCAATTCAAAAATAAATATTCGCTTCGACCTCATTCAAGCGAGTGAACGTCAACGTCACTAAATCAGTAGGGAATTCCTCCGCAGTCAGCTGTCGTATTTAAAGGTCATTGACCCCAATCAATACAGTTTACATGGCGGTTGGCACACCCAAGTAAATGACAGATTTTCAAGAATATAAAACATTTTGACTATAGTTTGGATTTCAATCATTTTTGTCACATTCATTACGAAAACACGCCTATTCAAATATATTGAGAATTTTACCACCAAAAAATGAAAACTTTCAAATGAAATTTTCTGATATTTTTCATATTTCTGCTCAAAACATAGATTGTGGGTACTCGCTAGAACCGCCTCAATGAGGCGGTTCTAACGAGTACCCACAATCCATGTTTTGAGCAGAAATAAGAAAAATAATATATACCCCTGTAAACCCCAGTTTTACTATATAAAAGTGGAGTTTAAGGGGGTCAGAATTATAAAGGCATGTTCTCGTGATGTATTTACTGTAGGAGTCATAAGTTATACTCCGATGCTTTTTTGGAGGAGGTGAGGATTTTATATTGACTGTTTTAACGACATTAATCATTTGAATGTTGAGAGTGCCTCCAAATATTTTGCAGGAAAACTTCGCATTTAAACCACTATGAACATTTTTGGTAGCCGTTTTATTCACATTCTTATTGTGTTGTGGCTTCCCCTTCCATCGATCTGAACTTTATTTTTTATCAAAACTGAAGGCAGGATCTTTTTTAAAAGTGAAATTTGTATCGGCGAACGCGGACGCCATCTTGGTTGCTCTCAATAATCGGATTAATACGAATAATAATACGGGTAATTAGACTAACCAATGAGAAGCCTTGCAGGTGTAGTCATATGATCTTTATGACATGGGCTATTTCACTGAATGACTTGACGGTCATGTGATAATTATTCTTAAATGTAGATTCGTTATTTCTATTACGTACTTGGATAACAGTGGCACATATGGTTACCTCTGGAATAACTAAAAACTTTGTTAGTCACATGAATAGAACTTACCTAAGTTCGAGTCCAGATCCGTATCATACCCGTCATCGTCACTATCCGGTCGATTTATCTTTTCTTGAACATCTAAACCCCAATATTGCCGCAGGAGTTCCTTGAATTTTCCTTCTTTCAAAAGCCGTTCTTTGATGTTATTATAACGTTGTAAAGAGATTCTTGGCCCACACCAGGCCGTTTTATGCTTGACAGACGAACTTTGTCTTGTTACACTTTTACTGTCTGCAAGACTGAATCTGAACGGACTTTCAAGCATGTAACGCTCTTCGGTTTCAGCCCCTCTAGACCTAGCACTACCATTAGCACTTGTTATAACAGGAGTATTGAAACCTTGATCGAAAACCAGTCCAAGTTCCTTTGCACTCTTACTTCCTCTCTCACTTTGATTGACCATAGGAAACATTGTAGACTCCTTTTTATGACTTCCATATCCTTCAGCGTACGTACAACTTCTAATTACTTTATTGTTTGAATTGTCATACAAATTTGCCGAGGAATTAACGCTTTTTGGAACTTTGGAATTCTTGCTACAATCTTTACGATGACCTTCGTCAATAGAAACTTTCCTGTTCACCGGACCTTTTTGAAGTCGTGTATTATTACTTTTAATTGAAGAAGGATTGCTATCACTAATACCACTTGATTTAGCCTCCTTAAACGACCCTTGACTGCTTACTTGACTACTTGTGTGTGAACCCCGTCGTTGACTTTTACGCTGAATGTTAGCAACTTTGCTAGGTTTACGTTGAATACTGCTGTGTTCACTTTGACTATAGTATGTATAGGCACCGTCATTTTGTATACTCTCTGTAAAGTGACTGTCTTTGTCATCAGAATCCGAGGCAATAGAAGAAGCGCGAATAGAGGAGACGTCTGTTGGGGCATGTGACGGGACAGGTATAAATTTGTCTCCTACATCTTGGTTGGACTTGTTCTGTAACTTAACAACCTCATAATTGTAGTCACTGTCTGGTGTATCATAACCAGGATTTATTTTTGGCAACATCGGGGTTGAGCTATGCGGTTTTTCAGTATCGACATCATTATCATCACGATTCATCTGAAACAAAACGGTTTCTATAATTATTTAGGATGCCTTCAAAATTTGTATTTACATGTACTTAAAGAGAATGGCTACAGTTTCGATGGAAGGAACTCTGTCAATTTTGTTTTGTCTCCTTTCTGAAACGGCATGTATTTTAACCCTAGTCCTGCTGAACCCGGAAATACAACTGATCTGAATCTGCACAGTTTGTCAATTAGAATGTGAATTTGTGTCAACAACCTGGATCAAGTAATCTGATTGGCTGAAAATTGGAAGTGGGCGTAGCATCTTAAGTTATTCAGCATGACAAGAGTTAAAATGATATAATTTGCTACCTTTGAAAGCAGCGAATGGTTTTCCTTTTAGAGTTAAGCCCTTTTCAGAAGTGGACTATGTGGGAAAACAAACAGGTAGTCACAAACGGTGTCATTACGAAAACACGCCTATTCAAATATATTGAAAGTTTTACAACCAAAAAAGGAAAACTTTCAGATAAAAAGTTCTGATAGTTTTCATATTCCTGCTCAATATGTCGTCTGCTGAAATTTAACTCAGGTTGCAAAGCCTTAAAAGCATCCGACAACGAGAAGGGAGGTAAACATTTCAATCTCAGTCGTTTCCTTTGGCGGCATATCCATTCCACTTAAAAGCTGGTAGCCATTTGGCAAATTGTGTAGACCCATTTTAACTGCTGCAGCGGTTGGTCTGGGTCTACGAGATTTATTCAGGCATATCTGTTCGAATACTTCAGGAAATATGTTAATTATATGTGAAAATCCTAATAAGGACCTGCGACGTTCGTGGACCTTTCAGGAGGGGTAACTATAAAAATAGTTCGCCTCCCTTCTAGAAAGGGGTCTAAAAAGGGTTTGCTCCCCTTGGGAGGTAACTCATTTCTTCTAGCGTAGGCCCCTTTTCTGAAAAAAGGTTGTGTGTACAAGTAAACAAACAGGAAGTAACAAAAGCTGTCCCCAGAATACCCACTGTATTAGGTGAGCCCTGTTGTTCAAAGCATCGTTAGCATAACGAGCTCGTTAATGACAAACTCGTTAACTCTTGTAGCTAAGGTATTTTCAAATACATTGATTTTTTTTTTGCTGCAAAAATATGGGTAAATGCAAAAGCTACTCACATTTTTTTCAGCAAAAATTATCAATATATTTGCCATATTTCAAATTAGAAATTTTAACGTCAATTCATTTGCGGCATATTGAGTGAAAAACTTTTTTGTCAGTATTAAACCAATGGGCAGTTGGAAATTGACGAGAAATGCCTGGTTATAATCCGAAGCAAGTCATTGATATATGAAGTTTAGTTCAAATCCATTACTTGATTCTCATACTGAATGAAAACCATTTTTGTCGCTAAGCAGGGGCAATAAATAACTCTGTTGAAAATTGACGAAAGATGCCGAGTAATAATTCAGGGGTGGATTCAGATGGGATTGTATGGTTCGACTGAACCCCCTTTGACATAGTTTCATTTTCTTGGGAAATTTGGATAAATTTGATAAATTTGGGATACCGTATTTACCCTAAATATTCACAATCCTAACTCTTTACTTGTAGTTTTCAATTCCATTTTACTACCTGTGAATATTTGTCATGCTGGATTAGTGCAAATAGTGTAGATCCTGATCAGACACTGGATCTATACTGTTTGCACAGGTCCGTCTTTCCGAATACGTAGACCGTGATTTGATCCAATCGACACCCCCCCCCCCCCCCCCCCACTCTCTCTCCCCCGCGTCAGAAGAAACCTGTATCCGCCTTTGTTAATTCCAAGCAAAAACATTGTCAATATCACCCGAAGCCATCAATTCTTTCTCAAGCTGTTAGACGGAAGCCATTTTTTTGTCTGTTGCAAAGGGCAGCGCTTCTGTTGAAAATTGGCGGACAATGCTGCGTAATAATCGGAAGCAAGATATTGTCAATATCATTTGACATATGATGATATATGAAGTTACGACCAAATCCATTGATCCGTTCTCATGATACTGAGTGGAAGCTATTTTTGTTGGTAAGCAAGGACAGTAACTCTATCAAAAGTTAACGGTTTTGCCAACTACTCGCCTAGATATAAATGTATATGCAAAACTTTGAATAAAATCCATCAAACCCTATTCAAGTTAGAGAGCGGAAACCAAGTGCTGACGGCCGGACGTCGGCTCCAACGTCTAGCTTAGGGAATATTTTGAACAGGAAATTACATTCCTGATTAGGGGCTACCCTAACCGTCTTAGGCGCTGACGATGTATTCTTAACGGAATAAATCCTAATGTGGTTATGAAATGATTCCCCTAACACTAAACGTTCGTTCGGACGGAGAGACAGATGGACGGACAGTCACTCGGACGGGAAAACATAACCCCGACACTACCATATGGTGGGGTAAAATACTGTCCTGATGCATTTCGATACTTCTCTCTGCTTAAAAGAAAATAAATTTACCATAACAATACACAATCCACTGAAAGAAACCAAAACATATATTATACTGTCTCCTCTTAAACCAAAAAAATACAATCTTAAAACATCTCACGTTGCCAGTATCCTCGTCATTATTAAATGTTGCAGACGTTTGCACAATTGTTGTGAAACTAATATCAATATTCTAATCCTATCTTAAACCAGATAAATCTATCCAACGACGCATAATAATTTGCAACCTGGTATAATTCAGTGTCGGATTTAAGGACAACTTATGACTGACAGTTTACATGTAAATACTAATAACTTTAAAATTACCCTAACTTCACTAAAGTCAGTAAAATGAAAAGAAAATCTAGGTATTGATTTTCATATATTTCAAAGGTAAATTGCTGCTTTAAATAACTCAGCACCTTGGTTCATTCACAATATACGAGACGAGTCATGAGAAGAAGTGTCTTAGCGGCTAGACCCAGATTATCTAGCAAATCCCTAATCTAATTGTTTGTTTGTGTTGAGGTTTTACGGCCCAGTCAACTCAGTAGGGTCATGTCGAGCGCGGTCAGTTTACCTAACCATACGTTTACTGGGCAGACTTAGTCCTCTAAGCGGTTAACCAGTATTGTGCACATTCTTTCGCCAGAAACTGACAACTGCCCTTCTTGAATCAGCGGAAGGGAGAGAATGACCGTAGAAATACGAGTCTTTCTTGAACATCGATATATTCTACAGTATCAAATGATGGACGGACAGCGAAGGCCCTGATCAGACTGCGCATGCGCAGTCTGATCAGGGCCTTCGCTATCCTTATATAGCCGGGAGACCCTTTTTCGCATGGCCCGCCCCGTAATTTTGAAGAGGTCCTTGATTTGTAAACTTCAGGTAAAAATCGATCAAGTATCTTGTCATTTATATTCAAGCATTTTAATTGTGATGACAGCATTATGGCATGTGTCAAGGAAGAATTGAAATATTTGGTTTTCCGTAATAAATTTATAAATAAAATTTAAATTTTAAAATTAGGTTTCGTGAAATAGGAATAAACGTACAAAATGGTGTCGACTAGTCCTATTAGCAAATGAATTGTCAGTATTAAAGAATAAGAACCTGTATGATAAAAAAAAAAATCTTGTTACTAAATGTTACTCTAACATATGTGACTCACAGTAGGTAATGACGGGTCACAGGACGAGTCTTTGGTCCACTTTTGTGGGTCGTGGAGGTACCTGTGTTTGTAAGTCATTATTTTATTATCTGTTTGTTAAATGTGAAAATTTCATATCATTGCCTTAGCTGCAGATGTTACATTAGTATAATTTCAATGGTAAACTAGTATTATTAGTTTAAATGGTTATGTAGTTAGCAATGCTGTGATAGACTCGTAATATATAAGGAATAATTTGGTGTATCTAAGTGATATTGGACACCAAGATGAGTTCTTAATAAACTGAATAAACTAAGGTTTGTAAATAAATGCTTAAGTAGAAATGTGAGATAATAGCTGAGTGTTAGGAGAATACAGATAAAGATAGAGATAAAGATAACGACAGGTTTAGTTAAACAATGCAAAACATAATGGCTGTTTTAGTAAAAGATAATGGCTGTTTACGTAAAGGATAATGGCTGTTTTAGTATAAGATAATGACTGTTTAAGTAAAAAATAATGGCTGTTTTAGTAAATCAGTACTGAAGATAATGGGTGTTTTAGTAAAACAGTACAAAAAATAATGGCTGTTTTAGTAAAACAGAGCAAAAGATGGTGACCGTTTTGGTAAAACAATGCAAAGATAACGTCTGGTTTTTATTATTTTTTATTTTTTATTTTTTTTCTGTTTTTTTTTTTGTTTTTTTTTTTTTTTTTTTTTTTTGTGAAACAGTGCAACGATAATGACTGTTTAAGTACAGCAGTGCAAGTGCAAAAGATAACGACTGTTTAAGAAGCATAAATGGCTGTGTTGGTAAAATAGTGCAAAAGATAATGGCTGTTTAAGTACAACGGTGCAAGTGCAAAAAATAATGATGTTTAAGAATCACAGTGCAAAAATGGTTGTTTAAGTAAATGCAAAAGATAATGGCTGTTTTAATAAAACAGTGCAAAGGACTGTTTATTAAGTGCAAAGATAATATCTGCTTAGGTTAAACAGTGCGAAAGATAATGGTTGTTTTAGTAAAAGATAATGGCTATTCTAAATTAAGATAATGACTGTTTTAGTAAAACAGTACACAAATAATGGCTGTTTTAGTAAACGATAGTGGCTGTGTTAGTAAAAGAGTGCAAAAGATAATGGTTGGTTTAGAAAAACAGTGTAAATATATTGTCTGTTTTAAGAAACACAGTGAAAAAGATAATGGCTGTTTCAGTAAAACAGTGAAAAAGATAATGGCCCTTTTAGTAAAACAGTGCAAAAACGGCTGTTTTAGTTAAACATTGCAAAAGATAATGGCTGTTTTAGTACAACAGTGCAAACGATAATGGCTGTTTAAGTAAAAACAGTGCAAAATTAATGTCTTTTGTAGTAAAATTAACCGGTTGTTTAAGAGGAAGCATTGCAAAAGATAATGGCTGTTTTAGTTAAACAGTGCAAAGACAGTGTTTTTTTTTAGTAAAAGATAATGTTTGTTTCGGTTTAATGGTGCAGAAGTTGAATTGACTATCTACGATATTTACCAGTTACGTCTGAGCAATTATTGCAGACCGTGATCAGACGCAGCAGAATGTGGCATTTGATCAAGGTATGTACTGTTTGCCTTTCAATTACCAAGGTTCATGCGCACACCAGGTAGACAAATGGCCTAAATCAAATTTTAAAATAAGTACATGTATGCTAAGAAAGTAAGGTGTTCAAATATATTGGGTCCAGTTGTTCAAAATTAACGATGTCATTAGTTAACGTATCGCTAAAACTTTGATAATTAAAATGGCATATATGCTAATATTTTTGCTGGAAAAAATGCGAGCAGCCCCGTTGAAGTCTTTGCACTTCTGATATGCGCTAAGCGGGGTCTTCGGGAGCGTGTTAACGTCAATTTGGTCTTATTGTTGTTTAGTTATTGTCGATGTCGGTTTAATCCTAAAACCGCAAAAACACACACACAGTACTTGCACTGATGTCAGAGGGTTTTATTCAGAGGATAACTGGGCAATTGCGTCACAGATAAATGTTATTGCTGATAGGATAGGGTCTGTAACTGTCAAATACGAGGGTACTAAAAAGTACTTTGTAACAAATGGTATGCACGTCGTATCTACATGCTTTTAACCCTGGTCCTGCTGAACCCGGATATGCCATGTCTTTGCAAACCGTGTAGATCCAGATCAGTTGGCTTCTGAAGAAGCCAACTGATCTGGATCTGTACTGTTTGTCATTAAGTATGTGTATTTGTATCAAAAACCTAGATCAAGTAATCTGATTGGCTGAAAATTAGAAGTGGGCGTGGCATCTTAATTTATTCAGCATAGGCAAGCATGCATCCACCATTGTCATCCTTTTACATTTGTTGAAATTTACTTATTAACATATAAGATGAATTAGCCAAAATCCCAGCCATGTTTCTTCTTTTATTCACTTATTGTTACTGTCATCTGTTATTTGAAAAAAATAGTCTGTTGGGTAAAAAGTACGCAGGACAGTAAAGTTAAGTTATAATGGTATTCATCCAAATTGTTCGGACAGGATAAACCCAGATCAGACGCCGCAGGGTTTACGCTGTTTGCTACATATCAGTTTACAGATAATAAGTAGGCAGTATAATAGACATGTGCAACTTTCAGGACAAGTATGGTAGGAAGTTAATGTGTCTGGTAAATAGAAAACAATTCATGATGACATATACGAGCAAGCAAGATTCTCGTTAAATGTGTAGCCACTCAGTCTAGTTAGGAACATTATTGCTCTCCTCATTACGAAAACACGCCTATTCAAATATATTGAAAATTTCACCACCAAAAACTGAAAGTTTTAAGACAAAATTTTCTTATATTTTTCATAATTCTGCTCAAAACATAGATTGTGGGTACTCGTTAGAACCACCTCGTTGCGGCGGTTCTAACAAGTACCCACAATCTATGTTTTGAGCAGAAATAAGAAAAATAATGTATACCCCTATAAACCCCAGTTTTACTATATAAAAGTTGAGTTTAAGGGGGTCAAAATTATATAGGCATGTTTTCGTGATGTGTTCTGTTCAATGTATGCGAACAGCGATCAGACTGCGAAAGTACTGCTCAATATGCCGGACAAGTGATAGGTTTTCAATGGCATAATACATGTACCAAGACTGCACTCACCTTTCTCTCGAGCAACGGTGAGCTTGGGGACCACCAAAACTTCCCTGCTTCATCTACCAGGCCAGCCAGTTGTTTATCTTCGGAAGTAGCCTCGTGAAGACTCATGAAGAACTGTGTACATCTTATTATAAAAGTTCATTGGCATAAAACAGTAAAGGAAAAAACTATGAAAGATTGTGACTATAATCTTGATTATACGTGTACAGTTATTAACATAAGCAAGTTACAATGAAAACATCGATCGAGAAGATATCGAGTCCGCTATCAACGTTTTTAACTCATTCACTGCTACAGACGATAATAATAGGCTTTTGCAAACAGCATAGATCCAGATGAGGCGGCTCATATGAGCCGTCTTATCTGGATCTACGCTGTTTGACATTCAGTCTTTCAATTTTACGTATAAACTCCTTTTCAAGCAAAGAAAAGCAGACGACAAATGTCGTCTGAAATTTGGCACTGAAAGAGTTAAACCTTTACATTATATCATATCCTTTTACATGATTTTATATTGATTAACCTGTACCACCCTTTGGGCAAATTCGTCAGACGACAAAATGATGACAATTTTATTATTTTTCCAAGAAAAAAGGCTCTGCCGAAGGTTATAGTTTTTCCAAACTTTACTGGGCCCATGCATACCAAGCTTCAGGGCAATTGGCCCTTTGGTTCAGGAGAAGAAGAAAGAAGATTTTTAAAGGTTTTTTTAACATATATGGGCATGGCGGCCATCTTGGTCAAGTGATCCAGATACAGCGAACAAAGTTTCGTTATCCCAACCCATTGAGATTCCATGCAAAATTTGGCTTTCATTGGTCCAGTGGTTTGTAAGGAGAAGACGTTGAAGCGTTTTCCCTATATGAGTCTATGAAAACAAATCCCCCCATCCACCTCGGGGCGGAGGGCTATAATTTGAATACTATTGATAGATGTCCACAAGGTAAAGCTGCATACCAGATATCAAGGTTTCGGCCTTCTAGTTTCAGACAAGAAGATATTTAAATTCTGCCTATAGAAGTCTATGTAGAAAAATTTGACCTTTCCGTAAAAAGGTCAAGGTCAATCGGAGGTTATAATTTTTTTCAAACTTTATTGTGCCCATGTCCTCAATGCTGCATACCAAGCCCCAAGGCCATTGGCCCTTTGGTTCCGGAGAAGAAGAGTTTTAAAGGGTTTTTACCATATATGGGCGTGGCGGCCATCTTGATCATGTGACCCAGATGTGGCGAACAAACTTCCATTTCCCCGGCCCATGAAGGTTCCATATAAAATTTGGCTTTGACTGGCCCAGTGGTTTCTGAGGAGAAAACGTGTGAAGAGTGTGAACGACGGACGGAGGGCGGAGCCTGCATAAACTATAAGCTCACCTATGAGCCTAATATGTCGCCACAAAACTCGGGTTTCGATAAGCCTTGCTGAAGCAGTTAATTGCAATAACTGAATAATCCATTTATGTCGAGTAGACTCTGCTGCTTTGGATGTTTTGATTTTTTTTTTTTTTTTTTTTTTTTTTTTTTTTTTTTTCAAAAAGAGAAAAATAGAAGGGGTGTCTAGTTGTTTTTATTGCAACCATGTCTTATAGAAATTCCTGTATGTAACGCGTTTTGTGGCGTCTGATCTGGTTCTACTCTATTTGCCAAACTCCCTTTGATGGTAAGTTCGGCATAAATGGGTAAACTCGAAAAGTTTGACTTCACCCAAGCGAAAATGAATGTTAGTCTTGCTGCATCAGAATTAATTGCGAGGTTTCGAGCAAGTAAAACTAGTTAAAGCCCCACAGTATTTTTACCTACTGATCGTTCCAAGGTGGTACCACTGATGCAGTTATTTGTGCGTCGGTGGTTTCATTTGTAGCGTTTGTTTTGTTATTTTTTGTTTCCCATCCCTCCTTTTAGTTCCTCAGGAGGGCTGTGTTTCGTAATTGTGGTAGTTCCTGGGTATTTTCACTTATAGTTTTTCATCCGCACAATCCTAACAAGCCAATCAAGGTTAAAAAGTTTGCTTGCATGATGGTGGGTTGGGTCGCAGACTCGATGGTTCAATCGTAAACCTTTTATAAATGACTTGTGCTTGACCAAGCCTAGACCTAGTGGTTTTCGTTTCCTCTGCCTTTCAGTATGTGGGCAAGCCAACCCATTAAAGACTAAATAAACTCTCCCACATTATATATTGGAAGAGTCCATTTTCGATTTTAGGTACGTCAGACTATATGGCGTAGATATTCCTAAAGAAAAATTGGTTGAACTATTTGCAAACAGTGAAGACCCTGATCAGACGCCGCGTTCTGCGGCGTCTGATCTGGCTCTGCACTGTTTGCAAATTACCCGTTTAGAGGTCTCCAGTCTTCCATGGACTAATCATTCTTTCGTCATAATATTGAAACTTTACTGTGTGTGCTTTTTTTACGCTGTTTCTTCGATGAGCTAGGATCATGGAACAGTTGTAGAACTGAGGGTGAGGCTTGGCGCCTATAAAACCAGATTTTTGGCCACCAACTGTTCTGCCATGACAGTTACGATGCGGTACTTCTTTTGACGTTCTTTGTATGTAATTATTGTCTTGTGTTGTTTTTATTTCATATAATTAAATCCTTGTCCGGTGCCATGGGAGACCTGTGTTCCGTGATCGTGGCCTTTCATGGTATCTCCATATTTATGTTTTACATTACGAAAACACGCCTATTCAAATATATAGAAAAATTCACCTCTAAAAACTGATTTAAGATAAAAAAAAAAAAAAAAAAAAAAAAACTCTGATAGTTTTCACATTTCTGCTCCAACCATAGATTGTGGGTATTCGTTAGAACCGCCTCGGCGAGGCGGTTCCAACGAGTACCCACAATCTATGATTTTGAGCAAAAATAACAGAAAAAAAATGTATACCCCGGGAAACCCCAGTTTTACTATATAAAAGTGGGATTTAACGGGGTCAAAATCATATAGGCGGGTTTTCGTGATGCAAGTACAAAGGCGTCTGCTGTGCTTTCGACATCTTTCAGAAAGTCGTTGTTTGCTTTGCGTTTTACATCGAAGAAGAAAATTTGCAAATTTCTGTCTTTACTTAATGCAAAACCATTTGTCGTAATTACCTATGCATATAAAGTTTTATTCTAGTCACTGATTTTTAAAAATCAACTATTTTCACTTTTTCTCATAGTAAAAATGAATACAAATTATGCAGAAATCTTTAGGGTAGGTAACTTGGAGGCAGATTTTCAACAAGTTCCACGTTCATTTTTTTCTGAAATTTTCACAATATTGTGTGAAACATCAATAATTCAAATTCAGCAAAGAAAAGTAAAAAATATTTTCTTAGACAAAAAAAAAAAAAAAAAAAACACTTAACTATAGCAATTGCATAGGTCAGACCAAGCTTTGGCCGTAAATTTAATTTTAGAGAACATGTTTGAGAACAAAAGACAGAAACACAGAAACAGAAAAGACAAATGGTTTCTGGTTTCTGGTAGGATACGGTCAATCAAAATATTTTCATTTAAGATAAAACGTCAAGCAAAAAACGTCTTTCCGAGTGATGTCGAAAGGACAGTAATTGTCATCTTTGAGTACCCGTTTTTGACCAGCAACTGTATATGTGTGAAATACGAAATCAGGCGATTAAGTACCCTTCTGAAATGACCTGTAAATTCACACTATACAGGATACTCGTTCTATCAGCTGTTCGACTGCTTCAAAACATATGTTCTTCAATAATGAACGCAGTGATCATAATGTCTCGACGTGCTGGTTGGTCTGTATCTGTTCGCATATAGCATAAAGTTGTTTTATTTTATTTTATTTATTTATTTTATTTTTTTTTTTTTTTTTTTTTTTGGTGCTAAAATGTAGTCAGCATAAATACCGTATTTACTTAGTATTCAGACACCTTCATCCTTTTCCTAAAATTTCAACATGTCCAGTAATTACCTCTTGATATGTCGAAACAACGGTTTGATGGATGGCAAACAGTGTAGACCCTGATCAGACGCCGCGTCAACTGCGTCTGATCTGGGTCTACGCTGTTTGCTAAGGCCTGTCTGTCCGAATACTTCGAGTAAGTAAGGTTGTGCAGGCCAAAAAATTCGGATTAAGTTATTAGTAACACAGATTAAAGGCTAACTAGTTAATACCCTAATACTATTTGGTGGTTTTGTTCTGTGCAAGCAATTTCGTAACCGCTCAAGGTTTATGGTAGATTAATAATGTTTATCAAGGGTACATAGCGGTACAGGTGCGCCTCGCTCATTCAGCTGTTCCCCGCCTCTGCTCTATGACCCGAATCTCAAGGTGTCAGATGTTTTTAGGAAAATATACTAAATAAACTCTTAAATCTTTATTCTGAACATCTAAAATGGGTTGTAAAACAATTGAACTCTATGGGACTGGTCATATTTGGTATAAGTTCTGTCACTGTTACAAGGCTGCTCTGCCTCTTTATTGTCAATAGTGTAGGGAGATAAATTTCTTTATTATATCTCACGTGACTTTCCATGTTAAACGTCTACAGACCAAAAGCTGACATTTTTACTATCACACTGCGACAATTTTGACTATCACATGCACGAAGTGGATTCGTTCACTGTTCGTTCTGTTGGAGGCCAGTTCAGAGATCTCCGAGTAAGATTGTTTCGTAAAGAGTTGTCCCCGTGCCTATAACTTCGTTATTTCTGAACAAAAAGATAGCATTTGTTTATTCAATATTTATTTTCTAACTTAATACATCGAAACAAACCGTCTGAGACGAAAATAGATTGATTTGCTGATTTTTCTTTTCGCCTCACCCGGCTAACTTTTCTTATCACTATACAGACAGAACTTGAGTATAATAAAAAAAATACAACATTCTTGAGAGGGTATTAGTAAGCTTGTCTACCCTTAGAATATGATTATAAAGCTCGACTTCATCTCGGTTGATAATTATATCCCAGAGTGAACATTCTCACGACCACTTCCCAAGATATAACTTCCTGTTTGCTTTCCAGAACTCAGTCGGATTTGCGTCCAACTGATGATCAGGAGGTCGCTGGTTCGATTCCCGCCGGGTCCGGCAACATTTTTTTTTTTCATGGAGATTGATTAAGAAATACTTTCTACTGTCATTCTCACACTTCCCCCTGATTCAAGAAGTGCAGTTGTCAGTTTCTGGCGAATAAATGTGCACAAATACTTGTTAACCGGTCAGAGGACTAAGCCTGTCCAGTAAAAGTATGGTTAAGTAAATCGACCGGCTCGACATGCCCTTAATAGTGTTAAACTCCAACCCAACCAAATCATGACTGGTCAATACAGGTATTACAAAACACCTGTGCTGCCAGATTTTGTTGACAGTCTAGCAAACAGGATTATTTTCAAGTATAACAAGTCAACACATAAGTTCCATGCCAGTCAAAAGAATGACGATGATGGAACACCGAGAAAATTGTGGAAATCTGGTCATGCCAGTACTATTTCACCAATCAAAAGTAATGGTTGATTTACTTGCATATTTCAAGAAAAGTTTTCACCAAAAGTTATTTCCCTTTGTATCTGCATCTACTTTTAACAGGTGTTCTTTGTAGGAAATATTTTCTGCTGCATGAAGTAAATTATTCTAATTGACATAACTTTTGGAATGCTTGGAATCTGCCTGCACCAAATATATCAACGACAGTTCGACATCACTAAAAGTTCAGGAAATGCCTGATGACTTCTTTACAGCTGCTTCTAGCCTACTTCAACAACGACAGGGTATTTTCCTCAAACTAGTCACGCCTTTCTGTTCAATCTTAAATGAGCTAAAAGACTGCACGTGCGCCCAGCAAAGACTCAGAGCAGCCCCCCGCATCTGCGCAGTCTGGTCAGAGTCTTCACAGGGCACTCAGTGGGTAATAAAGGAGCCAAAGCATCATCTGACAGACAGCGACGACTCTGATCAGTCTGCACGAATGCTCAGGCTGATTTGAGTCTTCACTGGGCGCACATGCAATCTTGTAGGAAATGCTGTGTCCCGGCTCAAACCCTGCTGTAATACCTCTCTCCCTCTTTGTTCTCACTACCATACAAAACTGATCACAACAGTGGAATGAATTTCATCTAGAGCTCCCAGATCTGAAAAAAGCATGTATAATAAGCGTTGATCAGAAATGACATTGTGCAATGCATCCAGTCAGTACACTTGAAAGTTTTATCGCTCCCGAACACGGGTAGGAAACTTCATAATCGGAGCCAGTGGCTCCGATAAGCAAATGTTGCGTGCGTCTTCCGGAGCACGTGCGGCTCTGAATATAGCGTTTGAAAAAAGTAAACAAAAGAGGTAGGTCAGTCACTCTTCGAAAGAATCTGTTTTTGTGGGGTAGTTTTTCTCATAAAAGGAGAATTACATGCTGCTCTCAAGGCTCTTAACAGTTTTCTCACCTAATAGATAGTTTGTAAATGTGTACGATCTCGTCTGAATTACTTGTGGCGTGGGCTGATCGACGCTGAATAAACTGATCGTCGAAGGTTCAGCGATGCTATTCCCGGTTATTTTTTTTTTTCATAAAATGCATATGCGCCTGGACTGTTTGGCATTAACCCATATGGCATACTTCTAGCAAGAACAATTCCTTAGACAGCTAAAATAAATTTGTGAGACAAAAACTCTTGAGGCATGAATTGGTCGATATGATACTCTAAAACTTCTTCCAAACGCCATTCTTGTAATTATTTATGGTGCTTGGTTATCACTTTAGATTTCATTCTGAGTGTTTATGGAAGAAAAGTGTCTACGTCTAGATCGCTTGTTCGGAGATTTAAAACATTATGTATGTTTCTATCCCCTATCATACATAGTTACCCCTACCGCTAAAACGAGACCACAAAAATAGCACCTGTGGCGTGATCGATTTCATCGCATATCTGGAAACAGAAAAATCCACGTGAATCCACTACCAGAGGCCATAATCAGCTTCTGTGCTTATTTTGATAAGGTTGTACGTCCCAGTTAAGACATTTTAGAGCAAAATCAACTGTTACAGCACAGACGATGTCTAAAGATCAGAAGAGACAAACGTGTTGTGCAAGGCTTCAATATTCGCAACTGGACAGAGGCTGTCTTTTATAATAATTGTTCTGCAAACATTAGTCCTCAGCTATCAGAGCCGACCGATATATTCAGAGCCGTCCTACACCATCGGAGCCATGTTTATTTTCCCTCCATTTCCATTAGTTTGTTGTCAATTTTTAGTTTTCGGTAAGTGAGACAGGTCAAACAATCATTTCACACATAAAAAAAATGCCAAACAGTCCAGGCGCATATGCATTTTATAAAAAAATAAGGAATAGCGTCTCTGAACCTTCGACGATCAGTTTATTCAGCATCGATCAGCCCACGCCACAAGTAATTCAGACGAGATCGTACATATTTACAAACTATCTATTGGGTGAGAAAACTGTTAAAAGACTTGAGAGCAGCATGTAATTCTTCTTTTTGAGAAAAACTACCCCATAAAAAACAGATTTTTTCGACGAGTGACTGACCTACCTTTTTTGTTTTCTTTTTTCAGCCGCTATATTCAGAGCCGCACATGCTCCGGAAGACGCACACAACATTTGCTTATCAGAGCCAATGGCTCCGATTATGAAGTTTCCTGACCGTGCTGAAGCACCCAGATTCAACTGCTGTTGCAGGTGCCAAGGGTATTTATCTTAACATTTAAAGGAATGACCTAAAAGTACATTGTATGCCTGAACATCTCTATTTTTAGCAAACAAGCTTTTTCATGTTACTTAGTTCAAAGTTTCTAACGTAGCTTGGAACCTGAAACACATGTAAGCTATGCTTAAAAGTGATTGTTAAAACATGATGGCACTGATATTTAAAGTCTTTATAACTGAGGATATGGGCGCCGCCATTTTCAATATATAATCAGTCGTTTTTCATTTGGTGTTTTATTCTAACTGGAAAGAAATGATTTGCGATTGATAACATCTCAGAAAACCGTTTGCTGCTTTTGATCCTGTCCTTTATTTTCAAAGTCACCGTTAAATTGATTTTATGGCCAAAAATGGGTCTGGCTTATACAACTTCTATAGGAAACATTTTTTTTTTCTTTTTTTTGAAAACTATTAGAAAACATCTTCTGTCTTTTCCCCGCTGATTTTAAATTACTAACGGTCCATAACAATACTGTGAAAATTTTCAGAAATCTTGAACAAGTAGAGCTTGTTGAAATATTACATCCAAACTACCTTCCCTATCGAATTTTGCATATTTTGCAGCCATTTTTTACGAAAAAAAAAGGAATTTTTTCGATTTTATTAAACCATTGTCTAGCATAAAACTTTGTTTTGCATAATTATGTAGTACGACAAATGGTTTTGCACTGAATCACGACATAACTTTGCGAATTTAATCTTCTGTATAAAATACCATGCAGAAAATGACTTTCTGAAAGATGTAGAAAGAAGAGTAGATAATTGTACTGACACTAGTATAAGCTATCTGACTATCACTTGGATGTGAATCCACTAAGGTACGTTCGTAATCCCTGTATGGTCTGGTAATATTTGCTTCGTACCGAGATACTTTTGTGTCACTGTCGACAGAGGAGGGTCATCCCTAGGAATATTTTTTCCACTTTAACTGTACGAGATTCTAACCAACTGCTCGCTCTGGCATGAGTGCAATTTACCTGTTATGGTGACTAGCCATCGCCTGATGGGACCGTGCAAAATTTATGCTCGCTGTTTACATATGGAAAATGTATTTTACCAAGCGATCGCATATGCCATATTTATCCAAAACAATTGGACAACATAACTCTTTACCATACTTGTGCTAAAATTTGAATAAGTTCATTTCACAACCTGCTGACGTGTCTAAAAACTTCTGGATAATCAGCAAACAGTGTAGACCCTAATCAGACGCCACTAATGCGGCGTCTGATCAGGGTCTGCACTGTTTGCACAGTCCTGTTCGACCGAATACTTGAATACGGGATGCACTTACCTAACAATTAAAGTGCGTTTCCGACTCATGTTTCCTCATGGCGCACTTAGCTGGGAACCTCTCCCCACACATCTTACACCGATGTAGACCCGCTGTAACATTAGCTTTGCGATGCCTCATCATGTTCCCCTTCTGTGCCCATGCCCAGCCACAGTACTCACAACTATAGGGCCTCTCTCCGGTGTGGGCCCTCTCATGGCGCTGTAGGTCAGTCCTGGTACCAAATGCCTTCTGACAGATCGTACAGAAATATTTGCTGACAACGTTCAGACGCTGGAGACCTGAAAAACGAACCGAATTACTTGATTTTAGATGAATGTATTTTATAAGCCTATTAATTCAACCTTTCTCGCTTTTTCGCTTATTCAGCAGACGACAAATGGATGACATTTTTCGAATTTTTTCCAAGAAAACAAGATTGGATATTTCATGCAAACTGTTTCCATTGGAGACAATTTTCATTTCAATATGCCGTCTGCTTAATTTTTTTACACTTAGTGCTAAGCGTTATGATGTATACACTGAATAAGGGTTCGTTAATTACTAAGTTGCAAGTAACATTGAAGAAACAAACTTCTGAAAGAAGAAAAAAAAGTCATTGATTGAATTAAGATTTTACGACCCAGTCAACCCATTAGGGTCATGTCGAGCTGGTACAAAACAAATAAAACCACTGAAATGACTTGTAGTCCCCCGCCGTTGAACATACAGGTAAATTGTGTTGGTGACACGGAAGACTGTGCGCAAAAGGATAGTTTTCTACAATTTATGATACCATACAAAATTACTCTGGATATTCGGAAAGTTCAAAATTAAGCCGTTAAACTATAGACCAGACTGTTCTTAAAGCTATTTGAATAGTCTGTAGTCCGAGTGAGTATTCATGTTAATTACGGTAGACTTTCTGATATGCACTATATTTCACTATTTTGTATGATGCTCAGCGCACGAAAAGGACCCTAATACAATTTGCGGACAACGTAGGTTCAGATCAGCATGCGCATCCGTGCAGTCTGATCTGAGCATTCTCTGTTCGTAGACGTATACCACAGTATTCATTGATTCTGTAAGCGGACAATGAAGGCCTGCGTTGTCCGCAAATAGCATAAGGGTCCTTTTCGTGCGTTGTGCAGCTTACGGAATCGGTGTGGTATTACTCAATCTTAACTGAAAGTGTTAAGAATTGCTTCCATACTAAAATAATGCTTATCAAACACAGGAAGAAATTAGTATAGAAATACGTCATTATATGCTTAGAATATAATGTTTTGTCTATTTTCTATCACATTTTTATCATCGCCTCACTACCATAAAAAGCACAAAAGATATAAAAATGTTGCACAGAGATCAAAGTAGAAAAGTCTCGAAACAAGAAGCTTATATAGATACTTTTTGGCTTTGTTTTTACAATATAATAATAGAAGTTCTTAAAACAAAGACCTCTTTACACCCGAAACTTTCCCAGGTTCCTTGTCAATGTCACACCACACTCTATGTAACGCTGGATACCGGGTTGATATCTAATTTCACCGCCCTACGCGACTTTCTTCACACGTTACCTTCTTTTCGTCATTACCACATACCGCAATAAATCTAGGCCTTAATAAATTCCTAGGACGCCTGATTGCACCTTTTCTTTTGGGGTCTATGTCTGTTTATCTGGAAATTCTGACTTGCCCCTGGAATAACGTTTTATGGATACTCTGTGGCTTGGGTATGTCGACCAACCACATATTTCTTTGTGTTAATAAAAAGGCCTTATCACTTTGCACATGTGTTGCCAGTTAAAACAAAAAACAAAACAAAACATTTTGTCTGAATTAGGATATTTAATACGCTAAAAGATAAAGCAAACACAATTTCGTTTTATCTTCTGACATTGAAAACTTTTACTAAAAGTCCGTCATAATTTTGCCCCATTTGATTCCGTTCGGTCCCGGCAAATAGGCATAACTATTATTGATCCTTTCTTACGAAAGCACAATGCACATAATTAATAGTATCAAAATAATATTCTAAATAAAGGAAGTTTTCTTTGATTTCAATACTTGACTTTGATGTGTGCCTGAAGATCATATTGTAAAGATGGTTTAAAATGCTACACAATGAGTTAAATCAAAGGATTTGAGGAAAAAAAAAAAAAAAAAAAAAAGTTTCATGAGTTTTATCACCGCTTCAAAGCACGTACATTCTTCTATACAGAGGCTAACAGAATAAGGTCAAAAATCATCTTATAAGACATTGTTTAAAAAATAATAAGGTCGTATGCCTGTCTTCAGGCCATGCTCAAAACATCAGCAAAGTTTCAAATTGAGCAGTGAAAAAAAATCTCTGCGGAGCTGCTTACACACAGTACCATTAAGCAACAAACCCAAATCCTCAATAAAAGCTAAGTAGCTGAAGAACACTGAAAAATAAGTCAAAACCAATAATCCGATGAAACTATCGAATTCATATGCGCATCTTCAGACTATATCCAAATATCTACAAACTTTCAGAAGGACCAGTCGAAACTCAAGTAGGCTTTGGCATACAAGTTATGCACCAATACATCGAAATAACACACCCACGCATGCATACACACATACATGCAGAGAGAGAGAGAGAGAGAGAGAGAGAGAGAGAGAGAGAGGGAGTCGCAAATCCCGAAAATAAAATCCAGTGATAAATAAAATTCACATGCACATCTTCATACCAGGCCCAAAGCATATGCGAAGTTTCAAACTGATTGGTATAAATCTATAAGGATTTGCGCACTAGATACTTTCTCTGTAGTGAGGAACACGGGACCCCGCTGTGAATCAAGGAACACCGGACCCCCGGAATTATATTATATACCAAGCTTGGACCAATGTCATCTATTGAGTCTGGAGATAGGATGCTGAAGAGCTCTTTATGTAGAGTCTTTAAGTCTGTATTGACCTTAAAAATAGGGCCATAGTCATCAAAATTTAATCAGCAATTTTTAAAAGGTCATCTCATTTATATTCGGTACCATGTTTGACCAGAATTAAGATATTGGTTCTGGAGACAGTGCACTGAAAAGCATTTATGGTCAAAATTGGACTATTTTCACAAGTTTATGACCTTGAAAATGAGGTCAAGGTAACCAAATTTAAGTACAATTTTAGTATGCAAGCATGCAGGTTTGGTAAAAAATCCACCCATTTGTTAGCGACGAGTTTTGAACGAGCTAACGTAACGCTTACGACGGCATAATCCGCATGAAAAGTATGTCCACCTAACCTTCGATGGTGGGGATATAACAAAATTAATAATGTTTAAAGTAAAATACATCCACAGTCATTGAAAATATAAAGCGGCCAAGCCAGTCGACTTTTCGCAATAACTTCTACTACTACTACAACTGCTACTACTTCTAGGTTACTGTCTGAGTGTGCTTTTAACTGACCAACAGAATGCCGAAAAATGCAGAACAAAACCCAAAACACAACAGCTGACGCCGAAAAAATGACACAGTCTTAATACAAACGGGAGTGCAGACAGAGATTAAACGCACGAAATCGTCGCTCCTAAAACTGAAATTTACGAGATAATATATATCAAAGGAATAAATTTCCATCTGTCCATTTTCTTTAATATGTTTTGATTATGGCGACTATAACCACAGACATAGGCACTTAAACGTATTGAGCAATTAAATGCTGACTTGCCTAAGACATGAAAGAAATAAGCAAATAGGCAGGATTGAGTGACGGTACTACTTTCGTAGAAAACAATTCATTCCTGAAAGAATATAATATCCAAAATCGATTGTGTCAGAAAAAATTGTATCAGTTTATTGCTCCATGTATTTAACTATAAAAGCTACCAACCTGGCATCAAATCAAATGCGCTGATTTTCTAAAATACTACAAATAGGTTGTTGCCAATGGTAAAATGTGCATATGAACTGCACTTTCAAGTTAGAACATGGCAAAATTAACCATTTATACCTAGCGTCCTATAAAAGGGACATTGGCAAACAGTGTAGACCCAGATCAGACGCCTCAGAACGGGTCTCTGATCAGTATCTACATTTCCATAAAGCATGGTAAATATAAAAAAAAAAACTAACCAGACACTCCTCATATTGAAAGGAACCAGTCCAAAGAGTTAAGGTAGAAAAGTCCACTCGGCATAAATTGGTTTCGCCCAGGAATTATATACATGGATGGTTCGAAAGGTATACCTTTGCTTATAAATTGTGGCTGCAAATAACATTACGAAAACACGCCTATTCAAATAATCTGGAAATTTTACCACCAAAAAATGGCATCTTTTTAGATTAAAAATTCTGATATTTTTCATATTTCTGCTCAAAAACATAGATTGTGGGTACTCGTTAGAACCGCCTCGTCTAGGCGTTCTAACGAGCTCAAAAACATAGATTGTGGGTACTCGTTAGAACCGCCTCGTCGAGGCGGTTCTAACAAGTACCCACAATCTATGTTTTTGAGCAGAAAAAACAAAAATAATGTATACCCCTGTAAACCCCAGTTTTACTATATAAAAATGGGGTTTTAGGGGGTCAAAATTATATAGGTATGTTTTCGTGATGATATGCAACACTGCCAGATGTACATGCAGAAACTACAGAGCAGGACAAATGGGACATGTCAAGCGAAAAAGTGCCTTCGAACACGCGCAAAAGGCGCATATTCATATCATCCCCGTCGAGGCGGTTCTAACGAGTACCCACATTCTAACGAGTACCACAATCTATATTGTGGTTTTCGTTAGAACCGCCTCGTCGAGGCGGTTCTAACAAGTACCCACAATCTATGTTTTTGAGCAGAAAAAACAAAAATAATGTATACCCCTGTAAACCCCAGTTTTACTATATAAAAATGGGGTTTTAGGGGGTCAAAATTATATAGGTATGTTTTCGTGATGATATGCAACACTGCCAGATGTACATGCAGAAACTACAGAGCAGGACAAATGGGACATGTCAAGCGAAAAAGTGCCTTCGAACACGCGCAAAAGGCGCATATTCATATCATCCTGCGCATGCGCAAAGTATGATCCGGACCTTTGCTCTCCATTCATACATTCTGTGGTATCTAATAATTCCGTTAGTGTACGGTGAAGGAGCTGATCAGACTGCGTGGATGTGCAGGCTGATCTGGGCCTTCGCTGTCCGCATATGCCCAAAGACACGTTTTCGCATGGCGCGGCTCAAATGTGTATGTATGTAAGTATGTGTTGGTCTGGCTATAAGTTGTGCCATTCCAAACGATTGCAAGATGCACTGGAAAATTAAAAGTGGGACCACAATCACAGCCCTCCAGAAGTGCCAAAACAAGAAGAGATGAGGAACAAACAAGGAAAATGCAAACAGCTGACGCACAAAGAAGAACTACAAGAGAGGAAACACCTTGGAACGGTCAGTAGGAATACTACTGACGGTGTGTGTGTGTGTGTGTGTGTGTGTGTGTGTGTAGGGGCGGGGGACGGGGAGGAGAGAGCGCTTAAACCAGAAGCCACTGAATTGCCAGAACCCGAATGGAGTTTTCAGCTGAATTACAGTAATGCTTGCAACATATGTATGCCAGTGTCTGAACAAAAACAATATGAAAAAAATGTACTGCTCCATGTGAAAATGTGCTGTCTGGACTTATGCGCATAACGGATGCCCAAAACCGCTTACAGATCACTGGATCGCTTACAGATCACTGGATCGCTTACAGATCACTGGATACTGGTATATATCGTTGTGTAGTAAATTTAAAGACACTTATCAGCCTTTAAGACTTCGCTGGCTCATCTGTATTTTACGCACGTGCCCAGTAGACACCATTTCTGAGGATTATGTTTCAATGAGGGCAATGGTTAATGCAACATAGCTCCAGATAAGTCACGATTTTTTTAACCAAAATATATTGATAGTTTTCTCATTTCTCTAGGCGCTTCTAATGAATACCAGCAACACGTTTTTGCAGAGAAATAAGAAAAAATATACCCAATACCCCCTCTTATCTTGAGAATTTTGAGTCTGCATCTGGGCAATACAAAGAAAAAGACACAATTTCTCACTGCATGGGATATACATGTGTATTTAGACGTGTTTCGACATAGATTATATACATAACGTATGTCTAAATATATGTCGTGCAGTGAGAACTTGTGTCTTTGGGGCACATGTAAGCATTAAATACATAGATAAGCCTGCGAAGCTGTACTATCTGACAAGGGCCTCTGCTATATAAATCATCACAGACTACGAAATCAAATGATTCTGCAGCAAGCGGACGGCGAATATCCTATCACACTGCAAGAATGCGCAGGGTTATCTGTGCCTTCGTGTCAGCTTGAGCATCCAGGCAGTATCAGCAGGACCTTTGCTTTTCATCAATATATTCCATAGATCCAAACGATTCTCTAAGCAGACAACAAAGACCCTATGCACACGCTGATCTGCATCTTCGCTGTCCACGCATGCCTCGAAGGCACATTTCCACATAGTGCGGCTCCTATGGAACATTACGAAAACACGCCTATTCAAATATATTGAAAAATTTACAACCAAATAAGGGAAATTGTCTGATAAAAAACATTTGATATTTTTCATATTTCTGCTCAAAAAATAGATTGTGGGTACTCGGTAGAACCGGCTCGCTAAGAAAAATAATGTATACCCCTATAAACCCCAGTTTTATTATATAAAAGTGGGGTTTAAGGGGGTCAAAATTATATAGGCATGTTTTCGTGATGATACGTCAATTAGCCTATAGGCCAAGTTCCTTGATTGGGGTTCCTCCAGGACAGCTTCTTTACTATTCTGAAACGTTTTAAGGTCTGACAGACGCAAAGGTACTACTTTTATTGGAGAAGGCACAAACGCATCTGCTTTTAACAACATTTATTTGAATAAAATTTCAATAAACATATATACAATATCATTTGGATCAAGATTTAATATAAGGAACGTAGTAAACCTAGGAGAATCATACTGGAAACAAATAGGGGACAAGAGGCACTGAATTGCTCACCTGAATTAAAAATTGTAGACTTGCTGCTTTTAAAGAAGATTGCTTTAACATCTTTAAGAAGGATATGCTCGTTCTATATGAACCGCCTCAACTCCTTCCCTCTGAGTACAGTATTTTCACCTCAAGCTTGCAATGCACCTTCTTTATTATTCTTGGCATATACACAATTTACCCTAAATATTTGAACAGGTAGGCCAGAGCAAACAGGGTTGACGCAGGTCAGACTCCACAGAACACGGTGTCTGATTACAGTCGACGTTGTTTGGCATTCAGACACGACCTTTTCGATACATCATAAAGGTAGTCAAATGGATTTATTCAAATTTGAGCCAGCGCACAACAAAACCTACAATAAGACTTATGCGACCAGCGAAAACTCAGATCAGCCCGCGCATCCGCGAAGTCTGATCAGAGTCTTCGCTGATACAGGCTCCGGGCTATCCAAAGAAGATAAAAGAGCACCCTTACCATACTGGGTGGATGTACAGCTGATCTGAGTCTTTGCCGAGCACACATACCTCATTGTAATTTTGTCGTGCGCTCACTGATGTACGAGTTGGTACGTTCATATATTTAGGGTGAAAACGTTACGTAGTTGATCTGGAGCAACTGCGCTTCGCCATCCTCATAAAGGAGCTGAGAGGTAAGGTAAACGTGAACAGTAAAACACGTCGAGACACGCTGTCCTCTACATATGAAGGAATAAAAACATAACACGATAGTACACCTTTAACTCTGTCAAAAAATGACAAATTTTGGCCGTTAGATATCTACAATGTCAAGTTTGGTGAAAATCCATTGATATTTACTCAAGTTATCGCCCGGACACGAAAATACGGACGTCTCGCGGGCAGATAACTCTGTCAAAAATATGAAAAAATGGCCATTAGCAGCCCCAAACAAAATCTTTACAATATCAATGCACAAACAAAGTTTGGTGAAAATCCATTGAGATCAAGTTATTGTCTGAAACTAAAATAAATGTGTCGCGAGCAGATAACTCTTGTCAAAATTGACGGAATTTGCTCATTAGCAACCCCAAATGAGATCTCTACAATATCAATGTACTTACCAAGTTTGGTGAAAATCCATTGATATTTACTGAAATTATCGTCCACGGACATTCACGGACACTCCGACAGATAACTCTGTCAAAAATCGACGAAATTTGCCCATTAGCAATTTTAAACCAGATCTCTATAATATCAATGTGGACACCAACGTGAAAATACACCGCCACTATCGTGTGGCGGGGTATAAAAAAGCATGAATATAATGTTTGCTATATCACAGTGAACACGAAAACACAGGGTAACGTATTCACCCTAAATATCGGTAGACTCTAACACATTACCATAATTGTTCTAAAGTTTGGGAAAGTCCATTTAACTACCTGTTGATGCGTCTAAAACTGATGGCTGAGTGGCAAAATGTTTAAACCCTGTTCTACGGCGTCCGATCTGGCCTCTAGGTTATAAAACTTTTTTCATGCTCAACGCAATTGAGCATGGAATTTCACTTGGTCATAAAAATAAAAATACCAACAATTAAAACTTTTTTCATGCTCAACTCAGCTGAGCATGCTCATCTGAGTTGAGCATGAAAGAAGTTTTTAAAAATTGTCAGTATTGTAAGATTTATAAGCAAAATAAATTTCATGCCCAGCTGAGTTGAGCATGAAAAACGTTTTATAACTCCTGGGCCTGAATTACACTTTCTGCTCAAGTTTGTCGGTCTCAATGCTTAGGGTAAATAAGGTATGCTGCATTATGTTTCTTGCTCTTAGAATATGTGTATAAAGCGTACAGCTAAATGTAAGTTATCATACAATATTCCATTTTTTTCTTCGTGACATAATCTGTTTAAATTCAGAAATGAAAGTGACTTCTCTGAAACTTACATAACATAACCAAAATGTGTCTATTTCATCTGAACGGAGGTGCGGGGTGTCAACACCTGCCCGATGGACCATACACATATATAAACTTATAAGATGTTTAACAATTAATTAAAGCCGACTGATCTGGATCTGCTCTGTTTGTCATTGATTACGTAAATTTGTATCAACAACCTGGATTAAGTAATTTGATAGGCTGACAGTTAGGAAGTGGGCGTAGCATCTAAATTTATTCAGCATGACAAGGGTTAAAAATGCAAAAAAAAAAAAAAAAAAAAAAAAAAAAAAAGTAAAATGTTCCACAATCGATTTGCCATCTCCAGTTTCTCCTGTTCCTTCAATCTACGTTCGACAACGCCGAGGTGCCTGCACTTCCGAGTAAAAACAATCAAACACAATCCGTCATTGGACTGAGACCCTTTGAGACCTAAAAGCCATCTGTTTTGTTAAGCTGCCTATGTGTATGAGATTTAATATGTGGTTAAGGTCACTGTTTATGTGTGGCCGTAAAACGTCTCCCTGTACTTCACAATAGTGATACTTATAGCGTCTAGTCCTTTGTGATCACTGACCCCATTCCGGGATTTTCAAAAACTTAAAGCAGGCCTAACTGGCCGAAAATAGCTCGTCTGACCCAGAAAACCTGACAAAGCTGTTCTTAGTTTTGTGAGTATGTTCATTGCTCTCAAGGGTCATGTCTTATGGAATTTGTTTGTTTGGGTCATTTCTACATGGTTGTTACATCTACTCACTGCAGTAACAAGGCTTGAAAACATTGTTTGAGTTTAAAAACCTTTTCGTAAGCTGAACAGCTCTATTATTTCGAACAATGTCGGGAACTAGATAGACGATTAGGATCCTGTATAAATTTAAACAAGAGGCCCATGGGCTACGATTCGCTCACCAGATAAAAACAGCTATTGCATATTTTCAAATGCCATGCAATTTCTTCCAGTATTGCCACAGCAACTAGGACACAAATTTGACCATACCATAAAAAGGTCAAAGGTCATCCTAGTATCACCAGTTCACAAACTTAGTGGACTGAGTCCCTCATGCTGTATACCAAGATTCAGCCTCAGAGCTTTCTTAGTTCTGAAGAAGAGGATTTTTAAGTATTTTGCCATACATGGGTATGACAGCCATCTTGCTGAATGGCGCAGAACCATTTGAACAAATTGTCAATATCCTTTTGCCAGAAGGCCCTTTGTGAACTAAGTGAAATCTAGTGAAAACGTTTCAAGCTGTTTCAGAGAAGACATTTATTATAAAAAAATCATTATTTTATACATGGCAAGGGCAGACAGCCCGGAAAATTTTGAAAGTTACTAAATAGTTTTACAAATTTAATCATGCGTTGTAAGTTTCAGCCATTAGTCTTTATTATCTATTGAGAAAATGATTTTTCAACATTTTCCCCAGACAAATGTATGGGTGCACAAATTTGACATTGCCTTAAAAAGGTAAGAGGTCGACCTATGACCATCATTTGAAAAAAAAAACTTAGTAGAACTTGAGTCCCCGATGCTATATACCAAGATTCAGCCTCAAAGCTTTCTCGGTTCTGGAGAAGAAGATTTTTAAATATTTTACCATATATGGGCATGGCAGCCATCTTGTTCAATGGTGCAGAACCATTCGAACAAATTATCAATACACTTTCAATCCAGAAGTCATCATGTTGCTACAGAGCAAGTTTCGGCTCAAATTGACCTGAGGTTTGGGGAAAATTGATTTTTAAGATGGCCATCTTGGATTTTCGATCGACTGAATTTTAGCTATTTTGTGTCTACTAGGCGCCCCGATGCTCATCATGAAGGATCATTGTCTTTAGAGGAGATGTACTAAATATATAAAAAGGTCAAACGTCAATATAGGACCATCATTTTAGCAATTTTGGTTCTGAAGGAGATTGATTGATTGTGTTGGGGTTTAACGACACGTCAACCCTTGAGGGTCATTTTGTGTCGTCTCCCAGAGAAAGGGAGAAAAGAGATAGAAGAGAGAGTAGAGGAGATGAAAGAGAGGGACAGGGAAGAAAGAGGAACAGGAAAGAAAGTGAAGAAACAGAAGAAATAAAAACATTCCCCCTCTACCCTTACCCACTACAAGGATAGCAGGCCTTGCCCAACTGTAAGAAGACTTTTAAAGGTTTTTTTTACCATATATGGGCATGTCGGCCATCTTGGTCAATGGACCGCGACCTTTTGAGCAATCTTTCGTTCCCCTGCCCCAAAGAGGCTTCACATGAAATTAGAGCAACATTGGCCTGGCGGCTTCAGAGGAGAAGTCGTTTGAATTTTTCAACATTTTTCCCATATAAATGTATGGGGCCCCATTCAAATGCATAGGGAAGCAAACGACCTCGCCGTAAAAAGTTAAACGTCAATGTACGAGCCGACCATAATTTTAACAACTTTGGTACACCTCCCGTCCCCGATTATTTGTGCAAAGATTAAGCCCCAAAGGGTCCTCGGTCTGGAGAAGAAGATGTTTAAAGGTTTTTACCATATACGAGCGTATGGGCATGGCGACCATCTTGGTCAACGGATCGTGACCATTTTAGCAATCTTTTTCCCCCAACCTTAGAAGGTTCCATATGAAATTTGAGAAAACTGACTCGGTGACTTCAGAAGTGAAGTCGTTTGAAAATGTTAACGGACGGACTACGGACAAAATGTGATCACTATAGCTAATCCTTACGAAAACACGCCTATTCAAATATATAGAAAATTTTACCACCAAAAAAATAAGAATTTTCAGATAAAAACTTCTGATATTTTTCTTATTTCTGCTCAAAATATAGATTGTTGGTCCTCGTTAGAACCGCCTCGACGAGGCGGTTCTAACGAGTACCCACAATCTACGTTTTGAGCAGAGAAAAATATGTATACCCCTGTAAACCCCAGTTTTGCTATATGAAAGTGGGGTTTAAGGGGGTCTAAATTATATAGGCGTGTTTTCGTGATGTCCTGGGCATAGCTCAGGTGAGCTAATGAAGCTACCCAGGAAAGGTCACAATCAAGAAGCAGAACCTATTCGAGGCACCGAAAGAAGAAAAGAGGAAGAACAAACAATGACAAGGCATACATGACCATGAAAGTATGTTCGAGACATGGGTAGTTCGAGCCACTGAGGGTTAATCATAGCACCAGGTCAGGTATCGAATGGGGATAATTTAGGGAAGTATTTTTGATCTTCTATACAAAAATGGTATGTTAAGTGTACTCGATTAGGCGATTGTTTGTGTTGAGGTTTTACGGCCCAGTCAACCCAATGGGGTCATGTCGAGCGCGGTCAGTTTTCCTAACCACACGTTACTGGGCAGGTTTAGTCCTCTAAGCGGTTAACCAGTATTGTGCACATTCTTTCGCCAGAAACTGACAACTGCCCTTCTTGTCTCAGCGGAAGGGAGAGAATGACCGTAGAAAATATTTCATGATCAATCTCCACGAAAGAATTTTGCCGACCTCGGCAGGGGTTGAACCCGCGACCTCCTGGTCTCCAGTCGGACGGCGCATCCAACTGAGCCAGGAGGCGATTGTAATGAATACACACAACATACAAGTTTGAAACAAAATAAAATTTCCCTACATAGCTCTCAATATATATATATTTTTTTTTTTTTTTTTTTTTTTTTTTTTTGAGCTAGCGGAAGAAATTTGTATGGACTCAAAAACGAGTTTGAATCAGCCATGACAAACAAGCCATCGGTGTTCGAGCTATTGAGATTCGACTGTAGTTGCAATAACCGACATTCAATCAAAGAACTACAACACAGTAATCGCCTTAGAACGGTCAGCAAAAATAACTGAGGGCTTCAGCTAGTTTTATTCAATCGAAATCTCGCTTTTAATTCTGATGCAACTCAGAATTATAAAAATGTCTTCGGTCCACGTACAATCCACTCACTACCTCGTCAGAGAAACAGCACAGTAAAGCACCAATGATCACAAATCTGCCATAAGACAAAGCAGAGGGATAGATGGGCCCAGCCACAAACAGCAATAATGAGTTGCCAGTCTTCTGAAACAAGATTTTCTATCGAGTTCCTTGACCGGGGATTGAACCGAGGGCCCCTGAATAACAAAGCGAGCACAAACCAAAGCTACACTGGTCTTTTGTGCACTCTTTATACCTAGATTCACGTTTACAAACTACTGGTCATTCAACTATAGAACCAAAAGAGGTTTTCATCCGCCCCTTAACCCTTCTCTTGCTGAAAACGACATGCCCTGTCTTAGCAAACCGTGTAGATCCAGATCAGTTGGCTTCTGAAGAAGAGGATCTGCACTGTTTGACATTAAATATGTGAATTTCTATCAAAAACCCGGTTCAAGTTATCTGAGTGGCAGGAAATTAGAAGTGGGCGTGGTAATTTATTCAGCATGACAAGGGTTAATGTCGAGGTCACATGTTTAAATAACTATCAATTTTTGTATTTGGCGATTGGTTAAGGTCCATTGTTTGCTATTTTCTCCAAGAGCTTTCCCTGATAGATTTTATACTTGTTCGTGTTGAGGTTTTACAGCCCAGTCAACCCAATGGGGTCATGTCAAGCGCGGTCAATTTACCTTACCACATGTTTACTGGGCAGACTTAGTTCTTCAAGCGGTTAAGAGTATTGTGCACATTCTTTCGCCAGAAACTGACAACTGTCCTTCTTAAATCAGCGGAAGGGAGAGATGACCGTAGAAAATATTTGATAATCAATCTCCACGAAAGAATATTGCCGACCTCGGCGGGGGTCGAACCCGCGACCTTCTTGAGATTTTATATTTAACTTTGTGGTTTCTAGCATTCTTCACTTTGATTATATACTGTTCTATTCCTCAAGAAGGCAGTGCTTCGTGATGGTGGCGTTTCCGAAGTAACTCCATTTATAGTTTCCACTAAACACCTACTAAAACCGTCTATATAAAATATCATGTTCACTTTCTATACAACATTCTTTTGTCTGGAATAATGATATAATGTTATATAATGAATTTTACGGTGACTTAGTGTACAGATTTAGACAAATTGTAGGTAAATCTAACTTTTTGGAGCAATTCAGAAAACTTATTAACCGTTATAAAAGAATTGGCTATAGCCTGGATATTATGCGGCAGACTGCATGCCTAGTTGTCAACCCAATCATTGATGATAGCTATGCTTCACTCTTTAATTGCACGACGGCGGTTCGGGCCTCAGACTCAATGACGGCCTGTTCGTAAAACTTTAACCAGTGGGTTGGGGCTTGACGATATGTCTTTGGCTTGGCCCGCCGTGGTTCAACTATTGGTTTTCATTTACTCTGGCATACAGTAGAATTAGCCATGAGTACTCGTCTTTGTTTATTATAGTGATTAATTTGATTTTTATGTTTTCGCTTTGATGCATTGACTGAGTTGGGAGCCTTTATGCGAACCGAATTTTTATGTATTTCTGTATTAAGAGTAGCATCGGGACTCAGGGTGAAGTAAGCTAGCTGTAAAAGTGCTTAAAACACCACCACCCCTCCCCCGGTGGTTTGCTCTACCGACCGTTCTAAGGCGGTGGTCCCGGTGTTTGTCTTACTCTTTGTTGCTTTGTGGTTTATTCTACGAGGCGATTTGTTGTATGTCTTTCCGTGTGTCATTTTGTTCTTGTGTTTTTCAGTCCTTCTAGTATTGCGATTACCTCGCTTGGGGAAGAGAGAGCTAATCTTAGTGCTTTTCGTACGTTTGTTCGGTTTGTGATTGTTTAGATTTGTTGGTTTCCTCTTCCTCTTGGGTTCTGGGAAGGGCTGCGGTTTGTGATTGTGGCTATCCCTGGACTTTTCTCTTACCTTTTTAAAATGGTTTCATTAAAAAGATAATGTTGATGGCAGGTACCTTTTACGTAGAAGGTTCACATGGTTGAGCGCTTTAATCAATCAGACAAATATGCCCAGACACAATCCTCCTTTAAGTTAAGCTTGATAGCCACCCTTGAACTACTTATTGCAATGTGCGTACCTTTATGGCAAGCGTTTGAATGTGCCCATGGCATAGAAATTTTGTTATACTACGAAGGCGTATATTGCAAAAGTATGATAAATCTACTTACCGATGCAATATGCAGGTACGTTAAGAGAAATACCTACTTTAGTGAAATAGATAAACTTTCAAGGGACGCAATAATTCCCCATGTTTGGTATCTATTCTGAACTGGGGTCTACGCTAAAAGGAACAAAAATGTTCCCAGGATGCCACAAAATTGTCTCCCTCGTAACATGGCGGAAACACTACCAAGTGTATCAATTCCCTTTTAATCTGGGCCCAGTTGTTCAAAGCGTCGTTAGCTTAACGAGCTCGTTAAGGGTCATTTCGTTAACTGTTTTAGTGGATTCAATACACAATATTCTGATATTTTTTTGCTGAAAAAATGTGAGCTACTCACATTTTTTCAGGAAAACATTCCAGCATATTTGCGTATCACTCACTGTAAATTTTAACGAATCGTTAACTAATTAACGAATCGTTAACTAACGATGTCGTTAGCTTTGAAGAACTGGGCCCTGGTATAGAGACTGGTGTTTATTTCTAGAGTGGCAGAATAATATAGTTTTATATGGACAAGGTGATTTCAAATAAGATATGAAAGCTGTAATATTGTGAATACTTTACAATTTAAAGAGAAGGGCTTCGTTTAAAAATAGTGTGTGCAAAATAAAACCGATCCTGGTGAACTTATTTGATTGGTTCAGTCGGGCTGATGTCACCTTTGGTCGCGTGAGCAAATATCAGTGGTGAAAACTTGCATGTTTCACTCCTGTATCTTTGCAATTTTATATCAAAATATCTTCAAAGAGAGAAAAAAAAAAAGAAATAAAAATACTCCTTTTGGGAACTTATTCAATAGTTCTAATTCTAAATCCCTTCCACAATTGTTTTTAGTTTTTGAAAAAAAAAAAAAATAAATAAAAAAAATAAAGTTACAATGGACCAGACTTCAGTAGTCGCCTATGATAAAACCGAGGTAAACACCTCTATACCCTGGCATTAAATGGCCACCAGTATTACTCGTTGTAATGTTATGCCACTCGAGTATTCTTTATCACCTTAAAGGGTTTACCAATGTATATGAGCTGAATTGTTTTCCCAAACACTTCATTTGGATGCAAATTTGATCAGAATCGGATAAAAACCAAGGAAGTTATCAAGGTTTGAGGATATATAAGAACTGCTTTCATGGCTGCCGCCATTTTGAATTTTTAATGAGGTTTCATTACATCATACAGCCTTACTGAATACGCAATACCTTAATTAATAAGATATGCAATATATTCATTTGAATATATAACTTCTTCTCTAAGCATTTGTTAATTCTGCTTGAAAAATTAATATCTTTCAGAAATAATTGTTTGACCCTTAAAATGCCAAGAAAACCTACATCTGAAAATGTCGTCTGTTTATGTCGTCTGCTTAATATTCTACCAAACTTTTCAAACCTATTTTTACACACAGGCAAACAGTGTAGACCCTGATCAGACTACTCCTGTTTGCAAAAATCACAAGCAGATGGCAAAGCAGACGACAATTGTTGTGATTGGCAGTTTAAGGGTTTTGAAATGTTTAGGAGCTCCTTATCATTCAATATGGTAGCGCCCTGGATAGTAGTTTCGAAATGTTTGAAGGTCTTTACCTTCCGTAAGTTTAAACCAAATGATCAAATTTACATCAAAATGCATGATTTATCATTACGAAAACACACCTATTCAAATATACTGAAAATTTTACCACCAAAAATAGGTAAATTTTCAGATAAAAATCTGATATTTTTTCATATTTCTGCTCAAAACATAGATTTTGGGTACTCGTTAGAACCGCCTCGCCGAGGCGGTTCTAACGAGTACCCACAATCTATGTTTTTGAGCAGAAATAAGAAAAATAATGTATACCCCTGTAAACCCCACTTTTACTATATAAAAGTGGGGTTTAAGGGGGTCATAATTATATAGGTAAGTTTTCGTGATGTCAAGTACTATAATCTGACATATATTCTTCACTAACCTTATGATTCCCTTTGACAAAAAAACATATCTAAATCCATATAATGGTACAATTCTGATACGCTGTCGGAACGAACCCGTACTTACCGCCATCAATAAATCTAGTTTTTATGTTTTGTCAAACCGGTCCAGGAAATAAAACAAATATATTTAAGGGGAGTGTACACTCTTGGTAGATTTTGTCTTTTTTATAGAAGGGAGACGATTTTGTGAATTCTTGTTGCCTTACTGCATACCTATGCCCTTCTGGAAAGCGGTCTTCTCTAAAAGAAAAGATTATAAGGGGGAGCAAAATCTTTCCTTTTAGAGTAGACCCTTTTCAGAAGGGAGACAAAGCAGTTTTGAAAGAATTAACTCCCTTGAAAGTGTATCCATTCCCTTTAAGTATGTAAATGTTTTAGTATGTGTCATTTCAATCCCTGTCCACCATGGGCGACAATAATATGCATTTTAAGTGCGCACTTTGCTGTAAACTGCTCTCCACAGTGACAAACATTAAAATTTAATTTAGTAACAAGTTTGAGATGTTTTGTCAAGTTACTCTTGTGTGCGAAACCATGTCCACAGTGCTCACATATAAACGGTTTCTCTCCCGTGTGTGTTCTGATATGTCGAACCAGATTCGAATTATCAGAAAAAGGTTTATAACAGAAGTCACAATACAATAACTTTCTGTATGAAAATGCTCTGTTGGAAAACGCTGCTTGGTCACTAAATATACTAGGAAATTCTCTCGTGCGTCCTCCTTCATATCTGGGCGGACCTGAAAAAATACAGAAAACACGTAAGATTATGACGGTCATGTGATAGGATACACCTGAACGATTTCGCCGCCAGTTTGCAAAAAGAGACATATTTTGCAGACGACAACTTGTTTCCCCTAAAATATGTCATTTTAAAAATCCAGGCTATTATCTAAGGAAAAACATTTTGCTCCTAATGCTCCCAGTATGATCAAATTATTTTATTAAAGAGTAGCTCTCTCCCAGTGAAAAAGGATGCGGTATTACCATGTCTGATATATATCCCTTAAAAACGTTCTTAAGCTCATCAGCAATATTACATGCTTGCCGCAGAAAACTAACTTTACTGGGTATGCAAAGAGTGAAATATACGGACAGCGTGAATATCCATCCAGCCTGACCACTATTTTTGCTCTTATTACAATATCTCAAAAAAAAATCTAAGACAGTGACCAGTTTGCATGAATACGCAGCTGACAAGCTTCTTGCTCATTCATTATGAATAACTAGACTGTTTCTACCCTTTCAGCTGTGTAGTCCAAGACAGATATTTTTTTGCAAACTGTAGATCCAGATGAGAAGGTTCATCAGCATCTCCACTGATTGCCATTCTGTTCTTGATTTACAACTGTCACCCTTTTGCAGCAATGGATGTGTCCAAATGAGATGGAAAAGTCTATTTCGGAATCTCAGGGTTGAAAGGGACAAGCGAAAAGGTCACCTACGGTATATGCGAAATGCGCACACTCGGATCATCCTGCGCATTACAATCTCGTCAGAGATTTTGCATTACGAAAACACGCCTATTCTAATACATTGTAAATTTCACCTCTAAAAAAACTGAAAATTTTCAGAAGAAAAACTGTGATATTTTTCGTATTTCTGCTCAAAACATCGATTGTAGGTACTCATTAGAACCGCCTCGGCGAGGCGGTTCTAACGAGTACCTACAATCTATGTTTTCGAGCAGAAATAAGAAAAATAATGTATACCCCTGCAAACCCCAGTTTTACAATATAAAAGTGGGGTTTAAGGGGGTCAAAATTATATAGGCATGTTTTCGTGATGGTCTTCTGTTGATATCTCCTACAATATGTATAATGGTTTTGTAAGCGGACAGCAAAGGCCCAGGTCTAATTGCGCAGATGCAGCGGCTGATCCGGGCCTTCACTGTCCGCATATCCCCAGAAGGCACATTTTCGCTATGAGTCGTCCAAAATCACGGCACAAATATGTTAAGATACCCACAATCAAGAAACATAGCTTTCCCGAGGCACCAAAAGAAGGTGTGATAAGGAAAAAAAGAGGAAAAAAACCTCAAAAAACTCCATATAGATAACCACCGACAAACTGCAAAAGAGGAACCTCCTCCATCACGAAAACACGCCTTTATAATTTTGACCCCCTTAAACCCCACTTTTATACAGTAAAAAACTGGGGTTTACAGGGGTATACATGATTGTTCTTATTTCTGCTCAAAAACATAGATTGTATCCACAATCTAGGTTTTGAGCAGAAATATGAAAAATATCAGATTTTTTTATCTGAAATACTTCCTTTTTTGGTTGTAAAATTTTCGATATATTTGAATAGGCGTGTTTTCGTAATGCACTCACAGACCATCTTATCTCTAGCCGTCATATTAAACACACACACGCTGTAGCCGCTGTAAAGTAATGAAACGGCATAATCCTATTAAAACACTGATTTTATTTCAAATGTGAAAACAATAATCTATCAAAAAAGCTATGTAAAACTTTTTTTTTTATATATATATAAATTTTATGTTTTATTTTTAACAACATCAGGTGTAGAGCTGCGATCACATGCAATCGCAATTTCTAACGTCACTGGAGCTGAATATGTCTCATCATTATTTTGTGTTTTCTTGTATAGAAGCCTGAATCATATAATTACCATATATTTATTTTGTAATGACTTTAATACTGCTGGTGGGAGGCTAAAACACTTGACCATCATCAATGTTTCCATTTATGAGAGGTGGAAAAAATTTCACAGTAGTTTACAAATCACATGATACATGACATCAGTTTAAACAATTTTCAAGCTTTAACTCTTTCAACACTGCAGACTCAAATAAATACTTGTGAAAACAGTGTAAATATTGATGATACGGTTCGTAACGAGCCGTCTCATCTAGATCTACACTGTTTGCTATTCTGCTTTTGATTTTGTATTTGAATCCCTATTTGCAACAATGGACACGCCCGCGTTCAAAGAAGAACGCAGCTATTTTATAAACTTAGGGCAGAAAGGATTGAAGCAGCGTATTATTGTACATTTCAAACCTATACATTAACCATTTTACTAAATGAGGATCACAGTCTGTAAAAATACCGCTTTCTCTCCACGCTGCAGGATCACTAATCGCTAAAACGGTGAAGCATTGCTAATTTACTGAGGTATTTACATTAACGTTTGAGTAATCACTGAAGAACAGACGAGAGAAAAGAAAAGGAGAAAAGCAACAAAATAATCTGAAACGGGACGGGGATCCTTTGTGGCCACAGAACAAACCAAAAGGCGGTAAATGTCCATGAGCGATTATGACAACATCGCTCTGCCCACCAGGCTAGCGCGCCCGACTTCGGATATGAAGTACTGGGTTCAGCTCAAGTCTCTACGGCGCTTAATTGCAAAGAGCCTGTCATTACCATCCCTTCACCGTCTCGATATGACTTAAGTAATGTTGAAAGAGAGAGACATCAAACACCAATCATCATCTTCATCACCCCACCCGTTAGGAGTACACAAAACGAATTTTAATTAAAAACTAAACAGTTCCAAAGAACTGAATAAAGAATCATACAAATATGCACTAGAAGGCCATATCTGACGTTTGTATTGCATGCGAGAATGACGATCGGACTAAAATCCACACACAGTTTATATAGCTTATTCATTTGGTACGTTGAAAAAATAAATGCGAGAAAGTACATCTTTTGTGCAAAACTATAATCATTGCTATTGATATTAATGACAGTACTATTACAATTGTTTATTTAAGTTTATTCATATGAACAACAATGCAGTGACTATTATCATTGTTTGCTCATATTTACAGCAGTATAGTAACTATTATCATTGTTTATTCATATTTACTAAAGAACTGTATCATTGTTTATTCCTAATAACGGCAGTTCTATTTTCATTGTTTATTCAACTTTATAACAATACCGTATCTATTATCATTGTTTACTCATACATGTATTAACGACAGTTCAATTATCATTATTTATTCATATTAACAACAGTACTATTAGCATTATTTATTCATATTAACAACATTACATTTACTATTATCATTATTTATTTATATACAAACAGTACAGCTATTGTTATCATTGTTTATTCATACTAACAGCAGTACATAACTACTATCATCGTTAATTAACAGCAGTACAGTAACTATTATCATTGTTTATTCACATATAAAGCAGTACAGCAACTATTATTATTGTTTATTTATATTAACTACAGTACTGTTTAACTTGTTTAATTAACGAAAGTACTGTTATTATTAATTATTCATATTAACGACAATACCATTATCATTGTTTAGTTATCATTATCATTTGCATGCCTAGTTGTCAACCCAATCGTTGTTGATGGCTATGCTTCACTTTTTAATTGCATGACGGCGATTCGGGCCTCAGACTCAATGATGGCCTCTTCGTAAACTTTAACCAGTGGGTGGGGGCTTGACGATATGTCTTTAACTTGTCCCGCCATGGTTCAACTATTGGTTTTCATTTACTTTGGCATACAGTAGAATTAGCCATGAGTACTCGTCTTTGTTTATCAATGTGATTTATTTGATTTTTATGTTTTCGCTTTGATGCATTGACTGAGTTGGGAGCCTTTATGCGAACCGAATTTTTATGTATTTCTGTATTAAGAGTAGCATCGGAACCCAGGGTGAAGGTGGCTAGCTGTAAAAGTGCTATAACCACCCCACCCCACCCCCACCCCCACCCCGGTGGTTTATTCTACTGACCTTTCTAAGGCGGTGGTCCCGGTGTTAGTCTTACTCTTTGTTGCTTTGTGGTTTATTCTACGAGGCGGTTTATTTTATGTCTTACCTTCTGTTATTTTGTTCTTGTGTTTTTCAGTCCATTTAGCATTGCGATTAACTCGCTTGGAGAAGAGAGAGCTAATCTTAGTGCTTTTCGTACGTTTGTTCGATTTGCGCTTGTTTGGTTTTGTCTGTTTCCTCTTCCTCTTGGTGTCTGGGAAGGGCTGCGGTTTGTGATTGTGGCACTCCCTGGACTTTCTCTTAATTTTTTTAGTATATAATGACAGTACTGTTATCATTGTTTATTCATATTAACGACAGTACTATTATCATTGTTATTCATATTAACGACAGTAGTGTTATCATTGTTTATTCATTAACAGCAGTACAGTAACTATTATCATGATCTATTCATAATAACGACAATACTATTATCATTGATTATTCATATTAATGATAGTAGTATTATCTTTATTGTTCAGGTTAACGCAATTGCTATTATCATTGTTTATTAAGAAACAAATTATTCCGAACTGTGCTCAAATGCCAGTAACATGATTGGTTTCTCGTTGATAGCGCGCGACGAAATTCCTATGCTCAAATGCGTTAGATAAAGCACGGCTAGAAATGTAAAGACAAATAACAACACGAGCAGTGGTGTTAGAATTCATATTAACGACAGTGTTATTGTCATTGTTTATTCATATTAACGATAGTACAGTTATCATTGTCTATTCATATTAACAGTAGTACAGTAACTATAATCACTGCGTGTTCTTATTAACAGCAATACAGTAACTATTATCACAGTTTGTTCATATTAACGACAGTACTACCCTACCATCATTGTTTAAATCGTTTAACAAAAATACTGTACCATGGATTGCTTAACGCTGAAAACTATACTGTCACCTTCTTATTACGCAACATTCGTTAATGAATTTGCTGTCTACGCCCATGGGTCTAGACAACCTTGGAGTTTGCCACTGCTCCAGAAGCACTGTATAAAAGATCATGGTCCAGTTCTGTTTTCCACTGACTGCTTAAAGTATATTATTGCATAAAAAGCAGTGTCGCACGTTATTAACAGCCGTGCATTAACCGGCAAAAAGCCGTGTCTTAACAAGGCTATTTACACGCTGTTAATGCACGGCTACGCAACTTTCAATACGCTCGTACCGGGGCCACAGAATTGCTGCCGTCATGAGACGTGTACTGCCCTGCCCCAGAACGAGCATAGTCCGTGGAAATAGCGTTCGCGCGACATCGGTGAAAAGGCGAAACAAAACAGTGCAAGAAATAACGCGAAAAGTAGCAAATGTTTTCAGTTTTTATGCAATAATAGCGATCAAACATGATTTTTCAATGCATTAACTTTCGCCAGGTCCCCTGGGAGGTGTTGAAAACCGCGGACTCCGGCCTCGGTTTTCAACACCTCCCACGGGACCTGGCGAATGTTAATGCATGAAAAACCATGTTTGATTCCTATATTGGCACAGACAATCTTTCATTGACTACTTAGTGTGAATGGGCGTACCCAATCTATCAAGAGCTCCGCCAAGCGGGGCATTATACGCCCGTGGCAAGTAATAAGATGTAGCACATAAACTGGCTCCTGCATAATTCAGTGCTCTAGATATAAACTGTAAGTGGAATTACAAAAAAAAATTAAAAACATTCATTGGGGCATATCTCTGCTGATATTTAGTGAACTGTAACCTAAGGGTCCAAGCTGGCCCAGAAATTAAGGGAGAAGTCTCCCTCATGGGAAAATAGGGAGAAGTTTGTTGCTTCTAGGGAGAAGTGCTTTCTGACGGAGGACACACTACAGACGCATGGCTATATTATAAGCTCATATGAGCTGATTTGTTTTTCCTATACTTCAATATCGGACCAAACAATAACAAAACAAAAATAAACAAACAAAAAAAAAAATGCTGCAAGATTTTTTTTTGTAAACCTTTAACTTGTTTAATACTGATTTTATTGTTGTTCTTCAAGAAGCCAAATCAGAAGAGTATTAAAAAAAATTCAAAAAGAATTATATATATATATAAAGATTTGATAATGACAACCTTTCCTTGCAAGTCTAATAAAAGAAGATGTTTAAAAAAAATCAATATCTTGCCCATATGACCAAAACTTTAGTTATTTGCAAAACAAATATACCTATTATATAATAAAATTTGCACACTATTACCTCTAAACAACATGCTGCGAAAAGTTAACAAAAACTTTCAAAGTGTCATAAATCTGCAAATATTTGGTGCACTGTAACCTTGAAATAATAATATGCGCTGCTCCACATCATTGTGTAACTATTAATGAAGTTTTAGCTTGATCGGATGTAAACTGTAGGAGGACTTAGCCAAAAACAAAAACAAAAATAGAAATTTTCAAAGGGGCTTAACTCTGCTAATATTTGGTGGACTGTAACCTTGAAACAATATGCGCTGCTCCACATCATGGTCTAACTACAAATCAAGTTTCAGCTTGATAGGATGAAAACTGTTGGAGGATTTAGCCGGAAACGAGAAGTTTACTGAAATTTTCAAAGGGGCATAACTCTGCTAATATTTGGTGGACTGTAACCTCAAAAAAATATTCGCTGCTCCACATCATGGTCTAACTGCACATGAAGTTTCAGCTTGATTGGAATAAAACTGTAGGAGGATTTAACCAGAAACGAAAAGTTAATAGAAATTTTCAAAGGGGTATAACTCTGCTAATATTTGGTGGACTGTAACCTCAAAAAAATATGCGCTGCTCCACATCATGGTCTAACTATATATCAAGTTTCAGCTTGATCGGATGTAAACTGTAGGAGGAGTTAGCCGGAAATGAAAAGTCTACTGAAATTTTCAAAGGGGCATAACTCTGCAAATATTTGGTGGACTGTAACTTCGAAACAACATTCGCTGCTCTACATCATGGTCTAACTATATATGAAGTTTCAGCTTGATCGGGTGTAAAATGTAGGAGGAGTTAACCGGAAATGAAAAGTTTACAGAAAGGTTCTAAGGGGCATAACTCTGCAAACATTTGGTGGACTGTAACCCTGAAATAATATGCGCTGCTCCACATTATGGTCTTACTATACACCAAGTTTCAGCTTGATCGGATGTAAACTGTAGGAGGAGTTAGCCAGAAACGAAAAGTCTACTGAAATTTTCAAAGGGGCGTAACTCTGCTAATATTTGGTGGACTGTAACCTCGAAACAAAATGCGCTGCTCCACATCATGGTCTAACTATATATGAAGTTTCAGCTTGATCGGATGTAAAATGTAGGAGGAGTTAGCCGGAAATGAAAAGTTTACAGAAATTTTCTAAGGGGAATAATTCTGCAAACATTTGGTGGACTGTAACCTCGAAACAATATGCGCTGCGCCACATCATGATCTAACTATATACCAAGTTTCAGCTTGATCGGATGTAAACTGTAGGAGGAGTTAGCCGGAAACGAAAAAGTTTACGGACGGACGCCATACCCCGTAACATAATACGTCCCGTTTTTCAAACGGGCGTATAAAAAGTTACCGTTGCTCCGGATGCACTCTATTAAAGGTAATGGACTAGTACAATGACTGTAGTGATTATAACTATGACCTGACTTGCTGAAACGCTGTTTCGTCGCACCACTCTCATGTAGACAATATAAAAGGGCAGTGCGTTTTATCAAAGGTCATGAAATCGATTTGTAATTTTCACTTTTTTAAGAGGGCGGCCGCATTCATACTCCTAAACGCAATAAATAGTTTCTATAATTAAAATAATGTGAGCTTGACTTATTTCTGACAGTGGAAAAATCAAGTTTGGATTTACTGAAATAAGGTTTACTTTCAACTCCCCAGAATATTGTTACTGTTCGCCCCTTTTTGTGAAAGCTAATACTTTTAACAGTTACAAGGATATTGTCTGTGGAACACCACTCCTACCTTATTTCATGTGCACATATCTATGACTAGCCAAAGAACTTTTCTGAGTGAAACCACGCCCACAGACTTGACAGACAAATGGTTTTTCTCCCGTATGTATTCTGACGTGCCGCGTGTAATCGCCTTTCAAGTAGAATGCCTTCCCACAAAATTCACAGGTATGTATCTTCCTTCCTGTCAACATTTTGCCGCCGTATTTACCCCGTGAACTCGCCAAGTAATTCCCAATTGCTGCCTCAGCGACTGAAAAAAAAATCAATTTTTAGATCAAAGCAATTTCTGTATGAATAATTAACGTTCTGTTAACAAATTGCATTTAAAGAAAATGGATTCACATTCAAGGTATACGAGGGATGTTCGAAATGAATTGCTTATTGTCCTCTAGCTCGATATCCACGTGGGGCACGATAAAAACCAATACATACCTGTATAGGGTTATTCAATATCTACACAATGGTGTATAAATGTACATGTTAGACTAAGTGTAAGACATAAAATTTGCCATTTGAATACACGCAGTCATTGACCACTGCAGTAAAAATGGTTGGTAGAAGCGTCGACAAAAAAGATGAAATACGGGCTTACATCAAAGCTCGCTCAAAACTTGGTTGTTCTTTGAAGAAGCTGATGACTGACATTTCTATTGCTTTTGGACCTTCTTGTGTGTCTTATGACACAGTTAGGCGGTGGAAAAAGAAATTTGAGTCTGGTGTAGAGTCCATCAAAAATGCACCGAAATCAGGTAGGCCAAAATCTGCATCTCGTAAAGACATCGTTTCCAAAATAAAGGAAATCATTGAAGGAGATGCCAGATTTACAGTTCGTGATATTGCACGAAAGGTAGGCATATCACTATCGACGGTTCACCTTATTTTGAAGAAGCATTTGAAAGTCAGAAAGATTTCTGCTAGATGGGTGCCACATCTGTTGACTGACGAGCAAATGAGGCAACGGGTTAAAGTGGCCAAAAAGCTGCTTCAGATGTTTCCAAAATATGACAAAAAGCAGTTTGCCAATGTCGTCACAGGTGATGAAACCTGGGTCCATTATTTTGAGCCCGTCAGAAAGGTTAGCATTAACATCTGGGCCACTAAACACAGCAAACGCCCAATAATTGCCAAACGTTCTTTGAATACAAAGAAGGTTTTGTATGCAATCTTCTTCTCTGGTGAAGGAGTCGCAATAAAAGTGCCAGTGAAAAGGGGCAAAAGCATCACCGCAAAAGTACTACAAAGACGTAGTACTGAAGAAACTGAAAAAGTATTATCAGAAACAACGCCCTGCCACTGGTTTTAAACATGTCCGTCTTCTACATGACAATGCCCCAGCTCATACCTCCGCAATAGTTACGGCGTTTTTGAAGAAAGAAAAAGTAACTATTTTGCCTCACCCCCCGTATTCCTCAGACCTTGCCCCATGTGATTTCTTTTTGTTTCCGAAATTGAAAGCATTCCTTGCTGGGCGGAAATACCAGTCCCGACAGGCACTTTGATCTGCCATTCATCAGTACCTTATTACTGTGCCCAAATCAGCGTACCGTGACGCCTTCAAGAAGTGGATACATCGGCTGAAACTTTGCATTTCTAGCCACGGGGAGTACTTCGAGGGCATGAAATGAGTACTTTTGGGCTAACTTAAAATTTGAAGTCTCCAGATAGAAATAAGCAATTCATTTCGAACATCCCTCGTAGTTGTTCAAAGCATTGTTAGCTTAACGAGCTCGTTAGTGGTCAAAATGTTAACTGTTCTAGTAATTAGAACATCTAATTCACAGGTATGTTTTCAGCAAAAATATTAGCTTATATGCAATATGTAATGATCAAACTGTTAACGATAAGTAAACCAACGACATCGTTAGTTTTGAACAATTAATTCCAGGTATTCAGGGGAGACAACTCCGTCAAAATTGTCTTTTGAAAAAGTATATATTCAAGATGGAAAAAAATGGTTTCTGTTGGACGCAAAGTCTTTCCTTTTAGAGTAAACATATTTCCAGAAGAGGCTTGGTGTGCAGGAAAGAAAACATGAACTCAAAGTTATTCCACTTGTAAAAACTGCAGCATATCTACCACATATATCCGTCCAGTCCCCTTAAATCCGGGTTACGGATATAGTTCTAATTTTTTCTATAAAGAGGGATTTGACATTTTATTGAAAAACTGTATGTCGAAGACCCTTTGGATACGATACATGAATAGTATAGAAGGTGACCAGTAGCCTCAATTCCAGAGTATTTTCCTATTTTCCAGAAAAAATTGAAAAAAAAAAAAAAAAAAACAACGAAAAAAAAACAAACCCTCAATAACATTTTTCGGAAGGCTACAAATCCAACATATAAACCAAGAAGCAAAAACAGGCTCAACCTCAAGCTATTGACTACTTTGTATTCATAAAAGAAAACAAAGTAGGTCTACACCACGCAAAACAAAACAAAAAAAAAAAATAAAAAAAAAAAAAAAAGACATGAGTTCGGTAGTTTTTATGCGGGTTTGTGTCACACAATTGTATTCGTCGTTTCTTATGCAAAGTCAGGAACTGCAACTATTTATCCCTTAATACTAATCAAAACTGTAGTCGACGACATTCTATATTTAAAAGTAGTTGTGGCCATAGTACCTAAGTCAAAATCCAAACTCATTAATCCGTAAACGATTGACGAATCAGAATGTTTAGACCAACAGACATGGAACCCAGAATAAAGGGCGTAATCGTGATGTCTCCCACAGAAGTTCTGAAGTGTTGCTTACAGTTTGGTTTTTTGATACCCCTGGCTCAACAACCTTGTAGTGAGCACTTTCCCACACTCCATGAAGTACTGATAATGTGAACAGGCTCTGGCATAATGGATTAACTGTGAAACGTAAACGCTATATGCTGGTGCAGAAGGTATATTACTGCTCAGGAAGGGAAAGATAACAATGGGAAAATTGAAGTCATCCCGTTGTTAAAACTTATATTTCAGAGAAAACATAACTTGGTATTTCATGTGAAAAATAAAACTAAATCAAAGTGCTGTCTAATTGGTAATTAAAATTTTAAGGGAAAACTGACCCGACCCAACTTAAATTATCGTTACAAGCTCGAATCCGCAAATCAGCTAATTCAGAAAACTGAAAAGCATTAATAGCTATTCCAAAGATTGAAAGACAATGGTATGAATACACATGGGTTGGGGTAGGGTGTTGGTGAAGGGGACAACTCAGTTCAAAAGGTTTTGCCTCCCTTCTGAAAAGAGGTCGGCTCAAAAGGGAAATTATCGGATTCTTTCTTTCTAGAGTAGACCAAAAGTCTTTTACTATTTTCCTTACTTTCAAGTATGAGACAAGGAAACAGTAAAGCAACCACACAAATGTCTCCTTTGTACATACTGGTCGTAAAATAACCAAGTGTATCCAGCTACCTTAACATAGGGATAGAGATATTTCAGTAACAGTAAGGCGAGGACTTTCCCTAATTGGCTAAGGTGTTGAGGACCAGATTTCACAAATTAAAATATTCAAATTTTTATTACATATTCCGGTAGCCCGATGTCTTAAACATAGCAGAAAAGAAAATTTATGCTTCTAGCTTTTCATTACATGGATATAATTCAGTCCGTTTTACCCCACTTCAAAAACTTATTATACCATCTTCAAAACGATAGGAGGTGGGGTTGAGGGAAGGGTCTTTAAGACATGAACTTGAACTTAAATGTATTAAACGTTTAAATACCCCTTTTTCCACTTGGATTTAATGATAATATTTACCATGAAGAAATTACTTCTAAAATGCCGGATTTCGATGTTTTTTTCCCCTTTTAGATATTAAAAAACGTAATAAACGACCCCATGGTAAGCGCAAAATGGGAAGTTTAAACGAAAACATAAAACTGTTTTACTCTTTTTGATTTAAATACTCTCTTAAATTCAGGACGTCATCAAATGCTTTCTAAACTAGCTTCATTGTCAATTTCTTCATTACGTAAGTTAGATGATGAGGCGAGTAAGTTTTATGATAGAATACATAATCTGTATGAAGCAGCTCTCCTTACAAGATGTTATACTCAACATGCTCTTAGTCCTTACATTGATTCTGAAATTAACCACATTAGACACTTCATCAAAATTCCTTTCATTAATAAAAGTATTGAATTCATAGATTTACCTAGCATATTTCGAGATAATAATGTTATATCAGTCATACCTTCATATTTCGAAAACACGGAATCTCCTATTATTTGTTATAAATTTAACAAACCTATCCGTAATACAATACTTAATTTCAATAAACTAGGTTCTGATCTTGATATTGAAACTAGTTCCCCTGATTCTTGATATTGAAAAGATTCTATTTAGTTATCAACCAGCGGGTCATATTGTTACTGGTAACTTGAAGATTATAACTGATTCACGAATCCGTTCAGTTTTCAAACGGACCTAAATATAGATTCCCAGCCCACATTGATTTCACTGAATGTCGGAAAACAATTGCCAGTGCTTTAAATGATTATTGTACGCGCTGGTGTAATCGAGAGCATGTTGAGTAAAGCATTAGCTTCAAATAACTGGAAATTAACGATTTTCAAGCTCATTGATGAACGTGTGTTATTTTACTCTAATAACCTTGATCTTCTCCCTCCTAAGCCTAAATTATCTTTTTGATATTTGAAACACGGTATCCAAGAATGTCATAAGAAGTATGTTTTGGCTCCAGCTGATAAAGCTGCTAATAATGTTGTTGTTGTGTGACGACTTCATTATATCAGTACTCTAGTACAAGAATTTGGTAGTACAAAACATATGAACGGATTTCTACTGACAAGAGATCCATTCTTAATACCAATTCTATCGATATTACTGCTAAGTTTGCATTGAGTATTAAAGAAAAGCAAGACAGACTTCCTACGTTATATTGGTTACAGAAACTGCATAAACGACCTTATAAAGCACGTTTCATTGCCGATTCTAGTTCATGTACGACTACTGTTTTGTCAAACTGCTAACTTCATGTCTTACTGCTGTTAAAAACATTGGACTAGATACCATGATACTGTTTACGAAAGGGACGGAATTAACTATTTTTGGTCAATTCAAAAACTCAATGAAGTTCTTAATAAATTTGAATTTAAAAAATTTCAGGCTTCTAAATTGTCTACATATGATTTTTCTACACTGTATACTACGTAACCTCATCATCCTTTAAAAGATAAATTGATTTAATTAACCGAACGTTTATTTGGGAGAATACTCAATATTTGGCTTGCAAAGAAGTATGTGCTTTTTTCACTTCTGATGTATACAATAGTCACAATTTATGGTTGTATCTAAAAGTCTGTGATGCCCTTGTTTATCTTTTGGATAATATTTTTTATTAGATTTGGAACTAAACTTTATAGGCAAACTATTGGTATTCCGATGGGAACTAATTGTGCTCCTCGTTGCAGATTTTTTTTTTTTTTTTTTATGAGAGAGATTTCATTAAGTCTCTCCCACGTGAAAATGACATTATTAAGGCTTTCAATTCTTCATTAAATATTGAAAATATTTACTTTGACCAAATGGTGGACCGCATATACCCTACAGAACTCCAATTAAACAGAGCAAATTCTTCCGATACCGAGGCACCTTTTTCTATATTTGTATCTATGTATATCTAATGGTACAGTTTCCACCAAAATTTATGATAAACGGGACGATTTTGATATAGTCAATTTCCCTTTTCTGGATGGAGGTGTCCCCCGGCGTACCTCATATGGGGTATACATATCTCAACGTATTAGATTCGCCAGAGCTTCTTCAAATCTTAGTGACTTTAACTTTCGTAAAAAAGCCCTTACTGCCAAACTTCTTAAGCAGGGCTATCATTACTTTAAACTTCGTAAAGCGTTTTCGAAATTTTATCGCAGACATAGTGCCTTGGTAGAAAAAAATGTATAGCGTCAGTCTGAAAACACTTCTGCAAAAGGTATATCAGAACCAGACTTTTACGGTAACTTAGTGTACAGATTTAGAAAAATTGTAGGAAAATCTAACTTTTTGGAGCAATTCAGAAAACTTATTAACCGTTATAAAAGAACTGGTTATAGTCTGGATATTATGCGGCAGACTGCATGCCTAGTTATCAACCCAATCATTGTTGACGGCTATGCTTCACTCTTTAATTGCATGACTGCGGATCGGGCCTCAGACTCAATGACGGCCTCTTCCTAAAACTTTAACCAGTGGGTTGAGGCTTGATGATATGTCTTTGGCTTAACCCACCGCGGTTCAACTATTGGTTTTCATTTTGTCTGGCATACAGTGGAATTAGCCATGAGAATTCGTCTTTGTTTATTATAGTGATTAATTTGATTTTTATGTTTTCGCGTTGATGCATTGACTGAGGGGAGCCTTTATGCGAACCGAATTTTTATGTATTTCTGTATTAAGAGTAGCATCGGAACCCAGGGTGAAGTTTGCTAGCTGTAAAAGTGCTTTAAATCCCGTCCCCCCCCCCCCCCCTGTGGTTCTCTCTAATGACATATTGACCTATCTGGATATGCAAAAATAATTGCGAGATTATGTATCTGAAGAAAAATGATAAAAAACTAAGTGGTCGGTTAGAACTTTTGGATAGTATATATATTCAGGCCATGTTATACATATATAGTGTATATATTCAGGTCTTGTCCGAAACATCGGACATCTTGCAAATGAGTCTCTTGAAATTGTGGGCGAGGTTGTACGTACAAGGTGGACAAAGTTTCAAACGATCACGTACGAACTGTAAGAAGAGTTACGCACACAAGGTACATACTAATTATGCAATATTCCAAAATGAAAGACTAAGTAACAAAAATGTGAAAAAAAAAAAACAAAGGTGAAACCAATAGACCAAAATCAACTGAACATCTTCAGGCTATAACCACCTCTGCTATTTCAAATTATGTCACTTATAATATGTAGGAGGAGTCGCACATACAAGGTTTGCGCATCTATAAATCACTACATAATACAAGTATTAACTTTCACAAAAAGCTCGGTTTACCCTTTGCACACAATGTATGCTAAGCATAGACGAAGCTTTTTGCAAAAGCTAATGCTTGTTTATAGTAATCTAGCGCAGTCCATAGAAAATATCATTGGGTCAGTCCATGACTTTTCGTAAAAGTGATTCCAGAGCAATCGCAAACTGGGCGGCATAGACAACAAATATCTTGAAAAAAAAAGACTTAAAGTCGATATCCCGGGGAAAACAGAAAACAAATATACACTGTTTAGATACCAAAAGCACATGCATTTCTTCAGAGAATGTCCAAAACAACAACAACAACAAAATAAATAAATAAATAATAAAATAAAATAAATAAAAAAGACTAAGGAACATCAATGCTAAGATTAGTTGATATTTACAGCCATTGGTTCAGCAAAACACGTACATCTGTTAGTGCAAAGCCTACCGCCATGCTATGCGGTTAAAATGAAGTCGTGTTGTGATTATCCATTGTTTGACGTTGTGTGTTTGAGATAAAAAAGGCGGCTGAGAAAAGAGACCACAGAACATACGCGAAGATCCAGATCAGACTGCACATCCGCACAGTCTGGTCAGGATCTTCGCTGTTCGCTAACATGATTTAGGGACCTTGTTGAAGGTGTCGGTTTTACAGCAAAGATCTTAACTGGGCGGAGGCTGTGCAAATTGGTCTGGGGCTTCGCCATTCGTATTTGCCCTAAGTGCCTTTTTGTCAGCTGGTAGCCCAAATGAAAACTGTGCTTTTTTGAGAGTTTAACGTATGTATTTTTCAGCTGTTACCTGTGCCTTTCAACATACATGTACAAACATGCATATTATTAAGTACATTTAAGATGAAAAGCACATAATGGCTCGTGACAAAGCATCTCAACAACCATTAAACGTTTTATTGAACGCATAAATTGCTTGCTTTTTAGCTCATTTTACATGACTTAATTCAAAATCATCTCCATTGATGCCGTACTAATGTTTACAATATTTCAGGAGTTTAATCAGGTAAATTTGCAGTTATTTTTTCGGTAAATGATGTCTTGGAATAATGTTAAGTGTCTGCCTAATGTTAAGTGACCGGATGCTATGGACCGTGTCGAAAATGAATAAAATATTTACTTGTTTGTTTTACTGGTAATATTTATACGTAACCTAATCTGAAAAAAAGGTAAGAGAAAAGTCCAGGGAGTGCCACAATCACAAACCGCAGCCCTTCCCAGACCCCAAGAGGAAGAGGAAACCGACAAATCCAAACAAGCACAAATCGAACAAACGTACGAAAAGTACTAAGATTAGCTCTCTCTTCCCCAAGAGAGGTAATCGCAATACTAAAAGGACTGAAAAACACAAGAACAAAATGACACACGGAAAGACATACAACAAATCGCCTCGTAGAATAAACCACAAAGCAACAAAGAGTAAGACTAACACCGGGACCACCGCCTTAGAAAGGTCAGGAGAGTAAACCACCGGGGGGTTTAAAGCACTTTTACAGTTAGCTAACTTCACCCTGGGTCCCGATGCTACTTTTAATACAGAAACACATAAAAATTCGGTTCGCATAAAGGCTCCCAACTAAGTCAATGTATCAAAGCGAAAACATAAAAATCAAATTAATCACTATAATAAACAAAGACGAGTCCTCATGGCTAATTCTACTGTATGCCAGAGTAAATGAAAATCAATAGTTGAACCACGGCGGGCCAAGCCAAAGACATATCGTCAAGCCCCAACCCACTGGTTAAAGTTTTACGAAGTGACCGTCATTGAGTCTGAGGCCCGAACCGCCGTCGTGCAATTAAAGAGTGAAGCATAGCTATCAACAATGACTGGGTTGACAACTAGGCATGCAGTCTGCCGCATAATATCCAGGCTATAGCGAATTCTTTAATAACGGTTAATAAGTTTTCTGAACTTGAGCGAAGAGTCTTCTATCCAACTAAAGCATTTTTCATTTCGGATGTTTTCTACCATGTTTTATTTTGTTTTCTTTTGTTTTGTTTTGTTTTAATTTCCAAACCCTTTCATCCCTACAGACCAATACATATACCTTTGCAAACAGTGCAGATCCACATGAGACGGTTTGTAACGAGCCTGCTCATCAGGATTTTCACTGTTCGTCATTCTGTTATTCATTTTTGACTAAAACCCTTATTTGCAACAATGGATGTGTTCAAATTTAGAGATGGAATAGTCTATGTCAGAAACTTGGTGGTGAAAGGGTTAAATTGAAAGTCTACCTGATATACACAAATCACATCTTGTTGAACGCTGGTCGAATTTGCCTGAACGCATGTCGCCCATGCAACTACTGGGCTTAGAGCTGTGGATTTCTTCAGGTTGTTATACATTAACCCAGTACTGACAAATAGAAATTTTCACCACACCCTTTGCACTAGTCCATTTTCAATTTAAGCAGAGTCCGGTTCACTGTACAAAGTCGGAAGTTAATAGAAAATGGGGATGCTAGTTATTATTGGGTTAAGCATAAAGTTAGCTTAAAACAGTTTTACAGCAAGAAATATTGTAATCAGAGTTATACGGTGAACTAGTTTATAAGCTAAAGAACATTTTTGGGAAATGCAATTTTGTAAGAATTCAAAAGACAATATAACCCATGACATTATTTTTTAACCAGATTATGGTTGATAGCTATGTTTTATTCAATTTAGCTGCATAACGACGGGTCGGGTCTATGATCTATGACTCTATGAAGGTGCCCACTTAAGCCTTTTATCAGAGGAATGATGCCTGATCTTATGTCTTTGTTCGGAACCTTCTTGCTTCAACTAGGGGTTTTGTAGCTACGGCTGCCAGTATCTGAGATGTTTGCCAATCCACAAGCTATCTTCCGTGTTTTATTGTAGTGATTAAATTTGATTTACATGTCTTCTGTGCTATTTCACTGGTTGAGTTAGGAGGCCTCCATGACGAAAACAATCTTTTTTTTTTACTTTTTATAACATTTGGACCTTGGGAGGGAATTTGGCGTCAGTAAAACCGATTCAACTTCCCCTGTCTCAAACACACTCCCCGTAGTTTTCTTTTACCGCTGACCGTTCTGAGGCGCTGGGTACATAGTTGTCATTCTTTAAAAGGACTTGTGGCTGTTCTATGCGGGACTTTGTTTCGTGTTTTGTCCTGTCTGTTTTATGACTGTTGTATTTGGTAGTACTGTCTGGCATTATGATAATCTCGATGGTGAAAAGGGAGCTGGTTTCTATGGTTTTCGTTGGTTTGTACATATACTCTCCCAGTAAGCATTCTTTATAAATCTATAGTGGGTCGTTATCGGCCTGTCAGCTACCTTGACGGGCCGATAACGCCCCACTATAGATTTATAAAGAATGCTAGCTGGTCTGTGTGCAGTCAGTTGTAGTTTGGGTACTATTCCTCTCGCTATCATTGATAGCTATGCTCTTGATTGTGTCTCTTCCTCGATATTTTATTATTCAAAATGTGTGTGTTACTTTACATTTCTCCGTCCCAGGTTAAAAATCAAATAAGTTATTGCTTTCAGTGCATACAATCAACACTTTAGATATCATAGTATTTTATAGCAAGCTCACACCGTTTTTATTCTTAATATTCGGACAATCAGCTTGTGGAAATAGTGCAGATGTAGAATAACTGTCTTGAAGAAGCATTTCGATTTCTATTTTCTCCTAGTATTCGGACACGCCTAATCAATCAGTGAAGATCCAGATCAGACGCCACAGAACGAGGCCTCTGATCAGAATATACACTGTTTGCTACTCATCATTTGATGTTAAGCCGTTTTCAGTATGGTAAATAGTTAGGGTGACGCTAGACTGCATTTACTGTATTTACGTTTTATATTTAGACAACTCCTTACCATACATGTCCTAAATTCTAGACAAGTGCATTTACCTTCCTGGTGATGTTTCTGCAAAAATCCAGGATGACCGACGAACAGCATAAACCCTAATCAATCGCCGCCCTCAACGGCGTCAATCTGGGCCTGTGCTGTTTGCTCAGACCTGTCTGTCCGAATAATATAAGGGTAAATGCGTTACTTTCCAAAATATCCGTTACCGAAAGACAATCTAAGCCAACAAACGCAAATGAAGAACAATTTTCAGTTTCATAATAAGATACGAAAAGATGGCTGAGCTTAACAATGCTGTGAAGAAAACTGTTTGGAAAGAAAATGAGGGATTAGTGGGCATCCAGGAAGAAGAAATCCCTGAAAACAACGCCACGTACGTAGTTTCATTTTGTGTCAACCCTTCCCTCTCTCTCCTTCCTCCCATTCCCCCTTGCCATTTTTTTTGCACGAACAGCGGTCCAGCTTAAGCTGAATCTGAACATACATTGAGGCAGCAAAATGTATACAATTCCAAGAATAACCAGTTAATAATCAGATCAGCTTATACATTCTCGCAGTGCTGCGCATGAATAAACTGGTCTGAGAATTCACATAACGAAAACACACCTATTCAAATATATTGAAAATTTCACCACCACAAACTGAAAGTTTTCAGATAAAAAAAACTCTGATACTTTTCATATTTCTGCTCAAAACATAGATTGTGGATATTCGTTAGAACTGGCTCGTCGAGGCGGTTCTTACGAGTATCCACAATCTATGTTTTTGAGCAGAAATAAAAAAAGTATATACACCTGTAAACCCCAGTTTTACTACATAAAAGTGGGGTTTAAGAGGGTCAAAATTATATAGGTATGTTTTCGTGATGAAGAAAGCAAATTATGACACCTTGCAGCATTATGGTAACGCCAAGAACTCATTCTGGGTAATAACTTTTGCAAACGGCATTCTGAAATATTTTTCTTAGTTTTTTTTCCAATAAATAGAGACAATCTGCATAAGGTGTCAGAGCTTATTTTCTGGAAAAATAGAGAGAAAAATATCATCAATTTGTCGCCTGCTGAATTATACCCAGGGAGTGGTAAAGTTTAATACCGGCGAAAAATGTATACTTTTAAGCACTTTCTTTAGATAATGCACTTGTTTACTATACTATGTTGATATTTATCTCCAGAATAACATTTGTTGTGGGTACCTATTAGAAGCGCCTCCGTAGGACGCTTTTAATGAGTGTCCATTACGAAAACACGCCTATTCAAATATATTGAAAATTTTACCACCAAAAATGGCATTTTTTTAGATAAAAAAATTCTGATATTTTTCATATTTCTGCTCAAAACATAGATTGTGGTACTCGTTAGAACCGCCTCGCCGAGGCGGTTCTAACGAGTACCCACAATCTATGTTTTTGAGCAGAAATAAGAAAAATAATGTATACCCCTGTAAACCCCAGTTTTACTATATAAAAGTGGGGTTTAAGGGGGTCAAAATCATATAGGTAGGTTTTCGTGATGCCACAATATATGTCTTCATAGAGAAAAGGGAAAAAAAATTATCTGGTTATTTCTCTTACCAACAGCTATTACATAAGCCATAACATTTCCTTCATATAATAAGAAGAAAAGAGAGACAATTTGGTTAAGTACATTAAGAAAATATTTTTGCAGTATAAAAGTTATCAGAAATAACAAAACAAATTAGAATTCTGAAAATTCACTTATTAATTTATACCGCTATATACCCCTATATTTAATATCGGGGGTACGCCCCAATTTTCACTAAAACGTCTCCTCGTACTTGTGTTTCTGGTTCTATCGGACAACTGAGCTTAAATTAACTATACTGAAAACAGAGTATCACTCAAGGTACCGAAAGGCCGCATAAGGGATGCTACGCGTTCCACACTATTCTTTCCGTCATGTTTTACAAGGGAAAGCCCAATTTTCGTTGCTTCATTTTTACATTATTTGCGTCACTTGAATTCTTTTTTATTTGTTTTACATTATGGCAGATTTGAATATTTTTTTCAGCTGCAAAAGTGGTAAAAATTTCTTTCGAAATAAGTGGGTGGTTCTGATCTGCGCCTGCACAGTGCTTGGAATCGACTGCGGTTTTTTTCTTTCTTTCGGTGTTCTGTTCGTTGACCTTCTTGAGGAATATAAAGAATCAAGGACACATGTTGCCGCAGTCCCTACAAGTCACAATACAATTGGCTTGTGTTCCGGGTTTTTCATTGGTTTTGTAGTGGACAAGTACAGCCCGAGAACATGTGGCGTAATTGGATGTTTATTAAATGCTATAGCAGTCGCACTTAGCTACTTTGCAAAAGGAACCACATTTCTTATCATTTCTCTTGGTGTCGTTGGAGGGATTTCCAATCGCTTGTTTCTGATAAGTGGTCTCAGAATCATATCACTTATATTTGAAAGGTCTGCAACACCAATGGCACTTTCCATATATACTACATCAACTTCAGTCGCTGGTGTCCCATATCCCTATTTTCTGAGGTACCTGAGTAACACTTATGGTTTGCAGTGGACTTTCGTCATTACTGGAGCTTTCATGAGCATCTCGGTACTTCTTGCAACAACGTGGACTGTACCAAGACCAACGATAACACTAGAAGCATTGTCAAATGTTGGGACAAGTTGTGATAACGAAGAACCTTTCAATTCTATGTTACCTTTTACTGAATCAAGGAACCAGGCCAGCGGGGGTACCAAACGAAAAGTTTCCTCGGATACAGAAGGCGGCATTATAAATGATGAAAAATGTTTAGACATACTGAAAACCTTACTCAGCAATCCGTCATTTGTTTTCTTCACAGTCGGACAGGCATTCACACATGGTGCTTTTAGAGCTCTAGGCTTCTTTATCACGGACATTTTAAAAGATCGCGGTTTCACAGCAACTGAATCGACTATGGCGTTGATGGTTTTTAATTTTAGTGGAATAGCTGGACGACTTCTGCCAGGACTTGTGAAGAAGTTGTCAAGAACCAGTTCTTTCACTATTGTTATAGTAGCTATAATTGCCTCTGCGCCAGCTATTGTTGGTTTTAACTTTGTAACAGGACAGGCATCAGCTGTAATTATCTCTACTATGTTGGGTCTAGGATTGGGAATCGTAACTTCTTCCAACCGTTTGTGTTTTAAGTCTAGTAAGCAACAAACATTATGCTCCTGCAGTTGGGTTAGCTTATGGAGCTACAGGGATTGTAATAGCAGTAACTGGGCCACTGAGTGGATTAATACGAGATTCTGCAAGCTCCTATACAACAAGTTTAATTATTATTGCGGCTGTTGTATTCTGTGGCATTGTACTATTTCTTATTTCAGCGATTTTGAGGAGAAGAAGGGTAACAGATGTGTCGCAACGGGCAGCGTCAACAAGGAATACCAATTCGTCTGAACAAGCACGCGCATAATTTTTTACAATTTCTCTGAGATATATTCTTCACTAACCTTGCGATTCCTTTTGACAAATAGCATACCAAAATCCATATAATGGTACATTTCTGACATGCTGTCGGAACCACACGTACTTATCGCCGCCAATAAATCAAGTTCTTATGTTTTGTCAAACTGGTTCAGGAAATAAAACAATGTATTTAAGGTGGCTGTATATACTTTGTAAGTTTTATGTCTTTTTATATAAGGCAGACCATTTTTGTGACTTTCTGCTTGCCTTACTACACATCTAGGACCTTCCGAAAAGATGTCAACTCTAAAAGGGAAGAATTTGCTTCTTTCGTTTTAGAGTAGAATGGGACGTAAATTCTTTCCTTTTCGAGTAGACTCCATTTCAGAAGGAAGACAAAGAGTTAACTCCCTTGAAAGAGTATCCAATCCCCTTAAGTAAATATAAATATTTTAGTATGTGTCATTTCAATCCCTGTCCACCTCGAGCGACAATAATATGCATTTTCATTGCTCTCCAGTACCACATTAAAAGTAATTTTGTAACAAGCTTGAGATGTTTTGTCAAGTTTTGTGTGCGAACCCATGCCCACAGTGCTCACATATAAACGGTTTCTGACCCAAATTCGAATTATCAGAAAAAGGTTTATAACAGAAGTCACAATACAATAATTTTCTGTATGCAAACGCTCTGTTGGAAAACGCTGCTTGGACTACTAGAAAATTCTCTCGCGTGTCCGCCTTCATATCTGGGCGGACCTGAAAAATACAGAAAACTCACGTGAGATTATGATGTCATGTGACAGGATACACCTGAACGATTTCGCCGTCATTTTGCGAAAGGAGACAACTTTCGCAGACGATAAATTATTTCCCCTACAAGATGAATCTAGGCTCTTTTTTAAGGGAAATAATTTGCTATCAGTGGTAGCAAATTCTTTCATTAAAGAGTAGCCCATTCCCAGTGAAAAAAGGGTGCGGTATTACAATGTGTACGATATATGTCGCTACAAACCTTCTTAGGCTCATTAGCAATATAACATGCTTGCTGCAGAAAAGTAAGTTTACTGGATATGCAGAAATGTGAACCATACGGATAGCGTGAATACCCACCCAGCCTGACTACTGTTTTCGCTCTTATTTACTATAATATCTAAAAAATGAATACGCAGCTGACAAGCGTCTTGCTCATTCATAATGAATAACTAGATTGTTTCAACCCTTTCAGCCGTAACGGCCGACAGATGCTTTTGCTAACAGTGTAGATCCAGATGAGACGGCTCATAATAAGCCGTCTCATCAGGATCTACCCTGTTTGCCATTCTGTTTCGATTTACAAATGTCAGCCTTTTCGCGGCCATCGATGTGTCCAAATGAGATGGAAGAGTCTATTTGTGAATCTCAGGTTTGAAAGGGTTAAGCGGAAAGGTTCCCTGTAGTGTGTGTGAAATGCGCATGCTCGGATCATCCTGGGCATTACAGTTTTATCGGAGATTTTGATTTCTGTTGATAAATTCAACAGTATGTATAATGATTTTGTAAGCGGACAGCGGTCACATTGCGCATATAGCGGCCGGTCTGGGCCCGTTTTGTCCGCATATGATCAGAAGACACATTTTCGCTATGAATCGTCCAATAACCACGGCACAAACACGTAAAGATACCCACGATCAAGAAGCACAGTCTTCCCGAAGCATCAAAAGAGGGAGTGATGAGGCTAAACAGTGACAAAAATAAACGCCCACACAGATAACCACCGACGCTCGAACAAAGAAGAATTGCAACAGAAGAACCACCTCACTGACAGGCCGTATTAACTCTATGCCGCCATATTACATACACACGCTGCAAAAGAAACAACAGAACCCTATTAAAACACTGCTTTTATGTCCAAAGTGAAAGCAATAATCTATCAGAAGTTGTGTAAAACTGTTGCAACCTTTTTATTTATTTATTTGTTTATTTATTTTTATATTTACATGGTTTCTCCTAACATCAGGAGTACAGCTGTGATCAGACGCAAGCATATACGTCACTGGAGCTGTATATGTCCAATCATTATTTTGCGTTTTCTTGTGAAGAAGCCTGAATCTTATGATTACCATACATTTATTTCGAAACGACTGTAACGCTTCTGAAGGGAGACTAAAACATCATCAAGGTTTCCAACAAGAGGTGGAAATGTTTCAAGGCGTTTTACAAACCACATGATACGTGACACCAGTTTAAACAAATATCGTGTTTTAACCCTTTCAGTCCTGCAGAGTCAAATAAATACTTTGAGCAAACAGTGTAAATATTGATGAGACGGTTCGTAAGGAGCCGTCTCATCTAGATCTACACTATTTGCTATTCTGCTTTTAATTTAGACGTGATCCACTATTTGCAATAATGGATACGTCCAAATTCATAGACGGAAGAGTCCATTTTAAAAAGTTTAGGGTGAAAGGATTGAAGCAGCGTATTATTGTATATTATAAACCTATACATTAAATATTCTACCAAATGATGATCACTATCTGAAAATATACGACACCATTGTCTCCCCACGCTGCGGATCCACTACGCTGCAGATTGGCTAATCACTAAAGCGAAGATATAGCATTGCTAACTTAATGAGGTATTCACATCACCGTTTGGAGGATCAATGAAGAATAGTCGAGAGAAAAGAAAACGAGAAAAGCAGCAAAACATCTGAAATGGGACAGGGATCCTTTGTAGCCACAGAACAAACCAAAAGGCAGTAAATATTTATGAGGGAGCATGCCAACATCCCTCAACCCACCCGGCTAGCGCCCCGACTATGGATATGAAGTCCTGGATTCAGTCCATGGCTGTATGGCGCTTCATTGCTTAAACCCTGTCTTTACCATCCCTTCACCGCCTCGATATAACTTAAATAATGTTGAAAGAAAGAATGATAACACACACACACACACACACACACACACACAAAACAACAACAAAAAAAAAAACAACTTCATCACCTCACCCACTTAGGACTGCTCTAACCGAATTGCCTTAAAAAGCTCAACAATGCCAAAGGTCTGAATAAAGAATCGTACAAACGCACATTAGAAAGCAATTTCTGATGTTTGTATTGCATGAGATAATGACGATCGGATGAAAATCCACTCATGTTTTATATAACTTATTCATTTGGTACGTGGAAAATGTAAATGCGAGAAACGTACATATTTTGTGCAAAACTATAATCATTGCTATTGGCATTACTATTATCATTGTTTATTTATGTTTATTCATATTAACAGCAGTGCAGTGAGTGACTATTTTCATTGTTTATTCATATTTACATAGCAGTACAGTAACTATTATCAATTTATTTATAATTATTACAGTTCTGTTATCATTGTTCAGTCCTAATAACGACAGTACTATTGATTATTCATGTTAATGACAGTACTATTATCATTATTTATTCATGATAATGGCACTACTATTATCATTCTTTTTTCATACTAACAGCAGTGCAGGAACTATAATCACTGTTTATTCATTTTGCCGTCAGCACTATTATCATTGTTGATTCATACTTATAGCAGAACAGTAACTATTATCATTGTTTACTTATACTAACAGCAGTATTATTATCATTATTTATTCATGTTAACGACAGTACTATTATCATTTTTATTCATATTTACAGTAAAGTAATTATTATCATTGTCTATTCATATTAACACCAGTACCTTTAATATTATCATTGTTTATTCATATTAACAGCAGTACAGTAACTATAACTATTGTTTATTAATATTTAAAGCAGTACAGTAACTATTGTCATTGCTTATTCATATTAACAACAGTATTATTATCTTTGTGCAGTTATATTAACAGCAATGCAGTAACTATTATCGTTGTGCATTCATATCAGCGACAGAACTATCTTCACTGTTTAATCGTTTAACAAAAATACTGTTGCAAGGATTGCTTCACATTAAAAACTATACCGTCACCTTCTTATTGCACAACATCCGTGCCATTAATTTACTGTCAACGCCCATGGGTCTAGACAACCTTTGAGTTTGCTATTGAGCCGGAACCACTGTATCAAATGTCATGGTCCAATGTTGTTTTCCAATTATTGCTTAAAGTATATTATTGCATAAAAAGCAGTGTCGCACGTTATTAACAGCCGTATATTAACCGGAGAAAAGCCGTGTAATAACAAGACAATTCACGCGCTGTTAATGCACGGCTACGCAACTTTCAATATGATCTTACCGGGGCCACAGATTTGCTGCCGTTACGAGATGTGTACTGCCCGGCCCTAGAACGAGCATAGTCAGTGGAAATTACGTTCGCGAGACCTCGGTGAAAAGGCGAAACAAAATAGTGCAAGAAATAACGCAACATGTAGCAAATGTTTTCAGTTTTTATGCAATAATAGCGATCGAACATGGTTTTACAATGCATTAACATTCGCCAGGTCCCTTGGGAAGTGTTGAAAACCGCGGCCTTCGGCCTCGGTTTTCAACACCTCCCACGGGACCTGGCGAATGTTAATGCATGACAAATCATGTTTGATCCCTATATTGGCGTTGACACTCGTTCATTGACTACTTAGTGTGAATGGGCGTAGACAATCTTAAAATTTACCGATGCTCCGGAAGCAGTTTATTTAAAGAAATGGACTGATCCAATACCATTTTCCTTGACTTTAGTAATCGTAACTAAAACCCCGAACTTGCTGAAACACTGTTTCGTCGCACCACTCTCTCATTTTCTCATGTAGAAAATATAAAAGGGCAACGGTTTATCAAAGATCGAAAGATCAATTTTGTAATTTTCACTACCAAAGATACTCCTAAGCGCAACTAATAGTTTCTATAAAATAACGTAGGCTGGACTTATTTCTGGCAATGGAAAAAATCAAGTTTGGATCCAGAGAAATACGGTGTAGATTAAACTATCCAGAATATTGTTGCTGTTCGCTCCTTGAGAAAAAAAAAAGATACATCATAAGAACAGACTGGGGACTATCTCGTATGCTATACTACATAACTATCAGTGTCTCTTTTACAGAGAACAAGAACCTTTTACATTGTTTTACTTCCACATAAAACACACATGGTACAAAAATATACACGTTTTCCTTCCATTCCTTTAGCAATAACATGAGTAGATACACTAATGTGTGCTTAGCCATCACAAAAACACACCTATAAAAATTTGAACCCCCTTAAACCCCACTTTTATATAGTAAAACTGGGGTTTACAGGGGTATACATTATTTTTGTTACTTCTGCTCAAAAACATAGATTGTGAGAACTCGTTAGAACCGCACCGACGAGGCGGTTCTAACGAGTACCCACAATCTATGTTTCGAGCAGTAATATGAAAAATATCAGATTTTTTTATCTGAAAAATTACCATTTTTTGGTGGTAAAATTTTCAGTGTATTTGAATAGGCGTGTTTTTCGTAATGATAGACCAAGCTTTTTGTGAAGCTAATAGTTGTAATAGTTAGAACGATCTTGGCTGTGTGACACGACTCCTACCTATTTCATATGCACATATCTATGACTAGCCAATGAGCTTTTCTGAGTGAAACCACGCCCACATATTTGACAGACAAATGGTTTCTCTCCCGTATGTATTCTGACGTGTCGCGTGTAATCCCCTTTCAGGTAGAATGCCTTCCAACAAAATTCACAGGTATGTATCTTCCGTCCTGTCAGCATTTTACCGCCGAATTTACCCCGTGAACTCGCCAATAATTCCCAGTTGCTTCCTCAGCGACTGAAAAAAATATATCAATTTTTAGACGAAAGCAGTTTCTGTATGAATAATTAACGTTCTGTTAACAAATTGCATTTAAAGAAAATGAATATTCACATTCATGGCCCAGTTCTTCAAAGCATCGTTAGGTTAACGAGCTAGTTAGTGGTCAAATTATTAACTGTTCTAGTAAGTAGAACATCTAATTCACAGGTATTTTGCTGAAAAAATGTTTTGCAAATGCAAAAGCTACTCATATTTTTCAGCGAAATTATAAGCATATATGCAATATTTAATGATGAAAGTTTTAACGATATGTTAACTAACGACATCATTAGTTTTGAACAACTTGTTCCAGGTATTCAGGGAAGACAATTCCGTTCCGTCGAAATTGTCTTCACCTTCCTTTTGAAAAGGTATCTGCTCTAGACGGAAAGAATGGCTTCTGTTGGACGCAAAGCCTTTCCTTTTAGAGTATACATATTTCCAGAAGAGACTTGGTGTGCAAGAAAGAAAACACGAACTCAAAAAAGTTATCCCACTTGTAAAAATAGCAATATATCTACCACATATATCAATCCAGTCCCCTTAAATCTAGGTAACTGATATAATTCTTATTTTTCATATAAAGAGGGGTATGACATTCTATTGAAACCCTGTATGTCAAAGACCCTTTGAATACGATACCAGAATAGTATAGAAGATGACCAGGAGTAGCCACAATCACAGAGTATTTTCCTATTTGCCTAGCAAAATTGAAAAAAAAAGTATCAATAGCATTTCTAGTCTCCTACTTTTACCTTGAGAATGCTACAAAAAAAAAAAAAAAAAAAAAAAAAAAAAAAAATGCTACAAATACAAAAAAAAAAAAAAAAAAAAAAAAAAAAAAAAAAAAGAAGTAAGTAAAATCGGGCTCAAACAAACCAAAGTATTGACTACTTTACTATTCATGAAAGAAAACAAAGTAGGCCTGCACCACGCAAAAAAAAAAAAAAAAAAAAAAAAAAAAAAAAAAAAAAACACGAGTTCGGTTGTTTTTATGCGGTTTGCGCTACACAATTGTATTCGTCGTTTCTTATGCTAAGACAGGAACTGCAACTATTTATCCCTTAATGCTAATCAAAACTAGTCTACAACATTCTATTTTAAAAATAGTTGTGGTCATAGTACCCAAGCCATAATCCAAACTCATAAATCCGTAAACAAATGGCGGATCAGAATTTTCAGACCAACAGACATGGAAAAAAAGAGAAGAGAAAAGTCCAGGGAGTGCCATAATCACAAACCGCAGCCCTTCCCAGACACCAGGAACCCAGAATAAAGGCTGTAATCAGGCGTCCGCGGATAGTAAACATTACTTGGTAAGCAAGCTTTGCCTACCATGCCCATATGCCTGAATGAAGGAAATGTAGGCGGCAGAAGCGTTTGTCGGGATTCTGGAAGTCTACTTATGGCTCGTCATTGGCAAATAAAACTGCAAGCCATGCACCATGCCCCGCCATACAGAGACATATTCCCTATGCCCATATGCCTGAATGAAGGAAATGAAGGCGGCAAAAGCGTATGTCCGGGATTTTGGAAGTCTACTTATGGCTCGTCATTGGCAAATAAAACTGCAAGCCATGCACCATGCCCCGCCACACAGAGACATATTCCCTATGCACTTCTGTAGTATAAGGGCTGAAAAAATCTAAGTTAAACATAAAGAGAAGCAATAAACAGTTATTTCATAACTCAAAAAAAAAAAAAAACAACAAAAAAAAAAAAACACCAAAAAGTCTAAGTTAAAAATGGAATGAAAAGTGATAAAAAATAATTTCAGGATTCTAAAAAAAACAATATGCATATCTTCAGACCATCCTAAAAGCGTGTGTAAAGTTTCAAAAGGATCGGCTTGAAAATGTAGGAGTTGCGCGTACAAGGTACATACTCCCTATACATTTCTGTAGTATTAGGGCTCGAAAAAAGTCTGTTAAAAATGCAAAAAATGTAATAAAAAATAATTTCAGGATTCTGAAAAAACAATATGCATATCTTCAGACCATCCTAAAAGCGCCTGTAAAGTTTGAAAAGGATTGGCCTAAAACTGTAGGAGGAGTTGCGGGCAGAAGGTACATACTCCCTATACATTCTGTAGTCTTACGGCTCGAAAAAAGTCTAAGTTAAAATGAAAAAAAAATGTAATAAAAAATAATTTCAGGATTCTGAAAAAACAATATGCATATCTTCAGACCATCCTAAAAGCGCCTGTAAAGTTGAAAAGGATTGGCCTAAAACTGTAGGAGGAGTTGCGGGCAGAAGGTACATACTCCCTATACATTTCTGTAGTATTACGGCTCGAAAAAAGTCTAAGTTAAAAATAAACAAATGTGATAAAAAATAATTTCAGGATTCTGAAAAAAACAATATGCATATCTTCAGACCATCCTAAAAGTGCCTGTAAAGTTTGAAAAGGATTGGCCTAAAACTGTAGGAGGAGTTGCGGGCAGAAGGTACATACTCCCAATACATTTCTGTAGTAATAGGGCTAAAAAAATGAAAAAAATGTGAAAAAAAAAAGTAATTTCAAGATTCTGAAAAAAAAAACAATATGCATACCTTCAGACCATCCTAAAAGCGCCTGTAAAGTTTGAAAAGGATTGGCCTAAAACTGTAGGAGGAGTTGCGAGCAGACAAATGGTGGGGGCGCTGACGGATGGACGGACGGACACTCACAATTTCAGGGGGTATAACATCATACCCCACCACTTTTTTGGTGGCGGGGCATAAAAACATCAGAAACAATCCTGGAAACTGTCACATTGTAGGGAATGACCATATCATGTCTCCCATAGAACTTCTAAAGTGTTGCTACTAGTTTGGGTTTTTGATAACCCTGGCTCAACAACCTTGTAGTGAGCACTTTCCCACACTCCATGAAGAACTGATAATTTGAACAGGCTCTGGCGAAACGGATTAACTGTAAAACGTAAACGCCGTATGCTAGTGCAGAAGGTATATTACTGCTCAGGTAGGGAAAGTTAACAATAGGAAAATTGAAGTTATCCCGTTGTTAAAACTTATATTTCGGAGAAAATAAGACTTGGCATTTCATGTGAAAAATAAAAATAAATCAAAGTACCATCTGTTCCATTCGTAATTAGAACTTTAAGAGTTAACTGTCCCAACTTATACTATTCGTTACACGCGCGAATCCGCAAATCAGCAGATTAAAAAAAAAAAAAAAAAAAAAAAAAAAAAACACTGAAAAGCATTAACAGCTATCCCAAAGAGTTACAGAGACTGGAATGGATACACTTGGGTGGGGGTGGAGGGTAGGCAACTCAGTCCAAAAGAGTCTGCACCCCTTCTGAAAAGGGGTCTACTCTAAAGGGTAATTATCAGATTCTTTCTCTTTCTAGAGTAGACCAGTCTTTTACTGTTTTCCTTACTGGTTAGACGCCTTTCCAGCAGGAGACAAGTATACAGTAATATCATCTTCAAACCGAGTGAGGGTGGGGGTGGGGTGAGTTGGGGGTAGGGTAGGGACTTTAATGATAGTCATTCAGCATAGCCTAACAAGGACACGATCACACAGCATAGCCTAACAATGACACAATCACACAGCATAGCCTAATAACGACACAATTACACAGCATAGCCTAACAATGACACGATCACACAGCACAGCCTAACAGTGACACACTCACACAGCATAGCCTTACAATGGCACAGTCAAACAGCATATCCTAACAATGACACAGTCAACACAGCACAGCCTAACAATGACACGGTCACACAGCATAGCCTAACAATGACACAGTCACATAGCATAGCCAACAATGGCACAACCACACGGCATAGCCTAACAATGACACAGTCACACAGCATGACCTCACAATCACACAGCATAGCCTAACAATGAAATCATGCGGAGTAGCAAATAACGCGTTACAGACAGTACACCAGCCACAAAGCAAAGGAAAGTTAAACATCCAGCTCCCTCTGACTGGTACAAAAACGAGGAATTGTCGTCACCCGGGTTTAGTCAAATCCTAAGAGTATGTAAAAAAAAGGCTTGCAATATTTCATTGAAACTCCAGGTAAACTGCAAGAAGAATTATGAACAAAAGGTAACGACTCTCTTTCCATTTATTATGATTTATTTTAGGTCCGAAAGAGGACTAAGTTCCAAATATACAATCCAAAGGAAACCTTAAACTTTACATGCATATCTTCAGACCATGTACTAAATATTTGTTAAGTTAAAAATCAAATTAATCAAAAACTGTAACAGGATTTATGCACAAAAGTTACGTCCCTGCATACTTAATCCTTCGAAATGAAGATTAACGCGAAACCTCAAACTAGAATTCCGAAAATCGGATGTGTCGCCTGCTTAAAGCGCCAACCACTTGGTATGAAAAAGGAAAACAAAACCTGGTCCTTATAGTCGCTCCTAAAAGCAACTCTCACTACATATTTCGAATGAAATCAATGCATTTCTTCAAAAAGTTATTGAGGGGAAACAATATCTTTACCTTGTAGTTTACCCCAACAACAAACACTAAGTCGAAAAAGGGCAATAACTTGGCCAAAATTTTGCAGATGATTACCAATATCGTACTTGACCTCTACTTTACAAATATATATCCTTCTGCAAACTTTCAATAAAATCAATGCATCCCTGCAAAAGTTATTGAACGGAAACCAATATCAACACACCAGCAAAAAGTAAGTCGAAAAAGGACCATCATAACTCAGCCAAAATTTTGCGGATATCTACTAATATCGAAGTTGTTCTGTATTTTACAATGATATATCCTTCTGCGAACTTTCAATAAAATCAATGCATCCTTGTAAATATTTTTGATCCAACCAGTCAACACACCAACAAAAACTAAGTCGAAAAAGGGTCATAACTCAGCCAAAATTTGATGGATGATTACCGATATCAAACTTGACCTGTATTTTACGTTGATGTAAAGTTCTGCAAAGTCTGACTGAAATCCATGCATCCCTTCAAAAGTTACTGAGAGGAAACGAACAACAAAAACTAAGTCCAAAAAGGGCCAGAACTCAGCCAAAATTTGGCGGATGATTACCAATATCGAACTTGACCTGTATTTTATAGTGATATAAAGTTCTGCAAAATTTGAAAGTTATTGAACGGAAACGAAAAGTGTGACGACGACACCGACACAGACGCCACCGCCGCCGACGACGACGCGGACGGACTAAATGACCCCTATGTATCTGCCATGCTACGCAGGCGATACAAAAAAACAAGCGGAGCGGGGGAACGATTATTATATGAAAACTACCAAAATCACACACACACACACACACACACACACACACACACACAGAAAGAAAGAACTACTAGCCAAAAGTTCTAAACGGCCATTTGCAACCAAAATAAATCTTACAATACTATCTACATATCCGAATAGGCAGATGTGTCAGTCATTTCGCCATTAAATAGTTTAACAAAATTCTGAACATTATATCCAGGATGCGCCGATGAACACGGGTATTCCCATTTTTTAAAATTTACAAAATTCAGCATTTTGTCACAATTTGTCAAAAATACTTTCTGAAGTATCCAATTTCCACAAGCAAAATCCCCTTCATTACTAAAGCATATGATTAAAGGAACAAATTTATACAGAAAGGAACACTATTCCTGCATGCCATGGGTCGCTATGGTTCAAAATCTTAACACTTACCTCATCACTCAATGTAATTTTTGGTTGATTTTGAAAACAGAGGTACCCGTATTCGTCGTTGTCTCCTGGATGCAATGTACTGAATAATGCTCAACCTTTTAGTGGTATGGTTTACTGACATACTGACCTATCATCACGAAAACATGCCTATATAATATTGACCCCCTTAAACCCCACTTTTATATAGTAAAACTGGGGTTTACAGGGGTATACATTATTTTCTTATTTCTGCCCAAAAACATAGATTGTAGGTACTCGTTAGAACCGCCTCGCCGAGGCGGTTCTAACGAGTAACCACAATCAATGTTTTGAGCAGAATATGAAAAATATCAGGGTTTTTTATCTGAAAATTTTTAAGTTTTTGGAGCTGAAGTTTTCTATATATTTGAATTGGCGTGTTTTCGTAATGTCTTTGAAAAAAAAATGATAAAAACTAAGTGGCCGGTTAGAACTTTTAGATAATATATATAGTCAGGCCATGATGTATATATTATATTTTAGATAGTATATATATTCAGGTGTCCTAAACATCTGACATGTTCCAAATGAGTCACTTGAAACTGTGGGCGAAGCCGCACATACAAGGTGGACAAAGTTTCAAACGATCATGTACAAACTGTAAGAAGAGTTACGCACACAAGGTATATACTAATTATACAACATTCCAGAAAGAAAGACCAAGTAACAACAAGAGGTCCATGGGCCACTATTCGCTCACCTGATAAAAAACAACAAAAACAGCTTTTGCATATCTGCAAATGCCATGCAACATCAACATTTGAACAAACTTAGTAGACTTTGAATCCCAAATGCTGTATACCAAGATTCAGGCTCAAAGCTTTCTTAGTTCTGGAGAAGAAGACTTTTTAAGTGTTTTAACATATATTGGCATGACAGCCATGTTGTCCAAAGGCCCGGAACTATTTGAACAATTGTCAACATCCTTTCGACAGAAGGTCCAATGTGAAATCTTGTGAAAGTGTTCAAGCGGTATCAAAGAAGACTTTTAAAGATTTCACAATTTTATACATGTACACAGCCAAAAGGCAAGATCAGATAACCCCCAGGGGACAAACTTTTGACAGTAACTAAAACGTTTTACTACTTTATCAAACATTGAAAGTTTCAGCCATTAGTCTTTAATATATTTTAAGAAAATGTCTTTTCAACATTTTCCCATACAAATGTATCGGGTGCAGGTTAGAACTTGCCGTATAAAGGTCAAACGTCAACCTACGACCATCAGTTGAATAAACATGGTAGACCTTGAGTCCCCGATGCTGTACACCGAGATTCAACCTCAAAGCTTTCTTGGTTCTAGAGCAGATTTTAAGTGTTTTTGCCATATATGGGAATGGCGGCCATCTTGTTCAGTGGCGCGGAACCATTTGTATAAATTGTCAATATCCTTTCGACAGAAGGCCCATGTGAAATATGGTGAAAATTGCTCAGGCGGTTTCAGCGAAGAAGACGTTTAAAAATTACACAATTTTATACATGTATATAGCCCAGGGGGGAGGACAGATACCCCCACCAGGGCACAAAATTGTGATTGTAACTAAAAAAAACGTACATTTAATAATTTAATCATACATTGTAGGTTTTTGGCCATTAGTCTTTAATACATTTTGAGAAAATGACTTTCAACATTTTACCCATACAAATGTATAGGGACGCAAATTTGACCTTGCTATAAAAATGTCAAAGGTCAACCTACGGTCATCATTTGAATAAACTTGGTAGACATTGAGTCCCCAGTGCTTAATACCAAGATTCAACCCAAAGCTTTCTTTGATGATCAGATTTTTTAACGCTACCAGGCAACCTAGTCACATAGAGGCAGCGCCGAAATGGAAAAAAAAAGCTTTCTCAGTTCTGGAGAAGATTTTAAGCGCTTTTACCATATATGGGCATGGCGGCCATCTTGATTTACCGTGACCGTGATCATTTGTACAAATTTTCAATCCCCCTTTAATTGAAGGTACCACATGAAGTTTGAAGACATTTGGCACAGGTTTTCAGAGGAGAAGTCGTTCAAAGGTGTTGATGGACGGATGGACGGACAGTGAGTAATCACAATAGCTCATCCAGAGCCTCCTTCGGCTCAGGTGAGCTTAAATGTGAAAACAAAAACAAAACTGTGAAATTAAAAGACCAAAATCAACTGAACATTTTCAGGCTATAACCATGTCTACAGTTAAGTAACATAAACATGTAGGAAGAGTCGCACATACAAGGTATGCACACCTATACAACATTAAGTAATACAAGTATTAACTTTCACAAAAAGCTCGGTTTACGCTTTGCACACAATTTATGCTAAGCACAGACCAAGCTTTTTGAGAAAGCTAATAATTGTTTTTACTAATCTTGCGCAGTCCATAGAAATTAGCATTGGGTCAGTCCATGACTTTTCGTAAAAAGTGTTTCGAGAGCAATGGCAAACTGGGCGTAGACAACAACTATGCTGAAAAAGATTTAAGTCGATATCCCGTGGAAAATAGAAAACAAATATACATATTTTAGACACCAAAAGCACGTGTATTTCTTCAGAAAATGTCCAAAACAACAAAAAATAAAAATAAAAAGACTAATGAACATCTGTGCTAAGATAAGTAAATTAGTGCGTCCAAAAGGAACTGCGAAGCAGAAGCAGTTCCCCGAACCGCGGAGCGGTTCGGAATGCAGACGCACTGCTATAGACTTCGGATGTTACCAGTGATGTGTGTGACCAGAAATGTGATGGTCCAACAAACGCATGTGTGGTTCGGTGCTTATCCTGAAAAACAATAAGCGTTCCTTGATTTGGCAGAGACTATTGACATAGTGGCCATGCCAAAAAATAGCAACAAAACACCCAATAATGCTAAGTATTCCAATTGCAGGGGGCTGAATCACGAGACTTATGACGTCAGCAAACAACATTTGCGATCGCGGCCATTTTGAATTTTGTCTCCACTTCGAATTTTATTTCTATCCATTCTCCGTCTGTTTACCAGCTAAGCATGATTCGGTTTGTGCGTAAGGTACACTTTGATGTAGACTTTTAGATAATATATGCTTTAGGCTCTTTTCACGTGATAATCTAAAAAAAAAACTTCGACACAATAATGTGTTTGTTCGAGACCCGTTTGTAAATTGTTGTTATTTTTAAACCTTTTTTTTTTTCCTACTTTCTTTCTTTTTTTTTAAACTTTTAAACGATCAAAACTCTTCAGGAAAAATTCTGAAACAGTAAAATGGATTTTAGGTAAGCGAACGATGGTATATTTTCGTTGTACCTGTCATCGGCATACACTAGTTATCGGTATTCTGAAAGCATGGCCCTGCCCATCGGGGCCCGCGAATTAAGTGGGCTGCCTAAAACCTTTATGGTAGAGCTGCTAGTAACTAAGCAGGGTCCGAATTCATGTCATCGGGTCGGGTAAAAGTCCCATAAATTAAGAGGCAATGTTTCTGAACTACTGAAATATTGTTAAAGTGGACGTTATATCGCAATTCATGCAGTGTATTTAGAAGTCAAGCGTGGTCTGAAATCAAATTCAGTTAGATCTGGCCAACCCACCTATGAAGCATGTGATGACAATTTTGGACGCACGGATATAGGTAGCACCTATTAAAGTCATATTATATGTATATACAGTCATTGGGTCAGCATAACACGTACATCCCTTAGTTCAAAGTCTAACGTCATGCTCTGTGGTAGAAATGAAGTCGTATTGTGGTAATGCATTGTTCGACGTTGTGTATTTGAGACAAAAATGTGGCTGAGAAAAGAGACCATAGAACATATGCAGAAAGCGAAGATCCAGACCAGCCTGCGCATCCGCGCAGTCTGGTCAGGAGCTTCACTGTTCGCCTAAACAATATAGGAATCGTGTTGAAAATATAGGACTAATAATGAAGATCTTAACCGGACGGAGGCTGTGCAAACTGGTCTGGGGTTTCATTATTCGTATACGCTCTAAGGGCCGTTTTTGTCAGCCGTTGACCCAAATGAAAACTGTGCTATATTTCGTAGTTCAATATATGTATTTTTCAGCTGTCACCTGTGCTTTTCAACACACATGTACAAACATGCATATTATTAAGTGCAGTTAAGATGCAATGCACATAATGGTTCGTGACAAAGCATCTCAACAACCATCAAACGTTCTCCTGAACGCACAACTATTTTGCTTTTTTAGCTCATTCTACAAGACTCGATTCAAAATCATCTCCATTGAAGCCGTACGAACGTTTACAAGATTCAGGAGTTTAATCAGGCGAATTTGCAATTATTTTTTCGGTAAATGACGTCTTGGAATAATGTACAGTATCTGGCTTAAGTTAAGTGATCGGATGCGATGCATTTCGTGGGTTTGTTCAAGTAATCTCCCACTAGGCATTCTACATAAATCGATAGCGGGCCGTTCTCGGCAAGTCAGCGTAGCTGATGGGCCGATAACGGCCCGCTATAGATTTAAAAAGAATGCTAGCTGGGTTGTGTGTTGGTTTGTCCAAGTAATTTCCCACTAAGCATTCTACATAAAACTATAGCGGGCCGTTAGATGCGTAAGCTGACTGGCCAATAACGGCCCGCTATAGATTTATGAAGAATACTAGCTGAGCTGTGCTATTGATTGTGTCTCTTCCTAGATGTTTTAAAATTTTAAATGTACGCTTTCCTTTACATTTCTCCTTCCCAAGTTAAAAATCGACAAAATAGTTATCGCTTCCTATGCATACAAGCAGCACTTTAGGTATCATAGCATTTTTATAGCAAACAGGGCACCGCCTTTATACTTAATATTTGGACAATCAGCCTACGGAAATAGTGCAGAGCTAGAATAATTGTTTTGAAGGAGCATTTGTATAATTATATTCTCTCTTAGTATTCGGACACGCCTAAGCAATCAGTGAAGACCCAGATCAGACGCCGCAGAACGCGGCGTCTGATCAGGCTCTACACTGTTTGCTACTCATCCAGAAGTTTTCAGGCAGATCATTAAAGTCAAATTAATGCATACACCGTATTTATGTTTAACCCTTAAAGCGCCAGTCACAACTATTGTCGTCTGCTTTGTCATCTGCTTGTGATTTTAAAAGTCATTTTTGCAAACAGTGTGTACCCAGGTCTGATCTGGGTCCACACTGTTTGCCAGTATGCAAAAATAGGTTTGAAAAGTTTGCAAGAATATTCAGCAGACGACATAAACAGACGACATTTTCAGATGCAGTTTTTCTTTGCGCTTTAAGGGTTAATTTTCAGACAACTCCCTACCATCCTAAAACCTGGACAAGTCCATTTAACTTCCCGGTGATGTTTCTGAAAACTGCAGGATAAGCGACGAACAGCATAAACCCTCATCAATCGCCGCCTTCAACGGCGTCAATTTCGGCCTGTACTGTTTGCTCACGCCTGTCTGTCCGAATAATTTAAGGGTAAATGCGCTACTTTCCAAAATATCCGTTACCGAAAGACAATCTAAGCCAACAAAAGTAAATGAAGAACAATTTTCAGTTTCACAATAACATATGAAATGATGGCTGAACTTAACAACGTTGTGAAGAAAACTGTTTGGAAAGGAAATGAGGCATCAGTGGACACCCAGAAAGAAGAAATCCCTGAAAACAACACCACGTACGTAACTTCATGTTGTATCAGCCCCTCCCTCTCTCCTTCCTTCCCTTCTCCCTTGCCTTTTTTTCCTGCACGAACTGCGGTCCAGCTTTAGCTGAATGTGAAACATGCATAGAGGCAGCAAAACCTATACAATCGAGTGTAACCAATAAAGATTTAGATCAGCCTATACATTGCTGCGCATGAATAAACTGGTCCGAGAATTCACGAAAGCTATTATGACACCTTGCAGCATTATGTTAACACCAAGACGTAACTCTGGGTAATAATTTTAACAGACCCCGACATTTCGAAATATTTTTCTTATTTATTTTTTCACTAAGTAGGCTTTGACACTTCGTGCAAAAAGTCTCTCAAGAAGGACAATTTTCTGGAAAACAAAATAAGAAAAATATAATCAATTTGTCGTCCGCTGAATAAACCCAGAGAGTGGTAAAGGCTAATACACTTACGTGAAATGTATATTTCTAAACAATTCATTTGGATAATGCACTGTTGATATTTTATCTCCACAAGAACTTTTGTTGTGGGTACCCATTAGAAGCGCCTCCCAAAGACGATTTTAATCAGTACCCACAATATATGACTTCATGGAGAAAAGGGAAAAGTATTCATATGGTTATTTCTCTTAGCAACAGCTATTACATAAGCCATGACATTTCCTTCATATAATAAGAAAAAAAGCGAGACGATTTGGTTAGATATATTTGGACATATCTTTGCAGATAACAGAACGAATTAGAATTCTGAGAATTCGCTTGTTAATTTATACCTATATATACCTCCATTTTCTTTATATGATATAGGGAAAACGCCCCAATTTTCACTAAAACGTCTCCTCGTACTTCCATCTCGTGTTTCTGGTCCTACTGGACAACTGAGCTCATATTTACTGGAATGAAAACAGAGTATAGCTCAAGGTCCCGCAAGGCCGCATGAGGGCTGCTACACGTTCTACACTCATTCCAAATGTCCTCTATTTTTTATGTTCTCTCATTTTCGTATGGACTTTTGTTTTCTGATCAGTTTAGGCCGCAGAACAATGAGCAGAGACAATAATTCGACAGTCATCGGTTGTTGATTTCAGCAGAGCTCTTAAGGCGACTCTATACTCCTGTTAGATTTTCCGTCATGTTTTACAAGGGAGAGACGAATTTTGTATCTTCCTGTTTGCTTTTCATTACACCATATCCTTTCTGAAATGGGGTCTACACTAAATGTGAAGAATTTGCGAGTCCCGCAAAGTCTTTCCATTTAGTGTGGACCCATTTTCAGAAAGGACGCAAAACATTTTTGATAGTTACGGTCCTTGAAAGTGTATAAATTCCCTTTCATTCTTGTTTTCTTTTCTTGATTTCTTTTACATTATTGCAGATTTTATTTCCCTTTTTTTTTCAGCTGCAAAAGTGGTAAAAACTTCTTTCGAAATAAGTGGGTGGTTCTGATCTGCGCCTGCACAGTGCTTGGAATCGACTGCGGTTTTTTTCTTTCTTTCGGTGTTCTGTTCGTTGACCTTCTTGAAGAATATAAAGAATCAAGAACACAAGTTGCCGCAGTCCTTACAAGTCACAATACAATTAACTTGTGTTCCGGGTTTTTCATTGGTTTTGTAGTGGACAAGTACAGCCCGAGAACATGTGGCGTAATTGGATGTTTATTAAATGCTATAACAGTCGCACTTAGCTACTTTGCAGACGGAACCACGTTTCTTATCATTTCTCTTGGTGTCGTTGGAGGGATTTCCAGTCGCTTGTTTCTGATAAGTGGTCTTAGAATCTTATCGCTTATATTTAAAGGGTCCGCAAAGCCAATGGCGCTGTCCATATATATTACATCAACGTCAGTCGCTGCTGTCCCATATCCCTATTTTCTGAGGTATCTGTGTGACACTTATGGTTTGCAGTGGACTTTCGTCATTACTGGAGCTTTCATGAGCACCTCTGTACTTCTTGCAACAACGTGGGCTGTACCTAAACCAACGATAACACTAGATGAATCGTCAAATGCTAAAACAGATTTTAATAACGACGAACGTTTCAATTCTGAATCAAGGAATCAGGCCAGCGGGGCAACCAAACTCAAAGTTTCCATGGATACAGGAGGCGAAAGCATAATTGATGAAAGCTGTTTGAATATACTGAAAACCTTACTCTGCAATCCGTCATTTGTTTTCTTCGCAATCGGACAGGCATTCACACATGGTGCTTTTAGAGCTCTAGGCTTCTTTATCACGGACGTTTTAAAAGACCGCGGTTTCACATCAACTGAATCGACTATCGCGTTGATGGTTTTTAATTTTAGTGGAATAGCTGGACGTCTTCTGCCAGGACTTGTGAAGAAGCTGTCAAGGACCAGTTCTTTCACTACTGTTATAGTAGCTACAACTACCTCTGCGCCAGCTATTGTTGGTTTTAATTTTGTAACAGGACAGACATCAGTTGTAATTATCTCTACTATGTTGGGTCTAGGATTTGGTACCGTAACTGCTTCCAACGCCGTTTGTGTTTTAAGTCTAGTCAGCAACAAACATTATGCTCCAGCTGTTGGGTTAACTTATGGGGCTACGGGGATTGTGATAGCAGTAACTGGGCCACTGAGTGGATTAATACGAGATTCTTCAAGCTCCTACACAACAAGTTTGCTAATCATTGCGGCTGTTGTATTCTGTGGTATTATACTATTTCTTATTTCAGCGGTTCTGAGGAGAAGACCGACAACAAAAGCGTCGCAAAGGGCATCGTCAAGAAGGGATACCAATTCGTCTGGACAAGCACACGTCCAAATTTTCACAATCACTACGAAACTTTAGGTGTATCAAATCATGATTAAATTCAGAAATTCTGAAAAAATAGTTTTATGACAACGAAATAAAATGGCAGAGTAACAAATATAAATGCTATTTCCACTTTTGTTCTAAGTATAGGCCCGGCCTAAAAAAGGTCAAAGCGACGGGTCAATTTGGTCGACCAAATTGACCCGTCCCTTTGACCTTTTGAGATAATATTTATAAGTATACTTCTACTGCAAAAATAAGTACTTCCTCTATAGGTAAGCAACTTGTTGCCTCAAAATTACAGTGGACGTATCCTTTTGAGTTCTAGACAGCATTTTGAAATATTTTCTTATTATACGCCGCTCAAAACGAAATTTAAATGGGGTATACTGTTTTCAGCATGTACATGTTTATGTAATTTCATCACTTTGTCAACAATTAAGGTTTATGCGCTATACCTTCGCTAGCCTTTGTCCGATTTTGTTCAAATTTTACTACACATAGCTCATCAGACAATGCACATGTGATAGGAAAATAGGGGCAGAAGGGTCAGTATTACAAGAGTTATGCATCTTTGTAATTCTTTAAATAAGATGTTTTGATTGTGTTGGGGTTTAACGCCACGTCAACCCTTGTGGGTCATTTTTGCCGTCTCCCAGAGAAAGGGAGATAAGAGATAGAAAAAAAAGTAGAGGAGATGAGAGAGAGGGACAGGGAAGAAAGAGGAACAAGAATGAAAAAGTAGAAGCAGAAGAAATAAAAAGACAGAAGAAATAAAAACATTCCTCCTCTACCTTTACCTGCTACAAGAATAGCGTGCCTTGTCCAACTGTAAAAAAAAGGTAAGAGAAAAGTCCAGGGAGTGCCACAATCACAAACCGCAGCCCTTCCCAGACCCCAAGAGGAAGAGGAAACCGACAAATCTCAACAAGCACAAACCGAACAAACGTACGAAAAGCACTAAGATTAGCTCTCTCTTCCCCAAGCGAGGTAATCGCAATACTAAAAGTACTGAAAACACAAGAACAAAATGTTACACGGAAAGACATACAACAAATCGCTTCGTAGAATAAACCACAAAGCGACAAAGATTAAGACTAACACCGGGAAAAATCAGTTAGACGCCCCGGTGACGTAAGATACACGACACCTTCGGACCACCCGACCACCCCGTATATAAAATGTTTGTATTACGACTGATAGTGCATAATTTGCGAAATCGATTCCTTTTACAGCTTTTTTCGATCTTATCAAAACTTTGCAAACATATCACAGACATGGTGAAGATGTCTACATCGGAGCTTGATGCTGAATAAATACTTTTTAACAATATGACAGGGTTTTTAACTTAGCCATGTTACAACAACTGCACCTAGTCAGTGATATTTAATAGTGCATACTTAGTGAAATCAATTCTTCTTATGGATTTTGTTGGATCTTTTCAAAACTTTACACATACATTACAGACATATTAAAAATGTGCATGTAAAACTGATGCTGAAAAAATATTTCTTTAGAAAATGACAGCGTTTTAAACTTGGTCATTTTACGACAACTGCACCTAGACAATGACTGTATTCTTTGTGAAATCAACTTCTCTTACACTTGTACTTGGGATCTTTCCAAAACATTGCAGATATGTTACAGACATATTGAAGATGTACATATGCAAGTTTGATGCTTTTATTTATTATTATTATTCTGTCATAATGGCAGGATTTTTAACATAGCCGTTTTACGGCAAATGCTCCTAGTCAGTGACGGTTATAGTGCATACTTTGTGAAATCAACTCCTCTGTCAGCTTTCGTTGGGGCTTTTCAAAATTTTGCGCACATATATATCAGACATAATGACAAAATGGCAAGGAGTTTAACATTTTACGACAACTGCACCTTGTTTCCCTTTGTTATTTTTGAAAAGTAATTTGGTTTCTGCTTCTTATCTTGCTATATAATGTAAAGAATCGTTTTGTCCGTCCGTTACGTTTTGGTGCTAGCGGGGGTGGGGTGGGGGATAAGTCCGGAAAGCGGGAAAATGAAAATGTGTAATACGTAAAGGAGGCAATTACTCCTATGTGAACATCTGAAGGACCAGCTCAGCCAGTGCATTTATACGTCGATATATATCCTACAGAATCAAATAATTCTATAGATGGTTACGGTTTACAAATTCCCTGAATAAATTGCACAAATGCGTGGGTTGACCTGAGTCTTCGTTGTCCGCATATCGTGTTAGGGCCGTTTTCTTGATTCATACATCCTGTCATTTTTTCGGACTTTGTTTTATATTACTGGGAGCAAGCGAAAACAGTTATTGCTGTAATAAAAACCTTGAGCCAATAAAACTTAGGGATTTCGAGGGAATATCAAAATGAAAAAGATCCGATCAGCCTCCCTTTTGCGTATCTGCGCAGTCTAAAGAGGACCTTTGCTATCCTTCGATTTATTCTAGGAAATCCCATTATGCTGCCCATTCCATGTAACATGCACCCGATGTTTCCCTACTATATATATTCAGGATTCAGGTCATGTCCTTAACATATGACATGTTCCGAATGAGTCACTTGAAACTGTGGGCGAGGTTGCACGTACAAGGTGGACAAAGCTCAAGTGATCATGTACAAACTGTAAGACGAGTTACGTACACAAGGTACATATTAATTATACACTAATTATACAACATTCCAGAAAGAAAGACTAAGTAACAAGAATGTAAAACCAATAAACAAAAGTATGAAACCAAAAGACCAAAATCAACTGAACATCTACAGGCTATAACCATGTCTGCAGTTTCAAATTAAGTCACATAAAACATGTTGAAAAAGTAGCACATACAAGGTATGCGCATCTATAAATCACTAAGTAATACAAGCATTAACTTCCACAAAAAGCTTTTTGCTTTACGCTTTGCACACAATGTATGCTAAGCACAGACCATGGTTTTTGCGAAAGCTAACAACTGTTTATAGTAATCTTGCGCATACTATGGAAATTAGCATTAGAGCAATCCATGACTTTTCGTAAAAGTGTTTCAAGAACAATGGCAAACTGAGCGTAGACAACAAAAACCTTGAAAAAGACTAAAGACAACAGATGTCTTGAAAAAGACTATAGACAACAAATATCTTGAAAAAGACTAAAGTCGATATCCCGTGGAAAATAGAAAACAAATACAGTCGAATCTCGATGGCTCGAACATCTTTGGGGCCATGGAAATTCGTTCGAAACTTGGATAGTTCGAGCCACTGAGGGTTAATCATGGCACCAGTTCAGGAAGCAAACAGCGATAATTTAGGGAAATCTTTTCGATTTTCTACACAATGATTGTATGTTGAGTGTACTCATTAGAATCGCCTCGATTCGATTCTAATGAGTACACACTACATACAATTCCATGATAAAATAAGAAAAACATCCCTAAATATTTGTTTTCTTGACCTATTGGAAGAATTTTGAAGGGACTGAAAAAAGAGTTCGAATCATCCACGTAAACGAGCCATCTGGATTCGAGCCATTGAGGTTATACTGTATATATAGAAAAGGGACCACAGAACATATGCGAACAGCGAAGATCAAGACCAGCCAGCGCATCCAAGCAGTCTGGTCAGGAGCTTCACTGTTCGCCTACACAATATAGGGACCTTGTTGAAGATAGAGGACTATAGTGAAGATCTTAACCGGACGGAGTTTGTGCAAATTGGTCTGGGGCTTCACCATTCGTATATGTCCTAAGGGTCTTTTTTGTCAGCTGGTGACAAAAGTGAAAACTGTGCTATTTTAATATTTTTTTTTTTAGCTGTCACCTATGCCTTTCAACATACGCGTACAAATATGCTTATTATTAAGTGCATTTAAGATGCAATGCACATAATGGTTCGTGACAAAGCATCTGAACTGCCATCAAACGTTTTCCTGAATGCACAAATATTTTGCTTTTTCACTTCATTCTACATGACTTGATTCAAAATCATCTTCATTGAAGCCGTAATAACGGTTACAAGATTCAGGAGTTTAATCAGACTTTAACAGTTAGTTTTTCGTTAAATGATGTCTTGGAATAATGTAAGGTGCCTGGCTATGTTAAGTGACCATATGTGATGGACAGTGTCGAAAATGAATGAAATAACTACTTGTTTGTTTTAATTGGCAATACTTTAAGAACTTACAAGTAGTTAACCTAATCTGAACTTGATCTAAAAGTGTTCTATTCAATTCAAACTTTTTTCATTTTGGATGTTTTCTACCATGATTTGTTTTGTTCTGTTTTAATTTCAAAACCAAATCATACCTAACCCTTTCATCCCTACAGACCAAAACAGATACCTTTGAAAATAGTGCGAATCCACATGAGACGGTTTTCAACGAACCATCACATCAGGATTAACACTGTTTGTCATTCTGTTTTAAATATGTGACTTTAACCCCTATTTACAACAAAGGACGTGTGAAAATTCAGAAATGGAAGAGTCCATGTCAGAAACCCGATGGTGAAAGGGTTAAATTGAAATTCTACCTTATGATATATACAAATCACATCTTGCTGAACGCAGGTCGACTCCTTCTGAACTCATGTCACCCATGTCACTAGCTTGGAGGATTTTACTAGTGTTACACATTAACCCAGTACAGACACGTGGAAATGGAAATTTTCACCACTCTCTTTGCGTGAGTCATTTTTCAATTTAAACAGAACCCGGTTTATTCGTAAATCAGAAGTAACACAGAGTGGGGACGCTAGGCACTTTTGGGTTAAGCAAAACACTTCTAAAGTAAAGAATATTTTAATCAGAGATATACATGGAACTAGTTTATAAGTTGAGGAAAAATTGGTGGAAAATCCAGTTCTAGAAGAATTTAAGACAATACAACCCATGAAAAAGGATCTGATATAGCATTATTTTTTAACGAAATTATGGTTGACAGCTATGTTTTGTTCACATTAACTGCACAACGGCGGATCGGGTCTCAGACTATGTAGGGGTCCATGTAAGCCTATTATTAGAGGAATGGATAATGCCTGATCTAATGTCTTTATTCGGGCCCTACGTGTTTCAATTAGTGGTTTTGTAGCTCTGCCTGCCAGTATCTGAGATGTTTGCCACTCAACAAACTATCATCCGTCTTTATCACAGTGATTAAATTTGATTCATGTGCTGTTTCACTGGTTGAGTTAGGCGTTCTCTATGCCGAAAAAGTCTTTTTTTTTTAACTATCTATAGCATTTGGGTGAAGATTTGGCGTCAGCAAAACCGATTAAATTGTTTCCTGCCCCTAACACACTCCCGATTTTTTTTTTTTTTTTTTTTTTTTTTTTTTTTTTGTTACCATCGACCGTTCTAAGGCGCTATTTGTTATATTTTAAGAGGACTTGTGGCTGTTCTCTGCGGGACTGTTTTTTTCGTGTTTTGTCCTGTCTGTCTGGCATTGTGATAAACGCGATGGGGAAGAGGGGGCGGGCTACTATGCATTTCGTGGGTTTGTCCAAGTAATCTCCAGGTAAGCATTCTACATAAATCGATAGCGGGCCGTTCTCGGCAAGTCAGGGTAGCTGACGGGCTGATAACGGCCCGCTATAGATTTAAAAAGAATGCTAGCTTGGCTGTGTGCTGTCCGTTGTAGTTTGGGTACTCCTCATCTCGCTATCATTGCTAGCTATGCTCTTGATTGTGTCTATTCCTAATTGTGTCTTTGCCATTTTAAAAGTACGCTTTCTTTTACATTTGTCCCTCCCTGTTTAAAAAACAACAAATTAGTTATCGCTTTCTAAAATTCTGTAAAGTAAATCACCACCAATACGAAATAATCCTTATCATGTATTAACATCAATTCTGTATATGCTTCCTATGCATACACGCAACGCTTTTTTATAGCAAACAGGGCACCGTCTTTATTCTTAATACAGTCGAACCTCAATGGCTGGAACATTTTCGGGACCATGGAAATTCGTTCGAGGCATGGGTAGTTCGAGCCACTGAGGGTTAAACATGGCACCAGGTCAGGAAACAAAAGCGATAATTTAGGGAAATCTTTACGATTTTCTACACAATGATTGTATGTTGAATATTCTCATTAGAATCGCCCGATGAGGCGACTCTAAGGAGTACACACAGCATACAATTCAACGATAAATTCGAAAAAAAAAACCCTAAATATTTGTTTTCTTGAGCTATTGAAAGGATTTTGTAGGGACTGAAAAGAGTTCGAATTATCCTCGGTAAACGAGCCATCCGGGTTCGAGCCATTGAGGTTATACTGTATTCGGACAAATAGTCTGCGTAAATGGTGCATTAGTAGAATGAACTGTCTTAAAGGAACATTTGAATAATTCTACTTGCTCTTAATATTCGGACACACCTTAGCAATCTATGAAGATCCAGATCAGACGCCGCAACACGTCTGATCAGGATCTACAATGTTTGCTACTCATTCAGAAGTTTCGAGGCACATCATTATGGTCAAGTATGGTAAATAGTTAGAGTGACGCTAGACTGCATATACCGTATTTGCGTCTCATATTGAGACAATCTCTTACCATACATGTCCTAAAATATGGACAAATCCATTTAAGTTTCTGTTGATGTTTCTGAAAACTGCAGGACGACCGACGAACAGCATAAACCCTAATCAATCGCCGCCTTCAACGGCGTCATTCTGGGACAGTACTGTTTGCTCAGGCCTGTCTTCCCGAATAATTTAAGGGTAAATACGTTACTTTCCAAAATATCCGTTACCGAAAGAAAATCTAAGCTAATAAATGTAAATGAAGAACAATTTTCAGTTCCACAATAACATATGAAATGATCGCTGAACTTTACAATGCTGTGAAGAAATCTGTTTGGAAAGGAAAAGAGGGATCAATGGACATCCAGAAAGAAAAAATACCTGAAAACAACGCTACGTACGTAACTCCATGTTGTGTCAACCCCTCCCTCTCTCCTTACTTCCCTCCTCCCTTGCCGTTTTTTTTTTTTTTTTTTTTTTTTTTTTTTTGTTTTTTTGTTTTTTTGCACGAGCAGATGTCCAGCTTTAGCTGAATATGAAATGTGCACAGACGCAGCAAAACATATACGATTCCAAGTGTAACCAGTAAAGAGTCGGATAAGCCTATACATTCTCGCAGTGCTGCGCATGAGCAAACTTGTCCGAGAATTCTCAAAAGCTATTTTGACACCTTGCAGCATTATGTTAACTTTAAAAACTCATTCTAGGTAATAATTTTAGCAGACGACATTCTGAAATAATATTTTTCTTATTTTTTCCACAAAATGGGCTTTGACAGTTCATGCAGACATTTCGCATGACGTGCCAGAGCCTATTTTCTGGAAAAAAAAAGAAAATATTATCAATTTGTCGTCTGCTGAATTAACCCAGAGAGTGTAAAGGCTAAAACACCTACGTAAAATGTATACTTCTATGCAATTCGTTTTTATAATGCTCTTTTTAACCATAATATGTTGGTATTTTATCTACAAAAAAAACGTTTGTTGTGGGTACCCATTAGACGCGCTTACACCATGGCATTTCCTTCATATTATAAGAAGAAAGAGAAACCATTTGGTTAAGTACATTAGGACATATTTTTGCAGTATAAAAATTAACAGAAATAGCAGAATAAATTAGAATTCTGAAAATTCGCTTATTAATTAATACCTCTATATACTCCTATTTTCTATATATTATAGGTGGTACGCACCAATTTTCACCAAAACGTCTCCTCGTACTTCGATGTCATGTTTCTGGTCCTGTTTCCTGATTATTTTAGGTGCAGAACAAATCAGTAGAGACAATAATTCTACATTCATCGGTAGTTACTTTCAGCAAAGCTCTAAGGCGACCCGATACTCCTGTTAGATTTTCCGTCACGTTTTACCAGGGAGAGACAGATTTTGTGTCTTCCAGTTTGCTTTTCTGTACACCAGTCCCGTCTGAAATGGGGTCTAAAAGACATAAACATCTGATGAGTCTGGATCATTAATCTTATCTCTGGGTACAATAAAACCTGGTATTCTGTCAATGAAAGATAAACAGGTAGAGGCTCAATAGGGGGAATATAATATTTGGGAATTTAGAACTGACTTATTTATCTGTTCCATGGGTAATAGTATATGAGCCGGCGTTCGGTAATTGTCCTTCAAAGTTACCTATTGGCTAAGTGGAGAGTCATACCAGTCTGCACATCTGATCAGAAGACTAAGTGGACTGTGGATGTGCAGGCTGATCGAATCTTCACTAGGCGCAAAATATTTGGTATCTTTAAAAATTAAAAATTTGGTAAAAGAAAAGTCCCGGGAGTGCCACAATCACAAATCGCAGCCCTTCCCAGACCCCAAGAGGAAGAGGAAACCGACAAATCTAAACAAGCACAAACCGAACAAACGTACGAAAAGCACTAAGATTAGCTCTCTCTTCCCCAAGCGAGGTAATCGCAATACTATAAGGACTGAAAAACACAAGAACAAAATGAGACACGGAAAGACATACAACAAACGCCTCGTAGAATAAACCTTAAAGCAACAAAGAGTAAGACTAACACCGGGACCACCGCCTTAGAACGGTCGATAGAGCAAACCACCGGTGGGGTTAAAGCACTTTTACAGCTAGCTAACTTCACCCTGGGTCCCGATGCTACTCTTAATACAGAAATACATAAAAATTCGGTTCGCATAAAGGCTCCCAACTCAGTCAATGCATCAAATCGAAAACATAAAAATCAAATTAATCACTATAATAAACAAAGACGAGTACTCATGGCTACTTCTACTGTATGCCAGAGTAAATGAAAACCAATAGCTGAACCACGGCGGGTCAAGCCAAAGACATATCGTCAAGCCCCAACCCACTGGTTAAAGTTTTACGAAGAGGCCGTCATTGAGACCCGAACCGCCGTCGTGCAATTAAAGAGTGAAGCATAGCCATCAACAATAATTGGGTTGACAACTAGGCATGCAGTCTGCCGCATAATATCCAGGCTATAGCCAATTCTTTTATAACGGTTAATAAGTTTTCTGAATTGCTCCGAAAAGTTAGATTTACCTATAATTTTTCTAAATCTGTACACTAAGTCACCGTAAAATTCGGGTTCCGATATACCTTGTTGCAGAAGTGTTTTCAGACTGACGCTATATTTTTCTAACAAGGCACTGTGTCTGCGATAAAATTTCAAAAACGCCTTACGAAGTTTAAAATAACGATAGCCCTGCCTAAGAAGTTTGGCAGTAAGGGCTTTATTACGGTAGTTAAAGTCATAAAGATTTGAAGAAGCTCTGGTGAATCTTATAAGTTGAGATATGTATACCCCATATGAGGTACGCCGGGGGACATCGCCATCCAGAAAAGGGAAATTGACTATATCAAAATCAAAATCGTCCCATTTATCATAAATTTTGGTGGAAACTGTACCATTAGATATATATAGATTCAAATCCAAAAAAGGAAGGCCTCTAAAGACATAAATAAATATAAATAAATACTCTTTTTTTTTTTTTTTTTTTTTTTCAGAATAGTTGTTCCCAAAATATTTATAAACCTTCAGAACGCAATTTAAATACATGAAATAAAAAATAAATAAAAATAAATAAATATTTTAACAACGAGATAAATAAATTTGTAAATAAAAACACTTTCGTGTCTCCCCACAAATTTTCCAAACTATACTTTTTTCCTTCAAAATATTTATTACCCTTTAGAAGCCTCTTTAAACAAGAAAAAATCAAATAAATAAAATTAAATAGATATTATAAGTTTGAGAGAAACGAATTAATAAATAAACCATTCAACTCTGTTCTCCAAATAAGTCAATTTTTTATCCATTCAAAAGAATTGATTACCCTTCCGGAGGCCTCTTTACTACACCCTGCTGGTAATTCATAATCACCTCTTTAGGACATGTCTTTAATCTACCTTGCAGAGCGCCTAAGTAGGGGCAATAAAATCATTAGCGAGTAGTTCCACTTTTGGTCTCATTTTGCCTATGTCTTTAATATTTCCATTTAGTGAGGACCCATTTTCAGAAAGGACGCAAAAAATTCTGATAGTTACCTCCCCTCAAACGTGTATAATTTCCCATTAATTCTTGTTTTCTTTGCTTGATTTCTTTTACATTATTGCAGATTTACTTCTTTTATTTCAGATGCAAAATCGTAGAAAATTTCTTTCGAAATAAGTGGGTGATTCTGATCTGCGCCTGCACAGTGCTTGGAATCGACAGCGGTTATTTTCTTTCTTTCGGTGTTCTGTTCGTTGACCTTCGTCAGGAATATAAAGAATCAAGGACACAAGTTGCCGCAGTCCTTACAAGTCACAATACAATTAACATGTGTTCCGGATTTTTCATTGGTTTTGTAGTGGACAAGTACAGTCCGAGAACATGTGGCGTAATTGGATGTTTATTACATGCTATAACAGTCGCACTTAGCTTCTTTGCAAACGGAACTACGTTTCTTATCATTTCTCTTGGTGTCGTTGGAGGGATTTCCAGTCGATTGTTTCTGATAAGTGGTCTCAGAATCATATCGCTTATATTTGAAGGGACTGCAAAACCAATGGCACTTTCCATATATATTACATCAATTTCAGTCGCTGCTGTCCCTTATCCCTATTTTCTGAGGTACCTGAGCGACACTTATGGTTTGCAGTGGACTTTTGTCATTGCTGGATCGTTCATGAGCACCTCTGTACTTCTTGCAACAACGTGGGCTGTACCAAAACCAACGATAACACTAGGAGCATCGTCGAATGTTGGAACAGGTTTGAACAACAAACAACCTTTCAATTCTGTGTTACTATTGACTGAATCAAGGAAGCAGGCCAGCGGGGCTTCCAAACTCGAAGTTTCCATGGATATAGGAGGCGACATCATAAATGATGAAAACTGTTTGAACATACTGAAAACCTTACTCAGCAATCCGTCATTTGTTTTCTTCGCAATTGGACAGGCATTCACACATGGTGCTTTTAGAGCTCTAGGTTTCTTTATCACGGACGTTTTAAAAGACCGCAATTTCACAGCGGCTGAATCGACTGTCGCGTTGATGGTTTTTAATTTTAGTGGAATAGCTGGCGGTCTTCTGCCAGGACTTGTGAAGAAGTTGTCAGGGTCCAATTCTTTCACAACTGTTATAGTGGCAACACTTGCCTCTGCGCCAGCTATTGTTGGTTTTATTTTTGTAACAGGACAGGCATCAGCTGTTATTATCTCTACTATGTTGGGTCTAGGATTTGGAACCGTACTTTCTTCCAATGCCGTTAGTGTTTTAAGTCTAGTCAGCAACAAACATTATGCTCCTGCAGTTGGATTAACTTATGGGGCTACAGGGATTGTGATAGCAGTAACTGGGCCACTGAGTGGATTAATACGAGATTCTTCAAACTCCTATACAGGAAGTTTACTAATTCTTGAATCTGTTGTATTCTGTGGCACTTTACTGTTTCTTTTTGCAGCGATTTTGAGAAGAAGGATAACAGAAGAGTCGCAAAGGGCATCGTCTACAAGGAATACCCATTCGTCCCAACAAGCACGCGTCCAAATTTTTACAATTACTACGAAACTGTAGGTGTATCAATCATGAAGTTCTAAAATAAAATTGCAGATTGAAAAATGTAAATGCTATTTCCCCTATTGTTCTATGTAAAGGCTCGGCCTACAAAAGGTCATTGCTAAAGGTCAATTTAGTCGGCCTTTTAAGCACTGCTTATTGACCTTTCTTGTTTTTGGGATTGTTTTCCCTAAAAATTGGCTTTGGCATTTCATGCAAATGGCCTAGATCAATTGCATGACATGTAGCTAGCCAATTTCCTGAGAAACATTGGAAACCCTCTCGTTTTTTTTTTCCGGACTTTGCTTTATATTTCTAGGAGCAGTGACTGCTGTAATAAAATCCTTGAGCCATAAAAGCTTAGAGACTTCGTGGCATATCGAAATGGGAAAAAACGATCAGCTTCCCTACTACGTATCTGCGTAGTCTGAAGAGGGCCTTTGCTATCCTTTCGGTTTATTCTAGAATACAGTCGACTCTCGTTATCTCGAATTCCAAGGGACTCTCTGAAATACTTCGAGATATCCGTACCTCGACATATCAGATTTGCAGAATTGAGGAAAAAATAATTCGAACAACCGCATTTAACAAATATATATGCTATTGGACTCTTGGTTAGAGATATATTGAAAATATTGTGGAAAAGAGGAGAAATTGCTCCTTAGGAGCAATTTCTCCTCTTTTCCACAATATTTTTTACCTGTTGTTAGATTCTCATGTCAAGGCTGGTACCAGATTTTCACTTCGAGATAAGCGGTTATTCGAGATAAGCGAGGTCAAGATAACGAGAGTCAAATGTAATCCTTTATGTTAACAAATCCATGTAATATGTACCCGATGTTTCCCTACAATATACAGTGTGAAAAGAAGCGTATGCAAGAGTCTACATTTTTTAGCGAATTTTGACGACTTTTCAGAAATCTGAAGTTTGTAAACCCTGCTTCAAGTTGTCTGACATTTCTCTGAAAAGTTTGCTTTGAATACATCCGTCCGAGAGAATCCAAATCATCTTTTCAGCATCATATCGTTAGGTTAACCGTTGTCGGAACTGTATATGGTGATATTACCATAGCTCTCATATGTAGCCCAGTTAAGAGGAACATCTTACTTCTCCATGAAGCCTTATTATGTGGGTACTCGTTAGAAGCGCCTTCACGAGGCGCTTCTAATGTGTACCACAACGTGTTTTCGCGGATACCTAAGAAAAATGTCAATACATTAGAGCTGAAAAAGTGTTCTATTTAGAAGGCTTTAAGAATATATCTTACATCGGCGAGTTAACGTAAAAAATGATTCTGTAAACTGGCAGCAAAGACCTTGAACAGACTTCGTCGATGAACAGGCTGACAGATGTCCTCACCATTTCCATATTATCATATGGGGATATTACCTACAATTAAGAGAGATATCAAGATAACGTTTTGCTTATTTCTTCATGAAAACGTATGCTATGCTTATCTGATGTACCCATGACATATGTTTTCGGGGAGAAATAAGAAAACAAAATCAATGAATTTTGCTGAAAAAAAAGTATTTTGTCTGAAGCGATGGTTTAAAGTATATATTATACCTTGGTGCGTTAACGTAATGAATGAATCTGTAAACTGGCAGCAAAAAACTTTGAACAGACTTCGCTTTTGGTAGGCTGATGAATGCCCCCATTATCTCAATATGCCCGGGCGATTTCACCATAGCTAGTTTCGGGCCTGGTTCCATATCGCAGTCTGACTGAAGATCCAGGTTCACAAGTTCGAATCCCTGCTAGAGCACATAACTTTCGTGAAGATTGACCACGAAATCATTTCTACGGTCATTCTCCCCTTTGCTAATTCAAGAAGAACAGGTGTAAGTTATTGGTGAAAGGATGTGCACAAGTAATGGTTAATTGCTTAGAAGACTAAACCTGTCCGAGAAAAGTGCGAATAGGTGAACTGACCGGCTCGGCATGACCTAACAGTTGACTAGGCCGTAAAAATCAAACTCAAACAAAACCATAGCTCGTTTCAAAGCAATGTATGTAGGAGGAAATAAAAAGAAGAATAAAAACGTAAATCTGAACACAAAAACTATATTAGCATGATTTCTGGTACACAGCAAATTGGTTTAATAAGGATAGTATTATAAGATGCCTGATCGGCTGATTTAATCATTCAATTACACTAGTCAAAATGTCTACAAAATTTATGGGAAAACGTATACACTTTCAAGGGGTGGTAGTGAGAAGTGATGGGGGGAGTGGTGCAACTGTCAGGTTTTGTCCCTTTCTGGAAAAATATCTTCTACTCTATAAGGGAAACATTTGCTCTCCAACTGTTTGAACCAGGAAGTCCCAAAAGTTGTCTTTGTTAACGGAAATGACAAAAAATCAACCAAGTGTATGCAGTCCCTTTAATTGAGCCGCAGTCAGGAATTTCAAGTCTCTTTTATTTGGCCGCAGTAAAGAACAGTCAGTCCCTTTAATCGTTCCGGAGTGAATCAAGCCTCAGTGAGAAACAGTCACTTTAATCTAGCACCTGAGGAAATATACCTTCTGTCATCATCGCATGACCCGCAGAAAGAGGGACCGATTCGACCGATTGAAAGGCTGGGCCCAGTTGTTCAAAACTAACGATGTCGTTAGTTAACGATTCGTTAAAATTGTAATTGAATGATACGCAAATATGCTGAAATTTTTTGCTGAAAAAATGTGAGTAGCTTTTGCAGTGCAAAAGCTACTCACATTTTTTCAGCAATATATATCAAAATAATGTGAATCTGCTAAAACAGTTAACGAAATGACCCTTAACGAGCTCGTTAAGCTAACGACGCTTTGAACCACTGGGCCCTGATTTTCGAAAAGTGCCCTATAATCATCATCTTGTGAGTCCGTCTATCAGTCCGTCCGTGGTAAGTTAGCTAAACTGTCACCGCTCTTAAACCGTTGACAATATCTGGATGATATTTGGTATACTGATAGATACCAAAAAGGTCTAACCATTAGGAAAACACGCCTATCCGAATATATTGAAAATTTTACGACCAAAAAAAGGAAAATTTTCAGATAAAAAATTCTAATATGTTTTCATATTTCTGCTCAAAACATAGATTGTATGCACTCATTAGAACCGCCTCGCCGAGGCGGTTCTAATGAGAACCCACAATCTATGTTTTGAGCAGAAATATGAAAAATAATGTATACCCCTGTAAACCCCAGTTTTACTATATACAAGTGTGGTTTAAGGGGGTCAAAATTATATAGGCATGTTTTCGTGATGCAATGGACTTGAAATGTGTTTTTGACAGAAGCAAAAGCGAGGCAAAACCAGAAAAAACGCCTAAGGTATTATGGACTTTTTTTTTTAAATAACGAAGAAAGTGAGAGTTGTCTGTCTTGCAAGCAACACGCCTACTGGTTCTCCTCTTCATCCCTACTAAATACGAAAGCAATCCATTGAATAATAAAAGTAACTTAAATTTGAAAAAAAAGTTAACCAAAAGGTAAACCTCGGCCGACGCCCGCCAGCTCAGACATCGCGTTAAAAAAAAAAAAAAAAACGTCGAAAAATGAATCGTGTTGAATATTTTGATAATTTTCATGCACCGATTGATACCGACAAGATCTAGCCAATAGACTTGCCAAATGTTTAATTTTGTCGACCCGAGGCTCCAGCTGCTCAGTGCTGCCGGATAGTTATAGAATTTCCCATCGAAAAAAGCTATTTTTGATCTACAAGTCACCCCGATGCTTCCTAGCAAGTTCCAGTCAATTGGCCTTTTGGTTCAAGCGCATAAGGGAAAAAATATATTTTCAAGATGGCGGCCATCTTGGATTTCCTTTTGAAACGATTTTAACTATTTTTTATCTACAAGACACCCCGATGCTTCCTACGAAGTTTCAAGTCAATAGACCTTCTTCACATTGTTATCTCCCTTACCGTGCGGTCTTCAAATGAAAAATCGATAAAGCATACGTAATCAAACGATGGCCCAAGGAGCCAATCTGATGCACTGATAAGTAGTTGCGGTCATGGTTCCTAAGCCATAATCCGAATTCATAAATCCGTAAACGAATGACGAATCAGAATGTTCAGACCAACAGACATGGACCCCAGAATAAAGGGTGTAATCATGCGTCCGCGGATAGTAAGCATTACTTGGTAAGCAAGCTTCGCCCACCAAGCCTATAGGCCTGAACGAAGGAAATATCGGTAGAAGCGTATGTCCGGGATTTTGGAAGTCTACTTATGGCGCGTCACTGGCAAAGACATCAGATTAAAATAGATTAAGATGAAATAAAGTTGTTCTAATTGACATTCTGACGATGTATACTCAAAGCCAAAAGTAACCTGTCACTTTTTATTAATGAGTAATTTTGTTTCTACTTCGATCTGGTAGGATCAAATTAATTTGATTGTTTTCTACGGCTAGTTTCAGCGGGATTCAAGAGAGATCATTCGTGTAAGTGATTCCAGTCTCGAGTTACCTGCACTTTCATCAAAAAAAGTATTTTGACATTTTCTCACAACTTCAAAAGCAGAACATGCTTTTTTACTACAAAATCTGAAAGTCTGTTGTTTGTCGATAAAATTCCCTGCAAAACACTTTTTCTATTCCACCTGACTAATTAATGGCAATTACTTGCAGTTGCTTCAAGTTGAAATTATCTCCCTTGCAATCAAAACAATAGTAAACTTTTGTCGCTCGTAAAATATTTCCGATATTTTTTGGAAGTTTTAAACAACGATGTCTTTGGACCTCTACAGAGTGTGTATGACAAGAAAAAGACGCAAAGGTTCTGATCATGGCAAAAGACAACTGGGCTGACAACTTCCTGTAGGATTTCCATTACAAACATGTTTAAGTTTGATCACATGGCCTTCTCGATAAAAATCGAGGTGTACTGAAGTTGCGCAATAGATGATGCAGACTTTTTGTTAATTTAAGAACAATTTTCAATACATGTCTAAGCGAATAAAGCGTTTTCGCCTGAAATAAACTCGTATGTCAGGTACACTGACCTTCTAAAAGTGAATTAATATGGTAACTTTTGATTTCGACCTCTTGTGTTTTGCGGGAGACCCTTTTGATAATCTGTTTGACAGAAAGGGCTCAGCAATGTGTATCGTGTGAACAAGTGATCGGTCTTTAACATCATTAAAACAATTTTTAAATTTCACTCAGCAAACGTCAGTAAAGTGTATAAATATAAGCTGTAAAGTTACTTTTGGTTTTAAGTATATTTTCTTATTTACTGAGTGTCAGTTAACAAAAGTGTATTTCTCCGATAATAAGTAATACACTCTTATAACTGCTTTCCATACTTGAAGTTTCTCATGGCAGTTACAGCAATAAAACTTCTATACCCGACCATAGTTTTGTCTTGGATATTTTTCGAATCGTTCCATTTTTTCGTAAAGACATGCAGAATACACTTAAATAAATAAATTTTCCATAAACAAAATAACATTCCACGTATTAATAATAAATTTGTGTGGCATCTTTGTCAAATGTTTTGATAATAAACAAACCATTACTTAACCTCTACAATCACGAGCGCGTGCCAAAGTGGGTATATCCATTTTCGGTAAATGATGTATATCCATTTTCGGTAAATGATGAACTTATAACAACTTTTGATTAAATGGATTATCTACACCTAAATAAACTAATTAAACGCCTACCGAATGAGGCATGCGCCCTAATTGGGGCCCCGATCGATAAGATGGCATTTTATTGCTTTTCAAAGCAGACCCGGTGGCTTTATAAAAGATCAGCTCGGGACGGGACGTCACATGTTTGAGGTGCCGCATGAAAATACCGACAAGCTCGTGTCTAGCGATAATCCTGATCAGCTTGGACATCCGTCCAGCCTGATAAGAGTTTTTATCATTGTAAGTTCAATGTAAGGCTCCTCGAGGATGGCTTTTACCCAAAAAGTATGTTCTGTTTTCTTGCGAACAGCGGTTACTGACCACACGAAAAGGATGATTAGGCTGATCTGAATTTTCGCTGGGTCAATAAGAGACAATAAGAGAAAATAAGTTAGAACAATACCTAAAATAAGGTAGAACAGAATGAAATGGAACATTAAATTGTTTGTGTTGATGTTTTACGGCCCAGTCAACCCAATGGGGTCATGTCGAGCGCGGTCAGTTTACCTAACCACACGTTTACTGGGCAGGCTTAGTCCTCTAAGCGGTTAACCAGTATTGTGCACATTCTTTCACCAGAAAACGGAACATTAAAATCCGACATGAATTTCTGATAGATACAGAAAGTTATTTCCTGGTGATTATAAATATAATAGTGAAAAGCTTTTTGTATAAGACGATCGTATCCAAAGTTCTTAGCGTGATGTTTCAGATAAAAATATAAATCACATGTCAGTTGACGGATTTGGTCAGTATGTTAGTGTAAAAAAAAATAATCTAATGTCCTGAATTTATCTATTTATTTGAAAGGGGCTTTGCTTTTAAGTGGAAAATAACTGAAAGTGACAAGTTCTGCTCGCGGAAAGATTAAATTTGACACTTCATGGGAGACGAGTTCATTTTTTTTTTTTTTTTTTTTTTTTGTTTTATTTAATTGATATTTTCTCATCTTTTAGCTCCGAGGACCTCTATTCTGATATGCAGCGTATTAAAGATTGCCGCCTTGATTGTAATCTCGTTGAGATAACGCCGATTCGAGACTTACTTGGACAGTTTGGCGCATGCGCACAACAATATGAAAGTGGTCTATTGCATCACGAAAAAATACTTATATAATTTTGACCAACTTAAATCCCACTTTTATATGGTAAAACTGGGGTTTACAGGGGTATACATTATTTTTCATATTTTTGCTCGAAAACATAGATTGTGGGAACTCGTTAGGACCGCCTCGTCGAGGCGGTTCTAACGAATACCCACAATCTATGTTTTGAGTAGAAATATGAAAATATCAGAGTTTTTTATCTGAAAATTTTCAATTTTTCGGAGATGGAAATTTTCTATATATTTGAATAGGCGTGTTTTCGTAATGTGCCTTTCTGTTCAGGAGTGATCTAGAAGTCGCCTCAATGCTTCCTACCAAGTTTCAAGTTCATTTGCATTTCGGTTGATGAGAAGTAGCAAAAATAATAATAATAATAATAATAAATAAATCAATTCAAGATGGCGGCTATGGCGGCCATCTTGGATTTCCGTTCGGAACATTTTAGCTATGTTTTGATCTACAGGTCACCTTGATGCTTCCTACTAAGTTTCAAGTCAATTGGCCTATCGGTTCAGAAGAAGTAGCGAAATATAGATTTTCAAGATGGCGGCCATCTTGGATTCCGATAGGAATGATTTGGCAATTTTTGATTCTACAAGTCATCCTGATGCTTCCTACCCAATTCGAGTCAACTGGCCTCATGGTTCAGAAGAAAAAAAAAAAAAGGATTTTCAAGATTCACCACGGCGGCCATCTTGGATTTCCGATCGGACCGATTTTAGCTTTTTTTTTTTTTTTTTTTTTTTTTTTTATCTACAAGTCACCCCGGTGCTTCTTACGACGTTTCACGTCAAAGGGCATTTCAGTTCGGGAGAAAAAAAGACTTTCAAGATTGCGGCCATCTTGGATTTCCATTCGAAACGATTTTAGCTATTTTTGATCTACAATAAACGTCAAAAAAAAGATTGCCTTTGGAAACAAAGAACACACTACAGATAAGAATATGGGAGTCTCGGTTTTATTGAGACTCTTCATAAGCAGTAATGAAGTTTGCAACACTGCTTACGCCCCCAAGCGTATACATGAGCAGAACTCCATTCTCAAACTCCACAAAGGACCCAGTGATTCCAAAGGAAATGAAATATAATCTGCACTATGTTAACAAGTCAGCCCGATGCTTCCTGCCAAGTTTCAAGTCGATTGGCCTTTTGGTTCAGGAGAAGAAGCGAAAAAAGGATTTCCGTTCGGAACAATCCAAGCAATTTTTTATCTACAAGTCACCCCGATGCTTCCTACTTAGTTTCAAGTCAGTTGGTCTTTAGGTTCAGAAGAAACCAAAAATAGATTTTCAAGATGACCGCCATGGCGGCCATTTTGGATTTCCGATCGAAACGACTTTAGCTATTTTTGATCTACAAGTCACCCCAATGCTTCCTACTGTTTTAATTCAGTTGACCTTTCAGTTCAGGAGAAGAAGCCAAAAATAGATTTTCAAGATGGCTATCGGAACGACTTTAGCTAGTTTTGATCTACAAGTCATCTCAATGCTTTCTACCAAGTTTCAACCTACCAAGTTTCAAGTCAGGAGAAGAAGCGCAAAACAGATTTTCAAGATGGCCGCCATGGATTTCCAATCAAATATATTTAGCTATTTTTGATCTACAAGTCGCCCCGATGCTTCCTACCAAGTTTCGAGTCAATTGGCCCAGAGGTGTAGGAAGAGTAGTCTTTTAAAGCAAATTGTTGACGACGCACGACGGACGCTGGACGATGGACATTGACCGATCATAATAGCTCACCTTATGCATTTCGTTGTGCTAATAAAGCCGGCCGTGCACCTCTGCTGAAAGTTGATTATGTCCCTATAATTAAGTGGCAAGGTAAACTCCCTTGAAAGTATATCAGTTCCCCTTAAAAAGTATGGACGACAAACAAAATCATACAATAATACAGACTATGTTGTAAATTGAATGAATTCAACAGTGCATCTGTTACGTAGATCGCGTCATGTGACAACATATTTTAGGGCTCAGCGGAGAGCCATGCCCAGATCAGGCTGCGCGCAGCCTGATCAGGGCATGGCTCTCCGCTTACAGAATCATTTGATACTATAGTATGGACGATTGGATCGCACTCTAATGCTACTGTGTGGATAAGTAGAATGTCCGCACTGGTAGAATACATTATACTTCTCATGATGATGCGGCTCAAGTTTCTTCTGATAGCTGACTTTATTAGTCTGATACCAAAATTATCCTGTAAATTCGGTCAGCAATGCCTGTATAAACAGTGTAGACCGTGATCGAAATGAACTGTTTGATAAGGAACTGAAATGTTTGCATCGAGCACTTTTAGATGTAACTTTAGCAGTTCAAATTTCAAGATAAATAAAAATTTCCGACGATGTAGTAGGAAAATTACGGTGATACTTCACATGTCATGGTAATAATCGTGAACAAGTACATTTTGACCCCGATCAGGCATACATATTCTCTCTCTCTCTCTCTCTCTTAACAGTGAATGAGTTGAGTACAAAGTCTGACCATATTTAAAGCACTTCTCTCTCTCTCTCTCTCTCTCTCTCTCTCTCTCTCTCTCTCTCTCTCTTAATGACATTGAATGAGTTTAGTACAAAGTTTGACCACGATAAAGCTCTCTCTCTCTCTCTCTCTCTCTCTCTCTCTCTCTCTTGTAAAGCTTTATGCCACAATAATCTCTTAAACGTGTTGGAATATAAGACTTTATGACTTTATGCCATAAGAACATTACAACGTGGTAGATGTAAGGCTTGATGCCATAAGATATAATAATAATAGCGTGGTGGATGTAAGGCTTCCCAGTCAGCATTCTATGTAAATCTATATCGGGCCGTCATCGGCCCGTCAGAGTAGCTGACGGGCCGATGACGGCCCGATGTAGATTTACGTAGAATGCTAGCTGGGTTAATGCCACAACATAACGCGGTGGATGTAAGGATTTGTCATAACAAAACGACGTGGTAGGTGTAAGGCTTTATGCCACAAAAGCCTAACAAGAGGTCCATAGGCCACGATTCGCTCACCTAAGTAAAATAGTCATAGCATATCTGCAGATACCATGCAACATTCTTCAAGTATTGCCACAGCAATTAGGGACAGAACTTTGACAAAGCCGTAAAAATCAAAGGTCACCCTAAGAACATCATTTGAAGTCGGTAGACTTTGCATCTCCGATGCTATATATCAAGATTCAGCCTCAAAGCTTTCTTAGTTCTAAAGAAGAAAATTTTAAGTGTTTATACCATATGTGGGCATGACAGCCATCCTGTTCAGTAGTGCAAAACTATCTAACATATTAGTAGTACTACTTCGACAGAAGACACCATGTGAAATCTGGTAAAAATTGGCAAGTCGTATCACAGAAGACTTTTAAGATTTATACGGTTTTATATATGTATACAGCCCAAGGGCAAGGGCAGATACCCGCAGAGGATAAAACTTTGATTGTAACTAACGGGTTTTACTATTTTAATCATACAGTTTAAGTTTCAGTCATAGGTCTGCAACTGAAGTTTAGAAAATGATTTTTCAACATTTTGAATGGGGACGCAGATTTAACCTTGTCATAAAAATATCAAAGGTCAAAGGTCATCCTTAGGTCATCATCTGAACAAACTTAGTAGACCGTTAGTCCCAAATTCTATATACCAAGATAGAGTATCAAAATTTTCTTGTTTCTGGAGAAGAAGAGTTTTAAGTGTTTCTTTTACCATATATGGGTATGGTGGCCATCTTGTTCAACAGTGTTGAACCATGTGATCAAAAACTGTCAATATCCCTTCAACAGAAGGCTCCATGTTGAATCTGGTGAAAACTAGTCAAGTGGTTTCAGAGAAAATAAGTTTAAATATTACATGATTTTAAACATGTATATAGCCAAAGGGCAAGGGCGTATAACTACCAAGGGACAAAAATTTGATTGTAAATAAAACGTTTTACTTCTTTAATCATACGTTGCAAAATTCAGCCATTAGTCTTGAGTACATTCTCAGAAAAATGATTTTCAACATTTTCCAGATTGAAGAGAAGAGCATGCAATTCTGACCTAGCCATGACAGGTCAAAGGTCATCCTAGGATCATCATTTGAAAAAAAAACAAAAAAACTTAGTAGACATGGAACCCTGATGCTATATGCCAAGATTCAACCTTGAAGTTTTCTTGGTTATGGAGAAGAAGATTATGAAGTTTTAACCATATAAGGGCATGGCAGCCATCTGGTTAAATGAAGAACCGTTTGAACAAATTGAATAAATTTGGCAGACGGCCCATGGTGAAATCTGGTGAAAATTGGTCAAGCTGTTTCAGAGAAGAAGACGTTTACGGATTACGAGATTTTAAACATGTATATAGCCAAGGGCATGGGTAGATAACCCCGGGGACAAAAGTTTGAATGTAACTAAAAGGGTTTGCTATTTTTATCATATATTGTAAGCTTCAGCCATTAGTCTTTAAAATATTTTAAGAAACGGATTTTTCCATGTTTTCCCCATACAAATGCATAGGGACACAAATTTGGCCTAGCCGTAAAAAGGTCAAATGTCAGCCTAGAGTCATCATTTGTACAAACTTGGTAAGTCTTCAGTCCCTAGTGCTATATACTAATATTCAGCCTAGAAGCCTTGTTGTTTCTGGAGTAGAAGATTCTTTAGTGTTTTTACCATATATATGGGCATGGCGGCCATCTTGTTTAATGATGCAGAATCGTTTGAATAATTTGATAATAGCCCTCGAACAGAAGGTCCAATATGAAATCTGGTGAAAATGGGTCACGCTGTTTCAGAGAAGCCTTTTAAAAATTTCGGGATTTTATACATGTATATAGCCCAGGGTTAAGAGCAGATAACCTCGGGGGACAAATCATTGATTGTAACTAAAAGGGCTTGCCACTTTGATCATGCATCGTCAGTTTCAGCCTTTAGTCTTTAAAACTGATTTTTCAATATTTTCCCCACTCAAATGTAAAGGGACGCAAATTTGACCTTGCCGTAAAAAGGTCAAAGGTCAACCTTCGGTCATCATTTGAACAAACTTGATAGACATTGAGTCGCCGATGCTATATAACAAAATTCAGCCTCAAACTTCCTCGTTCCTGGAGAAGAAGACTTTAATTTTTTTACCATATAAGGGCATGGCGGCCATCTTATTAATGGGTCGTGAATTTTTGTCCAAATGTTCGATCCCCCTTTGACAGAAGGCTCCACATAAAGTTTGAAGAAAACTGACCTAAGGGTTTCAGAGGAGAAGTTACAGAGGTGAACGGACGACGAACAGACCACGAACGGTGAGTGATCACAATAGCTTATCCTAAGAACGCCAAAACAACCTAACATAGAGGATGTAAGTTTTTATGTCACAAAAAAATAACAACGTCGTGAAAGCAAGGCTTTATGTCACAACCTACTAAAGCGGTGGATGTAAGGTTCTATGCCACAAAAACATAACAACGCGGTGGACGTAAGGATTATGCCACAACAACCTACCAACACGGTGGATGAATGGTTCTATGCCACAAAAGAACATAATAACGCGGTTGATGCAAGGTTTATGTCACAACAGCTAACAGCATGGTCGATGAAAGGCTTTATGCTATAACAACCTACCAATGCGAGGGATGTAAGGTTTTATGACACTAAAGGACATAACAACGTGGTGGGCGTACGGTTTTATGCCACAACAACCTACCAACGCGGTGGATGTATGTTCAATGCCACAAATACATAGCAACGTCGTAGATGTAAGGCTTTATGCCAAAACAGCCTACCAACGCGGTGGATGTAAGGTTTTATGTCATAACAAGTAGTTCCGGTCATGGTACCAAAGCCGTAATCCAAACTCATAAATCCATAAAGGAATGACGAATCAGAATGTTCAGACCAACAGACATGGACCCCAGAATAAAGGGTGTAATCAGGCGTCCGCGGATAGTAAGCATTACTTGGTAAGCAACCTCCGCCCACCATGCCCATAGGCCTGAACGAAGGAAATATCGGTAGAAGCGTATGTCCGGAATTTGGGAAGTCTACTTATGGCGCGTCACTGGCAAAAACATCAGAAACATTTCTGGAAACTGCCACATTGTAGGGATTGACTAGACCATGATGTCTCCCATAGAACGTCTTAACAACTAACAGATAGGTGGATGTCAGGCTTTAAGAAACAACGACCTACCAAGGTGATGGATGTAAGCCTACCAACGCGGTGGCTGTAAAGTTTATGCCACAATCTACCAACGTGGTGGATGTAAGGCTTTATACTACAATAACCTACCAATGCGGTGGATGTAAGGTTTTATGTCACAACAACTAACTGCGTGGTGGCTGTAAGGTTTTATGCCACAACACATGTACAACATGGTGGATATAAGGCTGTTTGCCACAACATCCATAACAAAGAAATATTATAAAATGTTTGCTGTAGCAGTCAGTCAAAACGAAAGAGAATCATCTGTAAACATTACCGCCAAGTTCTGAGATGCCGATTTCTAACCTTCAACACTCTGTGGGCTAATTTAGCAGACGTAAAACTGATGATTTTTTTCCACAAATTGGACTTGACATTTCATGCAAATTGTCTACAATGGATAATAAAACGTGAAACGATATCACCCCGCTATTATCATGTCGCAGACAAATAACTCTGTCAGAAACTGACAAATTTGCTCATGAGCAATCCCTAAGCCGATCTCGACAATAACGATGAACATATCTAATTTGGTGAAAATCCATTGATTTACTCAGGTTATTGTCCTGAAAGTAAAATACGGGTGAATTGCGGGCAGATAACTCTGTCAAAAATGGATGATTTGCCAATTAACAATCTTAAAGCAGATCTCCACAATATCAATGCAATGAACATACCCAATTTGGTGAAAATTCATTGATATTCGCTGAAGTTATCATCCAGAAATAAAAAATACGAACATGTCGCGGGCAGATAAATCTGTCAAAAATTGATGAAATCTGCCCATCAGCAATCAAAAACCAGATGCTTTTGTTTGTTTGTGTTGAGGTTTAACGGCCTAGTCAACCCAATGGGGTCCTGTCGAGCGCGGTCATTTATCTAACCACACGTTTACTGGGCTGGCTTAGTCCTCCAAACGATTAACCGGTATTGCGCACATTCTTTCGCAAGAAACTGACAACTGCCCTTCTTAAATCAGCGGAAAGGAGAGAATGACCGTAGAAAATATTTCATGATCAATCTCCACGAAATAATGTTGCCGACCTATGCGGGGATCGAACCCGTGACCTCTTGGTCTCCAGTCGGACGGAAAACCAGGCGCACTCACCGAGTCTGGTGAAAATCCATTGACATTTTCTAGTTATCATCCGGAAATGAACATTCGGACATATCGCGGGCAGATAACTCCGTCAAAAATTGACGAAATTTGCCCATTAACAATACCAAACTAGACCAACAAAATATCAATGCACACACTAAGTTTATGAAAATCAATACATTTACTCAAATTATCATCCAGAAACGAAAATGCGGACGGATGGAAGGACGTACGACAGATGGACGGACATAGGGACAGCTAATGTGATACCATAATACCCCGCCACTATTGTGTGGCGGGGTATAAAAAAGAAAATATTTCAAAATGTCATCTGCTGAATGTTTCCCCAGAGTGCTAGGCATTAAGAAACTGCTAATGGATATGCGGAGAGTAGTAAATGAACAATCGCCAATTACAAGGGTAATACTGAGACTTCAAACCTATTACTTCAAGAACACAATATTTGATCTATAAAACAATAATTAGCAAGGAAAATATAAAGAAAACATATGAGGTAATCCTGAAAAAAAGGAAATAGCTTACATTAAAAACAGAATTATAGTGCATTTATGTTGTCTCTGAAGACGCTGTGCATCGACAATAATTTAGCTGAAAACCATTGTGGCTCGTAAAATCTCTCAAAATTTATACCCTTCGAGTGTCCCATCCAAATGCTATGAACTTAATTTTTTATAGATAAATTACTTATGAAAAGTAAGCAAACTAATACATATCACATCACGTTCAGTCAGTCCGCTCACTGCAGAAATAATGCCCCTCGTCGAACTTATGTGTTGCTATGGTTCACATCATCTCCTTTGGTGGCTTGGGAAGGAACCAATGCCTAGTTTTGTTGCAAATACTCCTAAATCTATATACTTTCGAAAAAATGTCTAAAGGTCGATCGATCGATCTATCGATCAATCGACAGATAGATAGATAGATAGATAGATGCCACGTTACATTTCACAAATACCATTGTGAAATATGAAGCCTTGTGTCAATAGCGTGCGACAGATTTTGAAATTCCCGATAGATAAGTGTGTTTTCTACTGGTGTTGCAACGCCTTTGCACATGCCTTTCATACTTCAAAATACATGTGCGGAAGTTTAACATTACGAAAACACGCCTATTCAAATTCATAGAAAATTTCATCTCCAAAAACTGAAAATTTTCATATAAAAAACTCGGATATTTTTCATATTTCTGCTCAAAACATAGATTGTGGGTACTCGTTAGAACCGCCTCGCCGAGGCGGTTCTAACGAGTACCCACAATCTATGGTTTGAGCAGAAATAAGAAAAATAATGTAAACCCCTGTAAACCCCAGTTTTACTATATTAAAGTGGGGTTTAAGGGGGTCAAAATTATATAGGTTTGTTTTCGTGATGATACTGCATTAAGTTACATTCAACATAAAAAATGAGTACTATATATGTGGTAAACATAATTATTGTACAAGTTTAATTGGGCAATGAAAGCTGATCTCAACTAGTAAGATAGCTTTTTTATAGCAAATCTCCAACTTAGCCTTTTGATGTATAAAAGTGTTTTGTAAGGTTATCTTAATTCTTTAAAATAAGCTGTAGGAAATGAAACAATTCTGTTTTGATGCCATTTTTGCATCATGAGCGAGTATCGATAATGGAAAATGATTCGAAATTGGGACAGCTAGGCGGAGAGCTTTTTTTTTTTTTTTTTATCATTACGAAAACACACCTATTCAAATAGATGGAAAAGTTTATCTCCAAAACCTGAAAATTTTCAGACAAAAAAATCTGATATTTTTCATATTTCTTCACAAAACATAAATAGTGGGTACTCGTTAGAACCGCATCGCCGATGCGGTTCTAACGAGTACCCACAATCTATGTTTTTGAGCAGAAATAACAAAAATAATGTATACCCTGTAAACCCCAGTTTTACTATATGAAAGTGGGGTTTAAGGGGGTCAAAATTATATAGGTATGTTTTCGTGATGATACTGCACTAAGTTACATTCAACATAAAAAATGAGTACTATATATGTGGTAAACATAATTATTGTACAAGTTTAACTGGGTAATGAAAGCGGATCTCAACTGGTTAAGGTAAGATAGCTTTTTTTATAGCAAAACTAACTTAGCCTTTTGATATACAAAAGTGTTTTGTAAGGTTATCTTAATTCTTGAAAATAAGCTGTAGGAAATGAAACAATTCTGTTTTGATGCCATTTTTACATCTCGAGCGAGTATCTATAAAGGAAAATGATGTGAAATTGGGACAGCTAGGCGGAGAGCTTTTTTTTTTTTTTTTTTTTTTATTCAATCCAGCAGCTAGTCATGGGTTACGTTTTCAGCTAGCCGTACAGTTTTCAAAACTATAGGTCCACAACAAACTGTCTGTGAATGGAATGCCGGAACAGGTAGAAAATAAATTAAGTATCCATGTTTCATCAAAAGTGACTGCGTTTTTTTCTTACAACAAAGAAATATAAAGAAAATATCATTTGAGACTACAGATATACAGAAGCTGTCAATGTCGACTTGTCCCAAGCAACAAAATCAGTAATGCAGCACCAGAGTTTGCTTTCGTAGGTAGAAATGGTTGGATCGATGTCCCAGAACGAAGACGCTGCAGAGAGATACATCTTTTACCTCTTAAAATTACAGTATTCCACTTCCCAATGTGATTTTTTATTCATTTACGGGAATGTTTCTGCTAGCCACTATGATTTTCAGCTACTTGATTGTCGATGTACTCGCACAGTTTCTGCAGCTTCCAATATGACTAACTATATTGTCACAAACACTGACCTATGACTTGTTTTTGATTGATTGTGATGGGGTTTAACGACACGTCAACCGTTCTGGGCCATTTTGTGTCGACTCCCAGAGAAAGGAAGAAAAGAGATAGAAGAGATAGTGGAGGAGATACAATAGAGGGACATGGAAGAAAGAGGAACAGGAATGAAAGTGAAGAAACAGAAAAAATGAAAAAAAAAAAAAAAAAAAAAACATTCCCCCTCTACCCTTACCTGCTATAAGGATAGCAGGGCTTGCCAAACTGTAAGCCAATATCAGTTGGGCGCCCCGGTGACGTCAGATACACGACACTGTCACACCCGACCACCCCCTACTGACCTATGACAGATGCAGTTCCATATGCAGGATTTTCCTAGACCTATGTCCAATTACGTTTGCTCAAGCGTACGCCAGGTTAGCCTGTACTATAATGATTAATTATGTCCGTAACCTAAAAGTATCACACTCGGTGATGATGTGAAAGGATAGGAAGTTAAGTGCAAGGTCGAAGGACGTGATGGTTAGTAACTAAAACCATTACTTCAGTAAGACTTTTTTTGTGTGTCTTTTAAGTGTGCGTGTGCGTATGAGCGTGCGTGTTATTTTTTTGCTTTTAGTCGCAACTGTCAGAATTTCTCTAACTGCTTTACAAAATATGCGACAACGCAGAAGTACGCACAATTTACACATTTTGCAGTTAAAAGAAAAAAATGAAAAGGAAAGATTCAGAGTAAGGTTGACAGGACTACAAGATGTTGCCGAGATGGCGCATTTATGAGGAAAGTGAATGAATCTTGAGCAGTTGTTATAGATATCAATTTTCCACTGTTACACGTCAAAATTTTGAGGTCGATATTACAATTGACTCTCGTTATTTCGAACTCGCTTATCTCGAATAAACGCTTATCTCGAAGTGAGTGAATATCTGGTCCCTACCTAAACATGAAAATCTAACAACAGGTAAAAAATATTGTGGAAAAGAGGAGAAATTGCTCCTAAGGAGCAATTTCTCCTCTTTTCCACAATATTTTCAATATATCCCTAACTCCAAGTCCAATTACACATATATTTGTCAAATGTGGTTGTCCGAATTATTTTTTCCTCAAAACTGTAAATCTGATATGTCGAGTACGGATATCTCGAAGTATTTCAGAGTCCCTTGGAATTCGAGATAACGAGAGTCGACTGCACTTTCAGTTCTAATGGCGACTACCTGATATATGCATCTAAAGTAAAATGAACTGAATGACATAAAAGTTGAATTCTTCGATCGAAATTAGTACATTGGTAGATACGATGTTACAGAAAGGAAATATAGAACAGAAGATGTCCAAGAATAGTCACAATCAAAGATCACAGCCTAACAATGACACCAAGAGAAAGAGCAAACAAACCATGGAGTTTCAAATCATGTTATTAATCCTTGTCCTGCTGAGCCCGGATATGCCCTGCCTATGCAAACAGTGTAGATCCAGATCAGTTGGCTTCTGAAGAAGCCAACTGATCTGGATCTGCACTGTTTGCCATTAAATATGTGAATTAAAAGCAACTATCCGTATCAAGTAATCCGACTGGCTGAAAGAAGTGGGAGTGGCACCTTAATTTATTCAGCAGGACAAGGGTTAAAATGTATTCTGAATGTCATTACAAATTTTCTTCGAGGACGTAAGTCGAAATTACGTTTGTAAGAATACCAAAGTGGAAAAAAAGTATAATATAAGTGAAACATTGATATGTACACGTTTCCGGTGCAAAAGATACCCGAAATCTTTAATCTACGATATCTCTGATAGATATCTGATTTAATAATAGACTTCAATGTTTGTAAGATTAAGAATGAACGCTGGTAACAACTGTAACATTCTGTTCTCACCTTTACTCTGTCAATATTCGATATGAATAGTATTATTTGTTTGTTGGTTTGTTGTTTTGTTTTACAATACAGGCGATATCGCTAAACAGCATTATTGCATAAAAAGCAGTGTCGCACGTTATTAACAGCCGTGCATTAACCGGCGAAAAGCCGTGTATTAACAAGACAATTCACGCGCTGTTAAAGCACGGCTACGTAACTTTCAATATGATCGTACCGGGGCCACAGATTTGCTGCCGTTACGAGATGTGTACTGCCCGACCCTAGAACGAGCATACTTCGTGGAAATTGCGTTCGTGAGACATCGGTGAAAAGGCGAAACAAAATAGTGCAAGAAATAACACGAAATGTAGCAAATGTTTTGAGTTTTTATGCAATGATAGCGATCGAACATGGTTTTTCGATGCATTAACATTCGCCAGGTCCCTTGGGAGGTGTTGAAATCCGCGGCTTCCGGCCTCGGTTTTCAACACCTCCCATGGGACCTGGCGAATGTTAATGCATGAAAACCATGTTTGATCCCAATAGTAAAGTACAGCAGCAAGCATAATTGATGTTGTTTCGCGATGACAAGCAGATGACTAGTGCAATTCAACTGTCTGCCGATTCACTACAGTATTGAAACTATTTTTGACTTGATGGGATTTACACATAGATACGTTCGAGTGTTTTGTGTGTGTGTGTGTGTGTGTGTGTGTGTGTGTGTGTGTGTGTGTGTGTGTGTGTGTGTTTCTTGTAAGGCAACCTTTTCGATTTTTATTGTGAATGAACTACGTGTAACAGCAACGGTCACTGAAAAAGCATAAAAAAAAAGAACTTGTAGTGACCATATATGAAAACAAAAATGTTTGTCCTACTCTGTGCTATCATTGCTGAAAAAGGCTATTATGCACCTCACCTGGATGCATTCATTTTTGAAATCGGAATGAAGACTATAACAAGACAAACCAGAGTTTCCAAGGAAACTGTCCTTCTACTGTATTGTTTTTTTTTTTTTTTTTTTTTTTTTTTTTTTTTTATTGAAAAGGTGTTGCAAATGAAGAGAAGAGGTTGATATTAAATATAGCTATATTTTGAGCTGACTTGCTCTTCCCTGCGATGCGAATCTAGTGTAATCTGCCCTTTTCTGATATACCACCCTAACTACCAAGCTAGAATAGGATTAGGCCAAGATAAAAGGGTAGGGTAACAGTAGGGATAGGAGTAGGAGTAGGGGAAGGGTAGGGTAGGGTAGGTATGATAGGATAGGGTATAGGGTAGCGGTGGGGTAGGAGTAGGGTAGGGTAGGGTAAGGTACTGATACAGTATTAAATGATGGGAAAGTTGAGATCTTTAAGATGGCCATCTGGCGGCCATATCACTTAACAGACTGGAATCGTTTTCGTGGAGACGCATCAACGGTTTGAGAAGAATCCATATGCGAAGTTTCGTTAAACTCTTCCACTGGTTAGGGAGGAAAAAGCGATAACGGAAAAATCCAAGATGGCCGGCGGCGGCCATATTTGTTGCCTACCATAACCAAATTCAAGCGGGCAGAACAAGGCCACCAGGAGAACATCCCAGGCAAATTTCTGAAACAATCTGATCAGTGGTCTTGGAGGAGATGCGATAACAAAATTGTTACAGTGTTAAGTAAAGGGAAAATCGCGATTTCTAAGATGGCTGTCTGGCGGCCGTATTGTACGACAGACCGGAATGTATTTTCGCGGAGACACATTTAGTGGTTGAGAGGAATCCACAGACAAAGTTTCAACGAAATTCTTCCACAGGTTACGGACGAGATGCGATAACGGGAAAATTTCAAGATGGCCGACGGCGACCATATTTATTGCTGGACAGAAACCAAATTATGGCGTGCACAGTTAGTTCGTTAGGGGAACACCCCAGACAAGTTTCGAAAAAAAAACCGACCGGTGGTCTCAGGGGAGATTCGATAACGAGATTGTCTGTTTGTTTGTCTTGAGATTTTACGATCCAGCCAACCCAATGGTGTTATGTCGAGCGCGGTCAGTTTACCCAACTACACGTTTACTGGACAGGTTTAGTATTCTACGCGGTTAACCAGTATTGTGCATATTCCTTCGCCAGAAAATAACAACTGCCTTCTTGAATCAACGGAAGGGAGAGAATGACCGTAGAAAATATTTCATGATCAGTCTCCACGCAAAAATGTTGCCGACCCGGCGGGGGTCGACCCCACAACTTCCTATCTCCAGTCGGAAGCGCATCCAAACGAGCCACCGAGGCCGGCTGTTTTACAGTGTTAAATAAAGGGGAAGTAAAATTTCTAATATGACAGTCTGGCTGCCATATTAGTCGACGGATTAGAATCATTTTCACGGAGACATATCTAAGTGTTGAGAGAAATCAATATGATTCTGCCACTGGTTACGGAGGAATTGCGATTACGAGAAAAATCCAAGATCGCCGACGGTGGGCCATATTTGTTGACGGACCGGAACCGAATTTGGGCGTGTACAACTAGACCACCAGGGGAGTATCCCAGATACGTTTCAAAATATCTGACCGTTCATCTTGAAGGAGATTGTAAGTGTTCCCAGACACCAAGAGGAAGAGGAAACCGACAAATCCAAACAAACACAAATCGAACAAACGTACGAAAAGCACTAAGGTTAGCTCTCTCTTTCTTAAGCGAGGTAATCGCAATGCTAAAAGGACTGAACACAAGAACAAAATGACAGAAGATAAGACAAAAAAAAACAAAAAACAAATCGCATCGTAGTATAAACTACAAAGCAACAAAGAGTAAGACCAACACCGGGACCACCGCCTTAGAATGGTCAGTAGAGTAAACCACCGGGTGGGGGGATGGGAGGGGGGTGCGGGTTAAAGCACTTTTATAGCTAACCAACTTCACCCTGGGTCCCGATGCAACTCTTAATACAGAAATACATAAAAATTCGGTTCGCATAAAGGCTCCCAACTCAAGTCAATGCATCAAAGCGAAAACATAAAAATCAAATTAATCACTATAATGAACAAAGACGTGTACTCATGGCTAATTCTACTGTATGCCAGAGTAAATGAAAACCAATAGTTGAACCACGGCGGGCCAAGCCAAAGACATCTAGGAGTTGAGAGGAATCCATATGCAAAATTTGATGAAATTCCTCCACTGGTAAAGGAGAGATGTGATAACTGGAAAAATCCAAGATGGCCGACGGTGGCCATATTTGTTGACGGACCGGAACCAAAGTTGGGCGTGAACAATAAGACTACACAGAGAACACCCCAGGCAAGTTTCGAAAAAGTCTGACCTGTGGTCTCGAAGCGGATGCGATAACGAGATTGTAACAGTCTTAAGTAAAAAGGAAGTTGCGATTTCTAAGACGGAGGCCATATTTGTTGAACGGAACCAGATTAGGGCATGCACAACTAGACCACCAGGGGAACATCTCAGACAAGTTAGAAAAAATAAACAAAAAAGCAAAACATCTGACCGGTGGTCTTGCAGGAGATGCGATAACAAGATTGTAACAGTGTTACGAAAAGGGGAAGCCGCGATTTCTAAGATGGCCGTCTGACTGCCATATTAGTCGACGGTCCGGAATCATTTTCGTTGAGACACATCTAAGTGTTGAGAGGAATCCATACGCAAAATTTTGATGAAAGTCCACTGGTTACGGAGATGAGAAAAACGAGAAAAATTCAAGATGACCGAGGGCGGCCATATTTCAATTTGTTGACGAACCGGAACCAAATTTCAGCGTGCACAACTAGATCACCGGGGGAACATCCCAGACAAGTTTCGAAAAAAATCGGACTAGTGGTCTCGAAGAAGATGCGCTATCGGGATTGTAACAGTTAAGTCAAGGTCAATAAAAGTAAAAAAAAATGATGCCTTTGGAAACAAAGAACATACAAAATCACGAAAATCTGAGACTCGGTTTGATTGAGACTCTTCATATGTAATACTGTAGGTTGCGAGACTGCATGAGCGCCGGCTTAAGCGGTATTTGGTTTTCAAAATAATCAGGATGAGCTCAGTGATCTCAAAGAAAATAAAATATAACCTGCACTGACCGGAACCGAGTTTGGGCGTGCACAACTAGACCACCAGGGGAACATTCCAGACAAGTTTCGAAAAACAAATCCGACCAGTGGTCTCCGAGAAGATGCGATAACAAGAAATTGTTTACATACGGACGTATGGACGGACGGAAGGTCGAACGTATGTACGGACGGACGCAAGACAGTACCCCTGTGGGATAAGTTCTACCTAAGGCAGAGCTAATTACATCTTACTTCTAAACAACACTCATTGAAATTGAGTAAAATTTGTCTGATTGAGCTGATCGCATTTTTTCTTGTCTCTGAATCTGCCTGGTATTCTTTACACATCAAGTAGAGTATTACGTGGCGTGACCGTAGAAATGGCAAACACGAAAATTAAAAAAAAATGTTTTAAGTGCTTGGATTTAGAAAGATCCTTTAACTTGCTGTGAAACTGACATAATATAGTCTTCATGAAGATGAGGTTGATAAGTCGTTTTGATGATAATGATCAATGATGATGATGATTTTCTGTAGGGACTTATTGAAAATATATTGCCAACCCTTACCGGAATGATTCCAGGTCAGGGCTGCTGGTTATGTCTGGAGGTGTCATTCCATAGTCTTGCTATCATGGGGTAAAATAGAGTACTTATGAGCGTTAATCCTTGAGAATGGCATTGAGAATCTGTTTCTTTAAGATGGTTCGATATAAGAGGGTGGGTTGATTTGGACATGGCCACTGTGAATCTGTTTCTTTAAGATGGTTCGATATAAGAGGGTGGGTTGATTTGGACATGGCCACTGTGAATTTTATACAGTATTACCAGAGATGCTATTTCTTGAGTGTTTCTAAAGTCGGAAGACTTACTTTAGTTAGCATGGCTGAGACACTACAGGTATAAGAGCAATCGTTGAGAATGGCAGCTCTGTGTTGGGGATCATTTCCATTTGATAAATGATTTTCGGAAGAGTATTCCAGTAAGGGACGGACAGGTTTTGTATGCAGATTCTTTAATTTTGATTCTGCGGGTCTGGATATTTCGTTTTAAGAATTTCAGAGTACCATTATCCTTTGCCAAAATCTGAGAAATGCGTTTACCGCAGGAAAGGTCGTCTACGTTGACTAAGTATTTGGCTTTTTTTTTTTTTTTTTTTTTTTTTTTTTTGTAGTTTCAAGAGTAACTCCATGTATTCTTATTGCCTAATATTTATCGTGGTTGAATGCCATTAGCCTTTCACTTTCCTAGGATTCGAGTTTTGTGAGTTCAGTTTGTATGGTTTGACAGTCAGTTGGGATTAAGATGAACATACAACAAATAGGTGCTTAAAGTTTCTTGATATTATTTCTTTTCTTTTCATTCCTTCTTTCTTTATCATTACGTTTTCTTGCGCAAGTGATAGTTCTAATGTCTGACTCGGAATCGAGTGGTTCTAACTGAGTTCTGCGACAGGTACTGTAAACAGGACTTAAACACTTGACCAGGGCCTACACTGTGTACATGTAATATAGGTATTCAGACAAAAAGGGAATAACTAAACTACAGATATCCCTAAAATCATAATTAACCCTTGTCCTGCTGAACCCGGATATACCCTGCCTTTGCAAACAGTGTAGATCCAGATCAGTTGGCTTCTGAAGAAGCCAACTGATCTGGATCTGCACTGTTTGCCATCAAGTATGTGAATTCATATCAACAATCTGGATCAAGTTATCTAATTGGCTGAAAATTAGGAATGGGCGTGGCAGCTTAATTTATTCAGCAGGACAAGGGTCAAACCTGTCCAATCTATCAGAATATTTTATTTATATACGTGGGTTAATCTATGTGATTAAGATGGACGATAAAGAATGCCGGAAAAATCGGTGATAAATGTGTAGTCATTCATTTCGAATATAATAATAGTGAGAGTGCCAACGTAATGGAAGCGCTGTACAACCAACTTTTTGACTAGACTGAGCCATTTTGACAGTGATAGGTAATGTCATTTACTCATATTTAGACCACGCCTGGTCATGTCGTTTGAACCAAACTATACTGTAAGAAAATGAATATGCGTATATATTGTTACGAATGAAACCGGATTTTCTTTCTTTTTAAGATAAAAATATTTCTGTAAAATTTGTAATATGGAGTCCTTAATTTATAAAGCTTTTGCGAGTCTTTAGCTGGCATTCAGGTCAGCTGAAAATAATTTTGTTTAAATAATAATTTCTTCGTCACACATTTTATACCAGCGAACATCCTTACCTTTACCACTCTATTATCTAATTCAGCAGACAACAATCTTAAGGGTATTTTTCTTATTTTTTTTCCCAAGAAACTAGGCTTTGACAGTCCAAATTACCTCTTCAAGAGACCACTTGCATGAAATATCAACGCCTATTTTCTGGGAAAACTAAGAAAATATTTCAAACTGTTGTCTGCTGAAATGTTTACCCAGCATGCAGAGCGTTAACCCTTGCCTTGCTGAATAAATGAAGATGCCATGCCCATTTCTAATTTCCAGCCAATCAGATTACTTGATCCGGGATTTTGATAGAAATACACATATCTAATGACAAACAGTGCACATCCAGATCAGTTGGCTTCTTCACAAGCCAGCTGATTTCAGAAGCCAACTGATCTGGATCTACACTGTTTGCTAACACAGATTATATCGTGTTCAGCAAGAGAAGGCTTAAAACACAAAATGTCTACAAGTCTTTGGTAAAAACAAATGCATATTTCACGAATCACAAAAAGTTCATTATTCTAATCTAGTCAACATACAACAATACTGAAAGATAGCAGACGACACCATGAACATGTTTTCAAAGAAAATAAATCCAGACATGTCATGTGAATCATCTGCTTAGCTGTCAATTCACTTGAAATGTCAAGCTCTTATTTTCTTGTAATGAAAATAACATCACGAAAACATACCTATATAATTTTGAACCCCTTAAACCCCACTTTTATATAGTAAAACTGGGGTTTACGGGGGTATACATTATTTTTCTTATTTCTGCTCAAAAACATAGATTGTGGTACTCGTTAGAACCGCCTCGCCGAGGCGGTTCTAACGAGTACCAACAATCTATGTTTTGAGCAGAAATATGAAAAATATCAGAGGTTTTTATCCGAATTTGTTTCAGTTTTTGGAGGTAAAATGTTGTATATATTTGAATAGGCATGTTTTCGTAATGAATAACACAGAATGTCGTCCAATGATGGCGCTTCTAAGGTCTTACAGGGCTGCACATCTTAAGGCAGCGTTTCCAAATCAACAGAATTATTTATTTCCCAACAAATACCACTGAGCTGGTTTAAATACAAACTAAACATCAGGGCAGTCTGATAAGAAGTGTCACTGTTCGCTCTTTTGATTTGTTTCTAATCAGACTGTGCAGTCTGAGACAGCACTACATGTCACAATGCTGGCTTTGCTATAGATCCATTAAGTTATAACACCCGATTAAATTAGACCGCAATACTGTTTTTACGTCGCTGCGATGTTGAAGCGACGTTATTACGACGTTGTGTGTTTACTGGGAATGAATCCCTCTAATATATGCTTTCTGGGAGAAACTAGAAAAATATCAGTACTTTTCGGTTGTATAAAGTGCCTTATCTGGAGCTATGATACTATTGAACCATATTTCTTGCATGAAGCGCTCTTTGCTTAATGTGCTTTTTCAACGGTGCCCACGGCATTGCCCAAGAACAGAGTAGTATCTCAAGTGTCGAAGACTTTTCTTGGGCATTTACACTTCTTTCGACGTGTACTCATATTCGTTACATTTCTTATTATTCACTGCATTGAAAAGGAGGTGATGTTCACCGTTTGGCTACTTGTATACTAATTTCAGCCAGGACGTATAGACACGTGTATCTGTATCACGATTCAGGACTATCCGATCTAGATAAGCAGAACAACAGAGCGCCAAATTGTCATGCGTTTCTACGCATCGGGTCTACGCTGTTTGGGACTGCCTGGCACCGACTGATCGAACCTAAACAAATAAATTCTTGTACAAGTCAAATGTGAAGGCTCTGATCAGTCTGCAAGGAAGCAGATTGCTGACCTGGTTGCTGTTTGCATAGGGTTTACATATATATATATATATATATATATATATATATATATATATATATATATATATATATATATATATATATATATATATATATATATATATATATATTCCGCTTGGAACTGCCTCGGCCTCTGTAAATTTCAGATACCAAGAGAGACAAATTTGTCAAAATAATTTTATCTCCTTTCAGAAAGGGTCTATTCTGAAAGAAAATAAGTGGCTTCATAATTCTTTCTTTTTGTTGTAAATCCCTTTTAAGAAAGGGTTTGTTTAATGTGCAGGAAAACAAACCTAACGTCAGGAGAGTTGTCTCCTTTGTAAAAGAAACAAAATCCACCAGGTGCGTCCAGTCCCTTAAGTGCCACTGTACAATGTGTCAACTGACAAGAAGCGTTGTCCATGATCAGACCGTGCCAATACGCATGGTGTCGTCTGCTTTCGCCTTTTCATCACGAAAACATGGCTATATAATTTTGACCCCCCTTAAACCCCACTTTTATATAGTAAAACTGGGGTTTACAAGGGTATACAATATTTTTCTTTCTGCTCTAAACATAGATTGTGGGTACTCGTTTGAACCGCCTCATCGAGGCGGTTCTAACGAGTACCCACAACCTATGTTTTGAGCAGAAATATGAAAAATATCAGAATTTTTATCTGAAAAGTTTCATTGTTTGGTGGTAAATTTTCAGTGTATTTGAATAGACATGTTTTCGTAATGTCATTCTTCTAATATCGTATTTCCCCCATATATTCGGACAGTTACACATGCGCAAACAGTGTTACCCAGTTTGATCTAGATCTACATTGGTTGCCATTCCTTTATCATGTATTAGACCATTCTCAATATAGCATAAATGAAATTGTTCAATTTGTACAGTAAAGAGATAAACCCTTCGTCCAGGAAGTGGACTCTTCCATCTTTGACTCTGGTCAGAACCACTGTTCCACACAAGCATCTCACTCAAAAATCAAAAAAAAAAAAAAAAAAAAAAGGCAAACAGTGTGGATCCTGATGAGACGGCTCATATGAGCCGTCTCATCAGGATCTACACTGTTTGCAAAAAAAAAAAAAAAAAAAAAAGAATTTGGTCTACAGAGCTGAAAGGATTAAGGTGTCCGAAACTTTAGCATAATTATGGTAGACCCTTCTTGGCTTAGTTCAGCCTATAATGTCTCCTTGTCCTTCATGTCTTTGCCCTTCTTGTCCTTCTTTTCCTTCTCCTTTGCCTCTTTCTCCTTGGCTTCTTTTTCCTTTTGGCTGTCCTCAAGCTTAAGAGCTTCATCCCTCTCATGCTTCCATCTGTGTCTGTCCATTGCACCCTTCTGTTTGAAGCCACGCCCACAATAGTCACATGTAAACGGGGTTTCTCCAGTGTGGACCCGAAGATGTCGCGTATAGTCGCCTTTCAGGTAGAACGACTTTCCACAAGCATCACAATAATGAGGTTTGAATTTTGACACAAATCTGTCGGACCCTGTAACACTCGCCACGTCCTGTCCCAGTCCAAACTGCTGCAGGGTTATCCCAGCTAACAAATCTGGAAAATAAAAAAAAATATGATTGAAGACTCGGTGGAAAATCACCTTATGACACAGGCAACCAGCTTAAACCCAAATCAGACTGTCCATTTGCGCAGACTCATCAGGGTCTATGCTAATCACTCGCAGAATATCCATTGACAATACATTATGATACGTAGTCAGCGCCAGCTAAACGGAAAAATATGAACGTTTTAGCTTGTCTATTTTCTTTAAATATTTTTTAGGTCTCAGGTTTACACTAGTGACTTAATAATACTTAAGTAATATCAACTAGGTCGTTATGGTGGCAACAGAATTCTACAAAACATAAGAAGAATAAGTGATACATCATTACAGGGTATCTAAATAGTTCATGCTCTGTTTGTTAGAGTTCATGTGTAACGAAACATCTTCCAGAAACAATGTTAAAATGGATAGAAGATAAAATGGATAGAAGAGCTAGACAGGAGAGGAAAGAGAGAAATAGGGGAGAATGAAGGAAAAATCAAATGACAGTGCAATAGTAGAAGAAATTCTAAAATGCCCCCTTTCTCCACCTCTACAATTACACCAGGCCCCTATCACTGCCCTCCCATCCAAAACAACATTTCATCACTTAGAGAAAATAAAGAATATTTATCAGCTTAACCCTTATCTTGCTAAACACGACATGCCCTGTCTTAGCAAACAGTGTTTGTCATTAAATATGTGAATTTCTATCAAAAACCCGAATCAAGAAATCTGATTGGCTGGGAATTAGAAGTGGGCGTGGCATCTTAATTTATTCAGCATGATAAGGGTTAATGTGTACATAGGAAGTTTCCAGTGAAAGGGGTGGGAGGAAGCAGCAAAGTAAATAAGATACAATCAGATCCATATCAAGCCCCAAACACCAAAGGTAAAGCCAGACAAATACAATAAAGCAGCCACAAAAGGAAAAGATGGCAAGCAGAGTTGGCTACTCTTTCCCAAAAAGGAGGGAACTCTGCTACCCTGCAGCCTAACTGAATATATAACCTGCTTATATAATTATTAATAGAAAAAACATTAGAAAGTGAAACACTTCATAAAAATTAATAAAACGTACCACAATGAAAGTACTGCCTTGGAACAAATAGCTTTAACTAGGCTCCCAACCCTCGCCCTTAGCTTCCATAATGGTAAAAAACATATATTTGTTCGGTCCATATGAAGGTCTTCTAACTCATCCATGAATCATTACAGGCAACAGATAAAGCCTGTACAGAAGCAAAGATGAAGACTCAACAGAAACATGTTGAGATATTTGGAGATCCCTGGGCTGTCACAACTTAACACAGAATTTTATTTTACGCGACAATTTAAAAGAATCATAATTTGGCAGACGATATACAATAGGTACAGCATTTCTGATACCGCTAAGCAAACCTTGCCTAATGTGATACTTATAGTAAGAATAACGATCAAGGTATACCCTGTTCAGACTGTTCGCATGTGCAGAACAAAGTGGTCTACGCTGGTCGTATTCTGTGTCTAGTTGATTTCAGAGAGGTATCAGTCTAATGTGATTCTCACGTTTGCGAGTTCTTTGTGACGTCAGTCATCCACTATCTGATACTAATTATTTTGTGATATCACAAAATCGATTTTGTGATATCACTAAATTTGATTTTGTGATATCACAAAATCGATTTTGTGATATCACAAAATAAGATTGAATTTGTGATATTATAAAATCGATTTAGTGATATCACATAATAGAATTTGTGATATCACAAAATCAAATTTAGTGATATCACAAAAAGGGCTTGATTTTGTGATATCACTAATTCTGTTGAGTGATATCACTAATTCTATTTAGTGGCATCACTAAATCGATTTTGTGATATTACTAATTTGCGATTTAGTGATATCGCAAATTCATTAAATAGGAGTGAATTAGTGATATCACTAATTGATTTTGTGATATCACAAATTCATATTTTCCCTTTGAATTTTTTTAATAATGTGGGCTCCCGAAATGATCACTGCGCATGATCCCCTATGTGCCGAGCACTGTCTTGGTCAATACGGAAAATTTGCAGATCCCTCAGACACTGACGGAGTTCTAGTAAAATCCCGCTATCGTCTACATCATCAGTCTCAAAACATCGTGTGCCGTTCAAAATAGCTTGCTGAATGTTTGCTAAAATATCGCATAGACGTTGGTCTGTAGCTCCTTCTTTGTCAGCCATTACTAAGGGGCAACAAATTTATAGGAGTAAACATTGTATTGTTTGCGAATATAATATATTTAGTGATATCAATAATTCGATTTAGTGATATCACGAATTCGTTCATATCTAGTGATATCACTAATTCGATTTTGTGATATCACTAACTCGATTTTGTGATATCACTTAATCATGTCTATTTAGTGATACCACTAAACCGAATTAGTGATATCACAAATCTATTTAGTGATATTACTAATTCGATTTTGTGATATCACAAAATGTGATGTGATTTAGTGATATCACTAATTCTATTTAGTGATATCACTAAATCGATTTTGTGATATCACTAATTCGATTTAGTGATATCGCAAATTCACCTCTATTTAGTGATATCACTAAACAGAATCAGTAATATCACTAATTGATTTAGTGATGTCATAAAATGGGGGATTTATAGTAAAACGGTACCTCATAATACTGAACATCAAAGGGCAAAGGGAGGTCAATAAGTTTTTATGCACTTTTCTTGACACATCCTTTGACCGCTCCAATCTTATCATAGCGCAATATTTCATTGACAACTGACCAAAATATATAGGAGCAAACACGGCTTCGAAGCCTGATAAAACTTATGCTTTTTTTTTTTTTTTTTTTTTAATTATTATTCCTGAAACACTGAATGTCATTGTAACAGAGTCTTTTCCTTTCCAAGAGAGACAGTTGTGTTTAAACTAGTCCTTGAAAAATCTGAGTTTTTACAAGTAGTTACTACTTGTAATAAGTAATTAAATGGCACATCGATCGCATTGAAATTACTGCCTTCGAAATCAAACAGAGAGTAAATAAGAAACAGAGATACTGCTTTGTCTTAACACTGTCTTTGCGTCCAAAAAATAAACATTCCCAACACTTATTTGTAGGGGCTGCAACCTAAGAAAGGGGCATACAAATGTCATGTTCCGATTGCTCCCTTTATTTGAAAACCCCGACGAACTTTTCACTAGTGAGTTTCTGAAGTGGACTCTTCCGTCCTCTGAATTTGGACAAGCTCATTTTTGCAACTGGGGTGTCAGTAACAATTCGAAAGAAAATGAAAAAGATAGCCACCGCATAACAAAACCAACAAAATGGCATGTGCGCACAGCGAAGACTAAGATCAGCTTGGGCATTCACCCAGTCTGATGTCTTCGCTGTGCGCTCAATGGGTAACTAAGGACCCAAGCTGCCTTCATGCTGACAGCGAACTCTGAACAGACAGGGCGGATGCCCAGGCAGATCTGAGTCTTCGCTGGGCGCACATGCCATTTTGTAGATTTTGTCATGCGCTGCCTCAAATGGTTTAGATTTTAACGATACGACTCGTTATGACCACACACACACGCGCGCGCGCACACACATGCGCGATATGGAGATTTGCGTGGAAGGCCATGCATGAAAGGCCACAACCAAAACTGCTCTTCTGAGGCATCGACAGGGTTCGTTCAGGATTTATAAAAGTTCTCTGACATTTCCCTGACATAAATTCAAATTTTCCCTGACAATATTGGGGCCAGAAATGTTATTAATTTAGCATGAAAGATACATCAGGACCAAACATCTTAGCTTCATGTACTGAAATGTAAAGTTCCCTGACATTTCCGACATTTTTGCAAAATTTCATTTTCCCTGACACATCACAAAATTCCCTGATAATTCCCTGACCTTGAAAAAAAAACCCTTACATTTCCCTGACACGTATCAGCACTGACCAGATAATGGTTGAATGACATGAAAAGGCACCCTAAAAATGGAATCTCGTCGAAAGCAATGAACAAACAAACAAGAAACTGTAAAGTGTGATACAGTTGCAGCTACACATTACTGTTCGATCCGCGTAGGGTCTCCCAACTCATCAGTGGACGAACACAGAAAAAGAAACACTTAAATTTATGTTTTAAAGACTATGATGAAACAAAGATAAGGGCTCAATCACAAACTGGAAGTCAGAGAAATACAAACCTACTCGTAAAATCAAGCTGAATAAAGTCAGGCAAAAAAAAAAAAAAAAAAAAAAAATCATCTAGAATAGATTTAGGAATGAGCCATCAAAAAGTCTGCGGACCAATCCATCGTCCTGCAGTTACAGAGATTACCAAACTCGTTAACTTTGACTGGGTTAAACATAAATAAACGTCAAAAGGATTGCCTTTGGAAACAAAGAACACACTACAGATTAGAAAATGCGAGTCTCGGTTTTACTGAGACTCTTCATATGCAGTCATGAAGTTTGCAACACTGCTTACGCCCTCTAGCGTATACATAAGTAGAACCCCATTTTCAAATATATCACAACGGGCCCAAAGACCCTAAAGGTAATGAAATATAATCTGCACGCAGTCTGTCATAAAACATCTTCGTTATATCCTATTATAGCTGTTTGTAAAGTAAGTCGCGATAAAACTCGGGTTTCGACAGACCCTGCTGAAGCATTTTTTTTTTTTTTTTTTTTTTTTTTGCTTTTTTCCCAAACCAGCGTTTAATTTAGAAATTAATTCACAGTTTTGAAGATAAAATTCAGAAAATAGCTTTACGAAATTTTTGATACCGATAGCCTTTTAACATTTAGAAGTTTAGCAAGTTTTACTACCGTCGTTAGTCATAAACATGACGAGGTGCTCTGGCAAATCGAGTAAGCTTTGACGTTGAAACAAATACTTCAATAACATTAGTTTGGTTTTCTCAAAGGAGAGACAACATCAAGTCCCTTATAACAAAACAGACACAAATCAGCAATGAGCGGTGCACAATCTGTCACCATCAGAATAACCACAATTTGCCTATCATCATTTAGCATCAAATCTTATATAGGTATTATCAAAAAAGATAAAGATAAGCATAGCGCGTGCGCAAAATAATAATAAAAAAACCTTCACAACAACATTCAACAGGTTATTATTGAATAAATGTTGGATAGTTACCTTCCTCAACTAACAATTGTTGTTATCACATTAACCTTCGAAAATAAACATCTTCAATGTAAAACAGAAGAGACCCTGGAAAAATCACTAACATAACGCCACTAGGAATTCAGGGGAAACACCAGTAGGACCACTTGTATTAGCTTAACCTCAAGAATAAGGAAATGAAATTCAATACTCCACGCTTGTATTAGATTCAATTTAGGAAATAACCGATTTCATTACATGATACTGTCCCTTAGAAACAACAATTTTCAATACACACCATTGGTATTTGAAGAACATTAAGAAATAGCGTTTTCAAGAACATAAGGCAAAAACCCTTTTCAATATACACCCTTCGAATTTGAAGAACAATTAATAAATAACCGTTTTCAATACGCACTCTTTGTTTTTGAAGAACATAAGGACACAACATTTTTCAATACAAAATATTTGATTCTGAATTACCATGAATAACACTTACACTAGAACGATCAAGCCACAATAAACAATCCTTATTACGCAATACTTGCATAAGACCAACCTTGTGAATTAATCTTCTTTAATTATTGTATCAAAATGACCTTAGAAATATTCACGAAACAATATTCAGTTGTTTCCAACTGACCGTTCCAAGGCGGTTCCTCTGTTGCAGTTCTTCTATGTTTGTGCGTCGATGGTTTCATATGTTACTTTTGTTTAGTCATTATTTTTTCCTCATTTCTTCTTCTTTTAATGTCTCGAGAAGGATTTGCTTCATGTTTGTGGCATTTCCTGGGTAACTTCATTTATATTTTTGCACTATAATGACCTCAGGAAATAACCTTCAAAGCACAATACAGTCGAACTTCAATGGCACGAACACCGAGGCTCGTTCACGATGGCTTATTCGAACTCATTTTTGAGTCCCTCCGGATTTTTCCGATAGCTGAAGAAAAATATTGAGGGAAATTTTCTTATTTTATAATGAAATGGTATGTTGGGTATACTCATTAGAATCGCCCCATCGAGGCGATTCTAATGAGTACATACAATATACCATTATTTTGTTGAAGCTCGAAAAAATTCCATAAATTACCGCCATTTGTTTCCTGACCTGGCGCCATAATTAAATCCCATTGGCTCGAACTACCCATCTCTCGAACAGATTTCCTTGGTCCTAAAGATGTTCGAGCCATTGAAGTTTGACTGTACTTGCATAAAAACAACCTTGTGAGGAAAAAAACTTTCAAGACAGACCTTAGTAAATGGCCTTCTTCAAGGAACAATACTTCAATTAAATCGATCTCAGTAAATAACCTTGTTCAAGACACAATACCAGTATTTGACTGACCTTAGGAAATACCCTTCTTCCGAAAACAATACTAGTTTGGCCATAGGAAAAGGCCTTCAAGACATAATACTGAAATTGGACAAACTTAAGAGGAAAAATCACCAAATGAAATCTATAACGGTTGTCCTTGGAAACAAAGAACACAGAAAAGAACAAAAATCGGAATCTTGATTTAATTGAGACTTTTCATATGACAGCGTCAGATGACAGTTTCAGATGACAAAATATTCATATGACAGACACAGTACTTGCATTAGACAGACCGAAGAAAACAACATTCTTTAATATGCAATACGTGCACTTGGCTGACCTTGGAACTTTATATTCTTGAAGACAGGCTAATATTAGACTGACCGTAGAAAATCAGCTTCTTGAACACACAATACTTGCATTATTTAGACCTCCGGAAAACAACTTCTTGAATATATATTACGCCGACCTTGTTCAATAAACAATATTCGCATCGGCACTATCACTTTTTATCCATGGCAATATGACCACTGATGACAGCATTACCTGAAGGTGCCATATTTCACGATTTAGCGATTTTACGCCAGTCCATGAAATAATTTATATTTTAAAGGAAGTACACAAAAATCTTCAACAACGTCCAAGGCAATGGACAATGCATTATACACTGTCCCCTTCTTGTCTTCATTTTTTGTCATAGAAATAGTTGATCGTCTTACGTCTAGATTAATAGGATAAAACGCTATTTGCTCTAATGAATTCTTCATTGGTTTCCTGCTAGGTGATTATATATATATATATATGGCAAAAAAAAACAGTTAGGGATATCTGTATGTACGGGGAAATAAAAGGAAACTAAGACATATCTGAAATCTGAAATTGATATATTTGATTACATCATTTCATTTACAGATAAAAATCCATCCGTTGGAGTCTGTAGCACTAGATGCGAATGAGAAAATTTGTATGGAAGATCACTAGGGTCATCAATAAAACCTCACAAATCTGTCAATATCGCGTATGTCCACCTGTTGCATCTATGCAGGCCACACAACGACGACGCATACTCCTGATGAGTCTGGCAATCTGTAGCTGGGGTATCCTCCTCCACTCCTCCTGCAAGGCTGCGCCCAAAGCTTGGAGCGTTCTTGGTCGTGGAACTCTCTGTCGTACACGCTGGCCGAGAATGTACCAAACATGCTCGATTGGCGACAAGTCAGGGTTTATTAAATTAAATAAACGTCAAAAAGGTTGCCTTTGGAGACAGATCACACTACAGATCAGAAAATGGGAGTCTCGGTTTTATTGAGACTCTTCACTTAAACATATACATAATATGATCATAAATCAAGCACAACTCATATATATATAAGCTTCATTAGTATTTAAGCTTCAGTAAGAAGGCGCTGCCTCTATGTGACTCAGTTGCCTGGCAGCGTTAAAAATCTGAAAATTGAAACTGAAGTTTCAGTATTCAATACTTTCAGTGGTTAATACCCTCGACATGTGCGTGCTCTTCCAGAAGATATGAGAGCACGCACATGTCGAGGGTATTGACCACTGAAACTTAATACGAATGAAGCTTGGAGTGAATTATACATAATCAGTCAGAAGAAGAAATATAATTGTACTGCCTGCCTGATATAACTGAAATGTCGGTGAAAGGGTCATGAAATCCAGAATATTATCACTATTACCACATACCTATTATGAAGCACTACTGAGACAGAGGCTATCTAGCTAGTTTCTTACGTGCGATAAAATGTTACACTGAATTTCTTTACAAAATACTTGTTTTATACATCTCGTTAATGTTTCTGAGAGTGCAGTGATATCTGCTATCTGCAAGACTGATTTATACTATTAATTTAACTTATGCGATGTCTAATTCAAAAGATATCAAATGTTTCTTGAGTCGTTCTTAATGTTTGGTTTCTTGATAGAGGACACGGCTCAACTTCCCTGAGAATTGGGTTCACCCGATCCATTTGGCAAAGGTGAAAAATAATATTATGAGCGCATGTCTTCGGCCAAGAATCCAAATAAGAAAAATGGTTAAACTCCAGAGCCCTTATTGTAAGTTTTTTTTCTACTGGCCGTTCCATGGCGGTTCTTCTGTTGCAGTTCTTTGTGCATCATATGCGACGTTTGTTTTATTTACATCATGAAAACATGCCTATATAATTTCGACCCCCTTAAACCCCATTTTTGTATAGTAAAACTGGGGTTTAAAGGGGTATACATTATTTTTCTTATTTCTGCTCAAAAACAGATTGTGCGTACTCGTTAGAACCGCCTCACCCACAATCTATGTTTTGAGCAGAAACATGAGAATTATCAGAGATTTTTATCTGAAAATTTTCAGGTTTTGGAGGTGAAATTTTCTTTATATTTGAATAGGCGTGTTTTCGTAATGTCCTCGTTTCACCTTCTTTTAGTGCCTCGGTAACGCTGTGCTTTGTGATTTAGGTATTTCTTGTGTGTCTTCATTGATATTTTTATAGATGATTTGTCACAACTTCAGCGACAACCAAATAAAAATACCACCAGCACGTGATGTCATAACTTTCACTCCTTCTAACTAAAGATTTATTTCAAGATAGGGTAAACTGATTTGTCATTTTGAATTTGGAATATAATATTTTTAAATATTATACAGTAACATTCGCAATTAAGGCCACCTTTGGTACTGCCTTAAAGTGGCCTTATTAGCGGAGTGGACTTAATATTAAATGGAGAATACAGCTCCACATAAGGTGTGTTTTTGTTTTGTTTTCCAACCAAAAAGTACTGATATTTTTTCATATTTCTCCACAAAAATGTTCTCTCCACGAGGCGCTTCTAATGAGTACAACATATATTTTATGGAGAAATAAGAAAAATATTATGCAGAGTCCCCCGCTTATCTGAAACTATGCAGAATAAAAAGCCCCATTATGGACTGGCAAAAGCTGGTCTTAACTCTTTCACTGCCACATGCGATTATAATTGCTTTTTGTAAACAGTATAGATCCAGATGAGACGGCTCATAATGAGTCTCATCTGGATCTATGCTGTTTGACGTTCAGTTTTTAACTTTACATATAAACTTCTTTCCAAGCGGCAGTTTGTTAAAAAATATAAAAAAAAATAATAAAATAAAAAAAATGAAAATAACGACGACAAATGTCGACTGAAATTTGGCACCGGAAGAGTTAATAGCTGTCTTATTTTGGAGTGGTCTTAATAACGGAGTATTACGTAAATTTATTGCACTTGTACAGGTGACTGAATACCTGTTTCACGTGGGAATGTAGAATTACCTGGCCGTCATACCTTAATTGCACAATGGATGTATCATAATGGATATCAAATGTAAAGATCAAAGCAACAGGTCAATGTGGTTGACCTTTATAGTCGTTGCATTTCAACAAAAAAAAATAAACATAATAAACATGCTATCTTTCTGCGCCTCGACTAATTCCCAGCTAACAGAAAACGTTACCACAACATTTTCATTTGGTTGTATGAAAGATTGGTTGCAATCCAACGTTGCATAAGCGTTACCATGATGTTTACAACACGTAGTGAAAAAGTTATGTTGAAAACAACCGTAAGCAAATATTGTTTAAAGGGGAACGCAATATAAGTTGTAAGTATATATTGGAGTAAAGTGCTTAACAAGCCATTTATTTTGATGCAAGAATTTTCAAAATCGGCCTAGAAATAAGGAAGTTATGGTGGTTTGAATATATATAAAATTGCTGTCATGGATGCCGCCATATTGTAGGTTTTGTGACGTCACATAACCCAAATTAAATATGCAAAACCAAACTATAAAGGGTTTTTAAGAATTATTTTGCTACAGATTTTTTATAATCTTTTAATTCTAGTGACAAGCAATCATTTCCCCCAAAATTAACCAACTTTATGAGAATAACTACCTTTACGACACGAATCTTAATTTTTATGAAACCTCATTAAATATTCAAAATGGTGGCGCCCATTCCACCAATGTTCAAATATTCAGTTGTCTATAACTTACTTACTTTTCCACTGATTTTGATCAAATTTGTGTCAAAATTCATTGTTTGTAAAGTTCTTTACTTTAAAGCAGCACAATACTTGTTAAGGTTGCGTTCCCCTTTAAACATTCGATTGTCAACGTATCAAAACATGTATTTCTAGCATGCTCTCCAATTCGAACTGTTATTATGCATATTTTGCAATGTTTTATGATTGGAAAAAGGTCACAGTCAGTTACTGAAACGTAAGGTTTTGAAAACGTTTTAAGAACGTTTCGTTACATCCTTTAACGTGGACATTTGTGCGCAGTTTCCTATTTCAATTCTGAGCGTTTTGTGGCAAAATTTTCGCAAGGACAGCGATTACTTTTTTGTTGATAATTGCACATGTTGTAATTATCAAATATTTACTTGTTACGAGCCAGGCGTAACGAGAAAGAAATGAAAGTGAAACCAGCAACAAGCTTTAAAATTATTCACAATTTTTATTTACAACAAAAACAACAATAAAAAAATAAGACAATGTACAAAACAGAAAAATATTAGTAAACAGTACCTTTCAAGTTTATGTCATAAAGTCCCTAAGAATTATTCCACAAGAATGTTCTAAACAAATCCTTCGAATAACCGTTTCTGATCCCACAATCTGAAAGTACCTGAATTCAGAATTTAAGTCCAGAATGAATAAAATATAAAGTAATCCAGTATAGAATAATTTCCAGTGAAAGTACGCAAAGATGCCCATATGAAAATCTTTTCTCCTTGTATAATATCAAAGAACATTCTAGAAAATGAATTTACCAAAGGCATCACTCATTTTCCCGTTTTAGTCAAGAATATTCTAAACGTTCTTTATGCCAACAAGAGCTCCACCAAGCGGGGCATTATACGCCCGTGGCAAGTAATAAGATGTAGCACATAAACTGGCTCCTGTATAATTCAGTGCTTCAGATATAAACTGTAAGTGGAATTACAAAAAAAAAAAAAAAAATCAAAAAAAATCACTGGGGCATATCTCTGCTGATATTTGGTGAACTGTAACCTAAAGGTCCAAGCTGGCCCAGAAATTAAGGGAGAAGTGACTTCTTCCTCCTGGGAAAATAGGGAGAAGTTTGCTGCTTCTAGGGAGAAGTGCTTTCTGACGGAGGACACACCACAGAAGCATGGCTATATTATTAGCCCATATGAGCCTTTGGCTGATTTGTTTTTCCTATACTTCAATATCGGACCAAATAATAACAAAACAAAAATAAACAACCAAAAAAACAAAAAACGAAAAAAAAAAAAAATGCTGCAAGAATTTGTTTTGTAAACCTTTAACTTGTTTAATACTGATTTTATTTTTGTTCTTCAAGGGAGTCAAATCAGAAGAGTATTTAAAAAAATCCAAAAAGAATTGAAGCTTGATTGGATATAAAGATTTAATAATGGCAACCTTTCCTTGCAAATCTAATAATAGAAGATGTTAAAAAAATCAATATCTTGCCCATATGACCAAAACTTTAGTTATTTTCAAAAAATATACCTATTATAAAATAAAATTTGCACACTATTACCTCTAAACAACGAAAATTATGCTACGAAAAGTTTACAAAAACTTTCAATGGGGCATAAATCTGCAAATATTTGGTGCACTGTAACCTCGAATTAATATGTGCTGCTCCACATCATCGTGTAACTATTTATGAAGTTTCAGCTTGATCGGATGAAAACTATAGGAGGATTTAGCTGGAAACAAAAAATTAACAAAACTTTTCAAAGGGGTTTCACTCTGCTAATATTTGGTGGACTGTAACCTTGAAACAATATGCGCTGCTCAACATCATGGTCTAACTATAAATCAAGTTTCAGCTTGATAGGATCTAAACTGTAGGAGGGTTTAGCCTGAAACGAAAAGTTTACTGAAATTCTCAAAGGGGCATAAATCTGCTAATATTTGCTGGACTCATGACAAGTTTTTCTCTTAGAAAAAAAGTGGCAAAAAAAATCATGCTCAACTGATAATTCAACCAGATGTTTTATGGCTACTGCCCTCAGCTCTCCTACACTAATGAGTCTGTTCACAACAGGTGGTATTACCAGATTTACCTGGGGAACTACTTTTCTCTGATAACACTGGTTCCCTGCACTGCAAATATAATCTTAAAATCTTTATTTTGTAACATAGGAAACCATTTAAAATTTGTAATTTGATTAATTTTTTATGCAGATGTAGATTTTGGTATCGGTTTTGAGCTTCTTCATTGTGTTTTATATTTAAGAATTTTATGTGCAGCTTTCTAGTCAACTGTCTTATCAGTATTACTTAACTAAATGCATAACAGAGCATCATTTTATTGGCAACTGAACAGAGTTTTATGGTCTCAGTCATCAGAAACGTATGAGAAAGCAATACCCCACTAACCCGACTTTGATAGTCGGGTTAGTGGGGGGTCAAATTCTCTAAGAGAAAAACATGGCATGTGTAACCTCGAAATAATATGCACTGCTCCACATCATGGTCTAACTGTACATAAAGTTTCAGCTTGATTGGATGTAAACTGTAGGAGGATTTAGCAAGAAACGAAAAATTAATAGAAATTTTCAAAGGGGTATAACTCTGCTAATATTTGGTGGACTGTAACCTTGAAATAATATACGCTGCTCCACATCATGGTCTAGCTACAAATCAAGTTTCAGCTTGATCGGATGTAAACTGTAGGAGGAGTTAGCCGGAAACGAAAAGTCAACTGAAATTTTCAAAGGGACATAACTCTGTTAATATTTGGTGGACTATAACCTCGAAACAATATGCGCTGCTCCACATCATGGTCTAACTACATACCAAGTTTCAGCTTGATCGGATTTAAACTGTAGGCGGAGTTATCCGGAAATGAAAATTTTACAGAAATTTTCTAAGGGGCATAACTCTGCAAACATTTGGTGGACTGTAACCCCGAAATAATATGCGCTGCGCCACATCATGGTCTAACTATACACCAAGTTTCAGCTTGATCGGATATAAACCGTAGGAGTTAGCCGGAAACTAAAAAGTTTACGGACGCCATACCCCGTAACATAATACGTCCCATTTTTCAAACGGACATATAAAAATAGCTTAATCTAGAATATTCCTTGTAATTCTGCGTAACAAAGAAAATTTGAAGCGCGTGTATAATGTTAGTGTTTTTTCTACTCTTTAAGCATCAACAACGTTTAAGGTAATCTTTAAATCAAGCAACTATAATCATTTTACTTTTATGTCTTAAGCAATGGTGGATTTACCGCATGTTTGCTTGAAATATGCTACTGAAATGTGTTCTCATGGTTTCAAAAATTCTGAACAGCACTGTGCATGGCTATAATACAGAAGCATGCTTGGTAAAATTATATTAATTCTGTTGCAACTGAATGGCTTGTAAAATGTATGTGAATATACTGCCAGCGGAAACTTAAAAGTAATGTCCATCACAAATTGTTTTGTCAGACACCAACGTTTCGATGATGTTTCTGAAACGTAGAAGTAACACCATTTATTACTTTTATCACTGATTATTTGCAATCTCGGTCTTCTTATTCTGGGGAATGGCAGGAATTTTTCTTCTGAAATAATAACACTAACTGAACAAACACAGAACAGCAAATGTGTTAAACGAATATTGTTTGTTTGTGTTGAGGTTTTACGGCCCAGTCAACCCAATGGGGTCATGTCGAGCGCGGTCAGTTTACCTAACCACACGTTTACTGGGCAGGTTTAGTCCTCTAAGCGGTTAAGCAGTAGTGTGCACATTCTTTCGCCAGAAACTGACAACTGCCCTTCTTGAATCAGCAGAAGGGAGAGAATGACCGTAGAAAATATTTCATGATCAATCTCCACAAAAGAATGTTGCCGACCTCGGCGGGGGTTGAACCCGCGACCTCCTGGTCTCCAGTCGGACGGCGCATCTAACTGAGCCACCGAGGCCGGCCGAATATTGTTTTTTATCCTAAAAGATGAACTGACTGATGTCTTTTCTTAATGGTTTAGTCACCTCTGTTTTACTCAACATCTGGACATGAAACTGAAACAATAGTTAATGAAAGTTTCAGTTACATGTTCAGATGTTTGCATGCTGGGACTTGGTCGATCCTCATGCAAGTTAGTTTTGGAGAGATGGATTTAATTTCATAAACGATCCTCATTGACAAACTTACTTGAAGATGTGGTACTGAGCCTAATTTTCTGTTAATTCAAAAGCTTCACAAACAAAATACATGAGTAAACAATTTTGCCGTGACAGAAATACTAAAGTAAGCCATCTTGTATGCAAAAACTAAAGAATGTGTAAAAACATCGATCAACTGTGTACATACGAAATAACAGGAAAAGCAACGACAGGAATCGATACCATCAATACCAAGCCCTGCCTTGAACAGCAAAAGAAGAAGAAGTTAAAGTTAAAAGCAGAGAAAGGTTTCATGCAGATTTTGAATGTACTGATAAAAGTATAACATCTGAATTATAATTGTGATCCTTTTTGAGGCTGCTTAAAGGTTTTTAGCTTGTAAAGAGGTTTAAGAAAGGTTATAGGAAGGATTTCTACAACGTTGTACAAAACCTTTTTGCAAACATTGAGAAAACTTTCCAATAAACCTCACCTAAACGCTAAATCGCAACGTTTTCACAACCAAAATACGTTGCGCCAATATTTTTTGTAAGCTGGAAAGGCAACGAATATAGGGATCATCCATGTTTTTTTTATGCATTAACATTTGCCGGGTCCCGAGGAAGCTGTTTGAACAAGGGGCCGCTAGGCCGAGTGTTCAAATATCTTCCGAGGGTCCCGGAAAATGCTATTATAATGAAATAACCATGGAAGATCGTTGTTCTTGCATAACTTACGATGCCGACAGCAAACTGTGATGAAAAGGCGACGGCAAACCAACATGGCAGCTAGTTCAGAATGTTGTTTACAATGACGCCAGTTGCGCAATGACCCACTGATGTCATCATAAAATTCTAAAATGCTACGTTCAAGGCGATAACGTTACGTCGCTCAACGTAACGTAAACAACGCAAGGCCCATCTTGTGATATCAAAAGTTCAAATTCCATTTTCAAACAGCACATGAATTTCATGATTTGAACATGGGTTTTGTTGTTTGAACGCGGCTTCTGGTCCATTCAAGAATAGCTTCAAACAGCTATGTTCATAAGATTTATTGCAAGACTACATGCTTGTAACGCAGCTGCACAACTGTCACGCCACATTTTCTAGAGGTCAGTACAGACACACCGAATGAATAGCAGTGCATTCTAATATCACATTTTAGAGGACTTGGAAGCAGTTTCTTTGTTTAAAGCACAACATACCGACAACGTTTGTGTTAAGTAAACAATTTTGAAATTAGTAGCTTGAAATAAACGTGAGCGTTTTTTTTTTTTTTTTTTTTTGTTGTTGTTGTTGCTATGGTTGTTGATTAGGAGGGAGAAAATAAAAAACGGTTATCCTTACAAGGGTGCATTTATGTTCAGATATCTAGGGCATAATGCACACTCACATTCCTGAGACATTACTTTCCATTCCATGCCACAAGTACGAAATAACTTAGCGAAAATTGTAACACTTCTGTTACTACAGTATTACATCGTGATGTTTGCAATTACTAATCAGGACCCAAATGTTCAAAGCATCGTTAGCTTAAAGAGCTCGTTAGTGGTCAAAATGTTAACTGTTCCAGTAAGTACAATATCTAATTCACAGATATTTTTGCTGAAAAAATGTGAGTAGCGTTTGCAAATGCAAATGCAAAAGCTACTCACTTTTTTTCAGCAAACAATAATAGCGTATTCGCTGTATTTAATGACTTAACTAACGACATCTTTAGTTTTGAACAACTGGGCCCAGTTAATTTCCATCATGCGATTAGACAGAAAAAATAGTACGGACAATGTTCAGGAAGGGCTATAATTACCAAACACAGGCTATCAATGACATAAAGAAGAGGAAACACGCCATGCCAAACAGCATACATGTCATAAACCAAAGGAAAGAGAAGCAATAGTTCCGTCTTCCCCAAAGAGAAAACGGAACTAATGTTTATGTCTAACGAAGACTCAAATCAACACAGTCTGATAACAGTCCTTGATGTCCACATGAAGAAACTTTGCATCCTTGGCTATCCAAAATGTGCTCAGTAAAAAACTCTTATCAAACTACGCGAATGCGCAGTCTTATCTGAATCTCCACTGGGTGCACATGTCCGAAGGTACGTTTTCTGATGTTGTGGTCTAACTTTTCCTATACTGCTTTATTGCAATAATGAACTATGTTTGATTCGTTGGTGTGATACCATGGTATCTTGTCTAGCAAATGATCTTCCACAAAACTGACAAATATATGGTTTCTCCCCAGTGTGTACTCTAAAATGTCTTCTCATATCTTTATTGGATGAAAACATTCTAAGACATATTTCGCACATGTGTGCTTTTGCTTTTTTCTTAGATTTTGGGTCAAGAACTTGCACTTCTTCTCCACTTTGTCTATACAGCTGTGAGAGTATTGCTTGCTGGTATTGCACATCATAATTGTCAGCATCTAGCCCTGGAAATATATTATATTAAGTTCATTGATATTTGTTTTTTAAAAATAAATCAGATATTTATCCAGCCTATCATATCTACGTGATAGCAACATTAGTTATAACTAAGCATAAATATTTGTGACAAAAATAAAGGTAGAAAATCAGCTACGCACCGATTTAAACAGCATAACTTACCTTTGAGAGATGCCTCCTTTACTCTCCGTGTTATAACATGTCTAAATCATAGGTTGTACTGTCTAAAATTACCATTTTACTGATATTTTGTTAACCTGGAAATGAAATTATGTTGGGCGCAGCCATCTTTCTTTTTGTCAAATGATAAGAACCGAAAAGGACCGAAAAGGACCTATGTATTTATTTTGTAGGGATGACAGGATAAACCCTATAGAAACAATTGGTCATACTGGGTTAAATGCATCGAAGCGAATATTTTTTTACTTATTTATTTATTTATTTATTTATTTTATGTAGGGGAAATTATTAAAACCGTATTGTAGATCGATATAGTTGTAAAATCGCAATCATAGAATAATTCGTAATTTGGTTTCAACCTGCCACTCCCTTGTTCGCATTGGGAATAGACCAAGTCAGTATAAATACAGTTGCTCAGCGTAATAAAGAAGAGATCTCTTTCCGACTTCAAAGCGAGCGGACATTCGGTGTAGATATACAGGTAAAACTAGAGCTGGTGTTTGTAAAACACTATGCCCCCAACTGCCTGACTCTAACACTGTTTGACTCCAACACTGCTTAGCCATGACGGTAACAACAGTACAAATATATGATTTCAATGTTATTTTATCAAAGGGAAATAACTCTAAAATAGGAGATGATTGGGATAAGAAAAAAATACGGATCACCTATTTTTTCATGAGGAATCAAAACATGAAATTTCAAAACATTAGCATACATGGTTCTAAACTTATGCTATACACAATAAAGCAACGACATTAAATGGCCCGAAATTTCGTTTAATTGGTTCAAAATTTATTCAGGTGATCTCCTCCTCAATCCCAATCAGTATACCAAATATCATGGCTCTAGCTTAAATACGTTTTGAGATATCTTGCTGGAAAAGTCAAAATGCCTAGAACTACAAAGGGCCATAACTACATCAATTTTTCATGGAATTCCCTAAAAAACAAACCAGGTAATCTCCACATCATCCCCAATCAGCATATAATATTTCAAGACTCTAGCTTAAGTGCTTTTCGAGAAATCTTGCTGACAAGGTCAAAATGAGCAGAACTACAAAGGGCCGTAACTTTATCAATATTTTCATGGAATTCTCTCAAAATATAATCGGGTAATGTACACATCATTCCCACTCACTGTATTGAATTTCAAGAACCCAGCTTAAATACTTTTCAAGATATCTTGCTCACAAGATTTAATTCTGATTTTTTTCAAAGGGGCATAACTTTAAATAAACATGCTAGACAAGAAACGAAATACGGGTCGGCTATTTTTTCATTGGGAACCCAAATATAAAATTTCAAACCCCTAGCGTGCAGGGTTCTTAAGATATGGCATGCACAAAAAAAGCTTGATGAACGGACAAACAGTCGGATGGACAAATGAAGGCAAAATAATATGCCCCATCAATTTCATTCGAAACTGGGGGCATAATCAGGTCATCTACTCATCACTACCAATCTATTCATCAAGTTTCAAGGCTCCAGCTGCAATAGTTTTTGAGATATTTTGTTCACAAGGGAAACATGCCCAAATTTACAAAGGGCCATTACTTATGAAATATTTTTCAGAATTTACAAAATAATTAATCAGGTCATCTACTCATCATTACCAATCAATTCACCAAGTTTCAAGTCTCTAGCTCTAATAGTTTTTGAGATATTTTGCTGACAAGATAAAAATGCCCAAAATGACAAAGGGGCATAACTCAAGAAGTATATTTCAAAATTTCTTCAAAAGTTTATCAGGTTGTCTACTCATCACTACCAGTCTATTCATCAAGTGTCAAGGCTCTAGTTCCAACAGTTTTTGAGATATTTTGCTGACAAGGTAAAATTGCCCAAAATTACAAAGGGCCATAACTCATGAAGTATTTTTCAGAATTTCTTCAAAAATTAATCAGGTCATCTACTCATCACTACAAATCCATTTACTAAGTTTCAAGGCTCTAGCTCTAACAGTTTTTGAGATATTTTGCTGACAAGATAAAAATGCCTAAAATTACAAAGGGGCATAACTCAAGAAGTATATTTCAAAATTTCTTCAAAAGTTTATCAGGTTGTCTACTCATCACTACCAGTCTATTCATCAAGTTTCAAGGCTCTAGCTTCAACAGTTTTTGAGATATTTTGCTGACAAGTTAAAAATGCCCTAAATTACAAAGGGCCATAACTCATGAAGTGTTTTTCAGAATTTCTTCAAAAGTTAATCAGGTCATCTACACATCACTACAAATCCATTTACTAAGTTTCAAGGCTCAAGCTCTAACAGTTTTTGAGATATTTTGCTGACAAGGTAAAAATGCCCAAAATTACTAAGGGCCATAACTCAAAAGGCATTTTTCAAAATTTCTTCAAAAGTTAATCAGGTTGTCTACTCATCACTACCAGTCTATTCATTAAGTTTCAAGGCTCTAGCTCCAACGGTTTTTGAGATATTTTGCTGACAAGATAAAAATGCCCAAAATTACAAAGGGCCATAACTCATGAAGTATTATTCAGAATTTCTTCAAAAGTTAATCAGGTCATCTACTCATCACTACAAATCCATTTACTAAGTTTCAAGGCTCTAGCTCTAACAGTTTTTGAGATATTTTGCTGACAAGGTAAAATTGCCCAAAATTACAAAGGGCCATAACTCAAGAAGTATTTTTCAAAATTTCTTCAAAAGTTAATCAGGTTGTCTACTCATCACTACCAGTCTATGCATCAAGTTTCAAGGCTCTAGCTTTAATAGTTTTTGAGATATTTTGCTGACAAGATTGCATCCATATTTTTTCAAAGGGCCATAACTCAGAAAAGGGGCATCATCCTGTCAAGAAAAAAAATATGTGTCAGCTATTTTTTCATGAGGAATCCATATATGAAATTTCAAAACAGTAGCATTCACGGTTTTAAAGTTATGCTCTGCATCAAAAAGCGTGACGAACGGACGGACGGACGGACGGACAAACAACCCAGAAGCAATATGCCCCTCCAACTTCTTTGAAGTTGGGGGCATAATAAATAAATAGCTTCGTGGCACGAACTTAGGCATAACAGGGTAAGTAGCGATCATTGCGATAGCTTTTGCCCTTAGTGTTTGAGTTCATACTAGTGCTAAACTCATCTGAGACTTGGTGGTTTCAACGCTCACTGTGATTGTTGAGATCCGTTCACAACGATCATTGCGATAGTCGGGACGACGAGGCTCAGACATAGTTCTTGGGAAGCAGAAGTGTTTTAGGCTACAGTGGTAGCCAGGCTGTACCTGTGTTGGATATTAGAAGGAGGTTCCAAGTTGAATGGTTTGAGAGAATTGTAGGTCCTAATACGGGGAAAGATTTATCAGGGCAGGTTGAACCCTTCTATGCACATTTATGTTGGTTTATGTTTGATTCCCTTTTGCATTATATCAATTGGCGATAACAAATTTTGGCTGACGACAAAGTAGTCCAGCTCATTGTTTTAAATGTGTTTAAACCCAATCATCAGGCAAGCAGCCTAACGGAAAATTCTTTATATCTTATATCTGTTTTGAACTCCTTCATCTCTGAAAGTAAGAGACGTAACGCTCGGTTTAACGGTACAGTGGTGGCAGCGGTGAGATATTGATATATTTATTGTATCACGGGCCTATACGTATATTAATAGTTGCACGGAATGGACCATTCTGATAGGTTTGAAACCTCAATGAAAGTGCTGGAAAAACGGATAGAAGTTATGAAGAAAAAGAATGAAGCCAGTCTTATTCGCAATGAGATTTTGACACTGGAGCGCGAGCTTCGCCAGTTAGAGTTGGAGCAAGAAAGAGGGGCCAGACGGGCTGAAACTAGTGAAAAGAAGCCGAGGAGAAATTTGCCTGACATACCCGAAAGCCGTAGGGTTAGTTTTGGGACTCTAGACATACCCAAGTTGCATTTATTTGATGAGAATAGCATAGATATGAGTAGATTCACACCATTACCGAAGTCTACAAAGAGTAGTAAGGTTGAGCCCCAAACCTCAACACCAAGTAAGGTTGAGCCCCAAACCTCAACACCAAGTAAAGTTGAGCCCCATATCTCAACACCAAGTAAGGCTGAACCCCAGACCTTAACGTCAGGTGCGATGCAGTCCAAAAAACAGTAAGAGAAAAGTCCAGGGAGTGCCACAATCACAAACCGCAGCCCTTCTTCCCAGACCCCAAGAGGAAGAGGAAACCGACAAATCCAAACAAGCACAAACCGAACAAACGTACGAAAAACACTAAGATTAGCTCTCTCTTCCCCAAGTGAGGTAATCGCAATACTAAAAGGACTGAAAAACACAAGAACAAAATGACACACGGAAAGACACTTAACAAATCGCCTCGTAGAATAAACCACAAAGCAACAAATAGTAAGACTAACACCGGGACCACCGCCTTAGAACGGTCCTTCCGGAAATCGTAATTTGAAAGTTAAGCCAGCAACTTTCGACGGCACAGGGTCCTGGTTGGACTACAAGGCACATTTTGATGCTGTTGCTGAAATCAATGGATGGAATCAAACAGAAAAAGGCCTGTACTTGGCTGTATCATTGAGAGGACAAGCGCAGGGGGTGTACGGTAATATTTCAACTAATTCAAAAGACAATGACAAGCTGGTGCTTGCTTTAGAAGGACGGCTTGCTCCCCCCAAATCAAACCGAACTGTATAGAGTCCAGCTAAGGGAACGTAGACAAACTGCATCTGAAACTCTATCAGCTCTGGGTCAAGAAATAAGAAGACTCACAAACCTTGCATATCCTACAGCCACATACGACGTCAGAGAAACCCTAACGAAAGAACAATTTATTGATGGGTTGCATAGTTCGAATATGAGGCTGAGGGTGAAACAGGCTAAGCCTTAAGACCTTAACGGTGCTGTCAGATATGCAGAGGCCTACAACAGAGCTGAACGAAAAAAGGCAGAAGGTCAAGGGTATCTGTGCTCAACCAATATCACAGATACTCGATGAGAAAGCTCAAGTGATAATATGGAGAAATTGACTAACACACTAAAACTCATTCAGGAAGACCTCTGAACACTCAAGGCTCATACACCAGAATCCAGGGGCTTTAGAACGCCAGAACAACCACGAGACGCTCGTGGCTGTGGGCCACAAAACCAACAGAGGTCATTTTCAAAACCACAAACTCCGCCAAGGCGGCAACGACCTTTAAGGGAGTGTTACCAGTGTGGTTCAACTGAACATCTTATAAGGGACTGTGATCAGAACCCAAAGAAAACCGGGTCAGAAGTATACTGAGGATCAGCCCAAGATCTCAGAAAAAGACGGCAACAAAAGTGTTCAAGTATCAGGAACAAATAATTCAGGTTTGTGGTTGCGGTTTGTGATTGTGGCACTCCCTGGACTTTTCTCTTACCTTTTTTGTATGCAGCAGCTGTGGTTAATGATAAGCCGGTCTATTGTTTGGTTGATACAGGAGCGACTCTGACCATTATTTCAACAAAGATTTGGGAAAAATAATGGATCAGCCATCTTCAGCTTTGGCGCCCTTTTCTCAAATTATTTCCACAGCAACAGGCAGTCCAATAGAAGTTAGTGGGAAGGCAAGAGAGCAAATAAAGATGGCCAAATCGTTATGCTACATAGATTTGATAGTAGCAAACATAGAAAATGACTTGATTGTTGGGTTAGATTTCCTTAAAAAGATGGATTGTAAGATCGATGTGGCCGAAGGTACTATCCAGGGCCAGACTAAACAGTTAGATTGTTTAGGCTATGTCGGATGTAGTAGGATCATTGCAAGTGAGATGGTTCAAATACCACCTTTGTCTGAGAGACTCATCAGTGGGACAATGGTAGAATCATCACTTAACAAAGATAAGCTGTGCATTATTGAACCTTCTGAAAGTTTTCTAAAAAAAAAAAGGAAATGCTCTAGTCGCCAGGACACTCACATTTAGTCAAGATAAAGTGCCAATACGTGTGATGAACATGACTGACGAGTTTTTTGACATATACCTGGGACAAATTTAGCAAAAGCGAGTTCAGTTTCTGAGGTTCAGAAAATAAAATCATCAAGTTCACCGAGTAGACAAACAGTGCCAGACCATTTAACAGATTTATATAAAAGAACTGTAGAAGGTATGAATGGTGAACAGCAAAACCAGGTAGCTAAGCTTTTGAATAAGTATTCCTCAGTGTTTTCGGAAAATGATGATGATATTGGGAGAACAGGAGTACTTAAGCACAAAATACCAACTGCAGGTGCACCTCCAATAAAGCAGCCGTTAAGAAGGGTCCCATACCACATGCAGAAAGAAATGGACGACCAACAGAGACCATGTTAAAATAGGACGTTATTACGCCATCAAAGAGTCCCTGGGCTAGTGGAATCGTACTTGTGAAGAAAAAGGACGGAAGCAAACGGTTCTGCGTCGACTACCGTAGACTGAATGATGTTACTATTAAAGACTCGTATCCACTCCCCAGAATTGATGAGTCTTTAGATCAACTGGCAGGGTAGGGTCAAAGTAGTTTTCTTGTTTAGATATGAACGCAGGATACTGGCAAGTTCAGTTAGACCCTGAAGACAGGCAGAAAACGGCGTTTGTTAGTAGAAAAAGACTCTTTGAATTTAAGGTTTTACCTTTTGGGCTGAGCAAAGCTCCAGCCACGTTTGAGACGCTGACAGAAATAGTTTTGGCTGGGCTTCATTGGGAGACATGCTTAGTATACCTAGATGATATCATAGTGTGTGCGAAAACGTTTGAAGATATGGTCAAAAACGTAGGTGAGGTGTTCGAAAGATTACAGGAAGCTGGGTTAAAGTTGAAGGCTAGAAAATGTCAACTGTTTGCAAACAGAATAGATTGATTGATTGTGTTGGGGTTTAACGACACGTCAACCCTTGAGGGTCATTTTGTGTCGTCTCCCAGAGAAAGGGAGAAAAGAGATAGAAGAGAGAGTAGAGGAGATGAAAGAGAGAGACAGGGAAGAAAGAGGAACAGGAATGAAAGTGAAGAAACAGAAGAAATAAAAACATTCCCCCTCTACCCTTACCCACTACAAGGATAGCAGGCCTTGCCCAACTGTAAGCCAGTATCAGTTGGACGCCCCAGTGATGTAAGATACACAGCACCTTCGCACCACCCGACCACCCCCAAACAGAATAGAATTCTTGGGACATGTAATATCAGAAGAAGGGATCAGTGCAGATCCAAGTAAAACAGAATGTATTAAAAACTGGCCAGTACCCAAAAACGTGAAAGAAGTAAGGGTTTTCCTCGGACTCTGTAGTTACTACAGAAGATTTATATTCAGATTCTCAGAGATCGCTCAACCTTTAACTAAACTGACAGAAAAATACAGGAAATTCAAGTTCACACCGGAATGTCTCGCTGCGTTTCAGGACTTGAAATCAAAGCTAACTAAAACACCAGTTCTGGCTCACCCAGATTTCAACCAAAGCTTCATACTAGATGTAGATACCTGTGATCAAAGTACAGGAGCAGTAATCTCACAGAAAATCGATGGTGAAGAACATGCTATAGCAAGTAGGACGCTAACAAAGTCAGAGCGAAGTTACTGCGTAACTGGAAAAGAGTTGCTGGCTCTTGTGACATAATGCCAAGCATTTCAAACATTATTTGTATGGCAAGAAGTTTCTTCTTAGGACGGATCATAGTAGCTTGAAATGGCTTATGAATTTTAAGAATCCAGAAGGACAGATTGCTCGCTGGATTGAAGTGCTGTCATCTTATGATATGAAACTTGAGCATAGACCCGCAAGGCCCCACCAGAATGCGGATGGAGTTAGTAGAATACCATGTGTTTATTGTGACAAGAACCAGGGAAGCGATACACTAAAATTAAATGTGATAGAAAGTTCTGATCCGGCGATCTGAAAACATTACAAGAAGAAGACAGAGATATTTCACTATTAAAAACTGGGTCGCTAGAGGAGTAAAGCCCAAATCAAAAGTCATAGCTAGTGAAGGTTATTTTGTAAAAGCATTAATTGGACATTGGCCTAAATTAGAAAATCCAAGGAGGGGTTTTAACTCGAAGATACGAAGTACCAGATACGAGGTATGGTTATATGGCAGCCAGTAGTACCAGTCACAAAGGAGACTTGTGCTAAAGTTTTCGCATGATTTGAAAAGTTCAGGACATCTCGTAATAAAGAAAACACTAAGTAAAATTCGACAAAACTACTACTGGCCAGGCTTTGAACAAGATGTAAAAATCTATGTATCAGGTTGTGAAACATGCCAGACAGCGAAAGAGCCTATACCCACAAAAAGAGCACCCATACAAATGGCCAGAAGCAGCTATCCAATGGAAAGGATCACTGCAGATATTATGGGTGAATTACCAGTTACAGATCTTTTGGATCAACCATAATCTGGCGACTTGTTTTTATACTCGTATGAGGCAGAGTTTGTACAAAGTCTCCTCCAAACAGGCAAGAAACACCTCGCACAACAATTCAATTTCACCTACAGATATATAGATGATGTATTGTCTCTGAAAAACGCAAAATTTGCAAAGTATTTAGAATTCATCTATCCACGTGAACTTGAAATAAAGGAAACAAAGGAGACTGCAGCCTCCTCCTCATACTTGGATTGTTATCTCTACATTGACAATGGAAAGCTTACTACTAGGCTTTACGACAAACGGGATGACTTCAATTTTCCCATTGTTAACTTTCCATTCCTGAGCAGTAATATCCCTTCTGCACCAGCATATGGCGTTTACGTTTCACAGTTAATCCGTTATGCCAGAACCTGTTCAAATTATCAGGACTTCATGGAGGGTGGGAAAGTGCTCACTACAAAGTTGTTGAGCCAGGGGTATCAAAAAACTAAACTGGTAGCAACACTTAAGAAGTTCTATGGGAGACATCATGATCTAGTCAATCCCTACAATGTGGCAGTTTCCAGAATTGTTTCTGATGTTTTTGCCAGTGACGCGCAATAAGTAGACTTCCCAAATCCCGGACATACGCTTCTGACAATATTTCCTTCGTTCAGGCCTATGGGCATGGTGGGCGAAGCTTGCTTACCAAGTAATGCTTACTATCCGCGGATGCCTGATTACACCCTTTGTTCTGGGGTCCATGTCTGTTGGTCTGAACATTCTGATTCGTCATTCGTTTATGGGATTTATGAGTTTGGATTACGGCTTTGGTACCATGACCGCAACTACTACTTACAGAAAGGGACAATAAATATGTACTTGTGGTCTCAGACTACTTCACAAATATCATAGTTAAGAACAATGATTTACGCATAATTTGCAGCAATTTTCAGGAAATTCCATCAAGGAAATGACATTTACGGAAACGAATAAGGGTCTAAATCAGCATTTGCTTATGAGTAGCTTCCCTTTAATTGTGCATTTTGGACAAAGAAACTTTAATTTATGCATTTGTATTGCATTCAATCAACAGTAGGATAAAAAGGATGTAAGGACATGTTTCAACTTCAAATGCATAACAGCGTACACTGTCAAATTTCTATACCAAGGACATGACGTTTTTGACATTTTCGCTCTTCTTCGGCCAGAATGCACTGAATTTCTTTAAATTAATTGACATTGTTCTGTTAAATAAACCGTTTTATGAGATTTCTGTATGTGGTACAATTGCTGCAAATTATGCGTAAATCATTGTTCTTAACTATGATATCAATGATTAATGTACATATGTAAAAATCTGGTGACAAATAAAAAAATAGTTACCAGTATACGAGGGTCGTGCAAAAAGTTCTGTCACTAATAGGCTTCCTTGGTTTTATCCCAGGTATATTTTAAAATGCTTCACTGCACTTGAATGGTGTGTTAAATAGCTAACAATACCCATTTATTTCGTGCAAATTGCTTTCCAACTGACTGAGTTATTTCAAACTGAAATAGATGCAGTCATATACACTGACCAATTTACTTGTTACAATAAGAAACAACCAAGCAAAGGATGGTCAGGAGTCCACCTTTTACATGCAACTCTTTTTTGAAAAATTCAAGTGAAAACAACCACCCGTCTCTAGATTATGAACGCCACTTCAGATATAGACTCTTTAAATTCCGTATATTTTTTCATTCAAAGGGAGATACTGAATTTGAGACAGGAAGAAATTCAAATTCAGCTTTACTCATAGACATTTGTGCAAGACATTAAGTTATTTTATAAAGTTGTTTTATTACGTTATTTTGTTCTTGTGTTTTTCAGTTCTTTTAGCATTGCCATTACCTCGCTTAAGGAAGAGAGAGCTAATCTTAGCGCTTTTCATATGTTTGTTCGCTTTGTGCATGTTTGGTTTTGTTGGTTTCCTCTTCCTCTTGGTGTCTGGGAAGGGCTGCAGTTTGTGAGTGTGGCACTCCCTGGACTTTTATCTTTTTTTTAATGAAAAGTAAACTGACATTTGTTTTATACAAAGTGAGTTATGACTGGAAATGCTGTTTTTAATTCAGGGCTCATAACTCCATAATTTATGACTGGGAAAGAATTACTTTTGTGACTTTCAAAGACAAACGTTTGACAAAAATGACCATGAAAACATTTTAACGAAAAAAAAAGTACACACGAAAAGTACTCAAACTCAAAACTGTATACTTTTGATTGCCTTTGAGTATATTTTCTTAATTTTTCCAAAAACAAGGTTTTGATATTTCATGCAAATTGTCTCCAATGGAAACAAATTGCATGAAACGTCAAATTTTGTTTTGTGGAAAAAATCAGAAAATATTATCAATTTGCCGTTTGCTCAGTTATTGACTTGACTATAAGTATACAACATTACAAATTCTTTCAACTAAGCTCAAAGGTTGTCAGTGCAGAATGCAGGACTCATCACGAAAACATGGCTATATAATTTTGACCCCCTCAATCCCACTTTTATATTGTAAAACTGGGGCTTACAGCGGTTTAAATTATTTTTCTTATTTCTGCTCAAAAAAATAGATTGTGGTACTCATTAGAACTGCCTCAGGGAGGCAGTTCTAACAAGTACCCATGATCTATGTTTTGAGCAAAAATATGAAAACAACCAGAATTTTTCATCTTAAAGTTTTCATTTTTTGGTGGTAAACTTCTCAATATATTTGAGTAGGCATGTTTTCGTAGTGACTGCAGGACTTTAACGAAAATAGTACAGAAAAAGTCCAGGAAGAGCCACAATCACAGGCAGAACATAGCTGCCTACCAATGACACCAAGAGGAAGAGCAGACAAACCATGACAGATAGAACATAGGCCACAAACCAAAGAAAAGCAAAAAACCAGCTCCCCAACAATGTAATGATAATGCTAGACAGGATCCACTAAACACAACATGGCTGATACATTACATAATCACAGAATTCCCCCATACTTTTTGTAAATAATTGGTAAGCTTTATTTACTGTTCTTTGTTTTTTATTTAGGAAAATGTTCATACATGCCTGCCCTCTGGGGTGAGGGGGGTGGTAATTGTGGTACGGGTGTTCGAGCCAGTATTTTGAAACCTACCCCATTCATATACCTGGATTTTGAAAAAAATATATCAAACTTCGATGAAGTTGATGTCGCACCTGCCCCTGAAAAAATTAATCTAACAATTACACCAAAACCACATGCACATCCTCATACTATGAAGAAAACGCATGCAAAGTTTCATAATAATTGGTACAAAACTGTAAGAGGAGTTGCGCTCACAAGAGGTACCAACTGTTTATATATAAAGGGTGAAAAATGACTATGTTCACAATGTGGAAAAATTGACAAAAATGATCTAACAATTACAGTCGACTCCCGTTATCTTGAAGTCCAAGGGACTCTCTGAAATACTTCGATATCCGTACCTCGACATATCAGCTTTGCAGAATGGAGGAAAAATAAATTGAACAACCACATTTCACAATTGAAATATGTAATTTGACTCCTGACATTAGAGATATATTGAAAATATTGTGGAAAAGAGGAGAACTTGCTCTTTAGGAGCAAGTTCTCCTTTTTTCCACAATATTTTGTTACCTGTTGTTAGATTTCCATGTAAAAATAGGGACCAGATTTTCTCTTCCAGATAAGCGGTTATTCGAGATAAGCGAAGTCAAGATAATGAGAGTTGACTGTATATCCAAACCACATGCACATCCTCATACCATGAAGAAAACATATTTAAAGTTTCAAAACAATCGGTACAGAACTGTGCTCACAAGTGGTACCCATTTTCTATATATTGATGGTGAAAAATGACTAAGTTCAAAATGTGGAAAAAGTGACAAAAAATGTTCTAACAATTATACCCAAACCACATGTACATCCTCATACCATGAAGAAAACACATGCAAAGTTTCATAACAATCAGTATAAAACTGTAAGTGGAGTTGCGCTCACAAGAGGTACCCAATGTCTATATATTGAGGTAAAAAATGACTAAGTTCACAATGTGGAAAAAGTGACAAAAAAAAATCTAACAATTATATCCAAACCACATGCACATCTTCATACCTTGAAAAAAACACACGCAAAGTTTCAAAATGATCAGTGCAAAACTGTAAGAGGATTTGCGCTCACAAGACACCCAGGGTAAATGTTGACAGAAAGATGAACGGACGGACGGAAGGAAACTTGCACGCCTAAGTCGCCCGTGCTAAAGCAGGTGTGACAAAAACGGACTCATCCATACACTAGATCGTCTGAAATGTTGACCCATTCATACACTGCCCTTTGATTTTTTGTACCATTGCTGGTAGTTAGACAAGTATCGCAGTCAATTCATTGAATACCAAGAGAACAAGCAGCCTGAAAAATCTATGAGTGAAAAATATGTGCATATACCAGGATGTAAGAAAAAGTGGGGCCTTTCATATGCCAATCAAGAAAATTGGGGTCAGTTATATACTCTTTAATTTACCACTAGCGACCGTCAAACAGATTAATTGTATATCATTAGGTTGGTTCTCGTTTTGTGGGGGGGGGGGGGGGGGGTGGAGGGGGGGGGGTGGATGAGGGGTAACTTGGGAATAATTTTGGTATGGGTCTGCGAGCCAGTATTTTGAAACCTATCCCATTCATATACCTGGGCCCAGTTGTTCAAAGCGTCATTAGCTTAACGAGCTCGTTAAGGGTCATTTTGTTAACTGTTTTAGCGGATTCAATGTACAATATTCTGATACGTTTTGCTGAAAAAATGTGAGTAGCTCACATTTTTTCAGCAAAAAATTTCAGCATATTTGCGTATCACTCGATGTAAATTTTAACGAATCATTAACTAACGACGTCGTTAGTTTTGAACAACCGGACCCTGGCCTTTGAAAAACGAAACCATTCATACACTGGACCTTCTGAAATGTTGACCCATTAATATACTGCCTTTTGATTTTTTGTACCCATTTATTGCCTTTAAAAAAAAATAGACTAGAAATCCAGTGTAAACTCTTAAGTTTTCTGAAGACCACTTTTTAAGCAGTTAATTTCACTTCAAAGTTACCGATTTAATATTTTTTCCACTATTTTAACGTTTCACAAGATTTTGATTACAGATGCAACTAACTCTTCTAAAGAATCTGACATGACTTTACTACAGCATTTTCACTATCAGACAAAATCAGACGACTGACTGGAATTATTGCATTCAATTTTGTTAACTCACAGTATTAATTGTTACACTACAAAGAAAAGTGTGAATTGTTATACTGTTAAGCAATTTCCAGACATTTGGTTCCGGCAGTGTGTAATGTTATACTGCAGAGAAAATTCGTCTGACAGTGTGAATTGTTATACTGCAAAAAAAAAAAAAAAAAATCCAGGCATTTGATTGGATAACAAGCAAAAGTACACATTCTGTGTGCAAGTCTGCGCTCTACACTTTCCGCTGTCAAATGTTTTCATCGCATCAATAATATAACCATAGGTAAAGCTCACGTTTTTGTCTGCATTTTTTTTTTTTTTTTTTTTTTTTATCTATTTTTTTTATTTTCAATCTTACTAAACCAATGATATGAATTTAGGCCCTGCCTAGTAAGGGACATGGTAATTTCTTAATTTTCAAAGTTAGCCAAAAAGTGTTTTTTTTTTGTTTTTTTTTTTTTGGCAATCTGTAATGATGCAGACGAAAAACAAAATACACTAGACTGGCTCTATTTCTTATTACGATTCCTGCCAAATGTCACCTTGATTAGTTAGTAGTTCATTCCAATGAGCATCCCTTTAACGTTGACCAACATTATTGAAGTAGTCAAAAATAAATAATTATATTTTCAAACCATTTATGCAGCTTTGAAATTTCTGCAGGTGCTTCAGTTAATGAAACTGAAGCTAAATGTGTGTAGAAAACATGCGTACGAAAATGATTTCCGTAATACAGTGTCAAAATCTGACTGGTTTTATAGCGTTACGATTATCAGTAAATTCTTTGAGTTATAGTATCTGGTATGCTTCTGACAAACTGAGATGACATTACGAAAACATGCCTATTCAAATATATAGAAAATTTCACCTCCAAAAATTTTTCAGATAAAAAAGCTCTGATATTTTTTCATATTTCTGCTCAAAACATAGATTGTGGGTACTCATTAGAACTGCCTCAGCGAGGTGGTTCTGACGAGTACCCACAATCTATGTTTTGGAGCAGAAATAAGAAAAATAATTTATACCCCTGTAAACCCCAGTTTTACTATATAAAAGTGGGGTTTAAGGGGGTCAAAATTATATAGGCATGTTTTCGTGATGAAAGCGTCAGGTGAATCATTCAAAATTAATCGTCATTTTCTTTTCATTTTTCCATATTTATTGAAAATAATGTGTGTATATTTCTTGCCATTAAAAAACATCTTTAAAGAGTCACGAAAAGAACTAGAAATGTGTCAATATGACACAGATGCCCTTGCCCAGGGCCATCCTCATGCACAAGCAGGCATTTAGCAAAAATGAAGTTGAAAAAAAAGCCATAACTCTCATAATAATTAGCAGATTTTACCCTAAATCAAACTTGACCTTTATTTTATGATTATATACCTGTGTATAAAATATGAATCAAATACACCAATCTTTTTTTTAAAAAATATCGAAAGGAAAACATTTTTTGAAGGTGAAAAAGGGCCATAACTCCCATAATAATGGGTGAATTTTACCCTAAATCAAACGTGACCTCTACTTAATGATTATATACCTGTGGCTAAAATTTGAATCCAATAAACTAATCTTTTCAAAAGACATCGAACGGAAACGATTTTTCAACTATTTTTCAACATTGAAACAGGGCCGTAACTCCAAAAGTAATTGGTGGACTTAAATCGAACTTGCCCTATATTTTATAATTATATGCTCGTGTATAAAATATGAATCCAATACACTAATCTATTCAAAAGTTATGGAACGGAAACCATTTTTCAAAATTGGAAAAGGGCCATAACTCCCAAAATAATTGGTGGATTTAACCTTAAATCAAACTTGACCTACATTTTATGATTATATACCTGTATATAAAGTTTGAATCCAGCACACTAACCTTTTCAAAAGAAATCACACGGAAACCATTTTTCAAAGTTGAAAACTTTTCAAAGTTAAAAAAGGGCCATAACTCCCAAAATAATTGGTGGATTTTACCCTAAATCGGATATAACCTACATTTTATGATTATATACCTGTGTATAAAATTTCAATCCAATATACCATTTTTTCAGATGATATCGCATGGAAACCATTTGTCCTATGTACGGACGGACAGATGGGACGGACATACGTATGGACAGCAGTGATACACATCCACCCCCATCCACCCCCCATTGAAAATGGTGGAGGCATAAAAAAATCATTTTAAGAAAATAACTGTATCTCGCCAGTTTTCAATTCGTGAGATTGGTAACCGGCACAGATCAGCTGAGAGACATGGACAGGATAACGAGGCGAGTTTCATGCGTGTTACTTATAGGCGTGCAGGCCAACGTTGCCTGCTGCCATTGACGCCAGCGTCAGGTGCCTTCGGCAATGTTGTCCATGCCTGTATAAGCATAATCTGTGCTACAGAACAAAGGTAAACCCCTTTACAGTCCTCCTGAAAGTATTTTTTTCATTTCTTCAGCAGTGTCTTCCCTGCTTAATACAGCACAAGCAGAGACTAAGGAAATGTCACAGGCACGAAGCACTGCATTCCCGAGGCAGCAAAAGAAGGAGAGATGAGTAACAAATAATGAAAAAACAAACACCACATATTAAACCACAGACTAACAAAGAAAGAAGAACAGCAACATAGGAATCGCCTTGGAATGAACAGTAGGAAAACTACATGGGGTTGGGGTGCCGGGGGCTTACAACAGTTTCAATCTTTCATCCCTTTCAATCCAGAGAGACCAAAGCAGATACCAGTTGGGACAGTGTAGATCCAGATGAGACGGCATAACAAGCCGTCTCATTAGGATCTTCACTGTTTGTCATTCTGTTTATTATTATTATTATTATTTCAAAATCAAACTCCTATTTGCATCAGTGGACATGTCCAGATCCAAGGATGGAAACATCCACTTCAGTAACCCCCGAGGTGAAAGGGTTAATCCTTGAAAACGTAAGGTAATGTTTTGTGACATCATAAGCATTTTAACGATGCTACATGTTGTTTGATATGGTTTTTTAATCAGTGGTGTGCAACATTATGACAAAATACTTACAAAACTTTCTATAAAAGCTTTGCAGTATAACCAATTCATTATTTGGATTCTTGAAAGGGACGTGGGCTCATATTTCCTACCTGAGAAGTATGTTCACCCGGATGGAAAAAAAAAATCAGGTAGGGATTATGACCTAGTATGTCCCCAATAACCAATGCCTCTCTGTGAAAAATTTGTGTTTTTCAGTACAGTCAACCCTCTTTATACCGACACTCAATACAATGACAAAATTCGTTATAATGACAATTTCACTGTCACAAAACCGTCGCTTTTACCCTTGTCATGCTGAACCCGGATATACCCTGCCTTTGCAAACAATGTAGATCCAGATCAGCTGGCTTCTGAAGAAGCCAACTGATCTGGATCTGCACTGTTTGCCATTAAGTACGTGAATTTATATCAACAATCTGGATCAAGTAATCTGATTGGCTATAAAAATTAGAAGTGGGCGTTGCCTCTTAATTCATTCAGCAGGACAAGGTAACAGTCACAAATCATGCAAGAATATTGTATTTAATACTTTAAAGAAACATATGTTTTGGATATTTGTTAGAATGGCCTCAGCAAGGCAATTCTAACAAATATCAAAAACATGTTCTGTGAGGAAATAAGAACAAAACAATACCTTTCTTACGTATCATTCGGTTTATTAAGGATTCTTTACAACAGCAAATTCATTATAATGGCAACATTTTTGGGAACAAATGCTGTCGCTGTAACGAGGGTTCACTGTATAAAGGGGTTAAGGACTAGCTAAAGTGTTAACAAGGGCTCTGCCAAGCTGAACATTATATGCCCGTGGCAAGTAATAAGATGTAGCACATAAATTGGCTCCTGTATAATTCAGTGCTCTGGATATAAACTGTAAGTGGAATTACAAAAAAATTTTTTTATAAATTTTCATTGGGGCATAGCTCTGCTGATATTTGGTGAACTGCAACCTAAGGTTCCAAGCTGGCCCAGAAATTAAGGAGAAGTGACTTCTCCCTCCTGGGAAAATTGGGAGAAGTTTGCTGCTTCTATGGAGGTGCTTTTGGATGGAGGACACATGACAGAAGCATGGCTATATTATAAGCTCATATGAGCCTTTGGCTGATTTGCTTTTCCTATACTTCAATATCGGACCAAACAATAACAAAACAAAAAAAAAAACAAAAAAAAAGTGCTGCAAGAATTTTTTTTGTAAAGCTTTAACTAGTTTTATACTGATTTTATTTTTGTTCTTCAAGGGAGCCAACTCAGAAGAGTATAAAAAAAAATCCAAAAAGAATTATGTTTATAAATCTAATAAAAGAAGTTGTAAAAAAAATAAATAAATAACTTGCCCATATGGCCATAACTTTAGTTATTTGCCAAAAAATATACCTATTATAAAATAAAATTTGCACACCATTACCTCTAAACAATATGCTGCAAAAAGTTTACAAAAACTTTCAAAGGGGCATAACTCTGCCAATATTTGGTGCACTGTAACCTCAAAATAATATGCGCTGCTCCACATAATTGTGTAACTATTTATGAAGTTTCAGCTTGATAGGATGTAAATGGTAGGAGGATTTAGCCGGGAATGAAAAATTAATAGAAATTTTCAAAAAAACTCTGCTAATATTTGTAATATTTGGTGGACTGTAACCTTGAAACAATATGCACTGCTCCATATCATAGTCTAACTACAAATCAAGTTTCAGCTTGATCGTATATAAACTGTAGGAGGAGTTAGCTGGAAACAAAAAGTTTACAGAAATTTACAAAGGGGCATAACTCTAACAATATTTGGTGCACTGTAACTTTGAAAAAATATACACTGCTCCACATCATCGTGTAACTATTGATGAAGTTTCAGCTTGATCAGATGTAAACTGTAGGAGGATTTAGCCAGAAACAAAAAATTATTAGAAATTTTCAAAGGGTATAACTCTGCTAATATTTGGTGGACTGTAACCTTGAAATAATATATGCTGCTCCACATTGTGGTCTAACTACCAATCAAGTTTCAGCCTGATTGGATGTAAACTGTAGGAGGAGTTAGCCGGAAACGAAAAGTTTACAGAAATTTTCAAAGGGGCATAACTCTGCTAATATTTGGTGGACTGCAACCCCGAAACAATATGCGCTGCTCTACATCATGGTCTAGCTATATACCAAGTTTCAGCTTGATCTGATGTAAACTGTAGGAAGAGTTAGCCGGAAACGAAAAGTTTACAGAACTTTTCAAAGGGGCATAACTCTGCTAATATTTGGTGCACTGTACCCCGAAACAATATGCACTGCTCCACATCATGGTCTAGCTATAAACCAAGTTTCAGCTTGATCGGATGTAAACTGTAGGTGGAGTTAGCTGGAAATGAAAAAGTTCACGGACGGACACCATACCCCATAACATAATATGTCCCGTTTTTCAAACGGGCGCATAAAAAGCTGAAGTGTTAAAATTGCAATTATTTTCTACCTTTATGTTTCATTTTGTTTTGTTTATTTTCTTCCTGCCTCTTGCCAGCAACATACAACAGGTCAAGAAATAAAGTATTGTATTTTTGTTATATTAACCCTTGTCCTGCTGAACCCGGATATACCCTGCCTTTGCAAACAGTGCAGCTCCAGAACAGTTGGCTTCTGAAGAAGCCAACTGATCTGGATCTGCACTGCTTGCCATTAAGCATGTGAATTTATAGCAACAATCCAGATCAAGTAATCTGATTGGCTGAAAATTAGAAGTGGGTGTGACATCTTAATTTATTCAGCAGGACAAGGGTTAAGTGCACTTTTGCTCTACTTGTACAGATGAGTAGAGTAAGAAATAAACCAGCCTGCAAATCCCCAGTAAGATCAGAGCCTTCCCTGTCAATATATTCTACAACATCAACCAACTATAAATGGTCAGCGAAGGGTCTGATCAGACTGTGGGCAAGCAAACTGACCTGGGTTTTCACAATTCACATAAAACAAAATTACTAACGCCAAGAATGTTCAGTTCTGTTCATATTTGTTAATGCACTCTAGGGTGATTCCTTTTTAGAATCTATTAATCTTCCCTACAGCTGGTGTTAGTGTAGTGTTGGGGCCGTAAAACCTCTCCTCGTACATTGTACTTCACTATAGTAGTTTATAGTTTTCATCTTTTAAGAACAATTAGCATATTCCGGAATGTTTTTTTAAACATACAGTAAACCCTCGTTACAACGACAGCATTTGTTCCCAAAGATGTTGACATTATAATGAATTTGCTGTTGTAAAGAATTCTTAATAGACAGAATGATACGTAAGAAAGGTATTGTTTTGTTCTTATTTCCTCACAGAACATATGTTTTGGATAGTGAAGCGATTCTAACAAATATCCAACATATAGGTTTCTTTAAAGTATCAAATACAATATTCTTGCATGATTTGTGACTAATTGTTACCTCTTAAGCGACAGTTTTGCGACAAAGAAATTGTCATTATATCAAATTTTGTTGTTGTATTGAGTGTCGGTATAAAGAGGGTTGACTGTATATGCAGACCACTGATCAGACCTAATGGAACAAAACTAACTAGTCTGGTCGAGAAAACATGATGCCTCAGAAATTTTCAGTTATCTGTATGTGTGTTCATTGCTCTCAAATATCATTCCTTTTAGAATTTATTAAAGGCTCCATATTCCTCAAAAATAGACATTTTGTTTTCCAAGAAAGGTTTAATGACTTGAGATATGGTATTAATACGATCATGAAATGTGGCATCTGACAGCCTGTAAAATTTCAGTTAATCTCTCGTTTTTGAACTGGACCAAAAATGAAATGATTTTTTTATCGTATTTCTGAACATTTATCAAGAGATACTATAAAAATCACTGATTTTATTTTTGGTCCAGTTCAAGAATGAGAGACTAACTGAAATTTTACAGGCAGTCAGGTTCCACATTATACCATATATCTATTTATTAAACCTTTCTTTGATAACAAAATGTCTATTTTTGAGGAATATGAAGCCAGTTTAAGTCTGTTCCTGAACAGTAATATAATGTGCAATGCTGTTCACGCTTTCAAGTTCTGAGATAATTCGTACAAAAACTACACTAAACGTACAGTCGACTCTCTTTATCTTGAATAACTGCTTATCTTGAAGTGAAAATCTGGTCCCTGGGTTCAACCTGGAAGTCTAACAACAAGTAACAAAATATCGGGGAAAAGAGGAGCAATTCCTTCTCTTTTCCACAATATTTTCAATATATCGCTAATTTCATGAGTCAAATATACATATTCATTTATGAAATTTAGTTGTTCGATTTATTTTTCCCCCAATTCTGCAAATCTGATATGCTGAGGTACGGATATCTCGAAGAATTTCAGAGAGTCCCTTGGACTTCGAGATAACAAGAGCTGACTGTACATGTATTCATGACAAACAACACAAGAGAGTCTGCATCTTTTCTGTGTAGAAAACGTTCTTGTTCACACTGTCAGCAAACTTTACATGAAAACATTTTTTTTTTTTTTTTTTTTTTGAGAATAAAGCCTCTTCATTTCAGATCTTTTACAATCCCATGAGTTTTATATAAATGTCGATTTCTACTATCTTTCCTGACGAACATGGCGCTACAAATGTCACAAGAGAAGGGTTTCTCGCCAGTATGTGATCTCATGTGCCTCACTAGATAACACTTGCTGGAGAATCTTCTTCCACAAACTCTGCAGGACCAGCCGCCACTTATGTTTCCGTGCTGTCCTGTTGTCTCTGAATTCATTTCCAGGGGAGTTTGGAACATATGTTCAACTGGTAGGAGCTCGTAACTCAAGTAATCTAAAAACGGGAAACAAATGTGAAAATATAAATCTGACATACTATCACATGCAGTACCATATATACTTTAAGTATTCGGCCACCTAAACCCCTTACCATACTTGTTAATTTGTCAAATTCACTACAGATCTAATAATAGGTCTCAAACAGTGCTGGATGAGTGACAAAGTTCTGAGGGATCTGATCCAGGTCTTCTGCTTGTGGAGGCCCATCTGCCACAATAATTAGGACAAATATGTACAGTGAACAAGCAGCAGTTAGTATTTCAGATTATACTGAACTATTCCCTTGAGGGAGTGAAAAACAGCAAGAAAACATGTAAAAGACCCCGCACAAGTGCAATAGGATCTTGCATTACCTTTTAACAATGTATACTGTACCACCAAACTGCCAGCTGAAGCGGTATGTGGCGCCGACCCAGCAGCCCACTATTAAATAAATGTATGTATGTATGCAAGGCTTTCTATTGCTATGCTACATAACTACGCAAGAAGATAGATATTTTCTAACAGACATGTATGAATTACCAAAACTATCGTCCTCTCTCTCTCTCTCTCTCTCTCTCTCTCTCTCTCTCTCTCTATCTCTCTCTGTCTCAGTTTATAAAAAGTCGTAACACTTGTTTCAGTGTAGTTCTTAACCTCATTGTGCTGAAATCATTTTCAAGTTCTACTTTCCACTGATGGTATTCATCAAGCAGCATTGCCAAAGTGGGGGTGAATGGACATTTGGAAGTACAGATAAATAATAGAAGATAGCAAATAGCCTACTCGATTTCTCTGAGTCACTCCAAAAACGGACAGCAGATGTTCCGACAAGAAGTTAGTTTTCATCCAAGAAGTGCTTGCCAAGAAGACTGTAAATATAATGATGCTATAGTTACTCTGAATTTGAATTCTATCCTCCCATAAAAATAATAATAAATAATAATACATGTAGTAATAATAAGAAGAAGAAGAAGAAGAAGAATGAACTATTATATATATAATGATAGTCGTGAGTCGGATACAGTTATGATATAGGGTTATTGCACTGATATAAGTGAATATTGTTCCACGTTGGGATATTGAAGGACGCGAGCTATTTAATATATAGCTATAAATATGCTGCGTCATTTCAATTGTTTGTAGCCCCAAAGAGGCATTTTATTATCTAAAATTCAGACCCTACACAAATTCATGAGGAATTTTTGGCTGACACCATTGCCCTAAGACATCATTTAAAGCAACGACATGTAATGTTATCATTCAAAAACATCTGAGTAAGCATGCCAATATCAAGTAAGCATGTTAATATTTGCACACAAGCTCTTTGGATATCACTGCACATTTTAGTGATTCAATATTTAAAACTATACAAAACAAGAGGCCCACAGGCCACGACTCGCTCACCTGAGTGAAATAGCCACTGCAGATATTCAGATCTATGTTCAGCAACATTTTTTTCAATCCTGTTACTGCAACTTATGAAAGGATCATTATTTGAGCAATTCCTGGTATTGAAGAAGAAGAATGTGTTTTTTATTATTATTTTTTCAGGTTATAGGCAGGACAGTCGATGGAGCATGACAATTTGAACAAACTCTGAATCCCATTTCAACAGTAGGATCGAAGTGCTATTTGATGGAAACTGGCCAAGTGGTTTCTGAAGAGTTGTTTAACAATATATTTTATACATGTATACAGCACATATTCAACCATATATTGTAAATTAAACACACCAGCTATTTTTGTCTTTGTATGTGTGTTCATTGCTCTTAAGGATCATTCTTTTTATAATCTATCTTCGCCAGAAAGCAGAGACTTGCCAAGCTCTCATCTTAGTAATAATAAGTAAAGAAATGATGAGAGAATGGGTATTTCAATTGCATATTGCCATTTGCACTTGTGCAAATTTCTTCGATCTGCAATGTCAGGCCCCAAGACATTGTCACCACCGGGTCCAATGAGCTACTTGGGCGGCTTGGGATTGAGGATCTGGACCTCATTCTGAAGGAGAGAAGGCTCCGCTGGTATGGACATGGTGCAGTCAAGACAGCTTTTCACATACAGGTTGAGGGAAAGCATGGGCCTGGGAGGCCCAAGATCACATGGACGCAGCTGACAGAGAGGGATTGCAGAGAGTGGAAGCTCTTGGCTATCAACCCTCATGATAGACATACCTGGAGATCTGGTGTGAGATCTGCCAAGGGTGCAGCAAGCCAGCTATCTGGAAGTGGGCCCACTGATGTGGATTTGCCTCTGCATGTTAATCAAAAATCTGATTATGATAATATATGAATGCTACACATCCTATGTCTCTTTACAAGGGGAGACACGAGACAAGCTCGACAGGATCTTCTATCCCGGCTGTTGCTATACAGGGTCTTCTTTCCCTGCTGATGCTTAACAGTTTTCTTTCCCTGCTGGCGCTTAACAGAGTCTTCTTTTCTTGCTTATGCTTAACAGGGTTTTCCCTGCTGGTGCTGAACAGGGTCTTCTATTCCTGCTGATGCTGAAGTCTTCTTTTCCTGTTAGTGCTTAACAGGGTATTGTTTCCCTGCTTATGCTTGTCAGGGTCTCTCCCTGCTAGTACTTCCATCCCTCAACTGATGCTGAACAGTCCTCTTTCCCTGCTGGTACTTTAAACAGGTCTTCTTTCCCTGTTGATGCTTCACCTTAAATTTTGCCAGCATAAAACGCATAAATGTGGTAGACAATCATCAAATGATCATAAATGCCAAATATGGTTCACATCACTTCACTGGTTATGAAGAAAATGCAATTTAACCATTTTCCATTATAAGTCTATGGGAACTTTCTGTTGCCCTGGCAACCACACCAAGAGGCAGACTGGCAAACGTTTAACTATTTTGAATTGCCGTTACCCAAGCAACATTTGTACCAACTTAGAGTTATATTGCATCAGTATCAGTATTTTTTTAAAATTAAACATTGTCATGGCAACCAAACAAAATGGCCTCTGGACATAAAACATGTATGTTGGGTTGACAATTCTTAAATAATCATAACTGCTAAATATGGTATCAATTTACTGGTTATGGAGTAAATACCATTTTAAGTCTATGTGAGCTTTCTGTTGCCATGGCAACCAAACCAAGAGGCAGATCACCATAACTTTACCTATTTTGAATTGCCCTTACCCAAACAACATTTGTACCAAATTAGTCATACTGCTTAAGTGGTTTTGAAGGTTTGTCACTTAAAATCCCTTTCTTTTAAAATTTAATGTTGCCATGGAAACCAAACAAAATGGCACAGCCGCACTGGTCATAAAACACATGAACTGGGCAGACAATCATTAGGTGATCATAACTGCCAAATATGGTTCACATCACTTCACTGGTTATGGAGAAAATGCAATTTTACCATCTTCCAATTATAAGTATACACTGAAGCTTTCTGTTGCCATGGCAACCAAACCAAGAGGCAGATCACCATAATGTTAACTAATTTAAATCCCCCTACCCAAGCAACATTCGTACCAAACTAAAGACAAATAATTTCAAAGGCTTTGGAGGAGTTGTCATTTGAAAGTGTTAACTGATAGTTAGATGCAGGGACAGATGGATGGAAGACAGACAAAAAGTGATCACTATAACTCATCCTGAACATAGCTTAGGTGAGCTAAAAGTGCCTTACATATATGAACAGTCAAGGCCCCGATATGGCTGGTATTTGTCAGTACAGTTGCGATTGCACCCCTATTCAATTATTCAGGTTTGTTCAAGCTAAAATATACTGTTGCTGTTTAACTGATCTACAACGCTGACTTTTTTTCAGCAGTTTAGTTTTAGATTTCAAGCATAATTCCGAAATCCTTTGTAAAAACAGAGCAAATCAAAATCAGAAAAAAACAGACTCCATTCCTGAGTAGTACTGAAAAATGCAACATCCCTCGTGCCCCTAAGCAGCTTTGAGCAGAATTCTTTTTTTCATGTATAATGTATAAGCCCAACAGTCCTAAAAGACCAGAAAATTTATAATATCACCACTATACCGAAGTATCAAAATTAATTCAGCTAATATAGATCATGCATGTTGTTGTCGAATGATAGAAATCTACTGAGAATTAGAACTTTGAAGCCTTCCATGAGTCTACTGCAAAAGTAAATGATATTACATCAATAAAACATTTTTGTGATGCAGGTGCTTGTCTTCCTCTGCTAGTTTTATCTGTGAAACTTTTTTCTTTTTTTTTTTTTTTTTTCGAGATAACTCAATAATTCAATTTGTTAAACAATGAAAACATGAAATGGTAAAACCCGCCATTATTGTGTAGCTAGCAGAAATGATAACTGTTCAAAATTGACGAAATTTGCTCATTAATAATCCCCAACCAGATCTCCATAATATCAATACACATATCAAGTTTGGTGAAAAATCGATTGATATTTAATCAAGTTATCATCCAAAAACAAAAATACAGATGGACGGATGACAGACGGACCGACACACCGACATGAAACCCTGATACCTCGACACTATCATGTGCCGGGGTATAAATAATGATTGTATTTTTTTTCTTTACAAGACAGTCAAATCTTTTCCTACAAGTAAATGATAACGAAAGTAGTTCTAAACATATATTTAATAAGCACAAAGTCCTGACTTCAAGACATCTTAAGCAAAATATAAACACAAAGCATCTGGCTATCAACATTGTACATTGTATATTGATCTGGCAGTCTCCTTCTGGCTATCCCCTTCTGAAAAGGGGATTACTATAAAATGAAAAGAATTTGCTCCCACTGGGAGATTATTTTTTTCCTTTTAGTGACTGGACCCACTTTATGGAAAGGCTTGGTGTGTAGAAATGCAAACAGAAAGTTACAAAAGTTGTCTCCCTTGTAAAAAATAGCAGAAAATATAAGAAGTACACACAGTCCCCTTAAAACATACAACAAGTGTGTGTAAAGGATTGCAGTAATCATAAAATAATCTCATAACGGGGTCCTTTGGATAAACGGAAAAAGAACAATAGCAGACTGGGTTCCTTAGGAATATATAAGAAGATGGCCATAATGGCCCTGTAATGCTCACCTGAGTATCATAGCACTTAGAGAATTGATCTAGAACTAATCAAGGCAAACATTCTGACCAAAATTCATAATGACTGTATTAAAAAGTAAGACCATGTAGCATGTTTAATGGACTGCAAATAGAGCTCAAGGTCAAATATGGGTGACTGCACTCAAGAGACCATGTTAAGATGTATGCATGTGCTAAGTATCACTGGCTGTAGGAGCAAAAGTTGCTGAGAAACTGACCTAAACACAAACACTTCACAAGTGCCAAATATCACTTTGCAACCAACTAAGTTACTGAGAAACTGACCTAATCAGAAAAACTTAAGAAAGTCACTATACCGTGAAATGTATGTCATAGGTGACCCAGTTCCAAACTTCATCTAGAAATCATCAAGACAAACATTTTGAGCAAGATTCATGATGATCACTTCAAAAATGTGACCTCTATAGTGTCAACAAGCTTTTCCTGTGATTTGGCCTGGTGACCTAGTTTCTGAGTCCAACTGACCCAGTTTTAAACTAGACCTAGAAATCATAAAGATAAATATTTTGAGCAATATTCATGATGATTATTTAAAAAATGTGACCTCTGGAGTGTTAACAAGGTTTTCATTTGATTTGGCCTTGTGATCTAGTTTTTTACTCCAAGTGACACAGTTTCAAATTTGACCTAGATATCATCAAGACAAATATTTTAAGCAAAATTCATGATGATTGCTTAAAAAAAAAGTGACAGCTAGAGTGTTAACAAGGTCTTCCTTTGATTTGGCCCAGTGACCTAGTTTTTTACCCAAGACAGCCAGTTTCGAATTTGACCTAAATATCATTAAGACAAACATTTTGAGCAAGATTCATGATGACTGCTTTAAAAATGTGACCCCTAAACAAGATTTTCTGTTGATTTGGCCCTGTGACCTAGTTTTTGTCTCCAAGTAACCCAGTTTCGAACTTGACCTAGAAATCAATAAGACAAACATTTTGAGCAAGGTTCATGATGACTGATTAAAAAATGTGACCTCAAGAGTGCTAACAAGGCCTTCCTTTCATTTAGACTGGTCACCTAGTTTTTGACCCCAAGTGACCCAGTTTCAAACTTGACCTACAACTCATCAAGACACATTTGAGCAAGGTTCATGATGATTGCTTCAAAAATGTGACTGCTAGACTGTTAACAATGTTTTCCTTTGATTTGGCTCCATGACCTAGTTTTTTACCCCAAGTAGCCCAGTTTCAAACTTGACCTAGAAATCATCAAGACAAACATTTTGAGCAATATTCATGATGATTACTTCAAAAATATAACTCTGGAGTGTTAACAAGGTTTTCCTTTGATTTGGCCTGGAAATCTAGTTTTTATCCCAAGTGACCCAGTTTCGAATTTGACCTAGAAATCATCAAGAAAAACATTTTGAGCAAGATTCATGATTGCTTTAAAAATGTGACCTCTAAAGTGTTAAAAATATTTTTCTTTGATTTGACCTGGTGACCTAGTTTTTTACCCCAAGTGACCCAGTTTCGAACCTGACGTAGATTTCATAGGGGCAAACATTCTGGCCATTTCAACAAGATTTTTAAAAACAGACCTCTAGAGTGTTAACAAGGTCTGTTTTTACCAAACTAATTGTTGACGACGAACAATGGACGATGGACTACTGACGACAGATGACGACAGAGGGTAATCACAATAGCTCACCCTGAGCTTTGCTCAGGTGAGCTAAAAACAATAGCTCCACAAGTGGGGCATCACATGCCTGTGGCAAGTAATCAGATGTAGTAATTATACTGATATAGAGTAGGAGGGTTTAGCCCAAAAAGAAAAGTGGACAGACAGACATAACTCTATTAATATTTGAATGACTGCAACCTGAAAACAAAATGCGCTGCTTCACATCATGGTCTAACTATAAATCACCTTTCAGCTTGATGGGCTGTAAACTGTAGGAGGAATGTTGGTGGACTGTAACCTTGAAATGGTATGCAGTGCTCCACATCATGGTGTAACTTTTACAATTGACCTAAATTAATCTATTGGAGGAATTAGCTGATAAAATTTCGAAGGGGCATTACTGCTAATATTTTGTGAACTGTAAACTCAAAACAATAAGTTCTGCTCTACATCATAGTCTAACTATAAATCAAGTTTCAACTTGATCAAATGTAAACTGCAGGAGGAGTTAGCCAGAAACAAAACATGTACAGAAATTTTCAAGGGGACATAACTCTGCTACTATCTGGTGGACTGTTACCTCAAAATAATATGTACTGCTCCACATCATGGGGCAACTATTTACAAATTTTCAGCTTAATATAATGAAATCCACAGGATGAGTCAGCCGGGAACGAAATGTTTATAGAAATATTCAAAGGGGCATAACTCTGTGAATAGTTGGTGGACTGTGGCCCTGAAAAAATATGCACTGCTCAACATCATGGCCTAACTATAAATCATGTTTCATGTCAATCTGATGAAAACTGTAGATGGTCGCAAATGATTAAAAGTTCACATAAATTTTCAAAGGGGCATAACTCTGTTCATATTTGGTGGACTGCAACCTCAAAATAATATGCACTGCCCCACATCATGGTCTAACTATAAATCAAATTTCAGCTTGATCAAATTTAATCTATAGGAGGATTTAGCCGGAAACAAAATGTTAACAAAAATTTTCAGAGGGGCATAACTGTTAACCCTTGTCAAGCTGAACCCTTATATACCCTACATTTGCAAACAGTGTAGATCCAGATCAGTGGCTGATCTGGATCTGCACTGTTTGCCATTAAGTATGTGACTTTATAGCAACAATCCGGATCAAGCCACCTGATTGGCTCACATTTTTTATCAGCAAAAATATTAGCATAAATGCCATATTTGATGATCAAAGTTTTAACGATACGTTAACTAACAACATCCTTAGTTTTGAACAACTGGGCCCAGGATGGCAAAACAGTGTAGATTCAGAAAACAGTGTAGATGCTGATACGACAGCTCGTTGCTTCTCATAACTGGATATACATGTACACCTTTTTCATAGATACATTATTTGATTTACAGGGCTGTAAGGGTTAACAGTATCCAATAACTGTTTAAAATGAAGGGGATATACCTACACCTGATAGATTTAATGCCATATTTCCCATTGCAGACAAGTTTTGCCCTCCAACATGCCAAGCCCATTTGAAAAGGTATATATTCTTAGGAGCAACTTCTTTCCTTTTAGAATAGACCCCTTTTCAGAAGACAGGCAAAAACCATTTGATAGGGTTGTCTCCCCTGACAGTGTATCAATTCTTCATCAGTGGGTTTACCCAAAACAGTTTTATAGCCTATAATAGGGTTGTCTCCCCTGACATTGTATCCATTCTTCTTTAGTGAATCAACCCAAACCAGACTGCAAGATCTGGGCCTTCAATGTCTAGAAATAGCCCAGATGGTTAAAAGTTACTGTATTCAACCTAAGTATTCGCACACCACAACTCCTTACCATACTTGTTCTAAAATTTGAACAAGTAAATCTAAACCAGATGTTGTGTCTAATAATTGCTGGATGAGTGGCAAACAGTGTAGACCCTGATGAGATGCTGCATTCAGTGGTGTATCATCTGGATCTACATTGTTTGTCAGGCCTCAGCCTCTGTCCTAATACATTTAGTAATAAATACGGTAGTATCACAGATCTACCACAGAATACTACAGACTAAGTAGTTTATTTGAGTTAAAGGCTTAATATAAAGAAAAACGAATGCTGATCTTAACCCTTGCCATGCTGAATAGATTAAGATGCCACTTCCACTTCTAATTTGTAGCCAATCAGATTACTTGATCCCGATTGTTGCCATGAATTCACACACTTAATGGCAAACAGTGCAGATCCAGATCAGTTGGCTTCTTCTACACTGTTTGCAAAGGCAGGGTATATCCAGGTTCAGCAGGACAAGGCTTAAGAGCGACCCATTTTCTGAAGTAGTTTGATCTAAGGAAAGTCGCAAAAATGTCTTCCTTGTAAACTATGGTTGGAAAATGCACCAATTGTACATGTATCAAATCCCCTTAACTCTTAAATCACTAAACAAACCCTGGTAGACAACATTCTAAAATTGACTTTTTCAGAGAAGATAAGACTTGACATTTCAAGTGCAGACAATTCACATGAAATGTCAAACCTTCTCCCCCACTCCCCTAATCCCACCTGACACACTAAAAAGAAATGCAAAGTTCTCCTAATCTGTAGTAAGTGAAAACCATTTCCATCACAGTATATGGTAATTATATGGTAATATGTTTCATCTGTATATATAAGTCAGGTTTCTCATTTCTCGTATGTTGCAAAAAAAAAAAAAAAAACAACAAAAAAACACAACCTTACCATAGGAAGCATATACAGCTAATTTTGGGATAAATTGTGTCTGATTTGTGTTAAAATAAAGACATCTGAATCTTCTGCATCCTACTTCTGTACATCTTTAAGTAAGTCTGATCCATTTCACTGAATTAATAAACATCAAACAGTTATATGTTAAACTGCGTTAACCTTTACCACCCTCTGGGCTAATTCAGCAAACGACAAGTTCATGGTATTTTTGTTTGTTTGGTTGTTTTTTTTTTTGGTTTTGTTGGGGGGTTTTTTTGTTGTTGTTTTTTTTTTGTTTTCTTTTGTTTTCTTTTCTTTTCTTTTTTTTTTTTGTTGTTTTGTTTTTCAAAAAACAGACTTTGACATTTCATAAAAATTGTCTCCTAATGAAATGTCAGAGCCTATTTTCTAGGAAAATATTTCAAAAAATTGTCTACTGAAATTATTAATTACCCATCATGCTGTGTGTTAATCAGGATAGATTGTCTTGGGGGCCCATGAACAGCGTGTCAAACCAAAAAGATTTAATCAAGTAAATACGAAATTTGCTCCCACATATTTTGGACTCAAAACCATCATTTGCTCTGAACTTTATCTACTAATGGTAAAACAAACAGGACCGCAGATAATATCCATTAGATATTGTCGAATCAGAGATTCGGAAAAGTAAAACGTGTCAGCTTAACCTTTTCACACCCCCTGAGTTTCTGACATGGACTCTTCCATCTCAGCATAGTTGCAAATAGGGTTTCAGTCAAAATTCAATGACAGAATGGCAAACAGTGAGGATTCTGATGAAAGGTCTCATTACAAGCTGTTTCATCTGGATCTGCACTGTTTGTAAAAGTGTCTGTATTGGTGTGTAGGAATGAAAGGATTAAGAGGAAAAACAGACAGATGTGTTCAGCTAGGTATCAATATTAACCCTTGTCCTGCTGAACCTGGATATACCCTGCATTTGCAAACATGTAGATCCAGATCAGTTGGCTTCTGAAGAAGCCAACTGATCTGGATCTGCACTGTTTGCCATTAAGTATGTGAATTTATATCAACAATCTGGATGAAGTAATCTGATTGGCTAAAAATAAGAAATGGGCATGGCATCTTAATTTATTCAGCAGGACAAGGGTTAAAGATAAGCGGCTGGTGGACTCTTGTAATATATCTTCAGATTTTATTTCAGTGAGACCACGATATAAATGTGAGAATTAAGCATTACAAAAACACGCTCTACAAACACACACTACAAACACGCATTACATTCAATAAAGCTTAGTTGCCATCTCACTGATGACATTAGTTGTTTTATGTTCCTTTTAACATTATTTAAGTCATATAGAGACGATGGAAGGATGAGCTGAATTCCGCCTCTAGCAGGATTCAAACCCGAGACCTCATGGTCAGAAGTTGGGAGCCCTAACCACTTGGCTACCCAGATGCTTCTTGTCATCTCCCTGCCTTTCAACAGCATTCCTATTTATTCATATAGACTAACCAGGTGCAGACTATAATACAGAATTGGAGTTTATGCAATTTCATTCAACAGGTGTTACTGGGAACAATAATTGTCAATGGACTACCCATACAGTGTAACTGAATTTGGTGACACATTTATTTCATGTAAAATGATGCTCAACACATGAAAAGGGCCCTTATGCCATTTGTGGACAATGCAAGCCCTGATAAGCCTGCGCATTCACACAGGCTAATCGGGGCCGTTGTCCGCTTACAGAATGGATACTACATGTCGTCAAACAGAGAATGTCCAGATCAGATTGCACCAATGTGCATGCTCATCTAGAGCCACACAGTTCGCATATGGCACAAGGGCCTTTTTTCCGTGCTAAACATTACATGTAAATAAAAAAAAATGCGGGGTCCAATTCCATCAATCAGAACTCAATTTATTAAACCTTTACCACACTCTGGGCTAATTCAGCAGACCACAAATCGGTGATATTTTTCTTACTTTTTCCAGAAGGCAGGATTTAATATTTCATGCAAATGTCATATCCTGTTTTCTGGGAAAAATAAGAAAAATATGTCAAAATGTTGTCTGCTCAAAAATATACCCAGAGTGCTAAGTGTTAAGTAGAATAGTTTTCTAGTCATTAACAATTTCAATCAAATTTTCACTGTGCATCCTAATTCTGTGCAATTCCATGTTATCTTTTCTTGCAAAGGTCATGTTACAATAGTCACAGCTGAATGGTTTCTCTCCAGTATGTACACGTAAATGTCGTGTTATCTTGCTTTTATCATAAAATATCTTCCTGCAGATTAAGCAGGTGTAGGCCTTTCTCCTTACATCTGGAATATACTCAAATATATAGTTCTGGCTCTTATATTCTTCCTTGTTCTGGCTCTTATCCTCTTCCTTGACTACATTTCTTCCAACAGAACCAGAGAAGTAATGGGAAGATGTACCTGGAAATAAGGAAAGAATAATGAGGCTTGGCTAACTTACAGCACATGGAAACAAGAAAAGCATAATAAGGTTTGGCTAACTTTCATCACATGGAAACAAGGAAAGCATAATGAGTCTTGGCTAACTTAAGCACATGGAACAAGGAAAGCATAATGAGGCTTGGCTAACTTTCATCACATGGAAACATGGAAAGCATAATAAGTCTTGGTTAACTTAAGCACATGGAAACAAGGAAAGCATAATGAGGCTTGGCTAACTTACAGCACATGGAAACAAGGAAAGCATAATGAGTCTTGGCTAACTTATAGCACATGGAAATAAGGAAAGCATATAATGAGGCTTGGCTAACTTACAGCACATGGAAATAAGGAAAGCTTAATAAGGCTAGGCTAAGTTACAGCACATAGAAATAAGGAATGCATATAATGAGGCTTGGCTAACTTACAGCACATGGAAATAAGGAAAGCTTAATAAGGCTAGGCTAAGTTACAGCACATAGAAATAAAGAAAGCATATAACTGAAGCAAGTGCCCAGAAGGTCACAAATACCCAAGGCTGGCACCATTTCTTAATTATAAAATATTTTAAAGTCAATGACAATGATATAAGGCAAAATCAATGGATCATGAAATATAGGTCACTGATCCACATATATTAATATAGTTTACAATGTCAGTCTCTGAGTGACACTGATCTATTATCCCAAGTACAATTTTCTGGAGTAAATACTCTTCAAGACATAAAGCAAAATTGCTGGACCATAAATATAGGTCACTGACCAACATATACTTGAGAATTTAATCTGGTGGTCACATTGATCCATTATACTAACTATGATGTTAATCCATCAAATAATCTAGAAGATATTAAGCAAAATCACTAGACCATGAAATATAGGTCATGCTGATTTATGTTTACTTTGAGGTCAAAGTTTGGGTCACACTGTGTCATTATATGTAAATATGACACTTAGGCATCAAATAGTGGGAGATATAAGACAAAATCACAGGGCTATGAAATAAAGGTCATATAATCCCAAACAATGATAGTACATGTAATATACTGAATTGTCTTCAAGATGTAATATAAAATCACTGGAGCATGAAATATAGGTCACAGTGACCAACATTTACTTTTAGGTCAACTGTTGGATCATACTGATTCATAATCCCAAATAATGATGTTCATACATCAAATAACATTCAAGATATATGGCAAAATGAAGTTTTTTAAAAGTAAAACATATTTTAACGAGTAATACTTAACCTATAGATAATGTGCTATTCTATTCTGTTTTCACACCTTCCACAGAAAAAACGACCTTTCAGTTGTTAATTAAAGTCTTAAACCAGAAGGTCCCTTAGGCAGTTACCTGTGTGACGTAACTCTTCCCGCTCAATTGACCACGTGTCAGTTTCTTTTATGTGTAAAACAATAGACACAATTAGGAGAGATAAGCGAGGGTGGGCGGAGGGAGATAATTGATTATCTATAGGTTAAGTATTACTCGTTAAAATATGTTTTACTTTTAAAAAACTTCATTTTAACTTCATAATACATTAACCTATAGATAATGTGCTAGAATTTGCAGAATAGGAGGGAGGTGCTCTCCTAATTCTAACACCAATAATATCTCACCACTTCTGGTTAAGACTCAGGAAACTCAAAGGAATCAGATACATTCTAATTCTATATTTAATAGAAAGAATGGTCTAGATTCACAAAAATAGCTTTAAGGTGTTATGATCTAACAACCTTATATATATTAGTAGACTCTAGAGGAAGCCAGTTCTTAAGTCTCAGAGACCTAACATTGGGCCCCCCCCCCCCCCCCTCTTTTTTTTCTTTTTGGGAAACAACAATTGGCTTCAAAAAGAAAAGGGAGTCATTGAGACATAACATAAATATTCCATCGCAAAGTAAGCTAGGAATATAGAAAATTTTGAAAACAAAATTTGTAAAACAAAAAGCCAAGACCATACACTGTAAGTAGTCTATGTAGGATCTTGAATAAATAAGGAAAAGTCTACTCGGTGGAGTTTCCTATAGATAACTGACATATGTAGATATTTTGGATAAAATTCTAGATATGTGAAGCTATGTAATTGTAATAGTCTAGGCTATTAGAATTATAAACTAATTAAATTCTGTTAATTGGAGCGACAGGACAGTTTCCGATGAACAGACACAGACTTAAAATAACCATAATGTGTAATTATTTCCCTTGATCAAATTAAAGAAGGGGAGATAATAAAAGTAGATGGAGTTAACTTAACTATAACTAAGTTATCCATCAGAAGAAAAAAAAGTATAGACAAACATAATGGTTAAAACTATTGCTAGACTAATTGTATAACGAATTTTTAGTCAAGCAATAAAATAATACAGAGTTTGCATATAACTGCTGGGAAGAAAAAACAACCTAAACCATTGATAATTAGTTTTGTCATAGACATATAAAAGCGTTTGATGTCCTGACAAAAAATAAAGAATAAACTGTCAACATCATAACTAAAGAGTTTGACAGAGAATAAGAGAGATAAGAATAAGGTTGATCGCAGCAAACTGTATGACGGTCATAGTTTGGCTAAATCTTACCATATTGATAAGATTAAACAATAATAAATAAGCTGGATAGAATCTTTCTATACCAGAAGATTGCCATGAAAAGTACTCCTGAGTAAATAATAATGGAAATCAAGAAATGTTAAAAATCCACTTTGATACGAATCAAAATGTTCATAAAAAGAGAAGGACTCAGAGAAAAAGTAATAGTGTGATAATCTCTGAAGAAAGATTATACAATAATACTGATTATTAATCTCAAAAAACACTTAATTTAAAAGTTAAGAGATAGTATTACTATTCTATACGCATATTTAAGAATAGTAAGAAATATATTAATACTAAATAAAAATTATACTACTGAACAAAATTCCCGCTATAAATCATAGGTTAAGCGTAACTATTATTTAAGCAAGGAATTATTAAACATATAACTCTCTATAAAATTACTGCCCGGAAATTTTATAGATAAACATTCAATCAAATTTTTTTAGAATTGAATATTAATAGAATAAAATCTATGTCTGCATAATTGGTAATTCCTGAAATATCAAATTACGTACTCGCAAATGAGTTCAGGAAGAAAATACATATATATACTCTCGAGATCTATGTGTAAACCATATAGAGTAATAATATTATTACCGCGATCCCTGACGGAAGGGTAAAAACATGTATATGAAAGAGATAATAATTAATTTAACGTCATATAGGTTTAAGATAAAATTTGTTTAATCTTTAACCAATATGCAGCAACAGTGACTCGATATTCTGTATTCGTACGTAGAAAAGGAGTACTTAGTCATTAGAATTTTGAATGATTGAAATAGAGATAATGGGATCTAAAAGGATGTATCTCCATGAACTGAATCGAAGGATAATATCCATTCTAAAAAACTAGGGCTTGTTTTAGGCTTAGTTTAACAAGCGTAGAATTGAATTATTTTCAAGTATTCATGAAGTCGTTATGCTCTGAATACTGAGAAAAATGTTAAAATATTGTTTAGGAAATAAAAAAGTGACTGTTCCACAATGTTAGCTAGATTTAAACCTGGAACGTAGCGAGAAGGTCAATCTAATTTAAAAGTAAGATGAGAAAGATAAATAATGAAGATAGATATATAAATATCGGAATAATATATTATCTCCAACAATTATCAAATAATCTGAATGTTTAAAGGCATAAATACTACTCGAAAGTTTATTTACCGAATGTATAATCGGAGAAAACTTTCAGTATGTTCAAAAACGTATCACAAAAGTAAGATCTGACCAGGAACGTAGGTGCAGCACTTACTAAGTTGTGAAGTTAATATAAACATATTTTATATTATAAATTGAAGCAGTGCATTTCAAAATCATCGACATCTTGAAATGACTTATTGTGTGGAAAAATAAATAAATATCCAGTTTCGGAAAGATATTTATCTATATATATAGACCATTTTTGATGCGGACTGGAAATCAAGATATTAATCTTTGCATTATTCGCAAACTGAACTTGAACTCTTAGCGAGAATTACTATGATCCCTTTAACGAATGTAAACATAAAGGAGGGGTAAAGAGATAATTAAGAGTGTCTTAATTCTTTACCGGCTCGTATACTAATAATTAAGGATGTTTTCCCTTTTGTCTAAGCCTAGACTATAGATTGATTAATATAATTATAATAATATCTGCTATTATGAGGTAAACTCTCGTTAATTAACCTCTAAGCATATATCAAAAATATATATCAACATAATCTAGAGCTTCGGTAAGTTTAGAGGAAGGAAATGATTGACTTTGGCAGTTTCTGAATAGTTACAAAGTCAATAAAACAAAATATCAAAAGGAAAGTATTGTATATAAAATCTAATTTAGGCAATAATAATCTGTCACGTACTGAATAATTAATGCCTTTACTAAATATGTATCCATTGTCAATACCAAAGTGCAAGAAAATTTTGATTGACATGGACTCTAGTTATAAATAAAATATTAGAGGTATAGAGCTAGTCGAAGCAAAACTATTCCTCAATAAGATAAAGTAGACCTATAATATACGAGGATTAATTGGGTCTAGAATTATAATCATAATAAAATTATTATTCCAATATGAAGAATCTTCAGCGTAATAGATTCTTACTGAGGCAAAAATATCTGGTATATTGCTATCGTAGTCTTAAATGATCCAGAAGAAAAAATAAAACAGGCAAAGTAAAGAACGTATCGAATTATATCTATGCCTAAATATAAGATTTTTTTCTTATTTATTATTTTATAGCAGAGTTTAGACAGAGCACGACTGACCTAGACTCTAATATAATCAATCAAAAGATAGTATAAAATAGAATAATAGCTTATCGGATCAACTATTTTCCATGTAGAAAAGGCAAAAGGAAAATATGTACCTCAACTAGAATTTTAAATCGTAGTAATCTAGAGAGGTAGCGAATAAATAAATAAACTGTTAATTTATTTATCTGGTTGGTGTAAATTTCCGATACCTTAAGAATGAAAAATTAATAGAAAGTAGAAAAGATCGATTGCTACTTTCTTGTCAGTTTACTCCTTAGATTACATGCTGATTACATATCGGAGCATGTAGAAGAAAAACAGGGGAGGAAAGAAGAAAATTTTTTATATTTCGTGTATATTTTTCTTCTTATAAATAACGATAGTTTTATAGTTCACCTTTGCCCTAGAGCCGAATAAGGTGAATATGTAAGAAGTTAATCTCTTTGTAGCGAATAAAAGAGATATAATTATAGCTGGAAGTATCTTCTACACTTAGTGAATGAATTGCGAATTTGATCGTAACCGATAATTCTTAATTCATTTTCAATAATAAATATATATATAGAATTTAAGTCAAGTTCAAAAGTGACTGGACAGAATTCAACAATATAAATGGCTACTAGGTATTAGAACCCATCGCTGTCATTCAATAACCTATAATCCAAGACTATACATGTCTATAGTGGTTATATATGAATATATGTTGAGCGAGTACTAGTGACTACTACTCGCACACTAGTAATCCGACACAAAGTCTACGAAACTACTGCCCGGTCGAATTTCGTTAGAATGACCTGGCACTACTCTACGAAGTGCCTCCCGATGAAATTTTCGTTAGAGCCGGAATTTAAACGCTTTCTAGCGAATTAAAGAGATAAAACATCATTTGAATGACCTGGCACTAGTCTACGAACTGCTGCCCGGTAAGAATTTTGTTATAGTCGGAAGTTTAACTCTTTCTAGCGGATAAAAGAGATAAAACATAAGTTAATTTAAAATATTAATGGAATTACACACCTATAATAAGTCAATGGAATATTAAAAATTCTAGTCTGATTTGGGAAAGACTGTACAGAATTTTTTTGTATAAAAAGTTATTATGTATTTCACTTAATAACCTATATCCATTGACTTAAACGAGAATGGAGCTCTATGAACGATAATAGATTGTTCGGGAATTAGTAATCATTATTTTGACACTAGTTACCCGACACAATGACCGGACACTAATATTCGTAACTGTTGCCCGGTAAAGTTACAAGTAATTTGACAAATTGATCGGATAGTAGTATTCGTAACTCTAGTCCGATGAAAAAGGGAGATTATATATGAAAACTGAGCGGGCACAAGTATTCGAAATTTTTTCCCGAAGATAATTAATTATTAGGCAAAAATTGACCAGACACTTTCTGTAAAAGTTTGCCTGGTGAAAAATCAGAAATAATATAATAATATGACCGGGTATAAGTATCAGAAATATTACTGATACTTTGCCCAGTGAAAATTTTTTTTTAATAATTAGACATAATGACCGGAAGTTAGTATACGTGACTATTTTGTCCGGTGAAATATGTCAGAAACTAAGTCTTTCCAGAAAATAATTAAATTATTGACTGGAGACTAGTTGACTGGTGCCTGGTTGATCGGTGACTGGTGACTGGGTGACTGGTGACTGGTGACTGGGTGACTGGTGACTGGTGACTGGTGCCTGGTTGACTGGCACCTGGATGACTGGTGACTGGTGCCTGGTTGACTGGCACCTGATTGACTGGTGACTGGTGAAGCTGATTGACTGGTGCCTGGTTGACTGGTGACTGGTGACTGGATGACTGGTGACTGGTGACTGGTGGACTTAGACTTTATAGGATACTAAGTACCCAAAGATGCCACCTTGATGGGTCTTACCCCGGCAGTATAGCCATATGGGGTGGGGCTCCCATCAGTAAAGAATTGTCTTATAACCCATCAAGGGTTGACAAGTTCTTTACAATCAGCTTCTCCACCATGAGAATCTTTAGCCAACTGAAGATCTCTGCAAACAAAAGTCCAGGAAAAACATATCGTAATTGCTGAATAACCTGGAACGAAAAGAACAAAAATATTCTGCATATATAAACACGACTATCGAACCGATCGCGCACGAGCGTTGTGCCGAATAGCGAGAGTCGCCAAAACGCATGTGGAAAAAGACCAGTCAAAAATACATGAAATCGAAAAATTGAAAATTTTAAATAATAACACAGAAAGTGAAAGGAGTGATAAATAAACAAAAGAAACACAAGGATACATAAATTTATCCGTGAGGAAAGAAATAATCCAAATTTCTATCACAGGTAAATAATCCTTGTTGAATTTCTTTGTCCACAGAAAAGAAACTGACACGTGGTCAATTGAGCGGGAAGAGTTACGTCACACAGGTAACTGCCTAAGGGACCTTCTGGTTTAAGACTTTAATTAACGACTGAAAGGTCGTTTTTTCTGTGGAAGGTGTGAAAACAGAATAGAATAGCACATTATCTATAGGTTAATGTATTATGAAGTTAAAATTACTGGACCATGAAATATAGGTCAAGGTGACCTACATTTGTTATGATGTCAATTGTGGTGTCAAACAGAACCAATATTTCAAGTATCACATTAATCCATGAAATAGTCTTCCAGATACAATGCAAAATCCCTGGAGCAGGAAAATAAGGTCACAATGACCTTGACCCTATTTCACTGAATGTTGATGTGATAAACATGTCTGATGCTCATCCTTCTTTATTAAGAAGTTGTTCGTATAAACAAACTGCAACATACTACTTTATTGAGACATCCTAGATTTTGACCTCTAGCCCCTCTAGTTTCTGATGTGGACTCTTTCATCCTTGAATTTGGACATGTTTGCTGATGCAAAAAGCAGTTTCAGTCTAAAATCAAAAACCGAATGGCAAACAGTGTAGACCCTGATGAGACGGCTCATTACGAGCCATCTCATCTGTATCTCTACACTGTTTGCACAGGTATCTCTTTTGGTTTGTTGGCTGAATGGGTTAACCCATTTATGCTTAGTGGACTCCTCTACCTCTCTCTTTGGACAGGTTCATTTTCAATCAAGAGGTCTATGTTTTTTTAGTATTATCTTGAACCCAATATACACTGGACTAGTAACTACGGTATAGGTATTGTATTTATTGGAAATATGTTGTCGTGGCTGACTTTTCAAAATTTTGTATGATGAAGTTTAAATGCTCATATTTCAGTTATTTCTCCAAATATCTGAGATTTGTTTTCAAAAAGCAATAGTTAAATATATTACCTTTAGGACTGCAGCATTATGTTTAAGGAAAAACCAACAGTTTTTATAAACATCAACAAGAAACCTAGGTACCCGTTTTAGCTATTTTCGGCACTTTTAGCAGAAAGTCATCAGAAAATCACCCAAAATGATGTTATAACTTCAATTTCTTTAATTGTGACTTAAAGTTTTTCAACCAAACCTATTAAAACAATTTATTAAAACTTCAGTTAGTATCCAAAATCATTTTTAATGACAATAGTGTGGTAAAATAGCGCTACAATTAAGCCACGACAACATATTTTGGCAGTTCCGTTAGTGACAAGTCCGGGTATTATTAGGTCCGAGGTATTATCAGTTTTTGTAAACATTCCTATACTTAACGCAAACAGTGTAGACCCTGATCAGATGACACACAGCATTTGATCTTGGTCTTCATTATTTGACAATGCTCCTTTTTTGGATGCAAGGCATAGATGATTTTAAAATAACCCATATATATTTGAAATATGTATATATTTCAAATAGAATATGCTGAAGGTCAACCCTAGTCCTGCTAAGCCCAGATATGCCTTGCCTTTGCAAACAGTGCAGATCCAGATCAGTTGGCTTCTAAAGAAGCCAACTGATCAGGATCTGCACTATTTGTTATTCAGTATGTGAATTTGTATCAACAACATGGATCATGCAATCTGATTGGCTGACAGTTTGAACTGGGTGTGGCATCTTATTTTATTCAGCATGACAAGGGTTAAAATTCAAGCATTACTACATACATAATTATGAACCATACAATAAAAAACATGTATTTGAGGCTTTCAGAAACTGCAAATATCCCGATCAGAAGCAAAGCTATATGAGCCGTAACTTGAGAAAACGTACCTTCTGACATGTGCACCCAATGAAAAACTCAGCTTGAATCAGCCTGCACATCTGCTCAGTCTGATCAGTCTTTGCTGTCTGCATGAAGAAACCTAAGGTCCTTAGCTTCCCATTGAGCGCACAGCAAAGTGATCAGACTGTGCGGATACTCAGGCTGATCGGAGTCTTCTCTGGGCTCACACTCATTGTTTTTGGTTTACTCATGTCATGGCTCATTAACCCTTGTCCTGCTGAATAAATTAAGATGCCACACCCTTTTCAAATTTTCAGCCAATCAGATTACTTGATCCAGATTGTTGATATAAATTCACATTCTGATTGGCAAACAGTGCAGATCCAGATCAGTTGGCTTCTTCAGAAGCCAACTGATCTGGATCTACACTGTTTGCAAAGGCAGGTTATGTCCGGGTTCAGCAGGACAAGGGTTAATAGACTTTTCTACACATCGTTTTATTCTATATTAATCTACAAATCTATACGCGGACACTGAAGGTCATTATCAGACTGCAAGACTATACAACTGGCCTGATCAATTAGTTTTTTGCCATGCACATACACCTGAAGGCATTTTTTCCAAGGTTCAAATATGGAAACAGGTGAGGTATACAGAAACATTTGGAAACCTAAAATCTAAGAAAGCTTACTGGTTATGTGATAAGTTCTTAACTGGGTAGTCAGGGAATCTTAATCTAATCATTCTAGTGTCAGGGAGACTTAATCTAATCATGCTAGAGTCTTATATTTGAAACTGATATCGAGATTTTTTATATATGATGAGCAAAAGGATATGTATGCTCACCTGAGAACCTAGGATAATGGTATGTAGCCCAGGGGCAGAGGCGGACATCAAGGGTAAACTGCACCCAAATATAATAATTTTGTCACTTCGATAATTTCTTCTAACTTTCAACTGTCACTTTCGTGTGATTTCATAGAGATTGGTTTTTACCTTATATAAGCCTAACAAATTTTCCGACTCGGTTTGACAGAAGGCTCCACATGAGCTGGTTTAGGAGTTGCCCAGAGGCCCAGGAAAAACTGTTCTCATCGTAACTGAAGAATTTTGCTACATATATCGGAGCTATTTGCTGTGAGGTAGCCATAAAGAAAGGTCATCAGTGCATTTTTTTTTATTATCTATTTTTTCTATTCTTATAGTATCTTGAAAAATCTAGTTTTGCATGTGTGGGGAGGGCATGCAGCCCTGACTGTACTATTGCCGAGTTTTCATTCTTTTAGGCGTTCTATGTTTTCTTAAGTAACCTTTATATATTTTATTGGAACAGAAGCATTATTAACTAAGGTGCCTAAACTAGTTTTACTCGAGCAAAACCTCACACTGAATTCAGAAGCAGCGCCAAATAACAAATGCCTGTTCAGTCCACGTTGGAATCCTATACTTCTTTAGTGAAACTTCATGTCAAACACATACACAAACAATGAAACATCTGAGAGCTCAAATGAGCCTGCACAAAATGGGACCTTATCATGTTTTTCAGTTTGTGGTTCTTCAAATGAGCATGCCAAAGCCCATATTTGGGCTACAGACATGTGATTTTGTCTTAAGCTTCCTCAAAGTCTCTATTCCATGACTGCCAACAGCAAAAAGCCAGACTGCGCTTATGCGGAGGCTCAATTCTCATGTGCTGGCTCTAATGCCTACTTGTAAAACACTACGCCACCAACTATACACTTGTCATTTGAAAATAACAAAGTTAAAAAGGAGACCAAACTTTAATCAGTTGATCTATTCCCCAGCCAAGTTAGCTCACAATGTTTTAAAGCCCTAGCACAAATAGTTCCAAAATGTGTCTAGCTCATGAGTAAAGCATGACGGGCAGACAAATCAAAAGCAATATGCCCCTCTTTCTTCGAAGTTGAGGGCATAAATAAAACCACAAGAAGGACTATGTTGGGCACCACAACAGACAACTTAGGTGACAACCTTCTCAATCATAGTAATAAAAGAGCCAAACTCATTCTGAGGCTTGATTCATCGTCATGCAACTAAAATGGTTAACAAACTTATCATCATCTTTAACAGGGTTAACTTTGCTGCAGATCATTCAAGTTCTAACCCATTGTTCTGTAACAAGTTAAACCTGATTCCTATCTAGTATCAAACAGAACATTTTTATATGTTCTACTGTAACTGTTCACTGTTAAGTTAGCAATCACTGTGCAAATCGGTCCATTTTAAGGTTTAAAAATGCCTCAGAAAGGATGGTGAGGCCAAGAGCCTGTAAAATCTCTAGAATTAAACACTCCAGTAGCCCACCTCCTGTTCGTTCCACGGCGGTTCGTCTGTGATTTTTTTGACAATTTGTCTTGCTGGGCATTCTGTTATCTACATGAACTGTGTTATGGTGCTCTTTTTTCCTAATCTCTAGCTTTTTTGTGTGTGTGCATCGGAACATGTCTGTTTCCAATTATCAAAGCTCTTTTCCTGGATAACTTCTGTTCTACTTTATATATGATCTGTAAAGAGGGATCCTATAGAAATATATCAGTACCTCAAAATGGCAGACTCAAATTTCTGGTGTTGGTTGTTCTTTCCGAGGCCTTGTGGCTGCTCACAGCGAGTTTTGTCCTGTTCTTTGTCTTATTATTGTGTTAATTGGATCATACTACATAAAAACGGGATCAGTGATCCCAAAGGACGAGAAAATATTATCTACACTACGATAAAAATCTAAAAGGTTGCCTTTGGGAACAAAAAACACACGAAAGAAAATCAGAGACTGTTTTACTAGGTCTCTTCAGATACAACAATGTACGTGTCTTAACTGAGTAACAGAGGCACCAGACAGCCTATCTATTTCTCTAGTCCCGGCCCCAAGCTTTTTTTATGCTGAACTCAACTGAGCATGAAATTTTCTCCACTAATAAATATGAAAAATGCCATTATTAGCAGATCAATTTTCATGCCCAGCTATGTTTAGCAAGAAAGAATTTGCATTTGTAAGCAATTTGAGATTTATTAGCAGGACAAATTTCATGCTCAGCTGAGTTGAGCATGAAAAGCAATTTATAACCTCAGGCATTGACGAACCAAAGCATACAAGCAAAACTTTTGAGGCTTAAACAGGATTTACAGATGCTAAACATTAAACCCTTCAGCAACACATAATTGTTCAGTCTGCATAGGTGTTCCCTAATTAATCAGTGGTTCAAAACAGAAAAAAAACACTACCATGAATGAATCCAGTAGTAGAACCACTGTAGTAGCCTGATAAATCACCAGTAAGATAGTACAGAAGATGCCCAGGTTGAGCCAGAATCAAAGAACATACGTAGCATACCAATGAATTATCAAGAGGAAGAGCATTTCCCAGCGGGCACACAACATTGAAACAACGTCAATTCAACATTGATTCAACATCTTGACGTTGAATCAACGTTGAATTGATGTTGTTTCAACGATGTGTGCCCACTGGGAGCAAATCCTTGAAATAACACACATGCCACAAACCAAAGAAAAACAAAGTAATCAGCTCCGTCTTCCCGAAATGCTCACAATGCTAAATATGATCCACTTAACACAACAATAAGCCAATGAACAGGACAGAATATGAAAAATGCCCACAGCTAGCCACCACAAGGCCACACCATGAACAAACAAACCAAAACCTCCACCTTAGAACCCTTTAATGTAAAGATTTGACTTCCAAGACATTGATCTCAAGGTATACGAGTAGAGAGTGGCTTGCTTCTACAAAACTTTGACCCAATTATCTAACATCAGTTGTGCAAGTGTCAACTAACTCCATAGCAGAAGTCAGGAAATATGAATAGTCTGAAAATTCTAAACAGAAACTTGAACACAGAAAAACATAGATTGTGGGTACTGGTTAGAACTGCCTCACTGAGGCAGTTCTAATGAGTACCCACAATCTATGTTTTGAGCAATTTAAATGAAGATACCAGGAAATGCCACAATCATTTAGCACAGCATTACAGAGGCACCAAAAAAAAAGACAGCTGAGGAATGAAAATAACAAAACAAACGCTACATATGAAACCACAGATGCACAAACAAGGAAGAACTGCTACAGAGGAACCGCCTTGGCATGGTCTGCAGCAAAACTACTAGGGGTGGGGATGCGGGCAGGTGCTTAAATCAGTTTTATTTTCGCGTGAAACCTCATTCTTGGGCAGCTCCAAATTACAAACAAATGTTCGGTCTGTATAGGGTCCTCCACCTCATCTGTGAAATATCACAGTGAAACACATAATAACAAACACACTGATGATGTCAATGATCATCATTATGTGTGAAGAAATATGTGACAAACCTTTGGACTGTGTCTAATAGATGTCCAAGAAGTAATTTAAAACATCCAGGCATTCAAAATAAGCCTTAAGAGAACTGTCACCCAAAACTTTAACATTGGACAATACCAATGCCTATGCTAGAGTGACTGCAATAAATGTTCTTCTTCATCTTCCACAGCATGCTGATTCTGAGCATGCTGATCATTTAAAACTAATAACTTTACTTTTCAAATATTCTTTAATACAAAGGGAGAACATTTTAGATATTTACAATAAGATTGAACATATAAACTAAGATTCAACACAAAAACTGCCATTCAGACAGAACTGAGGAGAACAGAGGTTCAAACTGAGGTAAACTATACTGCAGTACTTTCTTGTAATACTTGGTCTCACAAAGTAGGGTCTTATCTGAATAGTATTGAAGTTTCTCCAAGAGAAAGGGCGAAAAGAGACAAGAGATAATAGAGGAAATGAAAGAGAGGGACAGGGAAAACAGAGGAACAGGAATGAAAGTGAAGAAACAGACAAAATGAAAACATTTCCCCTCTATCTTTACCTGCTACAAGGATTGCAGGCCTTGCCCAACTGTAAGCCGATATCAGATGGACGCCCTAATGACGTAAGATACACAACACCTTCGCCACACCTAACCATCCCCAACAGATATAAACAAACAACTTGCCAATTTCTGAAATTGCTGAATGATGCCTGTTTTAGGTTGACATGGATCAGTCCAAAACAAGAAGTACCGTATTTGCAGTATGTATTCAAACTTACAAGCCTGAGCAAACAGTGTAGACCCAGATGTGATGCCGCAGAATGTGGCATCTATAATCAAGGTCTACACTGTTATCACTCATCCAGCAATTTTTAGACACAACATCAGGTAGTGAATTGTATTTTTTCAAATTTTAGGACAAGTATGGTAGGAGTTGGTGTCCAAATATTTAGGGAATATACGATGGATTCAATCTGACACATCAACAACAAAGCACTGAGCAAGATTCTACCACCTTTCCAAGGTCAAACACTGGGTCCATAAAGCAAGTGGTTGTAACCTAAATATTGGGACAGTAAAGCTAGTGCAAACAGTGTAGACAGATCAAACTGCTTGATCCAGGTCTACACAGTCACCATTCCATCAGTACTCTTTAGAGGCATTTATAGGCTAATAATAAAACTGACTTCAAGTGTCAGGGAAGTATGGTAAGGAATCAAGGTGTCCAAATATTTAGAATAATTATGGTAGGTCTTTATATACCGTATTTATCCCAAGTATTGGGACACCTTATCTACTTACCATACTTGTCCTAAAATTTGAAATAGTCCATTCTACTACCTGTTGTTTGTTTGTGTTGAGATTTTACAGCCCAGTCAACCCAATGGGGTCATGTCGAGCGTGGTCAGTTTACCTAACCACAAGTTTACTGGGCAGGCTTAGTCCTCCAAGCGGTTAACCAGTATTGAGCACATTCTTTCACCAGAAACTGACAACTGCCCTTCTTGAATCAGCAGAAGGGAGAGAATGACCGTAGAAAATATTTCATGATCAATCTCCACGAAAGAATTTTGCCAACCTCAGCGGGGGCTGAACCCGTGACCTCCTGGTCTCCAGTCAGATGGCGCATCCAACTGAGCCACCGAGGCCCTACTACCTGTTGATGTGTCTGATGATGTGTCTGAAATATTGCTGTATGTAATGCAAACACTGCAGACTCTGATAAGATGCCACGTTTTGTGGCATCTGATCTGGGTCTACACTGTTTGCAAAGGCCGATCTGTCCCAATACTTAGAGTTATTATGGTATGATACAAATGTACAACTAAAGCTAAAAGATGATTACTCCTAAATGACACACTTCACCGAGAAGAACGCTTGCTTATAGATATCATGCTCATTGATATTCAGTATGCATTTATAATCATACTGTCCAACATCTTACAAGTATCAGTTCAACATGCAAAAATTATAAATCATTAATTGGTCGTGTTAAATTTTATTCTTAAAATGCACAGCTTTATGACTCCTCATATTATCTTTCCTGGAGAAGGATTTCTGACAAATATCACAAGTGAATGGTTTTAATCCTGTATGTATGCGAACATGTCTTCTGAGATCACTCTTGAGATAAAATCTTCGTCCACAAAGGGGGCACTCATGTCCTCTGTCCGTACTAGTATCCTGTGTGTACTCTTTAGATCCACCGTATGGAGAAAGAAGGTATTGATATTCTGTACCTTGTTCATATTGTTCTGAAACAAACAAAAATACATGAGAAATGACTAGTAATCAGCCTTTTCATTAAGTTTGAAAGTAGGAGGCTAAACTTCTCAAAGTAGAGGACAGGCGCTATAAGGCAGACTTACAAAGGCTCAAATACAAGGGCTCCATTTGAAAAAAAAAGGCTTAACCCTTAAAACACCAAGCAAAATTTGTAGCAGACAACATCTTTATAATATATATATATATATATATATATATATATATATATATATATATATATATATATATATATATATATATATATATATATATATATTTTCAAAGAAAATAAGTCTTGATATTTCATGCTAAGCAGACAATTCACATGAAATGTCAAGACTTATTTTCCTTGAAAAAGTAATGAAAAAAAAAAAAATTCAAAAAAGTCCTCTGCTGAAGTTGTGACCGATGCTTTTTAGGGTTAAAAGAAGAAGGCCGGCCATGCTGGAAGAGTAGGAGGCAATTTAGCCTTCTGCCTCCAGCTAATGAAAAAGCTGGGTAACTGAACATGATAATACTGCCTGATCTTTGGGATCAATGGGCCCATTTGACTTGATTTAAAAATAAAATATCAGTAAAGCCGGGTATGCAGTGTTGCAAATTATAATTCTGTTCATAAACAGATTCAATAAAACAGTCTGCTATTTTCACTTTCATTAACATGTTTGTTGCTTTCTAAGAATCCATTTTTCTCAGAGTTAACTTAGCCTGATAAGTTTGATTGCTTCGCATTTTCCCCATAAAGTAGAATTCAACATTTGTTTCAGCATATCAACTTTCAAAACAGTTTGAATAAAATATGAAAAACAGTCTAGATGATGTCCCAGAAGAGCCACAATTACAGAACATAGCCTGCCAATGACACCAAGAAGGAAAGACAAGAAACCAAGACAGACAGTACATAAGCCGCATAGGTCTAGATAAGAGTGGGTATCAGGTAAATAGTTTTCTTATTTCTCAATGGAAATATATGTTGTGGATACTCATTAGAAGCGCCTCGCTGAGGCGCTTCTAATGAGTACCCACAACATATGTTTTCGTCAAGATATAAGAAAAATATAGATACTTTTTGGTTGAAAAACGGGCCTTATCAAGAGCTATGTTTAAAGCCACTAACCAAAGAAAAGCAAAGCAACCAGCTGCCACTTCCCCAACAAGGTGACCACAATGCTAGACAGGATCCACTATACACCATGACAATGAACATGACAAAACACACACACACACAAACACACAAAACACAGCTAGTAGCCACAATGAAATAAGAAAGCTCTTGAACAGCTGTTGTTCATTAATTAGTTTTTGTTCAAAACATGCTTTAACATATTTACCATAAATAGTTAGATAATGAAGGCTAATCAGTGTTCATTTATGTGACAACAGACTTTGTTTAGGTACACATGTCACTCTTGACCATTGGCTTCCTTGTGATAAGATTTTTCTCAGAGCAATCACATGCTCATTTTGACAGGTCAAAATATTTCATTTTGTTTTATGCTCAGTATATTACTCTCAGTTCCTTTAAAGACAATGATATGATATACCATTCCGATAACTGACCATAATTCATAAGCAAAGGCAATTCCTATTTCAGGGAAAATTTAAGAGTACATTTTGAACTAATTCTGTTAATTCTAAAATGTCATCGTATACAGCAAATATTAACCCTTTTATGCCTGGCATCCCATAAATGGGACATTGGCAAACAGTGTAGACCCAGATCAGATGCTGCAGAACGCGGCATCTGATCCAGAGTCTACACTGTTTGCATTAAGTACAGAAATTTCTCTAAAATATGGTAATAATAAACAGACATACCCTATCTTAGAAATGGACAGGTCCAAAGAATGAAGGTAGAATAGTCCATTTGGCATAAGTGGGTTAAGCAATAGTTCTTTCTTGGAAATACACGTTTTGAGAAAGAGTTTGTATTGAGGCTTTACAGCCCAGTCAACTCAATGGAGTCATGTCGAGCACAGTCAGTTTAACTAGCCACACATTTACTGGTCAGGTATAGTCCTCTAAGCAGTTAACCTGAGTACTGAGCACATTCTTTTGCCAGAAACTGACAATTGCCCTTCTTGAATCAGCAGAAGGGAGAGAATGCCCAAAGAAAATATTTCATGATCAAATCTCCATGACAGAATGTTGCCGACCCAACGAGGGTCGAAGCCGCAACCTCCTGATACCAGTCGGACGTGCATCCAACTGAGCCACCGAGGCCAGCTCCAGAAAGAGTAATTAGAAGAATAGCTGATTTACTGAAATCACCAAGGCATACAATAAATCACAAAACTAGAGAAATCTACCTCCAGACATATGCATCCAACAAGCTGAGTAATTCTCAGATCAACCAGCACATTCTGATAGTCTGATCAGTCATTACTGTCTGTCTGTCTGTCTGTCTGTCTGAAGAAGCCTTGGATATTTGAGTATCTACAAACCATCCAGCAAAGACAGATCAGACTGGGCAGACGCACATGCTGATATGAGTCTTCGCTGACTACACATCATAAGTTATAATTTCTCATGTTGTGGTCTGTCCACTTGCATGCACAGTTGTAGTATCTAACCTTCACCACACTCTTGGCAAATTCAGCAGATGACTAATTGGTGGTATTTTTCCCAAAAAGTAGGCTTTGACCTTCGGCAATAGGCATGAATGGTCAAAGCCTTTTTTCTGAAGAAAACAAAATCAGAAAAATGTTTCAAAATGTTATCTGCTGTAATTTTTGCCCAGCATGCAAAGCATTCAAAACAAAAAATATATACCGAGACAATGAAGGTGACAATCAAAGGCTCTGTGCAAAAAAGGCATCCTATAGGCATAAGCTGAACTCTCTCCCTCTCTATCAGGATACCATATTTATTTTAATAAATGCCTCAGGAGCACTGCATTTCACAACAAGAGTTGTCAGAAGACAACGCGGCTCGCCGGAAAGGAATGATTTCGGAAAGGAATGATCCAATATGAAAACAGTCTTTGGAAGTGATCATTGTTAAGAAGTCTGTGACTGACTGATTGAGCCATTGAAACGTCTTCTCTTGGGTTAGTGTGGACAAAATATGAAAGCTATATCTTACATGCTGAATCCCTTAGGTTGGTGTGGATGAAATATGAAAGTTATATCTTACATACTTAGACAGTTATGTACACTTTTCAAAACTTAAACACAGTTGTAAATGACAAAGTATGACCTGACCTTGACCTAGACAGAAGGTCAAACTGAGGAATGGGTGTGGGCTGTTGGAAGGTCTTACCCTAAGATAGATGTAGGCCAAATTTAAAAGCGGTATCTTGAATACTTCAGCAGTTGCGACACTTTTCAAAACTTAAACGCAGAACTTGATAATGGGTTTAAATGACAAATTATGACCAGACCTTGACCAAGGCAGAAGGTCAAACTGTGGCAGGGGTGTGTGCTATTGAAAGTCTTACCCTAAGGTTAGTGTGGGCCAAATATTAAAGCAGTATATTGAATACTTAAGCAGTTACATACATTTTTCAAAACTTAAAGGCATAACTTAAACATGTTTGTAAATTACAAAGTGTGAACTGACCTTGACCTGTATAGAGGGTCTAACTTGGGGATGCAGGGAGTGTATGCTATAGAAAGGCTATTGAAAGGTCTTACCCTAAGGCAGGTGTAGGCCAAATATCAAAGCACACACGGACGCAGACAGATGCCGACGCCAATGACTGGGTGACAACATAAGCTTTCCAAGCACATAGCTAAAAATACATGTATTATTGATTTGTCATCTGCTGAAAGTGCCCTGAGATTGGTAAGGGTTAATCTTCAATATGTAATACAGGGTTGACGTGGACGCTGACATGCCGACAACTGGGTGACCTCATAAGCTCTCCAGGGATATAGTTCCGGCGAGCTAAAATGGATAATTACAGTTATCATGAAAGGAATTTCGGCATGCAATATTAGATGACCTTTAACACTTAAAGCGCCAAGCACAACTGCAGCAGATGACACTTTCAAATATATTTTTTATTTATTTTTCTTTGAAAATAAGTCTTGACATTTCGTGTGAATCATCTGCCATGCAGACAATTCACATGAAATTTCAAGACTTAGTTTCTAAGAAATATAAAAATTTTAGAATGTCGTCTGATACCAATTTTGCTTGACGCTTTAAGGGTTAAGTTTTACCACTCTCTGGGATAATTCAGCAGGTCACAAATTGATGACATTTTTCCTATTTCTCCCACAAAATAAGCTTTGATATTTCATGCAGAATATCTCCTAAGGAGAAAATTTGCATGAAATGTCTAAGCCTGAGAAACAGTAAGCAAAAATATTTCAAAATCTTGTCTGCAGAAATTTTTACCCAGCATGCTTAGCATTACCAATAATTTATTCTGAATCTGATTACAGTAAACATCCTATAATTTCAAACTTTCCATTTCATACTATTTTGGCCTAAATTTTTGCTTTTCATGCAACTGTTGCTTAAAATACTCAGTGGAATGGCAAATGGTGTAGACC